>JBBGZY010000223.1:2715000-4112500 GCA_037952925.1 Lithobates clamitans
TACTTAGCCAGCAGGCTTCTTCAGATGGATTGGGAGCAGCGCCTCATTTGTGAGCGCCTATTTGGGGAAACAATCCATAAGGGGCTGCAGGGCACGCTAACCAAAAACACACAACTACATGAGGCAGCCCCCCCCCTCCTCCTCCTCCTCCTCCTCCTCCTCCTCCTCCTGCCACAACTGAAACACCAGAGCCACAGCCTCAAAAGAAGGCTACAGGGAAGGCTACAGGGAAGGCTGCAGGGAAGGCTGCAGGGAAGGCTGCAGGGCAGCGTGGAGGAAAGGCTGCAGGGAAGAGAAGAAAGTGATGACCTGGGTTCAGTCTGGTCTGACAGAAGACGCAGGCTGTTGTAGGACCACAGTCTGGGGACATCTAGATCATCTGCTGGTGCTGTTGATCTCTGGGATTCTTGGACCAGATTGTGCTCCCTCTTATATGGACTCCTCAAGATCCCAATTTTCTTGTACACCGACTTTTTCCAGCGTTGACTTCCTCTTTATTTTATTTTGACCATGAATAAATGGATCTTTTTTGAGTTTAGCAAAAGACTTTTATGTGTTTTCTTTTAAATCATTGATTTTACACACAATGTTAAATTAACAAGGGACAACAATCTCATTGAGTTTTAAAAAAACACACCAAAAATACATTACTAATGTTAAGAATGTTCAAGTGGTAAGTCTTGAAAAAAAAATATATACATAAACAAAAACGGTGCTTTGGGTTAACTTTATCTAAAAATTAAAAAATAATCACTAGAAAAAAAATAAAAAAGAATAATGGGTTCTTTGTGGTAACTTTACAAACATAAAAAAAAAAAAAAAAAAAAGGGAAAAAGTATTATTAGTATGGAAACATTGTTTATAAAAAGCATACTATATCATTCATGAGATCAAAGAGAAAAAGAATTCAGAAATCAGTTTGGGAGAACTCTGATTATGAACAGCAAAACACCTTCGTTCTTTAGAGCATTCGTAAAGAAGAAATAAAATGTGCTGCATTCAACGATCACAGATTTTGCAGCGTGATGAATGTGCTACCTACAATACAAACACTAGTTTTACTAGACCGAGTGCTTCCGTTTAGTTTTTGCTTATGAGCATGCGTCGTTTTTTTGTCCGTAGGACTAGCATACAGACGAGCGGACTTCGGGGTCCGTCGTAGTTACGACGTAAAGATTTGAAGCATGTTTCAAATCTAAAGTACGTCGGATTTGAGGCTAAAAAAGTACGTTGAAAGTCCGAAGCAGCCCACACACGATCGGATTACCAGCCAGCTTTAGTCCGTCAGCGTCCGTTGGACTTTTGTAGACGAAAAGTCCGACCGTGTGTACGCGGCATTAGAACAATGCTCAAATTTGAAAAGTCAAAATGAAACCTCATCTTTACTGCGTCATTGACAGTGCATAAGTTCCATGATAACATCATTCCATCCAGGTGCCAAAAGTCTCTTAGCACCACTCATGTACATGCAAATCAATTGTGTGAATTACAACCAACCCCGATGTAAGAAGGTTCTGTAATTAATACTTTTTGAATAACAGGGCTTAGGGGGTTATTGCCTGGTTAAGCCTGGGGCCTTACTCATAACTCATTGTAATAATACTGTAAGATGTATTAGAAGCTGGGTGCTGCTTATTTCAAGAGATTCTAGACTCGAAGCGGAGTTCCAGCTGCAAAACATTTTTTTAAAAAAGTCTGACTTTTAATAAGGACACTTACCTGTCCAGGGAGTCTGCGATGTTGCCCCCCCCCCCCCCCCCCCCCCCCGAGGCCGATCCATCCATCGGAACGGGTGCAGGCGCCGCCATACCAAATAATGGAAACAGGCAGTGGAGCCTTCAGGCTTCACTGCCAGTTTCCTACTGTGCATGCTCGAGTCGCACGGTGCTTCCTGAATGGACCCGTCATCTTTTGGGACACACTAAAGTCCCAAAAGGCAGCGAGGGAGAAGAGGAAGTGACGCACTGGGCCGCGGAGATGCTCAGGCGTAAGTACACAAGTTACTTCATAAAAGGTAAGTAAGGAAAAAAATAAAAACTATCCAAAATTGAGTGGTGGAGGGGTTGTCAATTCTTTAGGATAAAGTTGTAAAATTGGGTGGAACTCCACTTTAAACACCAAAGTGGATATAAAAAATGGAAAAACCAAAGTAAATTTAGGAGGAACAAGTTTCCTAATTCATCCACTTAGATCAACAAGAGCCTATGAGAGAGAAACAGATACAGACAACTGCTTGGACACAAAAAAATAATTGGAGTAGCACTTTCTTAAAGTGGACCTAACATCAGGCATTGTTTTTTGCATATTAGGTTAATGCATGCTAATACTTATCGATATTTGTTACCTATCACAGTACTTCCTTTGCAATTAATTTATCTGCATTTTTCTCTATAAGGAAGGCATTATCCGCGGTCCCAAATGACTGACACAGATCAACCTCTCACCTTATGGCTTGCTGCAAAGTTACATTCTGATCAATGTGGGAGAGAAGACAGAGCAACTTATTATTCTTGTCTGAAGCAGATCAATGAAATCATCTCAGCCTAAGCAAAGTTACCTGACACTCTCATGGACAACTTTTTAATGATAAAAGGTACAGCATTTTTTAAAATGATATTGTTGCCCTGTGTTGTTACATGTCAGGAATGTAAAGTTACATTTTAAAAAGAAGAATGCAAAATCTAAAAAGTTCATTTACACTTAAAAATGATATATCTGGTGCCCTAGATCTATAATCCAGATGCAAATGCTGTAAATAATTTAATGTTCACCTAGTTATCTCCTTTAAATTAAATTAATCCTACATGTACAGCATAATGCCCCTAACTAGGTGGCAAGGTGTTGCTCAATTTCTGTTAAATCAGAAATCCTGTACACTAGCTCATTTATAATGAATTAATAGAGCATCAGTATTTCAAAGCCTTTAATTGTTTAATTTCAAGATATTCTTATTGATAGCAAATGAGAGGAACAGAAAAGAAAAACAGATGTATGCATTTGAACATATTGACCGTCTTACCTGCTTGATCCAGCAGAAAATTCTGAAGAAAAAAGCTTACTGTTACAAAATTTAACAAAGAATTGTTTTAACTTTGTAATAAATATTAGTTAGATCCTTATGTGAGTTTCTAACCATTAAACATTTACACAAGTCACCACTTTGAAAACAACCTTTAAATAAATCAGACATTAATTTAAGAATTATCTTCTTTTGATCAAATCAATAGAAGAAAATAGCCTTAGTCTATAAGGTAGGCTTGGCTATATTTGTGTTGTTATACTCAAAGCAATAAAAGTAGATCAATATGGGGCTATACTTAAAGCATATCTAAACCCAAAAACAAAAATGTAATATATTGTAGATTATATAGCATCCTCTACTTTTGCTGTACAGCTTGCTCTGTTAAAGCACATTGAAAAATAACAGCAGGATCAACAGGTAAAAAAAACTACAGGGGGACTCAGAAAACAAAGATTGCTTTGTTATTACTAGTGATAGACCGCATCATATATGTCATTTTTTATTTTGCTTTTAGTACCACTTTAATCACTAAACCCTAGCGTGGATTTCTTGAGATTTATTAAACTTAACTTTAGGAGAACTAAAAATAAATTATACTGTCACACTGTACTAACACAACTTTTTGCTGTAATTTCAATTACTCTAATACTGTATATCATTTCATTAGGTCCATCTGGCGCTTATCTACTTATGCCACCAATCTGTGCAGCCTCTGAGAGTAAAGAAAGGCAGCTTTTTGGAAGCCTTGGGTTATTTCAGTTGGAGCTTACACAAGACTAGGAACTCTTCCTACCCCATGTGACAGTGTTCAGCCAATCACCAAGCACTAGCCCCGCCACATGGAGTAAGTTACATTCTCCTTCAGGTAAGCAGAGTGGCAGAGAAGTAAATTAAAGGTGATTATGTGCTGCTGGGGAGGGAAGAGGCTACTCCCTTCATGTGTGATGACATGGCTTGTAGTGACTGACCACCAGGGTGTAAACAGGGGACGTTTTATGTACAATGTCATTTGATGCTTTTGTCACTTTAATATTAAAGTGCATGTAAAGTTACAACTTTTAGTTTTAATTTTGGAATCTGTTTATCACTGTCTGTGTCCCTGTTGTGGAGATTAGCCATCATTATGTCTTTGTGACCATTGTCTACAGTAAATGATGTGAAATCAAATTTTACTCTGAGTCACAAACAGAGGAGGTAAGAGCAATTCTTCCAGTGAGCAAGCCTGTTCTTGTCAACTGTCTAAGGCTAAATCCAATTGGCAGTTTTGCAGCGGCAATGGGCTGTCACTGTCAAGGATCAGTAGATTCTTTAGATCAGTTGTAAATTCCGCCTACACAGGTTGTGTTCAAACAGCTGCAGCTGTCAACAGTGATTTATACTCTTTACATATCAATGGTGGCATCACTACTGTTCACATGTAACCACTCATCTGAGTAGTTACATGTAAGTAGAGCCTCTGTCCTTATTGGACCCAAAGAGTGAGAAACCAAGGTTGGTGTTTCCGAAGAGATTTGGCTGCACACAAACTGGCCACAGTTAATTGGCCAGTTTGAATGTGGTCATAGCACAAAGTGTTGCTGCATCCAGAGGCGGCAATAATCTGCCTCTCAATGCAGCATACTATTATTATTAAGGGTATTTCTCTACCCTGAAAAGATCTCCTCTTATGTCCTCTGACGGTAAAGTGTATCTAAACTAGAATACAAAAATGTAATATATTGCAGACCTTAGACTTGTGGCTGCAAACATTTTCCTGTAAGCAAACAATAAAAAAGTGACACCGTTTTTACTTATTACCTGCTCTACTCAAAACTAAAAAAAAAAAAAATATCCCTGTATAGCAAAACAAGTCTTAAAAGCTGAGGTATCTAATGGTGGCCTAGCTCAACCAAATTTCTTTAACTATTTTTTAGCAACACAGTTGTCCTGTGTTTACTTGGTCTTGTAAACATCTGGGACTTATCTAATTGGTAGTTATTTTTTTGTATCACAATAGTCTTTATTGAGAAAGACAGACAAATAACAAATGACATAAGGCACAATTAAAGGTGCAATGGTTACATTCAACCATAAGTATGGTACATTAGTACACATTTGAAGTACGATAAGGAAAATGGCCTATAAAATGGGGAACCTCATTTATGTCCAGCAGGGATATGCAATTACCTCCAGCTGTTGCGGAACTACAAGTCCCAAGAGGCATAGCAAGACTCTGAAAACCACAAGCATGACACCCAGAGGCAGAGGCATGATGGGACTTGTAGCTTTGCAACAGCTGGAGTTCCGCTAATTGCATATCCCAGATGTACAGGGTCTGCATGCTTGGTATGTGTATTTATAGGTTCCGACTGTCCCAAAAAAGACACATATGATACAAATGGCAAGATGAACAGCACAGGGGTATAACGGGGGAAAGAAAAAGAAGACGAAAAAAATGGGAAGAGAGGGAGGGGATAGGAAGTTCACTCTCTCAATTCCCCACCCATCTTCCCCATCACAGGAGAGTGGGCCCATCTCAAGCTTCCTTGGGACAGGGTGTCAGCACACAGGGATAGCCATCCCCATACCATGAATGGATATGAGGCTAATAATTACTGTCTAATTAATAGATATTATAGTGCACATATTAGGATTTGTAAGAAACTTTAGATGTTCCTGTGAAAGCCTGGCTTATGACTGAGGACAATGTCCATGTATAGGGCTACAAGTACTCCATTAGTACCCTGTTGTGGAACAACATCAATCTGAGAGAACTATATACTGGATAGTGAACTATGGGAATATCTTGAAATAGTTTGATGCATTTTTTTAATACAAACGTTTTTCATTTAGGGATAGAAAAAAGACACTGCAATTCTGTCATATGAAAGACATATATCACAAGTTGGGATGCAACCCAAGTGACAGATCAATATCAAATAACAGCTCCATTTATCAGTTTGGAGTCACATTAGGTGCCTCCCTTGTTCATAGTAGGGAAAATAACAACAAAAATGTAGAGTATAAAACAGTATAAAACTTCCAAACATACAAAGGAGGGAGAAAGAAAAAAAAAATAACAATAAACACTCTATATACTGGCTCTATGATGATGTACTTTAGGAATCATATGGGATTTGCACAAAGTCATTCAGAGGGGCCACTTATGATAGTGGTGTATATGGGTGCTAGTTATAATGTATCACCATAGGAAGTCCACCCCGACCACTTGTTATGGTAGATATGCAAAGTGTCCAGTATAGTGTGATGGATCCTTTCCATTAGTTTAATGGATTCCATTCTCTGGAGCACCTGGGCCCAGAGAACTGTCGGGGAGCACTAAATTAAGGGCTATGGCCCACAGGATAGCACAGAATAATGTGTTCACCAATTTCTAAATAAAGGAGGAGGCACATCTGGGATAGGTGTGAAAAGTAAACACATCGGGGCTGTCAATGTGACCATGGTACCTGATATCTGTGCTACCATGGTGGCTGCCTGGGTCCATATGTGTTGCAGTGTGGAGCAAGGTGCCCGAGACCTGACAGCCCCTAAAGCAAGTAGCAGGGATTCCAGGGTAAAATGTATGTACTCTGTCTGGAGCGAGGTACCACCTTGTGTGTAGCTTAACTACAGTCTCTTTAATGGCCATGGAGCGGGAGCATTTATGCATGTTATTCAGCATGTTCGATCAGTCTTCTGTAGAGAATATCTGGTCAACATCAGCTTCCCAACAGATCATAGCTGTTGATTTCTCTGGAAAGCCTATTTCTTTGAGGTGTCTATATATCGTAGATATGGTCCCCTATACTCTGGATACATTAAGGAATATATTTTCGTATTGAAAGAATATGGGATTACCATTCAACGAGAATAGAGATTCAAAGAAATGTCTTATTTGTAGATATCTATAGAACTCAGTTCTTGGGATATCAAACTGTTCTTGTAGTTTTGTAAAGGAGTAAAACTGTGATCGGATTGTTAAGGCTCTTAATGTGGTGAGGGACCCAAGTTCCCACCAGTGGAATTCAGTAGGTAAATCATAGGTGGGGGGGGGAATCTCTTGTCTCCTAAGAATGAGGATAGGAGGGGTCTGTCTGATTAAAGCTTAAATTTCTGATGGTATAAATTCCATAGGTGGATAGTCTGGCCTGCAATATTATTTAGAGTGCCGATCTCTCTAGCTTTTATTCCAGATTGCCACATGAGCCCAGGGATATAAAATGAGTGAGATGAAATCATCTGAAACTATGGGATCATAGCCGGGGGGGCTGCTTGTGCCAGTCTGGCAGCTAAATAGTACAGCCATAGGTTTGGCAACCCTAATCCTCCCTGTGGAAATGGTTTGATTTCATTTAAATTCTTAAATCAATTATACTACACTTTGGAGAGATTACACAAAATGGGCTTGTTAGTTGATGCTACATGCCCCAGATGGCTGCTCTGCATCATCCAGGGACATGTGCAACATGTTCTGAACAGTATGTACTGTATATCCCCACACTCTAAACTCAAATCTTTCATTTTACTGGGCTGGTCTCAGGGCTCAAAACCTCAGGAGGTTGGTCTGCTGGATGCCTATGGACCTGCTAAAGACCTAAACTGTTGTATGCTTCTAGTAATTCATGTAATTTTACTTTACTTCTCCTCACTTTGTTACCAAGCTTAATCTGCAATAATGTGTCATGTTTTCTGGACCTTAGATTAAAGTGTATCTAAGTCCATAAACAAAAATGTAATATACTTTGGGTTACCGACTCTTAGATGTGGTGGCTGCATTAATTTCCACTTTTTATGCTATGAACTTTTTCAGCAAATACAGAAAATACATGTTGATCTTGCCAGAAATGTGGTGTCAGTCTGTGAGCTTACAGCACAGTACTTGTGCTGTGTGATTTGGCCCCCTGTAACACCTGTAATACCTGGTTGATCCTGACAGTTTCTGCCCTTCCCTCTGGAAACTGACCACGGTGCATCATGGCTGGCACCGTGGTCAGTTTTTGTGCCTCCGTCATCCGCAGCCTGCTATCTACAGCTTTCCTCTCTGCTCCTTGTCCCCCTACTCCCTCCCCTCTCTCCCATGCAGGGAATTCAGAAAGTTGTGGAAAGAGGTGGCCAGCACACAGGCAGCACTCACAACATGAAAGAAGATGTTTCAAGTGAACTTATTTTGGATTGTGAAATACACCCATTGTTTGCATTGCTATTATAAAGTTAATGGTAGGAAATGAAAGCGCATCCTGAGACCATGAATTTCCTATAAAGTGTATCTTAAATCAAAACCTTTTTGTTTAACTAATCCCCGCATTAAAAATAAATAAATTACAATAAATTACATAAATTTTACAGTCATGTGACGCTCCAGTCCCAGAATTTTTTCTTCTGGCCAGGAGGTGGGGTTGTTTTTTGAGTTTAGGTTTTCTGCTTTAGGTCAACAATCTCACCCCAAATGATGCACTCCCTGATTTCCCATATTCCTTTTTGGTTTTCACTTTTTCAGTTTCTTGCTTTTTTCACCACATCTTTTCTTCTCTCATTCTTTGTTATTTTTTTTTTTATTCTCTCGGTTCTTCACTTTCTATCCCTTTCACACACACTGATCACTATCTTCTTCCCCTGAACTGCTCATCAAATGTCATGTCATGGCATGGGGGGGTAATCTGTTCTGTCTCTGTACCTCTCTTGACCTTCATACTTTCTTTCAGCCAGCTGAGGAGCCTTTGTAATTGTAGCCAGTCTCTCCCATCATGTTGTGACCATTTTAAATGGCCAAAAAGGTTAAAGTGTGAGAATTTGTATTTCATCACCATTACCTTATTTCAAGAAAGGAGCCACAGAGTTTCAGGATGCGTAGCAATAGATTAAAAAACTTAGTCTGACACTCTAGAGTGCAGGGGGATCAATTCCCAGCTATATCCTGTATATTCTGTATGTAATTAAATAACATAAAGGCCAAACAATAAAATGTCATACAAGCTTTAACATGCTTATGTAATTTCAAAAGCCATTTTTAATATTTTTCAAATGTTAGCTCACATTAAAGTAGCACCTGAAAATACTGCCATGAAGGTCCCTGTGCTGACACTTCCTTTTACTGGGCGACAATGCTTTGTCACCATGTCCCATTTGTGCTCATGTGTTGTCTCTCTGTCCAATGTTCACCCAGTGGAGACTACATTGACTATGCCAATGCACATTATGCAAGCATAATCCCCTGTTGTCACCTTTAGGAAACTTAGCGTGAGGTGACCTCTAGCCACTTCCCGCCCGGCCTATAGCAAAATGACGGATGGGCGGTGGTTCAGTTATCCTGACCGGGCGTCATATGACGTCCTTCAGGATAACAGCCGCCGCACACCGCTACACTGATCTTGGTAAAGATCCTCCGTCGGAGTCTCTTTACCACGTGATCAGCTGTGTCCAATCATGGCTGATCACAATGTAAACAGGAAAAGCCGTTGATCGGCTTTTCCTCACTCGTGTCTGACAGACGCGAGTAGAGGAGAGCCAATCGGCGGCTCTCCTGACAGGGGGGTCTGCCTTTATTGTTTATCAGTGCAGCCCCCCCCGAGGATGCCCACACTAGACCACCAGGGAAGCCGCCAGGACCACTAGGGAAGGGGGCAACATGTGGATGGCCAGGTATGTACCCATGGCCATCCACATGTGCAAATGAATGCCCAATCTGTGCCAATCAGTTCCCACAAATGGGCACTGACTGGCATCATTATGTAACAAATGACATCAGTAATGCCCAGCAATGCCACCTATCAGTGTCATCAGTGCCACCCATCAGTGTCCATCAGTGCCACCTATCAGTGCCCATCCATGCCCATCAGTGCCCACCTATCAGTGCCCATCAGTGCCCATCCGTGCCACCTATCAGTGCCACCCATAAGTACCCATCAGTGCCACCCATAAATACCCATCAGTGCCGCCTACGAGTGCCCATCAGTGCCGCCTATGAGTGCCCATCAGTGCCACCTATGAGTGCCCATCAGTGTCACCTATAAGTGCCCGTCAGTGCCACCTTATCAGTGCCACCTCATTGGTGCCACCTCATCGGTGCCCATCAGTGCCGCCTTATCAGTGCTTGTCAGTGCAGCCATATCAGTGTCCATTATTGAAGAAGAAAACATACTCATTTACAAAAAATTTTAACAGAAACAAAGAAAAACTTGTTTTTTTCAAAATTTTCGATATTTTTTTATTTGTTGCGCAAAAAATAAAAATCGCATAGGTGATCAAATACCACCAAAAAAAGCTCTATTTGTGGAAACAAAATGATAAAAAATTTGTTTGGGTACAGTGTTGCATGACCGCAAAATTTTCATTCAAATTGCAACAGCGCTGAAAGCTGAAAATTGGCTTGGGCAGGAAGGTGTTTAAGTGCCTGGTATTGAAGTGGTTAAGATGTTTCATAAATTCAAAGAAACCTCTCCTCTGGACAATATTCTTTCCCCAGGAAATTTTCTTCTGGTACAAGAAGATTTGCTTTCCTGGATTAAGCAAGCCTCCGTGGGGTTGGCACCCTCCATTGAAGCGGAGTTACAAGCAAAGGATGGTCTGTTCTGGTACAAGGGCAATATTTTTGTACCCAAAGGCCTACGGGTCGCTGTACTGGAACTTTGCCATGATCAAGCACTAGTGGACATTTTGGCATAACCAAAACTGTTAACTTTTTGCAACACACCTTCTGGTGGCCTCAAGTATTTGGAGACTGCAAGAGATACGTGGAATCCTGCACCACCTGCATCCGGAGCAAGAACAGTAGAGCCAAGGCCTTTGGGTTGTTAAAACCATGGTCTGTCAGAGATAGACCATGGAAGATGTTATCCATAGATTTTATTGTCAAATTGCCCCCGGCAGAGGGTCATACCACTATCTTTGTAGTGGTAGACCATTTGCCTAAAATGGCACACTTTATTCCAATGAAACGTACTCCCTCAGCTCCTGAAACAGCGCAAATATTCATCAGAGAAGTCATGGAGTATCGGCCAACGTTGTTTTGGATCGGGGAATGCAATTTACTTCCCGATTCTGGAAAGCTCTGTGCAAGGCTCTAGGAATTGAGCTGTTGTCCTCCTCTGCCTACCATCCTCAGACAAATGGGCAGATGGAGAGGACCAACCAGACCCTTGAGCAATACCTACATTGTTTTTTTTCATTTTCCCAAGATGACTGGATCCCCCTGCTCCCATTGACAGAGTTTGCTTACAACAATTCCATCCATTCTGCTACAAAACAAACACCATTTTTTGCCAATTATGGTTTTCATCCATCATTTTTGCCGAACTCCATTCCTGAATGTTCTGTACCAGCGGCCCATAAAACAAATTTTTTCTGCTCTAATAATCAATTATTACAGGAAACCATGACAAGGACACAGGAACACAATAAAGAAGTCTTCGACAGGAAAAAACAAGGAGAATTAGTACTTGAACCTGGTAACCTAGTATGGTTATCCACAGTGAATCTAAAGTTGGCTTGCCCATCAAGGAAGCTGGGTCCTAAGTTCATGGGTCCATTTCCCATAAAAAGGAAGATAAACAAGGTAGCCTATGAACTGAAACTTCCGTATTCACTAAGGATCCATTCTGTTTTTCACGTGTCACTTCTGAAGCCTTCTGTTCCCAACCCTTTTCCTGACCGAAATTTGGATCCTCCTGACCCTATTATAGCAGTCGGAGAGGAGGAATTCAAAGTGGAAGCAATCTTGGATTGCAGGAAAATAAATAATCCAATCCAATTTTTGATCATATGGCAGGGCTACGGGCCAAAGGAGAACTCATGGGAACCTGAAGGCAGCATCCATGCCAAGAGTCTGATTCAATCCTTTAAGAGATCATCTCATCCTGAGAAGTTGGCCCAATTGGGCATCCGGAGGCTGCCCCTTAGGGAGGGCAATGTCAGGAAGATCCTGCCAGTAACAGGCATTCTAGACTTGCTGGTGCATGATCGCAGGCGCCAATGTGCACCCACTAATGCTATTTAACCCTTTCATGACTAAGCCTATTTTTTAAATTTGGTGTTTACAAGTTAAAATCCGTATTTTTTGCTAGAAAATTACTTAGAACCCCCAAACATTATATATATTTTTTTAGCAGAGAATCTAGAGAATAAAATGGAGATTGTTACAATATTTTATGTCACACGATATTTGTGCAGCTGTGTTTTAAACGCAAATTTTTGGGAAAAAGGACACTTTCATGAATTTTAAAAAATCCAAACAGTAAAGTTACCCCAATTTTTTTGTATAATGTGAAAGATGATGTTACGCCGAGTAAATAGATACCAAACATTTCACGCTTTATAATTGCACGCACTCGTGGAATGGCGACAAACTACGGTACCTAAGAATTTCCATAAGCGACGATTTAAATTTTTTTTACGGTTACCAGGTTAGAGTTACAGAGGAGGTCTAGTGCTAGAATTATTGCTCTCGCCCTGACGATCACGGCGATACCTCACATGTGTGATTTGAACACTGTTTACATATGCGGTTTCTTTGCTGCGCGAGCTCGCAGGGACAGGGGCGCTTATATATTTTTTTTTTGCTTATTTATTTTATTTAATTATATATTTATAAATTGTGTTTCAAAAAAAAAAATTTGGATGACTTTTATTGCTGTCACAAGGAATGTAAACATCCCTTGTGACAGTAATACGTGGTGACAGGTACTCTTTATGGAGGGATCGGGGGTCTAAAAGACCCCCGATCCCTCCTTTGCACTTCAAAGTATTCAGATCGCCGAAAACGGCGATTCTGAATACTGTGCATTTATTTAAAATCTGCGCCATTGGCAGCCGAGTAAACGGGAAGTGACATCAAGACGTCGCTTCCGCGTTTACAATTAGAGGGCTGGAACAAAGCCACCCACAGCTTCTTTCCAGCTCGCCCCCAGCCGCCAGAGGCAGCCGATTTGTCAGCAGGCCTCCCGATCGAACGGGAAGCCTGGAAAGAGCCGCGGGAGGCGGCGGGAGGGGGGACGTCCCCTCCCGCTCCTCCGGTATAACAGCCGAGCGGCTTTTAGCCGTATCGGTTGTTATATTCGGATAGCCAATCACCGGCTCTAAACAACGGTACCAGGATGATGCCTGCAGCTGCGGGCATCTTCCCGGTATAACCCCTGAAAGCCGTGTACGCACATCTGCGTACGCTCGGCGGGAAGGGGTTAAACCAGACTGACACACAGGGACTTTGCTGTCTGCTCTACAGCGTTTTGTGTGTTCCTGATATCTGAAATTTGTTCCTGTGCTTTACCCGGCTTGCCTCTGACCATCCCTGCCATCTGCCTGCATCTGACTCCAGCCTGTCTGACTATTCTTCTGCTGGCTCCCTTGGTCCTTCTGCTGCCTGCCTGATAACCGACCGGGCTTGCCTGACCCTTCTGAGTTCCTGAAGGATTCTTCCTGCAGTCTTCTGCACCTATCTGCTGATCCAGCCTGCTCCAGGTTCCAGTCTGCTGCCCTGCTCCAGGTCAGCTGTTCCAGTTCCAGCCTGTTACACCTGTCTGCTGATCCAGCCTGTTCCATGTTCCAGTCTGCTGTCCAGCTCTAAGTCAGCTGTTCCAGTTCCAGCCTGCTGCACCTGTCCGCTGATCCAGCCTGTTCCAGGTCCAGTCCACTGCTCTAGTTCCAGGCTGCTGTTCTCCTGTGCTGAGCTTCCTTAATTCTGGACTTACCTCTTGCTGTTGATCCTGCCAGGCACTCGTGCTTGTACGCAGATTGTACAAAATGTGTCATTCTCCTATACAGTATGTAGATAATTTTGAGGGTCCACTTAAATACCAGATAGCTGGGGGGGGGGACGGAGCTTGTCGCAGACAGTGATGGAAGCTTGAGAGTGGAGCTCCATCACCGACAGGGACATACCGCCACACAGCGGGATGCTGAGCCACCAACCAGCTATACCAGGCACCCCAGAACCAAGAGCTCACTCCCAGGACCAGGCCGAGCATGACCAGGAAATGAAAGGAGAACCAGAGGCTGCAGAAACTGACAGCCTTCTTCACGCCTGGGCCCAGGCAAGATGGCGGCGGTCCCTCCGTGCATACAATGTCCAGTATGTCTCAGCAAAGGCTTTCTGGGGGCAATCAACCAAAAAGGAACACACCATCCAATAGCCTTCAATCCTCTCTTCATACTCCTACCTCAGGAAGCCCAGAGAAAGCGTGATTCTGGGTGGATGCATTGGATCCTGGACATGAGGTGATCAGGGCCCTAGATTTAGGGAGGATACAAGAGAACTCTCAGATTCAATTGACCTCTTCCGCACTACCAATCAGCCAGTGCTAGACACTACCCTGAAAGACATGTTAGTCTCTTTGAGAAACTTGCTGCATGCTGATAAGATGTCTTGTGTACACAAATTTGGAGTAGAGATGAAAGCAGTAGCATCCAGGGTAGATAACATTGAAACAAAGATAGGGGGGAATTTGCCACTACCATCAATGATGTAGTGGATGCACACAACAATAAGGAGGATGAGATGGAGTCAGTTAAAGCTAAACTTGCAGATATTGAGGATTGTTCCAGGTTCCTGAATCAGTCCAGCAATCAGATCTGCGTAAATATGCTGCACAGCTCTTTACATCTATATTGCCTGATCTCACAGAGTTATGCCCCGTACACACGGTCGGATTTTCCGATGGACAATGTCCGATCGGAGCGTGTTGTCGGAAATTCCGACCGTGTGTGGGCGCCATCGGACATTTTCCATCGGATTTTCCGACACACAAAGTTGGACAGCAGGAGATAAAATTTTCCGACAACAAAATCCGATCACGTCAATTCCGACCGTGTGTGGCCTGTTCCGACGCACAAAGTGCCACGCATGCTCAGAAGAAATTCCGACACGGGACAGCTCGTTCTGGTAAACTTAGCGTTCGCAATGGATACAGCACTTTCGTCACGCTGCAATGTTCAAAATGGTTTAATATAGCGCACTCTCTTCTTCTTTATAATGTGACAAGAATTACGTAGTTTTGCTGCTCATATTCACACACACTTCTCACAAACTTCTTTTATTACTATTTATCGGGATTCCCTCAATATATTTTGATTTCTCACATCTGACAACATTTTTTTTTTTGACTTTAATGTAGATTCTTTTTTTGTGTTTCTCTTTTTTAATTTTTTTTTTTGGTGATTTTGATTTGTACTCCCGAAAATGTTTGTGTGTTTTTTGTGACAAGTTCCCACAACACCATTGATATGTTGTTCTATTTAATCTGTAGGAGATTGTTTGGTGTTGTTGTCCCTTGTTAATTTCACATTTTATGTTTTTAGAAATGTACCTGAATCGTCACCAACAAACTGTCCTTTTTGGATGAAAACACACACAGGAGAGTAGAATTTACCGAAAAAGTTTTATTAAGGGGTCACAACTATAAAAAAACAAAGAGGGAGGCAACGCTGGAGAAACTGCAGAAGTGGGCCAAGCCTTGGACCCCCAGGGCAGACATAAATTATTTAAAAGCAAAATTGGTGGCCTGAGGAGTCCATATCTAAGGGAGGGCAGTCTGGTCCAGAAGTCCCAGAGATCCGGAAAGCAGCAGATGACATCTATGTCCCCAGGCTGTGGTCATACGAGAGACTGCATCTTCTGTCAGACCAGACTGAACCCAGGGCCATCACTCTCAGGTCTTCCTTCCACGCTTCCTTCCAGGCTTTGGCTGTGGTGGTGGAGTTGTGGCAGCAGGAGGAGGAGGAGGAGGAGGATCCTCGATATCAATGACATCCGTCTTGTGTGTCAGTTCCCCACTCTCCCCCTTACGTAGGACTTTATAAATCAGGTCCTCAGAGATCTTGTGTTGGCCCTCCTGCATGCCCTGCAATTTGGTGGCAGCCATGCAGGCAAAGGCCACTTCAGGACTGGGGAAGGCTCTGAGGGACGCCAAAGCCTCCTGGATCAGCCTGTATGCTGAATCCTGCACAGGACTGGGAGTCATCTTCCTGGCTCGTTTATGTGGCAGGCGGAGGGGAGGAACCTGAGACTCAGTCAGGCTGCGACTTGTCCCGGGCTTCTCTTAGGCTGACACTTAGCCCCGCCTCCTCCTGGCTGCCACTAATCCCCGCCTCCTCCTGGCTGACACTAATCCCCGCCTCCTCCTGACTACCACATTCCACAACCTCCTCCTGGCTGAGGTCTTCCTGTGTATGAAAAAGGGACATAGTTTTAGTATTTTTTACATCAATCACACACAATTTTCACCTCCTGACTGCTGCAAATTGAATGTTAACAAATATAACAGACTATCATTCTGAGCCCAGCATTTTGCATTCTTGTCCCAATTTTGGATGCCCACTACTGTCTATTGATATGTAAAACACTTTTTTTAATCAGCAATTAGTGATCAATACTAACATCTAGTAAACATCATTTCTTTATTGCCCAGAAATCTGTAGAAGAATGCTATACCTGACTCCAGCTGGGCTCCTCCACTTCTTCCTGGCTGGAAGGTCCAGGTTGGACATCAGAAGCCTCAGCTGGTATGGAAGGAAGCGTGGAAGGAAGGGTTGAGAGGGATTCCCTGACTTCAGTGTGGTCTGACAGAAATCGCAGTCTCTCATAGTACCACAGCCTGGGGACATAAATGTCATCTGCTGCAGCTCCGGATCTCTGGGAATCTGTGACCCTCTTGCGCTCCCTAAGATAAGTGCTCCTCAGGCCACCAATTTTTGCTTTTAAATAAGGGATGGTTGCTGTGGGGACCACCGGCTTCACCAACTCCAGCAGTTTCTCCAGCGTTGCCTGCCTCTTCTGTTTGTGATTATAGTGGGGGTGCCTCACTTGCCACAGACAGGGCAGCTCCCTGTACTTGTCAATGAACAGGGGCAGGAAATTGTGGTCGTTGAACCCATCCATTTTCTCTGCAAGACACAACACAAGACAAACCCTAATGTCAGGCCAAACTCCCCTAATCTTGTTACAATATAGGCTTCCATTTTGAAGCAGTATAGGCCCAAGTTTAGATCCTACCTTCACAGATCGTACGTAAGACGCGCGCGTTACGATTTATACACACTGCACATGCGTATAACTCCGCCCGCCCCTGACGTTCTTTCTAGTCTATTCCCCGCCCCTTTTCGTTCGGCGCAGTGGGGGAAGAGCACATGGTGGATAGACAGCAGGATCGTGCTAATTACAGCAACGAGGAGGAGGAGGAGGAGGAGAGGCCGGAGCCTGAAACGTTCCGATCCAGAAGGAGATAAAAGGACTCAAATATGTCCTTTGGGGAGATGTTGGAGATGGTGGACATCCTGAAGAAGGCCGACTATGATGGAAAGTATGGGTCTTACCCCAACCACAATGTCCTAAAGGCCAAGATCATGGCGAAAGTGGTCAGGAGTCTGCACCGGAAATTCGGGGTACGACGATCGAAAGATCAGCTCAGGAAGCGGTGGTCGGACCTGAAATTACGAGAACATGAGCAGTACAGAAAGATCCGGAGAGTGCTGCAAAAAAGTATTTGTGCTGTGTTGCTATTTTTTTTGTGTTTATTACGTTCGTGCTGCTCCATGTGCTTTTAGGAACTGTTGTACAGTTTAAAATGGCTTTCATGTTCATGGGCACATTATTCGTTCGGATCACACATTTTTATTTTGGACGATAAAATACCATTGTTTAGGCCATATGCATTTGGCCACCATTTTGACGCCCTATACTTGTCTTCAAAGAATTGGGTTGTGTAGATGGCTTTGTTACTAGAATGAAATGCAAACTAGATTGTGTGTAAGGAGAGGACACTCAGCAGCTGTTTTCACATCTGGACACTGGAGCACTAGTGTGGTACCCCAGAACACCATTTTTTTCGGGGGCCCACACAGGTGCTCCAGTGTATACTATAGGGGGGTCTCCATTTGTGAAGCTTGTACTAAACAGGTAAAGTATTGCAGCTTGACAAAGGACACTAAAAAAGCTACATCTTGGAACTCGGCTAAAATAGATCATTGTACCCCACTTCCAAGCAATGTTCCATCTTTCTAGTTCTGCCATCAAATATCTGTGTGCTAATTATACCATTTTTGTTTTACATAGGGGAGAAAAGACTCAGAGGACACCCCTCATCCGAGGAGACCAGAGCCCCCCCCCCTCTGGAAGAAGGGGAAATACCCCCAACACAAGATGAGCAGGAGGAAGAAGACGTGGTGGAACTAGTCACCACAACAGGTGAGTGTCTGCGACCACAGGCTCAGATAAGAGATGGATGGCGGCATTTTTTTGAAACCTAATTTATTTTGGGTTTCCTCTCTTTTTAGGTGATCGTGAGGTTGTGGATGAAGATCCTTTCACATCCGAAAGTGCCCAGACCCTGATGGGGGAGATCATGGGGTGTAATTTACAATTGGAAAACATCAAGCAAAACATCAATGATGTTATTCCAAAATATAAAAACATCATTGATGTTTTGGGGCGAGTTTAAAACCCCTCCAAATCACTTTCTTCTTTTGTGTGCTACAATGTGCGAAATGTTTTTGTGATTTTTCCCAAAGCCAAATTTGGAGGATGCACACAGTGTGCCAACATGTGCTATCTGCCATCACGGGAGATCAATGGATGCGTTTTGGGGGTGCAACACCTTCCTCAATTATAAAGTAGCGGTGAGGAAGGGCTTTCTCCCCCAAAACACATCCCTTGATCCCCCGTGATGGCAGATAGCACATGTTGACATTGTGAAATTTGTGTGCATCTTCCAAATTTGGCTTTTCCAGGGGTGATTTCACCCCATCTGAACGCAATATCAAACACAGTTCCTAAATACTCATGTCTGATATTGCCTTCAAGTTCTACCAAATGTGAACTTTGTAAGATCAAGATTTGTGTCTTTCTTGTGGGTTTTACACAGGCCTGTTTTCTATAAAATGCACATTTTGATTTTGGATAATGACACCACAAAAATTGTTATACAACAAACATGTCGGTTTGTCAGAAAAACCTTTGGTAAATGCACATGTGATTGTGCTGGTATTAAAAAGATTGTTCATCAAGAATGTGTGGATTATTGTCTCAACACTACAACACTTTTGGGGTGATGTAATTGTTGTTTTCTGAGAAAATGGGGGTTATTTCCTAAGGGCAAATCCTCTTTGCACTACAAGTGCAGTTTCAGTGCAGTTGCAAGTGCACTTGTAGTGCAAAGTGTCTTTGCATTTAGTAAATAACAGCCAACAGTGCTTTGTATAAGGTTACACAATCACGACATTTTCTGCACTCCACACATTTCTGTCAGGGTCAGCTAAAACAAACACAAGCAGTAAATGTCCACAAAGTAGAGCCTGGGAGGAGATGCCTGTCGAGAACTTGAGGTCCTGCAGGCTTCTCCCTGTGGCCAAATACCGCAAGGTAGCGACCAACCTCTGCTGATGGCTTGCCTCATGCAGGTATCCTGCCTGCTGATATAAGGGGTCAGCGAAGCCAACAAATGGTGAAAGACGGGGTCCATCATCCTGAGAAAGTTCCTGAAATCATCAGGATTATTCTCACGGATCTCACGGAGCAAAGGCATATGACAGAACTGGTCACGCTGAAGCAACCAATTCTTGGTCCATGAACTCCTCCCCACCCTGTTCATGGACTGGACTTGTGTCAAGGTCAGGACCCCAACACCAAGCCCCTGCACAGCACGAACTCTACGAGGAGTATGCATACGAAACATGGCTAGAAAACGGTCGGCTGCTCAGAACGAAGTAACAGAACGCACTGAAGAACAGCAAGGCCTGTGAAGAGCGACCTGAAAAACAGCAACGAGCAGGCAAGATCACACAGAGAACTCCGATACGAACTGACTGCACGCACTGAAGAGCAGATACAAACCCACCAGCACAAACTGAATGGAAGAAAACGATCTGAAAGCCACGAGTCTGAAAAAGCGCGAATCGTCTCTCACCAAACTTTTACTAACACGAGATTAGCAAAAGGAGCCCAAAGGGTGCCGTGCTTGGTTCTGAACCGGCCTTTTCTAGTCTCGTCGTACGTGGTGTACGTAACCGCGTGGTTGTCGATGGGAAATTCCGACAACTTTGTGCGACCGTGTGTAGGCAAAACAAATTTGAGCCAACATCCGTCGGAAAAAATCCTAGGATTTTGTTGTCGGAATGTCCGAACAAAGTCCGACCGTGTGTACGCCCTATTAGATAGCACAGTAGACAGGATCCACCGTCTACCTAAACCGTCACATCTTCCTGGGAGAAAAGGGGGTAGCCTTATTGGGCCCCCCTTTGCAATATGGGGCCATGGCGATGGCAATTCAGTCAATAGAGGAGATTTTATATTAAGTTAATTTAGTTCAGGTGTGCTTTAAGAATTAGGTTAATGGTGAGGTCGGGTTATGATTGGTCAAGAATGTCAGGTGACTAATAGAACTCTCTAGAAGCAGAGATGGGAGTCTATTTAAGGAATCAGCTGACAGGATTCTTGGCCAGTCACCAGAGAAGAAGTCGTCACTAGGAGCTCCCTCCCTACCCCCCCCCCCCCTCGTTTATGTGGTGGATCCCTTTAGTTTGAATAGCTAAAGGGGATATGTAAGAAAATGTTAAACTAAAGGTTGAGTCAGCTTGAGTCTCAGTGGCTGAGCTGAGAGTGGTTGAATTTATCAGTATTTGATTGATGAAGTTAATTGATAAAATAAGTTTGTTATTTATTTAAAATATCTATTTATATATTTATTAAACCAATAAACCGATCCGTGGCCAAAAATTTTATTCCAAAAAAAAAATATATATATATTTATATATATACATATATATAATAAATAAAATTATATTAAAAAAAAAAAATGTTTCTGTGATTTTATTTCTCAATGCATGTTGTTTGTCCTGTTTTGCCTGTCGTCTACGGTCCCATAACAATATACCTAGGGACAGGTATAGAAGTAGAATGCATACCATTAGTCTTTTCGCAGACAATATAATCTTAATGCTCACTGACGTTACAACTTCCTTGGCTTCGGTACACCAAGCTTTACAGCAGTTTAATGCCATATCCTATTATAAAGTCAATGAAATGACATCAATAATAGATTCCCATACTCTTGGAAGGAAAAGGGTATATCATACTTGGGCATCACCCTCACCCCTGTGGTATCAGTCTTGATAAAAGAAAACTATAACCATTTTTTACAATCCTTTCACTTTCAATTGGACAAACTAGGAAAATGTGAGCTATCTTGGTCAGGAAGCTAAGCTGCATTTAAAATGCAGGTGCTTCCACAGCTCTTGTATCTATTTAGGACCTTGCCCATACCTGTACCTAAATTTTTTTTCTCTTTAGCACAATCCAATCTAAATAGATTTCTGTGGGTAGGTAAGAAAGCAAGGTGCGCTTTCAGTATGCTATGTAATATTGAACCAATGTTGCATCTCTAACATTGATTTTTTACTTCTGCCAAAATCTTATGTTATTTTCAAGTGCTTTATATCCTAACTTATTTTAAGATGATAATTTAGCTGGGGTGATTAATATGCATCAGGCAGTTGTACACCGTGAGCTGAAAACACAGCACATCCCCACTCCAGGTGCACTACAACCCCCTGCTGTATCCCCATATACCCCCAAAGTGTATTGGGCTTTTGTTAGTTTAACTTATTAAATGTACTGATTTTATTAGAAACCTCTGTGATACAAGTATGATTCATTTTAATTAAAATCAGCTTCTTGGTCACAAATATCCATTGTGCTAAAGGTCTTCTTCCCTGGGGTCTAAGGGTTCTACCAAAATCATGGCTGCAGCTGCAATAATGACCCTGGTATATTTTTTAGAGCTGACAATGCTTTATAATGTAAAAGTGATCTGAGTGGCTATAGAGCCGCTGGATCACTTTTACATGTGGTAGAAAAGGAGAGACTTTTCTTCTGAACAATATGGATTTTTTTTTTTTTTTTTACAAACGATTTTTATTATGTAAAAGGTCAAGTTATAAAACAATTACAATGATGGTACAGGTATGTATACAAATATCTTTATCAGTAAATGTTGTACAGGAAATAAAGGAGGATTATGATTAGACAAATTAAAAAATGCACATTGTTATAATCAGGCCAGTCAAGAGTATTGTCGTGGAGGTAAGAAAGAAGGACAATTACGTATATGTAATAGAAATTTTTCTAAATCAGAGAGGTGGTGTCCCAGAGAGTCCATTTTTTTGATGAAGTGGCATAGAGTCATATAACGTGTGGTGAACTCTTTCAGAGAGTTTGATGTTCGTCATGCAGTTGAGAATTTGTGACCAAGGTACCGTAGTGGAGTGCCAATTGAAGGCTATGGCCCAATGAATAGAGCTAAGGAATGTGTGGATTAGCCTTGTGCTAGTCTCTGGAATACCATGTATAGGGGAGAATAAAAGACAGATTTGGGGTGTAAGAGAAATCTTCCTACCTGATATTTTTTCAATGATTAAGCTAGCCTTATGCCAAGTGTTTTTTATATGGGGACAATCCCAAAAGATATGTATAAGTGTACCTTGAGAGGGGCAACCTCTAAAGCAGAGTGGGGATATTGAGGGATAAAATGAGTTAAGTTTAGCAGGGGTAAGATACCATCTATAGAGCAATTTGATGGCTAATTCTCTGATCGAGGTTGTTTTGGTACATTTATGGAGAGTGGTAAAATTCCTCACTTTCTCCAGTATACAAATAAAATATGATTTCCCACCTACTGAGCTAGAGAACTATAGAAACCATATGGATTTTGAGCCATTGTGGATCATTTGGGGCTGTGTCAATACCATCCCCATTATGGACATGAGCTCCCGCATGCTCCTGTGTATACACAGAACTGAAGACAGTATTTAAAAAATTTACCTTCTCTTTTTGCCCAGTCACCCACTCCAGATTATTTTGAACAGGGCCTACATGCTCAGACCTGACCTTTTTACTATTAATATATTTGAAGATTTGTTGGGGGTTTGTTATACTATCTTTTGAAATTTGTCATTTGTTTTGAATTTTTGCGGCCTTGATTTCCTTACATATTCTGTTATATTCTTTGTAACATTTAAACTGTGATAGTGTTACTTAATTTTTATATTTTTTACAAACTCTTTTCTTCTTATTTTTTTTAACTTTGGCTGTGAGCCACATAGGTTTTAATTTTAGCCTTTTAAACCTGTTGCCCATGAGAATATACAGTGCCTTGAGAAAGTATTCATACCCCTTGGCATTTTCCACATTTTGTCATGTTACAACCAAAAACTGAAATGTATTTTGATGAGATTTTATGTGATAGACCAACACAAAGTGGCACATAATTGTGAAGTGGAAGGAAAATGACAGATGGTTTTCAAAATTTTTAAAATAAATATCTGAAAAGTGTGGCGTGCATTTGTATTCAGCCCCCTGAGTCAATACTTAGTAGAACCACCTTTCGCTGAAATTAAACCTGCAAGTCTTTTTGGGGATGTCTCTACCAGCTTTGCACATCTAGAGAGTGACATTTTTGCCCATTCTTCTTCGAAAAATAGTTTAATTTCTGTCAGATTGGATGGAGAGTATCTGTGAACAGCAATTTTCAAGTCTTGCCACAGATTCTCAATTGGATTTCGGTCTGGACTTTGACTGGGCCATTCTAACACATGAATATGCTTTGATCTAAACCATTCCATTATAGCTCTGGGTATATGTTTAAGAACGTTGTCCTGCTGGAAGGAGTCAGTCTCAAGTCTTTTGCAGTTTTTCTTTTAAAATTGCCCTGTATTTGGCTCCATCCATCTTCCCATTAACTCTGACCAGCTTCCCTGTCCCTGCTGAAGAAAAGCATCCCCACAACATGATGCTGCCACCACCATGTTTCACGGTGGGGGTAGTGTGTTCAGAGTGATGTGCAGTGTTAGTTTTCTGCCAAACATAGCATTTTGTTTTTAGGCCAAAAAGTTCAATTTTGGTCTTATCTGACCAGAGCACCTTCTTCCACATGTTTGCTGTGTCTCCCACATGGCTTCTCACAAATTGCAAATGGGACTTATGGCTTTCTTTCAACAAGTTTCAACAACTTATGGCTTTCTTCTTGCCACTCTTCCAAAAAGGCTAGATTTGTGGAGTGCACCACTAATAGTTGTTCTGTGGACAGATTCTCCCACCTGAGCTGTGGATTTCTGCAGCTCCTCTAGAGTTACCATGGGCCTCTTGGCTGCTATTCTGATTAATGCTCTCCTTGCCTGGCCTGTCAGTTAAGGTGGACGGCCATGTCTTGGTAGGTTTGCAGTTGTACCATACTCTTACCATTTTTGGATGATGGATTGAACAGTGCTCTGTGAGATGTTCAAAGCTTAGGATATTTTTTTTTATAACCTAACCCTACTTTGTCTGGTACATTCCTTGGCCTTCATAATGCTGTTTGTTTACTAAGGTTCTTTAACAAACCTCTGAGGGCTTCACAGAACACCTGTATTTATACTGAGACTAAATTATACACAGGTGGACTCTATTTACCAATTAGGTGACTTCTGAAGACAATTGGTTCCACTGGATTTTAGTTAGGGGTATCAGAGTAAAATAGGGTGAATGCAAATGCATGCCACACTTTTCAGATATTTATTTTGTAAAAGATTTTGAAAACCATTTATCATTTTCCTTCAACTTCACAATTATGTGCCACTTTGTGTTTGTCTATCACATATAATCCCCATGAAATACATTTACATTTTTGGTTGTATCATGACAAAATGTGGAAAATTTCAAGGGGTATGAATACTAATTACTCAAGGTACTGTATTTTGCAAAAAGTTCACATAAAGTCTTTTTCAAGAATTCCCATTTCTGTTCTATGTTCCTCGATGCCAAAATTCCCTCCCATTCTAAGTCTTGAAGAGCAGCCCTCATCCTTGGAAAATTTGCTCTCTTAAAGTTAAGTGTTTTTATATTTCCAGTATGTGCTTGTTGCTTACAGCTAACATTAAATGAAATCATGTTAGGGCCACTGCTACCCAATTGTTCTTTTAAATGAACATTGGTAATAAGCTCTGCATGGTTTGAGATTACCAGGTCTAGCAGAGCATTATTTCTAGTCAGGGCCTCAATGAACTGTACCATAAAGTTATCTTGTAATAGGTTTATAAATTTTTGCCCTTTACCTGTTGCTGCAGTGCCATTACTCCAATCAACTTCTGGGTAGTTAAAATCCCCCATTATTATGACTGTCCCAGCCCTTGCAGCCCTTTCTATCTGTGCAAAGAGTCAAGTCTCCACCTCCTCATTAACACCAGGAGGTCTATAACAAACTCCAATTATTACTTTTGTAGTACGCACACCCATGTACAGTCCCACCCATAATGCTTTAGCCTCATCACACTCTCCATCAACTAGGGCCTCTTTCACACTTGCCTCAAGATCACTTATCACATAGAGACAGACCACCAACCCTCCATTTTTTCCTGCCTTTCCGAAAGAGAGCATAGCCAGGGATATTAATAGCCCAGTCATGTGAAGAATGAAGCCAGGGTTCAGCAGTACCAATTAAATCATAGTTTTCTTCATGCACTAAAGCTTCCAACTCACCTATTTTGCGTGGCAGTCTTCTGGCATTGACGAACACTTTAATTCATTGTCACATTTTGCACATGTATTTTGCATATTTTTAATTTTAGTACAAATAGTACCATTTACAATGGTTGTTTGTAACAAGGGAACCTTCATATTACCTGCAATAGCCCTCCCCCATCTTTCCCCATTCCACTCACCAATAGGGACTTGCCCTGTCTGACCTGTCTGCCCCATTATAATCTAATTCACCTTCCCCCCTCAATCCTAGTTTAAATATTCCTCCAGCTTTCGCATAAACCTCTACCCCAGCACAGCAGACCCCCTTTAGGTGCAAGCGATCTTTAGCATAAAGGTTGTACCCCAATGAAAAGGCAGCCCAGTGCTCTAGAAACCCAAATCCCTCCTTCTTACACCAGGTCTGTAGCTATGCATTCAGTTTTCTAATGTCCCCCTTTATTTCTTGTTTTGCACATGGCACAGACAATATTTCTTTTTTTGTTTACAAAAGTTTTATTTGGAAGTTCAAAGAAACAATCAATAAGTACATTTACATATTGTGTTTTACAATTATATAAATTGTGACAAAATAAAGGAATATAACATTAAGTTGTCAGCATGGTAGTAAAATTATTAACAAATTACTTATACAGGGATGATATGCGGTATAGTACAATAGAAAAATATATAATCGTAAAGAAATAATATAGTATCACAGTGAATATTTATATCGGGTTCCAATAAGACCATTTTCTTTTGTGAATGTGAATTGTATCATTTAGAGTATGGTATATCCATTCAGAGAGTTTAAGTGATTCCATTCTATCAATTACTTGTTGCCAGGGTAGCGTATTAGTTTTCCAGTTATAGGCTATCATCCATTGTATAGAACTGCACAAGGAGTGGAATAATCTCATACATGGAGAGGGAATGTTTGGTATGTTGGCGTACAGTAAGCATATCTGAGGGGTGGGTATAATTTTTTGTTTAGAGGAGTTTTCTATTATCTCAATGGCTTTGAGCCAAATTTGATTAAGATGTCTGCATCCCCAGAATGTGTGTAAAAGAGTGCCCGATTCTGAGCATCCCCTGAAACAGTTTGGAGAGATGGATGGATAGTATGTGTGAAGTTTGGAGGGAGTTAGGTACCATCTGGAAAAAATTTTTATTGGGGTCTCTCTAAAGGAAATAGCTTTATTACATTTGCGGAGATTATCTGACATGGAGGTCCAATCTTCTATATTGAGTACGACATCCATGTCTGTCTCCCAATGAAGCATCGGTGTGGATTTATCTGGCAATCCAAAATCTCTCAGATAATTATATAATCTTGAGATGAGGCCTCTGTCTCTGGGAGATGAGATACATATTTGTTCAAATGTAGTGTGAGTGGGGTGTGTGGTGAGTGAAAAATATTTGGCATAGAAATTTTTAATTATATGGTAGTGATGGAGTTCGGTAATGGGTAGGCCATGTGTAGCTTGTAATGTAGAGAATGGGACAAATTCCCATTTTAGTTGAAGGGATCTAAGTGTGGTGATATTTTTGTTGATCCGAAGGGAGAAGGATTGGCTATTGTTATAGGCGTATGGGAATCTAGGGTCACCTAGAAAGGAAGCTAATGGTGGGGTGTCGGATGAGAGCTTGAATGTGTCTTTGTATTTATTCCATATTTGATAGAATTGGGCAATGATAGTATTATGTTTAACAAGTTTGTTGTATGAGGTGTAATTAGACCACAATATTCCTTGTATGTGTAGCGGGGATATGGAGATGGTTTCGAATTGTTTCCAAGGTAATTCATTAGTAGGTGTGAACCATTGGGTAAGTTGTATTAATCTGGCAGCAAGGTAATAAAGCCATAAATTAGGGAGGCCTAAGCCTCCTGCTGATTGAGGTCTATGCATAAGGGTATAACTAAATCTGGGTTTTCTATCCGCCCATATAAATTTATTGATTTCTCTTTGAAGGGAGATCAATTTGGATTTTGGAACATTAATTGGTAGGGCACGGAAATAATATAGGAGTTTGGGAAGGATCGTCATTTTGATGGCGCATATTCTGCCCAGGAATGATATGTGAAAAGATGACCAAGATTTTAAAAGGGTTGTGATCTGCGAAAATAGTGGGATATAATTGGATTTATACAAGAGTTTATGTGATGAGGGGATTGTGACACCTAGATATTTAAATGACTGAGGACACCATACAAATGGGAAATTTTTTGAAAGTGAGGATTGCGTTTCTTGGGTATAATTAATTGGTAGGGCAGAGCATTTGTTGGTATTAATTTTGAGTCCTGAAATGGTGTGGAAGGATTGGAGTTCTTTGAGGAGAGATGGGATGGAAGTAAGGGGTTCTGTGAGAAAAATAAGTGCGTCATCAGCGTATAAGCTGAGTTTGAAATCCTTATTTCCCTTAGTGTATCCTTTAATATCAATGCTATTTCTAATTTTGTGGGCTAGGGGTTCAATTGCGAGGGCAAATAATAATGGCGATAAGGGGCAACCTTGTCTAGTACCTCTACTAAGGGGGAAGAATTCAGAGATATGTCCAGGGATTTTGATTCTAGTTTGAGGGTAGTGATAGAGTGCGTTAAATCCTTGCAGGAATTTATCTGAGATTCCATATTTGGGCAGGAGAAAGTTAAGGTAAGACCAGCTAACGCTATCAAACGCTTTATGGATGTCTAAACTAAGGAGACATAACATTATCGACAATCTGTCGTCCTGGGATGAAGCCAGTCTGATCAACATGTATTAGATTTGTAATGACCGTAGCCAATCTGTCAGAAAGCATTCTCCCAAAGATTTTAAGGTCATTATTAAGGACTGAGATAGGGCGATAGTTTTGGGGAAGGGAGTGGTCTTTCAGTGGTTTAGGGATAAGGGAAAGGTTAGCTAGGAGCATCTCGTCTGGGAAGTGGTTGCCGTTGAGAATATGGTTAAAGAGTTTGGTCAGGTAAGGTGTTAATGAGGAAGTGAATTTTTTATAGTATGAAGATGAGAAACCATCTGGACCAGGGGCGGTGGATGTCTTGAGGGATTTAATTATTTTGGTTATCTCCATCTCTGTACATGGAGCATTAAGGAATTCTATTTGTTGTGAGTTTAGGGTAGGTAATTGTATATCATCTAGCCATGATTTAGCGGATTGGCTAAGAGGGGGTTGTGAACTGGAAAGGAGATC
This sequence comes from Lithobates clamitans, assembly GCA_037952925.1. Lineage (NCBI taxonomy): Eukaryota > Metazoa > Chordata > Amphibia > Anura > Ranidae > Lithobates > Lithobates clamitans. The sequence continues at coordinate 2,743,668 of JBBGZY010000223.1, forward strand.
TTTGTAAAATGTGGAGAATATTTTAAGAACTTCCTGAGGGTGGGTAATCATGTTACCGGTTTGGTCTCTTAGTTTGTAAATATGTGGGGGTTTGTGTTCATTATTTAGTTTTTTGGCAAACATAGTTGAGGGGGAATTACTATGGAGTAGAAACTTAGCTTTTGAAAATCTGAGGGATTTTTCTGTATTTGCGCATAAAATAAGGTCCAAGGGCTTGCGTTTGTCTTGTATTTGTTTTGTGATTTCGTGAGTTGAGTTGTGTTGTAATTTGTTATATAAAGAGTTTAGGTCTTTAGTGAGACTTTTGATGTTGGAGATTCTTTCTTTATTTTTGTTTGCCGCTAGGCTGATTAGATGGCCTCGGATAACGGCTTTATGTGCTACCCAAAGTGTTGTAAGGGGGGTGTCGTCTACCGCGTTTTCTATAAAGTAGTTTTCAATATATGAAGTAATAGTTTGTATTGTTGATGGGTCAGTTAAAATTGAATCATTTAGTCGCCAATTGTAGGGGGAGGGCAAGAGTCCAATATGTGATGTGTCAAATGAGGTGATGTCATGGTCCGACCATGGGCAAGGATGGATAAGAGCTTTGGATGAGTTGGCTAATAAGATGGGAGTGCAGAAAATATAGTCGAGTCTGGCATAGACATCATGGGGATGAGAGTAGTGTGTATACGCTTTGATTCCAACATTATGGGCCCTCCAAGAGTCAACCAGTTGGAATTTGTTTAGAGAGCGGTTCAATGATTTAGAAAACGCTTTGGAGGAAGAAGATGTCCTGCTTCTATCAAGGGTTGGGTGTGAGGTTAGGTTAAAGTCCCCACCCAAAATTATGTGGGGAGAGCTATATTTGTCAAGATTTTCGAAAAAGTTTATAAAAAAAGTAGATTGAGATTCATTAGGTGCATATATAGAAGCAATAGTTATTGTTTTGTTATTTATTTGTCCTTTAATAATGATATATCGGCTATCTGGATCTTTATATATATTTTGTATATCAAAGACAATGGTATTACGAATAAAAATGGCCACACCTCTAGTTTTGTTATGGAAAGTAGTATAATAATATTGGTTATAGGTCTTGTTAAAATAGTTTGGGTGATTAGTAGTAGAGAAGTGTGTTTCTTGCATAAGAATGATGTCAGCCCCTAGTCTCTTATAGTGTTGAAAGGCTTTTTTCCGTTTATGGGGTGAGTTAAAACCTTGTACGTTATGTGATAATACTTTAAGAACCATTGGTTATGTGTAAGTGATAATGTTTAAGAAAAGAGTCAAACTTGTATATATAGAGTAGCATAAAAGTATATAGTTCTGGAGTATATTCAGAAAATATTATGTCGAGGCTATTTAGGAGTTGTAGGGAGATGTGTGATGATTTTTGGTGAAACAACCTGAATTGCACATCATACCTTAAACTTATCCCGTAGTAGCAGAGATAAACATAACATTGTTTAATCTGTTGTAACTGAAAAAAAAAACAGTAACTTCCAATTTTGGAGAAAAATTTTCCATTGGCCTTAAGGGCGAATATAATATGTAACAACATAAAGAAATAAAAGAACTTTGGGACAAGAATTTTCTTGTCACTGAACATCAATTTTGAAGGACAAATCTGTCCTAAACCTGCAATCATGGCCAGGTGCAACACCCCTACGAGTAAGGGTGCTGCAGTTAACCGCGAAAGCAGGAGGGGGGACAATCCAGCGGCGGCGGACCACATAGGCTTTTTGATTAAGCTAGACTAAAACAGTAAGAAATTGTTACCAGGGGGTGAGTAAGTTAGGAGAGGGGAGGGGAAGGGGGGAATTGGGGGGAGGGAAGAGTAAGGGGGAGAGAGGAAGTAGTAGGGGGAGGGGAAAAAAAAAAAAAAGGGAAAGTTCCTTCCGTCTTCAAAGGATAGGGGTTACCGGAGATGTATGTGATACAGTTTATGAAGACAATCGAACCAAGGAGCTTGATAAACAGTGTTGATTGGAGAATAAATTGAAAAAAGAGAAACCAGAAAAATCAAAAAAAGAGTCATTCCATTTTTTTTTTTTTTTTTTAGCACATAAACAAAAATTTCCAGTATGTGGTTAAGCGTGGAATGTATTCAGGGTGCTTGATCTTGAAATGGTTGGCGCCAACTTCTTCGGTCGTTTGTATTGCGTCTGGAGGACGGTGTAGACCAAATTGGAGAGGGTCTTGGAGTTGATGGGAAACGGTTAGGGGGTTCTGGTTCCAGTAGGCCCAATTTTACGAGCAATTCTTTGCCCTCAATGATGTTGTACACTGTGTGTGTAGAACCGTTGTATGGAATTGTGAGTTTAAATGGGAAACCCCATCTATATTTTATTCTTGCTGCTTGCAGAATATTAGTGACCTCTTTCATCCTGCGTCTTCTGTCCAACGTGGCGGGGGAGATATCTGGGTAAATTTGTAATTTTTTACCATCCAGGGCAATATTGGGCGAGTTTCTCGCAGCGCGCATGATGTCCTCTTTAACCAGGAAATCCTTCATGCACATAATAATGTCTCTGGGAGGTTTATCAGAAGTGGGTTTAGGGCGTAGTGCTCTGTGTATTCTGTCGCATGTAAATGCGGATAGCGGTTTGTCTGGGAGGAGGTTATGAAAAATCTTGGAGACTGTGGGCATGAGATCTGTGACCGATTCAGGGACTCCACGTAATCTAATGTTATGTCGTCTGTTTCTATTGTCGAGATCTTCGACTTGTGCTTGCATAAATGCAAAGCTGTCAGCAAGCGATTCATAATCTTTCCTTAAATCATTATGTGCGAGTGAGAGTTCATCATGCTTTGTTTCAAGGATATCTGTGCGATTGCCAATGCCTGCTATCTCCTGGGACAAGGCCTCAGTGAATTTGTGTACTTCTTTTTCTATTTTGTCTACCAGTTTATCAAAGATTGCAGTCAGACTGGCATCTAAATCAGCCTTGGAAAGGGGAGAGATATACTCACAGTTCCCGTTGTTTGTTGAGGTGTTTGGATGGATGGATGGATGTTTCCCCTGTGTGCTGGCACGAGAGCTGGCGCTGGCGCCATCTTGGGACATCTTCCTGCTTTGTCTGGAAGCAGTGTCAAGGAGAAAGTTCGTCAGGTTATGATTTGAGCGGTTAAAATGCCTGGATCTTCTTGTAGGCATGAGCGGGGATGTTACCCCGGTATAGGCTTTGTTTTCGCCGCCGTTTGTGTTGTTTAGCCCTGGTATTTAGAGCCTGCTGTGAGCGGGTCCGACGGAGCTTAAGCTACTCGCGTCTTCCCCTCATCGCGCCGCGCATGTGCCCCCCGGCACAGACAATATTTCAGAGAATACCACATTGCAGGACCTTCTCTTTAACTTGCAGCCTAGTTTTTTAAATGGATTCTTAAGGAGCCTCCACCTTCCATATAATCTGTTTTTGGTTCCATTGTGGACTAAGACAGCTGGGTCATGCCCAGACCCCCCCAGTAATTTATCAACCCGGTCCACCACATGCCAAACCCTGGCACCAAGGAAACAGCAATCCATTCAGTTGAGGTGATCCTGGTGACAAATTATTCTATCAGTCCTTCTGATTATATAATCCCCTATTACCACCAACTATTGAGGCCTTCCTGCATTACCTTTTCCACCCCTACTATATGAGCTGCTCTCCCCGCTGTTAGGGGTAGCAGTGACATCTAGGGCTGCCACCTCTGAGCTTCACCCAACTTGGCAAATCCGTTTGGGTGCTCAAACCCAGGGCTGGCCTTCCTTTTCTGTAAACCTCTACCACTCCCTCTGACTACAGTAACCCTTCTTCCTAACTGATAATGCTGACTTATGCCTCCACCCTCCACCTCAACTCTACTAACCACCCGCTCAGTGAGCAGTGGCCCTTTCCAAGGTTGTCAGTTCTGCCCATTGTTGCAATTTGCTTCTCCAGATCTCTAATGTGAACTTCCAGAAGGGCAACCTGCTCACATCTGTCATAGCGGAATCCATCCTGGAGCTGTAGCTCCATTGTTGTTTACACACTGCACACTGCACAAAACCTTCAATCTTCAATCTAGCACACATTATCCCAGTTACAATATTATTATTACTAAAAGGACATTTCAGATGTTATTTACAGGCTAGAAGACACCTGTTATAATCTCCTGTTTAAACTCAGGTTTTTAACTTATCACCTAGTCAAATTTCCCACTTGGTCAAACTTCTAGCAAGCAAAAAAGTGGGCAAGCTCAAAGATGATAATTTAGCATTATTAAGATTTATTGCTAGTATTCACTCATATGAGAGCATAGCGCAACTTAATATACAAAGCTTAAGGATGAGCAAGCTCAGAGTGAGTACTACAGAAAGTTATAAAGTACCTGTAGCACCTGTGACCAATTAACCACTCCTCTTAATTAGCAGACTGAAGGAAGGAAAGAAAGCTTTTTCAGAGCTAGTGGGTGACCGGGACTTGAAACAACATATATGGTCCCTCCCCACAAGAGAGGACCTGGATTGCTTTGCTACCAGAGTTGAGAAGGCCCTACCGTTACCCAGCTCAGGGACAAGTGCATTGCCCAGGATCACCAAATAGAAACTCATATATCACAGCTAGAGGATTATGAGAATCACAGTCGCTGCTCCAATATACGCATAAGGACATTGTTCCCACCCTACAAGGCATATTCAAGGAACTCCTAGGCCTCCCCCCTACGGAAGCAGTCGAGATCGACAGGGCACACAGGGCCCTCCGACCCCCTTCACAGGATGCAGACAACCCCCACGACATATACTGCAAACTGCACAAATACACTGTCAAGGAGCAAATCATGCAGCTTATGCTCAAACGTCCCTACTTTGACTTTGATGGCACTCACTTATCCTTTTAGCAGGTTTTATCCCATTGTACCCTGATGCAGTGCAGAGCACTACACCCCCTTTTGGAAGCCTTACACACAGCTGGCATAACATATAGATGGGGGTTCCCTTTCAGCCTTCACGCGGGAAGAGATGGTAAATCTGCCACCCTACGCTCTAAAGATGACCTCCCACGATTTCTGTCGCAACTGAACCTGGAACCAGTGGACTTCCCGAGTGGAGACTCTCTGGGTGTTCAAACACCACCAGCACGCCAACCCTGGCAACAAGTCCGGCCCAATCGGAACTCATGGAACCACAGGCGCTCTTCCTCCACCACTGCAAGACAGGCGTCCCTTGCCGGTGACTGAGGCACTCCCAGACCCCACTACAGATTTACTGTTAGCCCATTGACAGCTTCTGGACTTGCCTGCTACCCAAAAGTGGCTCCTCATGTTACACATGCACCACAGGTGTAATACTCCATTCTTCCTTTTGAGGCCACTGATTTTACTACACCCATTGCAAATGGGTGACTTGACTGAGCGGCTGCTCGAGGGCAACAACACTTACCGTATATACTCGAGTATAAGTCGAATTTTTCAGCACATTTTTTTGTGCTGAAAGTGCCCCCCTCGACTTATACTCGAGTCAAGCACTTTTCTGCAGCAAAAAATTTCATTTTCTGAACCAAATTTCAGGCCCCATATCTCAGGGCCACGTGGTGCTAAGAACCCCAAATTTGGTGTGCAAACCCAGTGGAACTGGTACCACAACATATCCAAAGCTGGAGTTCCTAGCACAAAGTGGCCCTGAGATACGGTACCCCAAAAGCGGTTCGGAAAATGTCATTCTCTGCTGCAGAAAAGTGCTTGACATTTTCTGAACTGATTTTTGGGGCCCTGTATCTCGGGGCCACTTGGTGCTAGAAACCCCAGCTTTGGAAATTTTATGTTGTTACTTCCACTGGGTTTGCACACCAAATTTGGGGTTCTTAGCACTAAGTGGACTCGAGATATGGGGCCACCAATTTGGTCAACTGTGTCCATCTGCAGCAATGTCATTTCGGGACCCTTTGGGTTCAGAGACCCCAAATTTTGGCTGCAGCTAGGGGGCATCTAGGAACCCTTAACTACCGAGTTTGAAGTTCAGGGGACCTATGGCTGCAAATGGGCACAGTGAGGCATGCAAATGGGCACAGTGATGCTGCAAATGGGCATTGTTGACCCTCTTTTCCACTTACAGTAGCTGTGCATTTCTCACCCTCGTCTTATACTCGGGTCAATAAGTTTTTCCCATTTTTTTTGTGGTAAATTAGGGCCTCGACTTATACTCGGAATGACTTATACTCGACTATATACGGTATGTACCGTTTCCCCCCGGGGCCTCGACATATGCTAACTCTCTGGAAAACTACAGCTCTAACTCCAGTGCAGAGCAGGAACTTCCTGGCTTTCTATGTCTGAACACGCAACCCACAAAGGACAGCCTGTATTGGGTATCAGCCCAGATATAGGCATCTTGTCTCACTCATATGGCCCCCCCATGTTAAAAGGGCTGTATGAGTCAGGCAAGTAGTTAATGGTAAGCCCACATTCGACCATGATTGCCTTAGTGGGCCCGATTTACAAGTTGTTATGTTTACTCTATATAACTTCTCTTTTTTCTTTCCCCTTTTTTTCTCCCCCTCTATTTTTCTTCTTTCTTTTTCGCTCAGAATGTGGAACCGCTATCACCCTCACCAGGTCCAGCAGAATCGAGATGGTCGTTTGGACAACCCTCCCCTAATGCAACATGGCTATGGTTAAGTTAGTGTCATACAATGTGCGTGGTCTGTGCTCCCCCAACAAATGCAATAGGCTATGGTCAGAATTGGGACGACTGGGGCGCAGGTGCTGTTTCTGCAGGAGACCCACTTTACCGATTTCTCACTCCCAAAACTACCCACCCACCTCCTCTCACAATGGTACCTGAGCAACTCCCCAAAACCTAAATCCAGAGGCACGACTATAGCTATACATAAGAACTGCCCGTTTCAACCCTCTGACCACCGAGTGGACCCCCAGGGGCGCTTTCTGTTCTTGAAAGGCACCAATTTGGGCCAAACGTACACATTCGCCACTCTATTTGCTCCTAACTCCCAACAACTCACGTTTATTGACCAATTCCTAACCAACCTGGCAGACTTCCGTGAGGGTAGGCTAATCCTAGGAGGGGATTTTAATGTTAGCCTTGACCCCTCTCTAGACACTTCTGCTAACAGATCAAAACATTCACACGCATTCTTAAGGCACTTCCGTAAGACTCTCCAGGGACATACCCTGGTGGACTATTGGAGTGCATTGCACACCTCAGAAAAGGACTTTAGCTATTATTCTAGTGTCCACAAAGTGGGCACTAGAATAGATCACTTGCTAGTAGACCAGGGCTCACTCGACATGCTGTTAGACACCACCATTGACCAGATGACTATCTTCAACCATGCCCCAGTAACCCTCACACTCTCACTATCCCAAGCAATGGCCAAAACATGGTCCTGGAAATTAAATGAGAACTTACTAAACAATTTGGGGGTGGTGGCGGGGGTGCAGGAGACTTTGTCCCACTACTTTTTGAAAATGCCAATGGTGAGGTCAGTGATGGCATTCTATGGGAGGGACACAAGGCAGTCATTCGCGGCACCCTTATCGCACTAGGTTCCAAAATAAAAAAAGAGTGGCAGGTGGAATTCCAGAGAGTTTTACAGGCGCTGTAACGTACAGAGCTCAGCCACAAACGGACATCGGACCCCGAAGAGTTCCGCGGCCTGACTGAATTGTGTACGCTTTTTTTCAAAACTGTTATGCCTCGTACACACGGTCGGATTTTCCGATGGGAAATGTTCGATATGAGCTTATTGTCGGAAATTCCGACTGTCTGTATGCTCCATCGGACATTTGCTGTCAGAATTTCTGACAACAAATGTTTGAGAGCAGGTTCTCAAATTTTCTGACAAAAAACTCTGAGTGTGTCCACACAAGTCCGAGGCACAAAATTCCACGCATGCTCAGAATCAAGTACGAGACGGAAGCGCTCAGTCTGATAAAACTAGCACTCGTAATGAAGTTGGCACATTCGTCACACTGCAATTTTTTAAATCTTTCAATGCAGCGCATTCTCTTCTTCTTTATAATGCTAGAATAATGAAGTTGCTTTGCTGATGATATTCACACACCGTTCTGACAAACTGAATTCCTTATTATTTCTCGTGATCTCCTGAATAATCTTTTTTATTATTTTTCGCCAGATCTCCAGAATAATGTTTATTATTTTTTTATAGTGATCTCCTTTTTTCTTCAAGATCTCCTGAGATTTCTTTTTTTATAGTGATCTCCATAATATTTTTTGTCGTTTTGTGTGTCAAGTTACCACAACACCATTATTATCTTTTTTTTTTAAACTCAAAGAGATTGGTTGGTGTCCCTTGTTAATTTGATATTGTATTTTTGAAATGTACCTGCCTACTCACAAACAAACTGTCCTTTTTTAATTAAAACACATAGCCAATGATTTTTGTAAAAAAATAGACATTTATAAGGGGTCATAACAAAATAAAGAGGAAGGCAATGCTGGATAAACTTGTGAAATTAGTGAAGCCTTTGTACCCTAGGGCAGACATCAATTATTTGACAGGCAAAATTGGTAGCCAGAGGAGTCCATTTAATAGGGAACACAACTGATCCAGGACTCCGAGAGATCGGGAGCAGCAGCAGATGACATTTATGTCCCCAGGCTGTGGTCTTACAACAGCCTGCATTTTTTGCCAGACCAGACCGAACCCAGGCCATCACTATCTTGACTTCCTTCCAGGCTGTGGCTGTGGTGTTGGAGTTGTTGCAGGAGGTGGAGGAGGAATATGGTCCAACTCACATACATGACTTTTATTGGTGAGTTGGCCCCTCACCCCCTTATTTAGGGCTGAAATATGACCTCCTCACAGATGAGGCATTGGCCCTCCTCCATTTCTTGCATCTTACTGGCCATCATACAGCCAAAGGCCTCCTGGACATTAGGGGATGTTGTAAGGACCGCAGTAGCCTGCTGAATCAAGCCAAGCGCTGACTCCTCCACGTTCCTCCCCTTCCTGGGCCTTTTTGTTGGAAGACGGAGGGGAACAACCTGCGATTCAGTCAAGCAACTGAGCGCGGCCACCTCCTGGCTGCCACTTTCCTCCACCACCTCCTGGCTGTCACTTTCCACGGCCACCTCCAGGCTGCCACTTTCCATGGCCTCTTCCTGGCTGAGAGTTTCCTTTGTATGAAAATGGCTCATAACTGTTGCAAATTGAATGTTAACAAATAGAAAAGACTATCAATCTGACCCCAGCATTTTTCATTCTTGTCCCAATCATTTTTGGCTACTACTGTCTATTGATATGTAAACCACTTTGTTAAATCAGAAATTAGTAATCAATAATAGCATCTAGTTAACATCATTAAAATTTTGACCAGAAATATGTTGAACAATGCTACACCTGGCTCAAGCTGGGCTCCTCCACATCTTCTTCCTGGATGGAAGGCCCAGGTTGTACGTCGGAAGCCTCATCTGAGGTGGAAGGAAGAGTGGAAGGAAGTGTAGATATTGATGGACTGGGTTCACTCTGATCTGACAAAAAACGCAGTCTGTCATAGTACTGGAGCCTGGGGACATAAATGTCATCTGCTGCTGCTCCTGATCTCATGGAATCCTGGACCATTTTGCACTCCCTATTATACGTGCTCCTCAGGCCACCAATTTTGGCCTTCAAATAGGTGACATCTGCCGTGGGAATCACCAGCTTCACCAATTCCAACAGTTGATCCAGCGCTGCCTTCCTCTTTAGTTTGTTGTTATAAAATTGGTGTTTCACTTGTCACAGACATGGCAGCTCTCTGTACTTATCAATGAAGTTGGGGAGGAAGTCATGGTCATTAAATGTATCCATTTTATCTGCAAGGCACAACACAAGACAAACCCTAATGTCAGGCTAAACTCTCCTAATCTTGTCCCAATATAGGCCTCAATCTATAAAAGCAGTATAAGCCACTAACCACTGATGCCCCAAGTTAAAATGGTACCTTAGTTTGCACATTCTGCGCTTACGCTACTCTGTCCTCCGCTCACAGGTCGTATGTACGCGTGTTATGCTTTATCTACACTGCGTATGCACGAAACTCCGCCCCTGACCTTCTTTCTAGTATATTCCCCGCCCCCTCTCTATCGGCACAGTGGGAAAGCACATGGCAGAGACAGAGCAGGTGCATGCAGAGGAGAGCAGCAATGATGAAAGCCCAAAGCCACAAACGTCCCGATCCAGGAGATTTAAGGCGTCAAATATGTCCTTTGTCCTCTGTAGAGATGGTGGAGATGGTGGACATCTTGAAGAGGGCCGACTATGATGGGAAGTATGTACCGTACAGCAACCCAAATGTGAGAAAGGCCAAGATCATGACTAAAGTTGTCAGAAGTCTGCAGAAGAATTTTGGAGTACGATGATCCAAGGATCAATTTAGGAAACACTGTTCAGACCCCAAATTGAGGGAGCATGAGCAGTACAGAAGGATCCAGAGAGTAAAAAAGTAAGTATTTGTCGTGTGTTCCAATTATTATTACTTGCATGCTGCTCCATGTGCTTTTCTTTACTGTTGTACATTTTAAAATGGCGTGGGGACAGTAATCGTCCATAGTAAACATCATTTGTTCGTTCGAATGTCCATAGTAAACATAGTTTGTTCGACCACTAATACGATGTTTTTGACAGATGCAGGTTAACCACATTTGTTCAGGCCTATTTGTATGAAAAGAAGTTTAGTACATTGTTGTCTAGATGTGTTTGTAACTATAATGAAATGCAAACTTGATTCAGTATAAGGAGAGGACACTCAGCAGCTGTTTACACATCTGGATGCAGGAGCACTAGTGTGGGACACCAGAACAGCCTTTTTAGGGTATCTCATGCAGGTGCTCCAGTGGATACTAGGGGTCTCTCCATTTGTGAAACTTTAATAACAAAAAAGGTAAGTATCCCAGCTTTAGAAAGGGAAAAAAACATGTTTTCAGCTTGGAACTCTGCCAAAACAGACAATTGTACGACACTTTCATGCAATGTTTCATATTCCTATTTCTTTTCTCAAATATCTGTGTGCTAAGTATACCTTCACATAGGGTAGAAAAGACTTGGGACATCTGAGGACACCAAGAACACCACACCTCCTAAAGAAGGGGAAATCCCCACACACCCTGAAGAAGATGTGGAGGGAGAGGTTCAGGAATTGGGTGAAATAGTGACCACAACGGGTCAGTGTCTGAAACCACAGCTTCAGGTAATAGATGTATGCATGCATATTTATAATACATGGTGTGTTTTTTTATTTTTAGGTGATGTGGTGGATGTTGTGGAAGAAGAAACTCATTTCACCAGTGCAAGTGCACAGATCCTCATCAGGGAGATCATGGTGTGCAATCGGAAATTAGAGAAGATAAAGGAAAACATCAATGATGTTGAAAAAAGACTCAACATCATTGATGTTTTAGGCAGAATATAAAACACCCCAAAATTTTTACATTTTGTCGTTATCTTTTTAAATTTTGAAAGCCAAATTTTGAAGATGCACACAGTGTGTCAACATGTGCTATCTGCCATCACAGGATATCAATGTACGCGTTTTGTAGGTGCAACCCCTTCCTCACAACTAAAGTAGATGAGAGGAAGTGGTTGCACCCCAGAAACACGTCCCCCATGATAGGAGCTAGTACATGTTGACATTAGGCATGGGATCAGGAGGGAAATCCACATTTTCACTCCCAATTTGTGTGCATCTTCAAAATTTGACTTTTACAGGGGTGACATCACCCCATCTGATGAAGACAAGATCAACACAGTTATGACATACTAATGTCACATATTGCCTTCAATTTATCCAAGTTGAACTTTGTAAGTTCCTGAGTTGTGTATTGTATGGTTTTAAACCTGCCTGTTTAACCAAAAAAAAAGGATATTTCTACTGTCAAACATAAAAATGTTATACACCAAAGATGTTGGTTTGTTAAAAAACCCTTTTCTAATGCACATGTGAATGGGCTTTGAGTAAAATATTTTCTACTCAACAATGTGTGGCTTCTTCTTTCAATGCTCAATACCAGTTTTTGGAGCAAATTGGTGTAGTTTACAGTGACAATGGGGGTATTTACTAAAGGCAAATCCACTTTGCACTACAAGTGCACTTTCAGTGCAGTTTCAGTGCACTTTCAAGTGCACTTGTAGTGCACTTGTAGTGCAAAGTATATTTGCCTTTAGTAAATAACTCTCACAGTGCTCTAAAATTTGCCTCAATCACGCCACTTTAGGGGCTCAAAGCAATTAATTCATGGAGCTGAAAAGGATGATTATTTTTATCATTAATGCATTACATACATTAACAACAAAAACAAGGTGTGTGTGTAGCAGACCCACAACACAATAGTTAGCTGAAGAAGAGATTGTAACCTCATGTATCAAATAAATTACGTTTGCATTATTGAAGAAAATGGCCAAAAAAAAAAGGCCATTGGAGAACCTAGGAGACAGCTAAAAGAAACACAAGCAGTAAATCTAATGAAATATTAGTTCAGTTTAAACCAAAAAAAGTATTTAAAAAATGTTTCAAACATTGGCTGGCATATCAATGGCCCCCTTACCCGCAAAGTACTCAACATACTTCTGTCTAACTTCGCGGGCGCTTTGGGGGGGCAAGCCAGGATGACCAGGTTCAAGTGTTGTCAGATTTGTATTTTGAAATCCGGCCTCAGGCCCAACTGAGGCCACATAGTTTGTTGCATTTTTTCTGAGGTAATTGTGGAGAATGCAGCAGGCAAGTACAATATGGTTCAGTTTATATTCCGCCATGTGTATTGCTGTCAGAAACAGGCAGAACCGATTGGCCATTATTCTGAACGCATTCTCCAAGACTCTTCTGGCTCTGGTAGTTAAAAACCCTCTGCTCCGGGGTGAGGGTCTTCATGGGGAACGGCCGCATTAGGTGATAACCCAGCACAAACGCTTCATCAGCGACGAACACAAACGGAAGACCACCCACATTGTCTTCCGCAGGTGACAAGCCCAAGCTGCCATTCTGAAGCCGTCAGTAAAACTCAGTCTGTGCGATGACTCCACCATCCGACATCTGGCCATTCTTCCCTACGTCCACATACAAAAACTTGTATGTTGCTGACGCCACCACCAACATCACAATACTATTAAACCCCTTATAGTTATAACAGTATGACTACGAGTTGGGGGGTGGGATGATGTGGACATGCTTCCCATCTATTGCCCCTCCGCAGTTAGGAAAGTCCCACTGCTGAGCAAACTGGGATGCCACAGTCTGCCATTCCGTTTGGGTAACCCTCTCCACTTCATTGAGAGCCGAATTCATAAATAATGTGTGTTACTTTGGCCAGCCCCTCCTTACTTACACTATTGGCAGACCACTGGACAGGTAAGAAGTATCATAATACAAAAATATGAATACACACTGTACAAATCGAAGCACATTTTTACATTCTGCAATTACTTATCAAGATAATAGGAGAACAAAACTTTAAATAGTACCATTTGAAAGTATTCAGGCAGGCCCTTGCACCACATGCTTTGGTGAATTTATCCATAGTTCTGAAAACAAAAGAGGTAGGTATAGTGTGTATGGGTTTGGCAAAGTCAGCAGATAGAGTATTGGTATCGGTTGACTTAGCGGTTGGGGGGGAGGGAGGGTTCCAAATGAGTTTGGGCCCCCCCCCCAAAAAAAAGAGAAAAGCCTCTTGCACTCTGCCTGAATTTAAGGACAAAAATAACATTTAAACACATTTTAGAGGGTGTTTAGGTTAAAGCACTACAATGGAGCTGACAAAATACATTGTTAAGTGACTATGCTAGGTGTGTATTGGCCCAGGATAGCATGCTGGGGAGGTTAGTGAAGGCAAATATGCATAAAGGACTAAAAAGGAACTTTTAAAGCTTACAGCATGCATGAGGATAAAGTGGACATTCACATCATATTACAATCATGGTAATTATGGAATGATGAAATAAATACAATACATTAGCAAACATTAAATACATAGAATGTGATGTTAAAGGATACAATTTACCTTAATATAGTCCTTCTGCAGGACCTGAATGATGGCAGAACAGGTCTTTGGAATGATGATTCCCAGAGCCTGGGGGAGATGTCTGTCGAGAACTTGATGTCCTGCAGACCTCTCCCTGTCGCCAAGTACCACAAGGTGGCAACTAGCCTTTGTTCTGGAGTGATGACTTGAGGCATGCAGGTGTCCTGCTTGGTAATATAAGGGGACAGCAAAGCCAACAAACGGTGAAAAACGGGGTCCGTCATCTGGAGATAATTCCTGAAATCATCAAGATTATTTTCCCGGATCTCCTGCAACAAAGGCATGTGACAGAATTGGTCACGCTGGAGCAACCAATTCTTCATCCATGAACTCCTCCTCGCCCTGTTCATGGACTGGACTTGAGTCAAAGAAAGAACTCCAACACCAAGCCCCTGCACAGCATGAACTCTACAATGAGTATGTACCCGCAACATGGCTAGAAAACAGTCGGCTGGTCAGAACAAACTAACAGAACGCAACGTACAGACCTTAAGATTTTCTCTAAAATTCTCGCCAACCACCTTAAACACCTCCTACCTGGGATGATACAACCAGACTTTTATAGGTTTTATAGTGGGAAGAGAAGCCAGGGACAACTCTATTAGGGCTATCCAGCTCATCCACTGGGTATGCACACGTGATCGAATGCCTCCTTACCTGATTCTGTCTACGGACGCGGAGAAGGCATCCGTTCGCGTGGATTGGGACCTCCTCAGCGCAGTACTATGGACTGGATCTCAGCGCGCTATACATCCCCTACCGCCCAGATAAAAGTGAACGGTGGCCTCTCCATGGCATTCCTCATCTGGAACAGCACAAGACAGGGATGTTCTCACTGGTCTTAGAATCTCTGCTGCACAGGGTCCGATCCAACCTGAACATCAGAGGGGTGCAGGTGGGCTCCCTTGAACATAAGCTCTCTGTCTATGCAGACAACGTCCTTTTTCATGTAGTGGATCCCCTTGTCTCATTGCCGAACTTGATGGGAGAATTGTCTGCCTATGGAGAGGTATCCAACTTCCGCATTAACCTCACCAAATCCGAGACCCTGCTGATCACTGTCCCCCTGTCTCTGGCGTCCTCCCTGAAAGGATCTTTTCCTTTTACGTGGTCGTCCCCCTCTATGAGATACTTAGGCGTTCAGCTTACAGACCGATTTGACTCCCTATACACTCACAATTACGCCCCTCTACTCAAGAAGATCTGTCAAGATCTGCAGTCCTGGGACAAAGCGTCCTTCACATGGGTTGGCAGGACAAACATTCTTAAAATGACGATACTGCCCTGCATCCTTTTTCTTCTGCAGATGGTACCTGTGTATTTACCTAAGTGCTTCTTTATGGAGCCCCGCAGCCTCTTCATTAGGTTTGTATGGGGTGGCAAGAGACCACGCCTTGCCATAGCAATGCTACAAAGATCTAAGCTAAAGGGAGGTCTGGGCATACTTAATATATTTCAATACTATCAGGTGATCGCACTGCAGCTTATCTTAAATTGGAGATTCCACACAACCCTTAAGCTATGGGTTCCCCTATAAAAGACAATGGAAGGCCGAGATTTGTCTTACGCACCCCGGGTCCCCACGAGGATAGAGGGTTCTCTGATTGGGTATGCCCACTAACCCTACACTCCCTGAAGATATGGGATAGAGTGAATGTCCGTTTGACATTGGCACAACAGACATCCCCACTGGCTCCTGTAGGCGGGCATCCGTGGTCCCCACCCCCCGGGAAGCGGCAGTCCTTCCTCGGAACTTGGGCAAGCGACGGGGTTGTTAGCCTGGCACGATTTGTAGGTGGTCGCTCAGTGATTCCACTTGCCACACTTAGGGAGCAGTATGGTGGCTTCCCCTTTGATTTCTGGAAGCACCGTCAACTAGAGACTTTCATGGCCAAGTGCTACAGAAACACACAGATTAGGTCTGTCCTATCTGAATTTGAACGTATGTGGGCGGCAGTCACCCCCCTACCCCACATGATCTCGGCTCTGTACAGGATGCTAGAGACAGCAACATCTAGCCCCAAGCCCCTTTACATAAAGTATTGGGAGTGGGACCTCCAATGTGAATTTACAGAAGAGCAGTTAGATCACCTGTATCGACTGACTCATTAGAGCTCAGTAGATACCAGGACCCAAGAAAACAATTATAAGATCCTATCGAGATGGTACAGGGTACCCACTACTCTGGCTAGAATTTTCCCCTCTACTTCTGACTGGTGCTGGAGGGGGTGTGGAATGAAGGAAACATTCCTCCAAATATGGTGGGAATGTCCAGTGCTAACACCATTCTGGTCTATAGTTGGTAAACATATCAGATGGTTTGGGTATAGAACTGTAGATCAGGGATCCTCAAACTACGGCCCTCCAGCTGTTGTGGAACTACACATCCCATGAGGCATTGTAAAACGCTGACATTCACAGACATGACTAGGCATGATGGGAATTGTAGTTCCTGAACAACTGGAGGGCCATAGTTTGAAGACCCCTGCTGTAGATCATCAACAGCTTTGCGATTTGCGCTTTTCAGCCTAGTGCTTTTCCGATCGTTACAGCTCTTCAGTTTGTGCTTGTGGGTTCGTATCTGGTTTTCAGTGCATGTAGTCAGTTCTCATTTGTTTTTCAGTGCGGATTTTATAGTACGTATTTGATTTGCAGTGCGTTCTTGTCCGCTCATTTCTGATTTTCAGCTCGCTCTTCTCAGGCCTTTCTGTTTTTCAGTTCTTTCTGTCAGTTGGGCCTGAGGCCTGACTACAAGGAGGAACCCTGACAGTGCTTTAAAGCTGGCCGTCCTGGCTTCCCCCCCAAAGCGCTCGCGAAGTAAGACAGAAGTATGTTGAGTACTTTGCAAGTGGGAGGCCATTGATATGCCTGAAAATGTTTAAGAAACATTTTTAAAATAAATTTTTGATTAAAACTGAAATAAGATTTCCTTTGATTTACTGCTTGTGTTTATTTTAGCTGTCTCCTAGGTTAGCCAATGGGCTTTTCTTTTTGGTCATTTTCTTCAATAGTGCAAACGTAATTTATTTGATACATGAGGTAACAATCTCTTCTTCAGCAAACTATTATTATGTTGTGGGTCTGCTAGACTCACACCTTGTTTTTGTTGTTAATGAATGTAATGCATTACCGATAAAAATATACATAATTTTCAGCACCATGAATTAATTTTGGTGAGTCACTAAAATCAAGTAAATAAAGTCACCGTGGGAGTTATTTACTAAAGAAAAATCCACTTTGCACTCCAAGTGCACTGCAAAAGTGCACATGAAACTGCACTTGAAACTGCACTGAAAGTGAATTTGCCTTTAGTAAATAACCCCAATTTCAGTGTAAACACCAACTTAGAAAATGATATTGAGCATTGAAAGAAGAAGCCACACATTGCTGATTAGAAAACTTTTTACTCTGTGCACATTTACATGTGCGTAGAAAAGGGTTTTTGAATAAACCAACATATTTTAGTAAAAATGTAGCACTCAACCCCGTAGGAGCTGCTGATAAATGTTTAATCCTGTACTCTGCCTATCAACCCCAAGAACAGACTCAACCCCTCTGACACACCTGTAAAGTGATGTTAGTGTGAGACCTAACAGTAAGGAGAAATACAATAATGGTACCCCACACAATATATTTACTGTATCCTTAGAACCCGTCACTTCACCGGTTGCAGTAATAGATATAGTCTCACACCAATTGTATATAAACCACGTAAGAAGTTTACTGAGAAGATACTTAGCACAATAAACAATGTGGTAACTTAGATATGGTGAATGACAGTAGATAACAGTCAATATGTACATGAAACGGATAATTCCATAACCAACATAAAGATGTGCATGCGGACAGGCGCATAGTAAGACAGGTGCTCAATATCCTCAAATACTTATATTGAGCGCCTTGCCACTGACCTCCAAGCATTCACACCAAATCTGCAATAATAGTTATGAACACACAGTAGTACAACACAATGAATATATCCTATATATCCTATGCTCAAAGGCTCCCCCTAGATTGCAATGCAATGTTCACAATGCAAGGTGCTTTATGGAAGATTATAGCAGTCCCTTGTCTTCTTTCTTCAGTTAGGTATTAAACAGCAGTATTTGTAAATCCAACAGAGAGACAAGTAGACAGTAGACTGTAGATTGAATAATGCATTAATAGTTGTGTACTTGTTACAAAAGGCACTTGTAATAATTCCTCCTTAGCGGTAGATGTGTTGCAACATTAACTTCACAACACATGGAGAGTAATCATGCGATTCCGCTGTATGCAGGCTATAGGTAAGTGAGAATACTTCTGTAAGTCCCACCAGCAGTCTGTAGCTATGTAACACGGTAACAGTACACTATATTGATCTGGGCAAGTGCCCGCTCACCATAACAGGCCCAGATGCTTGCAAGGTTCCTTTACTGGTATCTCAGTCCCGATCCAAGTTGGCGCTGTCACACCGCACTGCTCCTTCTGATGGCTGATATAATTGTAATGCAGGAATCCTTTCAAAATGTTGGATCCTCCGGTTCATCCACGCGCTGGTCCAATCTGACTGTGCTTTGGAGCTCCGCAGAAGCCAAACGATTCCGCTCCGCGCCTTCCAGGCCGTAGTCGGTCACACACAGACCGCTCCTTCTGTCCCTGCAGGCAGGCTTTGAATGGCGTCCCGAGAGGCCGGCAAAATGCCATGCCTGTCTCTTTTATCTCCTTACCCAGAAGGCTGTTCTGTGACTTGGGCTTGTGGGTAGGTGAACTGAGCATTGTGGGTCAGTAGTTCACAGACTGAGTTTTAGCACATGAGTCACTTCCTCATTCACTACATCCCCCACAATGCTTTGAAGCGTGGCATTACAGAAGCCAAACAAAAGCATTCTAAAAGCATTAAAAGAAAAAGACACTAGAGGGAGAAAAAACTCTTATTTAAAGAATACCACATATCTAGCATGATAACATGGGTGTGAAACCCCTGCGCTACATACTCCCCCACTTGAAGTCTTTGGTCCCCAAAGTTAGTCAAACTATGTAACCGGTTACATGCTTTTGTATTCAAGTGATAACACAGAACTGACAGAGTAGCCTCCCACCAGTTTTCACAAGAGAGGAGAATGTTCTGTACACCTGCTACTGACACATTGGTGTCCTGCATAGATGTGCCAGGGGGTGAGATAGGGTTGTCCTCCACCAAATCAGCGGTAGAAGGACCAGACATCTCAAGAGTCCTATTTGAAGTGAGACACACCTCCTCAGAGCATTCACCCAAGGTGTCATAGGTTAATCTCTTGGGTGGGTGAATAATTCTCTTCACTCTCTGTTCTTTAGGTTTTGATGATTTAGGTAAACTAGTGGTGTCTTCACTCCCTTCTACCTCTTGTTCGTCTACTTCAGCCCCCTGTATTTTAGTATCTTGTATATCAGCTTCACTGGAGGACAAAGAACCCTCAGAGTCTGTTTCCTGCATGGAGTGTGGAGGGTCTTCAGAATCTTCAGAAGGCCTATCTTGTGGCATAAATTCAGGGGCCTCTGGTCAAAGAGTTCCATCATCCGTCACTATGGGATGAGGGAGAGGAGTTGTAACAATCTCGGGTGTGTGAGACAACCACAACCAGTCTATTCCCATCTCTTCATCTTTGCTGTCTTCACCATCTACAGCAAGAGACCTAGACTGGGACCTAGTCACTGGTCGGGGTCTTTCAGGAATGGTGGATGTAGATGGTGAATCTTGCTGGGGTGTTACCTGCACTGCTTCTGATAGAGGCAGAAGGTGATTACGATGCCAAGTCTTCAGTGGCCCTGTACATCCTTCTGGCCGAATCTGATACACTGGCAATCCTGGGAGTTGTTTGCATATAACATATGGCTGTGACTTCCAACGATCAGCCAATTTGTGTTTTCCAGGTATGCCCAGATTCCTCATCAACACTCTGTCTCCTGGTTGTAGGTCTTGTACCCGCACTCTGAGGTCAAAATTTCTTTTGTTCCTCTGTCCTCTGGCTTCTGAAACAACTTGAGCCTTATCATGGGCAGTTTTCAGGCTTCTTCGCAGTCGGTCCACATTACCTCTGTGGGAAGTTGCTGAGGTATGGTACGGGGATACACCGAAAGCCAGGTCTACTGGTAGCCAAGCTTCCCGTCCAAACATCAAGCGATATAGAGAGTATCCTGTAGCATCACTTGTAGTGCTGTTGTATGCGTGCACTATGGCCGCTATGTGTTTGCTCCAGTGTTGGTTTTGCTTGGAGGTTAAAGTTCCCAGCATGTTCAAAAGAGTTCAATTGAATCTCTCTGGTTGCAGATCTCCTTGAGGATGGTAGGGAGTAGTTCTAGATTTCTGGATGCCCAAAAAATCTAAAAGTCTTTTAATGAGGCTGCTCTCAAAGTGTCTCCCTTGGTCTGAGTGGATACGCTGGGCAGGCCATAATGAACAAAGAATTTTTCCACTAGGATTTTGGCCACCGTGAATGCCTGTTGATCTCTTGTGGGAAATGCTTGGGCTTAATGGGTGAAATGGTCGGTTATCACCAGGATGTTTCCCTTCCCACTCAGGTCAGACTCCAAGCACAGAAAGTCAATGTACACCAGATCCAATGGTCCCTGACTCTCTAGGTGACCCATTTGGGCTGCTCGTTGAGGCAAAGTCTTTCTTTGAATACCTCTGAGGCAAGAATGGCAGTAACCCTCAACTTCAGCCAGCATGCACGGCCAATAGAATCTGTCTCTCACCAGTTGGAAAGTCCTCTCGGCCTCTAAGTGGCCATGATGATCATGTAGGGCGATTAACACTTTCTCCCTATGTTTTTCTGGTAAGAACAACTGCCACTTCTCTTCAGGATCTTCAGAGGGGCCCCTTCGGTAGACCACCCCTTGTTGCAACCGCAACCGATCACACTCTCAGTGTAGTAAACGGCCTTCTTTTGATGAGTCGGTAAGAAGCAAGTCGGGACGTTAACTCTCCAGTGCCTTCAATGCCAAACTGCAGAGGGGGTCTTCCAACTGATCCCTACATAAGGCCTTTCTTGAAAACTTTGGCAGACCTTCATCCCGACTTGAGTGACATTGCAATAACTTCTGGGCACTCCAGCAGCTGACACTCCAATCTCCTCAGCTCTGGCCCCACCCCTTGCTTGCTGTTCTGCCCCTTCACAAAGGGCTCTCACTCCTTCGGGGGCTAGCTGGGTCCATTCTTCTGGGGAGTCCCGGGAACAGTGGGGTCTTCTTGACAAAGCATCTGCATCCTTGGCCAACCATCTATGGCCCGTGGCATTCAGCTTTGCAGTAGTGAGTAGGTATGTGAGAGGGTTGTTGTCTGTCTTAATTATAAATTCTGCGCCATATAGATAGTGTCTCAGTTTGTCCACTACTGCCCACTTCAAGGCCAAGAACTCGAGCTTGTGGGTGGGGTAGTTTCTCTCAGCAGGTGCCAAACTCTAACTCACGTAAGCGACAGGCCTTAAGTGTCCGTCATGTTCTTGGTACAGCACTCCGCCCAGCCCATCTCGGCTGGCTTCTACAAGCAGTTCGTATGGCTTGGCTGGATCTTCATAGGCCAAAACTGGAGCAGTTGTGAGGCTCCACTTTAACTGCTTGAAAGCCTCTTCACACTGGGTGGTCCACTGCTTTTGTATGGACTCTTTGGGCTTCCTGGCCCCTCCTGCTGGTTTTACAGACTTGACTGAGTCTGGATCATCGTCTTCCTCCTTCTTCAATAGCTCAGTGAGTGGGCGAGCTATCTTAGCAAATCCCTCAACAAATCTCTGGTAATACGAGCAGAATCCCAGAAATGACCTAAGCTCGGTCACATTAGTGGGTCTCGGTCAGGAGGTGACAGATTCCAGCTTCTGAAGGTCTGTGGCCACTCCTTCGGCAGACACGATTTGGCCCAGGTAATTGACTGAAGGTTGGTAGAACTGGCACTTTTCCATGGAGAGCTTCAGGCCTTCATCATGGAGTCTCTTCAGGACCTTCTCCAGGCGCTCTTCATGCTCCTCCAAAGTCTTGCCAAACACGATGATATCATCTAGGTATACCAATAGTTCAATCAGGTTCATGTCACCCAGTCTTTTCCATCAATCTCTGGAAGGTGGCTAGAGCACCAGACAGGCCTTGAGGCATGCAGTCGAATTTGAAGAATCCTACTGGGGTAATGAAAGCAGTCTTCTCCCGATCTTCAGGGTGCATGGGAATTTGATAGTATCCACTCTTCAGATCCAGCACGCTGAACCACTTCGCCCCTGACAGGCTCTGTAAGGAATCTTCTATTCGGGGTGTGGTATATTGATCAGGAATAGTCCTTCGGTTTAGTGTCCCGTAGTCGATACACAACCTCAACGACCCATTCTTCTTCCTTACCACCACTATTGGGGAAGCGTATGGACTTTGAGACTCTCAGATAACTCCTGCTCCCTTCAGCTTGGCCATCTGTTATCGCAGGTCTTCTAAGTCTCCTAAAGGAATCCGTCTGACTCCTTCTCGGAAAGGCCTGTCTTCCTCCAGGCGGATCAGGTGTTGGGCACCTTTTGCACACCCAATATCAAACTCGATCTTCGATAATGCAGCTCACCATCTTAGGAGCTGAGTCTTGGCCCTTTCCATCCATGCGGGTGTGAGAGGAGTATTCTTTGGGTAAAACTCTTCCATTGGGATTTCATCTTTCCCTTCGCCCCTCAAATCGCACGGTGAGACTGGGGTGGCTGTGTTTACTTTCACCAGCAACATCCTAGCTGGCATCTTCACCGGTGAGGTTGTAGTGTTACAAACACTGACCAAGATCCTTCCGTGACTTCTCTGTAGTGCCCGGGTCCAACCCTCTGTCTTCCTTCTGACTGTCCGCTTCAAGGACAATGAAAGGCCCTGGCTGCTTCCAATTCAACTTGACAGAGGCTCTCAAACAAACTACCTCACCGGGCTGTAATGTCTTCTTGTTCCGGTCCAACCACCAGATTTTTCCCACTCCTTCTGCGGGGGCCTTTTCTTCCTGCACCAGGCGTTGATAGGCTTGTCTCAGCATAGGGTGCACACTGGTGTTTGAAGTGCTCTGCTCTTGAATAAGAGGTACTAGCAGCCTTCTCACTAGATCAGTATTAGTCCCTATGATGAGGGAACTATTTACAGCCCCTGGAGGACGAGGACAGACCACCCCAACGTATCAAAGGTCTCTGCCTTTCCTGCTACGGAGAGGTCAAAGGCCAGCTTGATTGGTAGATAGCCATCATAAGGGAAGTTCTGAGTCCCGAGGCCCCAAATCTCCAGCTCTTCCAACTTCTGTAGTGGCAAGTGCTTGAGGTGCTTGTCGTAGAAGTCTCCGTAAAGAAGAGTCACTTGGGCTACAGTATCCAAGAGGGCTATGGTATAAATTCCCTTTACCTGAACAGAGACATTGGGAGAAGGTTCCACTAGCTTGGAGGGGAATTTATAGGAAGTTGTAGGCTTGGCCTGTTTGGTGGATTGCATTTCTTCTCTTTTCTCACGGAGGTTCTGATCCAGCTTGGTCCTCTTTTGAGCTCTAGTAGTCTGCTGTGCATTGATTCCCCGACGTAGGGTAGTCCGGATCAAGGGAGGCAGGGCATTGGGTTGCTCAGAAGCGACAGCGGGAGCCCTCTGGGGGGGGGTTTAGACTTCCCCTGTGTTCTCTTTGTGTCGTTAGAGTTTCTGCAGCTAACTGATGTAACTTGGCACCCGGCTGACTCCTTCACCGGGGCCCTCTGTAGTTTTCCTCTGTAGTTTTCATTACCCATTGACCTCTGACTCGAGGCAGTGGATGAGGTTTGGGGTACTCTTGTCTCTGCAACACCGTCTTGGGTTGTCTTGGTAATTTTGGTCATCAATAAGGTCATCATCTCTGTTATTTTTGCCATTTGAGATTTCAAGGCAACTATTTCTGAGTTCTGTTCCATAGGCCCCACGGACCTGACTTCTACTAAGGACGTAGAAACTGAATGAGTAGCTGCCTGCTTGTCGTTAAAAAACGTCAGGGTTGGGGTTTAGGGTTAGGGTTAGGGGTTAGGGGTTTAGGTTAGGGTTAGGGTTAGGGTTTAGGGGTTAGGATTAGGGTTTCCCCTGGAAAAACAAGGTTAGGACTCAGGGATTGGAATAGGGACCACCCCCAAAGGTCAGCAGGTGTGTCCCCCAGAGGTCAAAGGTCAAGAGGTGTGGCTGACCCACCCCCACCAAAGTGTTCCGCCTACCCCAACTAAGTCGGGGCATGAAAAAGTCGGGGCATCAGCAAGTCGGGGTAAGCGCTTTGCAACAATTTTGTGTTTTTCTGTCAATATGGGGTGCTGTGTGTACATTAATGAGGAAAAAAATGAACTTAAATGGTTTTAGCAAATGGCTGCAATATAACAAAGAGTGAAAAATTTAAGGGGGTCTGAATATTTTCCATCCCCACTGTATATGCGATAACTCTAAAACTTATGTTTGAGAACACCCTACCCTAAGGGTGAGAGGCTTGTCCACAAAGATCGAATGTCTGGGACAAGAAGGATGTCCACAACAAGTTGATATGTCTCCCTGCTGATACTGTTGTCCTTACTGGGACCATGCTAAATGTACTCCCCGTTCTCCCCTCCCTTTATACGTTTCCCTTCCCCATCTCCCCTTTTTTATATGTGTGATCCCTTGTTGTAATGACAAAATGCTT
This sequence comes from Lithobates clamitans, assembly GCA_037952925.1. Taxonomy (NCBI): domain Eukaryota; kingdom Metazoa; phylum Chordata; class Amphibia; order Anura; family Ranidae; genus Lithobates; species Lithobates clamitans. Next base: position 2,768,279 of record JBBGZY010000223.1, read on the forward strand.
CTAAAATAAAATAAAGATTATATAAAAAAATGGCTTGCTCTAAACTCTGTATCAGACAGTTTTCCTGGAAAGTTTGTCTGTTACAGTAAGTTGAAAAACAATGGCTCTATCGGAAGGTAATAAAACTGTTAAAGAGAGGCTCTGGAAAACAAAAACTGCATTATTAATGCTACTGACAGACTGCATCTAAATTGCCTATCATTTCATTTTAAGTAAAATATTCCACCAGCTAATGGACAAAAAGCATAACAAAATGTAAGCTCTGGGGAGGAAATCTGCACTCCCTGTGTGCATTTTAAGGCTTAATTTGCAATGGATTTTATTTAATTTACATATAAATAAGTCCAAAGTTATTTTGTAACCTAGGAAATTATTATGGGATCTAAAGGTAAGTGACAAAGGGCCATTGTTATCCCAGGTACATATGCTGATGCAGGCAACATTTTGACCTGCAATGTATGCCAAGGCATATGCTAATAGGGCAGGGACTGCATTTTATTTAGACTTGACAGACTTTCCAGAAAAGGATCAAAGGGTTTAATTGCCTTTTTTAGAAGTTACATCTAGAAAGGTATCAAGATAAAAATATTAAAGCGAAAAGTGGGTGGTCCTACATGCATTAGGGTGAATTACAATATTTACTTTGTTCATTTCGTACTACCAGCATCCTGGATTTGGTAGAATGACAAGCAAAAACAAACCCCAAAATTCTCACCATGACAAAACATTTCCCTGCAGGTCAATAATGCCTCTTCATTTGATTATGGCCATACAGAAGTACTGCTCATAGCTTAGCTCTTGTTTGTAAAAGCAGCAGTTGTTCACAAAGTTTTAGATTGTAGCTGACAGGTATTAGGCTTGGTTCTCACTTTGGGAAGATAGAACTGTGCCTGGAACCTTTTAAAAATATAACTACTACATTGGTGCTGCACTGCTGAGATTAACTCAAATCCAAATTGTAGGTTTGTAAAGTGACGGCGCTGTGAACAATTGTATTATACTTCAATAAATACCTAAACATAGACAGCATATCACATTTACACAGTTAAACACAGTAGGCGAGGTTGAAAAAAGACACAAGTCCATCAAGTCCAACCTATGTATGTGATTTTATGTCAGTATTACATTGTATATCCCTGTATGTTGTGGTTGTTCAAGTGCTTATCTAATAGGTTGTTGAAATTATCGATGCTCCCCGCTGAAACCACTGCCTCTTTACTGTAACCGCTCTTACAGTAAAGAACCCTCTATGCAGTTTAAGAGCAAGGAGGGGGGCTTCCATCATGACAAATATGGAGTGTGGTGGTCCCATCCCTATATAATGAATATTTGAACAAAAAATCCCCCTAGGATTGGGACTTTAACAGACCACTAGACCCATTCAAGTAAAAAATATTGTTTTATTGATCTACTTTAAAAAGACGTGAAAGCGTCTATATTATACAGTATATTAAAAAAACAGAAAAGAAAATCAAACAAATAAATCATTCCATACAGCATGGAGGCATAGTCAAGAACAGAGAAAAAAACTACAGGATGACAATCGTTAGTGTGCTCCCATGGGGGTGATGTACCCCGATGCCCGACGCGTTTCCGGTAGCTCTGGTACCTTCATCAGGGGTTTTGAGAGTTGAAAATAATATATACATGTATGGATTCTCTCGGAACGACCTTATGTTCATGTAGAACTCCTGGCCCCTCAGATCAAATGTTATATGTTCATTTGTGCCAGACCGACAAAATAAGGATAATCTATAGGTTGAAAGAATAATGTCAGATCGGGTAATAGACGAGCCAGCTAGAGGAAAAACCATTCAAGGGAACCTGTTATACATCGGCTGCATGCCGGAAGGAACAATATCCTGGAACAGTCCCATCATGGTTGGCTCAATGCCAAAACCTTCTAATGTGGAGATCTCATGAGGGGGTGCCTGCCTCCGTGGGGGCTAGCACCAGATAGCAAAGTCAGCACCTTTGTAAAAGGTACTCTGCAGGGACCATAGACGGACGATCACTCTCGTATAATATAGATGTCTCAGATCCTCAGGAGCGCAACATACAGGGGTGAAAAAAAGCTAAACATTTTTAAAATAGGTGTATTTACATTTTAAGGTGTCTCTCCTGACACTAGTGAATAGACATAAAATCAAATCACAAGCCGAGTTCCTCCCGACTGTACAAACACCATTCATGGATACACATCCAGCTGAGCTTGATAGTAGTACATCAATACAGCCGCCCTACATACGTTTTGTCATTTGACGTCTTCTTGGGGCATATGATGTGCTTAACATTACCCCTCGTTAAATACAGTATGCTTTCTCTGCTTTTCATAACCCACCAGAAAATCCTCATCTAAACATTAAAATACTCATCTATACATTAAAGTATCTCACAATTATTTAATACCTCAATATGAATATGTTTTTATCATTCATTTTTTAAAAATATGTGTTAGGATACCACGGGATATTTAGAGTGACAATACTTGTTTCAAAATAAAGAGTCACCCTAAATAAAAACATGTGCTTTTTACAGTATATTATTATTTTCTACAAATACTCATTCTGAAAAACTAAATGTGTCTAAACCCAGCAGAATCTATGAAGCGACACTACCTAAGCACAACAGATATTTAAAGTGACAGTGCATATTTAAGGTAGGATTAAAAATAACTAAAATTGACTCTTTTTGTGCATACTGTATATGAAAATGACATAGCCTAAAACACAGCAGATTATTTAAAGTGGTTGTGTATATTCAAGATAAAATTAAACATAACTACAACTAAATCTTTTTATGCATATATGAAAATTAACCTAATCTATGCATCAGTGCCTCTATCTTACATTTTATCAGCAAACGATAACAAGGATTATCTAGATACAATTCATATTACACAAAATGCCTCTATCTTATCTCTCATAATAATGCACTAGCACAAGATAAATATAAACAAATATAATTTTAGAGTGTTACAAAACTTCCCACAAACTCAATAATTGAAGCACTTATCATTAGTTAGGGTGGCTCTTTATTTTGAAACAAGTATTGTCACTTTAAATATCCTGCCGTGTCTTAAAACATAGTTCAAAAATGAATGATAAAAACATGATCATAATGAGGTAGTAAATAATTGTGAGGTATTTTAACATTTAGATTAGTATTTTAATATATAGATGAGGATTTTTTTGGTCGGTTATGAAAAGTCGAGAGAAAGCATATTGTATTTAAGGAGGGGTAACGTTAAGCACATCATACTGCCCCAGGAAGACGTCAAACCTTGAAACGTACATAGGGCGGGTGCATTGATGTGCTACTATCAAGCTCAGCTGGATGTGTATCTGTTAATGGTGTTTGTATAGTTGGGAGGAACTCGGCTTGTGATTTGATTTTATGTCTACTTACCAGTGTCAGGAGAGACACCTTAAAATGTGAGTGGACCTTTTTTTTAAAATAAACTTTCAGCTGGTTTTAAAAAGTTTTTACACTATACAAGCTTTTTTTTCATCTCTGTGTGTTAAGCTCCTGAGGATCTGAGACATCTATATTATCCGAGAGTGATCATTCATCTATGGTTCCTTCAGTGTTTATTTTGCAAAGAAAATGCGCTGCTGACATTGCTATCTGGTGAGTTCATTAAGGATAGGAGGACTTTTTTTGTGGGACATTTTCATAATTTTGTTCACTTTGCAATTTACTTTTTATTGTTTGATTCATAATTTTTTGAGAAATTTCACACTATATCCACCAGTCTTGAGGTTTACACCACTGGATATTACAATGATTCATTTTGTTTAGCACTTTAGCACTTTATTGAGGATAGTAATAATTTTCACAGATTTTTATTCACAGTAGTGTTATATACATTGTTAATACATTGTCTATGTTTAGGCATTTATTGAAGTACAATACAATTGTTCACAGCGCTGTCACTTTACAAACATACAATTTGATTCTCATTTGTTCATCTGCATTTTGATGTGTTTTTTCCATGCATTTTTCATGCACTCCATTGTTGATACTTTGTTAACACAAATGCTTTGCAGTTATTGAAACTCCTTTTTTGCTTTTGATGTGTCGTGTCCTTTTTCTGGATGTGGTGGTTCTATTTTCTGATACCTTTGACACTTGTGGGAGAATCGGGTGCCACATCTCACCACCAGACATGATGTCACTAGTTGCTTGAGAATTCTCACTGGATCTAAAATGGCAGCAAACATTCACATAACAACTGACAGTGGATAATAGTTATGTGAAATGTAAGCAGTTTAGTAATGTGAAGGGTTAACGTGACCTGATGGTATACATGAACATGTGTTTTAATCAGAAATGTACTTCTCCCTGCTTATAGAGAAGGGGCATACTTTTGGGCTGTATATTTGGGGGGTTAATTGTTTGCTCAGTATCCTTTAGCAATAGGGGGAATGGGGTATGTGATGCAGTCTGATACAATAGTAATGTATTTACTCAAAAACAGGTGGTAAGGGTCAGGCACACAAAGAATATCACAGGTGCAAATAAATTAATATATTTAGCCTCCTCACAAGAGGCATGGGACATAGAATAGTTAACTGCGGTTGATGTAGTAATTCTCATCTTGCAGCACTCTATAATGATTCTTCCCTTAACATTATGTATGGTGTTTGGGTTTGTTGCTACCCTTAACCACACCGACAGTCTGCAGAAAAAAATCCCCCCCAAACCAAAAATAATTATGACTGGTAGCAAAAGTCAAAAGATTTAAAATAAATTCCCTTTGATTAACAGGTAACCTGTTAATTTCATTTTTTGTTTTTTTTAAAAAAACGAATACTTGTCACTGGTGTTATCACTTGTAACCACTAGATGGCGGAAATTCTATATTCCATCTAACTTGTATGTTCCCTATTTGGCTTACATAGGCTGCCAGAAGTCAGTATGGCGGTGCTTGTTTTGTTCCCATCTCTCCCGTTCGAGTAGCCAGTAGTCAACATGGCGCCGCGGGACTATTTAAATTTTAAGCGTGATGACCGCGTCACTCGGCCAATCCCCAGACGACGTCCTATCGTGACGAAACGCGTAGGGAGGAGCCTGTGACGTTGACGTCATTACGTTTTCTTAGTGATTGATGGGACATACACAGTAAGCAGGCGGAAGCTCGTGGAGACGCCGCGATCTTTATGTTTGGCTACACGCTAATAATGGATGAAGATTCTTGTAAGTGCAAACCTTTAGTTTATTAAACCACACTATTTTGCAATTTTACGCTATGGGAGCCTTTCTTGTTTTTGTTTTCTGAGTACCACGTTTACTACTGGGGACATCGACATAGGTTTGTGGGTGACCTGATAATTTCCCAGATGCTTGGTGAGACCACTGTTATGGTGGTCACCGCGAGCTGGTAAGGAGCCTCATATCTCACTTGGGTGCGAATCACTTTGGATGCTGGACTCACCTATGTCACATCTCTTCTGAATATATGAACTTTGGTCATCTACTCACCTTGTTTATGGACTTTTTTGAGTTTTTGCAATATTTATAATTGGGACTTATTTTATCACCTTACACAATAATTTTTTCACTTGTGGTATATGGTGAGACATCTGTCTTTGTCTTCTATGGGAGACCTGTTTTCTGTTTTTTTTTATATTTTTCTTCATTTATTTTTGGTGGATCAATTACTTCTTTATGGTTATTTTTAGTATGATATACAATTCATATTCAGTTTTAGCGCTGCACTTATTTTGTTCTATGCTTTAATGACTATTGTTGCCTTCTGAGATAAGCAGCGTCAGCAGCATCTCTTCTTTCTCCTTTCCATTTTAATAATAGGAAGAAAACATATCTGCTGAGCACAACGCTCCCATTCATAGACCCATCAGTCAATCCCACCCTTGTAAGTCTTGGACAGCCTAAGATGTTCCAGCACTCAAGCATCGGTCTGAGCTTTAAATGTCTTTTTGAGTTTACAGATTGACACAGCTATGTTTAAACTTAGATCTGGAATATATAGTAACTTTTCTTTAAAGCAGAGTTGGTGGTTCTGAACACAATTTTACTCTCAGCGTGAAATCTTCAGTGTCTTTAAAAGAAATTTACCCTGTCTTTGGCTTTCAACTTCTGCTCAGTCAGAAATATGTGTACACCTCCTCTTGTATCCATAACTTTTGAAAACACTGTCTTCCTAGGATTGTATTGCTTTCTGAATTGTAATAACACTTCTATCATCTTGTGTGCTTGGGAATTCTCATACACTATATTTATTGTTATGCAACTCCAGCGCATCTTCACCTATGGTGTATAGCAAAATGGCCATTTTCTGATCATATGGGTATTTACAAGCATCAGGTATAGCTCTAAGTTTTTGGTCCTATTCTTTATTCTTTTCCAGTGATGTTTTTAGAATGTACCAAAGGATTTGGAAGTTTAAATTACTCATTGTTATCAGACACTATATTTACTGCATAACTTTGGAAGGCTAAATTGACACACTTGTAGTGAAAAACCATACCCACATTACCATGCATTATTTCAAACATTAAAATACATAGCAGTAAGGCAGATGATTCATTCTCATTCTGAAAGGGCTGCCAATGCACAACTCACAAAAATCATACATACACCTTTTTTCAATACACTGCAGCAGAACAGAGATGGTATAAGGCTGCATTCTGGCACACTCAAATGTACATGCATTGTAGCTCTAGCAAGCAGTATTGATATACCAATTGAAATGAATGGCATCACAATGCACTGTATTGTATTTTGTGCATTATCATTGGTTATGAAAATTTGGGATAAAAGGCGAGAGTTGATCAGCAAGGGCAAGGGAGGACAGTGGTGTAAAACAACTCCTTTACTAAAGAGTTCACAGAGGCACATAGAGAGTGCATATACATAAGAGCACATATTCCAAGCATTAAGTATATGTATTTTATATACTGTAGATTATGTTACTATAAGCCATATGACTATGAAAGCATTAATGCTTCAGCCTCAGGGGTTGAGAAAAGGAATTGGTTCCCTGAAAGACATCCCTGCACATGCCAAGGAGTGATGTCAGCAGAAGGTGGACTTGACCTGGTTTGACAGTAGACTCTCCTTTATATTGACTTTCTTCAGCATCTGCTCTGTGGTGGTTGGCGGACCCCAGAGCTTAATCTTTAGATTCCCCTGGCCAGGGAGTTTGATGGCAGAATCAGGAGACTTGTGTTCACCTAGTGGAACTATCAATCCTTCCGGTCTCAAATGGACCATATTTTTAAAGTAATCAATATCAGTTTTATTGTACATGAAATAAAGCTTTAAAATGCTTTACACATATAATTTCTGGCTGATACATCTTACTATCATGTTAAAGTGGTTTTAAAAGCAAGGAATTTTTTACCTGAATAAATTCCCTGCATTCCGGTAAAACATGGCCACGTGTTTGTATGCCCCCCTCCCCCCTCTAAAAACTTGCCTGAGTGCTCACTCGATCCAGTGCTGTGCTCGTCTGTAGCAGCTCTTTCCTTTCTGCCTGCATTCACAGGACACAGAGGCAGCAGAGGGAGTCATTGGCTCCTGCTGCTGTCAATCAAATTATATGAGGGGGGAGCTGGGGGCAGAGCTGAGCCACGGTGTGTTTGTCTATGGACGTACGCAGTCAGGCTCGGGAACAAGTCTTACATACATCCCCATAGAAAGTGGCTTGCTATGGTGGAACACACAGAAAAGGAGGAGCCAGGAGCACTGACGGGGGACCCCAGAAGTGGAGATTTGGGGTTGTTCTGTGCAAAACCATTGCACAGAGCAGATAGGTATAACATTTTTATTATTTAAAAAAAAAATGTAGGCTTTACAACTGCTTCAACATTTCTTTCTATTACCGCATATTCCCATATATAAAGGTATAGTCACAGTTATGAAAGCCACAGCTTAAGAATTCTTAAATGGGAATGGCTCTGGGCTATATAAAAAATATGATCTTTTTATTGTACATCAAGATCAAGTGGGTTTTGTCTTTGGTAAACAAGCCCTTGATGCAACCAGACATTTGAACAATGTCATCAGAAAAGTCCACTCATTGGACACTGAGAAGGTATTTTAGCATGTCCAGTTGGGATTTCTTAGGAAAAAGGGAGAAGTGAGATTTGAGACCACATCAGTGCCAATCCCAAAAAGTCAAATTACTTAAGTGTGCATTTGATTGCAGGGATTTTACACAGCACACAAAGAGACCTTTATATAAAAAAAAATGACAAACTTTAATGAATGATAATTAAAAGCACAGGCTAAAACATTCCATCTTATGTAATTCATAATAGTAACATAAAACCACAAATGGTATAAACATTCACATAATTAAAAGATCCTTCCATTGTGAACAAACAGCAGGGCTATATCTAAAGTCAGTGTATCATATATGAAGTCCAACTGTGCAACGCGTTTTGAGGTTCATACCCTTCCTCGGGGAAACCGAGAGGACCTTGATATCAAAGACATAAAGGTAAATAAACCAAAGTTTACAATCAAATGTTAACGTAAACCAAGAGACTTGAAACCTGGTTACTTACAACACCCAAGAGTGTAAATATGTAGCAGCGTGCTCAATTGGGTGGAGTAGGCAGGGGAACAAGCAGACAAAGGCGTTCAACACAAGCAAAGATCCTAAGCGGAATGCAGAAAGAGAACAGTGTATATAAAAATCTGAAAATAGGATAAAAACTGGAAAAAAAGGAGAAGAAAAATTAAAAACAAAATAACTAAAGCAATAAAACAAAAAAACACTAACCTTGTAGATCAAACTTAGCAAATCCATCCTGCATGCCATCCAATAGAGAATAAGCAGTGTTCTCCATGCCGCCAGATGGACCAATTTATATACATCCCTCAAAGGAAAGGGAGGGGCCAGGAGGGTTCCCATCCATAGCCACAAGTAACAGCTGGCTAAACTGTCCAGATCGGCACTAGTGGCACCGCCCCATGGAGATCTGTATGTGTGACATTCCCTGTGGCCATGTTGCCATTGTTGGTGTCTTGGGGATCCCGATGTTTACTGCGGCTGGGGGGACAGTTTAGCTTTCCTTATCTTTGAAATTGGCCCATACAGCGGCATGGCAGATACTGTTCATTCTCTGTTAAATAGCATATGGCCATGCCATTGTATGGACTTGCTAAGGTTGATCTACAAGTTAGAAGAATTAAGAAAATGCAGATGACACAAAATGGATAAACAGCAGGAAAGTTTTAATCATACATAAAAGAACTAACCAGTGCATGCCTTTAAACTTATCTATGGGTATATGAGATATGGTGAAATTGAGTGATTTAAATGATGCAAGGGCATGATGCAAACAAGAAATGGAGCACAAACTGAGCCTTATATTGCAGCCATCAGCTTGTACTTGATACCGTACAAATATTCGGTAATAAGGGAATGATATACCCCCAAATAAATGAAAACCCTATGAAAAAAGAAAATGTTTAAACATATAACCAGAGCTACAATGGAATGGTTTAGTTCAAAGCATATTCATGTGTTAGAATGGTCCAGTCAAAGCCCAGACCTAAATTAAATTGAGAATCTGTGGCAAGACTTGAAAATTGCTGTTTGCAGACGCTCTCCATCCAATCTGACAGAGTTTAAACTATTTTGCAAAGAAGAATGGGCAAACATTTCACTCTCCAGATGTGCAAAGCTGGTAGAGACATCCTCAAAAAGACTTGCAGCTGTAATTGCAGTGAAAGGTGGTTCTACAAAGTATTGACTCAGGCAGGCTGAATACAAATGCATGCCACACTTTTCAGATATTTATTTGTAAAGAATTTGGAAAACCATTTATTATTTTCCTTCCATTTCACAATTATGTGCCACTTTGTGTTGGTCTATCACATAAAATCCCAATAAAATACATTTACGTTTTTGGCTGTAACATGACAAAATGTGGAGAATGTCAAGGGGTATGAATACTTTTTGAAGGCACTGTAGATCATGCTGCAACACCCTAAAAATCTGATTGTATATACCAAAAAAATGGCGCTAACCAAATAATAGTGTAATTATATATTTATATATATTGTAAGGGATTAGCTCAGTAGCAGGGTGTGCAGGACGCCCAGGATGGGTCACAGCACAGTGAAGTAGGCACGGAGAGACAGCAGGATTGTTGAGAAAGCAAAAACTGTGGTTTATTTACACATCTGTTGTTACAAAGTGCAGGCATCAAAACAGGTAAAATAAAACAAAACAGAAAATAAACCCTTGCCACTTTGTGCGTCTAACTACAAAAACACAGGAACCTGCCAAGTCTACCACTGCCCAGACACTTGTCGGTCACACAAAAATATACTAGGCTTTTAGTCAAACAGACTTAATCTCACCATTCAGAGGTATTGCTGCTCCCCAGTCTGCAGTGCACAGAGATCTGGTTCCAGGGTTGAGGCCCTTGTTGAAGCAACCTGGGAGTTTTATAGAGCCTTGAGTGCTTTATCTGTTACACCTGAGCTTGTTAACTCTCATTGAGCCCAAGCAATCTCACTACACAGCACAAACACAAAAATAATCAGTGAACAGCAGGAACCTGGGACAAATAAATCTCCCATCCTGGACACAACCCATAGATTTGGATTTCTGTCACATACCCCCCTCTTGTTTCAACCCTGGGGTTGGGACACAGGTTGCCAAGCACGCGTGCATTTGGGACAAAGCATCTGCATTTCCCATTCTAACACCAGGGTGATTTTTCACTGTAAAACTGAATTTTCGATTGGGCTAGGAACCACCTATTTACCCTCCTATTGGTCTCTTAGTTCTGTGCCATCCACTTTATTGGAGCATGATCTGTTACCAGTTCAAATTACATAGTCAGGTTGAAAAAAGACACAAGTCCATCCAGTTCAATCATAAAAAAATAAATAAATAAAATAAAAAATATCGTACAATCCAATATACCCAATTCTATACCCACAGTTGATCCAGAGGAATGCAAAAAACCCCAGCAGAGCATGCTCCAATTTGCTACAGCAGGGGGAAAAATTCCTTCCTGATCCCCCAAGAGGCAATCAGATTTTCCTTGGATCAACTTTACCTATAAATGTTAGTACCCAGTTATATTATGTACATTTATGAAAAGTATCCAGGCCTTTCTTAAAGCGATCTACTGAGTTGGCCAGAACCACCTCTGATGGGAATCTATTCCACATTTTCACAGCTCTTACTGTCAAGAAACCTTTCCGTATTTGGAGATGAAATCTCTTTTCCTCTAGACATAAAGAGTGCCCCCCGTGTCCTCTGTGTTGACCGTAAAGAGAATAACTTAACACCAAGTTCACTATATGGACCCCTTATATATTTGAACATGTTGATCATATCCCCCTTATTCTCCTCTTCTTAAGAGTGAATAAATTCAGTTCCTCTACTCTTTCCTCATAGCTGAGCTCCTCCATGGTTCTTATCATTTTGGTTGCCCTTATCTGCACTTTCTACAGTTCCCCAATATCCTTTTTGAGAACTGGTGCCCAAAACTGAACTGCATATTCCAGATGGGGTCTTACTAATGATTTGAACAGGGGCAAAATTATATCTCTCTCTCTGGAGTCCATACCTCTCTTAATACAAGAAAGGACTTTGCTCGCTTTGGAAACCGCAGCTTGGCATTGCATGCTATTATTAAGCTAATGATCTACCAAAACCCCCAGATCCTTCTCCACTACAGATTCCCCCAGTTGTACTCCCCCTAGCATGTATGATGCATGCATATTCTTAGCCCCCAAGTGCATAACTTTACATTTCTCAACATTAAACCTCATCTGCCACATAGTCGCCCAATTAGACAGTGCAATGAGGTCGGCATGTAAATTGGAGACATCCTGTAAGGACGTTATTCCACTGCATAGCTTGGTGATATCTGCAAAGACAGAAATGTTACTTTTGATCCCAGACCCAATATCATTTATAAAGGTATTAAAAAGTAAGGGTCCCAGCACTGAACCTAGGGGTACACCACGGATAAACTTAGACCATTCAGAGTAAGAATCATTAACCACTACTCTCTGAATTCTGTCTTTTAGCCAGTTTTCTATCCATTTACAAACTGATATTTCCAAGCCTGTAGACTTTACCTTACACATGAGCCGTGTGTGCGGAACTGTATCAAACGCTTTTGCAAAATCCAAGTATACCACGTCCACAGCCACCCCTCTGTCCAAGGTTTTACTTACCTTTTCATAGGTACCCAAGAGATAGTACCGGAGAGAATCTAAAGCCCATTTTATCGCTAAACATTATTTCTCAATGGTGGCTTATTTTTCTTCATGGGCCTTCAGTTTCCAGCTGGGGTAAATGACAGGGCGTTCTTCCCCCTTGAAAACCCGAGACAACACAGCTCCTAAGCCAGTTGATGCATCAGTCTGGACCACAAAGTCCCTTGAAAAGTCAGGCACGTACAAGACTGGCTGACTACATAAGAATAAAAAACACCAAAAGCGCTAAAGTCCAGAAAATCAATAAAGGCAATAAGCTGATGGCAAGATGGATATAAAAGCCAAAAGAGTACCACAAGAATCTGTCAATAGAGTATATATAGAGTCTGGAAAGGAACCGTTGAGATCCTAATAGTAAAGGTTAAATCAGTAGGGTGTAACATAGGTTTAGCCGTGCTGCTCCATCAACCAGTGGGAATTCTGGCAGCTGAAAAGACAAGAGTAAAAAGAGAGCCCACCGGCCCTAGTTTGACACCGTTTATTAAAAAAGATATAGACAAATGAATGTAGTACACTCACATTAAGTTGATAAAAACAAGCGCATCCATAAAGGCTGTGGTTGCTCTCCTGAGTCCAGAAATCCAACTGACAGTCTCTGTTTGAATAGTCCACAATCAGCCACAGAACACGGAATTTGTAATTCAGAATTTGGAACACGGAACACGGAATTAGGAACACGGAATTCGGAATTCAGAACACGGAATTTGGAATACAGAATTTGGAATTCAGAATTTGGAACACAGAATTTGGAATTTGGAATTTGGAACATGGAATTTGGAATTCAGAACATGGAATTTGGAACATGGGATTTGGAACACGGAATATGGAACACTGAATTTGGAACGCTGAACTCGGAACTTAGAACATTGAATTTGGAACACAGAATTTGGAATACGGAACACAGAATTTGGAGTTTGGAACATGGAACACAGAATTTGGAATTCAGAATTTGGAACACGGAACTCGTAACATGGAATTTGGAATTCAGAACACGTAATTTGGAATTTGGAACTCAGAATTTGGAACATGGAACATGGAATTTGGAATTCAGAATTTGGAACTCGGAACATGGAATTTGGAATTCGAAAAAATGAATCCAGTACACGGAATTAAAAAATGGTAACATGGAATTTCGTACATGGAATTTGGAACATGGAACACAGAAATTGGAATTCAGAATTTCTGGGAAAACAGAATTTGAAATTCAGAAAACTGAATTCGGAATTCGGAAATCTGAAATCGGAATTTTGAACACAGAATTCGGAACACAAAATTCAGAACATGGAATTCAAAAATGGTAACATGGAATTTGGAACATGGAACACAAATTTGGAATTCAGAAAACTGAATTTGGAACATGGAATTTGGAATTCAGAACATGGTATTCAAAAATCGTAACATGGAATTCAAAAATTGTAACATGGAATTTGGATCACGGAACATGGAATTTGGAATTCGGAACTCAGAATTTGAAGAATGTAGCATTAGACATGGAATTTGGAATTCAGAATTTGGAACATAGAACTTGGAACACGGAATTTGGAACACGGAATTTGGAATTTGAAAAACTGAATTAGAAAAACCGCATTCAGAACACGGAATTTAAAAATTGTAACATGGAATTTGGTACACAGAATTTGGAACACAGAACACAAATTTGGAATTCGGGAAACTCAATTCGGAACAAGTAATTTGGAATTCGGAACACGGAATTCAAAAATCGTAACATGGAATCCGTCAATAGAGTATATGTCTGCAGCAAAGGAAGCGTTGAGATCCTAATAGTAGGGGTTAAATCAGTATGGTGTAACTTAGGTTTAGCCATGCTGCTCCATTAAACATAGGAATTCTAGCAGCTAAAAAGACAAGAGTAAAAAAGAGAGCACACCGGCCCTAGTGTGACACCGTTTATTAAAAAACATATAGACCATTGAATGTAGTACACTCACATTATGTTGATAAAAACAAGTGCATCCATAGAGGCTGTGGTTGCTTTCCTGATTCCAAAAATCCAAGCTGGATGTACAGCAAAGTTACAGTCTCTGTCTGAATAGTCCACGAGCAGCCACAGAACACAGAATTTGGAATTCAGAATTTGGAACACAGAATTTGGAACACGGAATTTGGAATTCGGAACATGGAATTTGTAATACAGAATTTGGAATTTGGAATTCGGAACATGGAATTTGGAATTCAGCACACGGAATTCAGAACATGGAATTTGGAACACGGAATATGGAACACAGAATTTGGAATACTGACCTCAGAACTTGGAACATGAAATTTGGAATTCAGAATTTGGAACACGGAATTAGGAATTCAGAATTTGAAACACAGACTTTGGAATTCAGAACAGGAAATTTGGGATTCAGAACACAGAACTTGGAATTTGGAACACAGAATTTGGAATTCAGAACACGGAATTTGGAATTCAGAATTTGAAACACAGAATTTGGAACTCGGAATTTGGAACTCGGAATTTGGAACACGGAATTTGTAATTCAGAAATTGGAACATGGAACACGGAATTAGGAATTCAGAATTTGAAACGCGGACTTTGGAATTCAGAACAGGAAATTTGGGATTCAGAACACAGAACTTGGAATTTGGAACGCATAATTTGGAATCCAGAACACGGAATTTGGAATTAAGAATTTGAAATACAGAATTTGGAACACGGAATTTGGAAATCGGAACACGGAATCTGTAATACAGAATTTGGAATTCAGAATTTGGTATACAGAATTTGGAATTTGGAATTCGGAACACAGAACTTGGAATTCAGAACATGGAACTTGGAACACAAAATATGGAACACAGAATTTGGAATACTGAACTCCGAACTTGGAACATGGAATTTGGAATTCAGAATTTGGAACACGGAATTTGGAATTCAGAACATGAAATTTTGAATTCAGAGCATGGAATTTGGAATTCGGAACACGGAATTTGGAACACAGAATTTAGGAATTTGGAACACAGAACTCGGAATTTAGAATTCGGAACTCGGAATTTGGAATACAGAAATTGGAACATGGAACACGGAATTAGGAATTCAGAATTTGAAACACGGAATTTGAAATTCAGAACACGAAATTTGGAATTCAGAACACAGAACTTGGAATTTGGAACACGGAATTTGGAATTCAGAATTTGGAACACAGAATTCGGAACATGGTATTTGGAACTCGGAACACGAAATTTGGAACACAGAACACGGAATTTGGAATTCAGAAAACAGAATTTGGAACACGGATTTTGGAATTTGGAACACGGAATTAGGAACACGGAATTCAAAACTCGTAACATGGAATTTGGATCACGGAAAACGGAATTTAGAATTCAGAACTCATAATTTGGAGTTTGGAGCATGGAACACGGAATTTGGAATTCAGAATTTGGAACATGGAATTCGGAACACGGAATTTGAAATTTGAAAAACTGAATTTGAAAAACTGAATTCGGAACACGGAATTCAAAAATTTTAACATGGAAATTGGTACACAGAACACAAATTTGGAATTCGGAAAACAGAATTTGGAACACGGAATTTGGAATTCGGAACATGGAATACAGAACACGGAATTCAAAAATCATAACATGGACTGCGTCAGTAGAGTATATGTCTGGAAAGGAACCGTTGAGATCCTAATAGTAGGGGTTAAATCAATAGGGTGTAACTTAGGTTTAGCCATGCTGCTCCATCAACCAGTGGGAATTCTGGCAGCTGAAAGGACATACAGAATCTGTAATTCAGAATTTGGAACACAGAATTTGGAATTCAGAACACTGAATTTGAAATTCAGAACACAAAGTTCAGAACATGGAATTTTGAACACGGAATATGGAACACGGAATTTGGAATATTGAACTCAGAACTTGGAACATGGAATTTAGAACACGGAATTTGGAATTCGGAAAAACGGAATTTGGAATTCAGAATTTGCAAAACGGAACTCGTAACATGGAATTTGGAAATTGGGAACACGGAATTTGGAATTGGAAACTTGGAATTTGGAGTTTGGAACACGGAATTTTGAATTCAGAGCATGGAATTTGGAGTTCAGAACATGGAATTTGGAACATGAAATTTTGGAATTTGGAACACGGAATTTAGAATTAGGAAATCGGAATTTGGAATTCAGAAATTGGAACATGGAACACAGAATTAGGAATTTAGAATTAGGAACACGGAATTTGGAATTCAGAATTTGGAACATGAATTTGGAATTCGGAAAACAGAATTTGGAACACGGAATTTGGAAAACAGAACACGGAATTTCTAATTCAGAATTTGGAACACAGAATTCAAAACTCGTAACATGGAATTTGGATCACGGAACACAAATTTGGAAAACTGAATCCGGAACATGGAATTTGGAATTGGGAACTCGGAATTTGGAGTTTGGAACATGGAACACGGAATTTGGAATTCGAAAAATTGAATTAGAAAAACTGAATTTGGAACATGGAATTCAAAAATTGTAACATGGAATTTGGTACACGGAATTTGGAACATGGAACACAGAATTCGGAATACGTAATTTAAAAATCGCAACATGGAACTTGCGACATGGAATTTGGAATTCAGAACATGGAACTTGGAATTTGGTACATGGAACTTGGAATTTGGTACACGGAACTTGGAATTTGGAACATGGAACTTGAGATTTGGAACACAGAATTCAGAACATGGAACACAAAATTTGGAATTCAGAATTTGGAACATGGAATTTGTAACATGAAACACGGAATTTGGAACACGGAATTTGGAACATGGAACACAGAATATGGAACATGGAATTTGGAAATCAGAATTTGGATCACGGAACTTGGAATTTGGAATTCGGAATTTGGAACACAGAACACGGAATTTGGAATTTGGAACACAAATGTGGAATATGGAACTTGGAATTTGGAACATGGAATTTGGAACACGGAACTTGGAATTCGGAATTTGGGACACTGAACATGGAATTTGGAAGACGGTATTTGGAACATGGTATTTGGAATTCGGAACATGAAATTTGGAACACCAAATTTGGAATTCGGAACATGGAACACAAATTTGGAATTCGGAAAACTGAATTCAGAACACGGAAATTGGAATTCTGAACACGGAATTCAAAAATCGTAACATAGAATTTGGAATACAGAATTTGGAAACACTGAACAGAGAAGTTGGAACACAGAGTACATGGAATTCGGAATACGGAATTTGGAATTCGGAACACGAAACATGGAATTTGGAATTCGGAACATGGAATTTGGGACACGGAACACAAATTTGGAATTAGAAAAACTGACTTCGAAACATGGAATTTGGAATTCGGAACATGGAATTTGGAACAAAAATTCAAAAATTGTAACATGGAATTTAGATCACGGAATTTGGATTACGGACTGCTGGTGGCTCTCATGTAGTGTGTCAGCGGCTGCTCATGGACTATTCAGACAGAGACTGTCAGTTCGCTTTACATCCAGCTTGGATTTCTGGACTCAGGAGAGCAACCACAGCCTCTATGGATGCACTTGTTTTTATCAACACAATGTGAGTCTATGACACATTCATTTGTCTATATCTTTTTTTAATAAATAGTGTCACACTGGGGCACGGTGCGCTCTCTCTTTTACTCTTGTCTTTTCAGCTGATTACATAAGGCCTGTTTTAAGACCTCAAAAGCTGCTTTTGCTTCGGGGGTCCATTTGATCATGACAGATTCCTTCCCTTTTGTCAAAATTGTCAGGGGAACAGCCTGTGAGGCAAAATGGGGAACAAAGCGGCGATTATAGCCAGTGAGTCCTATAAATGCTCTAACCTGCTTCTTGTTGGTGGGGCGGTTGCCAACTCTGAATAGCCTCAACTTTGTTTACTTGGGGCTTTATTAGACCTCTCCCAATAGTATATCCCAGATACTTTGCCTCCTCTAGCCTAATGGTACATTTTTTTGGATTGGCTGTAAACCCGGCTTTCCAGATGGAATGTAACACAGACTGAACCTTTGGTAAGCGTGAGTCCCAATCCTCACTACGTCATCTAGGTATCCATTACTTGTTGAAATGTGGCCAGAGCATTTTGTAACCCAAAAGGCTGCCTCTGATACTGGAAAGATCCCTCTGGAGTTACAAATGCCATTTTTTCCTTGGCCGATTCCAAGAGATTAATTTGCCAACACCCTTTGGTCAGGTCTAATAATGTCATATACCGGGCTATCCCTAGGCAATCAATCAGTTCATCTATGTGGGGCATAGGATAGGTGTCAAACTTAGTGATTCTATTCAAGTGGCGAAAGTCATTACAAAATTGCCAACTGGTTTGGGCACTAACATAATAGGACTGTACCAATCACTATTTGACTCTCCTATAACCCCATGCTCACGCATTTTTTCACCTTTTGGTGAATTACCTCTCGCCGGGGTTCGGGAATCCGATAAAGTTTCAACTTGACCTTATCCCATACTGTGGTGACACTGTCTTGTTCAACCCCAGACACCCAACCTGGCAATTCAGAAAATGTTTCTTTTCACAAATTCTCTAGCTTCCTGTTGCTGAGTTTTGGACAGAGTCTCCACTATCCTGACTTCAGGAATAAAGTTTAGGTGGAGCAGAAAGTTGGGGAGTCTCAGCGATCAAGAATTCCCTATTCTTCAATGGTTTTAGCAAATTCACATGACATATCTGCTCAGGTTTCCGTCTTCCTGGTTGGCTAATTTTATAATTCACATCACCCATTTTTTCCAACACTTCAGAGGGACCGTGACAATTGGTTAGGAAATTTCTTTCAACCGTGGGGACCAACACCCTATCACCAGGTGCAAAAGAATGGACCTGGGCCCCACGATTGTAAATCCTCTGCTGAGCCAACTGGGCTTGTGCCAAATGTTCCAATAGGCACCACTTGCACTATTTTGTCTTGCATTTGTGGCATATGTTCAATCACACTTCTATGATGGGAACTCTCACTCTCCCATGTTTCCCTGGCAATGTCCAATAGTCCCCGTGGGTGCCTCCTATACAGTAGCTCAAAAGGAGAGAACCCTTTGGATGATTGGGGAACCCCCTATGATAGCAAACATCAAATAAGGGAGTAGACAATCCCAATTATTTCCGTCTTTATCAACCACCTTCCTCAGTATTTATTTTAACGTTCTGTTAATCCATGGTGATCCTCTCAAAAGGGACCTCAATGATGGGCAGGGGTACCAAAGGACTATGGAAATGTGGCATGAGTGCATAAATCTGACACACTGGACAGGAGGAACAGTACATTTTCACTTCCTTAGTGATCCCAGGCCAATAGAACCTCTGGGTGATTCTTTCCCGGGTCTTTTCAGCTTATAAATGTCCCCCCAAGAATATGCCCATGGGCCAGTTCTAAGTAAGGTTTGGGAACCACCAGTTGCTCAATGGTTTCCTCTACCCTCTGTGACACCCAGTATAACAGGTCCCTTTCCATGATGAAGTACTGGAGGGCAATCCTCTCATCATAATTAACTAATTCCCCATCTATTTTCACTACATTCTCCCGGGTAGTAATGTGGGGTCCTTCAACTGTTCAGTGGCAAAACTTTCTCTGTGTAACTCTAGATCATCAAACACTAGAGGTCACTGTTCCTCTTCTGAGGTTGCAGGCTCTTCCCTAGGCCCTGTTATTTCCCCTGCTAATACTGACAAGGGAAACGCAGAAGAATCCTCACACTTAGAAGATTCCTTAGTAGAACCTTCAGGCTCTGAAGAACCAATTAATGATTAACTGAATCTGGGCAATCCCAGAGCTCCCAAAATTTTGGGAAATCCCTTCCCACAATGGCATCATGTGGTAGTTGGGGAACCAAACCCTGTGACACAGGTTACCGAGGGAGGCTTCAAAGGATGCAGTAGTCACCAGCTACTCTTGAGTTTCCCCATGTACACAAATGACCGCCATCTTCGTAAGGTGCAAGGTTTTTCCCACCACTAGTTCAGTTTTTATCAAGGAAACCAGGCTACCTGAATCCAACAATACAATACAACAACATTTTCAGCATCTAAACACATTTTGCATAAAGGTTTCTCATTTGCCTTTACTGCAGTGCATGTAGTTGCAAATAGGGACTGCATTCTCTCTGTAAGAAAGTCATAGTGCATTGGTTAATCAATAGCTGAGCAAACTGTCCTTCTTCCCGGCAGTGGTAACAAATTAACTTTCTAGTCACCTCCTGTGGGATTGGTCTTCCAGTCCGCTCTCGATAGACATTAGAAACAGTCCCAAAAATACCCTTAGTTCCCCCCTTTTCACTCACTCTACCCCCATCGCTTGGTGCAGTCTTACCCGTCGCTGGGTATAGTCTGGTCTTGGGGTGGAAAGTCTGTGAGTCTTCGAGGGAAGACATCAGATTCCCAGTCATTAGGTACCTTTCCACAAGGTCTACGAGTTTGTCTGCGGTTTCCAGATCTCATTGGCTCACCCATTTGTTTCACCCGCGCGCGACGTTTGGGCAATAGAGCCACCCTGCCGCAGTATATCTGTGGCGGATGGTCCTTAAGTGGTTAAAGTAGATTCATGCACTGGAAATTTAAAATTAATTCTCCACTGACCAGAACATTTTCTCAACCATTTCCCATCTCAGAATCAAATTACGCAGATTGTTATGGGGATGCAAAGGTCTATGCACAAATATAGAAATAAAGAACAAACAGGCTCAAATTGAGTTTTTGTGTCTCCTTATGAAGCCAAATGAGAATTTGTGATTTTAGATTTTGATATGTGACTAAGTGTATCTTAAAGATATGGTTTAATAAATCTTGACGATAAAAAAAAAAAAAAGAATTACGCAGATTATTGTGTGAACTCCAAGATAAATACTCTTGTACTCTAAAACTCGACCATTATGCAAACAGAGCTGGGGAATATCTTGCTAGGAGAGTCGCAGTCTAAATAAATAAAACTACGGTTAGCCATCTTATACATCTGACTCTTTTACCGACTTCTATAGTTCCCTCTACAATTTGTGCAATGACCCACATACCTCTCAACCATTTGGGCTGGAAATTTCTAATTTTCTGACTAATCTACAACTACCTACACTAACTGAAAAGCAACTCCAAAATCTCAATGCCTCTTTTACTTCACCGGAAATAGCAAAGATGAATGAATTCATACCCAATAGTAAATCACCAGGCCCAGACAGGTTTACTAGTGAATATTTTATTATTCAGGGATACTCTCACCCCGTATCTAACTGATTTGTACCATAGGGTAGCCTTGACATCCCCCCCTTTCCACAGGAAATGTTAAAGTTCTATATTGTTTTCTTGTAAAAAAAAAAAAAAAAAGTTCTATATTGTAACTATCCCGATACCGGGCAAAGACCCTACAACTCCTCAAAATGTCCACCCTATTTCATTGGTTAATTTAGATGTGAAAGTCTATGCTAAACTTATTGCTACATGCCTTCTAGACATCCTTCCCACACTGAGCAAACCAGACCAGTCTGGATTTACAGAGGTAGACAAACCTTAGATGCTATGAGGAGAATAATAAATGTCATTAGTTTCACCTGAGACGCTCAAATGCCCTCTCTGTAGCTATCAATTGATGCAGAGAAGGTATTTGACCCAAATTCACTCGTCTTATATGACACAGGTTCTTAGAAAGTTTGGATTCACAGGACACATACTTGCTGCTATCCAGGCCCCTATATTGCTGCCCCTTGTCCCAAGCGTACACATCGGAAATGCTCTCTAAACCATTCATGACTTTAAACGGAAACTCAACAGGGTTGCCCGCTTTCATCATCTGTCTTTTATGTACTCATTGAACCCCTTGCTGGAACCATTAGATCCCTCCCTGACATATCTGGTTTTCCATTTCAGATTTCAGGTCACATAAAATACAATTATTTGCAGATGATGTCATTCTGTTAATAGTGACTAAGCCAATTACCTGTTTACCGAAAGCCCATGAGACCTTAACAGTCTATATCTCTTTGTCTTACTACAAGGTATTTTTTTCCAAATATTCAATTCTTAAATTAGGATTGAATAGATTGGTTAGGAATCAACTATGTTCATCTTTTGCCCTACATATTGAAAGATAGAGCAAACCCATACTTGGATATTATATTAACTTCCAATTCAAGCCTAATAGCGGATTTAAACTATAAGCCATTAATTAAAAAATTCACAAGGGAAACAAACAATTTAACTTATCTCGGTCAGGCAGGCTAGCCGCTATCAAGATTTTACTACTGCCCCAGATACTGTATATCTGTAGAACCTCCCATCCCACTTCTCCAGAAAAATCTGTCTGCCTTGAAGAGCCTATAGAAATGCTTTTTGTGGAATGACAAGAAAGCCAGAACTGCTCACCTTTACCTTATTAAACAAAAAAAGGATGGAGGAGCTGGCTCAATTGTTTGTCTTGATTATTTTACTTCAGCCTGTCTAGACTAATTAAATACTGGTTGCAACCATCTCCACACAAAGCCTTTATAATTATTAATTGTTTGGATTTCTGGAAACCAATACCTCTAAAATCTCTACCACCCTTGATTCAATCCTCCTTTACAGCTTAGAGAGATCTCCTATCCACCTCTCAAGGCTCTACCCAGATCTCAATTCTGCATATGCCGATATCTGTTTTAGAATTGATCATACCCCAGCTTTCTCTCAAACTCTGGAAACAAAACTTTCCAGTGGGACCACAGCTTATATCCATTAGTGCGTTGCAATACTATACAACAGCCTCTGATAATAAAGAAAGGAGTTTCCTTGTTCTACAACAATCTACATAACAAATTACACTCTAAATCCACCCCTTTCATACAGTGGAAAATGGATCTCTCTTACTGTACCAATTCACCACTACTCAATGGCATAGAGCTTTCTCTTCGATCTACAAATCTTCAAGATGCATAGACCATTGGGAACTGATGTCTAAGCTAACCTTACAATAGTACTACACTCCCCCTTAGGTTGGCCAAATTCCATACCCACTTTACTGGAGAGTGTGCAGGTTCATAGGCACATTGATACATATACAATGGTATTGTAAACAGCTCAGTTGTTTCTGGAGGAAAATCTTTCAACCCAAAGTGGAGATAACCAACGTAATACGACCTTCTCCAGCATTGGCAATATAGAATTTAGCTATAGATACCCTCCAAACTTCTTCACTGTTGTTACTCACAGAGTCCAAGCAGCCAGAATTATATTCACTATACATTGGAAACAACACATAGCCACCCCTCAGAAACTAGTCAATTTATTTTTTAGCTATTTAGCTTTTGAAAGGTTTTTTTATCTTAATGCAGAGAATACATTGAAGTAAAAAAATATATAATTATATATATTTTTTTACAAAACCTTTAATTGTTTAATTAATGTGCAGAGTTCTGCTTATAACATTTAGTGACAGAACCCTCGTTTGCAGCACCCTGACATCACTGTGTTGATAATGAGTAGACACGTGCAGTTTGTTTTGTTCTGAATAAATATTCTGAAAAATTTTTCATTATTTGGATATATCCGAATACCTGAATTGCAATATAAACAAAGTTTACTGAACCCTCTGAATAACGAAACTAAACTTGTCCGAATTTCTGAAATTCAAATTGAAATTCGAATCAAATTTTACATCGAATTCCATTTGAAATGTAAACATGTTTCTGAAATCAAAGACTGTGTGTGTTACTTTTAGTAACATTTTGAAATAATGCTGTTTTAGTTAAGCCAAAGGTGTTTTAAAGAGTCATTGTAATCATTTGATGAAGATTTATCTTTTGTTTGTTCACTTTGCCACTTTCCAGTCGAAAAAAAAAATCTAAAGTTTTTGATTCGGCTGATTCAAAATTTTTCGATTTGAACAATTTGAATCGAAAAAATCTGTAAATTTAGAAGAAAATTAGAAAAAGACATAAAATGAATTCTGCATACAAATCCCGAATACATATTGAGAGATTCAACTGAATTTAATAAAATTAAGTCCTGTATTTATTGGCGTATAACACTCACTTTTTCACCATGAAAATCGGGTGCAAATAGCGTGTGCGTGTTATACGCCAATACTTCAATTTCAGCTGCCTTGGAGGCAACGGGGGGGGGGGGGGGGGGAGGGCGGAACGAAAATACATACAGTGAGAATCTCCTGTTTACTTGGTGGCCTCTGTAATAGGAAGTCAATAGATGGCAATGGTGAGGCTGCTGCATTTATGGCAATGGCAAGGCTGCTGCATTGATGGCAATGGTGAGGTTGCTGCATTGATGGCAATGGTGAGGCTGCTGCATTGATGGCAATGGTGAGGCTGCTGCATTGATGCCAATGGTGAGGCTGCTGCATTGATGCCAATGGTGAGGCTGCTACATTGATGTGGACTAATAAGGCTGCATTGATGGCACTTGTGAGGCTGCAGGTGGGCATTAATCAGGCTGCATTGATGGCAATGGTGAGGCTGCAAATGGGCATTGACCCTTATTTTGCTTCAAAGTTCCTTATTTAAAATTTACGTTTTTTCCTGAAACTTACCTCTTAAAATGAATGTGCGTGTTAAATGCCGATAAATACGGTAACTAGATTAACGCATCTAAATGAAATTAAACATTTTTTGTCGTGCACTCGTCTATTAACCACTTATCACACACCAGCCGTCATATGACGGCCAGGCAGTGCGGCTCTTGTTCTGTGTGGGCGTCATATGATGTCATTAGGGAATGGCTGTTTACCACATGATCAGCCGTGATGAAGTCACGGCTGATCACAGATGGCCCTGCCTCACTTTGCACGGCGGATGTGCGTGATCGCAAGCACGCTGCTCATGCACGTCAGTGGCAGCGTGTTCCCGGGAACACGGCTCGTCACCAAAGATGGTAAACAGCCATTGGCCGGCGGCTGTTTACCACGTGATTGGCTGTGATCCTTTCACAGCCGATCACTAAATGTAAACATAGAGCGGTAACGACATGTTACTGGGTTCTCCTCCTCACACACCGATCATGTGTGAGAAGGAGATGGTGGTAACATCTTGTTACAGTGTACACCAACCACACTGACTGACCCCCAATAAAGAGGACCTTTCATCACCCATCAAAGTACCTGCCACAGTCCATCAAAGTACCTGTCACAGTCCATCCGAGTACCTGTCACAGTCCATCTGAGTACCTGTCACAGTTCATCTGAGTACCTGAGTACCTGTCACAGTCCATCTGAGTACCCGAGTACCTGTCACAGTCCATCTGAGTACCAGAGTACCTGTCACAGTCCATCTAAGTACCCGAGTACCTGAGTACCTGTCACAGTCCATATGAGTACCTGTCACAGTCCATCTGAGTACCTGAGTACCTGTCACAGTTCATCTGAGTACCCGAGTACCTGCCACAGTCCATCTGAGTACCCGAGTACCTGTCACAGTTCATCTGAGACCCGAATACCTGTCACAGTTCATCTGAGTACCCGAGTACCTGTCACAGTCCATCTAAGTACCAGAGTACCTGTCACAGTCCATCTAAGTACCCGAGTACCTGAGTACCTATCACAGGCCATATGGGTACCCGAGTACCTGTCACAGTCCATCTTAGTACCTGAGTACCTGTCACAGTTCATCTGAGTACCCGAGTACCTGTCACAGTCCATCTGAGTACCCGAGGACCTGTCACAGTTCATCTATAACCCGAATACCTGTCACAGTTCATCTGAGTACCCGAATACCTGAGTACCTGTCACAGTCCATATGAGCACCTGGGTACCTGTCACAGTCCATCTGAGTACCCGAGTACCTATCACAGTTTATCTGAGTACCTGTCACAGTTCATATGAGTACTCGAGTACCTGTCACAGTCCATCTGAGTACCAGAGTACCTGTCACAGTCCATATGAGTACCCGAGTACCTGTCAGAGTCCATCTGAGTACCTGAGTACCTGTCACAGTTCATATGAGTACTCGAATACTTGAGTACCTGTCACAGTTCACCTGAGTACCCGAGTACCTGTCACAGTTCATCTGAGTACCCGAGTACCTGTCACAGCTCATCTGAGTACCCAAGTACCTGAGTACCTGTCACAGTTCATCTGAGACCCGAATACCTGTCACAGTTCATCTGAGTACCTGAATACTGAGTTCCTCTCACAGTCCATATGAGTACCCGAGTACCTGAGTACCTGTCACAGTCAATCTGAGTACCCGAGTACCTGTCACAGTTAATCTGAGTACCCGAGTATCTGTCACAGTTCATCTGAGTACCCGAGTACCTGTCACAGTCCATCTAAGTACCCAAGTACCTGAGTACCTGTCACAGTCCATATGACTCCCTGAGTACCTGAGTACCTGTCACAGTTCACACGAGTACTCGAATACTTGAGTACCTGTCACAGTTCATCTGAGTACCTGAGTACCTGTCACAGTCCATATGAGTACCCGAGTACCTGTCACAGTCCATCTGAGTACCTGAGTACCTGTCACAGTTCATCTGAGTACCCGAGTATCTGTCACAGTCCATCTGAGTACCCGAGTACCTGTCACAGTTCATCTGAGACCCGAATACCTGTCACAGTTCATCTGAGTACCCGAATACCTGAGTACCTGTCATAGTCCATATGAGTACCTGGGTACCTGTCACAGTCCATCTGAGTACCCGAGTACCTATCACAGTTTATCTGAGTACCTGTCACAGTTCATATGAGTACTCAAATACTTGAGTACCTGTCACAGTTCATCTGAGTACCCGAGTACCTGTCACAGTTCATCTGAGTACCCGAGTACCTGTTACAGCTCATCTGAGTACCCAAGTACCTGTCACAGTCCATCTGAGTACCCGAGTACCTGTCACAGTCCATATGAGTACCCGAGTACCTGAGTACCTGTCACAGTCCATCTGAGTACCTGAGTACCTTTCCCAGTCCATCTGAGTAACCGAGTACCTGTCACAGTTCATCTGAGTACCTGAATACCTGAGTACCTGTCACAGTCCATCTGAGACCCGAATACCTGTCACAGTTCATCTGAGTACCCGAGTACCTGTCACAGCTCATCTGAGTACCCAAGTACCTGTCACAGTCCATCTGAGTACCCGAGTACCTGTCACAGTCCATATGAGTACCCGAGTACCTGAGTATCTGTCACAGTCCATCTGAGTACCCGAGTACCTGTCACAGTTCATCTGAGACCCGAATACCTGTCACAGTTCATCTGAGTACCCGAATACCTGAGTACCTGTCACAGTCCATATGAGTACCTGGGTACCTGTCACAGTCAATCTGAGTACCCGAGTACCTGTCACAGTTAATCTGAGTACCCGAGTATCTGTCACAGTTCATCTGAGTACCCGAGTACCTGTCACAGTCCATCTAAGTACCCAAGTACCTGAGTACCTGTCACAGTCCATATGACTCCCTGAGTACCTGAGTACCTGTCACAGTTCACACGAGTACTCGAATACTTGAGTACCTGTCACAGTTCATCTGAGTACCTGAGTACCTGTCACAGTCC
Source organism: Lithobates clamitans (assembly GCA_037952925.1). Lineage (NCBI taxonomy): Eukaryota > Metazoa > Chordata > Amphibia > Anura > Ranidae > Lithobates > Lithobates clamitans. Next base: position 2,795,966 of record JBBGZY010000223.1, read on the forward strand.
ATATGAGTACCCGAGTACCTGTCACAGTCCATCTGAGTACCTGAGTACCTGTCACAGTTCATCTGAGTACCCGAGTATCTGTCACAGTCCATCTGAGTACCCGAGTACCTGTCACAGTTCATCTGAGACCCGAATACCTGTCACAGTTCATCTGAGTACCCGAATACCTGAGTACCTGTCATAGTCCATATGAGTACCTGGGTACCTGTCACAGTCCATCTGAGTACCCGAGTACCTATCACAGTTTATCTGAGTACCTGTCACAGTTCATATGAGTACTCAAATACTTGAGTACCTGTCACAGTTCATCTGAGTACCCGAGTACCTGTCACAGTTCATCTGAGTACCCGAGTACCTGTTACAGCTCATCTGAGTACCCAAGTACCTGTCACAGTCCATCTGAGTACCCGAGTACCTGTCACAGTCCATATGAGTACCCGAGTACCTGAGTACCTGTCACAGTCCATCTGAGTACCTGAGTACCTTTCCCAGTCCATCTGAGTAACCGAGTACCTGTCACAGTTCATCTGAGTACCTGAATACCTGAGTACCTGTCACAGTCCATCTGAGACCCGAATACCTGTCACAGTTCATCTGAGTACCCGAGTACCTGTCACAGCTCATCTGAGTACCCAAGTACCTGTCACAGTCCATCTGAGTACCCGAGTACCTGTCACAGTCCATATGAGTACCCGAGTACCTGAGTATCTGTCACAGTCCATCTGAGTACCCGAGTACCTGTCACAGTTTATCTGAGACCCGAATACCTGTCACAGTTCATCTGAGTACCCGAATACCTGAGTACCTGTCACAGTCCATATGAGTACCTGGGTACCTGTCACAGTCAATCTGAGTACCCGAGTACCTATCACAGTTTATCTGAGTACCTGTCACAGTTCATATGAGTACTCGAGTACCTGTCACAGTCCATCTGAGTACCAGAGTACCTGTCACAGTCCATCTAAGTACCCGAGTACCTGTCACAGTCCATCTGAGTACCTGAGTACCTGTCACAGTTCATCTGAGTACCCAAGTACCTGTCACAGTTCATATGAGTACTCGAATACTTGAGTACCTGTCACAGTTCATCTGAGTACCCGAGTACCTGTCACAGTTCATCTGAGTACCCGAGTACCTGTCACAGCTCATCTGAGTACCCAAGTACCTGAGTACCTGTCACAGTTCATCTGAGACCCGAATACCTGTCACAGTTCATCTGAGTACCTGAATACTGAGTTCCTGTCACAGTCCATATGAGTACCCGAGTACCCGAGTACCTGTCACAGTCAATCTGAGTACCCGAGTACCTGTCACAGTTCATCTGAGTACCCCAGTACCTGTCACAGTTCATCTGAGTACCCGAGTACCTGTCACAGTCCATCTAAGTACCCAAGTACCCGAGTACCTGTCACAGTCCATCTAAGTACCCAAGTACCCGAGTACCTGTCACAGTTCATCTGAGTACCAGAGTACCTGTCACAGTCCATCTAAGTACTCGAGTACCTGAGTACCTGTCACAGTCCATATGAGTACCCGAGTACCTGTCACAGTCCACCTGAGTACCTGAGTACCTGTCACAGTTCATCTGAGTACCCGAGTACCTGTCACAGTCCATCTGAGTACCCGAGTACCTGTCACAGTTCATCTGAGACCCGAATACCTGTCACAGTTCATCTGAGTACCCGAATACCTGAGTACCTGTCACAGTCCATATGAGTACCTGGGTACCTGTCACAGTCCATCTGAGTACCCGAGTACCTATCACAGTTTATCTGAGTACCTGTCACAGTTCATATGAGTACTCGAGTACCTGTCACAGTCGATCTGAGTACCCGAGTACCTGAGTACCTGTCACAGTCCATATGAGTACCCGAGTACCTGTCAGAGTCCATCTGAGTACCTGAGTACCTGTCACAGTTCATCTGAGTACCCAAGTACCTGTCACAGTTCATATGAGTACTCGAATACTTGAGTACCTGTCACAGTTCATCTGAGTACCCAAGTACCTGTCACCGTTCATCTGAGTACCCGAGTACCTGTCACAGCTCATCTGAGTACCCAAGTACCTGAGTACCTGTCACAGTTCTTCTGAGACCCAAATACCTGTCACAGTTCATCTGAGTACCCGAATACCTGAGTACCTGTCATAGTCCATATGAGTACCTGGGTACCTGTCACAGTCCATCTGAGTACCCGAGTACCTATCACAGTTTATCTGAGTACCTGTCACAGTTCATATGAGTACTCGAATACTTGAGTACTTGTCACAGTTCATCTGAGTACCCGAGTACCTGTCACAGTTCATCTGAGTACCCGAGTACCTGTTACAGCTCATCTGAGTACCCAAGTACCTGTCACAGTCCATCTGAGTACCCGAGTACCTGTCACAGTCCATATGAGTACCCGAGTACCTGAGTACCTGTCACCGTCCATCTGAGTACCTGAGTACCTTTCCCAGTCCATCTGAGTAACCGAGTACCTGTCACAGTTCATCTGAGTACCCGAATACCTGAGTACCTGTCACAGTCCATCTGAGACCCGAATACCTGTCACAGTTCATCTGAGTACCCGAGTACCTGTCACAGCTCATCTGAGTACCCAAGTACCTGTCACAGTCCATCTGAATACCCGAGTACCTGTCGCAGTCCATATGAGTACCCGAGTACCTGAGTATCTGTCACAGTCCATCTGAGTACCCGAGTACATGTCACAGGTTATCTGAGACCCGAATACCTGTCACAGTTCATCTGAGTACCCGAATACCTGAGTACCTGTCACAGTCCATATGAGTACCTGGGTACCTGTCACAGTCCATCTGAGTACCCGAGTACCTATCACAGTTTATCTGAGTACCTGTCACAGTTCATATGAGTACTCGAGTACCTGTCACAGTCCATCTGAGTACCAGAGTACCTGTCACAGTCCATCTAAGTACCCGAGTACCTGTCACAGTCCATCTGAGTACCTGAGTACCTGTCACAGTTCATCTGAGTACCCAAGTACCTGTCACAGTTCATATGAGTACTCGAATACTTGAGTACCTGTCACAGTTCATCTGAGTACCCGAGTACCTGTCACAGTTCATCTGAGTACCCGAGTACCTGTCACAGCTCATCTGAGTACCCAACTACCTGAGTACCTGTCACAGTTCATCTGAGACCCGAATACCTGTCACAGTTCATCTGAGTACCTGAATACTGAGTACCTGTCACAGTCCATATGAGTACCTGGGTACCTGTCACAGTCCATCTGAGTACCCGAGTACCTATCACAGTTTATCTGAGTACCTGTCACAGTTCATATGAGTACTTGAGTACCTGTCACAGTCGATCTGAGTACCCGAGTACCTGAGTACCTGTCACAGTCCATATGAGTACCCGAGTACCTGTCAGAGTCCATCTGAGTACCTGAGTACCTGTCACAGTTCATCTGAGTACCCAAGTACCTGTCACAGTTCATATGAGTACTCGAATACTTGAGTACCCGGCACAGTTCATCTGAGTACCCAAGTACCTGTCACCGTTCATCTGAGTACCCGAGTACCTGTCACAGCTCATCTGAGTACCCAAGTACCTGAGTACCTGTCACAGTTCTTCTGAGACCCAAATACCTGTCACAGTTCATCTGAGTACCCGAATACCTGAGTACCTGTCATAGTCCATATGAGTACCTGGGTACCTGTCACAGTCCATCTGAGTACCCGAGTACCTATCACAGTTTATCTGAGTACCTGTCACAGTTCATATGAGTACTCGAATACTTGAGTACTTGTCACAGTTCATCTGAGTACCCGAGTACCTGTCACAGTTCATCTGAGTACCCGAGTACCTGTTACAGCTCATCTGAGTACCAAAGTACCTTTCACAGTCCATCTGAGTACCCGAGTACCTGTCACAGTCCATATGAGTACCCGAGTACCTGAGTACCTGTCACCGTCCATCTGAGTACCTGAGTACCTTTCCCAGTCCATCTGAGTAACCGAGTACCTGTCACAGTTCATCTGAGTACCCGAATACCTGAGTACCTGTCACAGTCCATCTGAGACCCGAATACCTGTCACAGTTCATCTGAGTACCCGAGTACCTGTCACAGCTCATCTGAGTACCCAAGTACCTGTCACAGTCCATCTGAGTACCCGAGTACCTGTCGCAGTCCATATGAGTACCCGAGTACCTGAGTATCTGTCACAGTCCATCTGAGTACCCGAGTACATGTCACAGGTTATCTGAGACCCGAATACCTGTCACAGTTCATCTGAGTACCCGAATACCTGAGTACCTGTCACAGTCCATATGAGTACCTGGGTACCTGTCACAGTCCATCTGAGTACCCGAGTACCTATCACAGTTTATCTGAGTACCTGTCACAGTTCATATGAGTACTCGAGTACCTGTCACAGTCGATCTGAGTACCCGAGTACCTGAGTACCTGTCACAGTCCATATGAGTACCCGAGTACCTGTCAGAGTCCATCTGAGTACCTGAGTACCTGTCACAGTTCATCTGAGTACCCAAGTACCTGTCACAGTTCATATGAGTACTCGAATACTTGAGTACCTGTGACAGTTCATCTGAGTACCCAAGTACCTGTCACCGTTCATCTGAGTACCCGAGTACCTGTCACAGCTCATCTGAGTACCCAAGTACCTGAGTACCTGTCACAGTTCTTCTGAGACCAAAATACCTGTCACAGTTCATCTGAGTACCTGAATACTGAGTTCCTGTCACAGTCCATATGAGTACCCGAGTACCTGAGTACCTGTCACAGTTCATCTGAGTACCCAAGTACCTGTCACAGTTCATATGAGTACTCGAATACTTGAGTACCTGTCACAGTTCATCTGAGTACCCGAGTACCTGTCACAGTTCATCTGAGTACCCGAGTACCTGTCACAGCTCATCTGAGTACCCAAGTACCTGAGTACCTGTCACAGTTCATCTGAGACCCGAATACCTGTCACAGTTCATCTGAGTACCTGAATACTGAGTTCCTGTCACAGTCCATATGAGTACCCGAGTACCCGAGTACCTGTCACAGTCAATCTGAGTACCCGAGTACCTGTCACAGTTCATCTGAGTACCCCAGTACCTGTCACAGTTCATCTGAGTACCCGAGTACCTGTCACAGTCCATCTAAGTACCCAAGTACCCGAGTACCTGTCACAGTCCATCTAAGTACCCAAGTACCCGAGTACCTGTCACAGTTCATCTGAGTACCAGAGTACCTGTCACAGTCCATCTAAGTACTTGAGTACCTGAGTACCTGTCACAGTCCATATGAGTACCCGAGTACCTGTCACAGTCCACCTGAGTACCTGAGTACCTGTCACAGTTCATCTGAGTACCCGAGTACCTGTCACAGTCCATCTGAGTACCCGAGTACCTGTCACAGTTCATCTGAGACCCGAATACCTGTCACAGTTCATCTGAGTACCCGAATACCTGAGTACCTGTCACAGTCCATATGAGTACCTGGGTACCTGTCACAGTCCATCTGAGTACCCGAGTACCTATCACAGTTTATCTGAGTACCTGTCACAGTTCATATGAGTACTCGAGTACCTGTCACAGTCGATCTGAGTACCCGAGTACCTGAGTACCTGTCACAGTCCATATGAGTACCCGAGTACCTGTCAGAGTCCATCTGAGTACCTGAGTACCTGTCACAGTTCATCTGAGTACCCAAGTACCTGTCACAGTTCATATGAGTACTCGAATACTTGAGTACCTGTCACAGTTCATCTGAGTACCCAAGTACCTGTCACCATTCATCTGAGTACCCGAGTACCTGTCACAGCTCATCTGAGTACCCAAGTACCTGAGTACCTGTCACAGTTCTTCTGAGACCCAAATACCTGTCACAGTTCATCTGAGTACCCGAATACCTGAGTACCTGTCATAGTCCATATGAGTACCTGGGTACCTGTCACAGTCCATCTGAGTACCCGAGTACCTATCACAGTTTATCTGAGTACCTGTCACAGTTCATATGAGTACTCGAATACTTGAGTACTTGTCACAGTTCATCTGAGTACCCGAGTACCTGTCACAGTTCATCTGAGTACCCGAGTACCTGTTACAGCTCATCTGAGTACCCAAGTACCTGTCACAGTCCATCTGAGTACCCGAGTACCTGTCACAGTCCATATGAGTACCCGAGTACCTGAGTACCTGTCACCGTCCATCTGAGTACCTGAGTACCTTTCCCAGTCCATCTGAGTAACCGAGTACCTGTCACAGTTCATCTGAGTACCCGAATACCTGAGTACCTGTCACAGTCCATCTGAGACCCGAATACCTGTCACAGTTCATCTGAGTACCCGAGTACCTGTCACAGCTCATCTGAGTACCCAAGTACCTGTCACAGTCCATCTGAATACCCGAGTACCTGTCGCAGTCCATATGAGTACCCGAGTACCTGAGTATCTGTCACAGTCCATCTGAGTACCCGAGTACATGTCACAGGTTATCTGAGACCCGAATACCTGTCACAGTTCATCTGAGTACCCAAATACCTGAGTACCTGTCACAGTCCATATGAGTACCTGGGTACCTGTCACAGTCCATCTGAGTACCCGAGTACCTATCACAGTTTATCTGAGTACCTGTCACAGTTCATATGAGTACTCGAGTACCTGTCACAGTCCATCTGAGTACCAGAGTACCTGTCACAGTCCATCTAAGTACCCGAGTACCTGTCACAGTCCATCTGAGTACCTGAGTACCTGTCACAGTTCATCTGAGTACCCAAGTACCTGTCACAGTTCATATGAGTACTCGAATACTTGAGTACCTGTCACAGTTCATCTGAGTACCCGAGTACCTGTCACAGTTCATCTGAGTACCCGAGTACCTGTCACAGCTCATCTGAGTACCCAACTACCTGAGTACCTGTCACAGTTCATCTGAGACCCGAATACCTGTCACAGTTCATCTGAGTACCTGAATACTGAGTACCTGTCACAGTCCATATGAGTACCTGGGTACCTGTCACAGTCCATCTGAGTACCCGAGTACCTATCACAGTTTATCTGAGTACCTGTCACAGTTCATATGAGTACTCGAGTACCTGTCACAGTCGATCTGAGTACCCGAGTACCTGAGTACCTGTCACAGTCCATATGAGTACCCGAGTACCTGTCAGAGTCCATCTGAGTACCTGAGTACCTGTCACAGTTCATCTGAGTACCCAAGTACCTGTCACAGTTCATATGAGTACTCGAATACTTGAGTACCCGTCACAGTTCATCTGAGTACCCAAGTACCTGTCACCGTTCATCTGAGTACCCGAGTACCTGTCACAGCTCATCTGAGTACCCAAGTACCTGAGTACCTGTCACAGTTCTTCTGAGACCCAAATACCTGTCACAGTTCATCTGAGTACCCGAATACCTGAGTACCTGTCATAGTCCATATGAGTACCTGGGTACCTGTCACAGTCCATCTGAGTACCCGAGTACCTATCACAGTTTATCTGAGTACCTGTCACAGTTCATATGAGTACTCGAATACTTGAGTACTTGTCACAGTTCATCTGAGTACCCGAGTACCTGTCACAGTTCATCTGAGTACCCGAGTACCTGTTACAGCTCATCTGAGTACCCAAGTACCTGTCACAGTCCATCTGAGTACCCGAGTACCTGTCACAGTCCATATGAGTACCCGAGTACCTGAGTACCTGTCACCGTCCATCTGAGTACCTGAGTACCTTTCCCAGTCCATCTGAGTAACCGAGTACCTGTCACAGTTCATCTGAGTACCCGAATACCTGAGTACCTGTCACAGTCCATCTGAGACCCGAATACCTGTCACAGTTCATCTGAGTACCCGAGTACCTGTCACAGCTCATCTGAGTACCCAAGTACCTGTCACAGTCCATCTGAGTACCCGAGTACCTGTCGCAGTCCATATGAGTACCCGAGTACCTGAGTATCTGTCACAGTCCATCTGAGTACCCGAGTACATGTCACAGGTTATCTGAGACCCGAATACCTGTCACAGTTCATCTGAGTACCCGAATACCTGAGTACCTGTCACAGTCCATATGAGTACCTGGGTACCTGTCACAGTCCATCTGAGTACCCGAGTACCTATCACAGTTTATCTGAGTACCTGTCACAGTTCATATGAGTACTCGAGTACCTGTCACAGTCCATCTGAGTACCAGAGTACCTGTCACAGTCCATCTAAGTACCCGAGTACCTGTCACAGTCCATCTGAGTACCTGAGTACCTGTCACAGTTCATCTGAGTACCCAAGTACCTGTCACAGTTCATATGAGTACTCGAATACTTGAGTACCTGTCACAGTTCATCTGAGTACCCGAGTACCTGTCACAGTTCATCTGAGTACCCGAGTACCTGTCACAGCTCATCTGAGTACCCAACTACCTGAGTACCTGTCACAGTTCATCTGAGACCCGAATACCTGTCACAGTTCATCTGAGTACCTGAATACTGAGTTCCTGTCACAGTCCATATGAGTACCCGAGTACCCGAGTACCTGTCACAGTCAATCTGAGTACCCGAGTACCTGTCACAGTTCATCTGAGTACCCCAGTACCTGTCACAGTTCATCTGAGTACCCGAGTACCTGTCACAGTCCATCTAAGTTCCCAAGTACCCGAGTACCTGTCACAGTTCATCTGAGTACCAGAGTACCTGTCACAGTCCATCTAAGTACTCGAGTACCTGAGTACCTGTCACAGTCCATATGAGTACCCGAGTATCTGTCACAGTCCACCTGAGTACCTGAGTACCTGTCACAGTTCATCTGAGTACCCGAGTACCTGTCACAGTCCATCTGAGTACCCGAGTACCTGTCACAGTTCATCTGAGACGCGAATACCTGTCACAGTTCATCTGAGTACCCGAATACCTGAGTACCTGTCACAGTCCATATGAGTACCTGGGTACCTGTCACAGTCCATCTGAGTACCCAAGTACCTATCACAGTTTATCTGAGTACCTGTCACAGTTCATATGAGTACTCGAGTACCTGTCACAGTCGATCTGAGTACCCGAGTACCTGAGTACCTGTCACAGTCCATATGAGTACCCGAGTACCTGTCAGAGTCCATCTGAGTACCTGAGTACCTGTCACAGTTCATCTGAGTACCCAAGTACCTGTCACAGTTCATATGAGTACTCGAATACTTGAGTACCTGTCACAGTTCATCTGAGTACCCAAGTACCTGTCACCGTTCATCTGAGTACCCGAGTACCTGTCACAGCTCATCTGAGTACCCAAGTACCTGAGTACCTGTCACAGTTCTTCTGAGACCAAAATACCTGTCACAGTTCATCTGAGTACCTGAATACTGAGTTCCTGTCACAGTCCATATGAGTACCCGAGTATCTGAGTACCTGTCACAGTCAATCTGAGTACCCGAGTACCTGTCACAGTTAATCTGAGTACCCAAGTACCTGTCACAGTTCATCTGAGTACCCGAGTACCTGTCACAGTCCATCTAAGTACCCAAGTACCTGAGTACCTGTCACAGCTCATCTGAGTACCCAAGTACCTGAGTACCTGTCACAGTTCTTCTGAGACCCAAATACCTGTCACAGTTCATCTGAGTACCTGAATACTGAGTTCCTGTCACAGTCCATATGAGTACCCGAGTACCTGAGTACCTGTCACAGTCAATCTGAGTACCCGAGTACCTGTCACAGTTCATCTGAGTACCCAAGTACCTGTCACAGTTCCTCTGAGTACCCGAGTACCTGTCACAGTCCATCTAAGTACCCAAGTACCTGAGTACCTGTCACAGTCCATATGTGTACCTGAGTACCTGAGTACCTGTCACAGTCCATATGAGTACCTGAGTACCTGTCACAGTTCACATGAGTACTCGAATACTTAAGTACCTGTCACAGTTCATCTGAGTACCCGAGTACCTGTCACAGTTCATCTGAGTACCCGAGTACCTGTCACAGCTCATCTGAGTACCCGAGTACCTGTCACAGTCTATCTGAGTACCAGAGTACCTGTCACAGTCCATCGAAGTACCTGAGTACCTGTCACAGTCCATCTGAGTACCCGAGTACCTGTCACAGTTCATCTGGGACCCGAATACCTGTCACAGTTCATCTGAGTACCCGAATACCTGAGTACCTGTCACAGTCCATATGAGTACCTGGGTACCTGTCACAGTCCATCTGAGTACCTGAGTACCTATCACAGTTTATCTGAGTACCTGTCACAGTTCATATGAGTACTCGAATACTTGAGTACCTGTCACAGTTCATCTGAGTACCCGAGTACCTGTCACAGTTCATCTGAGTACCCGAGTACCTGTTACAGCTCATCTGAGTACCCAAGTACCTGTCACAGTCCATCTGAGTACCCGAGTACCTGTCACAGTCCATATGAGTACCCGAGTACCTGAGTACCTGTCACAGTCCATCTGAGTACCTGAGTATCTTTCCAAGTCCATCTGAGTAACCGAGTACCTGTCACAGTTCATCTGAGTACCCGAGTACCTGTCACAGTCCATCTGAGACCTGAATACCTGTCACAGTTCATTTGAGTACCTGTCACAGCTCATCTGAGTACCCAAGTACCTGTCACAGTCCATCTGAGTACCCGAGTACCTGTCACAGTCCATATGAGTACCCGAGTACCTGAGTACCTGTCACAGTCCATCTGAGTACCTGAGTATCTTTCCCAGTCCATCTGAGTAACCGAGTACCTGTCACAGTTCATCTGAGTACCCGAGTACCTGAGTACCTGTCACAGTCCATCTGAGACCCGAATACCTGTCACAGTTCATCTGAGTACCTTAATACTGAGTAACTGTCACAGTCCATATGAGTACCCGAATACCTGAGTACCTGAGTACCTGTCACAGTCCATCTGGGCACCTGAGTACCTGTCACAGTCCATCTGAGTACCCGAATACCTGTCACAGTTCATCTGAGTACCCAAGTACCTGTCACAGTTCATCTGAGTACCCGAGTACCTGTCACAGTCCATCTAAGTACCCAAGTACCTGAGTAGCTGTCACAGTCCATATGAGTACCTGAGTACCTGTCACAGCTCATGTGAGTACCCGAGTACCTGTCACAGTCCACCTGAGTACCCGAGTACCTGTCACAGTTCATCTGCGTACCCGAGCACCTGTCACAGCTCATCTGAGTACCTGAGTACCTGTCACAGTCCATCTGAGTACCCGAGTACCTGAGTACCTGTCACAGTCCATATGAGTACCTGAGTACCTGTCACAGTCCATCTGAGTACCTGAGTACCTTTCACAGTCCATCTGAGTACCCGAGTACCTGTCACAGTTCATCTGAGTACATGAGTACCTGAGTAGCTGTTACAGTCCATCTGAGTACCCGAGTACCTGTCACAGTTCATCTGAGACCAGAATACCTTTCACAGTCCATATGAGTACCTGTCACAGTCCATATGAGTACCCGAGTACCTATCACAGTTTATCTGAGTACCTGTCACAGTTCATATGAGTACTCGAATACCTGAGTACCTGTCACAATTCATCTGAGTACCCGAGTACCTGTCACAGTCCATCTGAGTACCTGAGTACCTATCACAGTTCATATGCGTACCGAGTACCTAAGTACCTGTCACCGCCCTTCAGAGTACCCGAATACCAGTCACCAGCCCATCAGAGTACCCGAGTACCTATCTGTAGTCCATCAAAGTACCCGAGTACCTGTCACCAGTCCATCAGAGTACCTGAGTACCTGTCACCAGCCCATCAGAGTACCCAGGTACCTGTCACTAGCCCATAAGAGTACCTGAGTACCTGTCTGCAGCTCATCAAGTTACCCCAGTACCTATCTGGATTTTACCATTTCCCCACCAGCGCATTGTAAAATTACGCCAGCAGGACCACTCCCTCCCTGCAACCCATCAGAGTACCTGAGTACCTATCTGCAGCCCATGCCTCATAGAATATACGTTGGGATGTTTGCTTTCCAAAATGGGGTCATTTTGTGAGTAATTCCACTGTCCTGGTGCTCCAGGGCCTTCAAAAGTGTGATAGGTAGGAATGAAATGAAATGTGTAATTTATGCTTCTAGAATGCCTGAAGTTACTACTTCAATGTTGGGCCTCTGTATGTGGCCAGGCTGTGTAAAAGCCTCACACATGTGGTATCGCCATACTCAGGAATAGTAGCAGAATGTATTTTGGGGTGTAATTTTTGCTATATACATGCTATGTGTTAGAAATATCTTATAAATTAACAACTTTGTGTAAAAATGCGTTTTCTTTTTTTTTTTACACATTTTCCAAAAAGTCTGAAAAAAAAATGAACCGTTCAAAAGACTCATAATGCCTCATAGATTATATGTTGGGGTAATTTCTTTCCAAAATGGGATAATTTTGTGGGCAATTCCATTGTCCTGGTGCTCCAGGGCCTTTAAATTTGTAATAGGTGGTTGAGAAATGAGAGGTGTCATTTATGCTCGTAAAACGCCTGAAGGTGCTACTTCAATGTTGGACCTTTGTATGTGGTCAGGCTGTGTAAAAGTCTCACACATGTGGTATCGCCATACTCGGGAAGAGTAGCAGAATGTATTTTGGGGTGTAATTTGTTGTATGCATATGCTGTGTGTGAGAAATAACCTAATAATATGACAATTTTGTAAAAAAAACAAAATCTTAATTTTTCAAAGAATTGTGGGAAAAAATTACCACTTAAAAAAATTCACCATGCTACTTACTTAATACCTTGGAATGTCTACTTTCTAAAAAAAGGGTCATTTGGGGGGTATTTGTACTTTCCTGACTTGTTAGTGTCTCAAGAAATGAGATACACCTGATGTACTGAAGGCATGATCAGATGTGATCAATTTTCAGTGATTGGCACCATAGTTTGTAGATTCTATAACTTTCACAAAGACCAAATAATATACACTAATTTGGGTTATTTTTACCAAAGCTATGTAGCAGTATACATTTTGGCCAAAATTTAAGATAAGAAAAAATTTAATAAGAAAAATTACTAATTTGCAAACTTTTATGACAAAAACAAAGAAAAAGGCATTTTTTCACAAAATGTACGGTCTTTTTTTATTTAAAGCACAAAAAAAAAAAACACTAGTGATTAAATACCCCCAAAAGAAAGCTCTATTTGTGTGAAAAAAAGGATGCAAATTTCATATGGGTACAGTGTTTCATGACTGAGTAATTGTCATTCAAAGTGTGAGAGCGCTGAAAGCTGAAAATTGGTCTGGGCAGGAAGGGGGTGTAAGTGCCCTGTATTGAGGTGGTTAATGAGATGATTTTTAACAAACTGTTATATCTCTCACCGAGACATTAAAATGTCTCATGTAACCATAGCCTAACCTGAAGATGCATGCATCCACCTGCAGGTTAGGACCAGTTTACTATCTTTCATGATGTTACAGGTTAGGTTTGAACAATCCCTTTTATAGCATTAACCTATTCCACTTTACCCTTCCTTATACCTTTACACCTTTATATTATACTTTTTTTTTGGTGCACTCTATGCATTCTGCACTTTTGTTGAATTTATTCTGCAATATGATTGTGTTATCATTAATAGTCAAAAAGAAAAGGAATTTGTAAATGATTTAATGCTTGCGCTTTCTAACTTAACATTTTTGTTCTTTTTACAGAAGACTTGAATTTTCCAGAAAATCTGATTAATGGTCATTTATAAACAAGAATTTCAATTTGCATTTTGCCTATTTGTGCACATTTATGTATACTTTTTTGCTCATTTACTATTAACTATTAGATATTTTGTGCATTTATGTAGAAGAGACTTGAAAGTGTTTGTAAACTGCTGTGAAAAAGTATTTTCCATTTACCCCATCCACTTTTCTATTGTTACAGTATTTTCCATTTAAACCTAATGAGATTTATAAAGAGTAACTCCACTATTGTTGTGAAAAAACAATCCTTTCTGGGTGATCTATGTATATTGCAGTGATTTTAACCAACTTTGTTGCAAATTTGTTATTCTGTAGAGATAGCTGTTTGTTTCTCTGTGTTCATGTGGGAAGTAAATCTAATGGGAGTGATTTTATAATTATCAATCAGCTGCTACATGTGCAGAGTTCAGGTAGCAGGGTTGTATATCTTTAGATGTGATTTCCCTTTGGGAGTATCTCACCAAAAGGACATTTTTGTTGCAGGGGATGCCAAAAGTCTGACTTGTATCTTAGTGCAGACTTCTGGGAAAATCAGTAATCCAGTCACATGAGCAGGAAATTACATTTCTGGTGGGAGTTCTGTGCACTGTGTACAGAATGCTGCCAGGTTGCCAAAAATGCATTGCATTTTACAGAAAATTACATTGCTGCAAGTTGAAAACAAAAGATAGTTGATAATAGAATATGGCTTGTGTAGAAAATGTATATGCTCTATTCATTTTTTTATTTGCTATTTTTTCCCACAAACCTTTTAAGCCTGCATTCAAAATGAGCAGAGAGTATTCCTGATGATTATGAAGTATTTTTTCTAGGTGTTTTTCAGGTTTCGTTTAGTCATATTACAGGCACGTGTATCAAGCTTCAGGAGTTTGTTTTCTGGGCTGAGCATGGGGAGGAGAGCAGTTCTATAGGAGAATATGAATTCTACAGGCATAACAATGCATGTGTTGTACATTTACATAATATCCCATTGAAGCATATAGGATCAAATATGCCTGAATGTGCTCAAAAACAGCTCATGAAGCATGGGGCGTAGAGTATAGGGCAACTGAATGTACAAGTTTGAACAGGGACAATTGGAATGAATTTGATTCTGCCTAATCAGGTGTAGTGAAGCAGAGGTAAATGAGCAGAAAACACTCAAGAGTAAATAAGGGCTGCTAGTTCCAGTAGTAAATAAACACATGTGAGGGGGAAAGTGTTGGGTGTTGGCGCCACAAAACAAAAAACAATTTGTGGTTTATATACCAATGCTGCACCTAAAATTTGTGGAAAAGGAATAACAATGCAAACAAATATATATAAAGGGTGCAAAGGAAACAATACAAAAATCAAACATCAAATTAATAATATACAATGTGTATCTGATTAATGAAGTGCACAATAAAATAAACCATCAGAAAGTGGTATGATGGAGCATACACAAGAAGATTTGTTCACATATGATTATTATGGACATTTCTGATGGTTTATTTTATTGTGCACTTCATTAATCAGATACACATTGTAACTATATATATTGTTTCAACGCTCCCAAACTTTTGTTGTGCTCAAGTTGGTGTTTTCTGTGACAATGGGGGTTATTTCCTAAGGGTAAATCCACTTTGCACTACAAGTGCAGTTTCAGTGCAGTTTCAAGTGCACTTGTAGTGCAAAGTGTCTTTGCTTTGTAATCTTACACAATCACGCCATTTTCAGGACTCACCACATTTCTGTCAAGGTCAGTTAAAATAAACACAAGCAGTAAATGTCACCAAAGATTTTAGTAGTTAAAATGATTTTTTTATTTTAAAAATGTTTCAGACATTGTCTGGCATATTGATTGCCCCCCTACCCGCAAAGTAATCAAGGTATCTAAGATGGACCTCATGGGCACTCGGGGGGGCAAGCCAGGACGGTCACTTTCAAACGCCGTCAGAGTTGGTTCATTATGAATTCCGGCCTCAGGCTCAACTGAGGCAGCATAGTTGCCAGAATTTTGCCTTAAACACAGCACGCCAGGATGATATGATTCAGTTTGTACTCCGCCATGTGTATGGGTGTAAGAAATAAGCGGAACCGGCTGGCCATGATTCCAAATGTGTTCTCCACCACTCTTCTGGCTCTGGCCAGCCAGTATTTAAAAACCCTCTGGTCCGGGGTGAGGGTCCTCATAGGGAATGGCCGCATAAGATGGTCCCCCAGCGCAAACGCTTCATCAGCAACGAAGACAAATGTGAGTCCTTTCACATTGTCTTCTGGAGGTGGCAAGTCCAAGCTGCCATTCTGGAGATGCCTGTAGAACGTCTGGGCGATAACTCCACCATCAGACATCCTGCCATTCTTCCCCACGTCCACATACAGGAACTCATAAGTAGCCGACACCACCGCCAACATCACAATACTATTGAACCCCTTATAGTTGTAATAGTATGACCCCGAGTTGGGTGGTGGGATGATGTGGACGTGTTTCCCATCAATTGCCCCTCCGCAGTTAGGAAAGTCCCACCACTGGGCAAAGTGGGAGTCCACAGTCTGCCATTCCTGTGGGTTGGAAGGAAACTGTGGAGTCAAACAAGAAAAAAAAATCATTTTGCACCTAAACAGGGAAAGCAGATTAGACACAAACATTGTTGGCCAACATCAGTATAACATTTATTTCAGGGAGTTTTGAAAGACCAAGTTATAAGGTCCACCTATCTGATTCCCCCTCCCCCCTCTCATGGGCCATTTCTAGCATTTTAGGGGGGGGGGTGTTTTGGACAGGGAACCCTCTCCACTTCATTGAGAGATGAATGCCTAAATAATGTGTATTACTTTGGCCAGCCCCTCCTTACTTACACTATTGACAGCCCACTGGACAGGTAAGAAGTGTCATAATACAAACATATAAATACACACTGTACACATTTTAGCACATTTGGACATTCTGATATTATCTATCAAGATAATAATAGTATAGAAAAACTTTAAACAGTACCATTTGAAAGTATGCAGGCAGGCCCTTGCACTACATGCTTTGGGGAATTCATCCATACATCTGACCACAAAAGAGATGGGTATAGTCTGTATGGGTTTGGCAAAGTCAGCAGATAGATTATTGAGGATAGATAGAGAATTGGTATCAGCTGACTTAGCAGTTGGGGGGAGGGAGGGTTCCAAATGATTTGGGGACCCAAAAAAAGCCTCTGGCACTCTGCCTGAATGTAAAACACAAATCACATTTTTAAACATTTTAGGGGTTTTTTAGGTTAAAGCACTACTATGGAGCTGACAAAATACACTGTTAAGTGACTACATGAGATGAATATATGGCCAGGAGACCATGCTGGGGAGGTAAGTAAAGGCAAATATGCATGAAGGACAAAAAAAATAATTACATAAAAATCCAGCATGCATGAGAACAAACACATTCACATTCACAGCATATTACAATCATGGTAATTAGGGAATGAGGAAATACTTGATTTGATTGTAGCCGTATTAGTGCAATTGTGACAGAGAAAATTGAGTACTGTCCGTGATACTTTTTTTATGAGGAATGAGGAAAGAAATCCAATATATTATCAAACATTAAATACAATAAAATGTGATATTACAGGATAAATCTTACCTTAATATAATCCTTCTGCAGGACCTGAATGATGACAGAACAGGTCTCTGGGATAATGATCCCCAGAGTCTGGGGGGAGATGCCTGTCGAGAACTTGAAGTCCTGCAGGCTTCTCCCCGTTGCCAAGTACCGCAGGATGGCGACTAGCCTCTGCTCCGGAGTGATGGCTTGCCGCATGCAGGTATCCTGCCTGCTGATATAGGGGGTCAGCAAAGCCAACAAACTGTGAAATACGGGGTCCATCATTCGGAGAAAGTTCCTAAAATCATCAGGATTATTCTCACGGATCTCACGGAGCAAAGGCATGTAACAGAACTGGTCACGCTGAAGCAATCAATTCTTGGTCCATGAAATCCTCCCCACCCTGTTCATGGACTGGACTTGTGTCAAGGTAAGGACCCCAACACCAAGCCCCCGCACAGCACGAACTCTACAAGGAGTACGTATACGCAACATGGCTAGAAAACGGTCGGCTGCTCAGAATGAAGTAACAGAACGCACTGAAGAACAGCAAGGCCTGTGAAGAGCGACCTGAAAACAGCAACAGGCGGACAAGAACACACTGAATAATCCAATACGAACTGACTGCACGCACTGAAGAGCAGATACAAACCCACAAGCACAAACTGAACAGCAGAACACGATCTGAAAACCACGAGTCTGAAAAAGCACGAATCGTCTCTCACCAAACTTTTACTAACACGAGATTAGCAAAAGGAGCCCAAAGGGTGCCCCGTACACTAATTTTATTTGCCGCCAGAGCAATTATTTACATTTTTCTGCACGCATGTTAAAATATACATTTGGCCTGAAGATTAGTTAAAACTCCAAAACATTATATATTTTCTGACCTTTGAGAATAAAACTGTAGTAGTTGCAATTTTTATGTCAAATGATATTAGTGCAACTGTATCAAACTCATATTTTCAGTTGAATATACACTAAGCTTTATTTTAGTGCACACAAACACAATATATGTTTGCATTTGTGTTACTCTTCTGCTAAACTATTTACAACTGGGCCATTTATGACAGCCCTCATTAAAGACTTTTAGTGTTATACTTTTTTGTTGGTTTTACAAATTTTAACAAGATGAACGTCACTTTACAATTACTGGTACATAGATTGTATGCTGGATTGGCAACATGACAGAAAGTATTTGTGCAGACAGATAAGATTGTCAAGATAATCAATAGATGTGTACATTGGACAAAGAATGAATGATATGAGGAACAATCAACTGTTTTCTTAAAATAGCATTGTATTGTGGTATTAACCATATTTCTGATGAATTTGCAACCAGGATTCCCAGAAATGCCTACATTTTAAGAGTGAATTTGATTGTAGGGCTGTCTAGTGCTCATATTCTGAAATCAGGTTGAGGTGAGTTTTAACATCAGAGATGTTGTGGGATGTCATCATCCAGATTTGCAAATTTATGCAGGTACCATCTGAGGTGAAGTTTTTAAGATAACTCCCAGTAATTCATACTTTTAGAAGCTATTTGGTTATAATGGATGGCTTAGTGCCATTGTGGATCACAGAAAGATGTGTTCAAGTCTCATTCCCACCTTTAAAGAGCTGAATTCTTAACAAAAGTGCCCTTATCGTGAAGTAAACCCCGGAACATTGAGATACATTTAATTGTTGATGAAGTAGATAATAGAAAAGCCCACACTTTCCCTGGTAAATGTATAGCTGCAGCGGGCTTCTTTTTTAGATAAGAGGCTAGGCGCCTGTAGGTGAATAGGCTTTGCGGAGGTGTGTTGTACTTATCTAGAAGTGTTTGGAAAGGGAGGAGCTTGTTAGGGACAAACACAGTGGAAAATGGTTCGTGTTTGAGGGAGGACCAGTGGTATAATGAGAGTTCGGGGATAATGAATTGGAAGTTTTCAAATTTGTAGTAATAAATGTGTCTAGTGCCTTTTCATTTACGTTAGAAATGAAAAATTTCCACGTCTTGAGTGTTGCAGTGATTGTTGGATGGGTTTGTGTTGGGGGGAGATTTGGGATACCCCACTAGCTAGGAGTATTGTGCTTAGATCCCCTTTGGGCATGAAGGTCTGTTCTATATGTCTCCATAGTTTACCCATTGTAGGAGTAAACCAGTGATGAGTTTGGTCTACTATCACGGCTATAAAAAAGTCTTTCATGTCTGGGAGCCCCATGCCGCCCACCTTTTTGAGTCTGACAGTAATAGAGTGAGAACATCTTGGCTTTTTGTTAGACTAGATGTAGGAAAGCAGCATTTGTTGCATGGATTTAAAAAAGGTTTCTGGAATTTCTATCAGTATGGCTCTATACAAGTATAGGAGCTTTGGAAGTGCAAAGATTTTAAATGCTGCCACCCTACCTGCCCATGAGAGGTGTTGCTTATTGATTTGCTGAAGGTCTTGCCTACAGGTGTGTGGGAAGTGCGTATAATTATGTGAGAATAATGCATTTTATGGGGTAGTTAAAGAGATGCCCAGATATGACATTGACAAAGATACCCACTGATAGGGGATATTGGATTGTAATGTGTTTTTTTTTATAGAGTTTTTCACTTCAGCATTCAAAATATTTGATTTTGGCTCATTGACTTTGTAAAAGGAGCATGCATTAAATCAAAGTACATCGCAAACTGCTGGTAGGGAAGAAGCTGGTTTTGTTAGAGTGAGGCGTCTATCGCAACAAAGTTTGTTGGGTTTTTTTTGGATTCAGTGTGTGGAGAAGGTTAATAATCTTACGTATGGCATCCGGTGCTTGTCTGCCTGGGGTGAAGCCTACTTGATCGGGATGTACAATATGGGGCATGATGAGTGCCGAGCGTTTGGCCATTACCTTCGCATAGAGTTTGAGATCGGTATTTAGTAACGAGATAGGGCAGAAATTTTGTGGAGATATCGACTCCTTCCCTATTTTGGGTATGGTAATAATATTTGCAGATAGCATTTCTTATGGGAACTCGCCTGAGGACATAGCAGCATTGAATGTCTGTAGGGAGCTAGGATTTGGGAAAACATTTTGTAACACTCGGCTGAAAATCCATCAGGGCCTGGAACTTTGCCATTGGAAAGTGTTGAGATTAGGCAGATGAAGGGATTCTAAAAATTGTGCTTTTTTTTGGATCTTTCACCGAGGAGTCATCTTTTAAATTGTAAAGTGTTTCATAGTATTTTTTAAAGGGGTTCGCAATATCCCTGGGGTGAAACAGTTTTGTTTGACAAGACACTTTGCATTACCAGAGGAGGGGCACAAATTTGCTGCATCACCGTGGATTTTATATTTATATTGATATACGCTGTATACAGTTGGTGCACTGGAGCACTTATTAAATGTGAATTTTATGTACATATTTTAATAAATAATATTATGTTTAAAACAATATAAGCACTATTTGGAGCTCCTCTCTTTGCATATATATCTGCAGGTCATTCACTAGGTCACTCGTGTGGTTCTGGGATTTTTGCTCACCGTTCTTGTGATCATTTTGACCCCACAGGGTGAGGTCTTGCGTGGAGTCCCAGATCGAGGGAGATTATCAGTGGTCTTGTATGTCTTCCATTTTCTAATTATTGCTCCCACAGTTGATTTCTTCACACCAAGCTGCTTGCCTATGGCAGATTCAGTCTTCCCAGCCTGGTGCAGGTCTACAATTTTGTTTCTAGTGTCCTTCAACAGCTCTTTTGTCTTCACCATAGTGGAGTTTGGAGTGTGACTGTTTGAGGTTGTGGACAGGTGTCTTTTTTTACTGATAACAAGTTCAAACAGGTGCCATTAATACAGGTATTGAGTAGAGGACAGAGGAGCCTCTTAAAGAAGAAGATACAGGTCTGTGAAAGCCAGAAATCTTGCTTGTTTGTAGGTGAACAAATACTTATTTTCCACCATAATTTGCAAATAAATTCTTTCAAAAATCAGACAATGTGATTGTCTGGATTTGTTTCCACATTTTGTCTCTCATAGTTGAGGTATACCTATGATGGCAATTACAGGCCTCTCTCATCTTTTTAAGTGGGAGAACTTGCACAATTGGTGGCTGACTAAATACTTTTTTGCCCCACTGTATTTATACATCACCTGACTGCACTGAAACACTGTATATATATATATTTGGACTGTTATAAGATTATTTATTGTGAGTAGCTCTGTATTGTGAGTACCTGTGTATTGTTGAGTACCTGTGTATGTGAGTACCTGTGTATGTGAGTACCCGAGTACTGTGTGTGCCCGAGTGCTGTGAGTGTAGGAGTACTGTGAGTACCTGAGTGCTGTGAGTGCACGAGTACTGTGAGTACCCGAGAGCAGTGAATGCATGAGTACTGTGAGTACACTAGTGCTGTGAGTGCATGGGTGCTGTGAGTGCATGAGTACTGTGAGTACCCGAGTTCTGTAAGTGCATGACTGCTGTGCGTACCCAAGTACTGTGAGTACCCGAGTGCTGTGAGTGCATGAGTGCTGTGAGTACCCAAGTGCTGTGAGTGTACGAGCACTGTGAGAACCCAAGTGCTGTGAGTGCATGAGTACTGTGACTTCCCAAGTGCTGTGAGTGCATGGTTACTGTGAGTGCATGGGTACTGTCAGTACTGGAGTGCTGTGAGTGCACGGGTCCTGTGAGTATCCAAGTGCTGTGAGTGCATGAGTACTGTGAGTACCCGAGTGCTGTGAGTGCATGAGTACTGTGAGTACCCGAGTGCTGTGAGTGCACGAGTACGGTGAGTACCTGAGTGCTGTGAGTACCCGAGTGCTGTGAGTTCAAGGGTGCTGCAAGTACCTGAGTGCTGTGAGGGCACGAGTACTGTGAGCACCCAAGTGCTATGATTGCACGTGTGCTGTGAGTACACGAGTGCTGTGAGTGCACGTGTGCTGTGAGTGCACGAGTACTGTGAGTGCACATGTGCTGTGAGTACCGTGTATTGTATTCCCAATCCCCAAAAAATTAATAGGTACGATGCCCGGCAGGTGTGGAGATGCGAATCGGTGTACATCTTGCGGCATGTATGCTTTCCTTGATCATCCAATCGAGGGCGAATACTACTGCACAAAATGTAAGCACATTGCTTTCCTGGAAGCCCAGGATTTGAATCTAGGGAAACAGCTGTCAACACTGAGAAGACTCTCCATACTAAAGGAGATTTGGGATCGTACCCGGCAGGTTCTGGCAGGGGCCAGCACAGAGGCGGGTGGAGCCAAAGAGCAGAGTAGATGGGTGACAGTCAGGGAGGATAGAGGGGAAAGAGTTAGGGAGGCCGATCCTGGGCTGGAACATTTCAATAAGTACACCCCGTTCCGTAATATTACATAAACCAGTCAGGGACTCAGGGACTAGCATTGCTGGAGCTGAGTAACTCCCCTAGCTGCCAGGGGAAGAACTCCTCCAGTGAGGATGGGGGGGAGGTCAAGGGAAAGGAAAGACAGATTTTGATGGTAGGGGACTCAATTCTCAGAAGGGCAGAGAGGGCAATCTATAACAAAGACCTGAAGCACCGAACTGTATGTTGTCTACCGAGCGCTCAAATTCGGCACATCACGGATCTGGTGGATAGATTACTGGGAGGGGCTGGGGAAGACCTGGCTGTCATGGTGCACGTTGGCACTAATGACAATGTCAAAGGTAGATGGAGTGTCCTAAAAAACGATTTTAGGGATTTATGACCAAATTGAGGAATAGGACCCCCAAGGTAGTGTTTTTAGAAATACTACCGGCCACACCAGAAAGCAGCGGGAGATTAGGGAAGTAAACATGTGGCCAAGGAGCTGGTGTAGAAAGGAGGAGTTTGGGTTCCTGGAGAACTGGGCTGACTTCTCAGTCGGTTACCAGCTCTTTAGCAGGAACAGGTGGGTATTATTGGGGCATTAGTGGTAGGTTGACTAAAGCACCTAAACCTGTGGTAAGTATAGTAATCAGTCCTATTTGCAACCTCAGAACACCCAATAAGGAGATAGTATGTGTCCGGACAAAGCTACGAGGCTTGTTCACTAATGCCTGGAGTCTGGCCGACAAGATGGGAGAACTAGAGCTGCTAATGTATAGGGAGGATTTCGATTTTGTGGGAATTTCAGAGACTTGGTACAATAGCTCTCATGATTGGCTGGCAACCATCCAAGGGTATTCCCTATATTGCAGAGATAGGGAGGGTAAAAAAGGGGAAGGGGTATGCCTGTATATCAAGAATGATGTGCAAGTGAATGTGAGGGACAACATCATTAATGGTGCAAGGGAAGAGATGGAATCCTTATGGGTAGAACTACAAAGGGAGGAAACTAAGGAGAAAGTAATACTGGGAGTATGCTATAGGCCCCCTAACGAGAGGGAGGTGGAAGAGGCGGACCTCCTATTACAGTTTAGAATGGCGGCAAGGATGGGAAGTGTCATTATAATGGGGGTTTTTAATTATCCAGACATAGACTGGACCGAAGGAACCACGCATTCGTCTAAGACTTGCCATTTCCTAAATGTCTTACAGGACAATTTCACCAACAAGAAACAATACGTTACTAGACCTACTAATTACCAACAATACAGACCTGATAACAGGTGTGGAAATACAGGGAAACCTATGAAACAGTGACCACAGATCAATTCATTTCAGTATAAATCACACAAATAGGAAACGTAAAGGGAATACAAAGACACTGAATTTCAAAAGAGCCAACTTCGATAAATTACGCTTCTTGTTAGAAGATATTAAAACCTAGTAACAAAGAACACAGAGGAAAAATGGTTGTGCTTTAAGAGCATATGAGATAAGAGTACTGGCCAGTGCATCCCAATGGGTAATAAATTTAAAAGAACTAATAAAAATCCTGGATGGCTTAACTCCAACATAAAAATGCATATAAAAGCAAAGGAGAAGGTCTTCAAAAAATACAAGACTGAGGGGTCATCATCAGCATTCCAACTGTACAAAGAATGCAATAAGAAATGTAAGGGGGCTAAGATTGAACACAAAAGGCACATAGCGGAGTAGAGTAAAACAAATCCCAAGAAATTCTTTAAAGTACATAAATAGTAAAAGAGGGAGGACAGATCATATTGGCCCCACAAAGAATGATGAAGGGAATCTGGTTACAAAGGACGGTGAGATGGCGAAGGTACTGAATTTATTCTTCTCCTTAGTCTTCACAAGGGAAACGGGGGGCTTCAGTAACCCAAACTGCAAGGTTTATTCTCGTGGCATGTCACAGTAAGCACCCTCATGGCTAACAGGATAGAATTAGGAATAGACTTGAAAAACTTAACATAAATAAGTCACCGGGACCAGATGGCTTGCACCCTAGGGTCCTTAAGGAACTCAGTGAGATAATTGCCAGACCTTTGTTCTTAATTTTTACGAACAGTCTACTGACTGGTATGGTACCAGCTAATTGGAGAAAAGCCAATTATTTAAGTGGAAGTGTGGGGATTCCCCCTTATGTCCTCATTGTGGAGGTACCCTGGCAAATCTAATACATATGTAATACATATAATTCATATGTTGTGGAGATGCCATAAACTCATATATATTGGCAGGGTATAATTAAAACTATTAATGAGATGCTTCAAATTAAACTGTCAGTGGACCCTGGAATCTGTCTATTGAATATAGCGGAGAAATCTAGCTTTTCGAAAAATATCTATGATACAATAGTGAGAAGCTTGTTCCAGGCACGTAAATTAATAGCACAGAAATGGATCTCCACTTATCCACCCACAGTAGAGGAATGGAGAACGCAAATAAAAGAAACTATACTAAAAAATAAATTTACTTTTTTACATAGAAATTGTCAAGGGAAGTTTAAGGCTATTTGGAAAGGCTGGTTGGAGGTCTTGGGCCCTGAAATGTGAGATGCCATAAAGTAGAGGGGGGATATCAGTTGGCTGGATTGAGATGGGGAATGGGGGGGTTGGACTCCTTGAGAGGGAGAGGTTGGGGGGGAGAGGGAGATGGGGGGGTTACTTGAGTTGAGATGTTAATAATTTTTTTTTCTTTTTTCTTTGTTCTTGTTTGTGTGGTTATTCCATGTAATGTGTATTTTTGCTGTATCTGAATAATATGAATGTGAAATGTGTTTGATGTATTGATGTAAAAAAAATTTTGTAATAAAGAATACTGGATTAAAGAAAAAAGGACCAAGATATACTCCTGGGAACTACAGACCAGTTAGCCTAACATCAATAGTATGCAAGCTCTTAGAGGGGATGATTAGTTACTATATACAAGAATTTAGCAATGAAAACTGTATCATTAGCAGTAATCAGCATGGATTCATTAAAAATCATTCTTGCCAAAACCAATCTATTAACCTTCTATGAGGATATGAGCTCCCATAAAGGAAGGCCCATAGATGTGGTGTATCTGGATTTTGCAAAGGCATTCGATACAGTTCCCCATAAACGTTTACTGTACAAACTAAGATCTCTCGGCATGGACCAAAGGGTGAGCACTTGGATTGAAAACTGGCTACAAGGGCGAGTTCTGAGGGTAGTGATAAATATGGGGTAGTGGGGTCCCCCAAGGTTCTGTCCTGGGACCAATCCTATTTAATTTATTCATAAATGATCTGGAGGATGGGATAAAAAGCTCAATCTCAGTATATGTGGACAATTCTAAGTTAAGCAATAGCTTCTCTGCAGGATGTGGAAACCTTGCAAGAGGATCTAAACAAATTAATGGGATGGGCAACCGCATGGCAAATGAGGTTTAATGTAGAAAAATGTAACATAAAGCATTTAGGCGGCAAAATGCATGAATGCAATCTATTCTCTAGGGAGAGAACCTCTGGGGGAATCTAGGATGGAAAAGGACCTGGGGGTCCTAGTAGATGATAAGCTCCGCAAAGGCATGCAAT
This sequence comes from Lithobates clamitans, assembly GCA_037952925.1. Taxonomy (NCBI): domain Eukaryota; kingdom Metazoa; phylum Chordata; class Amphibia; order Anura; family Ranidae; genus Lithobates; species Lithobates clamitans. The sequence continues at coordinate 2,822,020 of JBBGZY010000223.1, forward strand.
GCCAACCTGCTGCAGGCAAAGCAAATAGATTTTTGGCATGCATTAAAAAGGGGATTTACTCCAGAGATAAAACGATAAATCTCCCACTCTACCAGACTCTGGTCCGGTCGCACCTGGAGTATGCCGTCCAGTTCTGGGCTCCACTCCTCAGGCAGGATGTGCAGGAACTGGAAAGAGTCCAGAGAAGGGCAACAAAGTTAATAAAGGAACTGGAGGACCTTAGTTATGAGGAAAGATTACAAGCACTGAACTTGTTCTCTCCCGAGAAGAGACGCTTGAGAGGGGATGTGATTTCAATGTACAAATACTGTACTGGTGACCCCACAATAGGGATAAAACTTTTCAGTGAAAAGGAATTTAAAAAGACATACGGCCATTCACTAAAACTAGAAGAAAGGTGGTTTAACCTTAAACCGTGTAGAGGGTTCTTTACCGTAATGCTGCGTACACACGATCGGATTTTCCAACACCAAATGTTCGATGGGAGCTTGTTATTGGAAATTCCCACTGTGTGTAGGCTCCATCGGACATTTTTTTTCGGAATTTCCGACAATAAAAATTTGAGAGCTGGTTCTCAAATTTTCCAACAACAAAATCCGTTGTCTGAAATTCCGAGCGTGTGTACACAATTCCGATGCACAAAATTTCACGCATGCTCTGAATCAAGTACGAGACGGAAGCGATCGGTCTGGTAAAACTAGCGTTCGTAATGGAGATAGAACATTTGTCACGCCGCACATTTTTTAATCTTTTAATGCAGCGCATTCTCTTCTTCTTTATAATGCTAGAATAATGAAGTTGTTTTGCTGGTGATCTTCACACAGAGTTCTCACAAACTGATTTCTTTATTATTTCTTGTGATCTCATGAATAATATTTGTTATTTTTTTCATCAGATCTCCATAATAATGTTTTTGATTTATTTTTATAGTGATCATTTTTTTTTTTTTATGAAGATCTCCATTTTTTTATCAAGATCTCCATTTTTATTTTTATATAGTGATCTACTTTTTTTTGTTTTTTTTTTATCAAGATCTCCTATTTTTTTTTAGATATTTTTTTTTCTACTGATCTCCATAATATTTTTTGTCGTTTTGTGTGTCAAGTTACCACAACACCATTATTAACTTGTATTTTTTAACCTCAAGGAGGTTGTTTGTTGTTGATGTTCCTTGTTAATTTAACATTGTATTTTTGAAATGTACCTGCCTACTCACAAACAAACTGTCCTTTTTGAAGTAAAACACATAGGCAAGTATTTGTGAAAAAAAATAGCAATTTATTATGGGTCATAACAAAATAAAGAGAAAGGCAACGCTGGATAAACTGGTGAAATTGGCGAAGCCTTTGTACTTCAGGGCACACATCAACTATTTTACAGCCAAAATTGGTAGCATGAGGAGTCCATATAATAGGGAGCACAATCCGGTACAGGACTCTGAGAGATCATGAACAGCAGCCGGTGATATATATGTCCCCAGGCTGTGGTCTTACAACAGCCTGCGTTTTTTGTCAGACCAGACTGAACCCAGGCCATCACTCTCTTGTCTTCCTTACATGCTTGCTTCCAGGCTGTGGCTCTGGTGTTGGAGTTGTGGCAGGAGGTGGAGGAGGAGGAGGAGGATGAAGGTTGAACTCACAAACCTGGCTTTGGCTTGTGAGTTCGACCCTCAACCCCCTATTTAGGGCTTGTAAGATAACTTCCTCACAGAAGAGTCGTTGGCCCTACTCCATTTCCTGCATTTTGCAGGCTGCCATGCAGGCATAGTCCTCTTGAATATTAGGGGGGTTCTGAGGGCTGCAGTAGTCTCCCGAAATAACCCAAGTGCTGCCTCCTCCAGGTTGTTTCTCTTCTTGGGCCTTTTTTTTTGGAAGGCGAAGGGGAGGCACCTGGAATTCGGGCAGGCTACTGGGCCCGGCCGCCTCCTGGCTGCCACTTTTCCCTGTCACCTCCTGGCTGCCACTTTTCACGGCCTCCTCCTGGCTGAGACTTTCCTGTGTATGAAAAAGGGACATAGTTTTAGTTTTTGGTTCATCAATCACTCACAATTTTCAGCTCATGACTGTTGCAAATTGAATATTAACAAATAGAAAAGACTATCATTCTGACCCCAGCATTTTTCATTCTTATCCCAATCATTTGTAGCCACTACTGTCTATTGATATGTAAAACACTTTGTTAAATCAGAAATTAGTGATCAATAATAACATCTAGTTAACATCATTAATTTTTGGACAAGAAACATGTTGAACAGTGCTATACCTGGCTCAAGCTGGGCTCCTCCACATCTTCCTGGCTGAAAGGCCCAGGTTGGACGTCGGAAGCCTCAGCTGGGGTGGAAGGAAGCATTGAAGGAAGACTGGAGAGTGATGGCCTGGGTTCCCTCTGGTCTGCCAGAAAATGCAGTCTTTCATAGTACCACAGCCTGGGTACATAAATGTCATCTGCTGCTGCTCCTGATCTCATGGAATTCTGGACCTTCTTGTGCTCCCTAATATAAGTGCTCCTCATGCCACCAACTGTGGCCTTCAAATAGTTGATGTTTGCCGTGGGGATCTGCGGCTTCACGAATTCAAACAATTGATCCAGCGCTGCCTGCCTCTTTCTATTATTGGTATAAAAGGGGTGGTTTCCCTGCCACAGACAGGGAAGCTCCCTATACATATCAATGAATATGGGGATAAAGTCCTAATCATTCAATAGATCCATTTTCTCTGCAAGACACAACACAAGACAAACCCTAATGTCAGGCTAAACTCTCATAATTTTGTCCCAATATATGCCTTAATCTATAAGCAGTATAGGCCCAAGTTAAAATTGTACATTCATTATCACGATTGGCGCTTTCGCTACTCCTTCCTCTGCTCACAGATCGTACGTACGACACACGTGTTACGCTTTATATACACTGCGCATGCATGAAACTCCGCCCACCCCTGACCTTCTATCTAGTATATTCCCTGCCCCTTGTCTTTCGGCGCAGTGGGAGAGCACATTGCGGAGAGACAACAGGTGCATGACAGCAGCAGCAACGACAAAAGCCTGGAGCCACGAACGTCCCAATCCCGGAGGAGATTTAGGGCTCTAATATGTCCTTTATGGAGATGGTGGACATCTTGAAGAGGGCCAACTATGACGGGAAGCATGGACCTTAACCAAACCCAAATGTGAGAAAGGCCAAGATCATGACTAAAGTTGTGAGAAGTCTGCTGAAGAATTTTGGGGTACGGCGATCAAAGGATCAACTGAGGAAATAATGGTCAGACCTCAAATTGAGGGTGCAGGATCTGTACAGAAGAATCAAGAGAGTGCTGCAAAAAAGTAAGTATTTTGTCATGTGTTCCCATTATTATGTTTGTGCTGCTCCATGTGCTTTTCTTTACTGTTGTACAGTTTAAAATGGCAACTTTCAGGTTCTTGCGCACAGTAATCATTCGTAGTAAACATTGTTCATTTGCCCACTAATACAATGTTTTTTGGCAGATGCAGGTTAACTACATTTGGTCATGCCTATTTGTATTAAAATGAGTTTAGTACATTGTTGTCTAGATGGGTTTGTAACTAGAATGAAATGCAAACTTGATTCAGTGTAAGGAGAGGACACTCAGCAGCTTCCACATCTGGACGCAGGAGCACTAGTGTGGGGCACCAGAACAAACTTTTTAGGGTGTTCCACACAGTTGCTCCAGTGGATACTAGGGGTCTCTGTAAAGTGAAACATTCTTGTCTTCAGCTTTGAACTCTGCCAAAACAGACAATTGTATGACACTTCTAAGCAATGTTTCATATTCCTATTTCTTGCCTCAAATATCTGTGTGCTAAGTATACCTTTATTTTATTCACATAGGGGAGAAAAGACTTGGGACGTCTGAGGTCACCAGGGACCCACAACCTCCTAAAGATGGGGAAATCCCAAAACAACAACCTCAGGATGTGGAGGAAGGAGAGGTTTGTGAAGTGGGCAAAATAGTGACCACAACAGGTGAGTGTCGGAGACCACAGCTTCAATTAATAGATGGATGCCTGCATATTTATAATACATGGTGTGTTTTTTTTCATTTTAGGTGATGTGGATGTTGTGGAAGAAGAAACACATTTCACAAGTGCACTCGTCCTCATCGGGGAGATCATGGTGTGCAATCGGGATTTATAGAAGATCAAGGAAGACATCAATGATGTTGAAAAAAGACTCAAAAACATCATTGATGTTTTAGGCAGAATTGAAAACACACCAACCTGTATCAAATTGTTTCTATTTTTCTAACATTTCTCCAAAATTTTGAAAGCCAAATTTTGAAGATGCACACCACTATCTGCCATCATGGGATATCAATGTATGCGTTTTGTGGGGGCAACCCCTTCCTCGCAACAGAAGTAGATGAGAGGAAGGGGTTGCACTCACGAAACACGTCCATTGATCCCCAATGATGGGAGCACATGTTAACATTAGGCATGGGATCAGGAGGGAAATCCCCATTTTGACTCTCAATTTGTGTGCATCTTCAAAATTTGACTTTCACAGGAGTGACATCACCCCATCTGATGAAGGCAAGATCAACACAGTGTGGACATACTATAATGTCTGATATTGCTTTCAATTTCCCAGAGTTGTGTATTGTTCTATGGTTTAAAAAGCATGCCTGTTTACCATAAAAAAAGGATATTTCTACTGTCCAAAAAAAAAATGGATTTTAAAAATATGTTGGTTTGTTCAAAAACCCTTTTCTAAACGCACATGTAAATGTGCACAGTGTAAAATATTTTCTACTCAACAATGTGTGGCTTCTTCTTTCAATGCTCAATAGCTGTTTTTTGCTTGTTGTTTACAGTGACAATGGGGGTTATTTACTAAAGGGAAACCCACTTTGCACTACAAGTGCACTTTCAGTGCAGCTTCAGTGCACTTTCAAGTGCACTTTTGCAGTGCACTTGTAGTGCAAAGTGGAGTTTACTTTAGTAAATAACACCCACAGTGCTTAATAATTTGCATCAATCAGGCCATTTTCGTAACTCCAAAAAAATAAATGGTGCTGAAAATGATGAATATTTTAAGTATTAATGCATTACATACATTAACAACAAAAACAAGATGTGTGTGTAGCAGACCCACAACATAATAGTTAGCTGAAGAAGAGATTGTGACCTCATGTATCAAAGAAATTACATTTGCACTATTGAAGAAAATGGGCAAAAAACCCACATTTGATAGCCTAGGAGACAGCTAAAAGAAACACAAGCAGTAAATCAAAAGAAATATTATTTCATTTTAAAATTAAAATATAAAAAAAAAAAGTTTCTTAAACATTTTCTGGCATATCAATGGCCCCCCTACCCGCAAAGTACTCCATATATTTTTAATAGACCTCGCGGGCGCTTTGGGGAGGCAAGCCAGGATGGCTAGCTTCAAACGCCGTCAGGATTTGGTCTGAGGCCACATAGTTCATAGAATTTCTTCTTAAAAAGTTGTGGAGAATGCAGCATGCAAGGATTATATGGTTAAGTTTATATTCCGCTGATTGGCGTAAGGCATAGGCGGAACCGGCTAGCCATTATCCCAAAAGCATTCTCCACCACTCTTCTGGCTCTGGCCAGCCGGTAGTTAAAAATCCTCTGGTCCAGGATGAGGGTCCTCATGGGGAACATCCGCATCAGGTGATGACCCAGCCCAAATGCTTCATCAGCGACAAAGACGAACGGCAGACCAGCCACGTTGTCTTCCGGAGATGGCAATCCCAAGCCACCACTCTGGAGCTGTCCATAGAACTCGACACCATCCGACATCCGGCCATTCTTCCCCACGTCCACATAGGGACAATCATATGTCGCCGATACCATACTATTACACCCCTTGTAGTTGTAATAGTATGACCCAAGTTGGGGGGGGGCTATGCGGACGTGTTTCCCATCTATTGCCCCTCCGCAGTTGGAAAAGTCCCACCGCTGGGCAAATTGGGAAACCACAGTCTCCCATTCCTGTGGCGTTGAAGGAAACTGTGGAGTGAAACAAGAAAAAAATTAATTAGGACTTTTGAAAATAACATTGCAAGCAGATTAGACACAAACATTCTTGGCCAACAACAGTATAACATTTATTTGAAGGAGTATTTAAATAAAAAAATCTAACGTCCACTTATCAGATTCCTCACCCCCTCTGATGGCCCATTGTAAACATTTTAGGGAGGGGTGGAGATGTTTTAGACAGGTAACCCTCTCCACTTCATTGAGAGCTGAATGCATAAATAATGTGTGTTACTTTGGCAGGCCCCTCCTTACTTACACTATTGGCAGCCCACTGGACAGGTAAGAAGTGTCATAATACAAAAAATGAATACACACTGTACAAATTGAAGCACATTTTTACATTATGCAATTACCTGTCAAGATAATAGGAGAACAGAACTTTAAACAGTACCATTTGAAAGTATTCAGGCAGGCCCTTTCACTAAATGCTTTGGTGAATTCATCCATAAATATGACCACAAAAGAGGTAAGTATAGTGTGTATGGGTTTGGTAAAGTCAGCAGATAGAATATTGGTATTGGTTGACTTAGCGGTTGGGGGGAGGGAGGGTTCCAAATGATTTTGTGACCCCAAAAAAAGCCTCTGGCACTCTGCCTGAATTTAAGGACACAAACAACATTTGTACATATTTTAGGGGGTGTTTAGGGTAAAGCAGTACAATGGAGATGACAAAATACATTGTTAAGTGACAAGGCTAGGTGTGTATGGGTCCAGGATAGCATTCTAGGAGGTTAGTGAAGGCAAATATGCATGAAGGACAAAAAAGAGCATTAAAAACTCCCAGCATGCATGAGGACAAAGAGGACATTCACAGCATATTACAATCATGGTAATTAGGGAATGATGAAAGAAATACAATACATTAACAAACATTAAATACATAGAATGTGATGTTAAAGGAGAAAATTTACCTTAATATAGTCCTTCTGCAGGACCTCAATGATGGCAGAACAGGTCTCTGGAATAATGATCCCCAGAGCCTGGGGGGGCGATGCTTGTCAAGAACTTGATGTTCTGCAGACTTCTCCCCATCACCAAGTACCGCAAGGTGGCGACTAGCCTCTGTTCAGGAGTGATGGCTTGCTGCATGCAGGTGTCCTGCTTGGTAATATAAGGGGACAGCAAAGCCAACAGACGGTGAAAAACGGGGTCCGTCATCCTGAGATAATTTCTGAAATCATCAGGATTATTCTCACGGATCTTCCGCAACAAAGGCATGTGCGAGAATTGGTCACGCTGGAGCAACCAATTCTTTGTCAATGAACTCCTCCTCGCCCTGTTCATGGACTGGGCTTGGGTCAAAGTAAGGACCCCAACACCAAGCCCCTGCACAGCACGAACTCTACGATGAGTAATTATCCGCAACATGGCTTCAAAAACAGTCGGCTGGTCAGAACGAACTAACAGAACGCACTGAAAATCAGAAAGGCCTGAGAAGAACGAGATGAAATTCAGAAACGAGCGGACAAAAACGCACTGGGGATCAAATACGTACTATAAATAGCATGCACTGAAAAACAGATGCGAACTGACTACACACACTGAAAACCAGATACGAACCCACAAGTACAAACTGAAGAGCAGTAACGATCTGAAAAGCACGAGGCTGAAAAGTGCGAATCATCTCTCACCAAACTTCTACTAACACGAGATTAGCAGAAGGAGCCCAAAGGGTGGCGCACTGGCTATTGAACTTCCTCTTTATAGTGCCATCGTACGTGTTGTACATCAGCCTGTTCTTGACGATTGGAATTTCCGACAACATTTGTGCGACCATGTGTATGCAAGACAAGCTTAAACCAACATCCGTCGGAAAAAAATCCCAGGATTTCGTTGTTGGAATGTCTGATCGTGTGTACGCAGCATAAGAGCGGTAAGGATATGGAATTCTCTTCCACAGGCAGTGGTTTCAGCAGGGAGCATAGATAATTTCAAAAACTATTAGCTAGGCACCTAAACAACCACAACATACAGGGATATACAATGTAATATTAACATAAAAGTGCACACACACAGGTTGGACTTGATGGACTTGTATCTGTTTTCAACCTTACCGACTATGATGTCCAAGAAAAATTAATACTCATTCAAGCAAGGTTTAAAATGCTATTACAAAAACCCATTCTGGGTCTAAAACCTATATAGCTAATTTTCTTTGAAACATGATCTGTAATTTTTTTTAAGAAAAAATATAGTATAATACAAGAATGGAAAAGTTACCTGAGATGTTAAATTTTTTTTAGTAAAAACAAATGTTCCTCTGGTTCACTCCATCCACCCAACCTGTAACTGAGTTACAGTTCTTTTTTCTTTTTTTTTTGGGGGGGGGGGTACTGCAGGACCTCAGGAAGCCACAGCAAGTTCTAAGAGGGCAGTGCCAAGGACCTGCAGCCATAAGCAGTTGTGGTAAGACAGCGCTGGACCCTAAGCACTAGTAAGTAGCTTTAAAAGTCAGAAAGAAGTTAAAAAAATTAAGTTCATCTTTAAAGCTAAGTTAAATTCACTTATTTACAGGAAAAATAAGCCTCTAACAAGAAAACGCATACTTTTTTTTTGCACCCGTGGAAAAGTACAGAAAGAGCAAGTTCACATATTTGTTTGGCATTGTACAGTGCATTACCACAATGCACAGTAATGTATGGAATGCAATGTGGTATATTGCAGTGCCATTCATTTTGAATATTCTGTAAATGTTAATGCACCGCAGCAGAGGAAACTTAGGTCTCCTGCCCTGTCAGGGTTCATGATGTGTGACAGGGCTGTGTAAATCTTAAAACTGGATGGACAGAAATATATAGTTGCAGTTCAAACTAGCTTATAATTTCCCACAGCAGAGATCATGTGACCAAATGCCTAGGGTTTGGTCATGCAACCAGCACTGAGGGATAGAGGCAATATCTTTTGAGGGTAGAGGAAAGATAACAGCCCTACTGTAACTACATGTATCCATCCAGCAATAATATCAAAGCCCAGCTCCATGCACAGCTATTTTTATTGTTTTTTTTATCTCTAATTCTAACATTACAAATGTTATTATTTTCATTTCTTCTGAAGTTTTCTATAGGATTCACAGTGGGCTGCTAAACTTCCAGCTCCCTGTTGCATTAAAATGGGGTTTTTATCAATGACACCAATTTCGGTGTTGTGCCTCCACCCCCCCCACTGCTATGGAGTTCACAATGCACAACCTGCAGCATCATTGATGTGCTAAGCCTTGTGAAATAACAGAACTAGTGCTGTAGTGAGACACAATTCCGATACAGAGGGAACCTGGATTTGGTCTCCCAGTATACATACAGTCAGGTCCATAAATATTGGGACATCGACACATTTCTAATCTTTTTGGCTCTATACACCACCACAATGGATTTGAAATGAAACAAAAAAGATGTGCTTTAACTGCAGACTTTCAGCTTTAATTTGAGGGTATTTACATCCAAATCAGGTGAACAGTGTAGGAATTACAATAGTATGTATATGTGCCTCCCACTTTTTAAGGGACCAAAAGTAATGAGACAGATTAACAATCATCCATCAAACTTTCACTTTTTAATACTTGGTTGCAAATTCTTTGCAGTCAATTACAGCCTGAAGTCTGGAATGCATAGACATTACCAGACGCTGGGTTTCATCCCTGGTGATGCTCTGCCAGGCCTCTACTGCAACTGTCTTCAGTTCCTGCTTGTTCTTGGGGCATTTTCCCTTCAGTTTTGTCTTCAACAAGTGAAATGCATGCTCAATCGGATTCAGGACAGGTGATTGACTTGGCCATTGCATAACATTCCATTTCTTTCCCTTAAACTCTTGGTTGCTTTCGCAGTATGCTTCGGGTCATTGTCCATATGCACTATGAAGCGCCGTCTAATGAGTTCTGAAGCATTTTGCTGAATATGACCAGATAATATTGCCCGAAACACTTCAGAATTCATCCTGCTGCTTTTATCAGCAGTCACATCATCAATAAATACAAGAGAACAAGTTCCATTGGCAGCCATACATGCCCACGCCATGACACTACCACCACCATCCTTCACTGAAGAGGTGGTATGCTTTGGATCATGAGCAGTTCCTTTCTCTCTCCATACTCTTCTCTTCCCATCACTCTGGTACAAGTTGATCTTGGTCTCATCTGTCCATAGGATGTTGTTCCAGAACTGTGAAGGCTGTTTTAGATGTTGTTTGGCAAACTCTAATCTGGCCTTCCTGTTTTTGAGGCTCACCAATAGTTTACATCTTGTGGTGAACCCTCTGTATTCACTCTGGTGAAGTCTTCTCTTGATTGTTGACTTTGACACACATACACCTACCTCCTGGAGAGTGTTCTTGATCTGGCCAACTGTTGTGAAAGGTGTTTTCTTCACCAGGGAAAGAATTCTTTGGTCATCCACCACAGTTTTCCGTGGTCTACCGGGTCTTTTGGTGTTGCTGAGATTACCGGCGCTTTCTTTCTTTTTAAGGATGTTCCAAACAGTTGATTTGGTCATACCTAATGTTTTTGCTATCTCTCTGATGGGTTTGTTTTTTTAGCCTAATGATGGCTTGCTTCCCTGATAGTGACAGCTCTTTGGATCTCATTGAGAGTTGACAGCAACATATTCCAAATGCAAATAGCACACTTGAAATGAACTCTGGACCTTTTATCTGCTCCTTGTATATGGGATAGTGAGGGAATAACACACACCTGGCCATGGAACAGCTGAGCAGCCAATTGTCCCATTACTTTTGGTCCCTTAAAAAGTGGGAGGCACATATGCAAACTGTTGTAATTCCTACACTGTTCACCTGATTTGGATGTAAATACTAGGGATGAGCTTCGAGTTCGAGTCAAACTCATGTTCGACTCGAACATCGGCTGTTCGCCAGTTCGCCGAACAGCGAACAATTTGGGGTGTTCGTGGCAAATTCGAATGCTGCGGAACACCCTTTAAAAGTCTATGGGAGAAATCAAAAGTGCTAATTTTAAAGGCTTATATTCATGGTATTGTCATAAAAAGTGTTTGGGGACCTGGGTCCTGCCCCAGGGGACATGGATCAATGCAAAAAAAAGTTTTAAAAACGGCCATTTTTTCGGGAACAGTGATTAATGCTTAAAGTGAAACAATAAAAGTGTAATATCCCTTTAAATTTCGTACCTGGGTGGTGTCTATAGTATGCCTGTAAAGGGGCGCATGTTTCCCGTGTTTAGAACAGTCTGACAGCAAAATTACATTTCAATGGAAAAAAAGTCATTTAAACTACTTGCGGCTATTAATGAATTGCCGGTCCAACAATACACATAAAAGTTCATTGATAAAAATGGCATGGGAATTCCCCACAGGGGAACCCCGAACCAAAATGAAAAAAAAAATGATGTGGGGGGTCCCCCTAAATTCCATACCGGGCCCTTCAGGTCTGGTATGGATATTAAGGGGAACCCCGGCCAAAATTTTTTAAAAAAATGGCGTGGTGTCCCCCTCAAAATCTATACCAGACCCTTCAGGTCTGGTATGGATTTTAAGGGGAACCCCGCGACAAAATTTAAAAAAAAATGGCGTGGGTTCTCCCCAAAAATCCATACCAGACCCTTATCCGAGCATGCAACCTGGCAGGCCGCAGGAAAAGAGGGGGGACGAGAGCGCGCCCCCCCTCCTGAACCGTACCAGGCCACATGCCCTCAACATTGGGAGGGTGCTTTGGGGTAGCCCCCCAAAACACCTTGTCCCCATGTTGATGAGGACAAGGGCCTCATCCCCACAACCCTTGCCCGGTAGTTGTGGGGGTCTGCGGGCAGGGGGCTTATCGGAATCTGGAAGCCCCCTTCAACAAGGGGACCCCCAGATCCCGGCCCTCCCCCTGTGTGAAATGGTAAGGGCCTACCTGTTCACTAAAAAAGTGTCAAAAATGTTAAAAATGAGAAGAGACAGTTTTTGACAATTCCTTTATTTAAATGCTTCTTTCTTCTATCTTCTTTCCTCTTTCTTCTTTCTTCTATCTTCCTTCGGTTTCTTCCTCCATCTTCTTCTTCTTCTTCTGATTCTTCTGGTTCTTCTGGTTCTTCCTCCGGTGTTCTTGTCCGGCATCTTCCTCCACGCGTCGGCGTCTTCTTCCCTTCTTCTCCTCGGGCCGCTCCACATCCATGATGGCATGGAGGGAGGCTCCCGCTGTGTGACGCTTCTCTCTTCATCTTCTTCTCTTCATCTTCTTCTCTTCATCTTCTTCTCTTCTTCTTCTTTTCGGGCCGCTCTGCATCCATGATGGCATGGAGGGAGGCTCCCGCTGTGTGACGCTTCTCCTCTTCTGACGGTTCTTAAATAACAGGGGGCGGAGCCACCCAGTGACCCCGCCTCCCTCTGACGCACGGGGACTTGACAGGGACTTCCCTGTGGCATCCCCTGTGATGTCAGAAGGGGGTGGGGTTACATAATGGGTGACCCTGCCCCCTCTGATGTCACAGGGAATGCCACAGGGAAGTCCCGTCAAGTCCCTGTGCGTCAGAGGGGGGCGGGGTCACTGGGTGGCCCCGCCCCCGTTATTTAAGAACCATCAGAAGAGGAGAAGCGTCACACAGCAGGAGCCGCCCTCCATGCCATCATGGATGCAGAGCAGCCCGAGGAGAAGAAGGGAAGAAGACGCCGATGCCGCGGAGGAAGATGCCGGAAGAGAACACCAGATGAAGAACCAGAAGAACCAGAAGAAAAAGAAGATGGAGGAAGAAACCGAAGGAAGATAGAAGACAAAAGAAAGACGAAAGGAGATAGAAGAAAGAAGCATTTAAAGAAAGGAATAGTCAAAAACTGTCTCTTGTCATTTTTAACATTTTTGACACTTTTTTAGTGAAATGGTAGGGGTACTTTTGTACCCCCTTACCATTTCACACAGGTGGAGGGCCAGGATCTGGGGGTCCCCTTGTTAAAGGGGGCTTCCAGATTCCGATAAGCCCCTCGCCCGCAGACCCCCACAACCACCGGCCAAGGGTTGTGGGGATGAGGCCCTTGTCCTCATCAACATGGGGACAAGATGTTTTGGGGGGCTACCCCAAAGCACCCTCCCAGTGTTGAGGGCATGTGGCCTGGTACGGTTCAGGAGGGGGGGCGCTCTCTCGTCCCCCCTCTTTTCCTGCAGCCTGCCAGGTTGCATGCTCGGATAAGGGTCTAGTATGGATTTTTAGGGGGACCCCACGCCATTTTTTAAAAATTTTTAGCTGGGGTTCCCCTTAACATCCATACCAGACCTGAAGGGCCTAGTATGGAATTCAGGAGGACCCCCACGTTTTTTTTTTTAAATTTTGGTTCGGAGTTCCCCTGTGGGGAATTCCCATGCCATTTTTATCAATGAACTTCTATGTGTATTGTCGGACCGGCAATTCATTAATAGCCGCAAGTACTTTTTTTCCTTTGAAATGTCATTTTGCTGTCAGACTGTTCTAAAAACTGGAAACATGCGCCCCTTTACAGGCATTCTATAGACACCCCCCCAGGTACGAAATTTAAAGGGATATTACACTTTTATTGTTTCACTTTAAGCATTATTAGAATCACTGCTCCCGAAAAAACAGCCGTTTTTAAAACTTTTTTTGCATTGATCCATGTCCCCTGGGGCAGGACACGGGTCCCCAAACACTTTTTATCACAATAACTTGCATATAAGACTTTAAAATTAGCACTTTTGATTATTTATGTTCGTGTCCCATAGACTTTAATGGTGTTTGCGTGTTCAAACAAATTTTTTGCCTGTTCGCATGTTCTGGTGCGAACCGAACAGGGGGGTGTTCGGCTTATCCCTAGTAAATACCCTCAAATTAAAGCTGAAAGTCTGCAGTTAAAGCACATCTTGTTTGTTTCATTTCAAATCCATTGTAGTGGTGTATAGAGCAAAAAAGAATAGAATTGTGTAGATGGCCCAATATTTATTGACCTGACTGTATCAACAGTGCTCAGTGGAGCTTAGAGAAAGCTTCTAAAGGAATAACAAAAATGACACTTACAGTATACTATGAGAATTAAAGATGAAAAAATGAAAAAAAGTCAAGCCTGGAGTCAGTCCTTAAAATGGAACTAAACCCTTCTATCCTTTACAGCCAAGGAAGTTGCCATCATAGCCTCTGTTTGAGCTGCAGTACTCATAATGCCACACATTTCATCAGCGATTTGATGGCTAGACAGTTAATTTGAGAGTTGAAATAGGCATTTATTTGTGTGGATATATGGGACTATCCTAACACCAAGTACACAATTTCAACTCTAAAAACATACTGTACATATTTACAAAATGTAAATTTTTGTTATATTCAATATATAAAATTATATAGGTCATACAGTATGCATAATAAAAAATAACAACTTCAACGACAGTCCCTTCTTTGATCATACTTGACCATATAGGTGAAGTACAGCATGTATCGTAATGGTGCCTTGTTCTCTATGTGTTTTGTTAAATCCATCTACTTCCTCAGGAAAATAATAATGAAGTTATATCTATAATGTATGATAATTACTCGTGCCTCAAACCCATATGTACGGACCGCCAAGTCCCTACCAAATCTGGTTTCTAACCTACCCTCCCATCTTCCCCGCTGACATAATGGCTCCCCCAAAACATATAAACAAACCAAGGGGGAGGTCAGAGAGGGTCCCTTTCCCCACCCCTCCTCCTTTCCCGCTCCCTTTTTCTTCTTTTTTCTCTCCAGTCCCCCATCTCCTCATTTCTCCCCACCTCCTCCCCGCTCCCTTGATTATCCACCCTTCCACTTTCCCTTATCCCCATATCCCCCCCCATGAGATACATGGCCCAGTTGCCTACCTCCCACACATGCTCTCCCACCCCATTACAATCTTTACCATTTTCGACTACAATGGAGCTTACATCGAGCTCATTACAAACACCCCACATTTGTCACATCATCTCCTTGCAGAGGGGCAGATACCAGGCCTAAAAAGGAAAACTAATAAAACCCATCCTTTTCTTTAAAACGCTAATAGTTCCAGGTACCTCATGACCCAATATTCGTCCCGTTAGGGACTTGATTCCCGAGACATTAGTATTACTTGAAGCACAAAATGGGCACAGATACTTCATATTTAGGAATTTCAACCGAATTAAGTCTCTTAAGTTACGGTATATTGGTGTCGCATTTATTCTCATTGTTTATTTGTCAATGAAGCGTTCTGTAAATGTTATTTGTGCATATAAATAAAAGATATTGTTGGAAAAAAAAATGTATGATAATATTGTTGGTACCATCATGTAGTTTTTCTATAACATAAGGACACTAATAACCGTAACAGTCATGCCTTGAATGTGATTTGTTTGGGAAACTGTTACATGGGTTGGTATTGTTCTGCTCTAAAATAGCTTTAAGGTGTTACTAAACCCAGGACCCTGCATTCACCATATCTGGTCACCCACAGTACATAGAACATGGAAATGTAATTATTTAAGTAAATATAAACTGCTAAATACCCTTTCTCATTAGCAGTATATAACAGTCTTGTGACTTATATCAATATCCGCTCGAGCACTGGTAAAAGCTTGTAGGAGGAGTCTTCATTCTCCTCTGACTGTCCTATGAGGCATGACCCCTGACCCTCTGTCTGGACAGTGCTGATTGGTCCTGTGCTGATCACATGCACCCTCCCAAAAAAACTCTCTAGCAAGATGCACCAAACTGAGCATGTGCAGAGTACCTCCTCTGTACTATCAGAAATTGGATTGGAGACAGTAAAGGAAGGGAAGGATCAGAGAAGACAGGATCGAACAGCCCTTTTTACACAATGCAGAGGATTAACCCCTTAGGTTCCAAAGTGAGTATAACAAGCATGCTTTACTGCATATACAGACTGATTTTACTGTTGTGGGTTTCATAACATTTTAAGCTAACATTTGAATGTAGGTTTACATACAAAGGGCCATAGGCATGCGCAGCCTATTACATTAGGGTGTGCACCGAAAGCTCAAGCACACATACGTGTTATTCAGGGGTTGGGCTTGGCACCTTAGTGCTAGTAAAAGGAAATTTTCTGTCGTCAGCATAGCAAGACATTTTGGACAATTTCATGCTCCCAACTTTGTAAGAACAGTTTGGGGATCTCCCCTTCCTGTTCCAACATGACTGCCCACCAGTGCACAAACAAGGTCCATAAAGACATGGACTTAGCAGGGGTGGTGGGAAATTAACTTTAAGTGCAATCATTCACATTATAACCGTAACTAAAACATATACAATTAAGTGTAACACTCTAAAAAATCACTCTAAAAAAGAAAAATTCCAAAGTCCTATAATGGTGTGAACCTCCCAACTAAAAAGTCGTTGCACTTTAAGGTAATTTGTATTGCAATTATCTGTAGAGGGGTTTCCACCATCTCTGCTAAGGCAGCACTGATGGGCACTGATAGGCAGCACTGATGGGCACTAATAGGCTGCACTGATTGGCAGCATTGATAGGCACTAATTGGTAGCACTGATGTGCACTGATAGGTGGCAATGATAGGCAGCACTGATAGGTGGCACTGATGGGCGCTTATTGTCAGCACTGATTGGCACTGATGGGCACTGATTGGTAGCACTTATGGGCACTGATAGGCTCTGATTCGCTGCACTGATAGGCAGCATTGGTTGGCACTGATTGACAGCATTGGTTGGCACTGATTTACAGCATTGGTTGACACTGATAGGGTGCACTGACTGGGACTGGTTGCCACTGATAGGCAGCATTGGTTGGCACTAATAGGCAGCATTGGTTGGCACTGATAAGCAGCATTAATTGGCACTGATAGGCAGAATTGGTTGGCACTGATAAGCAGCCCTGGCACGGATAGGCAGCACTAGTTGGCATGGATAGGCAGCATTGGTTGGCACTGTAAGCAGCACTGGCACTGATAGGCAGCATTGGTTGGCACTGGCACTGATAAGCAACACTGGCACTAATAGGCAGCATTGGTCGGCACTAATAATCAGCACTGATTTGCAGCATTGGTTGGCACTGATTGACAGCATTGGTTGGCACTGATAGGCAGCACTGGTTTGCACTGATAGACAGCACTGGTTGGCACTGATAGGCAGAATTAGTTGGCACTGATAAGCAGCACTCGCATGGATAGGCAGTACTGGTTGGCACTGATAGGCAGCACTGGTTGGCACTGAGGATCAGCACTGGCACTAATAGGCAGCATTGGTTGGCACGGATAAGCAGCACTGGCACTGATAGGCAGCATTGGTTGGCACTGATAGGCAGCACTAGTTTGCACTGGTTGGCACTGATAGGCAGAATTGGTTGGCACTGATAAGCAGCACTGGCACGGATAGGCAGTACTGGTTGGCACTGATTGGCAGCATTGGTTGGCACTGGCAGCATTGGTTGGCACTGATTGGCAGCATTGGTTGGCACTGATTGGCAGCATTGGTTGGCACTGATAGGGGAGAGGGGGAGTTTCACATTCAGGAGATCGTGAGAATTGCCAGAGCTGTTCAGTGTATGAAACTGTCAGATGATGACACTGCATGCATGGAGAGATACCAGCTGTTAAAAGTCAGCGGTGATGTTGGTCGTGGGCGGGACTAAACAGTTACCAAACAGCAGCCAATAGGATGGGTCTGGGCGGGCCGCTACATTTCTCTGGCTCCGCCCTCTCTCTGAAGCAGCCCAATCATTGGCTGGTGTTGGTGCTTGGTCCCGCCCACCCCCGACATCACGGCTGAGTTGTGATGACTTACAACTGAGCCGCGATGTCGGGGTGGGCGGGACCAAGTGCTATAAACACCAGCCAATGTTTGAGCTGCTTTAGAGAGGGGGCGGGGCCACATAAATGTAGCGGCCCGCCCAGACCCCATCCCATTGGCTTGTGTTTGATGGCCGTTCAGTTCCGCCCACCCCCGACATCACCCTGACATTAAGACAGCTGGTCTCACTTCCTGCATGCAGTGTCATTATCTGACAGTTTCATACACTGATCAGCTCTGGCAATTCTCACGATCTGCTGCCTGTGAAACTGTTTCACAGGCAGCGCGGGCCACACACTCTCTTGGATGCAGCATTTTGGGGCAAATCTCTGGAGACAGCACGGGGTGATTAGGGTGTGCCCAGGCACACCCGGCACACCCCGTGCGCACGCCTATGCAAAGGGCTAAAAAGTAAATGACTCACCTATAGCTTTCAATTTATTATACCTGATGTATATGTTATTTTAGAGAATATGCCATTACATGGACTACGTTTCAAGTATATATCATGCTATTTCATTTAATGGACTATGGTTGAAGAAAGGCGCTGTAAAAAAAATGTAAAATTAATTTACGGTTTCTGATATTATGATGAAAGATTAGCTTTTTTAAACATCAGCCTTCACTGGAAGCTAAAATTGAAGCTATACATTTGAATTGTGACACCATAGCTTTTGTTTTTCTACATTTCGTAACATTTACAGTTTCAATTAACATTGCTCCAAATCCAGTATACTAAAAATGGTAACTACCGTGCTTGTCATAGTTTTATATAAAGATATATATATAAATATATACATATACATATATATATATATATGTATATATATACATATATATATATATATATATGTATATACACTGGGGACGGAAAGTATTCAGACCCCCTTAAATTTTTCACTCTTTGTTATATTGCAGCCATTTGCTAAAATCATTTAAGTTAATTTTTTGTCCTCATTATTGTACACACAGTACCCCATATTGACAGAAAAACACAGAATTGTTGACATTTTTGCAGATTTATTAAAAAAGAAAAACTGAAATATCACATGGTCCTGTCATGTGACCAGGTGCTGTCATGAGGAGAATCAGGAGGTGAAAGGAACTGCCTGAAGAGCTCAGAGACAGAATTGTTGCAAGGCACAGATCTGGCCAAGGTTACAAAAAAATTTCTGCTGCACTTAAGGTTCCTAAGAGCACAGTGCCTCCATAATCCTTAAATGGAAGATGTTTGGGATGACCAGAACCCTTCCTAGAGCTGGCTGTCCTGCCAAACTGAGCTATCGGGGGAGAAGAGCCTTGGTGAGAGAGGTAAAGAAGAACCCAAATATCACTGCGGCTGAGCTCCAGAGATGCAGTCGGGAGATGGTAGAAAGTTGTAAAAAGTCAACCATCTCCCAAGCCAGCACTCTTGTTAATGGGGACCACCTTAGGCACCATACCATCACCCCAAGCTGCTTGTGTACAGTTACGCCGCCTCAGCTCCCGTGATGTGGTTTATGCTTCCGGTTCACCGTGTCTCGCTCGCCCCATATTCCACCTACTGCCGGGGTTGGTGAGTGTATTTGGTTAACCTTTTTTAACACCATTTTTTACCCTTAAACAGAGTGTGGTTTCACCATAATTGTATAACTTACAGGAATCTGTCGCATCTGCTCCTGACGAGTGGAGATAATTCCACGAAACGCGTAGAGCTACTGGATGCTACAGAGACACATAATATGTTCCGACGATGTCATAACATGAACCCAATACTTGTAGATTCCTATCATGCGACTATTATTACAGGTGCCAGGCATGCTGTGTTCGGCATTTTTAGGCCATATTGCTGTTATATATTATCATCATGAATCTATCTTTATTTATGTCCACAATTATATATCTTTGTACTACCATGTCTATACCTTGTGCTTATATGTATATATATGAAATTACCTTATCATTTATCTTGATATGAATAAAATGTAATATTTTTTATTATCACCTCCGCATTTCAGCCGCTTCATTTAAAATCCCATTTCCTCTATTATATGGTCTGAATACTTAGGACCATGTGATATTTCAGTTTTTCTTTTTTAATAAATCTGCAATTGTCAACAATTCTGTGTTTTTCTGTCAATATGGGGTGCTGTGTGTACATTAATGAGGAAAAAAATGAACTTAAAAAATTTTAGCAAATGGCTGCAATATAACAAAGAGTGAAAAAATTAAGGGGGTATGAATACTTTCCGTCCCCACTGTATATATATATATATATATATATATATATATATATATATATATATATATATATTTAGATATATACAGTATCTCACAAAAGTGAGTATATCCCTCACATTTTTGTAAATATTTTATTTTATATTTTCATGTGACAACACTGAAGAAATGACACTTTGCTACAATGTAAAGTGGTGAGTGTACAGCTTGTATAACAGTGAAAATTTGCTGTCCCCTCAAAATAACTCAACACACAGCCATTAATGTATAAACCACTGGCAACAAAGGTAAGTACACCCCTAAGTGAAAATGTCCAAATTGGGCCCAATTAGCCATTTTCCCTCCCTGGTGTCAAGTGACTCGTTAGTGTTACAGGGTCTCAGGTGTGAATGGGGATCAGGTGTGTTAAATTTCGTGTTATCGCTTTCCCCCCTCTCATACTGGTCAGTGGAAGTTCAACATGGCACCTTATGGCAAGGAACTCTCTGAGGATCTGAAAAAAAAAACTGTGGCTCTACATAAAGATGGCATAGGCTATAGGAAGATTGCCAAAACCCTGAAACTGAGCTACAGCACGGTGGCCAAGACCATACAACGGTTTAACAGGATAGGTTCCACTCAGAACAGGCCTCGCCATGGTCGACCAAAGAAGTTGAGTGCACACGCTTAGCGTCATATCCAGAGGTTGTCTTTCGGAGATAAACGTATAAGTGCTGCCAGCATTGCTGCAGAAGTTGAAGAGGTGGGGTTCAGCCTGTCAGTGCTTGGACCATACACAGCACACTGCATCAAATTGCTCTGCATGGCATCGTCCCAGAAGGAAGCCTCTTCTAAAGAGGATGCACAAGAAAGCCTGCAAACAGTTTGCTGTCTAGGGGGATGGATTACTGGAACCATGACCTGTGGTCTGATGTGCTCTGATGAGACCAAGATAAACGTATTTGGTTCAGATGGTGTCAGGCGTGTGTAGCAGCAACCAGGTGAGGAGTACAAAGACAAGTGTGTCTTGACTGCAGTCAAGCATGGTGGTGGGAGTGTCATGGTCTGGGACTGCATGAGTGCTGCTGGCACAGGGGAGCCACAGTTCATTGAGGGAACCATGAATGCCAACATGTACTGTGACATACTGAAGCAGAGCACGATCCCCTCCGTTTGGAGACTGGGCCGCGAGGCAGTATTCCAACATGATAACGACCCCAAACACACCTCCAAGATGAACACTGCCTTGCTAAAGAAGCTGAGGGTAAAGGTAATGGACTGGCCAAACATGTCTACAGACCTAAACCCTATTGAGCATCTGTGGGGCATCCTTAAACAGAAACAGGAGAAGCGCAAAGTCTCTAACATCCACCAGCTCTGTGATGTCATCATGGAGGGGTGGAAGAGGACTCCAGTGGCAACCTGTGAAGTTCTGGTGAACTCCATTCCCGAGAGGGTTAAGGCAGTGCTGGAAAATAATGATGGCCACACAAAATATTGACACTTTGGGCCCAATTTGGACATTTTCACTTAGGGGTGTACTCACTTTTGTCGCCAGCGGTTTAGACATTAATGGCCGTGTGTTGAGTAGGGATGAGCTTCGAGTTCGTGTTCTACTCGAACATCGGCTGTTCGCCAGTTCGCCGAACAGCGAACAATTTGGCGTGTTCGCGGCAAATTCGAAAGCCGCGGAACACCCCTTAAAAGTCTATGGGAGAATTTAAAAGTGCTAATTTTAATGGATTATATGCATGGTATTGTCATAAAAAGTGTTTGGGGACCTGGGTCCTGCCCAAGGGGACATGTATCAATGCAAAAAAAGTTTTAAAAACGACTGTTTTTACTTTACCACCTGGTGACCCCACCCCCCTCTGACACACGGGGACTTGACGGGGACTTGACGAGGACTTTCCTATGGCTTTTCCCGTGATGTCAGAGGGGGCAGGGTCACATGGTTACGTAACAGGTGGCCCTGCCCTCCATTATTTAAGAAGTGTCAGAAGAAGAGAAGCGTCACACAGCGGGAGCCTCCCATGGATGTGGAGCAGCCCAAGAACGAAGCGGGGAAGAAGACGCTGCGGAGGAAGATGCCGGACGAGAACACCGGAGCAAGAAGCAGAGGATCGGAGGAAGAACCAGAGGAAGAAGAAGATGGAGGAAGAAACTGAAGGAAGAAAGAAGGTAGAAGGAAGGAAGAAGACCCGAAATAGACGGAAAGAAGAAGACTTTAAATAAAGGAATTGTCAAAAACTGTCTCTTGTCAATTTTAACATTTTTGACACTTTTTTTGTGAAATGGTAGGGGTACTTTTGTACCCCATTACCATTTCACTCAAGGGGGGCGGGATCTGGGGGTCCCCTTGTTAAAGGGGGCTTCCAGATTCCAATAAGCCCCCTGCCCGCAAACCCCCACAACCACCTGCCAAGGGTTGTGGGGATAAGGCCCTTGTCCTCATCAACATGAGGACAAGGTGCTTTGGGGGGCCGCTACCCCAAAGCACCCTCCCAATGTTGAGGGCATGTGACCTGGTACGGTTCAGGAGGGGGGGGCACTCTCTCGCCCCCCCTCTTTTCCTGCGGCCTGGCAGGTTGCGTGCTCAGATAAGGTTCTGGTATGGATTTTTAGGGGGACCCCACGCCATTTTTTTTATTTTGGCGCGGGGTTCCCCTTAAAATCAATACCAGACCTGAAGGGTTTGGTATGGATTTTGAGGGGGACCCGCATGACATTTTTTAAAAAACTTTGGCCCGGGGTTCTCCTTAGTATCCATACAAGACCTGAAGGGCCTGGTATGGAATTTAGGGGGACCCCCATCGCCACAACCCGGACTTCCCTCCAGGGACCTCCACATCCTTCCTCTCAGACTCTTGGCCACATTCCTCCATCCGAAAAACCTAACCTCTGACCTGATTGGTCCCGACAGACCACCCCATTGGAGTCGCTATGCCTAAAATCAGAACCCCAAGCTTGCGTCATCTCCTACACATGCGCCTTACTAATCTACAACCATAACCCCAAATCTAACTGGGCTAACCACCAGTGGGAACAAGAACTCTCCACTGATCTCTCAGACCAAGAATGGGTTTAGACATTAACGGCTGTGTGTTGAGTTATTTTAAGGGGACAGCAAATTTACACAGTTATACAAGCTGTACACTCACTACTTTACATTGTAGCAAACTGTCATTTCTTCAGTGTTGTCACATGAAAAGATATAATAACATATTTACAAAAATGTGAGGGGTGTACTCACTGTTGTGAGATATTGTATATACAACCCTTGTTACACAGTTACATTTCTTTATATATGTGTATATGTATAAGGTTGCCAAAGCGGCTGCGTCCGTACATGCATAAGTAAATGTTATATCTTTGATAACTCAATAAAAAATAAAAAATTAAATTAAATGTCCTGTATGCATGGGCATTATTCAACTTTGGCCAAAGTAGTTTATTTTTATCTACAGATGCCTCTTATTTGCATAGGCAATTTTTGGTAAAGATGAACTAACCATTTAACACTCTTTCTATCAAACATCAACCACACCTTTTCACACATAAATAATTTTCCTGCTTTCTTTATATCTACCATCCAATAAACCAGCACAAAATTCTTACTACAGTACTTACAAGTACAGGATGAACCTTCATTTGTCAGCATCACAGCAAAAAAAAGTATACTCCCCTGTTATTGTATCTCAGATATATCCTATTAGTTATAATAGGAGGCTTGAGTAAGGAAATATTAGAACTCTCCCCATTTGGGTGCTTGTACTCCAGGACAGGCACCGTCTCTCATGAATAGGTATGATGATGCATAAAAATGTATATTATTGTCTGCCCGCAATTTTAGTGCCTTATAATGGTCTCAAATAGTACAGTCTAACAGAAAGAACTGACATCCATCAAATATGCAGTCACCGTTATGCTAAACACTCAATAGCTTTTGTTTCTGTACGTTCCTGAACAATATTTTACAGGTCTTATATTTTCACATTTTCTCCTTAATTCCCCAATCTCGTAAGACACATATTTGAAAAGAAGTTTGCAGAAAGAAATTGTATATCATTTTGAAAAAAAAAGTAATTTTACATTCTGATGAATGAATTGTGAACTTTGATTGACCTCCTTGTGATAAACCTTTTCTATGCAGCAAGATGCTTAGCAAGCAATTGTGAAGTTGGTTTTCAGGGAAAATCCTTCTGGGCATAAAGGTGAACTGCTGGTACAATGTGCCCACACAGAGCTATTCACATACCTTCTCACTTATTAACACATATAAATGCGTAGAGAAAGAAAGACAGCATAAAATGTACACAATGTTTATGGATAACAATGCAGCTGTGAATGTGGAAGACAACTGTATGGAAAGGCTTTCATCAACAGTTGTTCATAATATAAATGTTTTCTGTATGTGCTACAAGTAAACTTCATTGTATTTGCTTACAGACATGAAAAGTTATGGTATGCTAGGTACAGCTATGTAATTAATCTTTAACATATAAATAAAATTATAACACTGGACTCATATATGTGTGGATTTAAATGACCGCAGCCTTTTATTATAGGTATATATCATATATATATACATATATATACATATATATATATAATAATTAACCGTTTATTATCAAATACTGATATTAAAATATCAACAACAACAACACATTTTGTAGCTTAGCTATTAAAGAAGCTCAAGCTAATCAAACCATAACACAAAGGGGGTCATTTACTAAAGGCAAATCCACTTTGCACTACAAGTGCACTTGGAAGTACAGTCGCTGCAGATATGAGGGGGACATGCAAGGAAAATAAAAAACAGCATTTTTGCTTGTACATGATTAGATGATAAAGCTTCCCCTCATTTCAGATCTTCCCCTCAGATCTAAAGCGACTGCACTTCCAAGTGGACTTCCAAGTGCACTTGTAGTGCAAAGTGTATCTGCCTTTAGTAATTCAACCCCAAAGTCCCTTCTCAAAGAAAAGGGCAAAAACCTCATAATATGAGCTGCGACATGGAATGGGGGGGAGGGGATGTGCTTGTTTCTCTTGATCCTGCTGACTGCACTGTTATGACGCATTTTTCTTTCTTTTATACAGTAGGTCTTTACTCGTGCCAGGACCGTTACAGACATCTTAAACCAATCAAAGGTAAGTACACATAACTGACACAAACTGGTTTAAACAGTAATATTTTACTGTCTACCAGCATCCCATATGTGGTGGGTGGGGACATTTCTTGCCCCTCCCACCACTTTTATTACAGATGGTATTATTGTTCCTGTGCTGATTTCCAAAGACAAAAAGGGTTTTTTCTTTTGGCTACACATCACCTTTTTTTCATTAGACCAATGAAAATATTCACCTTCCGACATCATATATCTGGATGTGTAACGCTCAGAGACTTGTGTTTATTTATGAGATACATAATTTTTTTTTTTTTTTTTTTTCGTTTTTGCAAACTGTATTTTTCTGGGAGATATGGAACATCCTATTTTATACCTTGTCATCTGGGTTTTATTTTTGAACACAGCTGGCCTGAGACATTACACAGCAGCTGAATATTGTTAGTGGCCTGATAATTTAAGAACATTTTTTTTCTATTTACACACATCAGCTGCAGGGTATCTAGACCCAAAAAGTGAACCCAGTGGGCAATGAAAGAAGTATACATTACATTAGGGCAGCCTTTCTCAACATTTTTACCCTAAAGGAACCCTTGAAAAAATGTTAATTGTCTTGGGGAACCCCTGTTAAAACCATTTCCTGAGGGGTCAGTTGTAAAAATAGCCCTTACATTGGTGGTCTGTAGGAAGAATGCCCCCTCACAGACAGCAAAAAGATCATTGTTGTAATGAGGTTGACTCTGCCAGGGGGCATTGACCTGGAAATATGCAGGCACCGCCAAATGGGAGGTCAATCAGCCACAACATTGATGGGTCAGAACTATGTGGGAGGATTTGCTTAATGCATATCTAAATCGAAAACCAAAACAGTAATATATTGCAGCTTATCATCCCTTAGATGTAGTGGATTTTCAGGCCTATTTCCTTGATTTCCACATGGTAATCCTGTAAATACAATAGTTCCTGTTCTTTGGTGGCTACGCTCAAGCCTCCAGTGTATCTATGAAGAGAGAAAGGGATGCTATCCAGGCTGAACTTCCTAGCTCTGAGGAAGGGGGTGCACCCCAAAACACGTTAGCTGTACCCCATGTTCTGTGCTTGTCCATGAACTGTGTTTATGGCCTTTTGTCAGTTGCAGTTTGTGTGTACTCACTTTTATACAAAAGTTTCTTATTATTAAATTATCTCTGGTAATGCACTAGGTGTGCACGCCTTCCATGTCTGTTTTTTTGAACTGCAAACATGCCTGCCTTAGTTCATCTCTATAATATGGGGGATATAGAGCTTAGTCGTTTTCAAGAGTAAGATAAAAGACTGTTTTGTTTAGCTCAGGGGATGTAACAAAGGGACGTTTCTGGCAAGATCATCATTTTGATTACCTTTGTACTTGCTGAAAATGTTCCTCTTATGAAAAATAAAGCCACCACTTTAAAAACTGGTAAGCTGCAATATATTTCATGTTTGATATTGGGGTTAGTTATCCTTCCAATTGTAAGTATAAGTATGGCAGATACAGGACCCAAAAAATTAATGACGAAAAAGGACTTAACATCTGGATTTAAAAATTCTTCTTAAGAAGTAACTGGGGACAGATAACTTGGAGGTCAATTCACTAATGCCCCGTACACACGGTCGGATTTTCCGATGGAAAATGTCCGATCTGAGCGTGTTATCGGAAATTCCGACCGTGTGTGGGCTCCATCGGACATTTTCCATCGGATTTTCCGACACACAAAGTTGGAGAGCAGGAGATAAAATTTGATATTGATATCTTTTATTATTTAATCTCAAGGAGATTGTTTGTTGTTGGTGTCCCTTGTTCATTTCACATTGTATATTTGAAATGTACCTGAATGCTCACAAACAAACTGTCCTTTTTGAAGTAAAACGCATAGGAGAGTATAATTCAAAACAAAAATCCTTTATTAAGGGCTCAGAACCAAACAAAGAGGAAGGCAACACTGGATCAACATGAGAAATTAGCGAAGCCTGGGACCCCCACGGCAGACATCAATTCTTGAACATCAAAATTGGTGGCCTGAGGAGTCCATATGTAAGGGAGGGCAGTCTGGTCCAGAGTTCGCAGAGATCCGGATAGCAGCAGATGACATGTGTGTCCCCAGGCTGTGGTACCACAAGAGGCTGCATTTTTTGGCCGACCAGACTGCATCCAGGGTCCTCACTTTCTGGTCTTCCTTTCACACTTCCTTCCGGGCTGTGGCTGTGCAGTTGGAGATGTGGCAGGAGGAGGAGTAGGACCTGGAGGAGGACTGGGAGGACCTGGAGGAGAGGGAGGACGAGGAGGAGGACCTGCAGGAGGAGGAGGAGGACCATCGCAAAGGTGTGTCTGAGCTGTCATTTGGCCCCTCATACCTTTGTTAAGAGCCTCCAATATGAGCGCCTCACACAAGACTTGTTGGCCCTCCTCCATCCTCTGCATTTTATATGCAATGACGGCAGCAATGTCCTCCTCCACGGTCTGCCGTGCTCCCAGGACCTCTGTAGCCCTCCAAAAGAGTCCTCCGGTAGCCTCCTCTAGGGCACTCCTCCTACTGCCACTTTCTCTTTTCAGTGGGGGGTGGAGGGACCTGCAGATCAGCCAGCCGGCTCGGCCCGGCCACCTCCTGGCTGAGACTTCCCTGTGTATGAAAAGGGACATGGTTTTAGTTGTTGCTTCATCAATCACAATCCTAAATTAGTACTCCCAACTAACATCTAGTTAACATCATTGATTGGACAACCAGCAATATTTAGAGGAATGCTATACCTGGCTCAATCTGGGCTCCTCCACATGTGGCCTGGAAGGCCCAGGTTGGGCGTCAGAAGCCTCAGCCGGGGGGGGGAAGGAAGCGTGGAAGGAAGACTGGAGAGGGATGGCCTGCCAAAAAATGCAGCCTGTCGTAGTACAACATCCTGGGGAGATAGATGTCATCTGCTGCTCTGGATCTCTGTGAATCCAGGACTTTCTTGCGCTCCCTTAGATATGTACTCCTCAGGCCACCAATGAAGATCTTTAAATAGGTGATGTCTGCCGTGGGGATCACCTGCTTCACAATTTCACACAATTGCACCAGTGCTGCCTTCCTCTTTGCTTGGTTCTTGAAATGGGGGTGTTTAATCTCCCACAGACAGGGCAGCTCCCTTAAGATATCTATGAATACTGACATGAAGTCATTGTCTTTCAGTAAGATATCCATGTTCACTGCAAGACACAACACAAGACAAAGCCTAATGTCAGACAAAACTCTCCTAATCTTGTTACAATATAGGCTTCAATGTAGAAGCCTATATTACCTTCGTTCTTACGATCGGCGCGTCCAATGCTCCTTCCTCCGCTCACAGATCGTACATAATACGCACGTGTGTTACGCTTTATACACACTGCGCATGCATGTAACTCCGCCCTCCCCTGACGTTCTTTCTAGTCTATTCCCCACCCCTTTTCGTTTGGCGCAGTGGGTGAAGAGCACATGGCGGTGTCAGAGCAGTTGCGTGCTAATTATAGCAACGAGGAGGAGGAAAGCCCGGATCCGGACACGTCCCAATCCAGAAGGAGACGTTTTAAGGCCACAAATATGTCCTTTGGCGAGATGTTGGAGATGGTCGACATCATGAAGAAGTCCGACTATGATGGAAAGTATGGGCCTTACCCCAACCCCAATATCCGAAAGGCCAAGATCATGGCGAAAGTGGTCAGGAGTCTGCACCGGAATTTTGGGGTACGAAGATCGAAAGATCAGCTCAGGAAGCGGTGGTCGGACCTGAAATTGAGAGAGCCAGAGCAGTACCGAAAGATCCGGAGAGTGCTGCAAAAAAGTAAGTAGTTGTGCTGTGTTCCTATTCTTTCTGTCTTTATTGCGTTCGTGCTGCTCCATATGCTTTTATTAATTGTAACGTTTAATAGGGCAACTTTAATGTTCATGGGCCCATTATTCGTTCGTATCAAACATTTTTCTTTTGGCCTCTAAAACCCCATTGTTTAGGCCATATGCATTTTCCCACATTTTTTTTGGGCCTACTTGGATGCCAAATAGTTGTTTGTGTAGATGGGTTTATTACTAGAATGAAATGCAAACTAGATTGTGTGTAAGGAGAGGACACTGAGCAGCTGTTTTCACATCTGGACACTGGAGCACTAGTGTGGGACACCAGAACACCATTTTTATTAGGGGGCCACACAGGTGCTCCAGTGTATACTATAGGGGGGGCTACATCTGTGAAGCTTGTGCTAAACAGGTAAAGTATTGCAGCTTGACAAAGGGCAAGAAAAAAAATACATCTTGGAACTCGGCTAAAATAGACAATTGTACCCCACTTCCAAGCAATGTTTCCTTTTTATAGTTCTGCCATCAAATATCTGTGTGCTAATTATACCATTTTTGTTTGACGTAGGGGAGAAAAGACTCGGAGGACACCCCTCATCCGAGGAGACCACAGACCCCCCACCTATGGAAGAAGGTGAAATACCCCCAAACGAAGAAGAGCAGGAGGAAGAAGAAGATGTGGTGGAGATTGGCACCACAACAGGTGAGTGTCTGCGACCACAGGCTCAGGTAAAAGAGATGGATGGTGGCAGATTTTTTATACCTGTTTTTGTTTTGTTTCTCTCTTTTTAGGTGATCGTGCTCCAGAACGTTTCACATCAGAAAGTGCCCAGATCCTGATCGGGGAGATCATGGGGTGTAATGTAGAACTGCAAAACATATAGCAAAAAATCAATGATGTTATTAAAAAAAATAACATCATTGATGTTTTGGGGTGAATTTAAAACCCCACAAAATCACTTTTTGTATTGTGGTCCAATCTTTTAAATCTTTTTGCAATGTTTTGAAAAGCCAAATTTGGAGGATGCACACAGTGTGTCAACATGTGCTATCTGCCATCACGGGAGATCAATGGATGCGTTTTGGGGGTGCAACCCCTTCCTCAATTATAAAGTAGCGTTGAGGAAGGGCTTGCTCCCCCAAAACACGTCCCTTGATCCCCCCTGATGGCAGATAGCACATGTTGACATTCGTAAATTTGTGTGCATCTTCCAAATTTGGCTTTTGCAGGGGTGATTTCCCCCCATCTGAACACTATATCAAACCCAGGGGGGCCCAGCTTGGGAGGGATCCGCTGAGCCCGCTCCCCCGCCTAGAAAGGTGAAAATTGAGCCCCTGGTAGGAGGGAACGTAGTAGGCCTTCAATAAACTCCGTCGGACATTTCCCCTCAGCTCCTTCCGCCAGACCTACAATACGGAGGTTGTTCCTCCTATTACGGTTTTCCGCATCTTCGGATTTATATTCCAGTGCTCTAATTTTGGTTTGCAGGGCCCTTAAGTCTGTTCCATGAGATTCTACAGTGTCCTCCACTTGCCCCAGACGCTGTTCGGCATCCGAGAGCCTGCCCCTTATTTTATCCATGTCCAGCCTTATTAGACCAACATCTAATTGCACAGCATCTACCTTGGAGGTAAGGGTAGTAAGAGAGGCTTGGCAATTTCCTATAGCAGCCAAGACATCAGCCAGGCCTGGCTGTGTAGAGGGGGACTGCTCTGGCTGCTCTGTCTGGGACGCCATGTTGCCACTGGCTTGCCTCCCGGGCCCCACCTGGCCCACACAGGCCGCCTCTGTCTCCACCGGTTCGGGGGGAAATTTCAACTTCTTACCCCTTCCTCTGGCTGGCCGGGATGATCGGCGGTGCATGTGAAGAAGTCCGTCGGCTTAAAGACCTGCTGCTGATGCTGCTTTAAGAATCTTCCACAAGTAAGTTGCAGGGGCGGAGGTGATCTTGGGTGCAGCAAGATGGCCGCTGCTCCAGAGACCAGGTCGGGGCCCCAGACCCTCCAGCCAGTTGTCACAGGGTGTAGAGATGCTGTGGCAGTGCTCACAGGTGATCCGGTGGTCAGGACAGGCAGCCCAGGGTCCCTGGGGAGCAAGATGTGGTAGGGAAATGTGCAGGAGCTGCCGCCGGGTGTAGCAAGATGGCCGCCGCTCCAGGCAGCAGGTCGGCCTCAGACCCTCCAGCCAGCCTCTACAGGGCACAAAGTTGCAGTGGTAGTGTCTATAGGTGGTCCGGTGGCCAGGGCAGCTAATCAGGGGTCTCTGGGGAGCAGGATGCGGCCAGAAATTGTGTTGGAGCCGCCGCCGGGTGCAGCAAGATGGCCGCCGCTCCACAGACTAGGCCGAAGCCGTGGTCTGTCCTACAGGCCGTCCCCGGGCGGGGAGATCCGGCGATCGCGGCCGCGGATGGCGCTCCAAACGGCTGGATTAGTCCGATGGCCAGGTCAGGAACAAAGCAGGCTTGTGGATGACTGCAGAGAGGTTAGGATCACCCGGATTACAACAGGATTGTATGGGCAAGCGGAGCTTTCACTAAACCCGTCCTACCCCATCACTCTCCAGGCCATGCCCCCTGCTATATCAAACCCAGTTCCTAAATACTGATGTCTGATATAGCCTTCAGGTTTTACCTAATGTGAACTTTGTAAGTTCAGTTTTTTGTCTTTCTTGTTGGTTTTAACCAGGCCTGTTTTATCTGAAATGGACATTTCGATTTTTGATAATGCTACTGCAAAAATTGTTATACAACAAACATGTTGGTTTGTTTTAAAAACCTTTGGTAAATGCACATGTGATTGTGCAGGTATAAAAAAGTTGCTTACTCAAGAATGTGTGTATTATTGTCTCAACCCTACAATACAACACTTTTGGGGTGATGTAATTGCTGTTTTCAGCAAAAATGGGTGTTATTTCCTAAGGGCAAATCCTCTTTGACTACAAGTGCAGTTTCAGTGCAGTTGCAAGTGCACTTGTAGTGAATAGGGATGAGCTTCGAGTTCGAGTCGAACTCATGTTCTACTCGAACATTGGCTGTTCGCAAGTTCGCCGAACAGCGAACAATTTGGGGTGTTCGCGGCAAATTCGAATGCCGCGGAACACCCTTTAAAAGTCTATGGGAGAAATCAAAAGTGCAAATTTTAAAGGCTTATATGCATGTTCTTGTCATAAAAAGTGTTTGGGGACCTGGGCCCTGCCCCAGGGGACATGGATCAATGCAAAAAAAAGTTTTAAAAACGGACGTTTTTTCAGGAGCAGTGATTTTAATAATGCTTAAAGTCAAACAATAAAAGTGTAATATCCCTTTAAATTTCGTACCTTGGGGGTGTCTATAGTATGCCTGTAAAGGGGCGCATGTTTCCTGTGTTTAGAACAGTCTGACAGCAAAATGACATTTTGAAGAAAAAAACACATTTAAAACTACCCGCGGCTATTGCATTGCCGACAATACACATAGAAGTTCATTGATAAAAACGGCATGGGAATTCCCCACAGGGCAACCCCGAACCAAAAAAAAAAATGATGTGGGAGTCCCCCTAAATTCCATACAAGGCCCTTCAGGTCTGGTATGGATATTAAGGGGAACCCCAGCCAAAATTTTAAAAAAAAAATGACGTGGGGTTCCCCCTAAATTCCATACCAGACCCTTCAGATCTGGTATGGATTTTAAGGGGAACCCCGCGCCAAAAAACAAACAAAAAAAAAACGGCGTGGGGTCCCCCCAAAAATCCATACCAGACCCTTATCCGAGCACGCAACCTGGCAGGCCGCAGGAAAAGAGGGGGGGACGAGAGTGCGCCCCCCCCTCCTGAACCGTACCAGGCCACATGCCCTCAACATTGGGAGGGTGCTTTGGGGTAGCCCCCCAAAACACCTTGTCCCCATGTTGATGAAGACAAGGGCCTCATCCCCACAACCCTGGCTGGTGGTTGTGGGGGTCTGCGGGCGGGGGGCTTATCGGAATCTGGAAGCCCCCTTTAACAAGGGGACCCCCAGATCCCGGCCCCCCCCCTGTGTGAAATGGTAAGGGGGTACTTACCCCTACCATTTCACTAAAAAACTGTCAAAAATATTAAAAATGACAAGAGACAGTTTTTGACAATTCCTTTATTTAAATGCTTCTTCTTTCTTCCTTCATCTTCTTCTGGTTCTTCTGGCTCTTCTGGTTCTTCCTCCGGCGTTCTCGTCCAGCATCTCCTCCGCGGCGTCTTCTATCTTCTTCTCCTCGGGCCGCTCCGCACCCATGGCATGGGGGGGAGGCTCCCGCTCTTCTCTTCATCTTCTTCTTCTTCTTCATCTCTTCTTCCTTCTTCTCTTCTTCATTTCTTCTCCGGGCCGCTCCGCAGCCATGCTGGCATGGAGGGAGGCTCCCGCTGTGTGACGGCGTCTCTTCGTCTGACGGTTCTTAAATAACGGGGGCGGGGCCACTCGGTGACCCCGCCCCCCTCTGACGCACGGTGACTTGACGGGACTTCTCTGTGACGTCACGGGGAATGCCACAGGGAAGTCCCGTCATGACCCGTGCGTCAGAGGGGGGCGGGGTCACCGGGTGGCCCCGCCCCCCGTTATTTAAGAACCGTCAGACGAAGAGACGCCGTCACACAGCGGGAGCCTCCCACCATGCCAGCATGGCTGCGGAGCGGCCCGGAGAAGAAATGAAGAAGAGAAGAAGGAAGAAGAGATGAAGAAGAAGAAGAAGATGAAGAAGATGAAGAGAAGATCGGGAGCCTCCCCCCATGCCATGGGTGCGGAGCGGCCCGAGGAGAAGAAGATAGAAGACGCCGCGGAGGAGATGCTGGACGAGAACGCCGGAGGAAGAACCAAAAGAGCCAGAAGAACCAGAAGAAGATGAAGGAAGAAAGAAGAAGCATTTAAATAAAGGAATTGTCAAAAACTGTCTCTTGTCATTTTTAACATTTTTGACAGTTTTTTAGTGAAATGGTAGGGGTAAGTACCCCCTTACCATTTCACACAGGGGGGGGCCAGGATCTGGGGGTCCCCTTGTTAAAGGGGGCTTCCAGATTCCGATAAGCCCCCCGCCCGCAGACCCCCACAACCACCGGCCAGGGTTGTGGGGATGAGGCCCTTGTCTTCATCAACATGGGGACAAGGTGTTTTGGGGGGTTACCCCAAAGCACCCTCCCAATGTTGAGGGCATGTGGCCTGGTACGGTTCAGGAGGGGGGGGCCGCACTCTCGTCCCCCCCTCTTTTCCTGCGGCCTGCCAGGTTGCCTGCTCGGATAAGGGTCTGGTATGGATTTTTGGGGGAACCCCACGTCATTTTTTTTTTAAATTTTGGCTGGGGTTCCCCTTAATATCCATACCAGACCTGAAGGGCCTTGTATGGAATTTAGGGGGACTCCCACATCATTTTTTTTTTTTAATTTTGGTTCGGGGTTGTCCTGTGGGGAATTCCCATGCCGTTTTTATCAATGAACTTCTATGTGTATTGTCGGCAATGCAATAGCCACGGGTAGTTTTAAATGTGTTTTTTCCTTCAAAATGTCATTTTGCTGTCAGACTGTTCTAAACACGGGAAACATGCGCCCCTTTACAGGCATACTATAGACACCCCCCAGGTACGAAATTTAAAGGGATATTACACTTTTATTGTTTGACTTTCAGCATTATTAAAATCACTGCTCCTGAAAAAACGGCCGTTTTTAAAACTTTTTTTTGCATTGATTCATGTCCCCTGGGGCAGGACCCGGGTCCCCAAACACTTTTAATGACAATAACTTGCATATAAGCCTTTAAAATTAGCACTTTTGATTATTCATGTTCGTGTCCCATAGACTTTAACGGTGTTCACGTGTTCGAACAAACTTTTTTCCTGTTCGCATGTTCTGGTGCGAACC
Source organism: Lithobates clamitans (assembly GCA_037952925.1). NCBI lineage: Eukaryota > Metazoa > Chordata > Amphibia > Anura > Ranidae > Lithobates > Lithobates clamitans. The sequence continues at coordinate 2,856,738 of JBBGZY010000223.1, forward strand.
GAACAGGGGGGTGTTCGGCTCATCCCTAGTAGTGAAATGTGTTTTTTGCATTTAGGAAATAACAGCCAACAGTGCTTTGTATAAGGTTACACAATCACAACCTTTTCTGGACTCAACACATTTCTGTCAGGGTCAGCTAAAACAAACACAAGCAGTAAATGTCTACCAAGAATTTCTTTTTTTTTATTATGAAAAAGGCTTCACATATTGTCTAGCATATTGATAGCCCCCCTACCCGCAAAGAACTCCAGGTAGCGTAACCGGACATCACGGGCACTCAGGGTGGGCAAGCCAGGACGGCCACTTTCAAGCGCCGTCAGTGTGGTTTGATGTAGGATTCCGGCCTCAGGCCCAACTGAGCCAGCATAGTTGGCCGAATGTTTCCTTAAAAAGTTATGGAGAACACAGCACGCCAGTATAATATGGTTCAGTTTATACTCCGCCATATGGATGGGTGTCAGAAATAGTCGGAACCGGCTGGCCAGGATTCCAAATGTGTTCTCCACCACTCTTCGGGCTCTGGCCAGCTGGTAATTAAAAACCCTCTGTTCCGGAGTGGGAATGGCCGCATCAGGTGGTCCCCCAGCGCAAACACTTGATCAGCAATGAACACAAATGGGAGTCCTTCCACATTGTCCTCTGGAGCTGGCAAGTCCAAGCTGCCATTCTGGAGACGCCTGTAGAACTCCGTCTGGGCGATGACTCCACCATCGGACATCCGGCCATTCTTCCCCACGTCCACATACAAGAAGTCGAAATTAGCCGACACCACCGCCAACATCACTATACTATTAACCACTTGACGACCGCCTCACGCCGATGTACGTCGGCAAAGTGGCACGGACAGGCAAAATCACGTACATGTACGTGATTTGCCTTCCGCGGGTGGGGGGTCCGATCGGACCCCCCCCCGGTGCCCGAGGCGGTCGTCGTTTGTCCAGCGGCGATCGGTGATGAGGGGGAGACCATCCGTTCGTGGCCCCCCCCTCGCGATCGCCGCCGGCCAATGAAAACACTCCTTTGCTGCTGTATGCTAAACAGCAGCAAAGGAAGTGATGTCATCTCCCCTCGGGTCGGTATTTTCCGTTCCGGCCCGAGGAGAGACGACAAGTATGTGAGTGCACAAACACTACACACACAGTAGAACATGCCAGGCACACAAATCACCCCGATCCCCCCCCCGATCGCCCCCCGATCCCCCCCCAATCACCCCCCCCCCCTGTCACAAACTGACACCAGCAGTTTTTTTTTTTTTTTTTTCTGATTACTGCATAGTGTCAGTTTGTGACAGTGACAGTGTTGGGACAGTGTATATTACCCCCCTTTAGGTCTAGGGTACCCCCCTAACCCCCCCTAATAAAGTTTTAACCCCTTGATCACCCCCTGTCACCAGTGTCGCTAAGCGATCATTTTTCTGATCGCTGTATTAGTGTCGCTGGTGACGCTAGTTAGTGAGGTAAATATTTAGGTTCGCCGTCAGCGTTTTATAGCGTCAGGGACCCCCATATACTATCTAATAAATGTTTTAACCCCTTGATTGCCCCCTAGTTAACCCTTTCACCACTGATCACCGTATAACCGATACGGGTGACGCTGGTTAGTTTGTTTATTTTTTATAGTGTCAGGGCACCCGCCGTTTATTACCGAATAAAGGTTTAGCCCCCCGATCGCCCGGCGGCGATATGCGTCGCCCCAGGCAGCGTCAAATTAGCGCCAGTACCGCTAACACCCACACACGCAGCATGCGCCTCCCTTAGTGGTATAGTATCTGAACGGATCAATATCTGATCCGATCAGATCTATACTAGCGTCCCCAGCAGTTTAGGGTTCCCAAAAACGCAGTGTTAGCGGGATCAGCCCAGATACCTGCTAGCACCTGCGTTTTGTGCCTCCGCCCAGCCCACCCAAGTGCAGTATCGATCGATCACTGTCACTTACAAGGCACTAAACGCATAACTGCAGCGTTCGCAGAGTCAGGCCTGATCCCTGCGATCGCTAACAGTTTTTTTGGTAGCGTTTTGGTGAACTGGCAAGCACCAGCCCCAGGCAGCGTCAGGTTAGCGCCAGTACCGCTAACACCCACGCACGCACCGTACACCTCCCTTAGTGGTATAGTATCTGAACGCATCAATATCTGATCCGATCAGATCTATACTAGCGTCCCCAGCAGTTTAGGGTTCCCAAAAACGCAGTGTTAGCGGAATCAGCCCAGATACCTGCTAGCACCTGCGTTTTGCCCCTCCGCCCGGCCCAGCCCAGCCCACCCAAGTGCAGTATCGATCGATCACTGTCACTTACAAAACACTAAACGCATAACTGCAGCGTTCGCAGAGTCAGGCCTGATCCCTGCGATCGCTAACAGTTTTTTTTGTAGCGTTTTGGTGAACTGGCAAGCACCAGCCCCAGGCAGCGTCAGATTAGCGCCAGTACCGCTAACACCCACGCACGCACTGTACACCTCCCTTAGTGGTATAGTATCTGATCGCATCAATATCTGATCCGATTAGATCTATACTAGCGTCACCAGCAGTTTAGGGTTCCCAAAAACGCAGTGTTAGCGGGATCAGCCCAGATACCTGCTAGCACCTGCGTTTTGCCCCTCCGCCCGGCCCAGCCCAGCCCACCCAAGTGCGGTATCGATCGATCACTGTCACTTACAAAACACTAAACGCATAACTGCAGCGTTCGCAGAGTCAGGCCTGATCCCTGCGATCGCTAACAGTTTTTTGGTAGTGTTTTGGTGAACTGGCAAGCGCCAGCGGCCTAGTACACCCCGGTCGTAGTCAAACCAGCACTACAGTAACACGTGGTGACGTGGCGAGTCCCATAAGTGCAGTTCAAGCTGGTGAGGTGGCAAGCACAAGTAGTGTCCCGCTGCCACCAAAAAGACAAACACAGGCCCGTCGTGCCCATAGTGCCCTTCCTGCTGCATTCGCCAATCCTAATTGGGAACCCACCGCTTCTGCAGCGCCCGTACTTCCCCCATTCACATCCCCAACCAAATGCAGTCGGCTGCATGAGAGGCATTTTTATGTCCTCCCGAGTACCCCTACCCAGCGAACCCCCCAAAAAAGATGTCGTGTCTGCAGCAAGCGCGGATATAGGCGTGACACCCGCTATTATTGTCCCTCCTGTCCTGACAATCCTGGTCTTTGCATTGGTGAATGTTTTGAACGCTACCATTCACTAGTTGAGTATTAGCGTAGGGTACAGCATTGCACAGACTAGGCACACTTTCACAGGGTCTCCCAAGATGCCATCGCATTTTGAGAGACCCGAACCTGGAACCGGTTACCGTTATAAAAGTTAGTTACAAAAAAAAGTGTAAAAAAAAAAAAAAAATATGAAATAAAAAAAAATAGTTGTTGTTTTATTGTTCTCTCTCTCTCTATTCTCTCTCTCTATTGTTCTGCTCTTTTTTACTGTATTCTATTCTGCAATGTTTTATTGTTATTGTTATTGTTATTGTTATTGATTGTTATTGTTATTGTTATTGTTATTGTTATTGATTGTTATTGTTATTGTTATTGTTATTATGTTTTATCATGTTTGTTTTTCAGGTGTGTAATTATTTACACTTTACTGTGCTTTATTGTTAACCATTGTTAACCATTTTTTTGTCTTCAGGTACGCCATTCACGACTTTGAGTGGTTATACCAGAATGATGCCTGCAGGTTTAGGTATCATCTTGGTATCATTCTTTTGAGCCAGCGGTCGGCTTTCATGTAAAAGCAATCCTAGCGGCTAATTAGCCTCTAGACTGCTTTTACAAGCCGTGGGAGGGAATGCCCCCCCCCCCCACCGTCTTCCGTGTTTTTCTCTGGCTCTCCTGTCTCAACAGGGAACCTGAGAATGCAGCCGGTGATTCAGCCAGCTGACCATAGAGCTGATCAGAGACCAGAGTGGCTCCAAACATCTCTATGGCCTAAGAAACCGGAAGCTACGAGTATTTCATGACTTAGATTTCGCCGGATGTAAATAGCGCCATTGGGAAATTGGGGAAGCATTTTATCACACCGATCTTGGTGTGGTCATTTGCTTTGAGGGCAGAGGAGAGATCTAGGGTCTAATAGACCACAATTTTTTCAAAAAAGAGTACCTGTCACTACCTATTGCTATCATAGGGGATATTTACATTCCCCGAGATAACAATAAAAATGATTAAAAAAAAAAATATGAAAGGAACAGTTTAAAAGTAAGATTAAAAAAGCAAAAAAATAATAAAGAAAAAAAAACAAAAAAAAAAAAACACCCCTGTCGCCCCCTGCTCTCGCGCTAAGGCGAACGCAAGCGGCGGTCTGTCGTCAAACGTAAACAGCAATTGCACCATGCATGTGAGGTATCACCGCGAAGGCCAGATCGAGTGCAGTAATTTTTCCAGTAGACCTCCTCTGTAAATCTAAAGTGGTAACCTGTAAAGGCTTTTGAAGGCTTTTAAACATGTATTTATTTTGTTGCCACTGCACGTTTGTGCGCAATTTTAAAGCATGTCATGTTTGGTATCCATGTACTCGGCCTGAGATCATCTTTTTTATTTCATCAAACATTTGGGCAATATAGCGTGTTTTAGTGCATTAAAATTAAAAAAAGTGTGTTTTTTCCCCAAAAAATGCGTTTGAAAAATCGCTGCGCAATTACTGTGTGAAAAAAAAAAATGAAACACCCACCATTTTAATCTGTAGGGCATTTGCTTTAAAAAAATATATAATGTTTGGGGGTTCAAAGTAATTTTTTTGCAAAAAAAAAAAACTTTTTCATGTAAACAATAAGTGTCAGAAAGGGCTTTGTCTTCAAGTGGTTAGAAGAGTGGGTGATGTGTGACATAAGCTTCTAAATGTTGTGCATAAAATGCCAGGACAGTTCAAAACCCCCCCAAATGACCCCATTTTGGAAAGTAGACACCCCAAGCTATTTGCTGAGAGGCATGTCGAGTCCATGGAATATTTTATATTGCGACACAAGTTGCGGGAAAGAGACAAATTTTTTTTTTTTTTTTTTTTTTTGCACAAAGTTGTCACTAAATGATATATTGCTCAAACATGCCATGGAAATATATGAAATTACACCCCAAAATACATTCTGCTGCTTCTCCTGAGTACGGGGATACCACATGTGTGAGACTTTTTGGGAGCCTAGCCGCGTACGGGACCCCGAAAACCAAGCACCGCCTTCAGGCTTTCTAAGGGCGTGAATTTTTGATTTCACTCTTCACTGCCTATCACAGTTTCGGAGGCCATGGAATGCCCAGGTGGCACAAAACCCCCCCAAATGACCCCATTTTGGAAAGTAGACACCCCAAGCTATTTGCTGAGAGGTATAGTGAGTATTTTGCAGACCTCACTTTTTGTCACAAAGTTTTGAAAATTGAAAAAAGAAAAAAAAAAATGTTTTTTCTTGTCTTTCTTCATTTTCAAAAACAAATGAGAGCTGCAAAATACTCACCATGCCTCTCAGCAAATAGCTTGGGGTGTCTACTTTCCAAAATGGGGTCATTTGGGGGGGTTTTGTGCCACCTGGGCATTCCATGGCCTCCGAAACTGTGATAGGCAGTAAAGAGTGAAATCAAAAATTTTCACCCTTAGAAATCCTGAAGGCAGTGATTGGATTTTGGGGTCCAGTACGCGGCTAGGCTCCCAAAAAGTCCCACACATGTGGTATCCCCATACTCAGGAGAAGCAGCTAAATGTATTTTGGGGTGCAATTCCACATATGCCCATGGCCTGTGTGAGCAATATATCATTTAGTGACAACTTTATGAAAAAAAAAAAAAAAAAAAAAAAAAAGTGTCACTTTCCCGCAACTTGTGTCAAAATATAAAATATTCCATGGACTCAATATGCCTCTCAGCAAATAGCTTGGGGTGTCTACTTTCCAAAATGGGGTCATTTTGGGGGGTTTTGTGCCACCTGGGCATTCCATGGCCTCCGAAACTGTGATAGGCAGTGAAGAGTGAAAGCAAAAATTTACACCCTTAGAAATCCTGAAGGCGGTGATTGGTTTTCGGGGCCCCGTACGCGGCTAGGCTCCCAAAAAGTCCCACACATGTGGTATCCCCATACTCAGGAGAAGCAGCTAAATGTATTTTGGGGTGCAATTCCACATAGGCCCATGGCCTGTGTGAGCAATATATCATTTAGTGACGACTTTTTGTAAATATTTTTTTTTTTTTTTTTTTTTGTCATTTTTCAATCACTTGGGACAAAAAAAATAAATATTCAATGGGTTCAACATGCCTCCCAGCAATTTCCTTGGGGTGTCTACTTTCCAAAATGGGGTCATTTGGGGGGGTTTTGTACTGCCCTGCCATTTTAGCACCTCAAGAAATGACATAGGCAGTCATAAACTAAAAGCTGTGTAAATTCCAGAAAATGTACCCTAGTTTGTAGACGCTATAACTTTTGCGCAAACCAATAAATATACGCTTATTGACATTTTTTTTACCAAAGACATGTGGCCGAATACATTTTGGCCTAAATGTATGACTAAAATTTAGTTTATTGGATTTTTTTTATAACAAAAAGTAGAAAATATCATTTTTTTTCAAAATTTTCGGTCTTTTTCCGTTTATAGCGCAAAAAATAAAAACCGCAGAGGTGATCAAATACCATCAAAAGAAAGCTCTATTTGTGGGAAGAAAAGGACGCAAATTTCGTTTGGGTACAGCATTGCATGACCGCGCAATTAGCAGTTAAAGCGACGCAGTGCCAAATTGGAAAAAGACCTCTGGTCCTTAGGCAGCATAATGGTCCGGGGCTCAAGTGGTTAAACCCCTTATAATTATAATAGTACGACCCCGAGTTGGGTGGTGGGACGATGTGGACGTGTTTCCCATCAATCGCCCCTCCGCAGTTAGGAAAGTCCCACTGCTCGGCAAAGTAGGAGGCCACAGTCTGCTATTCCTGTGGCGTGGAAGGAAACTGTTGAGGAAAAAACAATAAACATTACTATTTTTACTCTGAAACATGGCAAGCAGATTAGACACAAACATTATGGGTCAACCTCCAGATAGCATTTATTAAGGGGAATTTAACAAGGCCAAAGTATAAGGTACACCTATCATATTCCCCCTCCCCCCCTCTCATGGGCCATTTCTAACATTATAGGGGGTGTGTGTAAATCTTGGACAGGTAGCCCTCTTCACTTCATTGAGAGATGAATGCCTAAATAATGGGTATTACTTTGAACAGACCCTCCTTAGTTACACTATTGGCAGACCACTGGACAGGTAAGAAGTGTCATAATACAAAGATATAAATACACACTGTACACATTTGAGGACATTTGGACATTCTGCTATTACCTATCAAGATAATAATAGTATACAAAAACGTTAAACAGTACCAATGGAAAGTATACAGGCAGGCCCTTGCACTACATGCTTTGGGGAATTCATCCATAAATCTGACCAGTAAAGAGATGGGTATAGTGTGTATGGGTTTGGCAAAGTCAGCAGATAGATGATTGAGGATAGAGAATTGGGATCAGCTGACTTAGCAGTTGGGGGAGGGAGAGTTACTAAAAATTATTTGGGGACACCACAAAAAAAACCTCTGGCACTCTGCCTGAATTTAAATCAAAAATAACATTTCCAAACATTTTAGGGGGTGTTTGGGGTAAAGCACTACTATGGAGCTGATAAAATACAATGTTAAGTGACTACATGAGGTGAATATAGGCCAGGAGACACCATGCTGGGGAGGTTAGTAAAGGGCAAATATGTATGAAGGACCTAAAATAATAATTACATAAAAATCCAGCATGCATGAGGACAAAGGGGACATTCACAGCATATTACAATCATGGTAATTAGGGAATGAGGAAAGAAATACAATATATTATCAAACAATAAATACAATAAAATGTAATATTAAAGGATAAAAATCTTACCTTCATATACTCCTTCTGCAGGACCTGGATGATGGCAGAACAGGTCTCTGGGATAATGATCCCCAGAGCCTGGGGGGAGATGCCTGTCGAGAACTTTAAGTCCTGCAGACTTCTCCCTGTCGCCAAATACCGCAGGGTAGCGACCAACCTCTGCTCCGGAGTGATGGCTTGCCTCATGCAGGTATCCTGCCTGCTGATATAGGAGGTCAGCGAAGCCAACAGACGGTGAAACACGGGGTCTGTCATCCTGAGAAAGTTCCTGAAATCATCAGGATTATTCTCACAGATCTCACGGAGCAAAGGCATATGAGAGAACTGGTCACGCTGAAGCAACCAATTCTTGGTCCATGAACTCCTCCCCACCCTGTTCATGGACTGGACTTGTGTCAAGGTCAGGACCCCAACACCAAGCCCCCGCACAGCACGTACTCTACGAGGAGTACGCATACAAAAAATGGCTAGAAAACAGTCGGCTGCTCAGAACGAAGTAACAGAACGCACTGAAGAACAGCAAGGCCTGTGAAGAGCGACCTGAAAAACAGCAACGAACGAACAAGAATACAATGACTACCTAAAGTCACGCGGAACTTGCTTGCACGCACTGAAGAGCAGATACAAACCCACAAGCACAAACTGAACGTCAGAAAACGATCTGAAAGCCACGAGTCTGAAAAAGCGTGAATCGTCTCTCACCAAACTTTTACTAACGCGAGATTAGCAAAAGGAGCCCAAAGGGTGCCGCGCTTGGTTCTGAACCGGCCTTTTCTAGTCTCATCGTACGTGGTGTACGTGACCACATGGTTGGCGATCGGAAATTCCGATAACTTTGTGCGACCGTGTGTAGACAAAAAAAGTTTGAGCCAACATCCGTCGGAAAAAATCCTAGGATTTTGTTGTCGGAATGTCCTAACAAAGTCCAACCGTGTGTACGCCCTATAAGAGTTAAATAACGGCAACTAAAATGTGGTAAAATACTGCATGTGGTAAATCAGTTGTGAAATGTCAATTCACTAAGAATTTAGCGTTAAATACCAAATGTGGTATTTGTTCGATTTAGCGGTAATCACCGCATTTTTTACTGCGGTAATCTACCGCATTGAGCTTCTTGCTAAGGGACGGGCCAAGACTTGTTAAAAAACAGCCTAGGTTTTTTTTTTGACAAATAGCTGGTTGCCAAGGAATGTTAGATATTCGTTTCATAGCAGAATTGAAGAATCCTTAGCTTGTAGGATACTTAAGAAAAATTGTTTATCCTTCACAAAGCAAGACTTATATAGTGACATATGATAACATATGGTATGGCTTCAGACATCAAAAGGAGAATGATATATATATATCAGATGTTACATTCTTCCAGAGTGTAGGTTCCTTTCTTCCTTATCTCTTTCTAACTAACCTTGTAAACATTGTATTCCTATACAGTTTTATAAAGTTATGTCAGCACTTCATGAGAGTGACACCCATTCTGCATATATGGTTTGATCTATAGTAAGATACATAACTCCTCCCAACGTACTAACATAGAAACTCAGAAAAGAAATACATACACAGTAAAATTACTTTTATCTACGTCAAAGACACATTGAAGTAAGCTTCAAAACTGACATCATTACATTATAACATTTATATATGTTTCAGAAACTTTGATCACTAAAAATAATATTAAACTCTAAATCTTTAACAAGGAGCAGGCCAGGAAGCCAGCCTCCACATCCTAAACAACCGATGACTCATCAACTGAAAAAAAACAAAAACAGACAAGTAAATTGTTGAAAAAAAACAGCGTGGGCCCCCCCCCCCAATGCATAGCAGACCCTATGGATTTTAAGGGGAACCCCATGTAAAAACAAAAAATGGCATGTTGACCCCCCCAATATCCATAGCAGACCCTTATCCGAGCATGCAGCCTGTCAGATCAGGAAAGGGGGTGAACTAGCAAGCGTCCCCCCTCCTAAACCATACCAGGCCACATGCCCTCAACATGGTGGGGATGGGGACAAAGGCCTCATCCCAACAACCATGGCCAGTGGTTGTGGGGGTCTGCGGACAGGGGGCTAATCGGAATCCGGAAGCCCCCTTTAAGAAGTGGGCCCCCAGATTCCAGCACTTCCCCATGTGAATGAGTATTGGGTACATAGCACCCCTACCGATTCACCAAAAAAGCATCAAAAAGTAAAAAACACAGTTTTTGACAATCCCTTTATTAAATTATAAAAAATAAAAAAATTGTCCCCCCCCGATGTAAATCCCTGGTCAGTCACGGTGCACGCTGCCCGCTGCCCACCGTACCCCAAAAAGAAAAAGTACAAAGGCGCTCTCACAGTCGATGAAGGGTGGCTGCCTACTGCAGGCTCCGCAGTCTGACATTTCTTATATGGATAAGGGAGGGGACACCTGGCTACGTCACCTGGTGGCCCCGCCCCTTGTGACATCACCGACCCAGCATGCATTGGTCCGTGACATCACAAGGGGGCAGGAACCACCAGGTGACATAGCCAGGTGGCCCCAACCCTTACTTATTTAACCCTTTCATGCCTAAGCCTATTTCTGACATTTGTTGTATATATATATTATTTCACATGGTATTTGTACAGCGGTCATTCAAACTCACATTTTTGGGAAAAAATACACTTTCATGAATTAAAAAAAGGCGATGCTTTAAATTTTTATTACGGTTACCAGGTTAGAGTTACAGAGGCTCTAACGGTCACGGCGATACAATCACATGTGTGATTTGAACACCGTTTACATATGCAGGTGCGACTTATGCATTTGTTGTACGAGCATGCGGGGATGGGGGTGCTTTAACCACTTAAAGACCTAGCCTCTTTCTGAGATTTGTTGCTTGCAAGTTAAAAACTGTTTTTTTTTGCTAGAAAATTACTTAGAACCCCCAAACATTATACATTTTTTTTCTAACACCCTAGAGAATAAAATGGCAGTCATTGCAATACTTTCTGTCACACTGTATATGTCTTATTAAAAAATAAGACAAAGTTGGTAAAGTTAGCCCAATTTTTTTTTTTATATTGTGAAAGATAATGTTACGCCGAGTAAGTTGATACCCAACATGTCATGCTTCAAAATTGCGCCCGCTCGTGGAATGGCGACAAACTTTTACCCTTAAAAATCTCAATAGGCGACATTTAAAAAATTCTACAGGTTGCACATTTTGACTTACAGAGGAGATCTAGGGCTAGAATTATTGCTCTCACTCTACCAATCGTGGCAATACTTCACATTTGTCATTTTCATATGCGGGCACTAGTCATGTATGCGTTCACTTCTGCACGCGAGCTCGCCGGGACGGGGCGCGTTTAAAAAATTTTTTTCTTATATATTTTGTGGGGTTTTTTTTACATTTTTACACAGTTTTTTTTTTTAATTGTGTCACTTTTATTCCTATTATGTAAACATTCCTTATAATAGAAAAAAGCTAATTTTTTAAAAAAATGTTTAAATCGGCGCCATTGGCAGCCGAGTAAACCGGAAGTGACGTTGTGATGCCTCTTCTGTGTTTTTACATAGGAGACTGGAACAAAGCCGCTTCTGGCTTTGTTCCAGTCTCAGCCTAGCTGGCGGAAGTGCCGGATTGTGGATAGGGTCTCCTGGTGGGACGGGAGGCCCGGGAAGAGCGGCGGAAGGCGTTGGGAGGGGAGGACGTCCCCTCCCGCTTCTTTAAAATAGCAGCGGAGCAGCCGCATCAGTTGTTATCCCTATAGAGCCGACCGGCCGCTCTAAAAAACGGTACCGAGGTGATACCTGCAGCTACAGCATCACCCCGGTTTAACTCCTTCAAGCTAAGGCAGCATATGTGCATACGGTTGCGCTAAGGGGATAAGAAATGTCAGGTGACAGAGCCTGCAGTAGGTAATCAGCCTTCATCGACTGTGGGAGCATCTTTGTTTTTTTTTCTTTTTCAGGTTTGGCTAGCGGCATGACGAAGAATTTACATCGGGGAATACTATTTTTTTATTTTTTATTATTTAATAAAGAAATTGACAAAAATGTGTGTGTTTTTATTATTTTGTGACACTTTTTTGGTGACTGGGTAAGGGTACTATGTACCTGATACTTATTCACATAGGGAGGGGCATGATCTGGGGGCCCCTTTTTAAAGGGGGCTTCCAAATTCCAATTAGCCCCCTGCCTGCGGCCCTTGTCGCCATTCCCACCCCAAAGCACCCACCCCCCTATGTTGAGGGCATGTGGCCTGGTATGGTTCAGGAGGAGTGGGCGCTCACTAGTCCCCCTTTTCCTGACCGGCCAGGCTGCATGCTCGGATAAGGATCTGGTATGGATTTTGGGGGAACCTACGCCATTTAAAAAAAAAAATTTGGAGTGGGGTTTCCCTTAAAACTCATACCGGACCCGAAGGGCCTGGTATGCATTGGGGGGACCCCACGCAGTTTTTTTTCAACATTTTTAATTGTCTGCTTTTTTTTTTCACTCTCAGCTTGTCAGCGGTGAACCTGCTGACAGTTAATGAGTCATCGGTTGTTAAGGACGCGGTGGCTGGCTTCCCTGCATCCAGCTATTTACCGGCACTTTTTTAAAATCGGTTAATACTGCATAATCGTTATTATTTTTTTGTTAATTGGATTTAAGCTTAGTGAATTGACCCTTAATCTTCAATAAATTGGTCAGTGAATAATGATTTTCACTAACAAGGAACTTATTCCCTACATAAACATAGCACAGGGAAAACCTCTCTGCCATTGTGTTGTTGTTTAAAACTGGCATGTCCTTTGCTGAGTAGACGGAGGCAGGTTTTGTTTTTATTTTCCCTGTTTACACAGAAAGATGTAAGGTCAATCCAAATATCTGCCCTTACAAGAATGGCAGTGTGAAAAGATATGAATGGCTATTTATGACAAAATGCCTTCCAGCCTTGTGCTAAGACCTGATCACGTGTGGCTGCTATTAAACTGTTAACACCAACTGGCGTTTAACGTCAGTGCTCAATATAAAGTACATATATTAATCACATGCAGTTGAGAAGTAGCAAGAACATGCATAAGATTTGACAAATGTATAATGTCTTCTGTATATCCCAAAATAATACATGGCCTACTTAGTAAGCTGTTAAACCCCAAACCAAAAATCGAATATATTGCAGCTTACCAACCCATAGATGTGATGGCTGCATTTGTTTTCTTTTTTTAGACTTTTTTCCCTCTGTTTACACCTGGTGATCTGCCCAGTAACACACCTCCTGTATGAGAGAGCCTCCACTCTGGATGGGAGGGGAGGTGACATGTACTAGCAGATTTCAATGTTCTAACAAATTAAAGAGGAACTCCAGCTAACACTTGCTATGCAGTTACAGCAAACAATTTTATTTCCTTTTGGGATAAAGGATAAAGCTGATCAGTGTAAGCACCCCTGTCAGTGGTAAATGGTTTGTCATCATCCTACAATACATTAACAATCAAACTATATAACAGAAAAAATGGGAAACTCAAGGGTGACCACTGGGTATGTAAAAACTTTTTTTTTTAAAAAGCATAATGTTTATTGCAAAAATTAATTGAAAAACTACACCATTATTATGGCCATAAAATCACATAAGTTGCATATTTCCCATAGTGTCCATGTATATTTGTCTACATGTTTTGTGGATAATCCGCTTCTTCAGGATTATAACCATGTATTACGATGGACAACAAAGATTTTAAAAACAATATACATCTAAGATAAAGAAAAACAACCAAATTAACAAACATATATATAATCCCATATCATGCAAAATCACATATAGAAAACATACTGTATATAATATCCAAAATAAAGGGGCCGTCCTGGAATTTTTGTGATAAACATTGTGTTTTTATGAAATAATGTTGTTACATACCCAGAGGTCATCCTTGAGTTGCCTATTTTTTCTGTAATATAGTTTGATTGTTAATGCATTGTGGTTTGATAACTGCAGGTTAATAATTTGCAACATATTGACATCCCCCACTTAGTTCCACTTTTTTATTTATTGTAAATGAGAATGAATCGGCCTGTAGCATAAGTTAACCATAGAGCTGGCCGCTCTATGGCCCTTAGGAGGCCAGTGTTCTGTCAAAATAGCCAATTCATTAAGATCTCCAATTATGTCATGTCTGGTTACTGTAAACCATCAGTAATTGGATATTTAGATCACTTGCCATTTTGACACAACACCGGCAAGCGTGTACAATCCGATACACGAATACTTTGCTCTTTTCACACTACAGCGGGTAACAAGGAAAAAGTTGTCGCTGCCGTGGAGGCGGCCATTTTTTTGGTTAGTATCAGAGTGGACTAACAATATCCCCTCATAATAGCATGTACCGGAGTGTATACGGTTGCCGGTGTTGTGTCAAAACAGCAAGTCATCTAAATCTCCAATTACTGATGGTTTACAGTAACCGGAAGTGATGTAATCAGATCTTGATGAATTGGCTATTTTGACGGAAAACCGGAAGTGACGTCATGACCTCACTTCCTGTGTCGGCAGATGTAAACACTCCCGTTTCTTTTGTTGGGACACTGAGATTTTTTTTTTATCTCAGGCTTTCCAGCCTAGAGGAGAGATCTGGGGACTTATAGAACCCAGATCTCTCTGTATAAAGGACCAGTCATGCCCTATTCCTATTACAAGGGATGTTTACATTCCTTGCAATAGGAAGAAAAGTGATCAAAACAAATATAGGGAAAGTGTAAAAATAAAACAATTAAAATAATAAAACAATAAAAAAAATGTTAAGCATCCCCGTCCCCTTGTATGTGCATGCAGAAGCGAACGTATACGTAGGGCACGCCCACATATGTAAATGACGTTCAAACCACACATGTGAGGTATCGCTGCGGACATTAGAGCAAAAATTCTAGTGCAAGACCTCCTCTGTAACTCTAAACTGGTAACCTGTAGAACTTTAAAAGCGTAGCCTATAGAGATTTTTAAGTACCAAAGTTTGGCGCCATTTCATGAGTGTGCAAAATTTTAGAGTGTGACATGTTAGGTACATATTTACTTGGCATAACATCATCTTTCACATTATACAAAAAAATTGTAAAATAGTGTTTTTTTTTTTTTTTTTTCATGAAAGTGTTTCCCACCCCCCCTAAAAATCGCATTTGAAAGACAGCTTCACAAATACAGTGTGACATAAAATATTGCAACAATTGCCATTTTATTCTCTAGGGTCTCTGCTAAAAAATATATATAATGTTTGGGGTTCTGAGTAATTTTCTATCAAAAAAATTATGTTTTTTACATGTAGGAAAAGAATGCCAGAGTTGACCCGGCATGAAAGCGGTTATTATTCAAACCAAACTCACCCTTCCATCCATGTCTCCATGTTTTTTTTTGCTGAGAAATCACTTTGAAAAACACTCCCTAACATTCTTGGCTGTGGCCATCTTGAGAAAGGGTAGATGGTTAATGTAGTATTTACTTCCTGGAATCCATCTGCCCATAGCTCAGGCATGAAGGATGTGCTTAGCTGAGAAAGCCCCTCCTCCCATCCTGAAGACTCCTGAGATGTATGACATAATTTGCCTAGGCATTTAAACAAGGAAGTAACTAACGAAAAGTAAAAAAAAGGTTAAACCAAGAAAATATGATATAGTTTCCTATATTTTCCCTAATGCTAGCAGCATAATGATTACAGCTAGTCAAAGTTAATTGGGAGAGTAAAGCTCCACTTTATTTACTGAAAGAATGGCTGCTGTCTATTGTGCTGCACATAAAATAGAGAAGCAATATAGGTGTCAACAACAACATATACACTATATTACTAAAAGGGACGCCTACCTTTACACACACACATGGACTTTAAAGGCATCCCAGTCTTAGTCCGTAGGGTTCAATATTGAGTTGGCCCACCCTTTGCAGCTATAACAGCTTCAACTCTTCTGGAAAGGCTGTCCACAAGGTTTAGGAGTGTGACTATGAAAATGTTTAACTATTCTTCCAGAAGCGCATTTATGAGGTCAGGCACTAATGTTGGACGAGAAGGCCTAACTCGCAGTCTCCCCTCTAATTCATCCCAAAGGTGTTCTACCGGGTTGAGGTCAGGACTCTGTGCAGGCCAGTCAAGTTCCTCCATCCCAAACTCGCTCATCCATGTCTTTATGAACTTTGCATTGTGAACTGGTCCAAATCATTTGGTGGAGGGGGGATTATGGTGTGGGGTTGTTTTTCAGGGGTTGGACTTGGCCCCTTAGTTCCAGTGAAAGGAACTCTTAAGGTAAAGAAAGAGGAAAGGAGGGCGCACTGACCTTGTGTATTACCAAAGATAAAATTTTATTAAAAAACTGTAACAGTAGTAGTCATACTTACAAACAAAAGTGTTTAAAAGCGCTTATCAGTACATCAGCAAATGGAACCATGTCTCTAGACATCTGCAACCTGGACCGGGTGTTGAAAGGGACCCGATGACATTGCAAGCGGCTAACACGTTTTGAAGGAGGACCCTCTTCCTTAGAGCCAAAGCTTTGTTTGTTTATGAGTATGACTACTACTGTTACAGTTTTTTAATAAAATGTTATCTTTGGTAATGCACAAAGTCAGTGCGCTCTCCTTTACTCTTTCTTTGTTTCAGTTCTAAGGAAACATATTGTTCTGAGGAGGGCAGCAAGACCACAGGCATTCCATCTGTTATCCAGAGGGTTGGCTGTACCACTTATCTATAGACTGGCCCCCAAGCACAGGAGATTGTGTTGGGAACTCTTAAGGCGTCAGCATACCAAGACATTTTGGTCAATTTCATGCTCCCAACTTTGTGGGAACAGTTTGGGGATTTCCCCTTCCTGTTCCAATATGACTGTGCACCAGTTCACAAGCAAGGTCCATAAAGACATGAATGAGCAAGTTTGGGGTGGAGGAACTTGACTGTCCTGCAAAGAGTCCTGACCTCAACCCGATGGAACACCTCTGGACTAAGACTGGGATGCCATTAAAGTTCACGTAGGTGTAAAGGCGGGTGTCCCAATACTTTTGGTAATATAGTGTAGATCTTAGTTTTGACCACATTAGTGGAGCACTAGAGTTACATACTCACAGTTCCATATAGCTATAAACAAATTTGATTGCATCTCACACATTTCCAATGGAGTGATTTATAATTTAATTCTTAATTTAATTCTCTGAGGTAAGCCATCAGGTGTTTACCATTTTTATTAGGTCATTATTAGCACCATATATCTGTCTGTCTGTACTGAATAATAACCAATCAATACCATCACTAGAAACAACACTGTTCCAGAATTGAATCTGAGGTTAAGACGCATGCCCCCTAAGTTGCATCCATATGCGACGGCCATAGCTGCTGACACTGAAACCTGTCTCATTGGGAACATCACTCATGATGGTGACATAAGACTGCTTGCTTTGTCGATTAGTGATTAAATTCTCAATCACTGCATGGTAATCTCATTTAGTAAAGAGCTTCTTGCATCTCAAAGAAAGAAACATCATTTTTACTTAGATATGATGCAAAATAATGTCTGCTGATGTATGATGCATCACTGAAAGAACTTAGCTGTGGATTTCAAATCAAGGTTCTGGATTGAGTAGGTATTCTTAAAATAAATCTTCTATCAAATTTATATTTGGACTGATATCATTGGCTATATCTGGCAATTTGTGAGTAAATCTGTAAAAAATGTATTAGGCATTAATGTCTCAAAATTTGGAATGCTATAAATAATGTATGTTATTCTGTAACATTGTAATAATTATACTCTTTTGAATTTACTTAGAATTGTGTAAAATTAACATTACATTTTCAAAATGAAAAATATAGACTAAGGAAAAATTAAAACTGTATCTTAGGCAAACTGCTAAATACACATATATAAATAAAATATATTGACTGTCTTATATGCCATATTATCTGCAATTCTGTTCTGCCAGTCCTGTGATAAGGATATCTGAGTCAGATGCTTGACCGCTAGTGCAAGTAGGTGGTAAGGACTGGATAATTATGTCAGAGATCAGCTTATAAGCATCTAATAATACTAATAAAGAATAAAACACATATTTACATCTACACTGTTTGGAGTGTTGAATACCTCTTTGTTGAACAGAAATCTTCCAAACCAAACACTTCAAGATCTATAGTACGGTATTTCCTCACAGAGCTCAGTGTTTTTTTCTGCCGACATTAAAGTCACTACTCGTTCTGTATTGACATGGAGGTCCGTGAGAAGAACCAATGAGCACAGCGAGGGACACAACAAAGAACACGGGGGAGAGATGGGTTCGCTCTAAGAGTGTATTAAATAAGGGAGCCGCGGACTCGATGTCCGCCGGTCTCCCGGCGATCATGTCACGGAGCCACAGAACGGGGAAGGCATTTCCCTGTTCTGCCTTGTGACATGAATGAGATCACTGCTCCCTGTGATCGGGAGCAGTGATCACTGTCATGTGAGTGAAAGCCCATCCCCCCACAGTTAGAATCACTCCCTAGGACACACTTAACCCCTTCATCGCGCCCTAGTGTTTAACCCCTTCACTGCCATTGTCATTTACACAGTAATCAGTCCATTTTATAGAACTGATTGCTGTATAAATGACAATGGTCTCAAAATAGTGTCAAAAGTGTCCGATGTGTCCGCCATAATGTCGCAGTCACGATAAAAATCACAGATCTTCGCCATTACTAATAAAAAAAATAAATAATTAAAATGCCATAAAACTATCCCCTATTTTGTAGACGCTATAACTTTTGCAAAAACCAATCAATTTACGTTTATTGCGTTTTTTTTACCAAAAATATGTAGAAGAATTCATATCAGCCTAAACTGAGGAAAAAATGTGTTTTTTTTAAATATATTTTTGGGGGATATTTATTATAGCAAAAAGTAAAAAATATTGAGGTTTTTTTCAAAATTGTCGCTCTTTTTTTCTTTAAAGCTCAAAATAAAACAAAAAACGCAGAGGTGATCAAATACCATCAAAAGAAAGCTCTATTTGTGGGGAAAAAAAGGACGTCAATATTGTTATCTTATATATTTTTATCAATTTTTAATTATATATGCTGTTTAGTATAATTTAATTTCCCTGTCTTGGTATTATATATCAATTTAAGTCCGGGTTTGATATTTCTAACATAATCATACACTTCCTGTTTCCAATGAGGATGTTGTGGTGTCGCCACCCAAGCTTCAGAGCGAGGCGTGGTTCTATGTCAGTATTATAAGTAGCGATGAGTCAGTGCGTTGCCCGTTCCCATGACGACGTCCAATAGGACGAAACGTACGTCGGAAGGCTGACGCGCTGATGTCATCGTTTCTCATCTCGTCTCGAATGGGTGTACACAGTCCGGCCGGCTGTTTTATGTTCGTATATGCTCTTATCCGTGTTTTTTGATGTTAGCGCAATTATCCCCTTTTTTAAATAAATTGTTTTATACTGATTCACACTATGGAGAATATATCTTTTATTTCTCTGGGTCTACCCTGCTGATCATTTGGATTCCCTGGACGGAGGGTCCTGCCTGTCCATCCTCTGTGAGGAGATTGAAGGTGTTGTCTCCACTGAGTGGATATCTACATACAAGCTGATTTGTAGCTTGCCTTTGGTAAGCGTGCATTTTTACAGGTGGTGTATTTTTTCACTGTGTGTTTGCCGATTAATTTATATTAGTCACCATTCGAACATCGATTTGGCTACAGGGATCTCCTTTCCTTTAATCATCATCATTCATCCTTACAATTTTATGTCATCACAATTGAATTTGGTTTCTCACCACTTAAACCACGATTTGGTTTTGGGACTTTATGTTTTCTGTTATCAATACACATTTTATATCATTATGTACTGTCACTTTAAATGATTGATTTTTATATATGCTCATTTAATTTCATTTTGGATTTTGTTTGGTCTTAATCACAGTAGTATACCAATTCAATTTTGTAGCGCGGTTCCTATAGATTATTTGGATTTATGTATTTGTGTATGCCTCACAATTAGAACTGCAGCTTATGTATTTTTCACATTTGGGAAGCGCGGTAATTTTGATATTTTCCAATATTGTTTGGGTGCAACTTCGCACGACCGCGCAATTGTCAGTTAAAGTGACGCAGTACCGAATTGCAAAAAGTGCTCTAGTCAGAAAGGGGGTAAAATTTTCCGGGGCTGAAGCAGTTAAGTATGTAAACAGTAAAAAAGGGAGGACAGACCATATTGGCCCCATAAAGAATGAGGAAGGACATTTGGTTACAAAGGATGGGGAGATGGCGAAGGTATTGAATTTATCCTTCTCCTCATGAGGGAATCGGGGGGCTTCAGTAACCAAAACTGCAGTGTTTATCCTCCTGACACATCAAAGGAAGCACTTTCATGGCTAACAGAGGATAAAATTAGAATTAGACAAAGGTACTTAGGGAACTCAGTCAAGTAATTGCCATACCATTGTTACTAATTTTTACTGACAGTCTACTGACTGGAATGGTACCAGTAGATTGGAGAAAAGCCAATGTAGCACCAATATTTAAAAAGGGCCCAAAATACATCCCTGGGAATTACAGACCAGTTAGCCTAACATAAATAGTATGCAAGCTCTTGGAGGGGATGATAAGGGACTATATGCAAGATTTTAGTAATGAAAACTGTATCATTAGCAGTAATCAGCATGGATTCATGAAGAATCATTCTTGCCAATCTATTAACCTTCTATGAGTTGCCATCTAGATAAAGGAAGGCCCGTAGACATGGGGTATCTGAATTTTGCAAAAGCACTTGACACAGTTCTCCATAAACGTTTACTGTACAAAATAAGGTCCATTGGCATGGACCATAGGGTGAGTACATGGATTGAAAACTGGCTACAAGGGTGAGTTCAGAGGTTGGTGAAAAATGGGGAATACTTTGAATGTTCAGGGGTGGGTAGTGGGGTCCCACAGGGTTCTGTGCTGGGGGACCAATCCTATTTAATTTGTTCATAAACAACCTGGAGGATGGGGTAAACAGTTCAATCTCTGTATTTGTGGATGGTACTAAGCTAAGCAGGGCAATAACTTCTCAGCAGAATGTGGAAACCTTGCAGGAAGATCTGAAAAAATTAATGGGGTGGGCAACTATTGTACATGGCAAATGAGGTTTAATGTAGAAAAATGTAAAATAATGCATTTGGGTGGAAAAAATATGAATGCAATCTATACACTAGGGGGAGAACCTCTGAGGGAATCTAGGATGAAAAAGGACCTGGGGGTCCTAGTAGATGATAGGCTCAGCAATGGCATGCAATGCCAAGCTGCTGCTAACAAAGCAAACAGAATATTGACATGCATTAAAAAAAAGGATTAACTCCAGAGATAGAGCAATAATTCTCCCATTCTTCAACACTCTAGTCCGGCCGCACCTGGAGTATGCTGTCCAGTTCTGGGCACCAGTCCTCAGGAAGGATGTACTGGAAATGGAGCGAGTACAAAGAAGGGCAACAAAGCTAATAAAAGGGTCTTGGAGGATATTAGTTCTGAAGAAAGGTTGCGAGCTCTGAACTTATTCTCTCTGGAGAAGAGACGCTTGAGACGGGATAAGATTTCAATTCACAAATACCATACTGGTGACCCCACAATAGGGATAAAACTTTTTTGGGGAAGGGAGTTTAACAAGACACGTGGCCACTCATTAAAATTAGAAGAAAAGAGGTTTAACCTTAAATTATGTAGAGGGTTCTTTACCGTAAGTGCAGCCAGGATGTGGAATTGTTTTCCACAGGCGGTGGTCTCAGTGGGGGACATCGATAGTTTAAAAAAAAACAAGATTAGATAAGCACCTGAATGACCACAACATACAGGGATATACAATGTAATACTGACATATAATCACACACATAGGTTGGACTTGATGGACTTGTGGAAATTCTTTAACCTTACCTACTATGTAACTACTTTTAAAGAGAAAATTGGTGGATGAAATTTAAATTTAAAAATTCAATTTATCAGGACGTAGCATTATATACTAAATCTCCATATCCACAGTACCACTCTGTGGTGATACAAATTTTATTCATACTATGTAACTATGTAACAGATTGACACTCCCAAAAGTGTCAATTTCAAAAGACAAGTTTTTCAGATATATGTAAAAAAAAAAAAAGCCCTGCTTGTGTGTCTGGCCTTGATGATTCTACTCTGAAGCTATCAATGCACAGTTTTTTTCATTCAGCTAGCCAAACAAGGTGGATAGTGGAATCTCCCTCCCGGACATTGTATTCCAACAGCTGTCAGAATACACAGATCAGCGGCAGCAGCTGCTGATTAAGAAACATTTCCAACATGTTCCTTTGATGATAGTTGATCAAATGATTGACTTCTGTTCAGCAGGAATGGTCACACACTGTTTGATATTTGAACTGGCTGAATTTTGATCAGTGTATGGCCAGCTTTAGTCTAAAGCCTCGTACACATGATCGGATTGTTGGCCAAAAAAATTGTGGACTTTTGTCCAAAGGACGTTGGCCCAAACTTGTCTAGCATACACACAGCACACACTTGTTGGCCAACAATCGTGAAGATAGGGACGTACTACATGGTTTTTCAGCTCTTTAACACCACCCTTTGGGCTCCTTCTGCTAATTTTGTGTTAGTAGAAGTTTGGTGAGTGTTGATTCGTGCTTTGCATTTTGCGCTGTTCATTTCGAGCTTTTCATTTTTCGCTTTTCATTTCTTGCTTATCAGTTAGTTTCTGAATGGCCGTTCATCAACCAGACATGTTGCGGAATTGGAGGCAATAACGTTATTTATTATTGGTCTTGGAGTTATTGCTTTGACATTATTTTTTTGTTGAATAATGATTTGGTATATTTTCTATATTTTTGGATGCATAGAATGCACTTTTTGGTTAAGTTCTATTGGCAGATAGCATGTCTAATTTTATTTGTTTTCTTTTTTTAATACATAATAAAAAAATTGTGTAAAATAATACTTGGATTGGTGTTTTACTTTTTTTTACAAAATAACAGTTTGGGAGCAAGCAGTTACATTTAAAAAAATACAATGTAAAATTGACAAGGGACACCAACATAGTTGTATCTTTGATCTTAAAAACTACGGGATAATGGTGTTGTGGTAACTTGTAACTTGCCCAAAAAAAAAAAAAAAAATAATATTATTCTTGATATCACTAGAAAAAAAAGTCTTTGAAAATGTGTTTGCAATGACTCCATCAGTATCACCAGCAAAGCTGCTTCATTATTATCCCATTAATGAAGAAGAGAATGTGCGCTGCATTTCAAGATTTCATAATTTGCCACGTCATGAATGTTAATTCTCCATTACTAATGCTAGTTTACAAGACCGACCGCTTCTGGCTCGTCCTTGCTTCTGAGCATGCATGTTTGTACTTTTGGACTTTGGACTTTCGTCCGACGGACTTGTGAACACAAGCTCGGAAAATCTGACAAAAGACATTTGTCCACAGAAAACTTTAAAACCTGCTATCCAACATTTGTCCATGGAAAATCCGACAACAGTTGTCCGATGGAGCATACACACGGTCGGATTTTACGGCAACAGCCTGCCATCACACATTTCCTGTTGGAAAATCCAATCGTGTGTACGAGGCTTAACGGGTAAGATAGGGTCTGTCTTACTAAAACAAAAGGCTCTCTTCTGTAATGACACATAAACCATTTTAAGAACATCAGGAGCTCACTCATACTGTCCATTTGTTAGGCTTTGGGAGTATTTTCTATGTATGTGCTCTATGATAACCATGCTAGATTTCTGTTTTTATTATCTGAAAAACCTTTAATAATAATAAATGTAAGCAAAACTGTCACAATTTCCATTGATGCTAAGTGAAACATTAATTTCAGCTCCTTGGAGGACTCTTTCTGTTGGAGAAGTCAAAATGCCTTGCCTGAACCTGCAGGGATCAGAATGCTTTAGAAATAAAATGAGTTGTCTATTGGTCATGTCCACAAGCCCTACAAACAAACATTTACCGAGGTAGACATTTGCTTTGCAGTATGAGTAGTAGTTTTTAAAGTCATCTCTGGACTTATATAAAATAACACCAGTGAATGCATTTCTGTATTCATTAAAAAACAAATTAAATGCATTTTTTAAATGCATCTAGCGTGGAGTTGGGTGAACAGTTCGAGCTGAACAAAAGTTCAGCCCTAACATTGCCTGTTCAGCGAACACCTGAATTTGCAGGGCACTTGGGATGTTCGTCCACTAAGCGCCCCACAATGCACTGCACGCTGCAACCATTAGGTCTGGTATGAATTTTGAGGGGAACCCCAATGCCCAACCCCCAAATGTAAAAAAAAAATGGCGTGTGGTCCCCCCGAAAATACCGCATGCAATTCTAAAAATGCATAAAGCAGAAACGCTCGGTAAATACAGCATAAAACAGGAGTGAAAGTCAATTTACAAATAAAAAACATGCGTGTTGTAAATAAGTAGTGGTCCTGGCATGCAACATTTAAGGAATCAGTAGCCGCCAGCATCCTTAACAACCAGTAAACAACCTGATTATTAAGGAGCAGACTGCCGCCTCTTTCTTAACAACCAATGAGTTATCATCTGTCAGAGGGCTTCCCTGCTGACAGCTAAAGGTAAAAAAACAACTGGCAATAAGATATAGAAAAAAAAATGGCTCGGGCCCCCCAATCCATACCAGGCCCTTCAGGTCCGCCAAAATGTAAAAAAAAATGGTGTTGAGTCACCCCAAAATCCATACCAGACCATTATCCAAGCATGCAGCCTGGCAGGCCAGGAAAGGGGGGGAGTGAGCATCTTCCCCTCTCCTGAACCATACCAGGCCACATGCCCTCAACATGGGGGGGTGCTTTGGGGCAGGGGGTCTCTTCCCCTCTGCTCCAAAGCACCTTGTCCCTATGTTGATGAGCACAGGGGGCCTCTTCCCCAAAACCCTGGGCTGTGGTTGTGGGGATCTGCAGGCAGGGAGCTTATCAGAATCTGGAAGCCCCCTTTAACAAGGGGGCCCCCAGATCCTGCCACCCCATGTAAATGAGTAGGGGTACATCGTAAAAAAAGAAAAAAAAAGCTCTGCCGGTGAAGAAGGCTAACCACTGACTGCAGGCTCTGCTGTTTCACAGTTCTTATATAGGTAATTGTTGGGGCCACCTGGCAACATCACCTGGTAGTACCAGGGGGACATTGCTTTTTTTATTTTTAATAAAGGAATGGTCAAAAACTGTGTGTTTTTATTTCTTTTTGACACCTTTTTGGTGAATGGGTAGGGGTACTATATAACCCATACTCATTCACATGGGGTGGCGGGATATGGGGGCCCCCTTGTTCCAGATTCTAATAGGCCACCTGCCCGCAGATCCCCACAACCACAGCCCAGGGCTGTCATGAAGAAGCCCCTGTCCCCATCAACATGGGGTCCAGGTGTTTTGGGCTGGGGGGACAGAGAACATGGCCTGGTATGGTTTGGGGGGCTCACTCGTGCCCCCCCTTTCCTAGCCTGCTGGGCTGCATGCTCAGATAAGGGTCTGATATGGATTGTGTTGGGACCCCATGCAGTTTTTTTTGTTTTTATTTTGATGTGGGTTCCCCTTAAAATTCATACCGGACCCAGAGAGCCTGGTATGGATTGGGGGGACCCCACACTGTTTTTTTAAACATATTTCTATTGCTAGCAATGGTATTGTATTTTTTAATTTTTTTTTGGTTGAACTAGATGGACTTCAACCTGACTAACTATGTAACTGTGTAAATGTCATTTATTTTTCTTTATAAATGCTTTTTTTTGCTGCAGCAGGTTGTATACATGGTACAGATGTGCCACTTTACAGGCAGACTAAGGGGGCCACTAAGGCACTATATTTAAAGGAATTTTTCATTTTTATTGTTTCACTTTAAGCATCATTAAAATAACTGCTCTTGTAAAAACTATAAACTTATATATTAAAAAATAAATAATTGCATTGATACATGTCCCCCAAGGCAGTAACCGGCCCCCATACCCTTTTAATGGCCAATAACTTGCATATAATCCTTCAAAATGGGCACTTTTGATTTTGCAAATTCGGGTCCAATAGATTTTAATAGGGTTTGGAGTTTGGGTCTGAACTTTTGCGATGTTCGAGAGTCCTGGCAAGAAACGAACCGGGGGGTGTTCAGCCCAACTCTAATCTAGTGTAAGTGCATGAATTTAGTGAAATGCTGACCTAAGTACCACTCAGGTTCTGTATGCACGTGCACTGGCAAAGAGCCCACTGATATTAAAAGGGAGTAGAGGAACATGATGTTCAGTCTTCCTCTGCTCCTTCATTGTCCAATCAAAGGCTAGGAACATGGAGGTGACCTAGCTGTACTGCTGTAACTGCTGTGGAGAAAATGTAAGTCAGCAAAATGGTTGGTCTGTCTAGAAGAACTGTGTAGATATTGGTACTAGCTAGACAGAATTAGAAATCTTTTTTCAGAAACGCACCCACATACCACATTATAATGTTCCTTGTTCACTTTCATTTTGTAAGATCAGCATTGTAAAAACAATACAAACAATAGTTATTTTTGACAATCCAAAATAAGCTTACTTGAAAAATGTCCTTTCATGTTATGAGTTCAGCCTGTCTGCTGGACCATCTCACTCCCATAACTTCCTGAATTCCCTACATGCTTTGCAGCTTCTCCTCTGCTGTTTACTTTCAGTTTCTAAGGACTACATACCCCATGGTACATTGCTACCTATAAGCACTGATGCCTGTATTGACTAAATCCTGTAACTCCTCCTATCAGAATCCATGTAGTTCAGAAGGCAGGCCCTTTAAAATTTATAAAGTAAAATTACGACTGCACTATGCAAAAAAAAAAAACAAACACTTTATAAATACATGAACACACAAATAAATACAATAAAACAATTGTCAATATCTGACGAAACTGCTAAAAAGTAAAAATAAAAAATCTTAGAAATGTTCTATGCCATACAATTCATTCAGTGCAATAAAATTCATATATCAGTATCCAAATTGTATAATCCAAATCCATAATGTATCCCATGCAGAAATTGTGCAATACATTCAGTGTTTAGCACACATAAAGTAAAATGTGTAGCACAACAGTTCCTACTCATAGGGTATAGTGAATATTGTCACAGAATTCAAGGAATTAAATATGTGGGGATCTTCACAAACTAAATTCATTGGAGTAGGCTAGAAATAGTTGAAATCAAATGTGAAAGAAAAATAATTGAAATAAAATGATTTTAACAACCCCCAGCTAATGGTATTCATAATGTATTATTTTCTCGTAGATTGTGTTTATGAAGTATAACATCTCAGTTCTTAGGATAGTTTTAATATTAATCAATCCATTTAACCTAGATGGCTACATTGAAAAAGTAAAAGCAAGAAATGAATATTTGCACCAGTTCCTGTTTACCTTTTTTTCCCCCTAAATTGTAGGTGGCTATGCATAACAGACACCTACAAGTGTCTTTGCACATGGTCAGAAACACTGTAAAGCTCTGAGCCCTGATGCTTGGAAAGCTTTATTATGAAAATAATATCTTCAGCTTTCATTCTTGACCCCACCACTTCTCACAGAGATAGACCAGTAGTAAGCCATGGAATGTAAGGCCAGGTTCAATTTCATCAACTGAGGTCTCTAGTGAAATAATAAAATCCCCCTGGATATAAGTGCTCCTGTTGTTCTCTACAAAGTACCTTTTCATAAATGCATGCACCTTTATGTGTGTGGGTGCTCATAGTTTAGGGGAGTTAAGATGAACACCGGTTTAGTTTAAAGTCTCTTATTATGCTTTAGGAACTGAATATAGTCAAAGAAATAAAGTGGAATGCCACTAAATCTAATAAACCAAAATATGACATCATACTGACACTACTATTCCAAAGGTTATCAGGTCATCGCTCTTTTGCCAGTTTTCCCTTTAGATAAATGGATTTATAATAAGTAAGGACACTTCCAGGAGCATCCATATGCAGTATGGTGTAGTGGCAAAACACCAAACTTTCCAATTTGAGCTGTAGCTGTTTGCAAGTGCTATGAAAACAGAACTGCTGGGCATAAGGTTTGAAGGGATATTGAAGGCTAACTGCAAGGCACTGACAGTTAAAATGTAACAGTATAACATGTAAAAAAATGTGAGCAGTCATCAGTGGCTGTGAATCTGATGCTTAGTTCAGCTCTGGAAAAAATATCGTTCAAACTAGTTTAGCCTTTAAAACAATTATTAGCTGATATTTAGCTTAGAGGAGTCAGTACAACCACAATGGATTGATTAGTGACTGACTCATTCTAATACATCTACGTATGCTATTTATTATTAAACGTGGTTCTGTTTTAAGCTAAAAAAACACTCAGAAATAGTAATACTTGTGGATGGAGCCATGTTTCCTTAATAGTCCATGCACTTTCCATTACAGGGAATATAGGCGTCAACCCTAGAGAGTTGAATTAATAATTTATAGAGCACATTCTTGACTTTGCCTATAATACGATGATTTATAATGAAAATATTGCATATAATTATTTATCATCACATGGCCTAGAATGTAGTGGTTCTGCTTTCAAAACATTGTTTATTTTACTATTTATTTTGTTGTTAGCTTTGGCCTTAGCCTGTAAACTTTGAGTACAAGTAAATCATGAATTTTGGCCTTTGACCTGCCTGGCTAGGTTGACATAACTAGAAGGATTTTTTTACAAGCTTGCGGTTTTGCGAGCTTTTAAACACATACAGTATGAAATTTTAAATATCATGTATTTCCTTCCAGAGTTAATTTGTATATGCTTTTACCATAGCCACCCACTTCACTTTGATTCTGACAAAAAAAAAAAACTCTGAATAGAATTAGGATGTAGTTGTCAATGCCTCATGCTGTCCACTAATACATTTTTTTTCTTTCCATAGTGGACAGTCTAAGTCTAGTTGGAAGAGGAACTCAATTTCATTGGCAGTAACATTCATTGGAAAAAGGATTCCAAAAACAAATGAGTGAAACTATTTGCCAGGTTTGAGATGTAACCCAGAGCAATCCTGTTCACTAAATATTCACATGCATTTTTGCTTAATGTGTGCTTAATTTAAGGCCAGAATTTCTATACCATGCTGATGTTGGGGTGAGATCATGTAGGCTTCTTCATGGTGGTTTGCAAACCTCCCAGCCTTCCCTGTGCCTTTCCTACATCCAACGGCTAGTTTCAGCTGAATATGAATGCATACATACCTTGGCAGCTTGGTATGCAAACATAGCTTGTCTGACACCTAGGATGCACAGAAATGTCTCAACTACATGAATCTAATGTAAATACTCAATAACATTCTAAGCCTGGTACACACTAGACGTTTTTCCCCTTTCAGCCCAGCAGGGCTGAAGGAAAAAAACCTGACAGCTCAGAAGGAGCCGCTGTACTAACTATCCAACGTTAGTACAGCGATCTCCCCTGCTGTTCTATTGTGTTCTGACGGGGGTCCCCCCCTGCCAGAACACTTTGGTTAGCACTCTCAGCCATTGGTTGAGAGTGCTAATCGGTAGCCAGTTGGCAGACCTTTTTCTGTCATGAAGCTTTAAAAATCATCAATAAATATTAAAGTATAACTAAAGGCCAAACTATTTTTTTTAGTTTTGGATAGAGTGGAGATGGACTAGAACCCCTGCCTGTTTTTATTCTTGTCTGTGCCCCCGTTAGGGCTATTCACCCTCTCTGTTAGGCCTGTTCAGCTTTCTAATTGAAAGAGAAAGTAAAAGAAAAACCCACATTTTTGGGTTGTCCCTAGAAAAGTATTAGCAGGGAAATATTCCAATGGAGACACAAGTTCTTGTGACCTGGGAGTCCCCAAGGAATTCCCTTAATTTGCAGGGATTGACTCTCACTTCCTGTTTGCCTATGGGACAGGAAGTGAAGATAAATCTCAGCAATGGGGCATAGATGGCAAAAAAAAATCTGGTAGGGGTTATAACTCTCCCTAATGCCGTGTACACACGAGCGGAATGTCCGACAGAAAAAGTCAGACGGGAGCTTTTCATCATATATTCCGATCGTGTGTATGCCCCATCAGACTTTTTACGTTGAAAATTCTGACAGATCTAGAAAGAGAACATGTTCTAAATTTTTCAGACCGAACAAATTCCTATCGGGAAAACTGATCGTTTGTATGCTGTTCCGACGTACCAAAACCGACGCATGCTCTGAAGCAAATACGAGACGGAAGCTATTGGCTACTAGCTATTGAACTTCCGTTTTCTAGTCCCGTCATATGTGTTGTACGTCACTGCATTCTGGACGGTCGGAATTTGGTGTGACCGTGTGTATGCAAGACAGCTTGAACGGAATTCTGTCGGAACACCGTCGGAAAAACCTTCAGAGTTTATTCCGACTGGAAAACCGGTCGTGTGTACAGGGCATTACTCTATCCAAAATGATAAACAAGTTTTGCCTATAGTTCGACTTTAACTTTTCTTTTCTTTTTTTCCTTTTAAAAGTGAGCACAAACCAAATGGAATGCATATATTTTTGATTTACAGCTTTTCACAGGTAAACATAATTAATTTTATTTAGCAAAAAGACTGATAGCCTTCACGTACAATCTTTCATAATGAAGTGAAGTGAAGAAGAGGCAACACAGATGTTGGCAGGTGCAGTTCCTACTCCATCCAGCAGGTGGCACACCATTGCTTCAATGATGGAGTAAAGTCCCAAGAGGAATGGTGTTCCCCTGCAGGTTCCATAGGTGTCACCAGGGGAAATAGCTGTCCAAATGGATGATGCCACTCCTCGGTGACCTTCTGTGGCCATCTTGGTTGGGGCAGTACTAAAAAATAGCAGCCCAACTGTATTTTGTATGCATTTATGAGTGGATCGTTTAGAGAAAAGATCCACACTTGTCAGGGTCAGAGAGATAGACTTAGGGAAAGGTTCCTGTGCAAGTAGGGTGATATTAGGGACACTTCAGTATGCCTTACTACTCACCAGTCTCCAGAACTACTTCATAGGACTTGTTCAGCCTTCTCAAGTGCTGCTTGTGCTGCCACCCTGCCAGTAGTAGGCCACCCCTCCTGCAGATGCTGCTCCAGTAATGTAGGCTGTGTGATACCTTGTGGTGCTGAAGATAAACTGCTGCTTAGTAGGGTTACTGAGCCTGTTACTACCTGTGTTACTGTGCCTGTTACTGCAAGCATTACTGTGCATGTTACTACCAGTACTGCTTTATTTGTTGCTATAAGTGTAATTGAGTTTGTTACTACATGTCTGACCGGAACTGTTACTTCAAGTGTTCTGCCGCAGTTGCTACCACTATATTCCTAGTGCTAGTGATTGTAGATTGCCACCTACCTTGTTATTGTTTACATCTGCAACTTTTAAAAACAATTACAGTAAGACCTTGGATTATGAGCATAATTAGTTCCAGAAGCATGCTTGGAATCCAAAGCACTCGTATATCAAAGCGAGTTTCCCCATAGGAAATAACAGAAACTCAGATAATCCGTTCCACAGTCACTGTCAGTCTGTGCAGTACTATATGTGGCCAGAGATGTGGGGGCGCCGGTCTATGCAGTACCACAGGTGGCCAGAGGTGCAGCGGCGCTGGTGATGCTTGGAGACACTTGGAGACACTTGGAAACACTCTGAGACACTTGGAGATGCGTGGGAACAGTGTTTCCGAGTGTCTCCGAGCATCTCAGAGTTCTCCATGAAGCACTGGGAGCCATAGCGCCCCCTGGACCTCTGGCCAAATATGGAAATGCACACACCAGCGGCTTGAATCCTGCTCATCTTGTGAGACAACGCTTGCAAATTAAGTCAGGATTTTAAAAAAATTGCTTGTATTGCGAAACGCTCATAAACCACTTTACTCGCAATCCGAGGTTCAGCTGTACTTTTCAACCTTATATAGAATTTGTTGTGCTGTTTCTTTACCCTGGGTACCACACCCCTGGACCTGCCCACACAGTGATGAGCACATCTCAGTGTTTGAGATCTCTTCCACCATGCTGATTGTTTACCGCAGCACAACTTATTGGCTCCCTGTGCTGCCTTATTGGCTCCCTTATTGGCTTGATGTGCTTCTCTTTCTACCAGTCTCAGCTCTGCTGACAAGTGCAGGAGATTGATACAAAGTCAAATTCAGGTGCTTACACTAGTTTTTTTTAAAAGTACCCTCAAAACCTATTTAGATCATGCCAAAACATTGAGTTAAATTTTTTTTAAAATGCAGAGTATTGTTTGTATTGTTAAGGCAGCCTATTCAAACCACACACACAGGTTGTTCACCTCTATGTACTGGTGTATGCTAAAATGTAGGTGAATTGTGGTGCAATGTGCAGGTTCGATAGCATGCCATTCCAAATGAAAATGCTTTACTATGCACTGCAGTAAAATGCTTTAAAACAGCAAATTTTACGTTACTGCAATGTGAATGGGCCCTTGATGATTTTTTAATAAACAATAATAATAATTTGAATTAATAATTTTAATAAACAATAACAATAAAATAGTATAGGAATACATTTGTAATTGTTTTTTTACAGTGGCGGCCCATCCATAGGGGGTGCATGGGAGTGCCCCCTCAAGGTTTTGACGAAAAAAAAATGGTCACTTTAAGAGTGTCCGAGCGCCGGACACATGGCGATCTATGGGAAGCTTCCCAGCTTGCAATCAGATGAAGGTGAAGGATCTCTGGGACAATATATTTAAAATTTATCGGAAAATATTGAGTCATGTGGTACATTCAACCGTAAACATCTCAATACTGAATGTTATCCCCATGAGCTAGAAAAACAATTAAGACAGACATCCTTCACCATATGATAACAGCACCCAAGACAATAATAGCCCGAAAGTGGCGGAAGGCAAAAAGTCCCACAATAGCAGAATGGATATGTAAGATGAGTGAAATACAGAGAATAGAGATAATGATAATGACTGAAGAGAAAATTAATACCTAAAAATCAAAAATATGGGAAAAATGGGAAGAATTCAGGTCCTCTGCAAATATACCCAATTATTTATGAAGAGAATGTACCACCCTAATCTATAGGAATGAGTGTTGGGGACACCGGGGATGGTAGGAATTTTTTTTCTTTCTCTGGAATGGAGTGGTTGGTGTTTAGAATAAATAAGAGGAAGATAAAATAAGAGACCCTATGTAAGAAAATAGAAAATGAAACTTCCCTAATATAAAGCTTTTAAAAAAAGAGACTATGGAGACTGAAATTATTTGGTTCCTTACAGCACCACAGTCATTGTTTAACTGATAATTTTCCACCCAGCTCAGTTGATTTTTAAATCAACTTCTGTCAAGCAAAGTGGTGCTTGCAAAGCCACCCATTGTTTGAATTTCAACTGATTCAACAGGAATCAGATAAAATTTAAAGCTGTTCTTTAGGAAGTCATAGAGTCAGATCAAGCTGAAATATTTCAGGAAGCTTTGTATATTTATTTATGTATTTGTATTTTTATTGAATGAAAATAATAAAAGAGATTATTTACCATAATGCCTTCTCTTTAGTAAGGTAACAAACCTTCCAATAACAGTGCCACCCAGCCCCACTAAACACTAGTGCCGTACTTCCTTGGTCCTTTATCGATCCAGCACTCTCCATGCTCTCTCAAGGGTAACTGAGAGCAACAGGAGCTATTGGCTCATGTGATGGAAGGAGTTGGGGATAGGGCCGAGCTGCACTGTGTATCTCTCACATCTTATATGACTTTGACAGGGTACTCAGGAGTTAATTGTTTTAGGAGAGTGGAGAGAGGTTCCATCTGCGCCGCCTTTTTTTTCCCCCTGGTTTTAATTGGCTTATGTTTGCAAATACACCAGTGCCTAATGGGTTGCTCTTTATTCGGTCTCTCGGCTTGACATAGAGGTCGAGCCTTGAAGCTTTGGTTCCTTACAGCACCACAGTCCCCAGCTTCCTGGATTCTGGTTGGTGAGACGTCACCAGGGTTGCCAGGTTGTCAACCTCCCACAGCATTTTTTACTGACCAAACACTCTAAAATTTACTGGCGAAGCACATTTTTTTACTGGCAGCCTGAGCAATTACAGAACTCCTATTGAAAATTAACACAGTGAATATTTAAACAGTATAAACATGATATGGAACATGTATTTTGCTAGATTTACATTTAAAAAGTCAACACAACATGAAATTATTAGCCCCTGATATTTACTGGCAGTTGTAAAAAAATCAATGTTTTTTACAAACTGTCAGTAAATTTACTGGCAGTTGGCATCCCTGGACGTCACTTCCTGTGACATAATTTCCTGTTACATCATTTCTGGTCCATTTGATGGCTTTTCCTGGGTTAGAATACGCACTATTCACCATTGGCATTTTTCTCCTCCTGGCTAGTCCAGCCATCCTTTGCTAACCTGATGACCACAGGCGACATACAGTAGATGGTACCTCTCTTCACCAGCTCTGGGTTGCATTTGAAGCTATGGAATATGTGTTTTTTCTTTAGTCTTCATGTTCAATATATGGATTCCTTGGGCCCTTCAACCTCGCATACAATTGATGGGTTTTTCCACAGACCACATCTTATGTGGTTACCCATGCAATTTTAATTGACTTGCACCATAAACCCATAACCACATTGTGTAGCTATCTGTTGCTATGTGCTCCACACATTTGCTATGTGCTCCATACATTTGATCTCTTTTGTATGTTTGCATTTCCAGAACTCCTTGGTATATGTTCTAGCTTCTCCAGCTCAAATGTACATATATATTTCACATAGATTGCTATGCATTTCATATGCATTTGTGGTCTTCCTATACATTAGTTTGGCACCATCCAGTGGTTTGTTTCTTATAGGAATCACACAGCCCACTTGGGACTGTGCCCGCATGAGTGCTCGCTAGCAAGTGGCTTGCTAGGGGGCAATCAGAGAAGAGGAGGAACAGGCAGGAACACCTGGGAACCCCGGAAGAGGAGACTTGGGACTGGTTTAGGGAAAAATAGCCTTTAATCTTTAACATATTCCCTTATCTGTGCTATCAGTGTGAATGTGGGAATCTTCCCTGCTGGGTATTTGCTGGGTAAAGTACCAGTGGCCACCTGAATACTTGTACAGTGACTGCATCTTATAGGATGCAGTCATTGTTTAACTGATAATTTTCCACCCAGCTCAGTTGATTTTTAAATCAACTTCTGTCAAGCAAAGTGGTGCTTGCAAAGCCATCCATGGTTTGAATTTCAACTGATTCAACAGGAATCAGATAAAATTTAAAGCGGTTCTTTAGGAAGGTATAGTAGTTGTTGTTATAATTTTTAAAAATGATTTGGCTGTCTTAAAGTAGAACTAAAGGCAAAACCGTTTTTTTTCATTTTGGATAGAGTAAAGGAGGGTTATAACCCATGTCAGTTTAGCCATATGTGTCCCATTAGGGAGATTTCCCTTTACTTCTTGTCCCATAGCCAAAACAGGAAGTAAGAGGAAATCCCTGCAAATTAAGGAAATCCCTTGGGGCTCCCAGGTCACCAGAACTAGTGTCCCCCATGGGAAGATTTCCCTTATAGCAATAAAATGACAGGTGTTCTAATCCATCTCTATTCTATCCAAAACTAAAAAGTTTTGCGCTTAGTTATACTTTATTGCAGGGTAATGTGTTACATTAATAGGGATGAACCCCCCTGTTCGGTTCATACCAGAACTTGCGAACAGGCAAAAAATTTGTTCGAACACCGTTAAAGTCTATGGGACACGAACATGAATAATCAAAAGTGCAAATTTTAGGCTTATATGCAAGTTATTGTCATAAAAAGTGTTTGGGGACCTGGGTCCTGCCCCAGGGGACATGGATCAATGCAAAAAAAAGTTTAGAAAAACGGCCATTTTTTCGGGAGCAGTGATTTTAATAATGCTTAAAGTGAAACAATAGAAGTGTAATATCCCTTTAAATTTCGTACCTGGTGGGTGTCTATAGTATGCCTGTAAAGGGGCTCATGTTTCCCATGTTTAGAACAGTCTGACAGCAAAATAACATTTCAAAGGAAAAAAAGTCATTTAAAACTACTCGTGGCTATTAATGAATTGCCGGTCCGACAATACGCATAAAAGTTCATTGATAAAAACGGCATAGGAATTCCCCACAGGGGAACCCCGAACCAAAATAAAAAAAAAATGACGTGGGGGGGTCCCCCTAAATTCCATACCAGGCCCTTCAGGTCTGGTATGGGTTTTAAGGGGAACCCCGCGCCAAAAAAAAAAAATGCAGTGGGGTCCCCCCAAAAATCCATACCAGACCCTTACCCGAGCATGCAACCTGGCAGGCCGCAGGAAAAGAGGGGGGGACGAGAGAGCTCCCCCCCTCCTGAACCGTACCAGGCCACATGCCCTCAACATTGAGAGGGTGCTTTGGGGTAGCCCCCAAAACACCTTGTCCCCATGTTGATGGGGACAGGGGCCTCATCCCCACAACCCTTGCCCGGTGGTTGTGGGTGTTTGCAGGCGGGGGGCTTATCGTAATCTGGAAGCCCCCTTTAACAAGGGGACCCCCAGATCCCGGTCCTCCCCCCTGTGTGAAACAAAAGTACCCCTACCATTTCACAAAAAACTGTCAAAAATTTAAAAAATGACAAGAGACAGTTTTTGACAATTCCTTTACTTAAATGCTTCTTCTTTCTTCTATCTTATATCTTCTATCTTCCTTCGGTTTCTTCCTACATCTTCTTCTGGTTCTTCTGGTTCTTCCTCTGGTGTTCTCGTCTGGCATCTTCCTCCGCCACGTCTTCTTATCTTCTTCTCCTCGGCCCGCTCCGCATCCATGATGGCATGGAGGGAGGTTCCCCCTGTGTGACGCTTCTCCTCTTCTGATAGTTCTTAAATAATGTAGGGCGGGGCCACCTGGTGACCCCGCCCCCCTCTGATGCACGGGGACCTGACGGGGACTTCTCTGTGGCATTTCCCATGACGTCAGAGGGGGCTGGGTCACCCATTGCGTAACCCCGCCGCTTCTGACGTCACGGGGAATGCCACAGGGAAGTCCCCGTCAAGTCTCCGTGCGTCAGAGGGGGCAGGGTCACCTGGTGGCTCGACCCCTCCGTTATTTAAGAACCGTCAGAAGAGGATAAGCGTCACACAGCGGGAGCCTCCCTCCATGCCATCATGGATGCAGAGCGGCCCGAGGAGAAGAAGATAAGAAGACGCCGCGGAGGAAGATGCCGGACAAGGACACCGGAGGAAGAACCAGAAGAAGAAGTAGATGGAGGAAGAAACCAAAGGAAGATAGAAGATAGAAGAAAGAAGATAGAAGATAGAAGAAAGAAGCTTGAGCAGATGAATTCCCTTGGTAGTTGATCCCTGTCTGAGCGCTTTTGATCTCTATAATTTGAGATCCAACAAATCTGGTAAGTGGTGCAGATCGATTGATTTTATGAACAGAAGCACTGGATGAACATAGAGTGTTTATTCACATATTTGCACCTTGTGGAGCACTATATGAACAATGATTTAGATGGCATCAACATGAACATGCATATTATCTTCCTAAATTATATTCTATATTAGTTTATATTTTATTAATACATTTCTTCATTGCCATTTACCCCAACAAAAATTCAACCAAAAATTACACTCTGCTAAATTGCAGATCAACTTGTAAGTGGGAAGGCCTTTCTGTATTTGCAGGAATAAGAGAAGGGCTTTTTTAAGTCAATTACTACTTTTCTTTGGTTTTATTCTTTGATGCTTGTAGAGCATTAGTAGTACTTACATCCTGTCTTGTCATTATTGTTCAATTTTTGGGGGGCTTTTTGCTCAGGAGGCAAGAATGCATTAGTGGTATGTGGGTACTTGTTTTGTTTGTTAAAGCTTTAGTAGTGACCAGGCAAATTAACCATAGTTATTTGGATATTCCTTTGATTGTTGATTCCACTGAATATTGTAAGAGGGTATGACAATGGAATCTGCATGTTAAAAAAAATATGGAAGCACAGAATTTTTTATTATGATAGGGAAAATAACAGAAAAAATGCCTTAAAGCGTAACTCCACTTTTGTTGAGAAAAAAAAACATTCCCCTCTTAGTGATTTATGTACATTCCAGGGATTTTAACAAACTTTGTTGCAGATTCATACCTTTTAATATTCTGAAGAAATCACTGTTTGTTCCTCTGTGCTCCTGTGCTCAGTGAGTCTAATGGGAGTGGTTTCATAATTATCAACCAGCTGCTGCAGCTGTAGGGCTCTAATGAGGAACTAGCTGCATCTGCATCCCTTTAGACGTGATTTTCTATTGGAAGTATCTTACCAAAAATGACATTTTTGTTGCAGGTGATGCCAAAAATCTAAATTGTATCTTAGTGCAGACTTCTGGGAAAATCAGTGAGCCAATCACACAAGCAGGAAAGGATGTTTCTGGGGGCGTTCTCTACACATTCAGTGTACATAACACGTCCAGATTGCCATATCGCAATGCATTTTACAGAAAATTACAGAGCTACAGATTGAAAAGGAAAGGTAATTTTTAACAAGATTCAATTACTTGTGTCGCAATTGTATATGCTATATAATTATTATTTTTATTTGCTATTATTTTCCCATGAAAGTGGAGTTATCCTTTAAGTACAAAGTTTCAAAGCATCTCACTGATTAGGTTATCCGTGAATTCTCTCTACCTATTATCTAGCCCTCTCTTTTGCATTGACATCATTTTGAAATATGGTGGAATCTGATTGGCTGCCCCTACTCTGACGAACAGGGGATTACAGGCGGTAAATTTAAAGGTACACTGAATTGCAAAAATACATTTAAGGAATACATGACTATTTATCTGGTTATATTTCTCTTTTGTGTTGCACAGGGAATGCTTTTGCCAAAAAAACAAACAACCCCCTTCCGAACCACAATCTGTAAGTTGATGATCAATGGTGCAATGCCTCATGCTGAAGATATGCAAATACATATTCTTCCATTGACAGCTACAAGTTAGCATGTGAATGTGCTGATAGCTGTCAAATTTGTGCGTCACTGGCAGTTTTGGTCCTGACTACACTGCTCTGTAGCAAAATTGCAGTAAAAATGTTACATAGTTACACAGTAGGTGAGGTTAAAAAAAGACACAAGTTCATCAAGTCCAACCTATGTGTGTGATTATATGTCAGTATTACATTGTTGTATACTCCTGTATTTTTTGGTCGTTTAGGTGCTTATCTAATAGTTTTTTGAAACTATCGATGCTCCCCGCTGAATTCCACATCCTTGCCACTCTTACAGTAAAGAACCCTCTACGCAGTTTAAGGTTAAATCTCATTTCTTCTAGCTTTAATAAGTGGTCACGTGTCTTATTAAACTCCCTTCCACTGAAAAGTTTTATCCCTATTGTGGGGTCACCAGTGTGGTATTTGTAAATTAAAATCATATCCCCTCTCAAGTGTCTCTTCTCCACAGAGAATAAGTTCAGTACTCGCAACCTTTCTTCATAACTATTATCCTCCATTCCCTTTATTAGTTTTGTTGACCGTCTTTGTACTCGCTCCATTTCTATTACATCCTTCCTAAGGACTGGTGCCCAGAACTGGACAGCATACTCTAGGTGCAGCCGGAGTCTTGTAAAGTGGGAGAATTATCGCTTTATTCCTGGAGTTAATCCTCTTTTTAATGCATGTCAATATTCTGTTTGCTTTGTTAGCAACAACATGCACATGCATTTTTAGCCCAATTTTGCTGTGTTTCAGATGTGTTTCCCCTGCGTCTCTGGTGTATTTTTGGGATGCCTGCACCTGTGAAAAATGGACATGTGACTCAAAATTGCACCAAAAATGCAAATCGTGGGTGTGTTTTTACAGCAATTTAACTGTGATTTCCATTTATTTCAAAATCGCACCAAAGATGCAGCATGCAGAACTTTTCTAAAAGCACTGCACCCACATTTTTCATGCAAGGTAAAAAAGCAGGAAAAATATCAGTGTACTAGGGCTAAGGACTACGAATCATATAGAGTGCACTGATCATGTAATCACTAATGGAAATTTACTAAAACGGGTGCACACAAAAGCTGGTGCAGTTGTTCATAGTAACCAATCTATCAACTAGAAAAGTTTTATTGTCAAAGCTTAATTGAACAAGTTGAAGTTTGAATCTGATTTGTTACTATGCACAGCTGTACCAGTTTTAGTAAATCTCCCCCACTATGTCAGCTATAACATAGTAACCTTATGCAACCGGAGGGTTTCACTGAAAAATCTATCTATCTATCTATCTATCTATCTATCTATCTATCTATCTATCTATCTATCTATCTATCTATCTATCTATCTATCTATCTATCTATCTATCTATCTATCTATCTATCTATCTATCTATCTATCTATCTATCTATCTATCTATCTATCTATCTATCTATCTATCTATCTATCTATCTATCTATCACATGTTATATCTTTGTTTACTTTTCAGCATTTAACAAAAAAAAGAAAAGAACAAGGTTGCTATTTAAAGAGTGTCCCAATTTAAAATCATCAAATGTCCTTAAAAATATTTAGGGGATCAAATTAGTCATAGAGTTTTGGTCAAGTTAACTGACACATGGGGTCTATTTATAAATGTTTTCACACAAGATTGCCAAGGCATTCAGCCAAGATTCACATATCTTCACAGCTGAATTAAACAATTCTATAAATCTAGGGTGAAAGTTGTGTGAATTTTATGTAAAAATGTTTATTAATAGACCCCATAGTGGCCTGAACATCTAAACTTCAATGAAATGGTTATTCACCCCCCAAAAAAACATTTTTTCTTGTCCAACACAGCAACATGATTATTTATTTTCAGGAGTGTGACTTGCACCACATATATTAAATATTTACCGGTATGTGGAATATGTATGGAATATGAATAAGAAATAAGGTTGAACATTTGAATATTTAGAGGCCGATCAGCAACCACATTACATAAAAAGGCAAAAAATGGCTAATTGTTTCACAGATTTGGGTTTTTGAAACACACATCCGGTATACAGGAAACGGTCCCCCAACCATTGACCTCTGTATTTAACAATCCTAATTAGTTTTCCATACAAATTCTATTACTTGTTGCACAGCGGTCTCTGAATCTGATCCTGTCTATAGTCTAACTGCAGTCATTTAGGAAGAAAAAATTATATACAGCTAGGAAGAGTTAAAATTTCTGACAGGCTTTTAGTTCTCGATTAGGGAGATACAATAAATGGGATAAACAGTTGTCACTGTAAAGTTATGGACAGCAATAAAAAACATTTCAGAAGTTCTAGTCCTTCCCCATTTGATAAAATGTGCTTTAAAATAAAACTCTAAATCTATTCTTCCCCATTCTATCGAAAACAAAAATAAAACATTTTGACTTGAGTTGCATTTAAAACCTGTTATGTGTCAGCATGGCAATAGGCAAATTATCCTGAGCTGCAAAAACAACCAAGCGTAATGATAATTCAATGACCACAAGCTCTGCCAGCCTATTGACAACAATAAATTCTGCTATCAGTAAATGTATATAACAATGGGTTAAAGAAGAATGTGCAGCCAAGGATGATCATGACCTGAAAAATGCTTTAGCATTCATGTAGTTATATCTGGTTTAAGTATGCAGCAATCAACTGAAGGTGAATTTTAGAGATACAGCAGAAAAAAGGTTACACATGGAAGTCTTGGGGAAATGGTACTGGTGTTCTAAACTTTGATAATGTTTTTAGTCAGACCAAATTGATGCTGATTATAAGCCTCTGTACAATGTCAGGAGCTATCTGATTTTGTGTTCAGGTAGGCACCCATAGTATGTGCTTCTGCAGTGCTTTTATTTGGGGAGTTGAGTCTTTATTTTTTTTTCCATAAAGATTTTATTTAGTAATAAGAAAGCAAGTAACAATTCACAACAAAAGACATGGCAAGACAATTTACAAGCAGGGTATAAAGGTACATCTAATGTAGGTTATGATAGAATACCGGCAACACAACCAGATATACATATTGCGGTAGATGTGGGTGGAGGATCATTATTCATTCCCCCCCCCCCCCGAGCGGCAAAGCCCAACTAAGGAGAGGAGGTAGCTGATTAGCTGATACGGTTGGTCCCAGCCAACTCCTCATGAGTGAAGTACCCTTACGAGCATATAGGTAGGGCCATGTTAAGACACGTTTGTGATAATCAGCCACAAGGTAGGAGGCCGAAGGTGGGGAGATAAGGACACGGGGTATAAGGGAGGAAGGAGAGGAAAGGGCAAAGAGGGTAAGATAAGGAAAGTAGGGCAGGGAGGGAGAGAGGGAAAAATGAGGAGAATAAGAATAAGGGGGAGGGGGTCAGAGAGGAAGGGGGGAGGTCGAGCAGGCGCCATGGAAGGCACCCCTTAGAGGGCCCACTCCCCACCACGTCCCATCGACCGATGAGAGTCCACAATTAGGGTTAGAGTTTATGTACCACCTTTTACAGTACATGTTGGCGATAGCGTTCAGTAGTCATGAAGTGATTCCAGCATGCCCAAGTGAAAGAGAATTTGTGTGTTCTTTCCTGTGAAATATGGATCAATTCTTCCATCTCTTTTATTTTAGAAATTCTACTATACCATTCTCCAATCGTCGGAGTGTGTGTGGAACGCCAGTGAACTGGGATGCATAATCTGGCGGCGTTCAGCAAATGCATAGCCAAAGACTTATAGTATTTTTTTTTGGATTGATATGGGTGATGTAGAAGAAATTGTGTGGGGGTGTAATCCAGGATATCTTTAGTGACATGTGAAATGATTTCACTGACTTCTCTGCAGAAGGGTTGAATGCGTTCACAATTCCACCATATGTGGAGCATAGTCCCTTCC
This sequence comes from Lithobates clamitans, assembly GCA_037952925.1. Taxonomy (NCBI): domain Eukaryota; kingdom Metazoa; phylum Chordata; class Amphibia; order Anura; family Ranidae; genus Lithobates; species Lithobates clamitans. The sequence continues at coordinate 2,899,343 of JBBGZY010000223.1, forward strand.
TGTTTGCCACACCTCCAACATGTGTTGGGGATAGAGGGGGAAAAGCCGAGAAGGGGTCCTATACGACCTTGTGGTGATTTTGTAGCCATTTTCTTGAATGGCCACGTTTAGGGAGCATTTGTGGGCATATTCATAGATGGCGTCCCACATTTCCATGGAGAGGGGTGTTTGAAAGTCTCTGTCCCAAGCTATCTGTGAAGATGCCGGAGGGGGTGTCAGTGTGGATGAAAGAGGAGGGTAAAGAATGGATATTAAGTGCCTTTGTGGTGTTTTGTGGTGGCAAAGGGATTCAAAAGGAGTAAGTTGTCTGGTCCAACAGGACTGGTTTGATTGAGACGAGAGAAAGTGGTGGATTTGTCTATATGACCAAAAGGAAAAAGAGGCAGTCTTGGACATGTTAACCAGGTTTTCGAAGGGGAGAGGGGTCCCCTCTGAGAAAAAGTGAGGGGCTAGGACGTCGTCATGTGGCCATTCGTGGAGCAAAAAGGAACGGGAATCACCCGGGGTAAATTCTGGGTTTTCTCTTAGGGAAGTTAGAGGACCCAGCACCGAGGCAGATAACCTCAATTTCATGGCTCCCCTAAGGGCCAGCAAGGAGGGGTAGATAAGGGGGTAAGATAAGATCGTCTGTGGCCGGAGTTTGTGAGATAGCCAGGGAAGTAAGTGTAAAGGACTCGGTATAAGTGATTTTTCCAGGGCTACCCAAATCTTTTTGGTGGTGGGTATGTTCCAGTCCACTATCCATGTCAGGTGACACGCCAGGTAGTATCTATATAAGTCTGGAAGGCTGATACCCCCATTCTTTTTCTGCAGCGAAAGGCAAGAATATTTTATGCGAGGTAGAGAATTTTTCCAGATAAAAGTAGAACAAGCTTTGCGATAGGCTGAGAAAAAGGCTGGAGGAAGGTGGATAGGGATGGTTTGCATGAGATTAAGTAATCTTGGCTGAATGATCATTTTAATTAGTGCCCAACGGCCGTACCAGGAAACATTTAAGCCCATCCACTCCTTAAAATGGCTTTGAATTTTGGTGAGAGCTATGTGGAATTTAGACATATAGAGGTCTGACAGCCGGGCGGTAATTTTAATTCCCAAGTAAGTGATCGCCTCCCCTTCCCAACGGAAAGGAAAGGTATCCCAACAGTGGATCACCTCCTGAGCAGGAAGAGTTACATTCAGAGCATATGATTTTGAGTGATTGATCTTGAGATTGTATACATTGCCAAAGAGCTCAAGATCTTGCAGTAACTTGGGCAATGAGATGCGGGGCGATCTCAGGGACAAAAGGATGTCGTCTGCAAAGTCTGCGACCTTGAATTCCCTTTTTTCGACAGTCAGACCTCCAATGTCAGGGTTGGATCTTATTCTGTTGAGGAGGGGATCCAGCATCAGAATGTAAATTATGGGGGATAAGGGACATCCCTGGTGTGTCCCATTGCTGATTGAGAAGGTGTTTGACAGGTGGCCATTAACCCTTACCTTAGCGGAGGGATTCGAATACAGGGCTAGCACTTGTGAGAGCATGTGGGGTGCCAGGCCAACAGCCACAAGCACCTCCCGCATATAGTCCCAGGCCACTCTGTCAAACGCCTTCTCAGCATCAAGAGAGAGGAAGAACCCTTGTGACTTAGAGGATGTGAGCCGGTGGTGGAGATTTAGGGTGCGGATAGTGTTGTCCCTGGTTTCCCTTCCAGGAACAAAGCCCACCTGATCTGAAGAAATTAGTTTGGGAATCAAAAGCGTTCCTTCAGGCAACACCTGGGGGTCTGAGAAAGCAATAAAGTTGGAGAGAAGTTTAGGGGCAAGGGAGTCCAGGAATGACTTGTAGTACTGGAGAGTGAAGCCATCCGGGCCTGGGCTCTTGCCAGTTTTCATCTGTTTAATTGCCAGCTCCAGTTCCTCTCTCGTAAGGGGTATCTCCATGTCCTGAGCTTGTTGGGGGGGATATTTCTTTCAGAGGGTATTGCGAGAGAAATTCTCTAATGCGGTGGACACGTGTAACTAACGAGGGTGTTCCGGGACGATTCTGGTGTAGGTTATAAAGTCTGGAGTAAAAACTCTCAAATTCCTTCGCTATATCGTCGTTCCTGGATAAGAGTGATCCATGAGCATTTCGCAAGCGATGAACTGTGGACGAGGTTCTAGAGGCTTGGATCGTACGGGCCAAAAGGCGCCCGCATTTGTCTTTGTCTCCTAGTTTGATTGCCTAATTCCTCCAAAAGGAGCGTATAATAATTCTTGTAAGGTGGATTGAGCATGCGACTGTTTGTGGGACGTTTCTAACTTTTTGATTTTCATGATCAGAGAGGCAATATTTTCTTGGTGTAACCATTTGGCTTTCCCGGCAAGTGTAATAAGTTTGCCGCGAATTACACACTTATGTGCTTCCCAGAGGGAAACAGCAGAGACATCTGAAGTAGTGTTTTGGGGAGTTGAGTCTTATAACAAGACAGGAAATGCTGAAGAGGAACCTAGCAGATATCACGCCGTTGTAAAAACAGCATGCAAACATTGGTTGAAAAATACAGCAGGAACCACCAAGTGTTTTTGCAGATCTCCTTAAGTCAACTGGTGTAATCAGAGTCGAGTACTGAGCTGGGCAGGCTGATTTTCTCATTTCTAACTGCAAATAATTCTAGTTTTACTCTATGGCTATAAAAAAATTATACATGTGCCTCAGAAGTTCTCTGCTTTCGTTCTTGTGCGTTCAGATAACAGTTTATGCAACACTTCATTGCTCCCCAACCAGTGGCCATAGATCCACTTGAAAATTGTTGAGATACAATCTGACTGTGTCCTTGACAACCATGTTCCCAGTAAGTGGAAAGATTTAGATTTCCAACTTTCACATGCAAATAAACATGGGACGCCCATGTGTGAAATGGAGTTTAATTGCTCGTTGTGTAAAATGTGTTCATCTTGAACAGTAAGAACAGTTTCGTATTCTGCGAGACGCATTGCAAGAGATAGGGCATCTTGAAAACTCGCCTGCTAATCTCACAAGGGTCTCGCTGGGGCTTGGAGTGGCCCGGTATACGTCACTCTGAAAACAATTCAATAAGAAAATAGCACTGTGAATTAAATTAAATCTCTTCGTGGTAATTACTAGCTGGAAGAGATAGAGGAAAATATAGATGTAGTTATTAAAATATCAGCACAAGGAGAACTTTGAGAGGAGAGGAGAGAACAAAACTTTCCACTGGAAGTTATAATTGCAGACTGTGGTAGTCTCTGTTCTGTTATAAAGTGAGAGAAATGATTGGCGCGTAAAACTGAGAATGGTGGAAACAAAGACAATGGGTTTTATTTACTAAAGTAAAGCATTTTCACTTTGTAAACTTAATTTTTACTTTTCAAGGGGATTTTCGATTAGGTGAAAACTCTATTTGCAAATATTTAATCACAAGCAAGGAAAAAACAAACAAACAAAAAAAAAAACAGCATTTTTATCTGTGCATGATTGGATGATGGATGTCAGCAGAGCTTTACCTCATTTAGCCAAAATTCCCTTGCAAAGTGAGATTCTAATTTGCTAATTTACAGCACACTTGCTTTTAGTAAATCAACCCTAATCCGTACCTGTAATATAATGTTAGTCTGTCTCAATATTCACAATTCTTACATAGTTACATAGTTGGCAAAGCTGTAAAAAGACACCAGTCCATCCAGGTCAACCTGTGTGGGTGTGTGTGAATGTGTTTAGTTCAATAGTAAAATGTATGTTGTGATCATTAAGATACCTAATAGATATCTAATCGTTTTTTGAAACTATCGTTGCTTCCTGTTGATACCACAGCTTGTGGAAGAGAATTTCACATCCTTACTGCTCTAACAGCAAAGAACCCCCTAAGGTGATTATGGTTAAATTGCTTCACTTCTAATTTCAGTGAATGACCGCATGTCTTTTTAAACTCCCTTTTACTAAAGTTTTTCCCTATGCTAGGGTCAGCGGTAAGGTATTTGTGGATCGCTATCATATCCCCTCTCAAGTGTCTCCTCTCCAGAGAGAATAAATTCAATGCTTGTAGTCAGAGCCATCTTTAACCCAGGGCAAAGGGGAAGCCTCCCTGGGCCCTGTCAGCGCTGTGGGGGCCAAAGCAGCTGCCACTTAAGCCCTGCACTGCCCACAGTTTTCCCGGAGTAGCGGGTGCAGCCGACCCCCCCTGCTGTCCCAAGTGGCGACCACAATATGACAAGAGAGTGGGACAGCTTGGGCTTCATGTGCTTGAGCCCGCTCCTCCCGCTTCTCCCTCTGTCAGGAGCTGCGGACCGGAGTGACAGAGAATGACAGAGCGATGCTCTGTGTTCCTCCCGCCCCCACCACCGCCTGACAGACCTGTGTAGCACACAGCCAAGTGAATTGTTCTGGCTGTCTACTATGGGTCTGATAGGCAGAGACTGTGTTGTACCACCATGTCATCAGGTGAGAAAGAACACTGTGGAGAGAAGGGGAAGGGGATTCACATGTGCAGAAAATTGGGGGTACAGAGGTGAACATGGGGGGGTACAGAGGTGTGGTGGAGGAGGGGGGTACAGAGGTGAACGTAGATGGGCGGTACAGAGGTGAACGTGGATGGGAGGTACCGAGGTACAGTGGAGGAGGGGGGGTACAGAGGTGAACGTGGATAGAAGGATACAGAGGTGAACGTGGATGGGGGGTACAGAGTTGGGTGGGGGATACAGAGGTGAATGTGGTAGGGGGGTACAGAGGTGAACTGTGGATGGGGGTACAGAGGTGGACAGGGGATAGAGAAGTGAGCTGTGGATAGAGGGGTACAGAGGTGAGCTGTGGATGGGGGGATAGAGAGGTGAGCGTGGACGGGGAAACAGAGGTGAACTGTGGATGGGGGGATGGTACAGAGGTAGACAGGGGATACAGAAGTGACCTGTGGATGGAGGGGTACTGACGTGAACGTAGAATACAGAGGTGAACTGTGGATGGAGAGGTAGAGGTGAACTGTGGATGAAGGGGGGTACAGAGGTAAACTGTGGATGGAGGGGGGTACAGAGGTGAACTGTGGATGGAGGGGGGTACAGAGGTGAACTATGGATGGAGGGGGTACAGAGATGAACTGTGGATAGAGGGGGGTACAGAGGTGAACTGTGGATGGAGGGGGCTATAGAGGTGAACTGTGGATGGAGGGGGGTACAGAGGTGAACTGAGGATGGAGGGGGGTACAGAGGTAAACTGTGGATGGAGGGGGTACAGAGGTAAACTGTGGATGAGGGTGCAGAGGTAAGCAAAGTGGTGTGCAGAGGTGACCAATAGATGGTTACTTTGGGGGAGGGGGGAGAATATGCAAGTACTGCCCCTTGTGCCTATTTTATTCTGTGCCCTGTATGATACAAACACCTCACAGTACACATTCCCAATCCCTGTGTCATCCTGGACTCCTCTATCTCCCTCTTTCCCTCATCATCCTGGACTCCCCTATTACCCCCGCATCATCTTGAACTCCCTCATCTCCCCCCCCCAATCATCCTGGAATCCCCTATCCCCCCATCATTCTGGACTTCCCCATCTCTCTCCCCCCGCTATCATTATTATTATTATACAGGATTTATATGGAGCCGTCAGTTTGCACATTGCTTTACAACATGAGAGCAGACAATACAGTTACAATACAATTCAATATATAAGTTTACGTGTGTGTTTGTGTTTTGGAGTGTTGAGGTGGAGAGAAAATTTGCATGGGGGGGGGGGCATGAAAATGTTTGCCCAGGGTCCAATCGATATTAAAGACAGCCCTGCTTGTAGTCTTTCCCCATAGCTGAGGTCCTCCAGTCCCTTTATTAGTTTTGTTGTCCTTTTTTTAAACTCCTTCCAGTTCCAGCGCATCCTTCTTGAGGACTGGTCCCCAGAACTGGACGGCATAATCAAGAAGACTAGAGTCTTGTAGAGTGGGAGAATTATCATTTTATCTCTTGAGTAAATCCCCCTTGATGCATGCTAGTATTCAGTTGGCTTTGCTGGCAGCAGCTTAGCATTGCATGCCATTGCTGAACCTGTCATCTACTAGGACCCCCAGATTTTTCTCCATCCTGGATTTCCCCAGAGGTTTTCCCTCTAGCAAGTAACTTGCGCTCGTATTTTTGGCACCCAAATGCATTACCTTACATTTTTCAACACTAAACCTCATTTACCATGTAGTTGCCAATCCCATTATTTTATTTAGGTCTCCCTGTAAGGTTTCCACATCCAGCGCAGAAGTTATTGCCCTGCTTAGCTTTGTATCATCCGCAAATACTGAGAATGAGCTATTTATCCCATCCTCTATATCATTAACCTCTTCAGATACGCGCTATTGCCAAATGACGGCAACAGCGCGGACCTACATTGCCGGGACTACGTCTCTTGACATCGTCCCGTGGACGAGCGGCCTGCATGCCCCCTGCAGGGCGCGCGCGCCGCACTCGGCGCTCGGTGATCAGCGAGTCTATCAGACTCGCCTAATCACAGATCAGAGTAAAGGGTCGGTCCTGACCCCTTACCACATGATCAGCTGTCAGCCAATGACAGCTGATCATGTGATGTAAACAGAGCCGGTAATCGGCTATTTTTTCTCCTCGTGCTGACAGCGTAAGGAGGAAAAAAAAAGCCGATCACCGGCGGCCGTGAGAGGGACATCAGTCCCACTCACGGCGATCATCTGTGCCCCCTGCCAGTGACACCTAGCAATAGACAGCAGTGCCACCTACCAGTGCCCACCAGCGTCACCCATCAGTGCCCACCAGCGTCACCCATCAGTGCCCACCGAGCCACCCATCAGTGCTCACAGTGCCACCCATCAGTGCCCACAATCAGTGCCACAACAACAGTGCTGCACATCAGTGCCACCTATCAGTGCCCATCAGTGTCACCTACCAGTGCCCATCAGTGCCACCCATCACTGCCCATCAGTGCCACCCATCAGTGCCCCCCATCAGTGCCGCCTTATCTGTCCCCATCAGTGCCGCCTTAACTGTGCCTATAAGTGCCCATCAGTGCAGCCTATCAGTGTCCACCAATGCCGCCTTATCAGCGCATATCAATGAAGGAGAAAAATTACCTGTTTACAAAATTGTATAACAAACTATGAAACAAACGTTTTTTTTTTTTTTCAAAATTTTCCAACTTTTTTTGTTTGTTTAGCAAAAAATAAAAACCTCAGCTGTGATTAAATACCACCAAAAGAAAGCTCTATTTGTGGGAAAAAAATGATAAAAATGTCATATGGGTACAGTGTTGTATGTCCGCGCAATTGTCTTTCAAAGTGCGTCAGCGCTGAAAGCTGAAAATTGGTCTGGGCAGGAGGGGGGTTTAAGTGCCCAGTAAGCAAGTGGTTAATGAATAAATTAAACAGAATTGGCTACAGGACAAATCCCTGGAGGACTCCACTTATCACACCAGATCATTCCGAGTACTTGCCATTTATCACCACCCTTTGGACATTGTAACCAGTTTTCAATTCAGGTACATACCCTATGGTCCATGCCAAAAGACCTCAGTTTGCAAAGTAAATGTTTGTGAGGGACTTTATCAAATGCCTTCACAAAATCCAGATACACCACATCCACCGGCCTACCTCTATCTAGATTACAGCTCACTTTCTCAGAGAATGATGATAGATAGTCTGGCATGAAAGATCCTTCATGAATCCATGCTGATTACTGCTAATGATACTGTTTTCATCAGCAACATCTTGGGTATGGTCCCTTATCATACCTTCCAATAGCTTACATACTATTGATGTTAGGCTGACTGGCCTGTAGTTTCTAGGTATATATTTCTGCCCTTTTTAAATATTGGTGCTACATTGGCTTTTCTCCAATCAGCTGGTACCATTCCAGTTAGTAGACTGTCAGCAGGGGTTGGGTCTTTACATGAGACATGTTGGTGTGTATAATGATATATAAAATAAACATGAATTAATTGAATGTCCCAATCCCCTAGGGGAACATTGTGGTAGATGTTAATAATTATAATAAAACCGATAGCAATGAAACATTTATAATGCAAAATGTAATCATAAAGAGTCAATATATAATAATAATAGATATAACAACGATTGATTGATTAGAGAATGTGATTTGTGACAAACAGAGTAAATAATAAGTGATAAAATACATACAAATAATTCATACATGATCAACATGATATATGAAATTGATACAGGTTGTAATATGATAAAGTTTTTAGGGCAAACTTGTATTTGGCATCCATAGATAAACACTCAACGCGTTTCATGGCCTCTTGCCAATCGTCAGGAGTTGGATGCATGAATGAACTAAAAATTAATACATAGATAAATTACTATGTAGTCTATAGGGATCCACTAATCCCCATAGAAAAAAGAAGAGAGAGAGAGAGTAGAGGAAAAAGGAAAAGGAGCACTAACAATGTTACTTACAAAGCAGCCCATAAGTTATGGTCAGTACCAGGATATGGAATAGAGCGGTGGCCCGACATAGGTGGTCCCAACCGGGGTTGAGGCGGGAGATCCCCAGAAACAGGATCCTTGGGGAACCGTGGCCGCGGAGCAGGTCGGACAATCACTGCATATTGCCATGTTGTGAAATCTGTCCATGTATGGCTGCTGCCCACGTCTGTGTAAAAATAGGCAATAAAAAATAGATGAAACGCAAAAAGTAACATCTACCACAATGTACCCCTAGGGGATTGGGACATTCAATTAATTCATGTTTATTTTATATATCATTAAAAACAATGGAGAAAACATATGTACGAGAGTACCCAAGGCTGCACAACCCAAAAGTATAATACAAAAAAGACAAATTCCCCAGGGGGTTTTTTAGGCAGCATTGTATTGAATATTATTATGACAGTAAAATAAATCAAGTTCATAAGGAATTCAAATATACAACAATTTATTAAAAAATACAGACTCTGGTTCATGTGTAACAGACATCAGCATAAAACATCAACCATGGCTAAAAAGGGCCCCCAGATAAGTGACGTATCATCAAATAGTTATCCACATGAATACCCCGATGCATTTCGACCCATTGGTCTTCTTCAGGGGGATTTAGATTCTAGGGAAATATATCACAATTAGAGTTTGAACTTGAAACTTTAATCAATATGTAAGACATTTACACAGCATTTTACGTTAATAAATAACTGTATTACATCGTATCTATGGAGGTATATTTACCATTGAGTGGATGATATGGTAGAGATGCACCACACGAACCAGATTGTTTAGAAACATGAAGGCCCAGAGATCCCAGAGACCACACGTATCCCTCCGTGCCCCACAGGTACATCTGCAGTCCATCGGACTTACAAGGGGCCACACACTTGGACGGGGGAGAGGGCGGGGGGCGAGGTTCCTGCCATTATGTATGAAAAGATTTTGTTATAAATCTTAGTAATAGTATTGGTATTCTAAGAATATCTAAAAGTATTTAGTGCCGTAGGGCAATGGCTGATTAGCCCTCACTAAGGTAGTTGCTTGTATATATGTGTGTATCTTGTTAATGGGACCTATTACTTTAAAGTATGTAATTTATTGATAATATAATAATTATTATTAAAAGGTGCGAATAAAATAGAAGGGGCATGATGGGTGATATAAATAAATTGGGGTATTAAGTCCAATTGGAACATGGGTGAAAGAAGTGAATGTGCTGGTAGTGCCGTGGTGACAGTAATGGATGTGGCACTAAATACTTTTAGATATTCTTAGAATACCAATACTATTACTAAGATTTATAACAAAATCTTTTCATACATAATGGCAGGAACCTCGCCCCCCGCCCTCTCCCCCGTCCAAGTGTGTGGCCCCTTGTAAGTCCGATGGACTGCAGATGTACCTGTGGGGCACGGAGGGATACGTGTGGTCTCTGGGATCTCTGGGCCTTCATGTTTCTAAACAATCTGGTTCGTGTGGTGCATCTCTACCATATCATCCACTCAATGGTAAATATACCTCCATAGATACGATGTAATACAGTTATTTATTAATGTAAAATGCTGTGTAAATGTCTTACATATTGATTAAAGTTTCAAGTTCAAACTCTAATTGTGATATATTTCCCTAGAATCTAAATCCCCCTGAAGAAGACCAATGGGTCGAAATGCATCGGGGTATTCATGTGGATAACTATTTGATGATACGTCACTTATCTGGGGGCCCTTTTTAGCCATGGTTGATGTTTTATGCTGATGTCTGTTACACATGAACCAGAGTCTGTATTTTATAATAAATTGTTGTATATTTGAATTCCTTATGAACTTGATTTATTTTACTGTCATAATAATATTCAATACAATGCTGCCTAAAAAAACCCCTGGGGAATTTGTCTTTTTTGTTTTTATTTTATATATCATTATACACACCAACATGCCTCATGTAAAGTCCCAACCCCACTTTGTTTATTTTCGCATAGCATTTAGGGATGGAGGCATCTTGGTGTTTTTACTTCAGGTTGAGACAGGCCTCATTAATTACTATTTTTTTAAATATTGGTACCACCTTGGCTTTTCTCCAATCAGCTGGTACCATTCCAGTCAGTATACTGCCCATAAAAATTAGGAACAATGATCTGGCTATCGCCTGACTGGGTCCCTAAGGAACCATCTGTTAGCCGTGAGGGTGCATTCTTTGACGTGTTAATAACATTACAGTCTTGGTTACAAGATCCCCCTTTTTTCCTTTATGAAAACTGAGGAGAAGAATGCATTTACAACCTTTGGCTTCTCCTTGTCTTTTTGAAACCAAATTCGTTTCATCCTCCTTTATGGGGCCAATGTTCTCTGGCCTCACTTTCTTACTGTTAATGTATTGAAAACATTTCTTAGGGTTTTTCTTACTCTCCTCCACTATGTGCCTTTCGTGTTCTATCTTAGCCACCCTGACTGCGCTCTTACATTTCTTATTGCATTCCTTGTATTGTTGGAATGCTGACAGTGACCCCTCATGACCCCTCTGCCTTGTATTTTTTGAAGGACTTTTCTTTTGCTTTTATGTGCATTTATATGTTAGAGTTTAACCACACAGGATTGATTTTAGCTCTTTTATACCTATTGCCCATTGGAATGCACTGGCCAATACCTTTATTTAGTGTGCTTTTGAAGCACTCCTGTTTTTCCTCAGTGTTCTTTGTTCCTAGGATTTTATCCAATTTAATATCATGTAGCATAGAGAGCAGTTTAGGGAAGTTGGTTCTTCTGAAATTCAGTGTACTAGTGTTCCCCTTGTGCTTCTTATTTCTGTGGTTTATGCTGAATGTAATCAACCTGTGATCGCTGTTTCCTAAGTTACCCCATATATCCACATCCGCGATCAGATCTATGTTGTTTGTAATCAGTAGGTCTAGTAATGCATTGTCTCTTGTTGGTGCATTCACCAACTGACCCATGGAATTATCCTGCAAGACATTTAGGAAATGCCGAGCCTTAGATGAGTGAGAGGTTTCTTCTGCCCATTCTATAGCCGGATAAATAAAACCTCCCATTATAATAACATTGCCCTTCATTGCTGCCACTCCTAGCTGTGTTAGGAGGTCCGCCTCCTTCCTCAGGTTGAGGGACCTGTAGCATATGCCCACTACTACTTTCCCATTATTTTCCTTCCTTTGGAGCTCCACCCACAGGGATTACACTTCCTCTCTTCCTCCATTAGTGATGTTATCCCTTGTGTTTTGTTTTTTTTTTGTACATTTTTTAAATTAATATTTTCATAGTACAAAAAGAGAAAAAGTAAACAATCTCCCCACACAGGGCTGAAAACATAGAAGTCATCCCTCGTGTTTAAATCATTCTTGATATACAATCAATACAATACAATTCTGTTTTTTGAACATCTGTAAAAGTCTGGTTATTACCCCACTGGGTAGCACCACAGAACAAAAAAGAAGGTGAAGGGTGAAGTCAAGCATAGCCCACACCCCAAGACTCCTTTGACCGTCATGTGATCATTATGTTCTATCCCTACATCGTCCAAGGAGTGGTTAGAGAGAAGGATGAGAACTTAGCTGATGACTGTTTAGCCTGCATAGGCTACATCTTTTTGTGAAAAGGGGTACTTCTGAAGCAGCTGATGGAGTAGATTATATATATTCTCATATGTATTCTCATATATCCCTGTTATCTTGTTCCCTGATATCCCTGTTACATGCATGCTTGTTCTTTTTCAACTACATATTTAGGGAATGGAAAGGTTAAATGTACAACATATCTCCAGCCTTCAACATTCTGCACCGAAGACCTTCCGTGATACCCATCTGAACCCACCTATTTTTTTTTTTTTTAAAGTCTTAAAAAAATCAAAACAAAAAATTTAATTTATTGCAGCTCACCATTCATTAATTGTGGTGGTTGCATTTGTTTTCTTTTTTTAGTCTTTTTCCCTCTGTTTTCATCTGGTGATCTGGCCAGTAACACAATTAACACAATGGAAGAGAGAGCTGGGTTCACACTGCTCCAAGCAGCCTGCAGGATCTCATGTACTGCTGTAAAGACCCAGGCGCCTGCCTGGTCCCCAGCGAAAATAGTCCATTGAAAAAGAGAAAAGCGGTGGCACATCCAGGAGTTAAAAACCATAGCTTTATTGAAGATCCATAAAAGGATGAAACATGACACACATAAGGTCCAAAGGTGCTCAGTAGATGCGATTCATACTGTCATGCTGTCATGCGCCTGTATTTCATTGTCCTTACTCTGGGTGAATGAACAGAAGAGACACAGCAGACAGTAGCATTGTCAGTCTGAGGGGAAGGTAGTGTTAAATGTGCTAACAAATTTAAATACACAAACAAGTTTTTGGCTTCCAAACTCCTGCTCACACTTTATAATGGGTTACAGCAAACAATTATTTTTCTTTTGAGATACATGTTTTACACAAATAAATAAAACCTAATCATTTTAAGCATCCCTGTCAGTGTCAAATGGTTTGTCTTATCCCTGTAAACTGATACATCTAGAAGAGAGCTTGCACTTTAAAAAAAACAACAACAGACTTACTGGCTGGATCACCAGATAAAAAATGAAGAAAAAACAGCCTAAAAAAAAAACTAATGCAGCCATTACATCAAATAATTGGTAAGCTACAAGAATTGGTAAACTTGCTTTTGGGTTTATTACCACTGTAAATACAGATGTAGCAATAACTCTCGGCGGAGCTGCTGGTTTAAGCGGGCTTGTTACCTTCACTCTCCTTCCCTCTGTTTCACCGGCACCGGGTCTAGGGTTCCGTTGATTTTACCTCTGGGCGATACATGCACCAACACTTGAGTACGTTTTCAATTAATTTATTAAACGATTTACTAAGGAAGTAGCAGGAAAGAGGCAGAAGGGAAACTGCAGAAGAAACTCAAATATCTTCTTGTAAGATTCTTGACAAATGTCCTGATAGAATTTGGATATTACAATAGAATGCGCTCCCCTCGTGGGACACACTCCTTTGCTCACTTGGATAGGCCTCTCTCACTTGCCTAGCAGCCAGTACGTAGCACGAACAAAAGTCTCTGCCACAGACTTGTTTGGGATAAACCTATACGATCCTCTGCCACAGGATGTATTGGTCTTTCTGCAATGAATGTCAGTCACAGTGCTTGAACCTTTAAGCCAACCCGGCAACACTATGCTGTATAGTTACTTTTAGGATACGTCCTCCAACCGAGTCACCATGCCCCTCTCCAGACCAGCACGCTGCGTGATCCTTCCATGATGGGTCCTCCCCTGGGATCTCCTCGGTTGTCCAGCTTCTGCACCCTGGATAGACAGCTCAGGACCATTCCTCGGCTGCTGTGGTAGACCCCAGACAAGCTTCAATACTGGTATTTCCATGAGAGCTCAGGAGTCCATATAGTTAACCAGCTACACTCATTAGTTCAGGTAAGTTTTTTTTTCTGATCTGCTTTATCTACTTTGCAGACACTGACAAGAAAAATGGTATATACTGAAGGGCTTGTAATCCAGGAAAACACGATTCTATAGATCACACAGAAAAGATGAAATAGTTGAATCCATGGTAACATAAAATGTCATGAAAAGTGGCAAAGAAAACTGTAGTTAATAAAACATTATGACACTAATTATATAGAACTCAGTAATTAGTTAATAACAGTTTGTTAGGCTTAAATGCAGCAAACTGATTTCCAAAAATAATAAGACATAGTAAAGAGACTCTGTCACATTGCTTTTTAAAGCTGACCCCTGAACCATTTATTTTCTCATTCACCATTGCTCTGTTGCTCCACAGCCCTAGCCTTGTATAAGATTGCATGTTTCATTATACCTGGGTATTTTGCTCTGAAGGCACAACCAAAGTAAATATCAGCAGTGGCGGCTGGGACTCAGCAAACAAACCTGGCCCCTGTCCACTTGCACTACCCCCCCCCCCCCCCCCAGTGCTAGCTTGCAATAACCCCATGGTACTTGATCTAACAATCAGGAGGGTGGCGATCCATGGCCTTATCCTATGCGGGGAGGTGAGGGGAGGAGGTTGCGGAGGAAAGACCCGGGGCCGTGGCTTCTCCTCCCGGCCGAACAGGAAGTGGGTCCTGAGACCCGATTAGCTGGGAGTCCTAAGACTCAGCCCACTTTAAACCAGCAGCTCCACCAAGAGTTAGTGCTACATATGATTTAGCATGTAAATATAATTTTAAAAACAGCTTTAAATCTGTTTACATCTGCAGTGTGTAGACAGGAAGAGGCTACAGGTGATCCGCAGCGCTGAGATACAACACAGGATGGAAAAAAAAAGGTAAAGGTATGCATATTATAATATATTGTTTTCTATACATAAAAAAACTTAAAAAAATTAAATGTCATCAATAGGGTTTAAATTAACAGTATTAGAAGTCAAATGTAAAGTAATCATATATGTCACGTATGTAACCAAAGTCTTTGATATCCCTTAACGTAAAACTCTGAATACTGTGTGTGTGTACAGTACTGCGAGTTTCACAAGAAAGGACATTCATTGTTTCTCTGACAGGTTTAATCAAAACAGCAGTGCTAAGCACATTAAAGAAAATGCATTGTGGTTGTGTTATATTTCCTAAGTTATTATGGGCATTAAGGAAAAAAAATATATTTCTAAAAGATCTTAATCGGGTAAATTTGAAATATTTCACATAAATATTGTGCATTTTCAAAACCAGCATCCAAGTTGCTGTCCCTGCTAATTTTCAAAGAACCTGTTTGTTCTTTAAAAAAGCAGTGTTCAATGTTTGTCCCTTATCAGACCCAGCACACCCTCTTCTAGGTCTCTGGACACTTGGTCTGAAGTCCTCAGGGACAGGAGTTGTTGTGATGTCTTTCTTTCAGTCCTGCTGAGACAGTCCCTATTTTTCTTCCTTACAAGCTATGGGAATGTTCTCTAGTACAGTCTGATCTCACCAGGCGTCCAAATCACACCTTACACTGTGTGAAGAGCAAACTTTTTCTTCTCTGAGGTCTTACCTGAATAAGGTCAGCTATAGCAGGGTTCTGTTCAGCCAGCAGCTCAGTCCCTTTTCTCTTTTCACCCCCTCACCTGCTTGCTTCCAGACAGTCCTCTCCTAGGGTCCTAGGGTCACAGACGCCTGGGTGCAGAAATATTTTGGGCGACCCCATGGGGGCATGGTCATCTTGCTAACTCCTCCCCTTTGCAAATGTTTCTATGGCAATGACTCAAACACAGATATGCTCCCCTAAGGAGTCTTTGTTAACCTGGGATCCTCCCATGATCTCCTAACAATAAAGAGAACAAGATAGTCAGAGACTGCAAACATACTACAGGGGATGGTCAGAGACTGCAGACATGATACAAGAAATGGTCAGAGACTGCAGACGTGGTACAAGAGATGGTCAGAGACTGCAGATACGATACAAGAAATGGTCAGAGACTGCAGACATGATACAAGAAATGGTCAGAGACTACAGACATAATACAAGAGATGGTCAGAGACTGCAGACATAGTAAAAGAGATGGTCAGAGACTGCATAAATAGTACAAGAGATGGTCAGAGACTGCAGACATACTACAGAAGATGGTCAAAGACTGCAGACATGATACAAGAGATGGTCAGAGACTGCAGACATGATACAAGAGATGGTCAGAGACTGCAGGCATGATACAAGAGATGGTCAGAGACTGCAGACATACTACAGAAGATGGTCAGAGACTGCAGATATGATACAAGAAATGGTTAGAGACTGCAGGCATAGTACAAGACATGGTCAGAGACTGCAGACATGATACAAGAGATGGTCAGATACTGCAGACATGATACATAAGATGGTCCGAGACTGCAGACATGATACAAAAGATGGTCAGAGACTGCAGACATGATACAAGAAATGGTCAGAGACTGCAGGCATAGTACAAGAGATGGTCAGAGACTGCAAACATGCTACAGAAGATAGTCAGAGGCTGCAGTTATGATACAAGAGATGATCAGAGACTGCAGACATGATACATAAGATGGTCAGAGACTGCAGACATGATACAAAAAATGGTCAGGGACTGCAGACATAATACAAAAGATGGTCAGAGACTGCAGACATAATACAAAAGATGGTCAGAGACTGCAGACTTAATGCAAGAGATGGTCAGAGACTGCAGACATAGTACAAGAGATGGTCAGAGACTGCAGACACACTACAGAAGATGGTCAAGGACTGCAGACATGATACAAGAGCTGGTCAGAGACTGCAGACATACTACAGAAGATGGTCATAGACTGCAGGCATGATACAAGAGATGGTCAGAGGCTGCAGATATGATACAAGAAATGGTCAGAGACTGCAGACATAGCACAAGAGATGATCAGAGACTGCAGACATAGTACAAGAGATGGTCAGAGACTGCAGACATGATACAAGAGATGGTCAGAGACTGCAGACATAGTACAAGAGATGGTCAGAGACTGCAGACATAGTACAAGAGATGGTCAGAGACTGCAGACATAGTACAGGAGATGGTCAGAGACTGCAGACATGATACATACAATGGTCCGATGCTGCAGACATTATACATACGATGGTCAGAAACTGCAGACATGATACAAGAAATGGTCAGAGACTGCAAACATGATACAAGAAATAGTCAGGGACTGCAAACATGATACAAGAAATAGTCAGGGACTGCAAACATGCTACAGAAGATGGTCAGAGGCTGCAGTTATGATAAAGAGATGGTCAGAGACTGCAGACATGATACATAAGATGATCAGAGACTGCAGACATGATAGAAAAAATGGTCAGGGACTGCAGACATAATACAAGAGATGGTCAGAGACTGCAGACATAATACAAAAGAGGATCAGAGACTGCAGACTTAATGCAAGAGATGGTCAGAGACTGCAGACATAGTACAAGAGATGGTCAGAGAGTGCAGACATACTACAGAAGATGGTCAAAGACTGCAGACATGATACAAGAGATGGTCAGAGACTGCAGACATAATACAAGAGATGGTCAGAGACTGCAGACATGATGCAAGAGATGGTCAGAGACTGCAGACATACTACAGAAGATGGTCATAGACTGCAGGCATGATACAAGATACAAGATGATGGTCAGAGGCTGCAGATATGATAAAAGAAATGGTCAGAGACTGCAGACATAGTACAAGAGATGATCAGAGACTGCAGACATAGTACAAGAGATGGTCAGAGACTGCAGACATGATACAAGAGATGGTCAGAGACTGCAGACATGATACATACGATGGTCAGAAACTGCAGACATGATACAAGAAATGGTCAGAGACTGCAAACATGATACAAGAAATAGTCAGGGACTGCAAACATGATACAAGAAATAGTCAGGGACTGCAAACATGATACAAGAAATAGTCAGGGACTGCAAACATGCTACAAGAGATGGTCAGAGACTGCAAACATAGTACAAGAGATGGTCAGAGACTGCAGACATAGTACAAGAGATGGTCAGAGACTGCAGACATACTACAGAAGATGGTCAAAGACTGCAGACATGATACAAGAGATGGTCAGAGACTGCCGACATACTACAGAAGATGGTCATAGACTGCAGACATGATACAAGAGATGGTCAGAGACTGCAGACATACTACAGAAGATGGTCAGAGACTGCAGACATGATACAAGAAATGGTCAGGGACTGCAAACATGCTACAGAAGTTGGTCAGGGACTGCAGTTATGATACAAAAGATGGTCAGAGACTGCAGACATAGTACAGGAGATGGTCAGAGACTGCCGACATAGTACAAGAGATGGTCAGAGCCTGAATACATTGTACAAGAGATGGTCAGAGACTGCAGAAATACTACAGGAGTTGGTCAGAGACTGCAGACATGATACAACAAATTGTCAGAGACTGGCTGCGTTTGATGGGCACAGTGGCAGTGTTTGATGGGCACAGTGGCAGCGTTTGATGGGAACAGTGGCTGTGTTTGATGGGCACAGTAGCTGCTTTTAATGGGCACAGTGGCTGCATTTGATGGATACAGTGGCTGCGTTTGATGGGCACAGTGGCTGCTTTTAGGCGGGGTACAGTGGCTGCGTTTGATGGACACAGTGGCTGCATTTTATGGGCACAGTGGCTGCTTTTAATGGGCACAGTGGCTGCTTTTAGGTGGGGCACAGTGGCTATGTTTGATGGGCACAGTAGCTGCTTTTAATGGGCACAGTGGCTGCCTTTGATGGCACAGTGGCAGCGTTTGATGGGCACAGTGGCTGCAGTTGATGGGCACAGTGGCTGCGTTTGATGGCACAGTGGCAGCGATTGATGGGCACAGTGGCTGCGTTTGATGGGCACAGTGGCTGCGTTTGATGGCACAGTGGCAGCGTTTGATGGCACAGTGACAGCGTTTGATGGCACAGTGGCAGCATTTGATGGGCACAGTGGCTGCATTTGATGGGCACAGTAGCAGTGTTTGATGGCACAGTGGCTGCGTTTGATGGGCACAGTGGCTGCTTTTGCGACAGAAAGGTCTGTTAAAGAAAGTTGAAAAACAACAGACTTACTTGCAGGATCACAGGTGAAAATAAAGTGGAGAAATAAAGGAAAACGAATGTAACCACCACTAAGAACTGGTGCACTGAGATATTGTACATTGAGTGTAGTATGACTATAGTAGGAGGAGATGAGAGGTGACACCCCTCAGGTGTAGTATACATTGTATAGACACATTGGACATTGATCTGCGCTCTATGATCCCAGGTCCTCCTCATGGTAGAGCCGAGTGTGTGATCTCCACCATGGCACTGCCAATCATCACATCCACCACCTACTCTGCCCTCTCCCCCACTCAGAGTGCCCCCCCTTACCTCCTCGATGGCAGTGACGGTGCTCCGGCATTGGCTGAGCCGGGTGGTGAAGTTGGAGGTGGTGGGGGACTTGTAATCCTCATTGGGCTCTGTGATAAATCCCGACACACTGATCTGATCCAGAATGATGATCAGAGGATGGGGAGGAGGAGGGGGACCCCACTTACACCTCTACACACAGGACAGGAGGCAACCACTCCGGGCACTTCTCCCAACAAAGCACAGGGGACTCCACCTACTACACACGCCGCAACTTCGCACACACAGCCGGGCACTTCAACCAGATGACAGCGGGGATCACACACCAACCCGGGATCCATTCCTAGCACCAGCGACCGCCGCTCTATGAGTCCTAGATCCCCGGAGTAGGGCAGTGGCTGCTGGACACACCTCCCACTTCAGACCAGCCAGGCACTAGTCCTCTCCGGCTCCGTTCCCTCTTAGCCACGCTGTCTGAAGATGGCAGAGGTGGGCGGAGCATGTTTACTAGCCGCGGAGGCGGCGTGCAAAGAATGATAGGGCGGCGGCGGCGTCCCTGACTGACATCACTGTTCGATAGCTAGACGCCGGCCGTGTAGGCCGGCGATTCTAGCTCGGCGCCCCTCTTCTGCAAAGAGATTACAGCGCTGGGGTGCGGTGAACCCCGTGCACCCCGGCCAGGATCGGCCCTGCTGTAGACACACTTCTCCTTGCTTTGTTGCATCAGCCAATCACCAGGATGAAATCATATGCAGCCAAGATGGCTGTCCCCTGCACTGGAGGCACTTTATAGATGAGCATTGCAAAGTAGTCTCCTTAAATATGTCTGCTGTACTTCTGCATGAAAAAATACTCAGTTTAACTCTGTTCACACTGCAGAAGTATAGTACATCAGCTACAAAGGAAGATGTTCCACAGCAGTAATCAGCTACAGTCCATGTTGCATACTCCCCTATGAAAGAATCTTTGGTCCTCCAAAAAGGAACAAGGTAATAAACAAGTTAAAAGAATCTGCACTAATGTTATCCCATCTCCTAATAAACATATTAGAAAATGAAAACTGCCACCAAGGTGTTTTGGGGTGGAGTAAGGGGCCCTCACCTCTGGTGCTGGTATGGGTAGCACTGAAGTGTCACTGATGCACAGTCAGGAGGAACATCTCTTCTGAACTGTTGCCAAATCATCCCCCTTAAAGGGACCACAACCTAACTATGAGCGAAATAAAGAATCTGTCCGGAACCCATCCCTGGCATCCAGTACAAACACCAAAAGAAGTTTTGATCTAAAAAAAAAGATCTAAAAATATTTTAGCTACAGTGTTGCATGACAGAGTATTTGCAGTCAAAGTATCACAGCAGTGAAAACTGGAAAATGGCCTGGTAATGACTGGGCGAAACACTCTGTTACTGAGTCATTTTAACAAATGTCTTTAGACTAAAAAAACAGCTATTTTAATTCAGCTACTGATACAGAGAGACACATTTACTGAAAAAGTTAATTTTACAAAGAATATTCAATCAAATTACCCAATCGCGTGAAAAGCAAATTCCTGTATGTCTGAATACCTAATCAGGTGCAGATGCTTTTAACGTGATTGGATAATTAAAGTTCACACAGTTTTTCGGGTGAAGATTCCTACTTACTTTAGTAAATCGGATGCTTTGGGGTTGATTTACTAAATACTGTAACAACCAGGTGTCCTGAATGCTCACGCCCTCTGCACGAGGAACACCTCCACCGTGCCAAAGTCACCCCCTAAAACTAATGAAACCAATAAATAAACACCAGTGACAGTGATTAAAAAGAAATAAACTAATACATATAGAAAATGTGGAGCTGCCCCCTTAAAATCACAATATGAAACAATAGTTAATTTAATCCTAAATGTCGGTTATAGACCAAAAATGGTGAGCCAACACATAGGGTAAATTAGAAGGCGCTCAAAAACACTCCAGGTGTAACTTGCTGTACAAATATTAATGACAATAACTAATGGTTAATAAGTTCCCTGGATATAAAAAATATATATAAAATATATATATATAAAATATATATCGGTGTATCTGCAATGTGAAATGATGGTGATGCCCTCTATTAATGAATTAATCACCTGAGTGTGACACACCTCTAGTAAACAAATAAATAAAGTGTAAACAATAAAGTTATATACCTTGCAGCATACAATAGTGGTGACACCCTCTAATGGTGAATCTTTGACCTGAGTGTAACACGCTAAGTTAACAATGGACCTCAGAAATGCATGTAGTTGAGAACATGAAATAAACTTACAAAAAATGGTGGTGATAAACTCTAATTGGTAAATCAATCATCTACGTGTATCACGCCCCTATTATTTAACAGACTGACTGGGTGTGAATGATCAGGGTATAACTTGCACTAAACAATAATGGTGACACCCTCTACTAGTGGATCAATCATCCGTGTATGGCACACTAGATTAATAGTGGACCGCACAAATATATAGACCTGTAAACATAAAATGAATACAACATTTATACTGTGATCAAAAAAGGTGTATATACATATATAAGTGACAGCGAAATAAAATATATATAAACTCGTGAATGTAGTTCAATTCATGCTGCAAAGTTCAAAACTCCATATACAGTCCATGAATGGAACCAGCCTCCAATTAGGCTGCAGGTGATATGAAATAGTGACGATGAAAATTATAAATCAAATGTCCCACACAAATGATTCCTCAGTGGTAAATGTCAAATGATGAGTAACTTCGTGCTTCTTCCACCTCACCACCGTGCCAGTGAATCACACTCTCCAGACATACACTCACCGAAATAAAATGCCAGCACTCTCATGCAAGGCAAAACAAGCTCTCTTTACCACACTCCTGGGCAAATAGTGCATACGAAGTTCACAGCGATGGTATTCAATGGATCCACATAAAAGAGAATGAATGCTCCAATAGTGTAATTCAGCAACAACAATTTATTAAAATCACGGCGGACCCGAGGTGTACAGCTGCTGGATGTGCTCTCACCCCTCCCTCGGGATACCTCCGTCCCTCCGTGCGCTCGTATCCTATTCTCCTGTGTGGCCGACAGCATGTACGTCACAACTCACAGCCACGCCCCGACATGTTTCGTCATGGATAGACTTCTTCATGGGATTGGCCCATGAAGAAGTCTATCCATGACGAAACATGTCGGGGCGTGGCTGTGAGTTGTGACGTACATGCTGTCGGCCACACAGGAGAATAGGATATGAGCGCACGGAGGGGTGAGAGCACATCCAGCAGCTGTACACCTCGGGTCCGCCGTGACCATTGGTTACCGTTTAATCCACTAAGTTGAAGTTTGCTGTTCATTATACGTTCTGAGTCAATTTAGGTTTACACAATGTGAGTGCTATGTGTGAGGTTTGCAGTGATTTTAATAAATTGTTGTTGCTGAATTACACTATTGGAGCATTCATTCTCTTTTATGTGGATCCATTGAATACCATCGCTGTGAACTTCGTATGCACTATTTGCCCAGGAGTGTGGTAAAGAGAGCTTGTTTTGCCTTGCATGAGAGTGCTGGCATTTTATTTCGGTGAGTGTATGTCTGGAGAGTGTGATTCACTGGCACGGTGGTGAGGTGGAAGAAGCACGGAGTTACTCATAATTTGACATTTACCACTGAGGAATCATTTGTGTGGGACATTTGATTTATAATTTTCATCGTCACTATTTCATATCACCTGCAGCCTAATTGGAGGCTGGTTCCATTCATGGACTGTATATGGAGTTTTGAACTTTGCAGCATGAATTGAACTACATTCATGAGTTTATATATATTTTATGTCGCTGTCACTTATATATGTATATACACCTTTTTTGATCACAGTATAAATGTTGTATTCATTTTATGTTTACAGGTCTATATATTTGTGCGGTCCACTATTAATCTAGTGTGCCATACACGGATGATTGATCCACTAGTAGAGGGTGTCACCATTATTGTTTAGCGCAAGTTATACCCTGATCATTCACACCCAGTCAGTCTGTTGATTAATAGGGGCGTGATACACGTAGATGATTGATTTACCAATTAGAGTTTATCACCACCATTTTTTGTAAGTTTATTTCATGTTCTCAACTACATGCATTTCTGAGGTCCATTGTTAACTTAGCGTGTTACACTCAGGTCACAGATTCACCATTAGAGGGTGTCACCACTATTGTATGCTGCAAGGTATATAACTTTATTGTTTACACTTTATTTATTTGTTTACTAGAGGTGTGTCACACTCAGGTGATTGATTCATTAATAGAGGGCATCACCATCATTTCACATTGCAGATACACCGATATATATTTTATATATATATATTTTATATATATTTTTTATATCCAGGGAACTTATTAACCATTAGTTATTGTCATTAATATTTGTACAGCAAGTTACACCTGGAGTGTTTTTAAAGCGCCTTCTAATTTACCCTATGTGTCGGCTCACCATTTTTGGTCTATAACCGACATTTAGGATTAAATTAACTATTGATTTACTAAATAGACTGTGCACTTTGCATGTGCAGTTTCACTCTGCAAGAGCATTTGCTCCAGAACTTAGTAAATGAGTTGAATCTTCGCTTTGCAAAGAATATCCAATCACATGCAAAGTAAATAAAAACTGCATTTTTGGTTGCACATGATTGGATGATGGAAGTCAGCAGAGCTTCCCTTCATTTACTAAGCTCTGGAGCAAATGCCCTTGCAAAGTGCATAGTCTATTTGCATTTAGCAAATCAGTCCCATTGGGGTTTATTTACTAAAGCTAGAGAGTGCAAACCTCGTGCTCAAGAGGAGTATGTCCACCATAAAAGCTTCCCTTGCCTGGTACCAGCATGATCCAAGATCCTTTAGCTCTCCCATTCACTTGTCGAGACACTGGTGTAGGGTGGTGCAAAAACATCAACTGTTTATTGAAACACAGGTATAAAGAGATATACACTCAGGGACAATCCCCCTTCTTTGCATAATGACACAGGGTGGGTAAACTACATTCAGTAACATGACAAACAGGTATATTCAGACTTTTCAACAAATAATTCAATCAGTAACTGGGCACCCAGACAGCCTTTAGGAAGGGATTTTAGAGAAATCCCCCCTGTCCTCTAGCAACTAATAGCTGAGAGTGATTTCATTAATACATAAGCTAATCCACAAAAAACATATGCATCCCATAATAGTTTGCTCCCAAGGCAGACAGAAACAATAGAACAATGGGATACAGCCACTTAACAATAAACATGTAACAAACCCCACCTCAAACTATAGCAATGGTCTATGAGACACTCCTACAATATTCTAGCAGTCAGAAAGTTTGAATTATTTATCTTCATATATTTCTTGAGGGATATTGTTCATAAATCTTACTGTCCCAAGTGAAGTAGCCTCTCCAACTTTCAAAACAAACCACACATATAAGGATAACAGGGTAAAACGAAATGCTGAGTCCTGTGTGGTTGTACTGGAAGTCTGGTTAGGGCAGACCAGACTGTGCTTCTCAGGTCATCCTGTGCCCCCAATAGACACAGGTTAACTTACAAATAAGAGGGGCCTAGGGAGCTGGAAAATTGGTTTCCAGAGCTCTCCAAGGTAAGCAGGGTTCCACGGGCCCCCCTCCCAAAGTGACACCCGTCACACTGATTGGTTTCTATGCAGAAGTGGGACTGATTTTGCACTCTCTAGTTTTAGTAAATAAACCCCATTATGTCTATGATGTCAATTCAATGTGAATTGGGCCCAAAACGTCCTCTACCAGTGAATTCTATCATTGTGTACTGTATTGGTAATTCAGTAAAATTAGGTTTTATGACATTTTTTGTGTTGTTACGGGGTAGCTGCCTAAGGCTGTAAGGTGAACAGGAGAGAATATGTTTGTAAATTGGGCCAGTTTATGTCTGCAGACCCAGGAACCATGATATCAATTCCAAAGATAGGAACAGATAGCTTTCTGGTGCAGTTCACAAAGCAGATCATATCAACACAGAGCAAGAAGCAGGACTCCTCACTCTCCTCTTATTTTTACATCCTCTGTCCTCGCCTACTCTCCATCTCCTGGGACTGTTTGTCCTTTTCCAGCATAATGAACCTTACTTTTAAGAGGACTGTCACTAAAAGTACAAGTTAATTCCTAGTATCTTCTTCAGTTAAAGAAATATAAAACGAGAAAGAGAAAAGTGGCCAACCCACCTTTTCATACAATACAACACTGCTTTAAACACCAATTTCCTACTCAAAACCTATGTGTTGTATGTAGAGATAAACAAATACATATCTGAAACCCACTTGCTAAGGAAGGTTGGAAAAGAAAAGGGGGAATAGGGGGGTGGAGAGGAAAATAAAAAGAAGGAGGGGGGGTAAAGGGATTAATATCCCTGTCCAGTCACATCCAGTCCAACTGGGGAGTTTTTGCAGTTATTTCCCTTCAAGGGGGTCGGTTTACTAGCTGTTCATATTCCTTGGAGTAGATAAATTCATGCCAGTAATACCATTTTTTGGAGAATTTCTCATTTAGGCCTTTTCTGTGGCCACCAAGTCCTCCATTGCGTGTTTGTCCGCTACTCTTTTTAACCATGAAACCACCATCGAAGGCTGGATCTGTTTCCAATACAGTGGGATGCAGCCTTTTGCTGCCGTGAGCTAGAATGGTAATATAGATTTCCTGTAGCTCTTGATTGGGATCCTGTGATGATGCAGAAGGAAGAACTCGGGGGAGTGCGGCAACACACAATCTGTGAACTTTTGGACGATGCAATGCACCTCTGTCCAAAAAGGACGTATCAACCGGCAGGACCAGAAAACATGGAGGAGTGTTCCAACCTCCTCACCACATCTCCAACACAGGTTTGTGCTCTGGGGGGAACATCTTGTGAATCCTTACTGGCATGTAATACCAATGGGACATCACTTTGTATCCCGCTTCTTGGTGTCTTGCACATATGGAAGTCCTGTGAGAAAAAGGATGATCCGCTCGACCTGCTTTCTGTAAATTTTAGCCCCAGATCACGCTCCTACTTGTCAATGTAAGGAGGTCTAGTGTCTAGCTGTGGAGACACCAGTAGCTAGTATGTTAGAGAAATCACAAGCCTCAGTGGTGACTGGTCCAGGCAGAGCAATTCAAAGGGGGTTAGTTGCCTCCCGAATGTGTCCGGTGAGGGTAATGAACTAATGTAGTGGGACAGCTGGATCTTCTGCCAGAAGGAGGGTCCCCGCAATGCCCGGTCATCTATGATTTCTTTTTTTCCATTGTCCGTCAATGAGAAAATGTCTAACCTGTGATCTCTCAGTTAATTTCAGATCTTGAAATCTAGGAACCCTAAGTCCCAGAGTGAAATCCGGGTTGCCCACTACTAGGGTGAGCGGAGAAGGGAGTGGCGCGAGAGACAGGTCTCGGAAAACCTTCCAAGTAGTCCGGATTGTCATTGTGGGATAATACCTGTTTCAGCAGCGGTTGCTGGCACCAGGGCAGTTGGTCCAAATGGACCAAGGGGTTTTCTATCTGTACCCATTGTTTCAAAGTTTTATGTCTGCTCCAGTCTACTATATGGGTTAGATGACAAGCTGTATGGTAGAGAATGATGTCTGGGAGTGCAATGCCACCTTTCAATTTTGGAAGTCGGAGTATTGTTTGTGCCAATCGTGGAGGCTTACTAGCCCAAACAAAGTGAGTTATCACTCTATCGCTTTCAAGAAAGCGATAGGGATTTGTATAGAAAGTGCTTGAAAATGATATAGTAGTCTGGGCATGATATTCATTTTCACTATGCTACAGTGTCCGAACCAGGTAAAGAGGCCATGCTGCCATTGCTTCAGATCTTTTTTTATCGCTGTCAGGAGAGGGGAGAAATTGAGAGGAGAAATATCTCTGTCTTGCCGGGTAACATGATTCCCAAGTATTTAATATGTGAAGTGGCCCATTTAAATGGGAAATCCGATTGGAGTAGCACACTTAATGAGAATGGCAAGTTAACATCGAGCGCTTCCGATTTCTGGTAATTAATGCAATATTGTGATAATCCCTCATATGTCTTTAGTTCCTTGAGCAGGTTTGGGATGGACACTAGGGGTTTTGGCAAAAAAAAAGAGGAGATCATCAGCGAAAGCTGCTACTTTTGGGAACAGTGTGGCGTCTAGGCCAAGGCCTTCGATATCTGAGTTATTTCTGGTAGTGCGCAAAAAAGGTTTGAGGGTGAGAATAAAAATTAGTGGTGACAGAGGACACCCCTGTCTCATCCCATTAGTTATTTTAAATGTTGAAGAGAGATAGCCGTTGACCTTGACCTGAGCCGATGGGCAGGAATAGATAGCATAAATCCAGTTCATCATTCTTTCTTTCAAGCCTATGCATCTTAGGGTTTGAAATAGGAAAGGCCAGCTCACTCTATAAAACACCTTCTCGGCCAAGCTCGCCCCCCCCGCGATCTCTGTTATGATCACATACCTTGGGGTTACTGACTTACCACCGAGTACTGATGCATGTATGCATTTTAATGCAATACACATGCACTTTCTTTGTGTTGTAGTGCATGTGTGTGAAAGACCCATAAACTTTTTCACAGGTCTCCAAAGCTGACCTACCACCAACTGTTTCCTGCATTTCCCTTAGGAAGCCCATCACAGTAATGGGCAAAACAAGAGGGCAAATCAACTTCAGGACCCTTCTAATGCACCAAAGGATGCTTGATTTCTCTCACACTGAAGATGCTGATTGTTCACAAAACATAGGTAAACACAAAGACACATTTCTTAGACCCCTTTCACACTGGGGTGATTTTCAGGCACTTTAGCGCTGGAAATAGCCTCTGCTAAGCGCCTGAAAACTGTCTCATTCAAGTGTGACTTTTCACACTCGGGCGGTGCGCTTGCGGGACGTTGCGAAAAGTCCTGCAAGCAGCATCTTTGGGACGGGTTTGGAGCACTGTATTTTATTATAATGATATTAGTCAGCCAAGTCCTGTATAAGTAAGCAAGACTTGGTTGAAACAATTTCTGTTAAAGCAGTTAAATGGCAATTAGCAACAACAAATAATTAACACCAATATGTACATTGTTAAACAGTAATAAACAAATCCTTATGCAAGATATTGATTGTTGCAGATATTACTATTACTAAAGGGGAACCCCAGGCTGGCCTATAGTATCTCTAATTATACCGAGGGTCAGAATAATTAGAATATTAGTAACATGTCCCCTTTAGGAACAACTAAACGGCAGTGTCCCAAATTCCAAGGCTCGCTATCCTCACCGGCAAGTTGGAGCTCATAAACAAAAATTCTTTGACCAGGCAAAATTGTTGATTCTGTCTCATTGTATTCCTTTGTGTGATTCATGTACAAGTTGTCATGCACAGTGTTCAAAGTTTGGCATGTATGAACAAGAATAGTAAGCTGTGGATAAAAGGCCCCCCTCACCAATCATGACAGCATTCAGCAGTTTCCAGCGGGTGAGGGGGTGAGGATGATCAAACGATTCTCCTAGTGATAGATGAGCAGAGAGGGTGATCGATCTGCTGACTTAGTGAACTGGCCGGTTTCACAATGTTCAACGATACTGCCGGGTGTCCCTCAGGAAGTGGGCGATGTCTGGACCCTCTAGAGCTGGAGCTGTAGGCCACATATCGCGTGGTAGGCCGCAATCCGCTTCTCACAGGGGTGAGATAGTGCCCATTCATCAGATCCAGGTAGCCAGAGAGGCCTGGGCCTGATCCGCCCTGTACTTTATAGTCTCTCCCACAATTCTTATCACTCTTTGAAGGGCAGCCTGGGCTTTGTAGTCCTGCCTCTTTAAGAATCATAGTAGGTGAGGTTGAAAAAAGACACAAGTCCATCAAGTCCAACCTATGTGTGTGACTATATGTCAGTATTACATTGTATATCTCTGTATGTTGCGGTCGTTCAGATGCTTATCTAATAGTTTCTTGAAACTATCGATGCCCCCCCGCTGAGACCACCTGTCAGGAAAGTCCCCATGGAAGACGCAGTGCTCACCACTCTGGTGTGCGCTTGTGTGCGCCGGTGCGCATGCGCTTGTGCTCACTACGGTGCGCGCCTGTGCGCACAGGTGCGTGCTGGTGTGCGGGTGCGTGCTGGTGCGCGCGCAGCACGTATGCGTGCGGCGCTTGGTGCCAATCAGCCTATTTAAACTGGAAGGAACGGTGCTGTCTGATCTTCAGCTTCCTGTGACCTTTGTTCCTGTTTACCTGTCTTATACGTTTGATCTCCTGACAACCCAGCTTGCCCTTTGGATTCTCGTTGTCTTCTGCCTGCACCTGACCTCTGACTCTGACTTGTGTCTGCTCCTCTGGTACCTCATTGCCCGCCTGCTGCCGACCCTGCCTGTGACCCGACCTGTTTGTCCTGCTCCTGCTCAGCATCATCTGCCCGTGCACCTGCCTTCTTGTTGCTGTTCAAATTGGTCTCCATCTCCACTGTATCCGGGATCCATTCCCGCCCTTCCTACTATGGACCTGCCAGGCTCTCATACCCCTCTGCACTCCTGTGCCTCCTGTACACTCTACCAGTCAGACACATAGGGGAGACCTTCCTCTGCTCCATTGGGCTCATCAGCCAGGTACGTGAAAGTCTGACACCCCCGCCTGTGCAAGGAAATTCCATGTCCTTGCCACTCTTACAGTAAAGAACCCTTTACGCAGTGTAAGGTTAAACCGCTTTTCTTCTAATTTTAATGAGTGGCCACGAGTCTTGTTAAACTCCCTTCTGCGAAAGAGTTTTATCCCTATTGTGGGATCACCAGTATGGTATTTGTATATTGAAATCATATCCCCTCTCAAGCATCTCTTCTCCAGAGAGAATAAGTTCAGTGCTCGCAAACTTTCCTCATAACTAATATCCTCCAGACCCTTTATTAGCTTTGTTGCCCTTCTTCGTACTCGCTCCATTTCCAGTACATCCTTCCTGAGTACTGGTGCCCAAAACTGGACAGCATACTCCGGTCGTTTTATCTCTGGAATTAATCCCCTTTTTAATCCATGCCAATATTCTGTTTGCTTTGTTAGCAGCAGCTTGGCATTGCATGCCATTGCTGAGCCTATCATCTACTAGGACCATCAGGTCCTTTTCCATCCTAGATTCCCCCAGAGGTTCCCCCCCCCAGTTTACAGATTGCATTCATATTTTTGCCACCCAAATGCATTATTTTACATTTTTCTACATTGAATCATTTGCCATGTAGTTGCCCACCCCATTAATTTGTTCAGATCTTTTTGCAAGGTTTCCACATCCTGCAGAGAAGTTATTGCCCCGCTTAGTAACATCAGCAAATACAGAGATTGAACTGTTTACCCCATCCTCCAGGTCGTTTATGAACAAATTAAACAGGATTGGTCCCAGCACAGAACCCTGGGGGACCCCACTACCCACCCCTGACCATTCTGAGTACTCTCCATTTATCACCACCCTCTGAACTCACCCTTGTAGCCAGTTTTCAATCCATGTACTCACTTTATGGTCCATACCAACAGACCGTTTATGGGGAACTGTGTCAAATGCTTTTGCAAAATCCAGATACACCACATCTACGGGCCTTCCTTTATCTAGATGGCAACTCACCTCCTCATAGGAGGTTAATAGATTGGTTTGACAAGAATGATTCTTCATAAATCCATGCTGATTACTGCTAATGATACCGTTCTCATTACTAAAATCTTGTATATAGTCCCTTATCATCCCCTCCAAGAGTTTACATACTATTGATGTTAGGCTAACTGGTCTGTAATTCCCAGGGATGTATTTTGGGCCCTTTTTAAATATTGGTGCTACATTGGCTTTTCTCCAATCAGCTGGTACCATTCCAGTTAGTAGACTGTCAGTAAAAATTAGGAACAATGGTCTGGCAATTACTTGACTGAGTTCCCTAAGTACCCTTGGGTGCAAGCCATCTGGTCCCGGTGATTTATTAATGTTAAATTTCCCAAGTCTAATTTTAATTCTGTCCTCTGTTAACTATGGAGGTGCTTCCTGTGATGTGTCATGAGGATAAACATTGCAGTTTTGGTTACTGAAGCCTCCCAATTCCCTCATGAAGAATGAGGAGAAGAATAAATTCAATACCTTTGCCATCTCCCCATCCTTTGTAACCAGATGTCCTTCCTCATTCTTTATGGGGCCAATATGGTCTGTCCTCCCTTTTTTACTGTTTACATACTTATAGAATTTCTTGGGATTTTTTTTTGCTCTCCTCTGCTATGTGTCTTTCATATTCTATCTTAGCCATCCTTATTGTCAGAATCAGTGGGCTCGCTTTGTGATAGGACTTCATGTCCCATAGTCCTCCTGCTGCAGTTGTACAATTGGCGCTCTCTCTCTGCCAATAAAAAGACAGGAGGACAAGCAGAGCGGGTGGATGCATGTGTGTGAGAGGAGAGAAAGGGGGGAATCCCCCTTGCAGATGCTGGCAGGCAAGTTCTCCCTCTCTGCCTGTGTGTATATATATATATCCAGCGGCGGCCAGCTTAGTAAAGCACCAGCTACATACTCCCCCCACCAAAGAACCTTTGGTCCTCCAATGTGATAAAGAGTCTATGACCTGTTACATGCTATATAAAAAATGTGTGTGCACAAGAAATCAGACAGTTGGCATCTGCATAAAATACTGACAGAGGAACTTCCCACCAATTAGCATGTAAAGGGAAGTTGTCCTGCCTACAGGCCACATGAATTGGTATGGCCCAGCTAGATGTGCCAGGGGGAGGGTTGGGATTGTCCACCACCAAATCTGTGGTGGAAGGATCAGGTGCCTCAAGAGTTCTCTTTGCAGTGACGATGACCTTCTCAGAGCTTTCACCCAAAGTGTCATATGCTTGTCTTTTTGGTGGGAGAATAACCCTTCACTCCCTCTGATTTTTAGGCTCTGTGGTTACAGGCACACTAGTCTCTTCTTCAGTGGTCAAGTCCTGGGAAAAAAAGTGTGAGAACTCACCCAAGATCCCCGCCCCCTCAAAAATAAAAAAGTGCGCTTGTTTGCGCGCGCGTGTGTGTATGTATGTATATATATATATATATATATATATATATAGATATATATATATATATTTATATGTATGTAACAAGCCCCTGCTCACTCGGTTCCACTCTCCCGACACTCCTCTGCAGCTATAGAATCAGATTGCAGATCGCAACATCTGAGGGTTCAGTCATCCGATGCTCCGGTACTAGAACTACAGCTATGTGCCGTTCTAATCCAGTTGTGTAGCTCAGAACAAACACCAGGCAGGCTGTATGTAAGTCCAACCAGGAATCTCTTTTATTAAAAAATACAGGCTCTTTTATACAATAAAAGAGGGGGTGCGTACCTCCGATTCATATTACTCTGAACATACACCTGTGACCAGAAACCTAACTAACATGGGCTAATTAACTAATCCCTTTAGACAGCCTAGATGACTCAGACATGACCTTTAGGCCAGACTGGCCGTCTTGTAGCTCAGAAAACCCAATCAACATTATCACAATAGCAGAGTTAATTAACACAAACAACAATGGGGATCTAATGACTCTTAGATCCCATACTAGAGACTTACTTACAATACACATTCTAGCAGGCAACAGACATACAGGTGGCTGGAATTGACACCAGCACCTCCCAACAGTATTTGTCCCAGCATTATGAATCAGCCACTATTTCTAATATGGCAAATCCAGGGTCCCCAGAGTCTGTGTGTCCTGGGGGACCAGGACCCGAATCCACAGTAATACCACCTCAAGGGTCCCCAGGCACACAGCTCACAAAGAGTACCGTTCCCCCAAATGCCAGGGCCCACGATCGATCGGCAAGAGGCTAGCATTCAGTCCCCTCAAAAAGTCTCTCTCTCGGCTAGTTCTGTCACAATATATATACACACATACTCAAAGTTGGCATCGCCCTGATTAGGATGGTGCCGTTGCCAGCAATAGGCTCCGATTTGGCATGCAATTTGATACAAGCCACAAAAGATTGGTTTCAGTTATTACCCTACCTGCTGCACTGATCACCTGTTCTAGCCACACACCATCCCCCCGTTGAGGGGGGTATAACTGCATGGGCCCCTCACCAGTGGGACCTGGGTGTGAGGCAGTTGTGGGGGAATGGCATTTGGTGGGGGTGAGTCAGTTAGGGAGGGATTTCTTTCAGTGGCAGAGTATGAGTATGTTGGGAAAGTAGAGAATGGAAAGTCACCATGGAATTATGCCTCTCAGCTAGAGGGTAGGAAGTAGCTCAAAGAGAGATCTGTCAGCTGTATGTATGACGTGGCTTGGGGGAGATATCAGCTAGGGGGATTCAGGGGCTGAGAAGTACTCAGATAGTGATGTCAATAATAAAAAAAACTACTGTACTGAACTCAGGGGTGGATCCAGGGGGGGGGGCAACAGGGCAATTGCCCCCTCCGAGAATGCTGGTGAGAGGGCAGGCAGCTGGGTCCGTGGGAGAGAGAGGGCGGACGGCTGGGCGGGTGACAGTCTGAGACTGACAGTGGGCGGGTGAGAGAGCGGACGGACGGGGGGGGCTGGTGACAGTCTGAGACTGACAGTGGGCGGGTAAGAGCGGACGGCCGGGCTGGTGACAGTCTGAGACTGACAGTGGGGTGGGCGGGTGAGAGAGTGCCGAGCGGATGGCCGGGGGGGCTGGTGACCGTCTAAGACTGACAGTGGGCGGGTGAGAGCGGACGGCCGGGCTGGTGACAGTCAGAGAGTGGGCGGGTGACATTTAGAGAGCAGCCGGGCTGCTGGCCAATCAGGGAGCCGGCGGGCGGGAGAGCAGAGAGATGACATCATCTCTCACCGCCCGCCCTGCATCCCTGCAGTTCCGCCCTCACTGTGCAGGTAGCCACGGGCAGCAGAGAGATTACATCATCATCCCTCTGCTGCCTGACTGGTAATCTGCTGCCTCACCCTCTGAGAAACAGAAAGTGACAATTGTAGCTGTAGCAGGCAAGTGACAATCCGCAACGTGTGGCAGATGATGTGGCAAGTGACAATCTGCATCTGGTGGCAGGTGACGTGGCAAGTGATAATCTGCAACTGGTGGCAGGCGACATGGCAAGTGACAATCCGCAATGTGTGGCATGTGACGTGACAATCCGCATCTGGCTGCAGGTGACGTGGCAAGTGACAATCTGCATCTGGTGGCAGGTGACGTGGCTAGTGACACTCTGCGTCTGGTGGCAGGCGACGTGGCAAGTGACACTCCGCAGTGTGTGGCAGGCGACGTGACAATCCGCATCTGGTGGCAAGGTGACGTGGCAAGTGACAATCCGCATCTGGTGGCAGGTGACATGACAATCCATATCTGGGGGCAGGTGACGTGGCAAGTGACAATCCGCATCTGGTGGCAGGTGACGTGGCAAGTGACAAACCGCATCTGGTGGCAGGTGACGTGGCAAGTAACATTTGTAGCAGGCAAGTGACAATCTGCATCTGGGGGGCAGGTGACGTGGAAAGTGACAATCCGCAATGTGTGACAGCGGATGTGGCAAGTGACAATCCGCAATGTGTGGCAGGTGACGTGGCAAGGTGACAATCTGCATCTGGTGGCAGGCGATGTGGCAAGTGACAATCGTAGCAGGAAAGTGACAATCCACATCTGGGGCAGGAGACATGGCAAGTGACAATCTGCAACATGTGGCAGGTGAAGTGGCAAGTGACAATCCGCATCTGGTGGCAGGCAACGTGGCAAGTGACACGCTCGGGGCTCACACTGATTCTGCATTATGGTGAGTTGAACTATTTCATTTTATATAACAATGTAGTAATAGAAAAAATGCACTTCAATCATCCTGACACCATAACAACCATGGTGCTGTGATGATTGAAGTGCCAACACCAGCCATTTCCCTGATAAATTCCCCCCAAAAAACGTATTTTCTGGCAGTGCCCCTCCCGAGACTAGACTCTGGATCTGCCCCTGACTGAACTACTAATAGATAAAACAATAAATAGTACACCAGTACAGCACAAAGAGAACAACCTGCTGCTATAAGAGATATAATATGCAACCCCCAAGCACTCTGTGTATGTTGAGATTATGTGAAGTTACTTTATGACCATTCTATTTAACCTTGTGTTATCCAAATTCTGTACAATAAGCCTGGGTTCACACTTGTGTGAACACAGACACTGCATGTGATTTGCACCACATTGCTATGCAGATCAAATGCGATGTATGTGTGATGCAAATTGAGCCATACAGATATATGGCTAAACTCGAATCTTATTTGCACCAAAATGCTGCAGGACTCTTTTTTTTTCTTTTTTTTTCTGCACTGGAATCAGATCGTAAGGGTGTTCACACCCAATCCAATTCCTGTACCGATGTCAGTGTGACCTGCCTGCGAGTGACATGCAATGTGGGAACCCACACTGGTTCCCACATTGCATCAGTGTGAACCTAGCCTCAAAAGTGTAAACTCAACACATAAACCAAACACTCTATGGATAAGTTCACATCTATGCATGTGGGGAATGCATGCAAAATTGTATGCTTTCCCAACACACACAGAAGTGTGCTGCCCATTAGCAGATGTATGAGCAGTTCTATTATTTGTTAATGGCACCCCCATGCATCTACAAATGTGTGCACCAAACTGGACTTTTTCATGACTTTTCCATGCTTATGTGTAGGAAGCCCATTGAAATAAATGGGCTGCCCTACACATGGTGTGTGAAAAACATGCCCATGCTTGGTCGCACCTGTAGGTGTAAACAAAGCCTTAAGCCTCACATACACAATGATAATATTGGATGAATGATCGTCATCTTTTTTTTTTGCATGGTAGTCTCATATTGAAAATGAAGACTTGAAAATTCTTGTACGACAGAATACAACTTCGGAGGTGATGTAATATATTGTTTCATTTCTGAGCATGTGTGGTCTTGTTCTTCAGATTATTTTTTTGTACAAAAACTGTACCGATTAAATGAAAATCGTACGATCTGGTATTTTACATGAACTGTCATGATCAGCTCTTGAAAGCTGTGTACTAACGATCAGATAATCTTTCGATCACTTAAAAAGCAGTATTTTTCATCCGATTTTCTAATTGTGTGTATGAGGCTTAACTGTTAGTATATAGAAAAAAAACAATCCTCAATAAACATAAATACAGTAATTCTCTGAATAATCAGCATTCATTCAATTGTGCTTCCATACAAATAGCTGTGAACATTAAGTTCTGATCTTTATTGGGGAATGTTATTTTGTATATAGAGTGTTTATGTGGAGAGTTTACACTTTTCATTGAACAGAGTTTGGATAACACAGGGTTAAATGGAAAGGCCATAAATTAACTACACTCTATCTGGACAGAATGCTTTGAGAGATAGTGAGGTGTGCCTGCTTAGGAGATGTATGTTAGCTTGGGGGGCTGCAAACTCTGCAGGGCTTCAACACACACACTCGCTGCTATTCCAACCCTTCACATATTTCCACATAAACTTCCCTCCTGGCATTAAACTTTGCCAGGTATTGTATTCAGCTTACCACCCCAAACTGACGTTCCTCCGACAGCTCACCTCTTTCCTCTGCGTGTCCTGTGAGTAATATAGCTGTGCTCCTCTTCTGGGTTCTCTCATCATATGGCACTGAAGATAGAGGGGGATTCAGCGGGACACACAGAACAAGTATGCAGGAGACTAAGGGGGGGAATGGGGAGACAGAAAATCAGGAGGGGCCGGCGGGGAGGAGAGCATCAGGAGAGGTCTGACTAAATACAATTTCTTAGCAGCAGGGACCCGAAATACCCGTCAGCTAGCTGTGATTGACAGGTAGATCAAAGAGGAAGCTGTCATTGGGCCCCCTACTGGCAATGCCTGAATGGTCAGTTCACCCCTGGTGTGCGGCACTTACTATTGCAAGCTGTGTCGGCGGCTGCTGGTGTAGCACCTGCCACACAGCTCGCATACTTCAAAGTCTTGCAGGACGCGGCTGCTAACGGGAACGAAGTTCCTGTTGTGGAAAAAGTACAGGAACTCCATTCCCATGCACACAGGACTCGAGCCCTGTTCTTCTTCATCAACAGTCTTATCTTCCTCTTCCTGCGCATTAGATTTAGCTTCCTCTTCAATGAAGGATGGGAAGTCTTCAGGATCTTCTGTCAGCAGGGAAGATTGGGGGACTTCTGACTCAGGAGCTTCTGGCCTAAGTATCCCAGTGTCAGGCACCTTGGGAGGACAAGAAGTGAGGTGGCAGGCCCTGGTATTTGGAATGGCCACAGCTAATCTATTCCCATCTCTTTATCCTCACTCTTCTCATCCTCTTCAGCAAGAGACACAAACTAAGAACTAGTCACAGGTTGGGATTTCTGAGAGGCCATTGGTGTGGACTACGAGTCTGACTGCGGTGGCACGCGAACTGCTTCTGACAGAGGCAACAGATGATTTCGGTGCCAAGTCTTCAGCGGGTCTGTGCTACCTTCTGGCTGAATCTGATACACTGGAAGTCATAGCAACTGGCCCTTGGCATCTGCGGTGGCTTGGGCCTTGTCATAAGCAGTTCTCAGACTTCTCTGCAGATGATCCACGTATACTCTGTGAGTGGTGGCTGATGTATGGTCTAGGGATGTGCCAAAGGCCAAGTCTACTGGCAGTCGGGCCTCCCATCCAAACATCAGATGAAAGGGGGAGTGTCCTGTGGCATCATTTGTTATAAGCATGCACAATAGCTGCTGTATGCTTGCTCCAGTGCTGCTTTTGTTCTGAAGTCAAAGTCCCAAGCATATCCTGGAGAGTTTAGTTGAATCTCTCTGGTTGAGGATCTCCTTGAGGATGGTATGGAGTGGTTCTAGACTTCTTTATGCCCAGCAGGTCTAAAAGTTTCTTCATGAGGCTGCTCTAGAAGTCTCTCCCTTGATTGGAGTTAATGTGTTGGGACAGACCATAATGCACAAGGAATTTCTCCACTAAGATCTTGGCCACTGTTGATGCCTGCTGATCCTTCATGGGAAATGCTTGGGCATACCAAGTGAAGTGGTCAGTTACTACCAAGATATTCCCCTGTCCACTCAGATCAGGCTCCAAGCACAGAAAGTCAATGCACACCAGCTACATAGGTCCCTGACTCTGAAGATGGCCCATTGGGGCAGCTCGGTAAGGCAAAGTCTTTCTCTGGATACATCTGATGCAGGAGTGACAGAAACCCTCAACTTCAGGCCACATGCAGGGGCCTGAAGTTCAAGATCATCAGAGGGGCCCCTTCGGTAGACCAACCCTTGATGCAGCTGCAACTGATCCCATTCCCGATGCAGTATCTGGGCCTCCTTTGGGGAACCAGTGAAGAGCAGGTCAGGGCATTGGCCCTCCAAGGCCTTCAATGTCAAGCCACAGAGAGGGTCTTCCAACTGGTCTTTCCGCAGGTCTTTCTTAGCTTGGACAGACCTTCATCCCCAACTTGAGTGACATTGCAGTAACATTTAGGGACACCGGCGGCCAGACACTCCAATGTATTCTGCCCTGGATCCTCCACCAGCTTGGTGCGCAGCTCCTTGACATAAGGCACATACTCCTTCTGGTGTCAGTTGGGCCCATTCCTCTGAGGAGTCTCTTAAACAATGGGGCTTTCTTGACAAAGCATCCACGTCTTTGTTCCCGACCTCCAGTGGATACTTCAGGCTGAAAGTAAATCCTGACAGGGCAGCCAACCATCTGTGACCCATGGCATCCAACTTGGCAGTAGTGAAGATGTAGATGAGGGGATTATTGTCGGTCTTAATCACGAACTCCGCTCCATATAGATAATCCCTCAACTTATCCACCACCACCCACTTCAAAGCCAGGAACTCCAGCTTGTGCGTGGGGTAGTTCTTCTTGGCGGGTGCCAAACTCCGACTAACATAGGCAACAGGCATCATGGTCTTGGTACAGCACCCCGCCTAACCCCTTTCGACTAGCGCCAAGATGTAGCTCATATGGCTCAGTTGGGTCTTTGTAGGCCAGGACCAGGGCAGTGGTTAGGCTCCACTTCAACTGCCTAAAAGCCTCTTTGCACTGAACAGTCCACTGTTTCTGAATGGACTCACAACGTTTCCTGGGCCCTCCAACTGGTCTGACAGGCTTAGCTAGATCTGGGTCATCCTCGTCTTCTTCGCTTTTCAGCAGCTCATTGAGCTTGGAACTATTCTAGCAAATCCCTCTAATAATCCTCTGTAATAGGAACAGAATCCCAGAAATTACCCGAGCTTTGGTAGGCCTCGGCCAGGAGGTGACAGCATCTAGCTTTTAGGGGTCAGTAGCTACTCCATCAGCAGACACAACGTGGCCAAGGTAGTTGACTGAAGGTTGGTAAAACTGTAATTTCTCCAGTAACAGCTTCAATCCCTCATCATGGAGTCTCTTTAGAACCTTCTCCAATCTTTGAGCTCTTCCAACATCTTCACGAAGAAAATTATGTCATCTAAATACACCAACACCTCTATCAGGTTCATGTCGCCCACTTTCTTCTCTATGAGCCTTTGGAAAGTGGCTGGGGTACCGGACAAGCCTTGAGGCATGCAGTCAAATTCAAAGAACCCCACCAGGGTAATGAAGGTGGTCTTCTCCCAATCCCCAGGATGCGTGGGGATTTGATAGTATCTGCTCTTCAGGTCCAGCACTCTGAATCATTTTGCCCCTTCTGTTCAGCGTTCTGTAGTTGATACACAGCCTCAGTGGTCCATTGTTCTTGCGCACCACCACTATCGGAGAAGCGTATGGACTTGGGGACTCTCAGATGATACCTGCTCTATTCAATTTGGCTAGTTGTTCACGCAGGTCTTCCAAGTCCCCCAAGGGATTCCGTCTTTCCCTGAATGGCTTATCTTCTTGTAGACGGATCCAGTGTTTGGCGCTCTTTGCACACCCCACATCAAATTCACTTTTCAAGAATGCAGTCTGCCATCTTAGGAGCTGAGTCTTGGCTCTTTCTTTGCATTCAGGTGAGAGAGGAGTGTTCTTTGTTCTTTGGATAGAACTCCTTGACAGGGATCCTGTCTTTTCCTCCCCCCATCAAATCAGACGATGAAACTGGGGTGGCCGTATTCACTTGTCCCAGCAACATCTGAGCCGGTATCTTCACTGGGGAGGATGTTATGTTGTGGACACTGACCGAAATCTTCCCATGACTTCTTCGCAGTGCTTTGATTGAAACTACTTTGGGAATTATCTCCACTCGCATGTCTTCTCTCTGCTTGTCTGCTTCAAGGACAATGAAAGGGCCTTGTTCCATCCAATTGAGTTTGATAGATACTTGTAGACAGGCCACCTCACCAGGCTGTAACACCTTCTCACAGCGGTCCAAGCACCAGATCTTTCCCTCTCCTTCAGCTGGGGCCTTCTGTTCTTGCACCAGGCATTGGCAGGCTTGTTTCAACATAAGGTGCACACTTGTGGTTGAAGTGTCTGGTTCTTGGACAAGAGTTGTCAACAGTCTTCTGACAAGATCAGTATTAGTCCCTATGATGAGCAAACTCTTACTGGCCCCTGGTGGGCGAGGACAGAAAACTGCCAAAGTGTCAAAGGTCTCAGCTTTCCCAGCCACGGAGGGATGGAAGGTCAGCTTGACTGGTATATAACCATCAAAGGGGAAGCTCTGAGTCTCAATGCCCCATTATATTGCAATGGCAGGTGCTTGAGGTGCCTGTCATAGAAGTTCTTATAGAGAAGGGTCACTTGAGCCCCAGTATCCAGAAGGGCCTTAGTGTAGATTTCTTCTATTAGGATGGGAACAACAGGAGAAGGTCCCACTAGCTTGTCAGGGAGCTTGGAGGAAGTAGTGCCCTTGGCTAGGGATGGGCTTTGAGTTCAAGTCGAACTCATGTTCGACTCGAACATTGGCTGTTCGCCAGTTCGCCAAACAGCGAACAATTTGGGGTGTCCTTGGGCAAATTCGAAAGCCGCGGAACACCCTTTAAAAGTCTATGGGAGAAATCAAAAGTGCTAATTTTAAAGGCTTATATGCATGGTATTGTCATAAAAAGTGTTTGGGGACCTGGGTCCTGGACATGGTTCAATGCAAAAAAAAGTTTTAAAAACGGCTGTTTTTTCGGGAGCAGTGATTTTAATAATGCTAAAAGTGAAAAAATAAAAGTGTAATATTCCTTTAAATTTCGTACCTGGGAGGGGTGTCTATAGTATGCCTGCAAAGGGGCACATGTTTCTCGTGTTTAGAACAGTCTGACAGCAAAATGACATTTCAAAGGAAAAAAGTCATTTAAAACTACTCGTGGCTATTAATGAATTGCCGGTCCGACAAAATACATAAAAGTTCATTGATAAAAACGGCATGGGAATTCCCCACAGGGGAACCCCGAACCAAAATTTAAAAAAAAATGACGTGGTTGGCCCCCCTAAATTCCATACCAAAAAAATAGCGTGGGGTCCCCCTCAAAATCTATACCAGACCCTTCACGCCTGGTATGGATTTTAAGGGGAACCCCACGCCAACATTTAAAAAAAAATGGCGTGGGGTCCCCCCAAAAATCCATACCAGACCCTTATCCGAGCACGCAACCTGGCAGGCCGCAGGAAAAGAGGGGGGGACAAGAGAGAGCCCCCCCCGAACCGTACCAGGCCACGTGGGTTCACTATTAAGAAATACTAATATTACTCATAACATATCATTGTTATAATTATACACATATTTAACATTTTGTTCCCAGATACCCCTACTTCATCAAGTATACACGATTTTTTGACATATGGAGATTTCAGTCATATCTTGCACGCTCTTACACTGCCCGATGTTGCATCCCGATACTATGCCGCCTCAGCTCCCGTGGTGGGGTGTCCTCGGCCAACCCTGTGCCAGCTGCCCCATGCTACATTTGCTGTATTGGTTGGTGAGTGGGGTTGGTTAACCATCTATACACACAAATCATTCCTGATAATTTTTCTCCAGAGTACATTTCATTACATCATTATTTATATTCTATAGGTATGTCTATCGCATCCACTCCTAACAAGTGGGAATACCCATGAAACGCATCGAGCTATGCTTGATGCCACAGCTACACCCTATACAGACTGATATTTACTCACTTACAACCATTATACTCTATGATGTTGTTAATATACCATTTGGTGGATGCACATATATCATGTGGGCACATGTGCCAGCATCTGGCATGTTGCTTTTGGCATTTGCATGCCTTATTTATTTACGCATCCATTATTTTGATCATGTGTTGCTATGCATGTACTCCCTTACTCATCATCTTCAGGCCCTGTGCATGCTCTATGTATATATATGAGATGAACAATGTTTTAAATGGTATTTAATAAATATTCTATTGTAACTTACCTCCACTATCCATTTGCTTCATCAAAAGTCCCAACTCTCCTTTAGTCTTCAAATATAAATATGAAATCACTATTCGAGTGATGAAATAACAAAGTCCAAAATTCAAATGCACAAAAAAGTCCCAATATATATGTGATCCATCAAACATATGTGAAGATCCACTGGTGTGACCCTGAAGATGGGAAAATAGCCGGAAACATTATCACCATAGATAGGGGGAGGCTTACCAGACCTCAATGACTTGGAGAGGCATATACCACCCAAATCATAAAGGCTTGTTAGGTTAATCAAACCCAGCGGAGGCAGCTGGTCCTGGATACGTCTTGATAGGTTAACACCAAAACATCAATGGGATATGAAATATGGGCCATAAAAACTTCATTGGAGAGCAGAGACTTTGGTATCCCGTAACATGTGTCATGCAAATAAGAAAAGAACTTGCATAGCGTGATACCATTATAAAAAGTAGTATTTAATAAAATATTAAATGGAACACTCACATTTACAAGAACGTAAACAGGCTTGTAAATGGATGCAGGTACAAAGAGCGATGTGTGTAGGAAGATCCACCCAACGCATTTCGACTAAACAGTTGTCATCTGGGGTGTGGACCCCCCACAACTACACCGCTTAAATATAGATGATGACCCCAAAAGCATACTTGAAGCTGGAAGAGGCTCCACATGACATCACTTCCTGTTTGAATCCCGGAAGGGAATCAATTGGGAAGGTTAGTGATAAAATTATTTCAATTTAACCAGTAAACAAAAGTGCCACTTATATGGATGAACTTACGTAAACGGAAATGTCCAATATGTAGATGGAAAAGTTACTCTGGCAGCCACGAACATTGCAGAATGGAATCCGATATCCAAGCCTCGTCATGAAAGCGAGGCTAGGAATCGTAACTTCTGTATCGTGGGCCAATCCGCAAACAGCACGAAGCCGCAGCCACCACAACCAAGCCTCGTTATGAAAACGAGGCTTGGAACAGTAACTTCCCTTACGCGGACCAATCCATGGAAGGCACAAGACTGCAGCAACCACAACCAAGCCTCACTATGAGAGAGGCAAAGGAGGTGCCGTCCCCATCAGCCGCGCAACATCAGCGGACCAATCATCAAGGGGCAAATAGTTCCAATGTTAACAACCAAGCCTCAATATGAGATACAAACCCAAGTCAACATTGATATGACGTCAAAATTATAATCCCAGCTTTATAATAAAGGGGCTTGAGGAGCGGTAATACTTATTAATCATAAGTACACCAAGATTACGGCTTCAGCTGGAATCAGGGTCACCAATGGTATAAATAAT
Source organism: Lithobates clamitans (assembly GCA_037952925.1). Lineage (NCBI taxonomy): Eukaryota > Metazoa > Chordata > Amphibia > Anura > Ranidae > Lithobates > Lithobates clamitans. Next base: position 2,943,175 of record JBBGZY010000223.1, read on the forward strand.
AACCTGTTAATAACATATGGCTAAAAAAGAATTGTATTATGTATAATAAATGAAAAAAATGTTAATAATAAAAAAACACATTATTAACAGTTAAACAACGTGTCAATGGTATATTAACCATAAAAGAATTTGAATAAAACCTATAAAATTGGAAAACGCTCCTAATACTATGGATCCTCATATTAAGTATAAATGTAACATTAAGCTCTGTTTATAAAAGAGTTAATATCCCACTCCACATTCATCTCTTGTAGATGATGGGTCTGCAACTCATATATCCAGAAGGTTTCCAATCTGGATACCCCTCTAGTGTTGGCTCCGCCCCTCCACGGGGCAATGTATCTATCTATAATCAAAAATTGGGTCCCTCTTGGATCACGAGCATGGTGTTGTCGATAATGTCGGGGGACTGTATGTTTGGTACTTCCAAGTTTGATCAAATTAATGTGCTCTGTAACCCTAGCTGTAAATGACCATATAGTTCTACCAAAGTACTGCTTGCCACATGGGAAAGTCAGTAGAAAAACTACGTTGGTCGTGGCACATGTATAAAACTGTTTAATTTCATAGACCTGGTTGGTTGCCGTAGATCTAAACTCCTTAGTGGCTTTACGTCCACACATATTGTGGTGACAGACCAAACATCTTTTACAGGGATAATATTCTATCCAATTATGAAAGAAAGATGGCCTGATAGGGGGATTAATGATAGATGGTGCGATCTTACTCTTAAGTGAAGGTACACCTTGGTAAATAACCTTGGGTCTCTCAGGTAAGATAGGCCCAAGGATTCTATCGTTCTTCAAAGTCCCCCAATGTTGTTCAAAGATATCCTTGATCTGTTTGTGTTGTGTCGAAAAGTTTGTAAGGAAAGACCATTTAAAACCATCATCAACATCTCTTTGAGGTTTGACAACCAACAATGAAGCTCGATCAGTGTTTAGAACTTTAAGAAGGTCATTATCAACTTCAACCTGGTTATATCCTTTGTCGAGAAATCTTTCCCTTAAAATATTAGCTTGAATCTAAAAGGTATTAACATCAGTACAATTCCTACAAAGATGCAGGAATTGACTTTTGGGGACTGAGCTTAGCCACGCCTTATGGTGGCAGCTGTCCGTCGGTATAAACCCGTTCCTGTCAGTAGGTTTGAAGTGGGTACGAAATTTGAATTGTTGTTCCGACCTTTCTATCACGAGATCCAAAAAGTTGATTATAGATGGGCTAAATTGATGCATTAGAGCAATACCCCTGTCGTTGTCATCAAGGACTGAAAAGAAGTCCTCTAACGCTTCAGGAGTACCAGCCCATAGGAGGAGGACGTCGTCTATATACCTGGCCCACAGTTTTAACTGCGGGTTATCCAGAGCATAAACGACATCCTCCTCCCATTTAGCCATAAAAAGGTTGGCTAAACTGGGAACGAATTTCGCTCCCATCGCCACACTTTTCAGCTGTAAATAAAAACGGCCATCAAACCAAAAGTAATTGTGCTGTGTTGCAAATTCCAACAACTCCAAAATAAATTCAACCTGAGACACACCCATTTCTAGTTTTCTCTGTCAGATCCCCTTTACCTCTCATGTTTTGGTAGCAAATACCAGTCCCCGCCCTCAGGCAGAGTAGATCTATTTACTAAACAACTTTTGGTTGTATCCACTTATATGTACTCTTCATCTATTTTTCTTTATATGTCTTTTTTCCTTTTGAGAATTGTATATATTTTTTGATAGGTAGTATTACAGGCTTTTGGGCATGGCAAATATAACAGGCAGTGATTTGGACAATCTCATGTCTGGATATCTCAATGATTTTGGGAACAATGAGCATATAGATTTTGAGGTCAACACTTTGTTTCTTAAACTCACCAGAGCCCTCCAAAATAAATCATCCATGTTTTGGCACATTTATGCCCCGTACACACGGTCGGAAATTGATCGGACATTCGACAACAAAATCCTCATATTTTTTCCGACGGATGTTGGCTCAAACTTGTTTTGGTAACACATGGTCGCACAAAGTTGTCGGAATTTCCGATCGCCAACAACGCGGTGACGTCAACCACGTACGACAAGACTAGAAAAGGCCAGTTCAGAACCAAGCGCGGCACCCTTTGGGCTCCTTTTGCTAATCTTGTGTTAGTAAAAGTTTGGTGAGAGACGATTTGCGCTTTTTCAGACTCGTGGCTTTCAGATCGTTTTCTGCGATTCAGTTTGTGCTTGTGGGTTTGTATCTGCTCTTCAGTGTGTGCAGTCAGTTCGTATTGGAGTTTTCTGTGCGATCTTGTTCGCTCGTTGCTGTTTTTCAGGTCGCTCTTCACAGGCCTTGCTGTTCTTCAGTGCGTTCTGTTACTTCGTTCTGAGCAGCCGACTGTTTTCTAGCCATGTTTCGTATACGTACTCCTCATAGTGTTCGTGCTGCGCGGGGGCTTGGTGTTGGGGTCCTGACCTTGACACAAGTCCAGTCCATGAACAGGGTGGGGAGGAGTTCATGGACCAAGAATTGGTTGCTTCAGCATGACCAGTTCTGTCATATGCCTTTGCTCCCTGAGATCCGTGAGAATAATCCTGATGATTTTAGGAACTTTCTCCGGATGACGGACCACGTATTTCACAGTTTGTTGGCTTCGCTGACCCCCTATATCAGCAGGCAGGTTACCTGCATGAGGCAAGCCATCACTCCGGAGCAGAGGCTCGTCGCTACCCTGCGGTACTTGGCGACAGGGAGAAGCCTGCAGGACTTGAAGTTCTCAACAGGCATCTCCCCCCAGGCTCTGGGGATCATTATCCCAGAGACCTGTTCTGCCATCACACAGGTCCTGCAGAAGGAGTATATGAAGGTAAGATTTTTATCCTTTAATATCACATTTTATTGTATTGAATGTTTGCTAATATATTTTATTTCTTCCCACATTCCCTAATTACCATGATTGGAATATGCTGTGAATGTCCCCTTTGTCCTCATGCATGCTGGAATTTTTTTTTTTAGTCCTTCATACATATTTGCCTTCACTTACCTCCCCAGCATGCTCTCCTGGCCCTATATTCACCTCATGTAGTCACAATGTATTTTATCAGCTCCATAGTAGTGCTTTACCTCAAACACCCCTAAAATGTTTAGAAATGTGATTTGTGCTTTAAATTCAGGCAGAGTGCCAGAGGCTTTTTTTTGTAGTGTCCCCAAATCATTTTTATTAACCCCCCCTCCCCCCAACTGCTAAGTCAGCTGATCCCAATTCTCTATCTATCCTCAATCATCTATCTGCTGACTTTGCCAAACCCATACACACTATACCCATCTCTATTGTGGTCAGATTTATGGATGAATTCCCCAAAGCATGTAGTGCAAGGGCCTGCCTGTATACTTTCAAATGGTACTGTTTAAAGTTTTTGTATCCTATTATTATCTTGATAGGTAATAGTAGAATTTCCAAATGTGCTCAAATGTGTACAATGTGTATTTATATCTTTGTATTATGACACTTCTTACCTGTCTATAATTCCCCCCCTATAATGTTAGAAATGGCCGATGAGAGGGGGGCAGGGGGAATATGATAGGTGTACCTTATACTTTAGTGTTGTAAAATTCCTCTTAATAAATGTTATCTGGATGTTGGCCAAGAATGTTTGTGTCTAATCTGCTTTCCATGTTTATGTGCAAAAATACTAATTTTTTTTTGTTTTCCTCAACAGTTTCCTTCCACGCCACAGGAATGGCAGACTGTGGCCTCCCACTGTGGCCTCCCACTTTGCCCAGCGGTGGGACTTTCCTAACTGTGGAGGGGCAATTGATGGGAAATATGTCCACATCGTCCCACCACCCAACTCGGGGTCGTACTATTATAATTACAAGGGGTTCAATAGTATTGTGATGTTGGCGGTGGTGTCGGCTAATTATGAGTTCCTGTATGTGGACATGGGGAAGAATGGTCGGGTGTCCGATGGTGGAGTCATCGCCCAGATGGAGTTTTACAGGCATCTCCAGAATGGCAGCTTGGACTTGCCACCTCCAGAAGAGAATGTGGAAGGACTCCCATTCGTCTTCGTTGCGGATGAAGCCTTTGCACTGGGGGGCCACCTTATGCGGCCATTCCCGATGAGGACCCTCACCCCGGAACAGAGGGTTTTTAATTACCGCCTGGCCAGAGCCAGAATAGTGGTGGAGAACACATTTGGAATCATGACCAGCCGGTTCCGCCTATTTCTTACACCCATCCATATGGCGGAGTATAAACTGAATCATATAATCCTGGCGTGCTGTGTTCTACATAACTTTTTACGGCAACATTCTGCCAACTATGCTGGCTCAGTTGGGCCTGAGGCCGGAATTCTAAATGAAACAACCCTGACGGCGCTTGAAAGTGGCCGTCCTGGCTTGCCCTCCCTGAGTGCCCGTGATGTCCGGTTAAGATACCTTGAGTTCTTTGCGGGTAGGGGGGCCATCAATATGCCAGACAATTTGTGAAACCTTCATCCAATAAAAAAAAAAGCAAATCTTTGGTGACATTTACTGCTTGTGTTTGTTTTAGCTGACCATGACAGAAATGACAGACCATATTGGCCCCATAAAGAATGAGGAAGGACATCTGGTTACAAAGGATGGGGAGATGGCAAAGGTATTGAATTTATTCTTCTCCTCAGTCTTCACGAGTGAATCGGGGGGCTTCAGTAACCAAAACTGCAGTGTTTATCCTCATGACACAACACAGGAAGCACCTACATGGTTAACAGAGGACGGAATTAAAATTAGACTTCAGAAACTTAACATTAATAAATCACCGGGACCAGATGGCTTGCATCCGAGGGTTCTTAGGGAACTCAGTCAGGTGATTGCCAGACCGTTGTTCCTAATTTTTACAGACAGTCTATTGACTGGAATGGTACCAGCTGATTGGAGAAAAGCCAATGTAGCACCATTATTTAAAAAGGGCCCAAAAAACATCCCTGGGAATTACAGACCAGTTAGCCTAACATCAATAGTATGTAAACTCTTGGAGGGGATGATAAGGGACTATATACAAGATTTTAGTAATAAGAATGATATCATTAGCAGTAATCAGCATGGATTCATGAAGAATCGTTCTTGCCAAACCAATCTATTAACCTTCTATGAGGAGGTGAGTTGCCATCTAGATAAAGGAAGGCCCGTAGACGTGGTGTATCTGGATTTTGCAAAAGCATTTGACACAGTTCCCCATAAACGTTTACTGTACAAAATAAGGTGCGTTGGCATGGACCATAGGGTGAGTACATGGATTGAAAACTGGCTACAAGGGCGTGTTCAGAGGGTGGGGATAAATGGGGAGTACTCAGAATGGTCAGGGGTGGGTAGTGGGGTCCCCCAGGGTTCTGTGCTGGGACCAATCCTATTTAATTTGTTCATAAACGACCTGGAGGATGGGATAAACAGTTCAATCTCTGTATTTGCAGATGATACTAAGCTAAGCAGGGCAATAACTTCTCCGCAGGATGTGGAAATCTTGCAAAAAGACCTGAACAAATTAATGGGGTGGGCGACTACATGGCAAATGAGGTTCAATGTAGAAAAATGTAAAATAATGCATTTGGGTGGCAAAAATATGAATGCAATCTATACACTGGGGGGAGAACCTCTAGGGGAATCTAGGATGGTAATGGAAGAAACCTGCGCTAATGAGCAGTACGTGATAACAAATAAATGACAAATAAATAGAGTGCAGCTGCAAACTTCAAATATCCATGAAGTGATAAACATATAAATAAAACTTTTTTGCGCTAGCAGTAATTAAATAAATAAAAAATGCCTAGGAGACACAATGTGTGTGTGAATCCCAGCAAGAATAACAACAACAAGTGCATGGAATCATAAATCCAACAAAATATTAGCATAAACTGAAAGTAAGTAGTCACACATCAAGGCAACTCATGATCAGTCCAAGACAGGATTCAAAAAATAAGTAAAAAGGAAAAAGTCCACTTGTTATATCTCCTCACTGAAACATGGGAAATAATGAGCTATAATGAGCTGAAGAGACTCTTATCGGATGTGCATTGATTGCAGAAAAAGGAGTAAAAGATGTGCGCGTACCCCAATCGTTGGACCTCCTCTCTGGCAAGGTCGTATGGGCTTGCAGATATAGCCCTCTGCAGGGACAGAATGTTGATATCCGGGTCTTGACAGCATGTACCACCGACTCCAATATGGTCCGGACACTCCAACTGCTCCAACATCAGAGGGGGGACTTAGGAGTGGAAGAGTCCATGTTCAAGAAAAAAACATAAGGAGGAGGACACCAATAGTGTGATAACGTGTTGTTTACTAAAGGCAAAGACACTTTGCACTACAAGTGCACTTGAAACTGCACTGAAACTGCACTTGTAGTGCAAAGAGGATTTGCCCTTAGGAAATAACCCCCATTTCCATAGAAAGCAGCAATTACATCACCACAAAAGTGTTGTAGCGTTGAGACAATAATCCACACATTCTTGATTAACAATCTTTTTAATACCTGCACAATCACATGTGCATTTAGAAAATGTTTTTAAAACAAACCAACATGTTTGTTGTATAACAATTTTTGGGGTGGCATTATCAAAAATAGAAATGTCCATTTAAGATAAAACAGGCATGTGTAAAACCAACAAGAAAGACACACATCTTGAACTTACAAAGTTCACATTTGGTAGAACTTGAAGGCAATATCATACATGAGTATTTAGGAACTGTGTTTGATATTGCGTTCAGATGGGGTGAAGTCACCCCCGGAAAAGCCAAATTTGGAAGATGCACACCAATTGAAGAAGTTCAACATGTGCTAGCTGCCATCACGGGGGATCAAGGGACGTGTTTTGAAGGAGAAACAACTTCCTCTCAGCTACTTTATTATTGAGGAAGGGGTTGCACCCCCAAAACACATCCCTTGATCCCCCATGATGGCAGCTAGCACATGTTGACACACTGTGTGCATCCTCCAAATTTGGCTTTTCTAAAAATCGCTAAAACATTTTGAACATTGTAGCACACAAAAAAAGAAAGTGATTTGGAGGGGTTTTAAACTCTACCCAAAACATCAATGATGTTTTTATTTTTTTGAATAACATCATTGATGTTTTTTTTGAGGTTTTCCAATGCTAAATTACACCCCATGATCTCCCCAAACAGGATCTGGGCACTTTCTGATGTGAAAGGATCTGGATCCACAACATCACGATCACCTAAAAAGAGAGAAAACAAACAAAAATAGGTATAAAAAATATGCCGACATCCATCTCTTACCTGAGCCTGTGGTCGCAGACACTCACCTGTTGTGGTGACTAGTTCCACCACGTCTTCTTCCTCCTGCTCTTCTTGTGTTGCGGGTATTTCCCCTTCTTCCAGAGGTGGGGGGTACAATTGTCTATTTTGGCATAGTTCCAAGATGTAGAATTTTAATGTCCTTTGTCCAACTGCAATACTTTACCTGTCTTGTACAAGCTTCACAAATGGAGACACCCCTATAGTTGACACTGGAGCACCTGTGTGGACCCCCTAATAAAAATGGTGTTCTTGCGTCCCACACTAGTGCTCCAGTGTCCAGATGTGAAAACAGCTGCTTAGTGTCCACTCCTTACACAGAATCTAGTTTGCATTTCATTCTAGTTACAAACCCATCTACACAACAAAATTATTTTCATACAAGTAGTCCCTAAAAAATGTGGGCAAATGCATATGGCCAAAACAATGGTGTTTTATAGGCCGAAAGAAAAATGTTTGATAAGAACAAATAATGTGCCCATGAACATAAAAGTTGCCATTTTAAACTGTACAACAGTTCCTAAAAGCACATGGAGCAGCACAAACGTAATAAACAGAAAAAGAATAGGAACACAGGACAACTACTTACTTTTTTGTAGCACTCTCTGGATCTTTCTGTACTGCTCATGTTCTCGTAATTTCAGGTCCGACCACCGCTTCCTGAGCTGATCTTTCGATCGACGTACCCCGAAATTCCAGTGCAGACTCTTTACTACTTTTGCCATGATCTTGGCCTTTCTGACATTGGGGTTGGGGTAATGTCCATACTTTCCATCATAGTCGGCCTTCTTCAGGATGTCGACCATCTCCAACATCTCCCCAAAGGACATATTTGAGGCCTTAAATCGTCTCCTTCTGGATCGGGACGTTTCCGGATCCGGGCTTTCCTCCCCGTCCTCCTCGTTGTTATAATTAGCACGCACCTGCTGTGTCTCCGCCATGTGCTCTTCCCCCACTGCGCCGAACGAAAAGGGGCGGGGAATAGACTAGAAAGAACGTCAGAGCGGGCAGAGTTTCACGCATGTGCAGTGTGTATAAAGCGTAACACGCATGCGTATTTCGTACGATCTGTGAGCGGAGGAAGGAGCATCGGAGGCGCCGATCGTAATAACGAAGGTAAGAGACAAACTTGGGCCTATACTGCTTCTAGATTGAGGCCTATATTGTAACAAAATTAGGAGAGTTTTGCCTGACATTATGGTTTGTCTTGTGTTGTGTCTTGCAGTGAAAATGGATATCTTGAACGATACTGACTTCATGGCAATCTTCATTGACATGTTCAGGGAGCTGCCTTGTCTGTGGGAGATAAACCACCCACATTATAAGAACCAAACAAAGAGGAAGGCAGCGCTGGATCAATTGGTGGAAATTGTGAAGCAGGTGATCCCCACGGCAGACATCACCTATTTGAAGATCCTAATTGGTGGCCTGAGGAGCACTTATCTAAGGGAGCGCAAGAAAGTCCAGGATTCGCAGAGATCTGGAGCAACAGATGACATCTATGTCACCAGGATGTGGTACTATGACAGGCTGCATTTTCTGGCAGGTCAGACTGAACGCAGGCCAGCACTCTCCAGTCTTCCTTCCACGCTTCCTTCCCCCCCAGCTGAGGCTTCTGATGCCCAACCTGGGCCTTCCAGGCAGCAATATGTGGAGGAGCCAAGATTGAGCCAGGTATAGCATTCTTCTAAATATTTCAGGTTGTCCAATCAATGATGTTAACTAGATGTTAGTTTGGAGTACTAATTTATGATTGTGATTAATGATGCAAAACATTACAACCATGTCCCTTTTTCATACACAGGGAAGTCTCAGCCAGGAGGTGGCCGGGCCGAGCAGGCTGCCTGATATGCAGGTCCCTCCCCTACACCTTCAAAGAGAAAGTGGCAGGAAGAGGAGTACCCGAGAGGCGGCTGCCATAGGCCTCTTTTGGAAGGCTACAGAGGCCCTGGGAGCCCCCCACACTGTGGAGGAGGACTTTGCTGGCATAATTGCCTGTAAAATGCAGTGGATGGAGGAGGGCCAACAACTCATGTGTGAGTCATTATTGTTGGAAGCTCTCAATAAGGGGTTGAGGGCCCAAATAACATCTGCTACCCACATTTGTGACCTCACACATGGTCCTCCTCCTCCTCCTCCAGGTCCTACTACTCCTCCTCCTCCTCCTCCTCCAGGTCCTACTAGTCCTCCTCCTCCTCCAGGTCATACTCCTCCTCCTGCCACATCTCCAACAGCAGAGCCACAGCCAGGAAGGAAGTGTGGAAGGAAGACCAGAAAGTGATGACCCTGGATCCAGTCTGGTCTGGCAAAAGATGCAGCCTCTTGTGGTACCACAGCCTGGGGACACAGATGTCATCTGCTGCTTTCCGGATCTCTTGGACTTCTGGACCAGACTGCACTCCCTTAGATAAGGACTCCTCAGGCCACCAATTTTGATGTTAAAGAATTGATGTCTGCCCTGGGGGTCCAAGGCTTCGCTAATTTCTGCTGTTTCTCCAGCGTTGCCTCCCTCTTTGTTTCTGAGCCCTTAATAAATCAATTATACTCACCTATGTGTTTTTTACTTCAAAAAGGACAGTTTGTTTGTGAGGATTCAGGTACATTTGTAAAGTACAATGTGAAATTAACAAGGGACACCAACACCAAACAATCTCCTTGAGATTAAATAATATAAGATATCACTGGTGTTGTGGTAACTTGACACACAAAACACACAAAAAAATATTCTGGAGTAAAACTAAAAATAAAATAAAACAAAGATCAGCCTTGGAAAAAATACAAACCTAAAAAAATAAAAAATTCTGCCTTTAAAAAAAAAATAAAAAAAAAAAACACAAAAATATTTTTGTCAGATGTGACAAATCAAATTATATTAAGGGAATCCCGATAAATAATAAAGAAAGAAGTTTGTGAGAAGTCTGTGTGAATATGAGCAGCAAAACTACTTCTTCTTCTCACATTATAAAGAAGAAGAGAGTGCGCTGTATTAAACCATTTTTAACATTGCACCGTGATGAAAGTGTTGTATCCGTTGCGAACGCTAAGTTTACCAGACCGAGCTGTTCCGTCTCGGAATTTCTTCTGAGCATGCGTGGCACTTTGTGCGTCAGAACAGGCCACACACGGTCGGAATTGACGCAATCGGATTTTGTTGTCGGAAAATTTTATAGCCTGCTCTCAAACTTTGTGTGTCGGAAAATCCGATGGAAAATGTCCGATGGATCCCACACACGGTCGGAATTTCCGACAACACGCTCCGATCGGACATTTTCCATCGGAAAATCCGACCGTGTGTACGGGGCATAAGTCCTTTCAGGACTATATCAAAGAGGATATGAATTCCTTGGGACTCATGGTCCAGATCTTTCCCAATTTGGAGGGCCTGGACTCAGTTTTCAAAAATGCATGGGAAAAAATATTACGCACATGTTCTAAAGACATGATGCAACTATTTATCATGGAGTATGAAAAACGTTCAGGGGCTCTGGATGTGGATAAAGAAGCAACGTGTTTACGGCTACAAGCTTTCAAAACACACAAATCTTTTGTGGACAGAGTCTAAACTTAAAAAGCATTTAGAGGAATACAATAGGGATATCTTGACCAAGAAAGATGGGAAATTGTGCAAAGATCGATGTGCCTTTGAGGAGAACCGTGCCTATAAATGGAGTGGGGGTCAACAATATAAAAAGAACAAGGGCTTTAGCAAACGTAAAGACCACTACTCCGCTATATCTAACTCTTCTTCCAGTCTGTTGTCTGTTTCCTCACAGGTTCCCCTAAGAATAAAAAGGCATCACGTCACAACCGAAGTGAAAATCGTCCACAGGGACAGAGAGTCAACACTGATAATGCACAAGGGTGTTCTTCCTCGACTTCTCTGGTTACAGGTAGAGTACCTCCTGTGGTGACTAGGGATGAGCTTCGAGTTCGAGTCGAACTCATGTTCTACTCGAACATTGGCTGTTCGCAAGTTCGCCGAACAGCGAACAATTTGGGGTGTTCGCGGCAAATTCGAATGCCGCGGAACACCCTTTAAAAGTCTATGGGAGAAATCAAAAGTGCTAATTTTAAAGGCTTATATGCAAGTTATTGTCATAAAAAGTGTTTGGGGACCCGGGTCCTGCCCCAGGGGACATGGATCAATGCAAAAAAAAGTTTTAAAAACGGACGTTTTTTCAGGAACAGTGATTTTATTAATGCTTAAAGTCAAACAATAAAAGTGTAATATCCCTTTAAATTTCGTACCTGGGGGGTGTCTATAGTATGCCTGTAAAGGGGCGCATGTTTCCTGTGTTTAGAACAGTCTGACAGCAAAATGACATTTGGAAGGAAAAAACTCATTTAAAACTACCCGCGGCTATTGCATTGCCGACAATACACATAGAAGTTCATTGATAAAAACGGCATGGGAATTCCCCACAGGGCAACCCCGAACCAAAAAAAAAAAAAAAAAAATGATGTGGGGGTCCCCCTAAATTCCATACAAGGCCCTTCAGGTCTGGTATGGATATTAAGGGGAACCCCAGCCAAAATTAAAAAAAAAAATTGACGTGGGGTTCCCCCTAAATTCCATACCAGACCCTTCAGGTCTGGTATGGATTTTAAGGGGAACCCCGCGCCAAAAAAAAAAAAAAAAACGGCGTGGGGTCCCCCCAAAAATCCATACCAGACCCTTATCCGAGCACGCAACCTGGCAGGCCGCAGGAAAAGAGGGGGGGATGAGAGTGCGGCCCCCCCCTCCTGAACCGTACCAGGCCACATGCCCTCAACATTGGGAGGGTGCTTTGGGGTAGCCCCCCAAAACACCTTGTCCCCATGTTGATGAAGACAAGGGCCTCATCCCCACAACCCTGGCCGGTGGTTGTGGGGGTCTGCGGGCGGGGGGCTTATCGGAATCTGGAAGCCCCCTTTAACAAGGGGACCCCCAGATCCCGGCCCCCCCCCCTGTGTGAAATGGTAAGGGGGTACTTACCCCTACCATTTCACTAAAAAACTGTCAAAAATGTTAAAAATGACAAGAAACAGTTTTTGACAATTCCTTTATTTAAATGCTTCTTCTTTCTTCCTTCATCTTCTTCTTCTTCTGGTTCTTCTGGCTCTTCTGGTTCTTCCTCCGGCGTTCTCGTCCAGCATCTTCTCCGCGGCGTCTTCTATCTTCTTCTCCTCGGGCCGCTCCGCACCCATGGCATGAGGGGGGAGGCTCCCGCTCTTCTCTTCATCTTCTTCTCTTCTTCATCTTCTTCTTCATCTTCTTCTTCTTCTTCCTTCTTCTCTTCTTCCTGTCTTCTCCGGGCCGCTCCGCAGCCATGCTGTGGCATGGAGGGAGGCTCCCGCTGTGTGACGGCGTCTCTCCGTCTGACGGTTCTTAAATAACGGGGGGCGGGGCCATCCGGTGACCCCGCCCCCCTCTGACGCACGGTGACTTGAGGGACTTCCCTGTGACGTCACGGGGAATGCCACAGGGAAGTCCCGTCATGTCACCGTGCGTCAGAGGGGGGCGGGGTCACCGGATGGCCCCGCCCCCCATTATTTAAGAACCGTCAGACGAAGAGACGCCGTCACACAGCGGGAGCCTCCCTCCATGCCACAGCATGGCTGCGGAGCGGCCCGGAGAAGACAGGAAGAAGAGAAGAAGGAAGAAGAAGAAGAAGAAGAAGATGAAGAAGAAGATGAAGAAGAGAAGAAGATGAAGAGAAGAGCGGGAGCCTCCCCCCTCATGCCATGGGTGCGGAGCGGCCCGAGGAGAAGAAGATAGAAGACGCCGCGGAGAAGATGCTGGACGAGAACGCCGGAGGAAGAACCAGAAGAGCCAGAAGAACCAGAAGAAGAAGAAGATGAAGGAAGAAAGAAGAAGCATTTAAATAAAGGAATTGTCAAAAACTGTCTCTTGTCATTTTTAACATTTTTGACAGTTTTTTAGTGAAATGGTAGGGGTAAGTACCCCCTTACCATTTCACACAGGGGGGGGCCGGGATCTGGGGGTCCCCTTGTTAAAGGGGGCTTCCAGATTCCGATAAGCCCCCCGCCCGCAGACCCCCACAACCACCGGCCAGGGTTGTGGGGATGAGGCCCTTGTCTTCATCAACATGGGGACAAGGTGTTTTGGGGGGCTACCCCAAAGCACCCTCCCAATGTTGAGGGCATGTGGCCTGGTACGGTTCAGGAGGGGGGGGGCCGCACTCTCGTCCCCCCCTCTTTTCCTGCGGCCTGCCAGGTTGCGTGCTCGGATAAGGGTCTGGTATGGATTTTTAGGGGGACCCCACGCCGTTTTTTTTTTTTTTTTGGCGCGGGGTTCCCCTTAAAATCCATACCAGACCTGAAGGGTCTGGTATGGAATTTAGGGGGAACCCCATGTCAATTTTTTTTTTAAATTTTGGCTGGGGTTCCCCTTAATATCCATACCAGACCTGAAGGGCCTTGTATGGAATTTAGGGGGACCCCCACATCATTTTTTTTTTTAATTTTGGTTCGGGGTTGCCCTGTGGGGAATTCCCATGCCGTTTTTATCAATGAACTTCTATGTGTATTGTCAGCAATGCAATAGCCGCGGTAGTTTTAAATGTGTTTTTTCCTTCAAAATGTCACTTTGCTGTCAGACTGTTCTAAACACGGGAAACATGCGCCCCTTTACAGGCATACTATAGACACCCCCCAGGTATGAAATTTAAAGGGATATTACACTTTTATTGTTTGACTTTAAGCATTATTAAAATCACTGCTCCTGAAAAAACGGCCGTTTTTAAAACTTTTTTTTGCATTGATTCATGTCCCCTGGGGGAGGACCCGGGTCCCCAAACACTTTTATTGACAATAACTTGCATATTAGCCTTTAAAATTAGCACTTTTGATTATTCATGTTCGTGTCCCATAGACTTTAACGGCGTTCGCGTGTTCGAACAAATTTTTTTCCTGTTCGCATGTTCTGGTGCGAACCGAACAGGGGGGTGTTCGGCTCATCCCTAGTGGTGACGGGTTCCATTATCCCTTATTCTTTACCATTACAGGGAGTGTGTGGCAATTCTCCTCCAGTCACCAGATCTAGAGCCACACAGGGGATAGAGAGAGCAGAACATGTCCCTTTAGTGGAAGTAATTTTAAACAAACCCACCAACAAGTTCTAAGTGAAGCTATGGATCTTCAATCCCAGGGGACAGATGAGGAACCAAACACATTCCTCAACATTATTAATCTTTCCTCATATACACTCACAGACAATGAAACCCGGGTTCTTCAGAAGGGTCTGGGTTTTTGTCCCAATGAAAACCTGGACAAATTTGAGGTGGTGAAAGATTTGAAACTGTTTGCGCGCAGACTTATTTTGAAGAACATGTACCAGAGACCTCATGAAGCTACCTATTTAACATCCAAAGAAAACCAAACTATAGATCAATTGGTGTCGCTCTTGGAAGAGAGTGACACCACTGACCTTATAGACCGTATCGTTCTTCCTACTGTACTCTCTCTCCCAGGCACTGGAAGGCAGACACAGGGACCCATTAAAGGTTCAAAATTAAAGAAAAAATCTGTATCATTTCCACCTTCGAAGTCTAATCCCAACATCTCCACCTTTTTGAGGTTAACACAGAGATTGATAAACTCAACATTCGATCACCAAAGTTGACCAACGTCAACATGGGTGAGAAACAGGCATTAAAAAAGCTAAGTGACAATACGTCGATAACTATCAAGTCGGCTGACAAGGGGGGCAACATTGTCCTCATGGACAATGCCCAATAAACCTCCATGTGCCTAAAGATTTTGTTGAACAAAAACTGGTATCGGAAAATCACTAGGGATATTGTGAATAAATTCAATCAGGAAGAATATTCGCTGATTGACTCAGCCTATGCCAACAAGGTTATTAACAAAACTATATGGGAGTATATCAGAACTAAATTCCCGGTTGTTCCCACGTTTTATTCCCTACCAAAACTCCACAAGGACAAACTTAACCCGACAGGCAGACCGATTATATCAGGGAGGGGCTCCATTAGCGAAAATACCAGCAGATTAATTGATGAATATCTGAAACCTCCGTCACATGTTTACGGTCCTATGTTAAGGATACAATTCGTTTCCTTAACATTATCGAAAACCTAACAATACCTGCCAATGCCTACTTAGTTACCATTGATGTAGAAGATCTCTATAGCTCCATTCCCCATACCAAGGGATTGGCAGCTATAAAAAATGCCATCTATCAGAGAGGGGATTCTGACTGGGGGTATAATGAATTTATTTTGTCATTATTGGAGTACATTTTGTACCATAACATCTTCACCTTTGATGGCTCTCACTTCCTCCAGGAACAGGGGGTGACAATGAGGACATGTTGTGCCCCTTCCTATGCCAACCTGTACCTGGGGGAGTGGGAAAACATGCTTTTCAGTGACAACACTTTATATTTATATACGGACCATTTCCTGGTATGGTTCCGGTATATCAATTACATTTTTACTATCTGGGACGGCCCCGTGGAACTTCTGCACAAATGTCTCGACAACATGAACAGAAACCAATTTAATCTCACTTTTACAATGTCTTTCTATCTTAGTGAGATTTCCTTTCTGGATGTGTTGGTCTCGAGGGGTGAGGATGGTGCCCTCTGCAGTGGCCTCTATCGCAAGGCCTCTGCGGGGAACACCATTTTGCACGCCTCGAGATTTCACCCATGGAGCTTGATCAAATCAATACCGTACAGCCAATACCTTAGTGTAAGAAGGAACTGTACTAATGATAAGACCTTCAAAATTGAGGCAAACAAATTACGTGAGAGACTCCTTCTCAGGGGATACTCACGTGCATCCCTGAAAAAAGCTTTTAAACGGGCCACATCTTTTACCCGTCACAAGCTTATCTATTCACAAAAACCTCCCAGCCAAGAAAATCCTCTCCGGATTGTCACAAAATATTGTAACAAACATGCGGTGTTGAAGCAAATTCTTTCAAAATTTTGGCATGTATTAACCATAGACCCCAATCTAGGTAGATTTCTCCCTGAGAGTCCTCTTTTTACTTTCAAAAAGGCTACATCTATTGCCTCCAGGCTAGTTAAGAGTGAATTTAAGGGGGATAGTGGCATGGAACATTGCAAATACAAGGGTACCTACGTGTGTGGATCATGTGGGTACTGCAAGTTCATGTACACTGACAGAAACCCTACTCTACCAGATGGCAGCGCCTTCAGGGCCAAGCATTTCGCTAATTGTAAAACCCCAGGGGTGGTGTACATGCTCCTATGTGATTGCGGGAGCTTCTATGTCGGAAAGACGAAGATCAAGTTCTGGCATAGAGCATACCGACACATTCGAAGCATGAGGACATGTGCAGTGGTGTATTTAGGTTTTGTGCTGCCCTAGGCCTGACTAAACGCATGCACCCCCCTAATTTAAATACGACCCACCCCACCCTGCCGAGGCCACACCCCTTCCTGTTTAAGACCCACCCTATCATTTGTAAACAACACCCCTTCCTCTTTAGGCTCATTTGGCACCTTTCAGGGGGGAACGGGTACCTGTTTCTGACAGGTACCCTTCCCCACTTCTGGGAGACTGCGCTGTCCCCTCTGAAGTTTGCTCCCCCTCCTCCTTCCTCCACTAGGCCATTCAGAAAGTGCAACGCGCTTCGCACATGTGCAGTAAGGAACCGGTCAGTTTCCCTTACCATGAATGATAGTGGCAAAACCCGAGAGCCAATCCGAAAATCGGCTGAGGTGTCGACATCGCTGGATCCCTGGACAGGTAAGTGTTCTAATATTAAAAGTAAGCAGCTGCAGTATTTTTAGCTGCTGAGTTTTAATGCTATCACGGGGGGGTCTCACTGTGCCCATCAATTGCAGCCTCACTGTGCCCCATCAAATGCAGCCACTGTGCCCCATCAATTGCAGTCACTGTGCCCCATCAATTGCAGCCACTGTGCCCCATCAAACGCAGCCACTGTGCCCATCAAATGCAGCCACTGTGCCATCAAACGTAGCCATTGTGCCATCAAACGCAGCCATTGTGCCCTCAAATGCAGCCACTGTGCCATCAAACGCAGCCACTGTGCCCATCAATTGCAGCCACTGTGCCCATCAAACGCAGCCATTGTGCCATCAAACGCAGCCACTGTGCCATCAAACGTAGCCATTGTGCCATCAAACGTAGCCATTGTTCCATCAAACGCAGCCACTGTGCCATCAAACGTAGCCATTGTGCCATCAAACGTAGCCATTGTGCCATAAAAAGTAGCCATTGTGCCCATCAAATGAAGCCACCGTGCCCATCAAACGCAGCCACTGTGCCCCATCAAACGCAGCCACTGTTCCCCATCAAACGCAGCCACTGTGCCCTATCAAACGCAGCCACTGTGCCCATCAAATGCAGCCACTGTGCCATCAAACGTAGCCATTGTGCCATCAAACGCAGCCATTGTGCCATCAAATGGATCCACTGTGCCATCAAACGCAGCCACTGTGCCCATCAATTGCAGCCACTGTGCCCATCAAACGCAGCCATTGTGCCATCAAACGTAGCCATTGTGCCATCAAACGCAGCCACTGTGCCATCAAATGTAGCCATTGTGCCATCAAACGCAGCCATTGTGCCCTCAAACGCAGCCACTGTGCCATCAAACGTAGCCATTGTGCCATCAAACGTAGCCATTGTGCCATCAAACGCAGCCACTGTGCCATCAAACGTAGCCATTGTGCCATCAAACGTAGCCATTGTGCCATCAAACGTAGCCATTGTGCCCATCAAATGAAGCCACCGTGCCCATCAAACGCAGCCACTGTGCCCATCAAATGAAGCCACCGTGCCCATCAAACGCAGCCATTGTGCCATCAAACGTAGCCATTGTGCCCATCAAATGCAGCCACTGTGCCCATCAAATTCTGCCAGTGCCCATCAAATGCTGCCAGTGTCCATAACACTGATATACTTTATTAAAACACTGTACCTGCTGTCCTGGGGGTTTCCCTCGTGCTCCTCTCTCTCCTCCTGACGTCACAGCCCCAGGGCTGAGGAGAAGATGCAGTGCAGGGGAGGGTAGGCGGAGCTTAAGGCTCCACCTGTCACCTGTTGCTTATGGAGGCGCGAGTGACACGCCGCCCCCCCGCATGAGATAAAGCCCCCCCACCCGTCTTGCTGATTCCCGGCTCCCGCTGCCGCCTCCCGCACACTTGCAGCCCACGGCGGCCGGCTTTCTGTAGCGGCGCCGTGGTGTATGGGCGTGCGTGTCAGAGAGTAGGGGGCGTGAGATACACGCCCCCATCCTCTGACACGCACGCCCATACACAGTGGCGCTGCTACAGAAAGCCGGCCGCCGTGGGCTGCAAGTGTGCGGGAGGCGGCAGCGGAAGCCGGGAATCAGCAAGACGGGTGGGGGGGCTTTATCTCATGCGGGGGGTGGCCCTTTTTGCCGCCCCCGCAAAGTGCCGCCCTAGGCCTTGTCGGCCTAGGCCAAAACACAGCCCTGGACATGTGATCCCGATCTGCCCTTGGGGAGACATACCGCTTTGGTACATCAAGGAGTTTTCCCAAGGATCAAATTTTTGATCTTAGATCGAGTAAACCTCAACCCGAGGGGGGAGACTGGAACAAAAGTCTCCTCCAACTCGAACTATGTTGGATTTACAATTTAAAGTGGTGTTCCAGCCGAAATTATACTTTTTAAATAAAAATTCCACTATAATACACAAGCTTAATGTATTCTAGTAAAGTTAGTCTGTAAACTAAGTTCTGTTTTGTTAGTTTATAGCAGTAGTTAGTTATTTTATAAACTTCCAGCAGGCCGTGGCCATCTTAAGTGTGGGCATCCAAAGCCAGACTGTATTTGTTCCTGGATCTCATCCTTGCAGATCTCCCACATGCTCAGTGCAGCACAAGCAGTGTAAAAGGTATCAGGTTCAGATTTCCATAGCAACGGCAGTGTCAGAGGAAGTCTTCCCAGAAGGCATTGCAAACAGGAAATGATGCGATTGGGCCACGGCCAGGGAGGAGGAAGTGAAAAATGAATACAGCAGATATAGAGTAGGTGCTGAGAATTTTTTTTTTTCTAAATATCCAATTCGTTTACAGTGCACAGTTTAGTGAGGATAGCTGAAGAGTTGTAAAAGTGGGTGGAACTCCACTTTAAAAGCTACTCAATCTCCTGGGCTCAATGACGTGGTTTACTTCAAACCATTTTTGAAGGGCTTTAATTTGGGGGGTATGAAGAGATACATATATTACCATGTCTTCACTGCCATGTGTATTATTTTATTTATATTTACTTATCATTTTCCCTTTTCTCTTTTTGTGTTTTTTGGTTGCTGTTTTTGTCCCCTCCACTTCCTTTAGACTCTTATACTAAAACGAGGTAATATGATTGATATATGAATTTATGCTTTATTTTTTTATGTATATTTTTTGTCACTTTTTTGCTATGCTCTGTTCCTGTGTCTGTGCCCTCGCATTTGGCCTCTACACGCATTTTTCCCCCTATGGAGACATCACTTTTTAATTTCATAATAATTGTAGTGCTCAATCTCCAGCCAAGATAGAGCCTGGTGGGGGGCGAACGGTGGGCTTTATTCACTGCTTCGCCCTTTCCACGGCATATACACTAGTTTTATGCACTACTAGTCATGTATCTGTTGCCAGTTCCCCTTTTTTTAGATATGTTGAGGGAGCATCCATTAATGTCTGCGTGCCCGACACAGCGAAGATATCCCTTTGAGGATATCGGTGGGACTCGACCGCGAGGTGCCTCTACATAGCGTGGCCAGATGACGTTTTTTCCAGTGTACGTTCCAACGTTGTTTCGCACATGCGTGGGACGTCGCCAGCGTCAGCGTGGTGTGGAGGCGGGGCACGGCCGAAGCTCAGGGGGCCCGCCTCGCACCTCCGACATGTGCACTTCTTCCAGCTGATTTCAATTTGAAATCAGCAAGGGCTGAATGAGTAGGGCTTTAAATAGCTTTGCTCATTCTTTGCTAAACATGGCATTGGTGAAGTCTGCTGCAATCTCGGCTGGGAGTTGTGTTTAAGTAAGTTAGATTCTCTTTGTCCATTTTAAATTTTGCTGGGCACTTTTCAGACCATGTTAATGTAATAACATAATGGTCTTTGCACCTTTTTTCCCTCCCTCTTTTCGTTGCATATACTCTTTTGTGAATCCCTTGTTTGATTATGTGGACACCTCAGCGCTCTTGGGAAAATTTATAACACTGTCCTTGCCATTAACACTGACCGTCCCACCTGCTGGTATATGCGGATATTTTTACTCATAGGTAGGTTTTTCACATAAAGTTTTTCTTTTTCAATATACCCACAGATTTATTTATATTTTTTTCTGAGGTCAGCCCTGTGATCTATGTGTCTCTGTTCCCAGGTTTTTGCCTTGGACGCCAGCACGCACACAAGCGCTGCTCCCGGGCCAGGACGCGGTGTCGCTTTGATGCTATTGGGGACCCTCTCTCATCCCCCCTTGATATGTCTTTTTGGTCACCCACATACATCGTGAGCTGACCATTGGAGTGCTGCGTGTGGGGAGCCGGATGCGAGGTTGCACATCTCCTATTTTTTAAAATTTGTGGATGCTCAGTTGTTTTTGTCAATGAATATGTAAGTGAATCACTTTGGTGAATTAATCTGGGATAGTAATTGTTTGTAATTGTACTGATTATTAATTACTTGTATTGTCCATTAGGGATGAGCTTTGAGTTCGAGTCGAACCCATGTTCGACTCGAACATCGTGTGTTCAACCGTTCGCCGAATTGCGAACGTTATGGGCCGTTCGCGCCAAATTTGAGTGGCATGTCACGGCCCATAATTCACTGCGGCATCGCAGTGCATTGCTGACAGATGATTGGCCAAGCATGCACTATGACCCGCATGCTTGGCCAAACACAGCACTGTCTGCACAGAGAGCCGTAATTGGCCAAAGCCAGGGTGGCTTTGGCCAATTATGGCTCAGGGGGTTTAGTACACGCCCCACACTATATAAGGCCGTCTGCATGGTGGCCTTGTGTAGTGTGTTGTGGCGGCGGAGAGAATTAGACAGAGAGAGAGACAATGTTATTTGATTTAGGTTAGATAGAGTAGGCAGGCGAGTCAGTTAGCTGCACTTACAGTGTATTGTA
The DNA here is from genome assembly GCA_037952925.1 of Lithobates clamitans. NCBI lineage: Eukaryota > Metazoa > Chordata > Amphibia > Anura > Ranidae > Lithobates > Lithobates clamitans. Next base: position 2,964,555 of record JBBGZY010000223.1, read on the forward strand.
TATATATATATATATATATATATATATATATATATATATATATATGCATCCCAGGTGTTGTGTATATATATATATATATACACTGTATTCAGTTTAGCTAGATTCATTCCTGTTATTCTCTTTCTAATATACTGACAGGCAGGCAGGTGTTTTTTTACAGTATTTACATTTAGTGTACTGTGTACCCTGCACAGTTGCACCTATAGCTACCTGAAGACAAGTGCTGTTGTTCTTCTTCTGATCCTATTAATACCATAGGCAGGCAGCTTGAAGTATTTACAGTTAGTGTACTGTGTACGCTGCACAGTTGCACCTATAGCTTACCTGAAGACAAGTGCTGTTGTTCTTCTTCTGATCCTACTAATACCACAGGCAGGCAGCTTGATGTATATACAGTTAGTGTACTGTGTACCCTGCACAGTTGCACCTATAGCTTACCTGAAGACAAGTGCTGTTGTTCTTCTTCTAATCCTATTAATACCACAGGCAGGCAGCTTGAAGTATTTACAGTTAGTGCACTGTGTACCCTGCACAGTGTGCACCTATAGCTACCTGAAGACAAGTGCTGGTGTTCTTCTTCTGCTCCTATTAATACCACAGGCAGACAGCTTGAAGTATTTACAGTTAGTGTACTGTGTACTCTGCACGGTTTCACCTATAGCTACCTGAAGACAAGTGCTGGTGTTCTTCTTCTGATGCTATTAATACCACAGGCAGGCAGCTTGAAGTATTTACAGTTAGTGTACTGTATACCCCTGCACAGTTGCACCTATAGCTACCTAAAGACAAGTGCTGTTTTACTTCTTCTGATCCTATTAATACCACAGGCAGGCAGTTTTAAATATTTACAGTTAGTGTACTGTGTACCTTGCACAGTTGCACCTATAGCTACCTGAAGACAAGTGCTGTTCTTCTTCTGATCCTATTAATACCACAGACAGGCAGCTTCAAGTATTTACAGTTAGTGTACTGTGTACCCTGCCTATAGCTACCTGAAGACAAGTGCTGGTGTGCTTCTTCTGATCATATTAATACCACAGGCAGGCATTCTGCTAGCTGCAGTATAATCAGTATATATATATATATATATATATACATCCCAGTTTTGTGCAGCTACATCTCACTGCAGGCCATTAGTATGTCTGGAAGGCCAACAAGGAGAGGCAGACAGTCACAAGCCAATAAAAGAGGGCAAGCAGGCTCTGTGTCTAGAGGCAACAGTGCTGGTCGTGGACACGGTGCATCCCCATCAGCACGTGGCCATAGGACACGCTTGTCCTTTTGCAACATGCGGAAGACTTGGTAGAGTGGATGACCAAGCCGTCCTCATCCTCCTCATCCTCTCTCACCCAGGCTCAGGGTACTTTGTCTGGCAAAGCAGCTGCCAACACGGCCTCTTCCCTCGGCTCAATGGCATCAGTCACTCCTTCCTTAGCCCCACCATGTCCTCCTGAGGAGTCCCCCGAACTGTTTGACCACAGTGTTGGGTACATGCTCCAGGAGGATGCCCAGCGTTTTGAATGCGCCGATGATGGTACTCAGCTATGGGAAGGCAGTAACGTGAGCCCAGACAGAGGGGGTGCCCAAGAAGGACAGCAATCTGGCAGTCATGTTCCCCCAGCTGCAGCATACTGCCAGGTTTGCTCCAGTGATGAGGAGGGAGGGCCAGCTTACGGGCAGCACACCGACTGCATCACATCGCAAAGCTCCGCATGTGAAGGGCGCTGCTGTCTCTGCGTGTAATTCCAAAAGTTCTTTGGTGTGGGCCTTTTTTGAGACGAGTGCATCAGATCCCACCGCTGCTATTTGCAACATATGTCTCAAGCGTATCTCGCGTGGCCAAAACATCACCCGCTTGGGCACCACATGCTTGACCTGACATATGTTGACCTGCCATGCAGTTCGTTGGCAAGCTTACCTAAAAGACCCACACCAAAGAACAAAGAGGATCTCTCTTTGCTCCTCATCAGCTGGGATCTCCAACCCCACTATACCTTCAGTCCTCTCTGAGACCTGCACTGAGAGGAATGAAGGTGTAGAATTAGGTGTGTCACAGCCAAGTACTTGCGGGAAATCTGCTATCGGTACACCAACGTCAGATTGCACCAGGCAAATTTCCCTGCCCCAGCTGCTGCACCGCCGAAAGAAGTTTGCTCCCTACCATCCACATGCCCAGCAGTTGAATGCTAGCTTTGCTAAATTGCTAGCACTTCAACTGCTGCCTTTTCAGTTGGTAGACTCTGCCCCCTTCTGTGAGTTTGTGGAATGTGCGGTTCCTCAGTGGCAGGTTCCCAAACGCCACCTTTTCTCACGGAAGGCCATTCCGGCTTTCTACCGGCATGTGGAAGGCAATGTCTTGGCCTCGCTGGACAGGGTGGTCAGCGGTAAGGTGCATATTACCACTGACTTATGGTCCAGCAGGAATGGATAGGTATGTTACCTATCTTTCACGGTGCTGGCAGCTGGGAAGGATGCAGGACAAGGTGCAGTAGTGTTGGAAGTTGTTCCGCCACCACGCCTCCAAAATGCTACTACTGGTGATTCTGTGCTTTGTCCTCGGACCAGTGGTGCTCCGTAGGCGTTCAAGGGGCTACGCAAGTACGCAGGCCAAAAGATGCCATGCGGTGCTTGAGCTGGTGTGTTTGGGGGACAGGAGCCACACTGGGGTAGAGATTCTGTCAGCTCTGCAGGGGCAGGCTCAGAGGTGGTTGACGCCACGCCAGCTTAACCACTTCCCGCCCGCCCTATAGCGGATTGACGTCCGGGAAGTGGTTCTGTTATCCTGACTGGACATCATATGACGTCCAGCAGGATAACATGCCGCAGCGCTCCCCCGGGGGCGCGCATCGCGGCGATCGGTGGAGCGGTGTGTCAGTCTGACACACCGCTACACTGATCTTCGTAAAAAGCCTCCGGCGGAGGCTCTTTACCACGTGATCAGCCGTGTCCAATCACGGCTGATCACGCTGTCAATAGGAAGAGCCGTCGATCGGCTCTTCCTCACTCGCGTCTGACAGACGCAAGTAGAGGAGAGCCGATCGGCGGCTCTCCTGGCAGGGGGGGTCTGCGCTGATTGTTTATCAGCGCAGCCCCCCCGCAGATCACCACACTGGACCACCAGGGATCGCCACTAGGACCACCAGGAAGGGGCAACATGTGGATGGCCAGGTATGTACCCCATGGCCATCCACATGTGCCCAGTGTGCCAAATCTGTGCCAATCAGTGCCCACAAATGGGCACTGATTGGCACAATTATGTTGCAGTGATGCCCAGCAATGCCACCCTTAGGGGCATCACTGCAAACAAGTAATGCCATCAGTGCCACCCATCAGTGTCCATTCATGCCACCTGTCAGTGTCCATCCATGCCCATCAGTGCCCATCTATCAGTGCCCATCCGTGCCCATCTGTGCCAACTATCAGTGCCACCCATAAGTAACCATCAATGTCACCTACGAGTGCCCATTCGTGCCACCTATGAGTGCCCATCAGTGCCGCATACCAGTGCCACCTATCAGTGCCCATCAGTGCCACCTATCAGTGCCCATCAGTGCCGCCTATCAGTGCCCATCATCAGTGCCCGTCAGTGCCACCTCATCAGTGCCACCTCATCGGTGCCACCTCATCGGTGCCACCTCATCGGTGCTCATCAGTGCCGCTGTATCAGTGCCCGTCAGTGCAGCCATATCAGTGCCCGTCATTGAAGAAGAAAACGTACTTATTTACAAAAAGTTTTAACAGAAACAAAGAAAAACTTGTTTTTTTTCAAAATTTTCGGTCTTTTTTTATTTGTTGCGCAAAAAATAAAAACCGCAAAGGTGATCAAATACCGCCAAAAGAAAGCTCTATTTGTGGGAACAAAATGATAAAAAATTTGTTTGGGTACAGTGTAGCATGACCGCACAATTGTCATTCAAATTGCGACAGCGATGAAAGCTGAAAATTGGGCTGGGCGGGAAGGTGTCTAAGTGCCTGGTATTGAAGTGGTTAAGGTAGGAATGGTGGTTTGCGATAATGGCACCAACCTCCTCTCCGCCCTCCGACTGGGACAAATGACCCATGTGCCCTGTTTGGCTCATGTCCTTAACTTGGTGGTGCAGCGGTTCTTGGGCAGGTACCCGGGCTTACAGGATGTCCAGAGGCAGGCCAGGAAAGTCTGTGTGCATTTCCGCCGGTCATATAATGCCAGTGCTCAGCTGGCTGACCTCCAGAAGGAATTTAACCTGCCCAAAAACTGCCTAATCTGTGACATGCCCACCAGGTGGAACTCAACGTTGGCCATGCTGCAGCGGCTGCACACACAGCAGAGGGCCATCAATGAGTACCTGTGCGACTATGGCACCAGGACAGGGTCAGGGGAGCTTGTTTTTTTTTTCCCCACGCCAGTGGGCCATGATCAGGGATGCATGCACTGTCCTGTCACCATTTGAGGAGGCCACGAGGATGGTGAGCAGTGACAGTGCATGCATCAGTGACACTGTCCCCCTTGTCCACCTGTTGGAGCACACGCTGCATGGAATAATGGACAGGGCACTTGAGGCAGAACAGAGGCAGGAAGAGGAGGACTTCCTTAGCTCTCAAGGCCCCCCTTTATCCAGACAGTGTTCCTGCGTGCCCGCCGATCACACAGGAAGAGGAGGAGGATTGTGTCAGCATGGAGGTGGAGCCTGGCACTCAGCATCAGCAGCAGTCTTTAAGGGATCATTTACAGTCCCAAGAAACTCATGGACTTGTACGTGGCTGGGAGGAGGTGGCTGCGGATCATGTCGTCCTTAGTGACCCAGAGGACTCTGGACCGAATGTCTCAACAAACCTACGCTGCATGGCCTCCCTGATCCTGCAAAGCCTGCGGAAGGATCCTCGTATTCGTGTTATCAAGGAGATGGATCAATACTGGCTGGCAACCCTCCTTGATCCACATTACAAGGGTAAGGTTGCGGACCTTATCTTGCCATTGCAGAGGGAGCAGAGGATGAAACATCTTCGGGAGGCCTTGCAGAAAGGTCTGTGAAACGCGTTCCCAGAGACTGGGAGGTTACAAACTCCTGTTCCTGGACAACGTGTTGCTGAGGCTTCGGTCAGTCAAAGAAGGAGCGGTGGAGAAGGTGGCCGTCTGACCGATGCGTTCAGACAATTTTTTAGTCCGCAGCCCCAAGGTATGATCGGTTCCAGCAACCATCGCCAGCATCTGTTTTACATGGTGCAGGAATACCTAGGGGTAAGATATGACTTGGACACCTTTCCCACCGAAAATCCTCTGGGTTCCTGGGTCTTGAGGAAGAATCACTGGCCAGAGCTTGCACGGTATGCAATTGAGCTACTGGCCTGTCCTGCATCCAGAGTTCTTTCAGAACGCACATTCAGTGCTGCTGGAGGCTTTGTAACCGATCACAGGGTGCGCCTGTCCACTGACTCGGACGATCGACTGACCTTCATAAAAATGAATCAGTCTTGGATCACCAGCAGCTACCAAGCACCTGATGCTGATGTAATCGAATAATTTTTTTTGGAATGTCAAATCCCTTCAAGACTGCCTATGCTGATGCTGAGTGACTATCCTGTTATTCTGAGTAACTATTCTCTTCCTCCTCAATGATCATGCTGATAGCTTGTAAGAATATTTTTGGTTCTGGGCGCCGCCACCAGTGGCTAAGGGCCAGTTTTTCAGCCCCTGTTTAACAGGGCCGTGTAATTACAATTTTTGATGCAATATTTTGCAAGGAGGGTTCGTTGCTGCGCTCAACTAGAGTATTTGTGAGGGGTTGCAGTGTTGTGGTACCAGCACCAGTGCCTAAGGCCCAATTTTTCAGCCCCTGTTTAACAGGGGCATGTAATTACAATTTTTTATGCAATACTTTGCAGCAGGGCTCGTTCCTGTGCTCCAACTAGAGTATCTGGGAGGGGTTGCAGTGTTGTGGCACCAGCACCAGTGCCTAAGGCCCAATTTTTAAGCCCCTGTTTAACAGGGGCGTGTAATTACAATTTTTAATGCAATACTTTGCAGCAGGGCTCGTTCCTGCGCTCCAACTAAAGTATCTGTGAGGGGTTACAGTGTTGTGGCACCAGCACCAGTGTCCAAGGCACAATTTTTCATCCCCTGTTTAACAGGGGCGTGTAATTACAATTTTTGATGCAATACTTGCAGCAGGGCTCCTTCCTGCACTCCAACTAGAGTATCTGTGAGGGGTTGCGGTGTTGTGGCACCAGTACCAGTGCCTAAGGCCCAATTTTTCATCCCCTTTTTAACAGGCGCGTGTAATTACAATTTTTAATGCAATACTTTGCAGCAGGACTCATTCCTGAGCTCCAACTAAAGTATCTGTGAGGGGTTTCAGTGTTGTGGCACCAGCACTACTGCCTAAGGCCCAATTTTTCAGCCCCTGTTTAACAGGGGCATGTAATTACAATTGATGCAATATTTTGCAGGAGGGCTCGTTCCTGTGCTCCAACTAGAGTATCTGTGAGGGGTTGCAGTGGTGTGTCACCAGTGCCTAAGGCCCAATTTTTCTGCCCCTGTTCAACAGGGACATGTCATTACAATTCTTGATCTAATATTTCACAGCAGGGCCGTTCCTGCACCCACCAAGAGTAACTGTGAGGGCTTACAGTGTTGTGGCAACACCACCACCACCAAAGGCCCAATTTTTCTACCCCTGTTCAACAGGTGCATGTAATTACAATTCTTGATATAATACTTCACAGCAGGGCCCGTTCCAGCGCCCACCAAGAGTAACTGTGAGGACTTACAGTGTTGTGGCACCAGCACCACCATCAAAGGCCCAATTTTTCTGCCCCTGTTCAACAATGGCATGTAATTACAATTCTTGATCTAATATTTCACAGCAGGGCCCGTTCCTGCGCCCACCAAGAGTAACTGTGAGGGCTTACAGTGTTGTGGCAACACCAACACCTAAGGCCCCAATTTCTGCAGAGTATATAGGGCAGGCCCCTACTTTCAAATATCCAACTTACAAACGACTCCTACTTGCAAACGGAAGGAGACAACAGGAAGTGAGATGAAATCTACCCCTAGGAAGAGAAATTCTCTCCTGTAAGAGTTAATATAAAGTTAATATTTGGAAAAACGTGTTTCCTCTCCACTGATGCTTTTTCACCAATCCTTGTTTCACTCAAAACCCCAAATTGTCAAAAAACATTTGTCATTGGGACAGAAAGTGTGGTGAAATCTTCTGAAGAGGTGCACAGACAGCAAAACAAATGTCACAGGGGTGATAGCCCTTCCCTATGTTTTCCAAAAAGCTTAAAATAGATTTTTTGGCTGGACTTCTCTTTAAAAATGTACCAGTTCAAAATTACAAACAGATTCTACTTAACAACAAACCTACAGTCCCTGTCTTTTTTGCACCGCCTGCATACTGCTGTTCAGAGTATATAGGGCCTGTGGGTCCCACGCCTTTCCTTTTTTACATTTGGGTGCGGGGTTCCCCTTAATATCCATACAAGACCCAAAGGGCCTGGTAATGGACTGGGGGGGTACCCATGCCATTTGTCTCACTGATTTTCATCCATATTGCTGGGACCCGACATTACATTAAAGCCGCAAGCAGTATTAAATGACTTTTATTCCTTTAAAAATGTCATTTTGTGCAGGGACTATTCTAAGCACGGGAAACACGCACCACTTTGCAGGCATACTATAGTCACCCCCTAAGTAAGATATTTAAAGGAATATTTCACTTTTTTTTCACTTTAAGCATCATTAAATCACTGCTCCCGAAAAAACTGCCGTTTTTAAAACTTTTTTTTGCATTGATACATGTCTCCTGGGGCAGGACCCGGGTCCCCAAACCCCTTTTAGGACAATACCATGCAAATTAGCCTTTAAAATTAGCACTTTTGATTTTGAATGTTCGAGTCCCACAGTCTTCAATGCTGTTCTAAAGTTCGCGCAAATTTTCGGTCCGTTCGCAGGTTCTGGTGCGAACCGAACCGTGGGGGTGTTCGGCTCATCCCTTTTGTCCATATACACTTTTCTATTTTTATATGTTTTTTGTACAATAAAATTTAAATTATTTATACCATTTCTTTTCTCTTTGTGGTAGTGCCTAGAAAGTCCCAATCCAGGGGTATTTCTCTTTTTTCTGAGGCATGGCAAGAGTCAGATCTCTCTTCAAAAACCCTTGTGCAGCCTCCATTCCTCTCTGGTGTGGAATGCAGGTGTACAAGGAAGCCAGGTCAGCTGTGGCCATGATCAAATCACCCTCAATATTTAATTGGGATAAACGGTTAATCACTTCCTTGGTGTCCTTAAGGTAGGCTGGAGTATTCCTAACTGAAGGCTGGAGGAAAAAATCAATGTACTTTCCAATCCTGGAAGTAATAGGATGTATCCCACTTATAATAGGACGTCCAGGAGGATGAAGGGGATCTTTGTGGATCTTGGGCAAATAATAAATAATGGGAATCCTTGGGGCTAAAGGAACAAGGAACGACTTTTCTTTGTGGTCTAAAATTAAGGTATCAAAACCCTTAGTGATGAAACTTGTCAACTCTCTCTTGTATTTTGTTGTTGGGTCACTGGGTAATTCACTGTACGTAGTATGGTCACTCAAAATGTGCATTTCCCCCATATAGACAGCTTTATCAAGTAATACTATGCCCCGGCCTTTGTCGGCGGGGTGAATGACCAAATCCTTGTTGTCACACAAAGACTTAGGACCTGACTCTGTTAAGGGATTATAAGTCCGTTTCGGAGGAAGTTTAGCTAGGTCTTTCAATACAAGGTCCTTAAACATATTGAGAGCTGGAGCTAGCTGAGTGGGGGGATTAAAACTGGAAGGGTTAGATAGCCCTGAATGAACAGTCCCTGACGTGACTGCCCTTGCAACATTCCTAGTAGGATTTGAAGTACCGTAATATACCGTTGTATATTAACTTTCCTAATGTATCTATGAATGTCAACAAAGGTGTCAAATTTGTTGAGCTTCCGCGAAGGGGCGAATTTAAGACCCTTGTCTAAAACAATCTTTTCTTCTTGAGATAGTTCTATACTACTTAAGTTGAACACCCATTGACAGGTTATGTTCACCTTCTTTTTTTGCCTCTGAGTCCTCCTCCCTCCTCTTGACCCTCTCTTGGATCCCTTTTTTTTGCCCTGAGGGTCCTCGTGAAAAACTTGATTGGGACGAGGATTAGGGTTTGGTTGCTGATGACCATAAGAAGACTGATGGTATTCAACACTGGGGTATGGATAAACTCCCTCATTAAATTGATCGCGCAATGGGGAGTAACGATTATAGGTAGATATTGGCAGATGGCTGTAGTGAGAGGATGTTGGATAACTATTAGGATGATCATAATGTCTAACAGGAGACCCTCTGTATTGTGGAGGGCACCCTACCTCGTTGAAGATGTGCCTCCTCCTCCTCCTCTCTTTTATCAGGCACCCAAGTTGAGTCAGTGACCTCATCATCCCCTCCCTCCTCGTCGTTGGAGCAAACTTAGCAGTATGCTGCAGCTGGGGGAACATGACTGCCAGGTTCTTGACCTTCTTGGGCACCCCCTCTCTCTAGGCTGACGTTACTCCGTTCCTCAACCTGGGTACCATCATCGGAGCCTTCAAATCGCTGCGCATCCTCCTGCAGCATGTACCCGACACTGTGTTCGAATAGTTTGGGGGACTCGTACGTGCATGATGGTGGGGATAGGGAAGGAGTGACTGTTGACATTGAGCCGATGGAATAGGCCGCTTTGGCAGCTGCTTTGGCAGGCAAACTATTCTGAGCCTGGTTGACAGATGATGAGGAGGATGAGGACGGCTTTGTTATCCATTCCACCAACTCTTCTGTTGTGGCTCAATAACAGGGCCAGCTGCAGGAAAAAAGGACAAGTGTGTCCATGACCAGCACTGTCGACTGTAGACACAGAGCCTGCTTGCCCTCTTTTAGTGGCCTGTGAGCGTCTGCCTCTCCTTGGTGGCCTTCCGGACATGCTGTAAATGTTGTTTAGCAAAAAAACACTACACTGTATTGCGTACTGTGTAAACCACCAGGAAAGTAGTAGCAACTGCACTAGGGGTGCACGGTACAGTGTACACCAACAGAAGTTTAATAACAACTATGGGCGCACCGTTTGTATTGTGTACACTACCAGGAAAGTATTAGCACCTGCACTAGGGGTGCACGGTAGTGTGTACACCAACAGAAGTTTAATAACCGCTATGGGTGCACTGTATGTATTGTGTACACCACAAGGAAAGTAGTAGCAACTGCACTAGGGGTGCATGGTACTGTGTACACCAGCAGAAGTGTAATAACAACTATGGGTGCACTGTATATATAGTGTACACCACCAGGAAAGTAGTAGCAACTGTACTAGGGGTGCACGGTACTGTGTACACCAACAGAAGTTTAATAATAACTATGATTGCACTGTATGTATTGTGTACACCACCAGGAAAGTAGTAGCAACCACACTATGGGTGCACAGTACTGTGTACACCAACAGAAGTGTAATAACAACTATGGGTACACTGTATGTATTGTGTACACCACCAGGAAAGTAGTAGCAACTGCACTAGGGGTGCACGGTACTGTGTACACCAACAGAAATGTAATAACAACTATTGGTGCACTGTATGTATTGTGCACACCACCAGGAAAGTAGTAGCAACTGCACTAGAGGTGCACTGTACTGTGTACACCAACAGAAGTTTAATAACAACTATGGGTGTACTGTATTGACCACCAGAAAAGTAGTAGCAACTGCACTAGGGGTGCACAGCACTGTATACTGTGTGCACCGCCTGAAGTATATTAGAAACAGCACACCAGGAATGGCCTGCAGTCAGATAAAGCTAAACTGGATACAGCGAATATATATATATATATATACGACAGTTGTATATATATATATATATATATATATATATATATATATATATATATATATATATATATATATATATATATACAGTATTAAATACACTGCAGCTAACTGAATAACCTGCCTTCCAGAAGTATATTAGAAACAGTACACCAGGAATGGCCTGCAGTGAGATCTAGCTAAACTGTATGCAGTGAATATATATATATATATATATATATATATATATATATATATATGAGACTATCTGTATATATATATGAAATACACTGCAGCTAACTGAATAATCTGCCTGCCTGCCTGCTCAAACTAAATGAGACTCTCTCTCTGTCCACGCCAACAACACACTACACGAGGCCGACGTGCAGGTGGCCTTATATTGTGTGGGGCGTGGACTTAGTCCCCCTGAGCCATGATTGGCGAAAGGCACCCTGCCTTTGGCCAATTATGGCTCTCTTAGCTGAGGGTGCTGCGATTGGCCAAAGCATGCAGGTCATGGTGCAAGCTCTGGCCAATCATCATACAGCAATGCACTGCACTCCCGCAGTGCATTATGGGTCGTTACGCGCCGCTCAAATTTGGTGTGAACGGCCCATAATGTTCGGTTTTCGACTAACGGGCGAGCAGCCAATGTTCGAGTCAAACTCATGTTCGCCCCGAACAGAAAGCTCATCCCTACTCTCAACCCTAACTTCCACTCTTCCTTCCACCCAAGCTGACATCCAACCTGGGCCTTCCACCCAGGAAGAAGATATGGAGGAGCCCAGCTTGAGTCAGGTATAGCATTGTTAAACACTTTTCTCAAAATTGTATGTGATTGATGAACAATAAACTAAAACTATGTCCCTTTTTCATACACAGGAAAGCCTCAGCCAGGAGGAGGCTGTGGAAAGTGGCAGCCAGGAGGTGGCAGGGGAAAGTGACAGCCAGGAGATGGCAGGGGAAAGTGACAGCCAGGCGGTGGCAGGGGAAAGTGGCAGCCAGGAGGTGGTGGGGGTAAGTGGCAGCCAGGAGGTGGCCGGGCCCAGTAGCCTGACCTAATCCCAGGTCCCTCCTCTCCGCCTTCAACAAAAAAGGTCCAGGAAGGGAGGAGCATGGAGGAGTCAGCACTTTGGTTAATTCGGCAGGCTTATGTGGCCCTCAGAACCCCCCCAGTCTTCTTGAGGCCCATGCCTGCATGGCTGCCAAGAAAATGCAGGAAATGGAGGTGGGCCAACACCTCTTTCGTGAGGAAGTGATATATATGGCCCTAAATAAGGGGTTGAGGGACGAACTCACAAGCAAAACCCACCTGGTGTGTGAGTTGGACCATCCTCCTTCTCCTCCACCTCCTCCACCTCCTGCCACAGCCTGGAAGCAAGCGTGGAAGGAAGCATGTAAGGAAGACAAGAGAGTGATGGCCTGGGTTCGGTCTGCTCTGGCAAAAGAGGCAGGCTGTTGTAAGACCACAGCCTGGGGACATATATGTCACCTGCTGCTGTTCCTAATCTCTCGGAGTCCTGGACCGGATTGTGCTCCCTATTAAATGGACTCCTCAGGCTAACAATTTTGCATGTCAAATAGTTGATGTGTGCCCTGGGGTACAATGGCTTTGCTAATTTCACAAGTTTATCCAGCATTGCCTTCCTCTTTATTTTGTTATTTTGTTATTTTTGTTTATTTTGTTACCCCTTAATAAATGTCTATTTTTTAAAAAAAAAATCATTGTCTATGTGTTTTAATTAAAAAAGGACAGCTTGTTTGTGAGTAGGCAGGTACAGTGGGGACGGAAAGTATAAATTTTTCACTCTTTGTTATATTGCAGACATTTGCTAAAATCCTTTAAGTTCATTTTTTTCCTCATTAATGTACACACAGCACCCCATATTGACAGAAAAACACAGAATTGTTGACATTTTTGCAGATTTATTAAAAAAGAAAAACTGAAATATCATATGGTCCTAAGTATTTAGACCCTTTGCTGTGACACTCATATATTTAGCTCAGGTGCTGTCCATTTCTTCTCATCATCCTTGAGATGGTTCTACACCTTCATTTGAGTCCAGCTGTGTTTGATTATACTGATTGGACTTGATTAGGAAAGCCACACACCTGTCTATATATATATACCTTGCAGCTCACAGTGAATGTCAGAGCAAATGAGAATCATGAGGTCAAATGAACTGCCTGAAGAGCTCAGAGACAGAATTGCAGCAAGGCACAGATCTGGCCAAGGTTACAAAAAAAATTCTGCTGCACTTAAGGTTCCTAAGAGCACAGTGGCCTCCATAATCCTTAAATGGAAGACGTTTGGGACGTCCAGAACCCTTCCTAGAGCTGGCCGTCCGGCCAAACTGAGCTATCGGGGGAGTAGAGCCTTGGTGAGAGAGGTAAAGAAGAACCCAAAGATCACTGTGGCTGAGCTCCAGAGATGCAGTTGGGAGATGGGAGAAAGTTGTAGAAAGTCAACCATCACTGCAGCCCTCCACCAGTTGGGGCTTTATGGCAGAGTGGCCCGACGGAAGCCTCTCCTCAGTGCAAGACACATGAAAGGCCGCATGGAGTTTGCTAAAAAACACCTGAAGGACTCCAAGATGGTGAGAAATAAGATTCTCTGGTCTGATGAGACCAAGATAGAACTTTTTGGCCTTAATTCTAAGTGGTATGTGTGGAGAAAAACAGGCACTGCTCATCACCTTTCCAATACAGTACCAACAGTGAAGCATGGTGGTGACAGCATCATGCTGTGGGGGTGTTTTTCAGCTGCAGGGACAGGATGACTGGTTGCAATCAAGAGAAAGATGAATGCGGCCAAGTACAGGGATATCCTGGACGAAAACCTTCTCCAGAGTGCTCAGGACCTCAGACTGGGCCGAAGGTTTACCTTCATACAAGATAATGACCCTAAGCACACAGCTAAAATAACGAAGGAGTGGCTTCACAACAACTCTCTGACTGTTCTTGAATGGCCCAGCCAGAGCCCTGACTTAAAACCCAGTTGAGCATCTCGAGAGAGACCTAAAAATGGCTGTCCACCAACATTTACCATCCAACCTGACAGAACTGGAGAGGATCTGCAAGGAGGAATGGCAGAGGATCCCCAAATCCAGGTGTGAAAAACTTGTTGCATCTTTCCCAAAAAGACTCATGGCTGTATTAGAGCAAAAGGGTGCGTCTACTAAATACTGAGAAAAGGGTCTGAATACTTAGGACCATGTGATATTTCAGTTTTTCTTTTTTAATAAATCTGCAAAAATGTCAACAATTCTGTGTTTTTCTGTCAATATGGGGTGCTATGTGTATATTAATGAGAAAAAAATGAACTTAAATGATTTTAGCAAATGGCTGCAATATAACAAAGAGTGAAAAATTTAAGGGGGTCTGAATACTTTCTGTCCCCACTGTACATTAAAAAATACGAGGTCAAATTAACAAGGCACACCAACACCAACCAATCTCCTTGAGGTTAAAAAATACATGATAATAATGGTGTTGTGGTAACTTGACACACAAAACGATAAAAAATATTATGGAGATCACTAGAAAAAAGAAAAAAAAAAGGAGACCTTGATAAAAAAATAATTAAAAAAGATCACTATAAAAATAAAATCGAAACATTATTATGGAGATCTGACGAGAAAAAAAAAATATATATTATTCAGGAGATCACGAGAAATAATAAAGAAATCAGTTTGTGAGAACTCTGTGTGAATATTAGCAGCAAAACAACTTCATCATTCTAACATTTTAACCACTTGAGCCCCGGACCATTATGCTGCCTAAGGACCAGAGGTCTTTTTCCAATTTGGCACTGCGTCGCTTTAACTGCTAATTGCGCGGTCATGCAATGCTGTACCCAAATGAAATTTGCGTCCTTTTCTTCCCACAAATAGAGCTTTCTTTTGATGGTATTTGATCACCTCTGCGGTATTTATTTTTTGCGCTATAAACGGAAAAAGACCGAAAATTTTGAAAAAAAATGATATTTTCTACTTTTTGTTATAAAAAAAATCCAATAAACTAAATTTTAGTCATACATTTAGGCCAAAATGTATTCGGCCACATGTCTTTGGTAAAAAAAATGTCAATAAGCGTATATTTATTGGTTTGCGCAAAAGTTATAGCGTCTACAAACTAGGGTACATTTTCTGTAATTTACACAGCTTTTAGTTTATGACTGCCTATGTCATTTCTTGAGGTGCTAAAATGGCAGGGCAGTACAAAACCCCCCCAAATGACCCCATTTTGGAAAGTAGACACCCCAAGGAAATTGCTGAGAGGCATGTTGAACCCATTGAATATTTTTTTTTTTTGTCCCAAGTGATTGAAAAATGACAAAAAAAAAAAAAAAAAATATTTACAAAAAGTTGTCACTAAATGATATATTGCTCACACAGGCCATGGGCCTATGTGGAATTGCACCCCAAAATACATTTAGCTGCTTCTCCTGAGTATGGGGATAACACATGTGTGGGACTTTTTGGGAGCCTAGCCACGTACGGGGCCCCGAAAACCAATCACCGCCTTCAGGATTTCTAAGGGTGTAAATTTTTGCTTTCACTCTTCACTGCCTATCACAGTTTCGGAGGCCATGGAATGCCCAGGTGGCACAAAACCCCCCAAAATGACCCCATTTTGGAAAGTAGACACCCCAAGCTATTTGCTGAGAGGCATATTGAGTCCATGGAATATTTTATATTTTGACACAAGTTGCAGGAAAGTGACACTTTTTTTTTTTTTTTTTTTTTCATAAAGTTGTCACTAAATGATATATTGCTCACACAGGCCATGGGTTTATGTGGAATTGCACCCCAAAATACATTTAGCTGCTTCTCCTGAGTATGGGGATACCACATGTGTGGGACTTTTTGGGAGCCTAGCCGCGTACGGGACCCCGAAAACCAATCACTGCCTTCAGGATTTCTAAGGGTGAAAATTTTTGATTTCACTCTTTACTGCCTATCACAGTTTCGGAGGCCATGGAATGCCCAGGTGGCACAAAACCCCCCCAAATGACCCCATTTTGGAAAGTAGACACCCCAAGCTATTTGCTGAAAGGCATGGTGAGTATTTTGCAGCTCTCATTTGTTTTTGAAAATGAAGAAAGACAAGAAAAAACATTTTTTTTTTCTTTTTTCAATTTTTAAAACTTTGTGACAAAAAGTGAGGTCTGCAAAATACTCACTATACCTCTCAGCAAATAGCTTGGGGTGTCTACTTTCCAAAATGGGGTCATTTGGGGGGGTTTTGTGCCACCTGGGCATTCCATGGCCTCCGAAACTGTGATAGGCAGTGAAGAGTGAAATCAAAAATTCACGCCCTTAGAAAGCCTGAAGGCGGTGCTTGGTTTTCGGGGTCCCGTACGCGGCTAGGCTCCTAAAAAGTCTCACACATGTGGTATCCCCGTGCTCAGGAGAAGCAGCAGAATGTATTTTGGGGTGTAATTTCACATATTCCCATGGCATGTTTGAGCAATATATCATTTAGTGACAACTTTGTGGAAAAAAAAAAAAAAAAAAAAAATTTGTCTCTTTCCCGCAACTTGTGTCGCAATATAAAATATTCCATGGACTCGACATGCCTCTCAGCAAATAGCTTGGGGTGTCTACTTTCCAAAATGGGGTCATTTGGGGGGGTTTTGAACTGTCCTGGCATTTTATGCACAACATTTAGAAGCTTATGTCACACATCACCCACTCTTCTAACCACTTGAAGACAAAGCCCTTTCTGACACTTATTGTTTACATGAAAAAGTTTTTTTTTTTTGCAAAA
Source organism: Lithobates clamitans (assembly GCA_037952925.1). NCBI lineage: Eukaryota > Metazoa > Chordata > Amphibia > Anura > Ranidae > Lithobates > Lithobates clamitans. The sequence continues at coordinate 2,981,151 of JBBGZY010000223.1, forward strand.
AAATTACTTTGAACCCCCAAACATTATATATTTTTTTAAAGCAAATGCCCTGCAGATTAAAATGGTGGGTGTTTCTTTTTTTTTTTCACACAGTAATTGCGCAGCGATTTTTCAAACGCATTTTTTGGGGAAAAAACACACTTTTTTAAATTTTAATGCACTTAAACACGCTATATTGCCCAAATGTTTGATGAAATAAAAAAGATGATCTTAGGCCGAGTACATGGATACCAAACATGACATGCTTTAAAATTGCGCACAAACGTGCGGTGGCAACAAAATAAATACATGTTTAAAAGCCTTCAAAAGCCTTTACAGGTTACCACTTTAGATTTACAGAGGAGGTCTACTGGAAAAATTACTGCACTCGATCTGGCCTTCGCGGCGATACCTCACATGCATGGTGCAATTGCTGTTTACGTTTGACGACAGACCGCCGCTTGCGTTCGCCTTAGCGCGAGAGCAGGGGGCGACAGGGGTGTTTTTTTTTTGTTTTTTTTTTTTTCTTTATTATTTTTTTGCTTTTTTAATCTTACTTTTAAACTGTTCCTTTCATATTTTTTTTTTTAATCATTTTTATTGTTATCTCGGGGAATGTAAATATCCCCTATGATAGCAATAGGTAGTGACAGGTACTCTTTTTTGAAAAAATTGTGGTCTATTAGACCCTAGATCTCTCCTCTGCCCTCAAAGCATCTGACCACACCAAGATCGGTGTGATAAAATGCTTCCCCAATTTCCCAATGGCGCTATTTACATCCGGCGAAATCTAAGTCAAGAAATACTCGTAGCTTCCGGTTTCTTAGGCCATAGAGATGTTTGGAGCCACTCTGGTCTCTGATCAGCTCTATGGTCAGCTGGCTGAATCACCGGCTGCATTCTCAGGTTCCCTGTTGAGACAGGAGAGCCAGAGAAAAACACGGAAGACGGTGGGGGGGGGCATTCCCTCCCACGGCTTGTAAAAGCAGTCTAGAGGCTAATTAGCCGCTAGGATTGCTTTTACATGAAAGCCGACCGCTGGCTGAAAAGAATGATACCAAGATGATACCTAAACCTGCAGGCATCATTCTGGTATAACCACTCAAAATCGTGAATGGCGTACCTGAAGACAAAAAAATGGTTAACAATGGTTAACAATAAAGCACAGTAAACAGTAAAGTGTAAATAATTACACACCTGAAAAACAAACATGATAAAACATAATAACAATAACAATAACAATAAAACATTGCAGAATAGAATACAGTAAAAAAGAGCAGAACAATAGAGAGAGAGAATAGAGAGAGAGAGAACAATAAAACAACAACTATTTTTTTTTATTTCATATTTTTTTTTTTTTTTACACTTTTTTTGTAACTAACTTTTATAACGGTAACCGGTTCCAGGTTCGGGTCTCTCAAAATGCGATGGCATCTTGGGAGACCCTGTGAAAGTGTGCCTAGTCTGTACAATGCTGTACCCTACGCTAATAGTCAACTAGTGCATGGTAGCGTTCAAAACATTCACCAATGCAAAGACCAGGATTGTCAGGACAGGAGGGACAATAATGGCGGGTGTCACGCCTATATCCGCGCTTGCTGCAGACACGACATCTTTTTTGGGGGGGTTCGTTGGGTAGGGGTACTCGGGAGGACATAAAGAAAATGCCTCTCATGCAGCCGACTGCATTTGGTTGGGGATGTGAATGGGGGAAGTACGGGCGCTGCAGAAGCGGTGGGTTCCCAATTAGGATTGGCGAATGCAGCAGGAAGGGCATTATGGGCACGACGGGCCTGTGTTTGTCTTTTTGGTGGCAGCGGGACACTACTTGTGCTTGCCATCTCACCAGCTTGAACTGCACTTATGGGACTCGCCACGTCACCACGTGTTACTGCAGTGCTGGTTTGACTACGACCGGGGTGTACTAGGCCGCTGGCGCTTGCCAGTTCACCAAAACGCTACCAAAAAACTGTTAGCGATCGCAGGGATCAGGCCTGACTCTGCGAACGCTGCAGTTATGCGTTTTAGTCTTTTGTAAGTGACAGTGATCGATCGATACTGCACTTGGGTGGGCTGGGCCGGGCGGAGGGGCAAAACGGAGGTGCTAGCAGGTATCTGGGCTGATCCCGCTAACACTGCGTTTTTGGGAACCCTAAACTGCTGGTGACGCTAGTATAGATCTGATCGGATCAGATATTGATGCGATCAGATACTATACCACTAAGGGAGGTGTACGGTGCGTGCGTGGGTGTTAGCGGTACTGGCGCTAACCTGACGCTGCCTGGGGCTGGTGCTTGCCAGTTCACCAAAACGCTACAAAAAAAACTGTTAGCGATCGCAGGGATCAGGCCTGACTCTGCGAACGCTGCAGTTATGCGTTTAGTGTTTTGTAAGTGTCAGTGATCGATCGATACTGCACTTGGGTGGGCTGGGCTGGGCCGGGCGGAGGGGAAAAACGCAGGTGCTAGCAGGTATCTGGGCTGATCCCGCTAACACTGCGTTTTTGGGAACCCTAAACTGCTGGTGACGCTAGTATAGATCTGATCGGATCAGATATTGATCCGTTCAGATACTATACCACTAAGGGAGGTGTACGGTGCGTGCGTGGGTGTTAGCGGTACTGGCGCTAACCTGACGCCTGGGGCTGGTGCTTGCCAGTTCACCAAAATGCTACCAAAAAAACTGTTAGCAATCGCAGGGATCAGGCCTGACTCTGCGAACGCTGCAGTTATGCGTTTAGTGTTTTGTAAGTGACAGTGATCGATCGATACTGCACTTGGGTGGGCTGGGCTGGGCCGGGCGGAGGGGCAAAACGCAGGTGCTAGCGGGTATCTGGGCTGATCACGCTAACACTGCGTTTTTGGGAACCCTAAACTGCTGGGGACGCTAGTATAGATTTGATCGGATCAGATATTGATCCATTCAGATACTATACCACTAAGGGAGGCGCATGCTGCGTGCGTGGGTGTTAGCGGTACTGGCGCTAATCTGACGCTGCCTGGGGCGACGCATATCACCGCCGGGCGATCGGGGGGCTAAACCTTTATTCGGTAATAAACGGCGGGTGCCCTGACACTATAAAAAATAAACAAACTAACCAGCGTCAACCGTAACGGTTATACGGTGATCAGTGGTGAAAGGGTTAACTAGGGGGCAATCAAGGGGTTAAAACATTTATTAGGTAGTATATGGGGGTCCCTGACGCTATAAAACACTGACGGCGAACCTAAATATTTACCTCACTAACTAGCGTCACCAGCGACACTAATACAGCGATCAGAAAAATGATCGCTTAGCGACACTGGTGACGGGGGGTGATCAAGGGGTTAAAACTTTATTAGGGGGGTTAGGGGGGTACCCTAGACCTACAGGGGGGTAACAGTAACTGTGCTAACACTGTAACTGTCACAAACTGACACAGCAGTAATCAGAAAAAAAAAAAAAAAAACTGCTGGTGTCAGTTTGTGACAGGGGGGGGGGGGGTGATTGGGGGGGGATCGGGGGGCGATCGGGGGGGGGGATCGGGGTGTTTTGTATGCCTGGCATGTTCTACTGTGTGTGTGTGTGTTGGTGCACTCACTCACATGTCGTCTCTCCTCGGGCTGGAACGGAAACTACCGACCCAAGGGGAGATGACATCACTTCCTTTGCTGCTGTTTAGCATACAGCAGCAAAGGAGTGTTCCCATTGGCCGGCGGCGATCGCGAGGGGGGGGCCACGAACGGATGGCCTCCCCCTCGTCTCTGATCGCCGGGGGACAGAACGGGACCGCCTCGGGCGGCGGGGGGGGTCCGATCGGACCCCCCACCCGCGGGAGGCAAATCACGTACATGTACGTGATTTTGCCTGCCCGTGCCGCCTTGCCGACGTACATCGGCGTGAGGCGGTCCTTAAGTGGTTAAAGAAGAAGAGAATGTGCTGCATTAAAAGTTTATAAAATTAGCAGCGTGACAAATGTGCTATCTCCATTACGAACACTATTTTTACCAGACCGAACGCTTCCGTCTCGTACTTGATTCAGCGCATTCGTGGAATTTGGTGCATCGGAATTGTGTACACACGCTTGGAATTTCCGACAACGGATTTTGTTGTCGGAAAATTTGAGAACAAGCTCTCAAATTTTTTTTGTCGGAAATTCTGACAAAAAATGTCCGATGGAGCCTACACACGGTTGGAATTTCTGAACAACAAGCTCCCATCGAACATTTGTTTTCGGAAATTCCGATCGTGTGTATGCGGTATCAGAATTCATTGTCCACCTTTCACAAAAAAGTAGGTTTATTGATTTACATTCATTTTACCACCATATGTACCATTGGAGGTACTTAGCAAAGTTTAGAATTTATGGGTTGGTAAAATGTTCATCTTTCAGTGGCAAACAGTAGGATAGCATTCTGATTTAATCCATTGAACCAGAAGTGCTTCTGACTGAGCATTGGCTTTTTGAGTGGCACAGGTGACCTTTTAATGCACAGGTGGCACTTCAGCACTGTAAAGGATCTTACTGGGGTTTGAAACTAATCACACTTCGCAACTGTAGACATAGCTAAGCATTAAGAGTTAGCCTCTAGTTCTAATACCAGGTGATTTGCTAAATGCTATAAGCCACATGCACCCTATCAAGGACAAAATAATAGTCTATATTAAGTAACCCCTTCAGATCCACTCTATAGCTGAATGACCACTACAGCGCAGATCTGCTTTGCTGGGAGGCCGTAAATAGATGTCCTCCCCTTTGCACACTGGCCACGCCCCCTGAAGTCCGCGCAGGGCACGAGCTGTGATCACCCAAGTCAACGAGACTCGGGTGACCACAGATCGGAGTAAGGGGTCAATCCTGACCCCTTACCACGTGATCAGCTGTCAGCTAATGACAGTTGATCACGTGATGTAAACAGAAGATCGGTAATCATTTTTTTTCTTCTCACACTGACAGCGTGAGGAGAAAAAAAAGCCAATCACCGGCTTCTGTTGAAGGGACATCAGTCCCGAAGAGGAAGAGGCGAAGCCGCCTCATATGTGCCCACCAGTACCGCCTGCCAGTGCCACAAATCAGTGCCCACAGTGCCCACCAATCAGTGCCCACAGTGCCCACCAATCAGTGCCCACCAGTACATAAGTGCCAGCAATCAGTGCCACCTATCATTGCCCACGAGTGCTACCTATCAATGCCCACCAGTGGTACCAATCAGTGCCTCATCAGTGCCACCTAGCAGTGCTGCCTATCAGTGTCACCTACCAGTGCCGATCAGTGCCCATCATTGCCACCCATCAGTGCCCATCACTGCCACCCTTCAGTGCCCATCAGTGCCAGCTATCAGTGGCAGCTATCAGTGCCACCTATTAGTGCCCTTCAGTGCTACCTATCAATGTCCCTCAGTGCCGCCCATCAGTGCCACCCATCAGTGCCACCTCTCAGTGCCCACCAATGGCATCTATTAGTGCACACCAGTGCCGCCTCATCAGTGCCCACCAGTGCTGCCTATTAGTGCCCATCAGTGCCGCCTTATCAATGCCCATCAATGCAACCTATCGGTGCCCATCAGTGCAGCCTATCAGTGCCTATCAGTGCCCATCAGTGTAGCCTCATCAGCGTACATCAATGAAGGAGAAAAATTACCTGTTTGCAAAATGTATTAACAAAATATAAAATGGTTTTGTATTTTTTTTTTTAAATTGGTGTTTTTTAATTTGTTTAACAAAAAATAAAAAACCCAGAGGTGATCAAATAACACCAAAAGAAAGCTCTATTTGTGGGAAAAAAATTATAAAATTTTCATTTGGGTACAGTGTTGTATGACTGCGCAATTGTCATTCAAAGACAGCGCTAAAAGCTGAAAATTGGTCTGGGCAGGCGGGGGGTTTAGATGCCCAGTAAGCAAGTGGTTAAACATGGAGAATCATTTGAGCAAAAGGTCAAAGATGAATTTCAAATGTACCGTCTTGTGCCATTTTTTTAGCATGCTAGTCCTATAGCCATAGATTCTATTGGCCAAACGAGTCTGTGTATATCATATAGTATTTTGAAATTAAATTTATTATTACTTATCTTTATGTGTTTACAGGACAGACAGATGTCTTTTAGAAATCAATCAGCAGATTAACACCCCCTGAAATTCTGCTAGCCCAAGATCTTGAGTTTAAACTGTCAGTACTAGTGGAAGTTATAGGTTTCTGACCTGGGTGTCATGAATGAGAAAGTGATTGCTGGCCAGCATCAGCTACAACACTTTATGGAATGAAACTGATTTTAGAGCTCTATAGTACAAGATGATTTAGAAGAATAAGAGCCTGGAATTAATTGGATGCTGACATCATACATTTAGCGATGACACACAACAGCAGCCAAAGAAATAAATTCAGACTTCTAAGGAAAGTGTAGCCCTGATTCTGCAATACAATTAAGGGATGCACAAAAACCAGCTGTGCTTCCTAAGGGGGATCTTGCTTGTAGGGTTGGAACTTATATCAGTGGTCTATCAAACACTTTCTGTGAAATTTTAATTTAGTTATTGTTCTGTTAGAATTCACCCTTTTTTATTTCAACAGAAATTTAAAATGAGCCTCTAAATATATCACAGGAGCTATATTAAATTTTTAGGAAATATGCTCCATTATGATCCATTTATACCATAAGATGAACTGCTTTCTAATATCCATCTGTAAACACTCTGCACAGCTATGTGTAAGATCACAGTTCCAGTTAGAAATGGACACAGTGGAAAATGTAATATGACATTTCAAAGTCTTGCACATCATCACATGCAGTATAATGACGTGTCCCCTTTTATACAATGAAAGTCTTGCACTTCAAGTTGGAAATATCTTCAGACAAACAACTTTTGCATTTCTCTTGCAGATAGTAAATCCAAAAGTCATACAGGGAGCATTCAGTGGGTTCAGAAGGGAGCGTTTCTAAAGTATATTGGATTCACATTAATTTTAAAGCATACCTAGACTTGCCAGTCATATAGCATGTACGGTAGGCATTGTGCAGCTGCTCCTTTGCCTAGGCCAAATTTTTCTCAATTTCCACAGTACTGCGTGGAAAGTGTCAAATTAGTGGAGGTAAATGCTATCCCTAGCTGGACCCTGTCTGTTGATATTGACTTACTACAGTAATCCCAAAAAGGAGTGAGTGGGATATGCATCTGATGATGTCAAAGTCCTGATAATCACCTAAGAATCTAGAAGAATAGGGAGTACACTGTCATGTGTTTTTCTTTTTTTGTTATCAATTGCTCCTTCTCTATCTACCATCTTTTGTTTTCCAAAATCAGTGCAAAAGTACTCATTAATATTTAGGAAATATTTTTAAAAATTCAGACATATTTTGGTCTTTGCCATGTCTCTTTCTTCAGTTTCCATGAAAGCTCTCTTTTAAAGTAGTACCAAGCTCTAAATGTTTTCTACTGTGTATTTGCCTTAACCACTTGCCTACTGGGCACTTTTACACCCTTCCTGCCCAGGCCAATTTTCAGCTTTCAGTACTTCAGCACTCTCACACTTTGAATGGCAATTGCGTGGTCATACAGCACTGTACCCAAATGAAATCTTTAGCATTTTTTTTTCACACAAATAAAGCTTTCTTTTAGTGGTATTTAATCACTGCTCTGTTTTTTTTTTTTAAAGTTTCTGTCAGTAAATTTAGTGAATAAATATTTTTTCTCCCTCACTGATATGTGCTGATGAGGTGGCATTGATGGGCACTGATGAAGCGGTACTTATGGGCACTGATGAGGTGGCACTGAAGGGCACTGATTAGGTTTCACTGATGAGGAGGCACTGATGAGCACTGATAGGTGGCACTGATAGGCGGAACAAATAGGCGGCACTGATGGGCATTAAAGGGCAGCACTGATGAGCAGGCACTGATGGGTACTGAAAGGCAGCACTGACTGGCAGTACTAATGGGCACTAATTTGTGTCACCGATGGGCACTAATTGGTGTCACTGATGGGCCTTGATTGGTGTCACTGATAGGCACTGATGGGCACTGTTGGGGCTGTACTGTAGTGAGGCACTGATGATCAGTGCCCTGATTACCTGTACATGTCTCCCCTGCGAGGAGATGCCACTGATCGGCTCTCCTCGCCTCACACTCTGTCACTGTAAGCTGAGGAGAGCCGATAAATGTCACTTCCTTGTTTACATGTGACCAGCTGTGATTAGACACATCGGCTCTTTACCAAGATCGGGGTCACGCCATGTCCTAGGAACATGGCGTGGCCTAGATTGCCGCGCTGCGCGCCCCCCGCAGGCGCAAAGGTAGGTGACCGTTCAGGGGCACCATCATATGACGTTGTCCCAGAACAAGGTTGCATCCCGTTCGCCGTCATTTTTTCAAGTGGTTAAGGTAGCACTAAAGACAAAACTTTTTTTTTTTTCATTTTGGCTAGGGCAAGGGAGAGTTATCACCCCTGTCAGGCGCGCCCAGGTCACCAGAATTTGTGTCCCTATTGGAAGGTTTCCCCTCTGTTACTTTTCTGGGGACAACCCACAATTTGGGATTTCTTTTTACTTCCACTTTCAATGATAACAGAAAACGGGACAGATAGAGAGGGTCTCCTTAATGAAAGCACAGACTTCAATGAAACCTGACAAGTATTCTAATCCCTCTCCACTCTATCAAAAACTGAAAAAAAAGATTTGCCTTTAGTTATACTTTCAGGTGAAAAAATGCCCCACTAACTATTCTACACCCCCATTACCTAAAGGCCTATGCCACCTCTCCAGTGCTGTCTCCCCTACTCCTACTATCATCAATCAAGCTCCTGTGAGGAGGGATTGGAAACATGACTTACCACCACTGTATGTGTCTATGGAAGCATGACTTACCACCACTGTGTGTGTCTATGGAAGCATACAGCTCAGCATAGGACCCACCAAGAGCATGCAAGAATGGGTTCCTTTCCCCTGCAACTGGCTTGGTACAGGAGGCACCTGAAGGAGCGGAGGAGTCTACAGCATCAGCAGGGACTGCAAGAAGAGGAAGAAAGTAAAATTTCTGTGCAATATTGTGGCACAAATCAGGTAAGTGTTACCTCTTTTTTTATATAAAAAAAAAGTTTTTATAAGTCAGTTTTAATTTGCACTCTATGAAGCCCAATTAGATGTCTTTTCTTCAGTGTTAGCTTTTATCATTTCATCTGGCAGCTAGATAAAGCTCATGGTTGTGGCTAGTCTGCAGTGGCAATAATCTTGGAGTTCATTGCATTGAAATTGGCCACAATACCAGTGCCGGGACAAGGTCATCCGGTGCCCAGGGCGAAGTTGGCAAACTGCGCCCCCCCCCCCCCGCATGTGCCCGAAACAGGCAGCAATATATGGGTAAGTCACAGTGCCTGTAGCTGCCGCCCAGTCATGCAAAAAGGGGGTTAATGTATTTCCACTGGTCTCTGATCCATTAGTTACAAGTGGCAGTTAATTAACCCCATTGTGCTGCATTAGTGGTACCAGTGTCAGTGTTTATAAACCCCTTCAAGCAGCATACATTAACACTGACACTGGCACCACTAATGCAGCACAATGGGGTTAATTAACTGCTACTGGTATCTAATGCATCAGTGACCAGTGAAAGTACATTAACCCTCTTCTTGCTGCATATTACAAATACCATTCATAATTAATGACCCCCCCTTCAGCTCCCCTCCCCCCGCAGAGTTAACTAATTAATCTGCATATGCCTGCTTACTTGATAGATATACAACGCGGTTGGTTCCTCCTCGAGGTCGCGCTCAGTGCGCCAGCAGCTCTCTATGGTTCTCTTCATCCCGCCTCCCAGCCAGCTCAGTGACATCATGCCTTGCCAGGACTAGGAAGCGCCTGTCGGGCGGAGATTACTCTGTGGCATCGCCTGAGAGAGAAGTGAAGAAGTGGTTCCAGGCTCGTGCTGGGTGCAGGAGCGCACCCGGCACATCGTTGCAGGCAGCTCTGGCTCTACCGTATTGTAGTGTGGCTGGCGGTAATCGGTCACAAGGTTTTAGCAGCACACTACGGACACTTAAACTGTGCTCCCCTTCCTCCAGGAAATTGTGCCGCCTAGGGCATCTGCCCCTTCTGCCCCTACCTTGTACCGGCCCTGCACAATACTATCATAGCATGGTGACAAGTTTGTATGTGGTCATTGTGTGAGTAGCAAAACCCAGAATATCTAATAAGAAGCAAATTATGAATGTGCGAGCACAGAGCTTGAGTCACAGATCTGTAAGGAATTATATATACAGAAACCACAGGCATTTGACATACAACCTATTAAGTGCTCATTAGTGGAAAAAGCTAAAAGTATTAGAACAAATGATTGTAATACACATGGACAGTTAAGACATAGTTTACTATGCTTAGTGTCTTTCCAATAATATGCCATTGCTGTTGTAACTTATGAAAGCTTAGATGCCCAGGACAATTTTAACAGCGTCAGTATGCGTCATTGAGCTTGACTATAAGTTTATGACTAATTTGTCAGTTTGACAACATTGTTTGAAAACTAGAAACATGCACAGGTGCGCATTTTTCGTTTTCTACTACAATATTAATCAATGTTCTCAAGGTATGGGGCATCATGCCTAAGGGCTTAAATATTGCAGTCACAAAGTGGTTAATAGAATTAAGATTCTGCTAGAAACTCACTTGTCTACATACACTGTATATAGACATTTAAAAAGTAAAGCTTATTTCATGTTTGTCATTTCTTATGGGTATGAGACCTATAGAGAAATTATCTGTTTCCAAAGATACTTAAGCACAAATAGATTAGGCATCCTGAGACAGCTTCTACTTTGGGGCAGACAACCACATTTGCCACAGATTTTGCCATTGATGGTGATGAATAGAATGGATGGTCCAGATGTGTGGCAATCTCCCCATATTGCACAGAAGAGAATAGAAATTGTTATTCAGAAGCAATATACAGATGTGAATGCAGCCTTCCAAGTGTTGTATCTTTCATCTTACCTAAACCAGACATCCCAACCTGCAAAAACTCATTTCAGGGAGGTGGCAAAGTCATTTCAGGGAGGTGACGCAATGCGATGCAACGCGCTCCCCCCCCCCAACACATTAATATATGTGTGAACATTTTCTGTGTGTGTGTGTGCGCATAATGTCACTTACATGCAGCCTATGTCACACATGTACACCTCATATCATTAACACATAGCTGATAGATGATCAGAGACTGCAGATATGGTCAGAGACGGCAGACATGGTACAGGAGATGGTCAGAGACTGCAGACATGGTACAAGAGATGATCAGAGACTGCAGACATGGTACAAGAGATGGTCAGAGACTGTAGATATGGTACAAGGGATGGTTAGACACTGCAGACATGATACAGGAAATGGTCAGAGACTGCAGACATGATACAAGAGATGGTTAGAAACTGCAGACATGATACAGGAGATGGTCAGAGACTGCAGACATGATACAGGAGATGGTCAGAGACTGCATTTATGGTTGAACCCAGTGTAAAAGTATATAGTATCGTATTTAAATGGGCTCTGCAAGATCAAGTCAGTAATCCTTCTTTAAAAAGTACAACCAAGTGACAAGGCAGCAGCACATTTCATTTCCAAAATAAAAAAAATCTTACAAACAGTGATCACACGAGGGATCCGTATGTCCGTTTTTCATCCTTCCATTTTCGGATGAAAAACGGACATACATGTATCCCTATGGAACGTCGGATGTCAGCGGTGACATGTCTACTGACATCTGACCCGCTCCGATCCGAAAAGTGTAACAGAGGAAAAACCTACTTTTCCATCCGTTTTTGGATCGGATCGGGTGACGACGGACACTACGGTCCGTCATCATCCGATCCCCCATAAGGGAGAGCGGCGCTCTGACAGCGATGGACCTGTCATCTTTCTGCTCAGCGGGGATCGGCGGAGCGATCCCCGCTGAGCAAGCGGGTGTTCACGGGGCGGATCATCACTGATCCGCCCCGTGTGAAAGAGCCCTAATGGGTCTGTGAAACTTCTAGCATGAATCAGCAGTAAATCCTTCACAAAATCATCAAACTATGCAGCACACACAGAGCTCTGGCTAAATAGCTGAGCTGAAATAGTTAACAACCAACCATGTGTGACCCGGTTACTGGACACAGAGATCTTATCAGAGTGTGCAGCTATAAAGAAAAAGAAAGTAAGGAGAAAGGAGGAGGCTGATCACCTTGCACTGCCTAAAGGTATACATTTTTGGAAGACACTGGCCATCCACTCAGCCAGCATTACATGTGACTGCAACGTTCCCCACGTTTACATTCAGCCAGAGATGTGTGCTCAGTGCTGCAGGATTTGTTTTGCTCTGGTCATACCTTCTGCTATGTCCTCGGGCTTCAGGTACTGTTTTGATCTGTCAAATGTGGCGGGCTGGAGAGGGAGACGGTTACACTCCATCTTCTGCATGATATACCTGTAGCCACTTGCTCCTCCAGCCCTCCACTGCTAGACATTTCCTCAGCAAGCCCCGCCTCCTGTTTACAGCACAGCCCCTGCTGAGGAAATGAAAAAAAGTTCCAAAGCTCCTAGCAGCTGACAGAGGCCCCCCGAGTGACAGGCTCAGCCGGGAGATTGTCTGGCGCTCGCAGGTGTCTGGGAGCCTGCAGTCGAATGCGGGAGACTCCCGCAAGTCGCGGGAGACTTGAGAAGTCTGCTAAACAGTATTGAAGCAGATAACTATCAGGCAGGAAAATCACTGTCAGAACATATATGCCAATTATAAACAGCCAAAAAGATTGACATTAACTAGATACAGATGTGACTGACTCATCTCTGAGTCTATGCGAGAGTAAACATATATTAAGCGCACCCATGTAGTTTCTGCTTATTATAATAAATATAATCTGTGTGCTGCAGGTAGAATACTATTCTGTTGAATGTAAAAGATGAGGATATAAATACCAGTTTTCTGACATTTTTACAAAGACATTAATTCATTCACTCGAAAATAGGTGCAGTGTGCATGCAAAATACTAATGAATAGGGGCACGTTGATTTAGTGGGAGAGGTGGTGGAGTTTGTTGGCATAGCAGATGATAACCAACATACTGTATGCATGTTACATATTCTGCATATTTAATTGCTTCTGGACCGTCCCAAGTACTTTTACTGTGGCAGGGTGGTCCGTTAGCCCCTGTTAGCAGGGCCTCCCTGCCCCAAAGCACGTGGCATGGTTCAGGAGCCGGGGGGGCCCTGTCCCGTCCCTTTCCTGACCTGCCTGGCCGCTTGCTCAGATAAGGGTCTGGTCTGGATTTTGGGGGAGACCCCATGCTATTTTTTGTATAATTTTGGCGCGGGGTTCCCCTTACAATCCAAACCAGACCCTAAGACGGTGCTTTTGGTCTGGATTTTTTAATAGCCAGGTGCTAGCAATTGTAACCTCTACACTATACTATTATACAGGTCTCAGTGTACTTAGCACAATGGCTTGGTGGTATGCACTGATGTCTACAAAGCACTCAGGTTATGAGTTCAAATCCCAGCCAACTTACCACCCACCTAAGGTAGCTGTGTTGATTTTCCCAGTGCACAAGCGAATTAAACCCAAAAAGCAAACTAACACCCTGCACGTTAACTAGTGTGTGATTTTCGGAATATACTGCTGAGAAGGGATGAGCCGAACACCCCCCGGTTCGGTTTGCACCAGAACATGTGAACAGGCAAAACATTTGTACGAACAAGCGAACACCGTTAAAGTCTATGGGACATGAACATGAAAAATCAAAAGTGCTCATTTTAAAGGCTTATATGCAAGTTATTGGCATAAAAAGTGTATGGGGTCCTGGGTCCTACCCCAGGGGACAAGTATCAACGCAAAAAAAGTTTTAAAAATGGACGTTTTTTCAGGAGCAGTGATTTTAATAATGCTTAAAATGAAACAATAAAAATGAAATATTCCTTTAAATATCGTGCCTGGGGGGTAGCCTTAGTATGCCTGTAAATTAGCACATCTTTCCCGTGTTTGGAACAATACCACAGCAAAATGACATTTCTAAAGAAAAAAAATCTAATTTAAAACTGCTTGTGAATGTAATGAATTGTCGGATCCTGGCAATATAGACAAAAATCATTGCAAACAATGGCATGGGGACCTGGGTCCTGCCCCAGGTGACATGTATCAATGCAAAAAAAGTTTTAAAAACTGCATTTTTTTCTGGAGCAGTGATTTTAATAATCCTTAAAGTGAAACAATAAAAATGAAATATTCCTTTAAATATCGTGCCTGGGGGGTGTCCTTAGTATGCCTGTAAAGTAGTGCATTTTCCCCGTGTTACCACAGCAAAATGACATTTCTAAAGGAAAAAAAAGTCATTTAAAACTGCTTGCGGCTGTAAGGAATTGTCTGATCCCAGGAATATAGAAAAAAATCAATAGCTAAATCAATCAATAGATATAGATAAAAATCATTGAGAAAAACAGCATGGGTTCCCCTTCCAGTCCATTAGCAGGCACTTTGGGTCTGGTATGAATATTAAGGGGAACCCCACACCAAAATAAAAAAAATGCGTGGGGGTCCCCCCAAAATCCATACCAGGCCCTTCAGGTCTGGTATGGATATTAACCTCCCTGGCGGTATGATTATGTCAGATTTTTGATGCTGAAAGTGGTACATTGTTTCGGATGGAAATTTGGCGTTTTATATTGTAGGCCTGTAATTTTTAGGAATAACTCACTTAAATCTGTCCAAACAAATAATTGAAATCATTTGATACAGTAATATAATCTGTAAGATTACAGTGTACTGTATGTGTTCTGTTTTTTGCACATTTTGAATTTTCCGCCAGGCTCCATCCCCATGTGTCACACCGCTCGCAGGGAGCCCGTCATATAGTACATCAGGCAGAAGACACAACCACGCACACAGCAGGGAGACATCGCAGGATCCCAGGGACAAGGTAAGTAACTTTCCCTGGATACTGCGATGCAGCCTTGAGTGTGGCTCGGGGTTACCGTTCTTGTGGTATGAAATTCACCCGAGTCACTCGAGCCTCTTTTTAAAAAAGGCATAGGGGTCCCCCCAAAATCCATACCAGACCCTTCAGGTCTGGTATGGATTTTAAGGGGAACCCTGCTCCAAAATAAAAAAAAGGCGTATGGGTCCTCCCCAAAATCCATACCAGATCCTTATCCGAGCACGCAACCTGGCAGGCCGCAGGAAAAGGGGGGGAGACAAGAGAGCGCCCCCTTCCTGAACCGTACCAGGCCACATGCCCTCAACATGAGGAAGATGCTTTGGGGTCCCCTCAAAACACCTTGTCCCCTTGTTGATGGGGACAAGGGCCTCATTCCCACAATCCTTGCCCAGTGGTTGTGGGGGTCTGTGGGTGGGGGGGCTCACCAGAATCTGGAAGCCCCCTTTAACAAGGGGACACCCAGATCCCGGCCCCCCCTATGTGAATGGCTATAGGGTACATTGTACCCCTACACGTTCACCAAAAATAGTAAAAATGACAGTAGACAGTTTGGGACAAATCCTTTATTAAAAAATAAAAAAATAAAACCGTCCCATGATGTAAATCCATTGTCCATCATGTCGCCTGACGAACCAAAAAATAAACGTAACAGCTCCACCTCCATGGGAGGCTCCAGCCGACTGAAGCCTCCCCGTGATGGCCGTTGTTATATAGCTGAGGGCAGGGCAATGTAAACGGGTAACCCCACCCCCTCTGATGCCACGTGATGTCAGGGGAAGGCGGGGCCACCCAGTGATGTAAATGGATGACCCCGCCTGCCTCTGGTGTCACGTGGTCACTGGGTGGCCCTGCGCTAAGCTATATAAAAGCTGTCATCGCAAGGAGGCTTCAGTCAGCGGGAGCCTCCCATGGAGGTGGAGTTGTTGCGGTTTTTTTTTTTAGTTTGTCAGGATATTAAGGGGACCCCTACACCATTATTTTTTACATTTTGGCATAGGGTTCCCTTTAAAATCCATACCAGACCTGAAGGGTCTGGTATGGATTTTGGTGGGACCCCCACGCATTTTTTTCACTTTGGTGCGGGGTTGCCCTTAATATTCATACCAGACCCAAAGGGCCTGGTAATGGACTGAGGGGGGAACCCATGCCATTTTTTTCAATGATTTTTATCTAGATTGATGAAATCCGACAATTCATTACAGCTGCAAACAGTTTTAAATGACTTTTTTTCCTTTAGAAATGCCATTTTGCTGTAGTATTGTTCTAAACACAGGAAAAATGCACTACTTTACAGGCATACTAAGGACACCCCCCAGATATGATATTTAAAGGAATATTTCATTTTTATTGTTTCACTTTAAGCATTATTAACCATATACTGGGCCATTGTCATATGATGTCCACAGAAACACTGTCCCTCCGGGCGGGCGTCATATGTCCTGGGCTTCTCGCCACTCCTGCGGGCCCCCAGGGCAATGAGATGTGTCCCTCGGGATGCAGCCCATCCCAGATCAGTGTAAAGACCCAATGAAAATTGTCTCTTTATCACATGACCGGCTCTCCAATCACAGCCAGTCACATGCATTGTCCTCGTGCACGGCGATCGGGGATGAGGCTTGTTACACTGACACAGCCAATCCTCGATCGCGGTAAAAAGCCAATGAAATTTGCTCTTTCTCACGTGACCGGCTGTGTCCAATCACAGCCGGTCACTGAATGTCAACAAACTGCGGTAACGAGCTGTTACCGGGCTCTCCTTCTCACAAACTGATCGTGTGTGAGGGGTAGATTGTGATAACAGCTCGTTACCACCTACAGTATACACCAAAAACACTGATTCCCCCCCAATAAAGAGGGCCTGTCACCACCCATCAGAGTACCTGTCACCAGCTCATTGGAGTACCCGAGTACCTGTCACCAGCCCATCAGAGTTCCCGAGTACCTGTCACCAGCCCATCAGAGTACCCGAAGACCTGTCACCAGCACATTAGAGTACTCGAGTACCTATCTGCAGCCCATGCCTCAAAGAATATACATAATTTTCTTTCTAAAATGCAGTCATTTTGCGGGTAATTCTATTGTCCTGTTGCTCCAGGACCTTCAAAAGTGTGATAGGAAGGAATGAAATGATATGTGTAAATTTATGCTCCTAGAAAGCCTGAAGGTACTACTTCAATGATGGACCCCTCTTTGTGCCAGGCTGTGTAAAAGTCTTACACATGTGGTATCACCATACTCGGGACGAGTAGCAGAATGTATTTTGGGGTGTAATTTTTGCTATGTACATGCTGTGTGTTAGAAATATCTTATAAATTGACCACTTTCTGTAAAAAAAAATACATTTTCTTTTTCTTTCCACGTTTTCCGAAGACTTGTGAAAAAAAAAAATTGTTCAAGACTCATTATGCCTCATAGAATATACCTTGGGGTTTTTACTTTTCAAAATGGAGTCATTTTGTGGGTAATTCCATTGTCCTGGTGCTCCAGGGCCTTCAAAAGTGTGATAGGTCGTTAGGAAATTTTATGTGCAATTTATGCTCCTAGAACGCCTGATGGTGCTCCCTGCATGTTGGATCTTTCTATATGGCCAGGCTGTGAAAAATTCCCCACACATGTGGTATCGCCATACTCAGGAGGAGTAGCTGAATGTATTTTGGGGTGTAATTGAAAGTATGCATATGCTGTATGTGAGAAATAACTTTTCCCAAGAATTGTGGGAAAAAAATTACAACTTCAAAAAACTCACAAAACTCACAAACTTTCCAAAAGGGGTCATGGGGGGATGTATTTCTACTTTCCTGACATTTCAGGACCTCAAGAGATCAATTTTCAATAATTTCAATAATTTGCACCATAGCTTGTAGACTCTAATTTCACACAGACCAAATAATATACACTTTTTTGGGTTATTTTTTACCAAAGATATGTAGCAGTATAAATGTTGGCCCAAATTTATGAACAAAAATCACTTATTTGCAAAATTTTATTATAGAAACTAAAAAAAAAAAGTGTTTTTTTTTTTCAAAATGTTAGCACTTTTTTCACTTATGTCGCAAAAAATAAAAAACATTGATACATGCCCCTTGGGGCAGGACCCAGGTCCCCATGCTGTTTTTTCAATGATTTTTATCAATGATTTACAGCTGCGAGCAGTTTTGGAAATGTTTTCCTTTAGGGATTTATTTTGCTGTGGTATTGTTCTAAACACGGGAAAGATGTGCTACTTTACAAACATACTAAGGACACCCTCCAGGCACAATATTTATTTAATTTTTATTGCTTCACTTTAAGCATTATTAAAATCACTGCTCTTAAAAAAACGGCTGTTTTTAAAACTTCTTTTGCATTGATACATGTCCTCTGGGGCGGGAACTGGGTCCTCAAACACTTTTTATGACAATAACTTGCATTTAAGCCTTTAAAGTGAGTAATTTTGGTTTTTCATGTTAGTGTTCCATAGTCTTTAGCGGTGTTCCGTGGCTTTCGATTTGCCATGAAGACCGCATAATGTTCGCTGTTCAGCGAACAGGCAAACACCCGATGTTTGAGTCTGACTTACGTTCGACTTGAACATCGGGCTCATCCCTACTGCTGAGTACAATGCAAGTTTTCATTAGGTGGTATCATCAGTGGGATTTGAACCCATGGCTTGAACCTTTGAAAGTAGCAGGGCACACCACTACGCTACTGAGCTGGCCACAATCATAGACAGGAAATATCTGTACTAATGTTTCATCCTTTTAATTCTATACAATAATGTTTTGCATTTGAGGCATTAATATTATGGTACACATAAGAAGAGCATGATTTGACAGCATCACCGTAACATGCCCTAATATGTACAAACAAGCAAAAATTCTGGCCATGGGACTTTAAATTAGGTATTGTCAGAAACCATGAATCAGACTAAGACAGATGTACAGTTAAATCACACTTGTTTAATAAAAATAATAATAAAAAAGGTAAACAGAGTAAACATAGTCAAAACATAGCCAGAGTTCAGGAACCGGAACGGATAGTCAGACAAGTCAAAACATCAGGGAGCCAGAGAACAGTGTAGAAGAACAGCAAGCAGAATCTGGAGCCAGAAGGAATGTCAGTCAAGCAAGTCTTTAACAGGAACACAGAAGAGCACCTCTAGAGATATGACCAAGGCGAAGGCAGAGATCATCTGGACTGGACGGCTTAAGTTGGACTGATGAGCAGGATCATCAACAGGTGAGTTACTGTGGAGAGATAGGAGCTGGTAATTAGCCGACAGCTGAGCGGCCAGCTCAGAGAAGGAAGGGCTGGGCCCAGCCCTGACACATATGACAAAATGAAATTACAAAAATAGAAAATGTATTATAAAGTTTATTCAAAAGTTGATCGTAGAAGCACATTTCATGTTTAGCAAAATACATGGTACAGGTTAAAAATTGATTGATGAACACGATGGAGAGCTGACATATGGCACATGATTATTATAATAAATTCATAAAAAATTAATACATGGTACAATAGAATAGACAAATGCATAATAAATTTAAAACGTAAGGATCAGACTGTCTTGACTTATAGTAACTCTACGCGTTTTGTGTCCACTCATCAGGATTATATTGCCAAAATTCTCTGTGAATATAAGTAATAAATAAAAGATGTGTAGGGGTAAAGCTCCCTTTATGGGTATCCAAAAATAATATAACAGAGGCTGGAAGTCTACTCACATGTCAGCTCAGAGTAAAAATCCATCCTACAAGATGGATGTGAGGGTTGCCAATGACAAAGTCTGACCCAGGTCTAAGGCAGGGACATCCCACCCGGTACAGAGGAACAACACAGGAACCAGCCAGGGGGAAAGAGTGATCCATATATGGAAAGCATAAAAGCAATCTGACCAATGCTGGTCTGAAAAAACATGATAAAAAATATGTGATTGAGTATAGGTAGGTATAAGAAAAAGTGTATAAATGTCTGACAAATTTGCTCCAACTGACCAAGGACTGTCGCAAAGGTGTAAATAGAGGTGAAAAAGTAAAAATGTGAAAATATGAAAAAAAAATGAAACGGTTGAAGAGTGCTATCACTTGACAACCTGGGGAGAGATAGTAAAGTGAATGTGAAAAAAATAAGAAAATAAAATAAAAATTTTGAGTCACAAAAGTCAAAAGACCACTAGCATGGTGTGGTGTGACTTATGCCACGTACACACGGCCGGACTTCCCGACAGAAAAAGTCCAATGGGAGCTTTCGGTCAGACATTCAGACCGTGTGTATGCCCCATCGGACTTTTTCTGTCGGCATTTCCGATGGACTCAGATATAGAACATGGCAAGTCCGGCCGTGTGTACGTAGCATTACCCAAACAAAAAACATACTGTTGTGACTCTGTGTGGGAACTGGATAAAACATGTCTATCTGGTGGAGAGTGCAGAGACAAACGTGCTGACCAGGTCTAGCTAGATACCCCTGAGACTGGGCAGGGCACCACCAGGAAGTGCAGAGACAAGTGAGCTGGCCAGGTCTGGTTGAATACCTAAGAGATCGGATGGGGCCCCGCCAGCATCATGTTAGATGCTAAAGAGGATCAGGCAAGGATGCGTCCGCATCCACCCATCCCAGGCGTCATATTGTACACAACAACACCAGCATCGTATGGGGCTGATGTACAGGAGGGCAATCCCCGCCCACACCCCAAAAGGGGTGATGGGAGGGGAAGCCATGCCGTGCATTGCAACCCCGGGAATGAGAGAAGGACATAACAAACCCCCACCTATCGTGGAGTTGAGAGATGTTAACTAAGGCTGGAAAAACTGTATAATGGGCTCTATGACAATAAATAAAATCTAAACCAGCATGAGGGAAAATATATAATGAAAAAAAATTTAATAAAAAAATTATATAATATAATATAATGTATAATGAAAAACATATAATGGTGGTGTGGTGGATCACAAGAGACCGGGATGACTTCCACCCAATATATACAGTATAGACATAAGAAGAGCGTGAAAAAAATCCCATGCAATTCATAGCACAGGAATTATTTATACATTTTTTTATTTATTATTATCGAATAGGGTTTCTTCTTTTTTTTCAAATTATTGGTACATGCACTTTATTAAATATTGTTTTGAGTATTAACTATTGGATATATATATATATATATATATATATATATATATATATATATATATATATATATATGCTCATGTGGCATTGACTTTTAAGCAATCGCCTATTGTTAGCATTGTTAGCATATTCTGCTGTCTAAGATGTAAGCTTTCAGGTTTTTGCTTTTCACAGTATAGAGCTGGTTGCTAAGCAAGGGGCCGAGAAACTGACCGATGAGTCAACAGCTGTCAGCAGGGTTTCCGCTGACAGCTGAATGTAAAAGAAAAAAAAAGAAAAAAAAAAAGAAGGTATGGGGTCCCCCCAGGTCCATACCAGGCTCTTCAGATCTAGTATGGATTTGGAGGGGAACCCCCAACTCATTCTATAATTTAATTTAAAAAATGGTGTTGGGTCCCCCCAAAATCCACACCAGACCCTTATCCGAGCATGCAGCCTGGAGGTCAGGAAAGGGAAGGGATGAGCGAGCACCCCCCCTCCTGAACCATATTATTCCACATGCCCTCAAAATGGGGGGGTGGATGCTTTGGGGAGGAGGGCTCTGCATTGGCAGAAGATGACGGTGGAAGAGATGAGTTCAGGGAGAAGACAGCTCAGAGCTATTTTACAATAAAGAGCTATTTAAAGAGCTATTTTACAATAAAGGACTTGTCAAAAACCGGCTCTTTTTTTACATTTCACTGCTTTTGGGGTGAATGGGTAGGGGTACGATTTACCCGATACCCATTCACATAGTGGGGGCCGGGATCTGGGTCCCCCCTTGTTAAAGGGAGCTTCCAGATTTTGATAAGCCCCTGCCCGCAGACCCTGACAACCACTGACCAGGGTTGTCAGGAAGAGGCTCTTGCCCCAAAGCACCCCCCCATGTTGAGGGCATGTAGCCTGATATGATCCAGGAGGGGGGGGCACTCGCTCATCCCCCCTATCCTCAACTCAAGGCTGCATGCTCGGATAAGGGTCTGGTATGGATTTTGGGGGGGCCATGTCAATTTTTTTGAAAAATGTGGGGTTGAGTTCCCCTTAAGATAGAAACCAGATCCAAAGGGCCTGGTATCGATTTTGGGGGGGACCCCATGCCAAATTTTGTTTTTGTGGTATTTGTTTCTTAATTTGCTGCTTAAAGAGAATGCACATTTAGTTGACATATTTCATGGCTTACCTAGTCAACAAAATAATTAGTAGAGCCCTGAAATTCAGCTTTGGAGCATATTCTATTATATATTTTAAATGTTGTAATAAAATTCATGCTTTTATAGAACTTCTATCAGTTGATTGTCAGTTGCCTCAAAAATTCCCACACTTTGCTTTGGAGCTATTCCTCTTTTCTTGTTTTTGGAATGAAATGACTAACAACCCCATAAAGGGGTGATGATTAGGTGTCCAGAAATGCATTTAAATGTCTGTCCACCCAACTTTAGATAGCTCACATGTTTCCTAAAGCTGTGCAAGACATCCAATGATTTTTGTTTTTGGGTATTGGTGACAAAGAGAGATCATTTACTTATTAGTTGCCTATTTATAGACACAGCTGCTTTTCCAGAAAGTACAAAAGTTGCAAACAATAAGAAGGGGGTGATGTATCGATTGCACCATAGTTACATATACAAGATAAGACTTGTACTGGTTTCAGTCACGAGAAAAGAAACTCAGGTAGTCTGGGAAGGTAACAGTAAAAATGTGAAGGTCCACCTTAACAGTCACAACATTTATGCAGTCTTTTTAAGGAATGAGAGTACATTGGACAGAGTAAGGGCAAAGTTTATGATGATGGTGTCAGTGAACAAAAAGGAACAAACATTATTTAAAGAAAGAATATGAGTAAATAAGGGTAAAAAGTCAAAAGAAAATGTTACAGTGCTTATAACAGGCAATTCTCCAAGTTATGGGTAACAGGTTGAGTTTAAGAGAACTAAAGTTCAAAAATGCAGAGTTGCAAGGTATAAACAGTACCCCTCAAGAGACTTCTGAATAGTTCTTTGCTTATGTAGCTTCAAACTTCTCAAATCCACTGCTGGCATTTACTAATGATTAGTCTGATCCTTGTGAACTCTCCTGGGCACATAGACACTGAGCTTTTTTTCATTTTTAATACAAACAGCTCACAGAATACAATGCGGCTAAGACTCAGCACATAAGAGGTTGTTGTGTTTGTCACAAACGGTGGAAAACATTGCCTCTTCAGAATGTCACAGCTGCCACCTTTACGAAATCCACTTCAGGGACATGTTTCCCTCTACTTTAACAGAATAAGTGAAATGCAGGGTACAAACTTCATGCAAGTCTAACTGAAGAGCAGGATGGAGAGTTTCACACGTACAATTGTTCTGATAAAAAGAAACAGGAAATTTGGGGTTAAGATGTTGTTATTTTGAAAAGTTTATTACATAGGAATACAAAACGGGGTATAGAATATTGAAATCATTTTCACATAACATTGAGTTAAAGATGTAGGGCTTTATTTGACATATTGGGATAGTGTAAAGCAACACTTATGGTCTAATTCAACAAAGAGTGTTAATTCTTAAGAGTAATAGCAACCAGCAGTCAGGATCCACTCTGTTGGAACTATGCTAGAATGGATTCTAATTGGTTGCTATGGGTTACCACACTTAAGAACTAGCACTTAAGAATTAGCAGCCTTTATTGAATACAGTAAAATATACACAAATCAGAGCTCAATTTTCATCAGTTGATTAGGTAATACAGAGGTAGACAGAAATGATGGTTCCGCCACTTTTTATTTCAACTGTGATTAAATCTGTGTAGTTTTCTAAGAAAAAGAAAAGAAAAAAAAAATCTGTGGGGTAATGGTTTAATGATATCTAAGTTCTCTGTGCAGTGAGCTCATACTTACGTGTTGACTGATATGTGCATCTGTTGTTCTAGAGCAGCCTTTCTTAACCAGGGGTCCATAGGACCACAAGGCTCCTGTAGAGATTGCTAGGGGTTCCTTGAACAATGAGTAGTTTCTGCCTCTGAGATAGTATGTGCTACTAAAAGTGTAGTGCAGGTAAAAGCATTTGTCTGGGATAAACCTGAGCCACTGAATCTGAGTTAGGGTTATTAGAGGCCAGGGCTAGATGACTCATCCTTGCAGCTCTCTGGTGCCTCCCCCTGGTATCTGGAAAGTTGGAGAAAATTCTAGAACTAGTGGGTGGAGGTGAGGAGGAGCTGCCCTGAACATTTATGGGCTGTCAGCCAATCCCCAGGAGCGGGCCTTTCAGGGAACTGGGATAACCCATAAATAGATACGGGCCATACCAGCCAGGGGAGTCGGGTAGAAGATGGAGAAGCAGTGCTGAGAAGAGTCTGTTACTGGCCCTTGAGGAACCCCGGTCGGGGAGGGGTTTTACCTAGGGCTGGAGCTTGGGAAGCTGGCCTGGAAGGATACCACCAAAGGAGGCAGTTGAAGGGATTCATGCTGGACAGCCAGCGGGAGAGAGCAAGGATAGACAGCGAGTAGATTAGCACGGTGCAGGGACAAGACAAGGGGAAGACTGTCAGCTGTAACAGTGCTATTTTAAAGACCGCAGAGTGACAAGTCCTCATTCACCTTGCCCTGGGGAATCTCTATGTGTGAATGCCAGGTGGGAGGACTGGGAGAAGCAAGCAGAGGTGGGCTGGTATTTTCTGCAGTGCTAGAACTGGGCTCAGTGTCTACAGGGAAGCAGAAGGAGATGCACACATGTAGAGGTTCACTCTACATGTGCTACTTTATCCAAAAAGGGACAGAAAGTTCCTAGCCTGCAATGGGCTGTTGCTGAATTAACAAAGAGACTTAATTACCCTGGAGTGAGCAGCAGGTGCTGTACAAAGGAACCAAGTTCGTGCAGGAGGAAGGGAAAAAACTATCTGTGTAAATAGGGAGGAAGTTGTCCCTTTGTTCTGTGTTTGGACATTTTTCAAGTTGGGCATTCCATAATTTCCCTACCCCATCCAAGTTATCATCCCATAATAAAACAACAAAAACAAGACTGATTTCTGTGTCTGAGTGAATGAAGAAAATGCTAAGTGACTGGCTGTGCAGCAGTGGGGAACCCTAACTTCAGCAGCTCTTACGAGGGGTTTGCTACATAAGTAACCATTGACACCAGTGAACTTAATGACCTGAAATGTAAGGAGGAGCATTCTTTCCAATCAACCTTTACACTAATGTACTGTGAGCTGTAGATTTATAAATTATTAGCAGGGATTCCCCAAGAACAGAAAGTTATTTAAAAGTTTCAAGATGATTTACAAAAGCTGTGTTGGAGTGCCACTGCCAACTATGAGAGCTAAACTAGAGAAGCTGCAGACACACGACCTGTATGATACTATAAAGGCCCTAAAAAAACATAAGGACTACATATCAGGGATTACATTAGCCATATTGATAAAAAGACACTGGATCGTAAGAAGTAGAGATTTATATGAGATATAAATGATGCATTTTGTCACTGGCATTAGTACAGCATTTTAATTATTTTCCTGAGCTTCACTTGTAACATAGATTATTACCAGTAGAGTTACAATGCTGGTCCTTCTGTAGTTAAAAAGGTACAGCAGTGTTTTCAGCCTGTGGACAGGGAATAGATGGATTTGTAATTTTAGATAGACATAAAGTAAGCAAGAAACAATTTAAGGTCTAAATCCAGCTCTTTTAAAGCAGGTACAGTTTTTTGGGAGGAAAAAGCATTTAAAGAAGAAATCCAGTTTTGGGTATTTTAACATAGTTACATTGCTTTAGCTTGGACCAAAGTAACTATGCATATACCATACTATACCTGTAGGATCCCTCTAGTAGCTGGGGATTACTGAAGTATACATCACTACTTCAGTGATCGCCACTAGCTTTTGGCTTTCCTGTTGAGCATCTGCCCTGATGCATTTTTTTTTTATTATTATTTCTTTTATTTTATCAAATCTTATTACAATATACAAAAGAATAACACAAACTGCACAACACAGTTGTCATCTTACAATGCATTTAAACCCATCCCTCTCCCTCTGCCCCACCCTCACCACCCCCACCCCAGGTCCCCCTCTCACTCCGTCCAGACCGTTAGATTATGTCCTTGACTATTTTCTCCCCAATCTCCACTAGTCATGACCGCCACATATCTCCATGTCTTCTTGAACTCCTGCCAACAGTCCCACTTATCCATTATCCCCTCTCTTGCTTCCAACCCACTATATCTCAGGTCCTCCATTTCATATCTTCCTTCGATAGCATTGACCCAGTCCCACATTGTGGGGCATCCTTCCTCCTGCCATTTTTTGGGTATAAGGCTTTTCGCCGCATTCAGCAAGTGAGTGATTATTGATTCCCTATATTGTTGTAATATATTGTTGTATATTGTTGCCCTGATGCATTATATACACAGTAGGTTAGCTGTTCAGCATGGGCACCATTCAGAGATTGCTTTGCATTTTCTCTCTAAATGCAAAGTGTTGAGGTGGAGAGGTGGGGCTGTGATGACATGTTCTCCACTTTGTCCAATCAGAGAATGCTTTGCATTCATTGAGAAAATGCAAAGCATTCCCCTAAATGGCACCCATGCCCAGTGGTAGACCTTCTGAGCTCACAATGTAGCATGGCAACCAACCACTCAATACAGGATCCGGAAGCTAGTGAAGATCACTGTAATGTGTCTACACAGTGCCTAACACAGTGATTAACACAGTTTCTAGAGCAATCCCACAGTTATGCATATTTACATTGGTCCAAGCTGGAAGAGCAACAAATCCATACCTGGAGTTCTTGGAACCATATGAAGGAGAGCAGACCTTTGTAAGCACCCCTATCGGTGTTAAAGTGCATCTAGATCCAAAAAAAAAGATGTAATATACTGCAGCTTACCCAGCCATAGATGTATAGGCTTTTTCTCTTTAATTTTACCAGATGATCAAGCCAGTAACACACCTCCTTCCCTATGGTGGCTACACTTAGTCCTCTATTGTATCTATGAAGGAACAATGTAGTCACCCTTGGACAACAGCATTGGTGACCTGTGGAGAGGGAAGTGTTGGATAGACTAGTATATTTCATATAACTTTACATAAGTGGCTAACAAATTAAAGCCTATTTCCAGCTAACAGCCTTTAGCAGTCAATTAAAGCCAGTGATACTTTCTGTGTCTGTGAGTCAGACAGTGAGGCTTGTGAGCAAGCCCGCACAAGTTCCCCCAAAGAATACATCTTTCCTAAGGGCAAGAGACACTTGACAGAGAGGAGATGCCAGGAGCATTGGCAGGGGACCAGAGGAAATAAGGTTCAGGGACACTCTGTGCAACTTCTAGCAGGTAAGTATAAACCTGTTTTTTTTTTTAAACAAAAAAACATTTGCAACCACTTTAAGGATTGGTAAGTTGCAATATATCACATTTTTGCTTTTTGATTTAGATACACTTTGAATCTCAACTGTAACTGCCATGTTTGCTGGACAGTTGTCTTGTGAAAGAAAGTGGAAAAGAAACAGATATACTTGTAAGATCAACAGATAATCAAACTGTCACAGGGAAACAAAAATGGCTTCATCATATGTCTTTTTTTTTCATGTTTCATAGTTCCAATTCCCATTTAAGGAAAAGACAGAATAAAATGACATGCTAAAAAATGGTATTAGCGGACACATTATAGGTATATTCGGTTTTCAGCAAAGGTGGAAATTTGGTATGGAGGCTAAGAAGAGCTTGCAGGCAAAATGCAAATCACTAATAGCCAAAGATCAACCAAAATGTTATCTTTATAACAGGGTACCTTTTTTACTCTGTGTGTATAAATTTTCTTTGGCAATCCTAACTTGACACTAATGCCGCGTACACACGATCGGACTTTCTGCCAACAAAATCGTGGATATTTGTTTGAAGCTTGTTGGCTCAAACTTGTCTTGTATACACACGGTCACACAAATGTTGGCCAACAATTACGGACGTAGGAACGCGGTGACTTACAACACGTACGACGAGCCGATAAAAAGGAAGTTCAATAGCCAGTGCGCCACCCTTTGGGCTCCTTCTGCTAATCTCATGTTCATCTCATGTTAGTAGAAGTTTGGTGAGAGACGATTCATGCTTTTCAGCCTTGTGCTTTTCAGTTCGTTTCTGCTTTTCAGTTTGTGCTTGTCGGTTCATATCTGTTCTTCAGTGAGTGTTGTCAGTTAATTCCTGTCTTTCAGTGAGTTCTATTTATGAAATAGGATTGTGACCTGTCCACACCAATAATTGCATTGACATGTCTCCATCCCAGTAATTTATAACAAAAAAAGGGGGATGGTGGCGGGACTTTACTTGAGACATGTCAATGGATACAAAGACTGGTTGTTCCAGATCAAAGGGGGTTGATCTGAAACAAGTGTTATATCTATAGTTGGTAAAATGTTGTAATAACCATAAATGTACTTATAACCTGGGATACCATAATCTCCAAAGATATTCAAAGTATAAAACGATACAAAATATTTTAATAGGGTTTGCGTAAAACATACTTCATGGAATGCATTGTACAACATGGTTAGACATATACAGGCAGTAAGGCAAAGGGTATAATTCATATAATTGAGGCAGTTACAGAAAGAAAGAGGATATTGTTATTCTTATATAATAAAACAATATGTGCATCCATAAGTTGGTAACTCTACGCGTTTCTTGGCTTTCTACCAATCATCAGGAGTCAGATGCAAATTAACTAATAATTAAAACAATAGAAACATCTATTAATATATAATCAGTCAAGGATAGATGGAAAGTAAGTACAGAAGAAACATATGTTTCAATAATACTTAAAATACAATTCATTGGTCAATGACAACCAATGGGCCTGGGATATGTAAGTGGTCTGGGTCAACAAAGTCTCACCCGGGGCTGAGGTCGAGCACATGCCCCCCGAGCCACGGACCACAGCTGCCGAGGAACCGCAGCACCCCAGTATAAACACCACCAGGCAGGAGAGGTGCAACCAGGCCGCTGAGCACAGGATGGGCTGTAAAAAGGAGGAAAATTGTATGAGAGTGAGAGGAAGAGGGGGTAAGGATGGATGTGTGTGTGTGTGGAGGATGGATGTATCAGTGAAGACTGTGTGGTGAAGTGATAGATAGGTGTTGTGTGTGAAATGCTAGGAAACAAGTGAAAGTGTAGTGGGTAATGGGTGATGTTGAGGGAAGAAGGGCAGGGAGTGTGTGTGCTTAAAGAATCAATCAAATTAAACAAAGTGATAAAAAGGGAGTGTGAAGGAAAGATGTGGTTACCTGGATGGTGCCGGAGCAAAGCGGAAGGTCCTTCCCCAGCCATGGCAATGCCTGGAGTGAGACGGTCCAGGGCAGCCGCTATATGCCGCAGGCCGGGGGTGTGCTCACGCCAACGTCATGTGGGGGCGTAAAAAAAACACCACCAACCTTCTACAGGTAGCTTTAGGTGAACACTGTGCAGAGCTCGCAAAAAACTAACTTGTAGCTTATTTAGCTGCCTGCGGTATTGATAGGATCAGGAAAACACCACCAACCTTCTACAGGTAGCTTTAGGTGAACACTATGCAGAGCTCGCAAAAAACTAACTTGTAGCTTATTTAGCTGCCTGCGGTAGTGATAGGATCAGGAAAACACCACCAACCTTCTACAGGTAGCTTTAGGTGAACACTGTGCAGAGCTCGCAAAAAACTAACTTGTAGCTTATTTAGCTGCCTGCTGTAGTGATAGGATCAGGAAAACACCACCAATCTTCTACAGGTAGCTTTAGCTGAACACTGTGCAGAGCTTGCACTACACTAACTTGTAGTTTTAGCTGAACACTGTGAGGAGGACGCACTACACTAACTTGTAGCTTTAGCTGAACACTGTTCAGAGGACGCACTACACTAACTTGTAGCTTTAGCTGAACATTGTGCAGAGGTCGCACTACACTAACTTGTAGTTTTATCTGAACACTGTGAGGAGGACACACTACACTAACTTGTAGCTTTAGCTGAACACTGTGCAGAGGTCGCACTACACTAACTTGTAGTTTTAGCTGAACACTGTGAGGAGGATGCACTACACTAACTTGTAGCTTTAGCTGAACACTGTGAGGAGGATCCACTACCCCAACTTGTAGCTTTAGCTGAACACTGTGCAAAGGTCACACTAAACTTACTTGTAGCTTTAGCTGAACACTGTGAGGAGGACGCACTACACTAACTTGTAGTTTTAGCTGAACACTGTGCAAAGGTCACACTAAACTTACTTGTAGCTTTAACTGAACACTGTGAGGAGGACGCACTACACTAACTGTAAATAGTCTAGCTTTCTGACTGTGGTACTAATAGGATCAAAAGAACACTAGCAATTTTCTTCAGGTAGCTGTAAATACTGTAACAAGACAAGCCTGCCTGTCAGTAGGAAGATAACAGGAACGGATCTAGCTAAACTGAATATAGTGTATATATATATATATATATATATATATATATATACAACACCTGGGATGCATACACAATACACTGTAAGTGCAGCTAACTCACTGACTGTCCTGCCTAATCTATCTAACTTAAATCAAATGACACTGTCTCTCTATCTATCTCTTTCAACTCCGGAACACACACTACACAGGGCCACCATGCAGGCGGACTTATATATTGTGGGGCGTGTACTAAATCCCCTGAGCCATAATTGGCCAAAGCCTCCTTGGCTTTGGCCAATTACGGCTCTCTGTTCAGACGGCGCTGTGATTGGCCAAGCATGCTTGGCCAATCATCAGCCAGCAATGGACTGCGATGCCGCAGTGAATTATGGGCCGTGACGTGCCACACGAATTTGGCGCGAACGGCCAATATCATTCGCAATTCGGCGAACGGGCGAACAGACGATGTTCGAGTCGAACATGGGTTCAACTCGAACATGAAGCTCATCCCTAGTCTCCAAATAAATACTTTTCATCTTGATATGAAATGTATCTTTCTCTCAAAGAAATTGTCCTTGCAACAATGTTGCTTCTCCTTCATCTATTTTGTTTTTTATCTTTTGGTAAAATATATTTTTCTCTGTCTCTCTCACTTGTTGCTGTCTATCTCACAAAAATCTTTACCCAAACTCACACAGGTGTCTTTACAAACCACAAACAATACCATTGCTGCTGCAAATTTAAAATGAGTCACAATTTTGTGTGTTTAGTTTTTCCAAATGATTGAGCCCATAAAAATGTGATATGTGTACTGGAATAAAAATGTAATTCTCAAAATTCAGAGGGTAACATCACTATTCTACACTCACACACCAAGAACGATCAAATATCACAGAATAAATCAAGAAGAATAACTCCTCACTAATGTATTTATGTGTAGGAGGGTTCCACATGTGGCAGCACAGTGGCTAATAGTTTAGCAGCACTGAGGTTCTTGGTTCAAATCCCAAGCATGCCACTTCATGTAGAGAGGTTGCCTGTCCTCCCTATGGTTATTAAAAGTAGCTCCTGACTCAGGTCCTTACATAAATTATATCTAAATATAGTGTTTATGTGTAGAAGAGTTCCACCACCATTGCAAATCTTGTTATATGTTTTCCATGGGCAAGGACTATAATTAGCCTTAACATTTCCCCATCAGCACTAATTACAGCCTCCTACCAAGCCTAAACCCACAAAAAGACAGCTGTTTATCTCTCAGCATGCTGACAGTAATCAGCCATAACCAGGCTTCAAAACAGATGGCATATGCCAGAAACAGTTTGTTCAGTGGCTCTCTGGCCTTCCACAGTACGTCTGAATTGATTATCTTCTTGCACCCCTGGGAAATAGGTCTGTTTCACACCACAGAGATGCAGCCTACATACATGTGGGAGCACAGTAGCTCAACTGCTTAGCACTTATGCCTAGCAGCACTAATGTTCTTGGTTCGAATCCCAATCCCACTACCTGGCTAGAGGTTTGTATGTTCTTCCTCTGTTGGGTTGTTGAGTTTCTTTTTCAACAGTGATTGAATTTTTTATGGGCTTCACATAATGGAACCCCAAGAAATCACATTATAAATCAAGCAATTGTGGGTTTGTGATAATGCACACTTATTTTAATGTATGCTGATGATGAATGCGCTTTGTCACAAATTTGTGTGAAGCAGCCCACACAAAGTTGTCATTTCCTGTTTTGTACCCTCAACATGCCCAACAATGTACAAGTTTAATTTGGAGATTTTTGGGAACACTGATCATGCTCAGAGCCTTGGACATTTGTTATTTTGAGGTTTGCCCTGCACAGATATCTAAGCTGATGCATTCTTAATGAACAGGTGTGAGTACTTGAGGCATACATGAAGAGACAGAAACAACTACACTGGTGGGTGTGTCTTTTACAGGGTGGGTCTAGGTGGGTGTGCTAGCAAACATAGCTAGGTTATTTAAAGGCCTGCATTTGTGGCAGGTGTTTGGCCTAAGAACGGGCCTGAATCTTTCTTTGCAATTCGTATATTGGGTTACAAATAGATGTGCTTTTTGGGGAGGGGGGGTGTGCATAATTCCAGACCCACACCCCACTAAGGCTGTGGTTTGATGATTGCTTCTAAATCTCACATGTTAGACTTACAACTGCTATGTAATGGTTTAGATGAAAAGGAAGGTTCCTGCTAATTCATTCCTGCTCTGTGTGTCAATGCAGTTGTGTGCTGCCTTTTTGGCTTTTGTATTAATTTTGTTTGTTTTTGCTTATGATAATCCTGTCATTTAACTTTGTAGGCGTTTGGGGCGAGGACTTCTGAACACCTCAAAGGTTTGTCATGGTTGTTATTAGCTTGATTTTTATCCCTACCATGAAACTTTTTTGGAGTTTGTGGGGAGGACTTTTGATCACCAAAAAGGTTAGTCATGCTTGTTATTAGATTGATTTGTATCCCTGCGCTTTTCTAATGTGATTTTTTTAATGTATCTAATTTTTAGTATTCTACCCTTGTAGATTGTAAGCTCTTTTGAGCATGGTCCTTCTAAATATATTGTCAAATGCTGCAGCATCATTTCCATGTCTTTTATGTTTTTTGGGCCAAGTACATTAATGTACCAAGTGTTTTTACTGTTTTAAATGTTTAGAGTAGAAAGTTCTTGAGTAGAAAGTGTAATGGGGGGAGGGGGAAGAAAAACCCCCAAAAAACAAAAAAAACACAAAAATCCCTGCTCCATTGCTGAATTTTAGGGCTCTATTAATTCTTTTGTGGACCAGGTAAACTATTAAATATTTCAACTAAATGTGAATTCTGTCAGGGCTGGGCCCAGCCTTTCCTTCTCTGAGCTGGCAGCTCAGCTAATTGCCAGCTCCTAGCTCTCCACAGTTACTCAGCTGTTATATGATATCCTGCTTGTCAGTCCTGCCTACTTAGGCCGTCCAGTCCAGAGGATCTCTGCCTTCGCCTTGGTCAACATCACAGAAACTATCTCCTGCGATTCTGTTCAAGACTTGCTTTGCTGATATCCCTTCTGATTCCAGATCCTGCTTGCTGTTCCACTACATTGATCCCTTACTTCTGGTGTGGCTTACTATCCATTCCGGTTACTGAACTTTGGCTATGTTTTGACTACGTTTCTTCTTTTTACTTTTATTATTAAACATGTGTGATTTAACTGTGCTTCTGTCTCAGCCTGATTTCATGGTTTCTGACAAATTCCATCTAAGCACCAAATTAAGAAAAAAATACCCCAAAAACAATTTTTTAAACAAAATTTGGCATGGGGTCCCCCCAAATCAATACCAGGCCCTTCAGGTCTGGCATAGACTTTAAAGGGAAGGCCACTGTCAGGGACTTGCCAGCGCCGAACAGGGGCACATGCCTGCACACATGCGCCCGCGCGCCCCGCCCCAAAATGAGAAACAGCGTCTGCTTAGTAGTATGCACCAGAGTGGCCCTCAGGCGAGCGCATGGGCGTGGCTGGTGCGCGCGCGGCACGCACATGCGTGTTAACGCCGTTTGGTGCCACAGAACTTTAAAAAGCCTTACAGCTGCAATTGTGCGGCACTGTTTTGTCTTCAGCTCTGTGCCTTGTTGCCTGTATCTGATTGCTGATCTACCTATACCGACCCGGCTCTGTCTGACCCTTCTTCTCTCTTCAATCTGACCCCGGCCTGCCTGACTCTGCCTAAACCTCTGCCTGTGATCCTTTGTCGACCTCTGCCTGTTATACCGACTCTGCTTTTGCCTGCTGTGTTCACCTGCCTGATTACCTGCTGACCCAGACTGTCTGACCCTGCTGTTGCCTGCTGCTCAGTCTCAGTGTGTTGCTGTTCTCCCGGCTCTTCTCATCAGCTCCAGTTGCCGCTGCTGCTGCACCCATCAGCTGTTCAGATCGCTGACCTGCTTCTGTCCGCTGTTATCTGCAGTCCAGCCACCCCTGGGGGATCTCCACTCTGCTGCAAGTGCAGGCTTCCACTTCCACAGACACTCCTACCCACTGTGCTCACGAGGCCACTGTTCCCATTCCAGTGAATCCTGAACCAGCGCTGTAAGAGAGGTCTCCTCCTACAAGTCAGGCTCTACTACCAGGTACCTAACAGCCACACCAAAATTTAATTTAAAAAAATTGGCGTGGGGTCCCCACAAAATCCATACCAAACCCTTATCCAAGCATGCAGCATGGAGGTCAGGATAGGGGGGAGATGAGTGAGCACCCCCCTCCTGAACCACACCAGGCCAAATGCCATCAACATGGGGAGGGTGCTTTGGGGTTTTTCCAAAGCACCATGTCCCCATGTTGATGGGGACAAGGGCCTCTTCCCGAAAATCCTGGCCGGTGGTTGCCGGGGTCTGTGGGCGGGGGCCTTATTGGATTCTGGAAGCTCCCTTTAACAAGGGGAGGGCTCCCACTGACTGCTGTCTCTTCACTTTGACAGGTGTTATATTGGCAAGGGTGAGGCCACCCAGTGACGTACCTGGGTAACCTCGCCCCCTTCTGATGTCACATGATGTCACATGATGTCAGAGGGGGGCAGGGCCACCGTGTGATGTACCTGAGTGGCCCTGCCCTTGTCTATAAAAGAACTGTCAAAGCACACAGAGCTTATATCATGGGAGCCCTCCCATCGAGGCGGAGCGTTTAGATTTTTTGCTATTTTTGAGGCCCGTCAGGTGCCATGATTGGCGATGGATTGACATCATGTGACACTTTTTTAAATTTTTTATTTTTATAATAAAGGATTTGTTAAAAACTGTCTATTAAGGTTTGTATTTTTTGACACTTTTTTGGTGAATGGGTAGGGGTACAATGTACCCGATACCCATTCACATGGGGGGGTGGGATCTGGGGGCCCCCTTTTTAAAGGGGGCTTCCAGATTCCAATAAGCCCCCCGCCTGCAGCCCCTGATAACCACCAGCCAGGGTTGTCGGGAAGAGGACCTTGTCCCCATCAACATGGAGACAAGGTGCTTTGGGGGCACCCCAAAGCACCCTCTCCATGTTGAGGGCATGTGGCCTGGTATGGGCGCTCGCTCATCCCCCCCTATCCTGACCTCCAGGCTGCATGCTCGGATAAAGGTCTGGTATGGAACTTGGGGGGGGGCACACCATTTTTTTTGTGGGGACCCCACACTGTTTTTTTCCAATATTGTTTTCCTAATAGCCAATGCCACATCAGTATGAGCATGGTTGTTACCATATTTTTAATGACTTTAAGAATTAAAAACATCAAATACTAGTAAATGTATTTTCTATGTATGATTGTGCTCAGCCCAATAGGTTAGTGGTCAGCGTTTCTACCTTGAAAGACTCAGGCCTTGAAGGACGCATGGGTTCAAAGCCCATAGAGGGATATTATAAGATTGCATTGGACACAGCAGCCAATTAGCCAATGCACTTTAGTTTGGTTAAATCTATTATATTAACTCTTTAAATGCATGCAATTGTATGTAAGTATTCAATAATATTATGGTGTAGAATTCCAAACATCACACACTACTTAATGGGTAGTTTACATTGTTTTGTTTGTTTATTTTTTGTTCCAATAGTTTTTACTACAATTTCAAAACAGCATACAGAACATTATGGATTGTTGACACAAAAATGCAATATTCAATATGATCAGTGACCCTTATCAAATACATATAAACAAAGCAAAGTAAGAAAGGTTATATTTTGGCTAGAGAGACTTCCCTGTCCCCTGGTAGCATCCTACAAAACCATATAGTCCCACCCCTTCCATTATTATGGTATAACCGAACCAACGTCTAAAAAAAGTGAGGGATTGGAGAAAGAGGAAAAAAAAGGCGGGGGGGGGGGGGGAACACAGCCCAAAAAACAAAAAGGGAAAAGGAGAAATTAAGAATTAGATAGAGTAGAACAGAGTGGGATGGGTTCCCCTGACCCCGGCCTCTCACAAAATAACCCAGCATTCAGGGAGCCTGGAGATAAGCAATCCAGGGATTCCACACCTTCTCAAACCTAGCTTGCATATCTCATTTTAGAGTGGCCAATTTTTCATTGATCATAATCCAGGACACCTTGTGTTTCAGCTAGGTAACATTGATTACAGGCGACTTCCATGCATGTAGTATAGTAATTTTATTCGCTAAAAGAATGAAAAAATATGAGAGATCATAGATGTCTGGGGATCTTCTCTGACAAGTCAGTAAACAACCCCATTTTGGCTTCTCTAGGTATATTTTGTTCTGTCACTGAGTAGATCAGGTTAAATATTCTGATCCAAAAATGTTGGACCTTCGGGCAAGACTACCAGACATGATACATATCTCCTTCCTGTCCGGACCCCCATAAGCATAGGGGTGAAGTACTGGGTATAGTTTTGCTAGCCTTGTAGGGACAAGGTACCAGCGCGCTAGCACCTTTTAATTTGCCTCTACCAATGAGGTGTTGAGTATGCCTTTGTGCACTATGGTTGACCATTTTGTCCACACCTCCTCTTCCACTATTTCCCCTAGGTCCGATTCCCAAGCCGTTTGGTAGGAAGGTTTCTTACCCTGATTATTGAATAGGGTATATAACTTTGTTATCCCTCCCTGTTATTCAGGCCCTCATATACACCAGTTTTCAAAAAGGGGCCTAGTGGTTATATCCACCTGGTCTTTCAACAAGGTTCTTATGAAGTGAATAATTTGGTTCAGGCGATCAGTCTCTGTGGGGGGCATTTGTAAGGTTTCCTTAAAATAGTTAGGTCGTCTTTTCCCCTTATTGTCTACAAAGTGAGCAATTCTGTAAAGACCCTTGTTCATCCACCACGTGAATTGGGTGATATTTTGGCCCGGAAGGAAGTGAGGGTTATTGAAAAGTGGGGCTACTGGCAGATAGGGGGATTTTAAGGGGTATAACTTGCATGCTGTGTCCCACAGATGTAAAGAATGGGATAAAGACGGCCTCAACACTGCCCAACGCTCCTTCGCAGGGAGCCACATTAGAAGATCCAATGGGAGGTTCGGACTTGCTTGTGCCTTAAATTGGACCCAGTTGGGCCTGTATCCTTCAGAAAAAATTTGGTATAATTGGACCAGTTGTGCCACCCTATAGTATTGCAAGAAATGTGGGACTCCCAGCCCACCTCGCTATTTGGACCTGTTTAGGGTTCAGTGGACCACCCGGCAACCACTCTTATTCCAGATAAATTTATATATCAGGGACTGTAACTGCTGGAAGAAAACAGAAGGAACTGGTATCGGAAGAGTTCTAAAATAATATAGTATGCAAGGGAAAACCGTCATCTTGATGGCCGCTATTCTACCCATCTAGGAAAGATCATGGGTTTGCCAGATCTGCATGTCACGTTCTGTAGCATCGTATAAAGGAGTATAGTTTGCCTGAAACAGTGTTAATGTCAGAGGTCAATTTAACCCCAAGATACGGTAGCTCCTGTGTACACCATTTAAAGGAGAAGGATTGCAGTATAGAATTTAATACATCTGGGATGATTATATTGAGAGCTTCTTATTTTAGCTGATTTACCTTTAATCCAGAGATGGCTCCAAAGTCAGATAGCAAGGCAAATAAATTGGGTAAGGTCGTGACAGGGTCCTATATGAATAGTTGCCAACGCTTTCAATGCCATGAATATTGGGGCTGGATCTAATAGCTATCGCCAATGTCTCAATAGCAATTACAAATAGGAGCAGGGAAAGAGGACACCCCTGCCTAGTTCCTCTCCGGATGTGCAAAGGGTCTGATGTAGGACCATACCCAATAATGTTAGCAGATGGAGTTGAATATAAAGCACTCATTAGATTAAGAAATTTCAGTCCACAGTTCAATTTCCTTAGGATATGAAACAGAAAAGGCCAGGATATAGAGTCAAAGGCCTTGTGCAGGTCTAATGACAAGAGCATGCCCCGCCTATCAGCCTCACCCTCCCAGTTAGATCGCAAGACAGAGATCAGATCTATCGCTCATCTAATTTGATCTGCGGCCTGTCTCCCTGGTGCCTGTCTCCCTGGTACAAATCCAACCTGGTCAATGTGAATGTATTGTGATATGAATTTATTGAATCGATTTGCGTATAGTTTGGTCAGGAGTTTTAGGTCGTTATTGATCAGGGATATTGGGCGGTAATTGGCTACATGAGTATCGTCCGTGTCTGGCTTAGGTATTAAACATATATTATGTATATAATATTATATATATTATATTACATATATAAAATTATATATTATATGTTAGAGTCTGCGTCAAGGTCCATGCTGTTCCATATTGCCATAAAGAACTGGAGGAGATGGGGTGCTAACTGAGTTGCAAATTTCTTGTAATATGCCGTGGAAAAGCCATTTGGCCCCGGAGTATTAGAGGTCTTAGCTTGTTTGATCACCTTTAATACTTATGCTATAGTGATCTCCCTCTCCAAAATCTCCCGATGGGAATCTGAGAGAGAAGGGAGAGCGGGATCTTTAAGAAAATTGTCTATGGCTCCAGTTGATGCATTCTCCTGTTCACCATACAGCGAAGAATAATAGTCATGAAACAAGTCCATCACCGTCTGTGGATTCTGTGTCAGAGTGTCATTCACATGCCTAATCTTAGGGAGTTCCATTCGGCAAAATCGAGGCATTAGATTATGGGATAACATGGTGCCTGGTTTATCCTTGAGCATGTAAAAGGAATCCTGAGTCCATCTAAGATTCTTTTCTGCCTTAGTAATCCAACAAAGATTCATTACCAGCTGTATAGAATCTATTTTGTCCCTAATGTCCAAATTTGGGTTTGGTTTTGTCGAGTCAATAGGTCAGACAACTCCTTTTCTTTATCGTGAATAAGGGCATTTGAGTTCTTCTTGAGACGAGGTGCTATTTGAATTAGATAGCTCCTGATCGTGGCTTTGTGAGCCACCCAATTGATCACTGGGAAGGTGTCCTCAGGGTTACAGTATTTGAGGCAAAATATTCTTCAAGATTTTGTTCTATGTCAAAACAGACTGATGGATTACTCAGAAGTGATTCATTCAGTCTCCAAGGAGCAGGACGCTTGTTCACTGCTAAAGTATCACATGATGTCCAAAGCAAGGAGTGGTCTGGCCAGGTCACGTCTACTATTTTGCTTGCCCAAAAGAGAGGTACCCCTTCAGGGTTTGTAAAAAAAAGTGGTCGATTCTAGAGTAGGTGCGATGAACGTTGGAAAAGAACGTATAGTCTTCCCTGGACCATTTGCCAAGTAAAAGTGTGAATAATAGTGGTGTAAAAAGTTTGGATTATAGGTCAGCGGGAAATATGTCTCCTGTAGGAAGAGCACATCAACATGTAAGGACTTGTAATTTTGAAAGGCCATGCTCCACTTCAATGGAGAATTCAGGCCTTTAACATTATGGGTAGCAAATTTGAAAGGGATTTTAGTAGTAGTGTCAGCCATGATCCACAAAGAGACAAAAAGATCACTTACCAACCCTTGCTAGTATGACGATCAACCTTCTTGGTTCTCAGAATCGTTTAATCGAACAAGGACCGGTATCAAGGGGGCCCAGGGCAAAGAGAAAGAGTTCAGGAAAAAGACAGAGAAAAAATAAACACACAAAACAGAAAACCCACAAAACTCTAGAAAAAATAACAATATAAAAACTGTTCTGTAAACAAGAGATCAAAGTGAATATGCAGTAGTAAGCAATTTAAACAAAACTTACACCAGACTTTTGGAAAAGTCTTCCACTAAAGTCACCCTGGGCAAAGCCCAGGTCCTGGTCCCTCTAGTCCCCTCTCTAAGGGAGGGAAACAAAGACAAACTGAGCACATGACTGCCACCACTGGCCCTCCCCCACCCTGAGAAACATCAACAGTAACATTTTGAACAATAACTGTGAGAATTAGAAAACCCACAGAAACATTATGAATAAAACCTGAATCCCAGGGTTTTTCATTCTCACATTTAGCAATGAAATGTCAGGAATCATCTTAAATGTTCCATTTATGATCCTGCCCTAGGATTAACGAATGGGAAATCAAAAAAAGAAAACAAACAAAGAAAAATCACTTCACAAGGTCCATTTGAACCCAAGAGCCGCCTTTATCTTCACGGGGATCTGCTTTTGAGCTGGTCTTGGCTTCGGGTGGAACTCCACACTTAAGATATGGGACTTTGTGCGGGCCTAGTGGCAGGGGATCTGGGCTGTGAGGTGTGGGGGATCCCCCTGGATCGATGGATAAAAGGCCCAGTTTCTTTAACAGAACATCACCTTCCGGGAATGTGGAGAAAGAATGCTTCTTGTTGCGGTAAGTAAAGTTCAATCGAAAAGAGAAAGTAGTATTTTATATTTTTGGCTATTAGAGGCTGTAGCAGTGGTTTCAAAGCTCTGCGGTTCTGGATAGTTGTTGGTGAAATGTCAGCTAAGGTCTGGATTTTGTGGTCCCGCAATTGCAGGTCAGCTATTTCTCTAGCTCTGGCCATTATGTGCTCTTTGACCGCATAATAATGAGGCTTTACCAATGATGTCTCTTGGTGGGCCATCATCATGGGGTGCCGTCAGAGCCCTGTGTGCCCTATCCAGTTCCAGCTTGTGGGAAGGTATGTCAGGGATGAGGTATTGAATAAGTTCTTTAATAATTGCTTTGGAATCAGGAAAGGATTCAGGAATGCCACAGACTTTAAACTTGTATCGGTGAGACCGATTTTCCAGGTCGTCGATCTTATTCAGTGCATCATCCAATCTCTTGTGTATACCTTTAATACACTCCATGTTTTGGTTGGTTCTGGCAATGGTGTCATCCAGGGCGGTTTCTATTGTTCCTATACGAAAGCCCAGCTCCTGAAATTTAAGCTCCTGTTTCAGGTCAGATGATATGCATTTGCTTGCTTTTTCAAGCCCTTGCTCTAACAGGGTGGAAAACTTTGCCAGCAAAATGGGATCTCCTGAATATGCAGTTGTCATCGGAGCTGCTGCTTGGTCACTTGGGAATGATGAGGGGCCATCCTCCATGCTCCCCTGACTAAGGGCAATGTCACATAATGCCCGGTCCAGGTCAGATTGTGAGGAGAAGATATCCCTGTCTGGGGACATAGAAACAGCCTGGGAGGCTCTGCTGCTCAGATCCCTCCCTGAGCCATAAACAGGCAGATCCAGAAGCTGTGTCTGTGTCTCTGGTTGCAGACCCTGTGTGTGCTTTAGAGCTGCCGACACCATTTTGGACATACAGGCTGTGTCCCTATAGCCGTCTGCGGGTGGTTGCGGGGGCTTTCAGGCTTACCCTTTTTGTTTGTTTATTTTAATTCGCTTGTGCACTAGAAAAATAAACACAACTGGTGGGTGGTAGGTTGGCTGGGATTTGAACTCATAGCTTGAGTGCATTGGAGACACCTGAGTAAACCACCAAGCCATTGTGCTGAGTACGCTGAGACATGCATAATAGTGTAGTATGATTAAATATTAAACATAAATAATTACTGCTTTATAGTCACCTAAATAAAAAAATACATGAAAAAAATAACATACAACAGATACAGTATCTCACAAAAGTGAGTACACCCATCACATTTTTGTAAATATTTTATTATATCTTTTCATGTGACAACAGTGAAGACATGATACTTTGCTACAATGTAAAGTAGTGAGTGTACAGCTTGTATAACAGTGTAAATTTGCTGTCCCCTCAAAATAACTCAACACACAGCCATTAATGTCTAAACCGCTGGCAACAAAAGTGATAACACCCCTAAGTAAAAATGTCCAAATTAGGCCCAATTAGCCATTTTCCCTCCCCGGTGTCATGTGACTCATTGGTGTTACAAGGTCTCAGGTGTGAATGAGGAGCAGGTGTGGTAAATTTGGTGTTATCGCTCTCACTCTCTTATACTGGTCACTGTAATTTCACGATGGCATCTCATGGCAAAGAACTCTCTGAAGATCTGAACAAAAGAATTTTTGCTCTACATAAAGATGGCCTAGGCTATAAGAATTTTGCCAAGACCCTGAAACTGAGCTGCAGCATGGTGTCCAAGACCATACATCGGTTTAACAGAACAGGTTCCACTCAGAACAGGCCTCGCCATGGTCTACCCAGGAAGTTGAATGCACGTGCTCAGCATCATATCCAGGAGTTGTCTTTGCCAGCATTGTTGCAGAGGTTGAAGGGGGGGGTCAGCCTCTCAGTTTTCAGACCATACGCCGCATGCTGCATCAAATTGGTCTGCATGGCTGTCCTACCAGAAGGAA
Organism: Lithobates clamitans; assembly: GCA_037952925.1. Classification (NCBI taxonomy): domain Eukaryota; kingdom Metazoa; phylum Chordata; class Amphibia; order Anura; family Ranidae; genus Lithobates; species Lithobates clamitans. The sequence continues at coordinate 3,023,701 of JBBGZY010000223.1, forward strand.
GCCTCTTCTAAAGATTATGCACAAGAAAGCCCGCAAACAGTTTGCTGAAGACAAGCAGACCAAGGGCATGGATTACTGGAACTATGTCCTGTTGTCTGATGAGACCAAGATAAACTTAATTGGTTCAGATGGTGTCAAGCGTGTGTGGCGGCAACCAGGTGAGGAGTACAGGTATGTCTTGCCTACAGTCAAGCATAGTGGTGGGAATGTCATGGTCTGGGGCTTCATGAGTGCTGCTCAGTTCATTGAGGGAACCATGAATGCCAACATGTACTGTACGACTGAGGCAGAACATGACCCCTCCCTTCGGAGACTGAGCCGCAGGGCAGTATTCCAACATAACGACTCCAAACACACCTTCAAGATGACCACTGCCTTGCTAAAGAAGCTGAGGATGAAGGTGATGTACTGGCCAAGCATGTCTCCAGACCTAAACCCTACTGAGCATCTGTGGGGCATCCTCAAATGGAGGGTTGAGGAGCGCAAGGTCTCTAATATACACCAGTTCTGTGATGTCATCACGGAGGAATGGAAGAGGACTCAGTGACAACCTGTGAAGCTCTGGTGAACTCCATGCCCAAGAGGGTTAAAGCAGTGCTGGAAAATAATGGTGGCCAAACAAAATATTGACACTTTGGGCCCAATTTGGACATTTTTACTTAGGGGTGTACTCACTTTTGTTGCCAGCGGTTTAGACGTTATTAGCTGTGCTTGAGTTTTGAGGGTACAGCAAATTTAAACTGTTATACAAGCTGTACACTCACTACTTTACATTGTAGCAAATTATAATTTCTTCAGTATTGACACATGAAAATAATATATATATATATATATATATATATATATATATATATATATATATATATATAAAATATTTACAAAAATGTGAGGGGTGTACTCACTTTTGTGAGATACTGTATGTAAGTCTAAATGTTCAATACATGTAACTTTACAGACTAGCAGACATTACTCTGTAATATTCATTCATAACTGCATTCGTTAGCAAAAGTAGAAAAAAAAACTAGGAATACTAATTGCAATATACATCAATAGATGCACACGAGGTAGAGCACATCTCACATAAAAATGTTTTCTTCACATACATGGATCATGGTTGCAGTGCAATGCTATATAATAACTTGGTAGCAAATGGCACTTGCAGACTTGCGGAGTCGTGAATTCCGAATTTATTAAGGCGTGCAAAGCGCGATTTTTCATTCGTATATTTGCCTGGTCGAACTCTTAATTTCCTGAAATGGGCACTATTACATGTAGAGCACCTAGCACTTCCTGGGAATCTTAGTAAATGATCTCCAATGTGTTAAAAAAATCCTGATCACTTTCCCAGAGTAGTACACTGTTACTATGGTAACATAATATTGCTCTGGTCACAGTGTGTTAAAAAAATCGTAAAAAAAGAAAGAAAACTATTAAATAATAAAAAATATTCAAAAAAGATATATTAAATATATATATTTTTTCGTACTGTCACCAGTGTCCCTGATCACTGCCACAACAGTTATATGATAATGCTGTACTGCACTGGTGACAGTATGTAAAAAAAGAAAAAAATATTATTTTAGTAAATATAAACAGCTAAATACCTTTTCTAATCAGCAGTATATAGCAGTCTTCTGACTTCTCTCAGTGTCCAGCCGAGCACTGGTTAAAGCTTGTAGGAGGAGTTTTCATTCTCCTCTGACTGTCCTCTGAGGCTGCATGATCCCTGCCTCTCTGTCTGGACAGTGCTGATTGGCCCTGTGTCGATCACATGTACCCTCCCTAAAAAAAAATCTCTAGCAATACACACCAAAATGAGCATGTGCAGAGTGCCCCCAAGGCTCTGTACTATGAGGATATGGATTGGGGACTGTGGAAGAAGGGGAGGATCAGAGAAGACAGGATCAAACAGCCTTTTTACACAATGCGCAGGATTAAACCCTCAGGTTCCACAGTGAGTATAACACATGTGCTTTACTGTATATTCAGACTGATTTTACTGTTGTGGGTTTAGTAACACTTTAAAGAGCTGATGGCAGCCTGGCACCTATTTACCTCCCATAGACAACCAGCAATGCTTTGAAACCTAAATACTTTGCCACCTTCCACATCTCTGCCATCTTCTTTCTTTGACCAAGTATGCTGGAAATGGGCATGGCTATGTGCCATCTGCTGGTGATTGTAGAGAAAACAGAAGAGATACTGTATGTATGTATTTTCACAAGGAAAATACTATACTGCACTTACATGCTTCATAATTAACTTAGTATTTCTTAGCATGCTTTATTCCATTGGCAGCACCTACATTCAAGAGCAGTTAATGTTATTAAACATTTTGTCAAAGTAAATTGGCACATTAATTGCAATTACATTTTTCCTTTAGAACTCCCAGTTTAGGAATAATGGCAGTTGCTTGGGTGGCCTCCCTGTTGCATTTTGAAATATATCTTTCCTGTAAGGTTACAGGTGTTCATCTGATTACATAATGGTATGATTGTGTGTTTGTGAAGCACTGAATCAGGTTTACATAGATGCAATGATCTCCTGTACTACATAGTACCAGCCCTTGGAATTTAAGTAAAGTGATACACAGTCTTGGGAATAAGAAATGAGGGAAGAGAACAAATGAAGCAATCAACACTTACAGGCATACTTCTCAAATGACACTAAACCAATCCTACCATGAAATTTACAATTTGACACAGCATCTAATAGTGGCTGAAGCTTCTCTCATGGAGTCAGCCCTGGGCACTGTATTTTTAATATTGTTTTCATCACCTACTATAGCTTTCTTCAACTATTTGTCTGAAGCTGACCTTTCTGTGCCTGCGCTGCTCACACCACTTAATTAAGTCACACTTGTTTTTCTGAGCTTAAAGTACAGTCATTAGGACATGGGCGGATGTGAATGTGCAAATTGTGCCTTTTTTGGCATTTAGAGATGTACTAATCTATACTTGGTTATTTCCACCGAAAATGTGCACCTTCATAATTTAAAATTTATGGATTACTATTTGTAGTAACTTTTAATATGGTAAAAAAGTAGTGTTTTAAAATATTTGTTAATATAAGGAATACAGCACTAACTTTTGGCAAATTTTTGACAGAATAGGCTACAATTAGAACTTTTTACTGATATCCAGGTCTACATCAGAAGACTTCCCCTTATTTACCACCATGGTGACAATGGTTTTAGCAGACAGGAAGTGTGGGAAAATCTGAAACAAAGACAGGACAGCAGTTAGAACTGACATGAGTTTCTAGTCTTCTACTTTATTAAAAGAATTATGTTTTATTTATTTCTGTTGCTGTTGCAGATTTTCTCTTATTTCCTGTTTGGTAAATCAGTTGTCATCAAGACAGGTAGTGATGGGAAATCTTTTTTTAACAGAGCAGCAGTGAAAACCAGTATGGGTTATGATTCTTCTCCACTCTATCCACAATCAGAAAAAAAGACGAAAAGTTGTGGCTGAACATGGACAAGTATATTTTGGCTGAACACTTTGATATACTAGCAACTCTGATATATGGCAAACCCAAAGGGGAGATGCAGAGTTTATAATTCATAGAAGGTGTTTGGTAGCCAACATCCCTCAATAAAGACACTGAAAATTTTAAATAAATAAAAATATATATATACTTTTGAGATTTAAGTTTAAAGAACCTTTGCATTTTGTAGACTAGTCTTTGTTACACGTTTTGTCTTGGTGGAGCCCTTGTTATAATTTTTTTAAGTGCTAAAAATAATTATACCTATAGCCCATGGTATATTAGCATGATCATAATGTTTTAACAAAAAAAGACCAAAGAATGTGGTCTACCTGTCAGAAACCATGAATCAGACTGAGACAGAAGTACAGTTAAACCACACTTGTTTAATAATAATAAAAAAAGGTAAACAGAGTAAATGTAGTCAAAACCAGAAACACAGGAGAGCGTCTCTAGAGATGTGACCAAGGTGAAGGCAGAGATCATCTGGACTGGATGGCTTAAGTAGGCAAGACCGACGAGCAGGATCATCAACAGGTGAGTCACTGTGGAGACATAGGAGCTGGCAATTAGTCGACAGCTGAGTGGTCAGCTCAGAGAAGGAAGGGCTAGGCCCAGCCCTGACAGTACCCCTTGCTCAATGACCCCCCCCCCTCGGAGGACAACCAGGCTTGAGGTGAAAAAGTCTATGGAAATCACGGAGGAGGACAGGGGCATGTACGTCTGGGGATGGGACCCAAAAGCGTTCCTCCGGACTGTACCCTTTCCGATGCACCAGGTACTGTATGCGCCCACAGAACCTACGGAAGTCAACAATGGACTGTACTTCATACTCCTCATGATTCTCAACCTGAACAGAGTGAGGACATGGCACCGAGGTGGTAAAGCAGTTGCAGACCAAAGGTTTTAATAAGAAGACATGAAATACATTTGAGATACGCATATTAGAAAGAAGGTCTAATGCGTAAGCCACTGGATTAATTCTGCAAAGAATACGGAAAGGCCCAATAAACCGAGGTGCGAACTTCAGAGAGGGAACATGAAGTCGGAGGTTGCGAGATGACAGCCAGACCCTATCCCAGGGTGGCCAGTAGCCTTGGGAGAATGGCAAGTCTGGAGCACGGCAGTACGGAGACTCTCTGGGACAAAACAGAGGTCACAAGATTTCTAAGGAGCATGGACCTAAACAGCAAGAATTTTGTCACCCAAAGGAGAAGTGAGACTTGTGCGAACTGTAGCCAGAATATGATCAGGAGGAATCACAGGAACCGGAACTGACTCCATCTTGGAAGTGGAGTAAAATTGTTGTGACGAATCGTCGGCCCTTACATTCTTAGTACCGGGTAAGAATAAGACAATGTAATTGAAACTTGACAAGAAAAGAGCCCATCACGCCCTTCTGGGAAAGAGGCGTTTAGCCTCAGACAAGAATGTGAGATTCTTATGGTCAGTAAGAATGAGAACCGGCACAGTGGTACCTTTGAGGAGATGTCTCCATTCTTTCAGGACTAAAATGATCATTAACAGCTCTCTGTCACCGATCTCGTAATTGCACTCTGCAGGTGACAATTTCTTGGAAAAGTAGCCATAAGGATGCATAACGCTCTCAGAGGCAGGACTTTGAGACAGAAGGGCACCAACTCCAGTCTCAGAAGCATCAACCTCAAGGATAAAAGGTAATGTAGGATCGGGATGTGCCAACACAGGGGTAGAAACAAAGGCAGCCTTGAGACTCTCAAAGGCCTTAATGGACTTTGGAGACTAACTCTGTGGGTTACCGTCCTTTCTAGTCATATCAGTTAGGGGCTTCACCAGAGACGAAAAGTTACGAATAAACTTCCGATAATAGTTGGCAAAGCCAAGAAAACGCTGCAGAGGACGTAAACCCATGGGTTGGGGCCACTGTAGGACTTCTGAAAGTTTCTCTTGGTTCATCGAGAAACCAGCAGTGCAGATGACATAACCCAGGAATTGAACATGTTCACGATGGAATTCGCACTTCTCCAATTTACAATAGAGATTGTTCTCTCTTAGTTTCTGAAGCACATGACAGACACCTGTGTGGTGGCTCTCCAGGGACTTGGAAAATATGAGGATATCGTCGAGATAAACCACCACACATAACTGCAACAAATCTCGGAGGACATTGTTAATAAATTCCTGGAAAACTGCAGGGGCGTTACAAAGGCCAAAAGGCATTACGAGGTACTCATAATGGCCTGTTCTGGTATTAAACACAGTTTTCCACTCATCCCCCTCCTTAATCCTCACCAGATTGTTTGCCCCTCTCAAATCAAGCCTCGTGAAAACTGTTGCTCCCTTGAGATGATCAAATAACTCCGTAATCAACAAAATATGATAGGCATTCTTAATCGTGAAACAATTGAGACCCCTATAATCAATACAAGGTCCCTGTTCCCCACTCTTCTTCTTCACAAAGAAACCAGCACCAGCAGGAGATGAGGATTTGCGGATAAAACCTCGAGAAAGTGCATCTGCAACATACTCCTCCATGGCCTTCGCCTACTGTCAGAAACCATGAATCAGCCTAAGACAGAAGTACAGTTAAATCACAGTTGTTTAATAAATCACTGAAGAAGTTCTACGCCATTGGAGTCTCTCCCCCTTTTTTCTCCCTTTTTATGCCGGATCTATGGAAACACTCGTTCATTGCGATATAGGAACGGTCTCCCGGGAATGCGCCGTTTAGGTGCTCTTCACTAATGCTGACCGGCTATCTTGGAAGGAAGTTAAAGAGATCCCAACAGTGTTCCTGTGGCTCCTGATTGATCTATTAAGCCTGCATTGACCCCCCCTGAATAAGGGCGGTTGCAGGCTTTCTGGTGAGCCTCCACTGTTTATTCTAAGGTGACGGGCAGCACTGGTGGTGAGAGTTCAGACCCAGGGTCTCCCATTGAATATTTCCAATCTGGATATCTTCATTCACAAACTATTTTTTCACAATTTTTTGTGGTTTTGTGTTTCAGCTATGCACTGTCTATTTGATTCATTTTTTACGGACTTTTATCATTTTATCATTTGCACTTGATTCTCATCTTTATTGATTGGCACAATTGCACTTGTTGCTATTATATATAATTGTATTATACACAATTTTATTATTTGTGGTACTTATCTAGCGCTGCACTCATATTTTTATATTTACACTTCTTTAATAGTAATAAAAAAACATAAACAGAGTAAACTTAGTCAAAACATAGCCAGAGTTCAGCAATCAGAACAGATAGTCAGACAACCCAAAATGTCAAGGAGCCAGAAGGAATGTCAGCCAAGCAAGTCTTTAACAGAAACGCAGGAGAGCATCTCTAGAGATGTGACAAGGCGAAGGCAGAGATCATCTGGACTGGATGGCTTAATTAGGCAGGACCGATGAGCAGGATCATCAACAGGTGAGTCACTGTGGAGAGATAGGAGCTGGCAATTAGCCGACAGCTAAGCGGCCAGCTCGGAGAAGGAAGGGCTGAGCCCAGCCCTGACACTACCAAGCTTATTTGACACCCAGATTTTTATTACTTCACCCCCCCTTTTTTTTTGTTATTGCTCTAAACATAATCATTTCCAGTAGTAAATTTGAGATGCATAGTAACAGAATTGAACCCCTTACTTTAGTAATAGGTATGGAGATGGTTGCTTACATTGGTGTTTATTGGAAAATTGCAAACTTGCATGGGTGGTCAGTGTAAGTGGGAGATCGATTCACCATTGCTCACTGCTCAAGAAACACCTAGCACCCTTAAGAGGAACCCCAGTGTACCACAGAACCCTAGTAGAGAAACGCAGTTGTAGAATATATTAGCATATGACTTGTGTACTTCCTGTAAAGGCAGAATTTTGTATTATAATAATAGATCAAGTTCCCATTCTCTCTTTTCATTACAGAGTCCCTTTATTTAAAATCTGGTGTTTGCTCCAAAATAGATAGTGCTTAAATTCATTTTGACAATTACAACAAAGGCTAAAATCATTCCCCTCCCCACATGCCTACATTTTTGTCTACCTGCAATTTAAATTACACAGTAGGTTGCAAATGTGATTACATTATAAATGCTATACAGATTTTGTCTTCTATATCCGTTTTCTGTATACTACACAGCTCTCTACAGTGTGATGGTAACATACCTAAGCATTGTTACATCATACACAATGGCCAAGTGTTTTACTATAAACTATTTTTAAAGGCACTCTGTCACTTCCCTTGAAAAATCAACAATTGCTTTCTACAATAGAAGACTGTAAATACTTACATCTCTAGTGGGCTACAAATCAAAACTCCATCACCACTGCCTCTGCCAAAGTTTCAGCATAGTTGGAACAGAAAATTGGAGCACCAAACAAAAAAGTTGAAATCAAGATATAAAGATTTTATTGCAAATCTGTGATACATTTGAGGCTTAAGGGATCCTCTGGCTGTAGACAAAATTACATTTTTTAAAGTCTTGGTGTCTTTTATCTGGATTTCAACTTTTCAGTGTGGAGCTCCAATCTTTTTATCTAACTATAATGTGGCATTCCAATATTTCCTTGGGAGTTCATCAGTATATGGAAGCAGCCCATACTACCCAGATACACCAGTGGTATAATAACAGTATATTTTTGAACAAATCAATCATTTGTACTAAGCAATATCAACTTTACTTTTACTATGAGAATTGAATGCCTGCATAGGGTAAAAGGGTTGTGTCCAAGAAAGTTTGTGATGAGAAATATTTATAAAAGAGCAGCAGCAAAAACCTCCACTGTGCCCTGTGGCTTCTCCCACTATCTTTCGTATTGCGTTGCTGCTAAATCCTGAAATAGGGGTCAGAGAAAGGAACCACAGGAGTTGACACAGGCATTTGACACTCCAGGAAGTGTTAACTGTTAAAGGCTTTGCCAGAGGCTTCAGTGCTGGAAAGCAGAGGAATTTAGACTCCCTGCCCATGAAACAGATCAGTACCGCTGTGTTTTATTGCAGGGAGCCAGTGTTTATATTTTTTGGAGAAGAGAGAGTCAGTTTAAAATGTTATGAATGCAATGTTTCTGCAATACAATTAACCTTAAAAGTTTAATAGTAATATGGTGAAATTTCTGTACAAGAAATAAATAATAAAAAAAAAAACTTCTAGTAGTTTGCTTCAACTTTTGACTGTTTCAGAAGCTGACCTTTCTGTGCCTCCAGCTCACACTGCTTAATTAAGAAGTTGAATTAGTTTCAGCTAAGCTTAAAGTACAATAATTAGCATAAGATGGAATATAGGCGAGCAAATGTCATCAAACTATATAATAATATATGCATGCAGGTCTTCTCCAAACATGTGTTTTCATAATGTTTTCATAATGTACAGCTTACTTTTTTTTTATGTACACGGTAAAACAATGCAGAGGTAATCAATAAACCATTTACCTATTCTCTTTGGGCTATTTAAAAAAGAGGACTAGTTGTATGTTGTCACTAGTCAACATTGAAGGTACATGTCTCCCCTGATAGATTTGACTCTGAGCAGGGCCGTCTTTAACGCAGGGCAAAAGGGGCAGCTGCCCTGGGGCCCAAAGCAGCTGCCGCTTAGGCCTTGCGCAGTTTTCCCTGAGTAGCGGGTGCAGCCGATCTCCCCCCTGCTGTCCCAAGTGGCAGTCAAAATATGACAAGAGAGCGGGACAGCTGCGGGCTTTATGTGCTTGAGCCCACTCCTCCTGCTTCTCCCTCTGTCAGGAGCTGCGAACCGAAGTGACAGCGAATGACAGAGCGATGCTCCATGTTCCTCCTGCCCCCACCCCCGCCTGACAGACCTGTGTAGCACAGAGCCGAGTGAATTGTTCTGGCTGTCTGCTACAGGTCTGATAGGCGGAGACTGTGTTGCACCACCATGTGTGAGAAAGAACACCGTGGAGAGAAGGGGAAGGGGATTCACATGTGCAGACAATTGGGGGTACAGAGGTGAACATGGGGGGTACAGAGGTAAACGTGGATGGGGGTACAGAGGTGTGGAGGAGGAGGGGGGTACAGAGATGAACGTGGATGGGGGGTACAGAGGTGTGGTGGAGAAGGGGGGTACAGAGGTGAACGTGGATGGGGTACAGAGGTGAACGTGGATGGGAGGTACAGAGGTGTAGAGGAGGAGGGGGGGCACAGAGGTGAATGTGGATGGGGGGGTACAGAGGTGAACGTGGATGGGAGGTACAGAGGTGTAGTGGAGGAGGGGGGGTACAGAGGTGAATGTGGATGGAAGGATACAGAGGTGAACGTGGATGGGGGGGTACAGAGGTGGACGGGGGATACAGAGGTGAATGTGGATAGGGGGTACAGAGGTGAACTGCGGATGGGGGGTACAGAGGTGGACAGGGGATAGAGAAGTGAGCTGTGGATAGAGGGGTACAGAGGTGAGCTGTGGATTGGGGGGAATCAGAGGTGAACATGGACAGGGAAAGAGAGGTGAACTGTGAATGGGGGGATGGTACAGAGGTAGACAGGGGATACAGAAGTGAGCTGTGGATGGAGGGGTACTGACGTGAACGTGGAATACAGAGGTGAACTGTGGATGGGGGGCACAGAGGTGAACTGTGGATGGAGGGGGTACAGATGTGAACTGTGGATGGAGGGGGGTACAGAGGTGAACTGTGGATGGAGGTGGGTACAGAGGTGAACTGTGGATGGAGGGGGGTACAGAGGTGAACTGTGAATGGAAGGGGGTACGGAGGTGAACTGTGGATGGAGGGGGTACAGAGGTGAATGTGGATGGGGGTACAGAGGTGAACGTGGATGAGAGGTACAGAGGTGTAGTGGAGGAGGGGGGTACAGAGGTGAATGTGGATGGGGGGTACAGAAGTGAACGTGGATGGGAAGTACAGAGGTGAACGTGGATGGGAGGTACAGAGGTGTAGTGGAGGATGGGGGGTACAAAGGTGAACGTGGATGGGGGGTACAGAGGTGAACTGTGGATGGAAGGGGGTACAGAGGTGAACTGTGGATGGAGGGGGTACAGAGGTGAACATGGATGGGGGGTACAGAGGTGAACGTGGATGGGAGGTACAGAGGTGTAGTGGATGGAGGGGGGTACAGAGGTGAACTGTGGATGGAAGGGGGTACAGAGGTGAACTGTGGATGGAAGGGGGTACAGAGGTGAACTGTAGATGGAGGGGGGTACAGAGGTGAACTGTGGATAGAGGGTGTACAGAGGTGAACTTTGGATGGAGGGGGGTACAGAGGTGAACTGTGGATGGAGGGAGGTACAGAGGTGAACTGTGGATGGAGGGGTGTACCGAGGTAAACTGTGGATGAAGGGGGGTACAGAGGTGAACTGTGGATGAGGGTGCAGAGGTGACCAATAGATGGTTACATGAGGGGAGGGGGGGGGGAATATGCAAGTACTGCCCCTTGTGCTGATTTTTTCTGTGCCCTGTATGATACAAACACCTCACAGTACACATTCCCAGTCCCTGTGTGTCATCCTGGACTCCTCTATCTCCCTCTTCCCCTCATCATCCTGGACTCCCCTAGTCCCCCCCGCATCATCTTGAACTCCCCCATCCCCTCCCCAATCATCCTGGACTCCCCTATCTCTCTCCCCCTGCTATCATTATTATTATTATACAGGATTTATATGGCGCAGACAGTTTGCGCAGTGCTTTACAACATGAGGGCAGACAGTACAGTTACAATACAATTCAATATATGTTTACGTGTGTGTTTGTTTTTTGGAGTGTTGAAGGTGGAGAGAAAATTTGCAGGGGGGGGGCCAAGAAAATGTTTGCCCAGGGTCCAATCAATATTAAAGATGGCCCTGAGTCTGAGAATCCCAGTATGGAGTTAAAACATATATACTCAGGGCCCTTTAGAATAATATAAACATAAACAACTGTGAAAAGTAAACATGGTACACATCCATCTAAGAGAGTGGTTATCAACCTCCCTAGTGTCATGACCCCGTGATAAAATCCCCCAAGTCGTGGGGACCCCTAACAGTAAAATTATTTTCATATTGTGGGTTATCGGTACCCAAGGCAAGACAAGTGATTTGTGCCCCAACCTACGGACATTTAACGCTCCCCGAGTCCCTTCCACTCGTACAGTATTAAAACCACTTATGGTACATTTTAGGATGTACCACTCTTTCTCTTAGTTCTCCTTTCTTTCCCTTTTCTTTCTATCCCAATTTCTTGGGGTTTTTTCCCCCTTTCCCTCTCTCTAGCCGTCGTTCTTGTTCTCTTATTCTTTCTCCCCCTTTTCTTTGTTCCTCCCCCTCTTTTCCTCTCCCTTCCATGTAGTCTCTATTTTTATTCCTTCTCTTACTCCTTGCTGGGGGAGTGGGGGAAATGGGATAAGTGGCAGTGCTGGTGGGGAGATGAACGAGTGGCAGTGCTGGTGGGGGGTGGGATGAGTGGCAGTGCTGGCGGGGAGTTGAGATGAGTGGCAGTGATGGTGGGGGGGAATGGGATCAGTGGCAGTGCTGGGGGGAGATCTGATCAGCTAACTTAGGTACTCTTGATTAAGGTCATCTGCTGATCTGAGAACTGTAGTGGGGACTTTTAATGGCAACTATAATCACAGGTAGTGTTACTCACTGTGTCTCCCAGCAGTGACACCTATGCTGAAATCAGGAGATAGGGTCTCCTCCAGCCCCTCTAACTTCACATTCCTCACCAGTCAGCTGACCTCTAGTCTCTGCCCCTCAGCCATGCTGTGAACTGACTGGGCGGCTGTGAAGAGGCTGAGTGGGCGGCCGCGGGCTCCAGGAACTGCCCAGCTGGGTGGCCATGAAAAGGCTGGGAGAGCGCTGCGGGATTCAGGAAAAGCCCAGAATTCCGTGACCCCTGGCAAATCGTCATTTGACCCCTGGGGGGGTCCCGACCACCAGGTTGTGAACCACTGATCAAAGATAACCTTCTTTCAGAAGTGTACTTTTAACCTATTCAACGTATATATTGTCAGCATGAGACACTGCTGTAAAGTTTGCTGGAACATAAGTCTTTAAAAGTTCTTAAAAGTTACTCTTAAAGCAGCTTTATAGTCAGCAAATCTGGACTTGAGTAAAGACATTAACCCTTTTGTGACCTGAGCCATTGATACATAGATATGTAGACCAAATTTTCCAGTATCTGTATGCATGTAAAAAAGTATCATCTTTCTTGAATTTAGTAGTACTGTACTTGTATCTGACAATTACAGTATTAAAGAGATGAGTATTGCCAACTTCAAGTTGAAGTGGCATCAACAGTGCTGTCTGTGGGCTGTAGTCTGCTTTTGTCAATGAACCCTCCAGCCTACATACAGATACCAGTCTGCTCCATTAACAGAAACAAAACGCATACGGTATTTAGGTGTTTTCTCAAATACCGCATATGATCCTGAAATTGCATAAAGCAAAAACGCTTGGTAAATACTGCATAAAACAGGAGTGCAAGTCAATTTACAAAAAAAAAATGCATGCGCACGGTAAATAAGTAGTGGTCCCAACATGTTTAAGGAACCGGCATCCGCCAGCATCCTTAACAACCAGTAAACAACCTGGTTGTTAAGGAGTGGACTGCTGGACTGCTTAACAACAGATGAGTCATCAGCTGTCAGTAGACTTCCCTGCTGACAGCTGAAAGTAAGAAAAAAAATTCAGACAATAAAATTAAGAAAAAAACCCAGTGTGGGGTCCCCCCTAATCCATACCAGGCCCTTCAGATCAGGTCTGGTATGGATTTCGAACCCCCACGCCTAAATGTAAAAAAAAATGGTGTATTGTCCCCCCAAAATCTATACCAGACCCTTATTCAAGCATGCAGCCTGGCAGGTCAGGAAAGGGAGGGGACGAGCATGCGCCCCCCCCCTTTACCATACACATGCCTTCAACATGGGGGGGTGCTTTGGGGAAAGGGGACAAGGGCCTCTTTCCCACAACCTAGGCCGGTGGTTGTGGAGGTCTGAAGGTGGGGAACAAGGGGGCCATGGATACTGCCCCCCATGTGAATGAGTAGGGGTACATAGTACCCTTACTTATTCACCAAAAAAAGGTGTAGTGTAAAAAAACACATTAGATAGTTTTTGACAAGTCTTTATACAAAAAAAAATAATAAATAAATGTCCACCGCTATAGATCAATTGTCAAACATGACACTCGCTCCCACCGTTGACCCAAAAGAAAGAAAAAAAAAGCTGAGCTCGCACAGAAGGCTCCCGCTGTCTGCCAGCTCCACCGTTTGACAGTTCTTAAATAACTAAGGAGTGGGGCCGACCGTGATGTCACTGGGTTATCCCACCCCCTGGTGACATCATCGCCCCAGCATGCTCCCCTGCCCCAAACACCCCTCATGTTACTCTCGCTCATCCCCTCCCTTTCCTGACCTGCCAGGCTGCATGTTCAGATAAGGTTCTGATATGGTTTTGGGGATGGGGACACCACACAATTTTTTTTTATTTTGGCATGGAAGTTCCCCTCAACATCCATACCAGGGTTCAGTATGTTTTCAGGGATCCAGATAACAGATTTATTATACTTAAATTTATTTTGACAGGGAGTGAACTTACGATAGCAAATGTGTACGTCCCTCATGCAGCACAAGCAACAATTTTTTTCCAGCATTTTTTTAAATTGGAGAGGTACTCTTCACCCCATATGTTCATTGGCGGTGATTTTATCCTTATGGCCCATCCACAACTAGATAGAAGTACCACTTCTCTATCCTCCAAATCCTTCCCCAAATCATTAACTAAATCCATACAGTCATTTCAATTGATATATTCTTGGCAATCTTATAACATTGGAGCTAAAGACTTTACATTTTACTCCCACCCTCATGATTCCTTCACCAGACTGGATTACATCTATTGTGTTCCTATTATTTTAGCCGACTCCACCAAGTCTGGAATGTATCTCTTCCCATGGTCAGACCACAATATTATAGCTTTATCCACCACTCTTATTAGTCTTTCAGAGATTCCATATACATGGTGTCTGAATTACTCTATGCTCACTGAACCTATTGTCTGTCGCTTCCAATTTCACCAATGTGCTATATATATATATATATATATATAAATGCTATATATCATATATATGAGCAAGTAGGAGGCTGATTGAGCTACACAATTTACTTCGGAGGACTGGAATACTATGCTGAATAATTTGCATAAATGCACTTGCCACTATAGAGACCGCCCTTAAAATATTGACCAGGTGGTATTATACCCCCTCTAAACTCCAAGCTATCTTTCCTGGAACTTCTGGACTAGGTTTTTGTGCTCGTCCACTCATAGGTTCCTTCAAACATACCTGCTGGGAAAGCGGACAAATTTCTTCTGTGTGGAGCAAGGTATCCTCTATAGCTTCAGCTATATCAGGCACACCTTTAAATCTTACAATGTCAATGTGCCTTCTTGATGCCCCATTTCCGGGTGTCTTAAAGAAGAGAGGTTAATTCACACTATTCGTGTGTCGACTGTATGGGCTTTTGCTCTACACTGGAAGTCCTTAACAGTTTCCTTGTCCACAATATTGGATTGAGTTGATGATGTCATGTTGATGGAAAGGATCTTATCTACCTGATAGGATAAGATGCACTTGTTTACTTGTAACTGGGATGCATGGAAGACCCATCAGCAGATCCTGATACCTTGAACTGATACAATACTTACTTATGTCACCATAGATTGAATAATCAGTTCCATTAGGCATATTTTTGACTTTTAATGTACCTATATCTGTAGATTTACTGATTAATATGTCTTGGAAATACTCTGTATGCTTCTGGTGTTGTTTGTTTAATGACTTAAAACTGTAATGCCGCGTACACACGATCGAACATTCTTACAACAAAATCCTGGATTTATTTTCGACGGATGTTGGCTCAAACTTGTCTTGCATAGACACGGTCACACAAATGTTGTCGATAATTCTGAACTTCAAGAACGCGGTGACGTGCAATACGTACAACGACCCGAGAATAATGAAGTTCAATAGCCAGTGCAGCTCTTCTGCTTGATTCCGAGCACGCGTGGAATTTTGTGCGTTGGAATTGTGTACACACGATCGAAATTTCTGACAACGGATTTAGTTGTCGGAAAATTTGAGAACCAGCTCTCAAATTTTTGTTGTCGGAAATTCCGACAACAAATGTCCGATGGAGCCTACACACGGTCGCAATTTCCGACAACAAGCTCACATCGAACATTTGTTGTTGGAAATTCTGACCGTGTGTATGCGGCATAATTGTGACATATATCCTTTTTTGTATATTGTCATAATATTATGTATTTTATTTTATATAAATAAATAGTTTGTAAACAAAATCCATACCAGACCCGATGGGCCTGATATGGATTGGGGGGATCTAACAATGTTTTCTTTTCTTAATTTTTATTGCTGGCATTTTTTTTTACTTTTAGCTGTCAGCAGGGAAGCACGGTGACAGCTGATACCTCATCGGTTGTCAAAGACATGGCGGCTGCCCCCTCCTTAACAACCATTACAGTTGCTGATTATTAAGGACACCAGTGGACTGGTCGTCCGCTCCTTAACAACCAGCTAGTGACAGCCTGTAGTAAGGACGCTGGCTACTGCTGATGGTAAATTACCACAGGCTTTCACTTTTAAAATACTGCATGACTTCATAAAATAACGCATGCAGTATTTTAGTAGCGTTTTTTAGTGAATACTAAAAACCTTTTTTTTAAATGCTATGCGGTATCTTACCACATACTCGGATGTGGTAAGATACCGCTTTGTGAATGGAGCCATCATAGCTAACATGATTGGGACATGATCGACATCGCATGACTTGAAACTGCTCTGGTTCCTGATCATCAGGGATCATGGGAACCGTCAACTTCCATCTGTGCAAAGTGTCAGCTGGTGGCTCTCAAAGGAAAGACATTTAATAATGTATTGTTAATATACAGATTGGGTGGATGAGGGGTTAATGTCCAACACCAGCCAAGTCATTCTCTAAGACTTGTAGAAATTGGAAAAGGTTATTGTTGTCTTTGTCCTTATTGGATAGACGTCCTCTAATTTCATGCTCCACTTCTAACACACAATGTGAATTCAGACAGCATGAGAAACCTAACACAGGTGCTATTATTTTTTTTTTAATTGTTATTTATGTCTCTGTTGGAGTAATTTTACATCCTGTCCTAGTAATAGGTGGACATGAAGCAAGAAAAATCTTCCTAATACTGAACAACCTATTTGTATGAAAATAATAGGAAAGTTGTTAACAAATGTAATAATCTACCGGATGTGAGCAATACCCTGGAAGAAGTGAAGTTAAAAATAAGTCCAATGGGGTTAAATATAACTCTCGAATACTAATGCCCCGTACACACGGTCGGATTTTCCGACGGAAAATGTGTGATAGGACCTTGTTGTCGGAAATTCCGACCGTGTGTGGGCTCCATCACACATTTTCCATCGGATTTTCCGACACACAAAGTTTGAGAGCAGGATATAAAATTTTCCGACAACAAAATCCGTTGTCGGAAATTCCGATCGTCTGTACACAAATCCGACGGACAAAGTGCCACGCATGCTCAGAATAAATAAAGAGATGAAAGCTATTGGCCACTGCCCCGTTTATAGTCCTGATGTACGTGTTTTACGTCACCGCGTTCAGAACGATCAGATTTTCCGACAACTTTGTGTGACCGTGTGTATGCAAGGCAAGTTTGAGCCAACATCCGTTGGAAAAAATCCTAGGATTTTGTTGTCGGAATGTCCAAACAAAGTCCGACCGTGTGTACGGGGCATAAGAGTATGTACAAAAGAGAAAATCCAGATGTCTGTCAAAAACTACATTATTTTTCAGCATATGTTATAGGTATTAGTAGAACGGTGACAACAAGTATAACTAGTATCACTTAACTATGACCAGAGGAAATAGTCTACTTGGAGTACAGCCTGTAGGATGAACAAGTCTCTTTTGCTGACTTAAGAGAGTCTATTGTGGGAATGAATCTATGCGAAGAACTACCTCAATATGTTTTTATAAACTCTAACAAACCTACAAACTGTATATTCATAAGAGTCACAAGGACTTTAAAATATTAGAAAATAACCAACCCACTTTTGAGGTTCAGATGAATAAGACAGTCTGTGTGATTTTAATGGGTCTTTTTTTAGTGTGCAGTTCACTACGTACTTTCATTTTCAGTCTTGACATAGGTCATCCACTTGACACATTTTCAATTAATTTGTGTATTATTGGGTCTTGCCAACAGGTCAGAGGAATCTTAGTAAGGCTTTGAAATTCATTTTAAAGGTGTCCTGTACTATATGTGGGTAAGCTGTATTTTAAAGACTCTTCCAAGCTATATCTTTATTTCCTTGTAGACCTATCAAGTGTAACAAAGATCAGGAAATTAAGTTCCACGTGTAAACAAAGCAGGCCAACAGAGAAAGATGTTTTACCTGCTTTAAATCCCACACTGACTGGGGGAAACCTGACCTAGTAAATAGCATCTATACTTGGAGTAATCACAGTGCTCACCACTAATTAACTTACACAAACTAACATCCACAAAAAAGACAAACTGGGAAACTCACAGCTTTAAATTGACTTTTATCAGCATGTAAAGAACAACAAGACTTCAGCATGAATTTCCTACCCTGGCTATTTCATCTGGAAAGCCATAGCTTATCAAAGTCTTTATTCAAGAAGAATTTTTTTACATGAATTGGTTCCAGAAGGGAAAAAGTACATGTAATACTTTGTCTCATCTTCCCTTGGCTCATTGTTGCTCAACACAGCAATTAGCAAAGAGAAGGTTGCTTTGATAGCAAGTGCCTGTCTCTGGTTCCCATCACTTCCTAAAGAGAAGTCAGCCTCATCTCACTCTGTACTTTGTCATAATAAGAACTGAATAATGTTAAAAAGGGATATGTTTTCTTTAAGATCTATATATTGAGCAGACAGAGCCAAATTCTAAGTCTTCAGGGATATGTTCCTAGGCCCCTCATCAAGAGTCCTAGTTATAGTCCACCACCCCCCAAAACCCCTCCCCCCACACACACCCTCCAAATCACATCAAATAGTGGGTGTGGTCATATTTCACAAACAGTAGAAGGGTCTTAAAGGGGCATTAAATATCAGGATTGCATTACATACAGAGTTCATGGGGGTTACACACAGAGTTCAGAGCTGTCACTTGTAAACACAGAAACCAGACTTCTGTGTTTACAAGTGATTGTGGTGAGCGGGCACCAAAGGGTCTGAGCCAGAGGTGGTGGAACTGAGTTCCACCAAGTTCCCCCTGAAAAAAAGCCCTGGTCTTATTAGATATCTTGTAATGTATCTGTTGCTGCACAATCACACACTTATGGAAGAAACTGAATTCTCTAAAATTAATATAGCCACATAAACTGAAAATAATTTGAACAATGTAAGATGGCATATGTATAATTCATAAACAAAAATAAGACACAATAGATCAGATTTGAAGACTAAATGTATTCACAGTTTCAGAAGTGGCCACACAACAGAAGCAACAGTACTAAATGAATACACAATCTTATAAGTGGTCCAAAAACAGGGGCAACCGTACAGAGATTATAATACAGGGATTGTTCATGAGAAAATACATTTCTGCTATTTTAATTACAGATATTGGGAGCAAAATCCCCCCCCCCTTTTTATTGGATTGTCCATGCATGTCTCCAGTGAAAAACTGTACATAATGACAGGGGATGCAGGTTTAAAACCTTTTTTAAAACCTTTTTTTTATTTTAAGTAAAAGGACTAGGCATATTAGGGACTAGAAATGCAATACTCCTAACGCACACGTTCCTGCACAAATGGCTGTATCTTAGATTGGGTGCTGAATTGACCAACGGCTGGAACCGACTGCAATCATGAGAAGGGCAGGGACCCCTTCATCAGGGTACGATAGCGTCTACAAATGGGATATATTTAGGGAATTTTTAATTATTAATTTTTTTCTACTAATAACAGCAGCGATCAGCGACTTATAGCGTGATTGCGATATTGCGGCAGCCAAATTGGACACTAGCTGACACTTTTTTGGAGATCAGTGACATTATTACAGTGATCAATGTCACTGTAGTAATGACACTGGCTGGAATGGTGTTAACATCAGGGGCGATCAAAGGGTTAACTGTGTGCCTAGCTGGTGTTTCAGTGTAGTAGGGGAGCTGCTTTTACTGGTGGAAAGCAAGGCTTGGTGTTCCTGCTTTACAGGAACACAGATCAATGCCTTCTGTACTGACAGAACAGCAATCTGCCTGGTTTACATAGGCAGATTGCTGTTCTGCCTGTGTACTGAACGATGATCAGGTTCAGGTGGACATCAGTTCCTGGGGACCCACTATGTAGAATCACAGTGGAAGCATGCTGCTGGCAATGCGCACTCGCGCCCGATACCCAGAAGTGCAGGATCACGTATATACATGACCCTGCATGGTCGCCCTGTAGCAGTAAATCTACTATGGGGCAGTCAGCAAGTGGTTAAACTTGTCAACAAGGTTGGTAATTTGGTAATCACACTGAGCTTAGAGTAAGGTCTGAATCTACCCTCTTTTATGGTTAAAATCCATATGTAGAGGAGCAGAAGACAATCTATAAATTATATATATATATATAAAGAGAGAGAGAGAGAGAGAGATATTGTGATTAAGAAGAGCTATGTGGAAGTTGGGGGCTACTGTTACTTTAGTTACAGTACTGATAATTCAGAAGATTTTCTGCCAAAATGCTCTAATACGGGGGCAGGTCCACCAGATATGAATCATTGTGCCCTCAAGCAAATAGCCTCTAAAGCATAGGGGGGATGTCCCAGGGAAAATCAATGCCAATCTGGAGGGCACATAATACCACCTTGACATAACCTTTAGACTAGCTTCTATAAGAGAGATGTTGCAAATACCTTTGTAGGAGCAGGTCCAGGATCGGGACTAGGGATGAGCCGAACACCCCCCTGTTCGGTTCGCACCAGAACTTGCGAACAGGCAAAAAATTTGTTCAAACACGTGAACACCGTTAAAGTCTATGGGAAACGAACATGAATAATCAAAGGTGCTAATTTTAAAGGCTTATATGCAAGTTATTGTCATAAAAAGTGTTTGAGGACCTGGGTCCTGCCCCAGGGGACATGGATCAATGCAAAAAAAAGTTTTAAAAACATCATTTTTTTCAAGAGCAGTGAACTTTTCGTGGGGGTCCCCCTAAATTCCATACCAGGCCCTTCAGGTCTGGTATGGATTTTAAGTGGAACCCCGCTCCAAAATTTTTAAAAAAAATGGCATGGGGTCCCCCCAAAAATCCATACCAGACCCTTATCCGAGCACGCAACCTGGCAAGCCGCAGGAAAAGAGAGGGGGACGAGAGAGCACCCCCCCTCCTGAACCGTACCAGGCCACATGCCCTCAACATTGGGAAGGTGCTTTGGGGTAGCCCCCCAAAACACCTTGTCCCCATGTTGATGAGGACAAGGGCCTCATCCCCACAACCCTGGCCGGTGGTTGTGGGGGTCTGCGGGTGGGGGCTTATCGGAATCTGGAAGCCCCCTTTAACAAGGGGACCCCCAGATCCCGGCCCCCCCCTGTGTGAAATGGTAAGGGGGTACTTACCCCTACCATTTCACTAAAAAACTGTCAAAATGTTAAAAATGACAAGAGACAGTTTTTAACAATTCCTTTATTTAAATGCTTCTTCTTTCTTTTCTTCCTTCATCTTCTTCTTCTTCTTCTTCTGGTTCTTCTTCCGGCGTTCTCGTCCAGCATCTCCTCCGCGGCGTCTTCTATCTTCTTCTCCTCGGGCTGCTCCGCACCCATGGCATGGGGGGAGGCTCCCGCTCTTCTCTTCATCTTCTTCATCTTCTTCTCTTCTTCTTTTCCTCTCTTCTTCTCTTCTTCATTTCCCTCAGCGGGCCACTCCGCATCCATGGCATGGAGGGAGGCTCCCGCTGTGTGACGGTGTCTCCTCGTCTGACGGTTCTTAAATAACAGGGGGCGGGGCAAGAAGAAGATGAAGGAAGAAAGAAGAAGCATTTAAATAAAGGAATTGTCAAAAACTTTCTCTTGTCATTTTTAACATTTTTTTTAGTGAAATTGTAGGGGTAAGTACCCCCTTACCATTTCACGCAGGGGGGGCGGGATCTGGGAGTCCCCTTGTTAAAGGGGGCTTCCAGATTCCAATAAGCCCCCCACCCGCAGACCCCCACAACCACCAGCCAGGGTTGTGGGGATGAGGCCCTTGTCCTTATCAACATGGGGACAAGGTGTTTTGGGGGGCTACCCCAAAGCACCCTCCCAATGTTGAGGGCATGTGGCCTGGTACGGTTCAGGAGGGGGGGCGCACTCTCGTCCCCCCCTCTTTTCCTGCGGCCTGCCAGGTTGCGTGCTCAGATAGGGGTCTGGTATAAATTTTTGGGGGGACCCCACGGCGTTTTTTTTTTTTGGTGCGGGGTTCCCCTTAAAATCCATACCAGACCTGAAGGGTCTGGAATGACATCATCACACTTTTCAGTCTCAGGAACAGAAGTCAAAGCAGATTTCCTTTGTCTCTGTGAGTTAAAAAAAAATAATAATAAATCCACAGCAATATCCAAATTTTAAATAACATTAATACAAAGTAAACAAATGCAAATAAGTTCTGTTATGCAAAAAGAGGTAGGACATGTAGTAAAACATGTCCAGACTTTACCTACCTAGTGTGATCTAGAGAACATATGAATGCAGGAAACAAGCAACATGATGAGCATACACAAGCGCATCTCAATGCAACATAGCATTTATAAAACAAGACCTCTAATTAAAGATATTCTGACACAGAAACCATTGCACCATAATTAGATGTTAATTACCTTTTTAATGATTTTGTGGATTCTGTGAAGTTGTTCATGCTCTCTCAGCTTTAGGTCTGACCACCTTTTCCTTAGCTGGTCCTTGGAACGTTGTACACCATGCTTGCTGTATAGGGACTCCACCACCTTCTGCGTAATTCTGTCTTTCCTGGTATTTGGCTTTGGATAATTCGCAAATCTGCCATCATAATCCCTTCTTTCCAATATCTTCACCATGGTGACCATCTCTTCAAAAGTCATAGCTGTGGCCTTTTCTTTTATTGGGCGCCGATGCCTCGTTGCAGCTGTAGAGGACTCTGCAACCTCCGCCATGTGTGCTGGTGAAGATAGCGCCAGAAGTAGAAGAAGGGCGGAGTCATCTCTGAAACAATGTGAGATCACGTGGCTATAGTAGGTGAGGTTGAAAAAAGACACAAGTCCATCCTATGTGTGTGATTATATGTCAGTATTGCATTGTAGATCTCTGTATGTTGAGGTCGTTCAGGTGCTTATCTAAATATTTGCATAATAGGTGAGCTTGAAAAAAGACACAAGTCATAACGATCATACGACGAACAATAGTATACAAGATTTATCAACTAGTTATGTCATATGCATTCAATGCTTTAATCAAAAAGCCGTCATTGTGCAGAAGACCTCCTCAGCCCACCAAATACTTACCTGAGCCCATCTCCATCCATAGCTGTAGCAGGAGTGTCGCTGTTGTACAAGATTCTCCCTCCTCATTGGCTGTAATGATAGCAGGGGGCCATTGACTCCAGCTGCTTACAAAGCATGTAGAGGTCTGTAATTGTTATCATAGGTACTCCTCAATTGAGGGAGACGGAATCTAAAACAGATATCCAGAAAATCACATTGTATGATTTTTAAATAATTAATGTGCATTTTATTGCATGAGTAGTAGTTGATCACCTACCAACCAGTAAGAATTCCAGCTCTCACAGACCTGTTATCTTTTCTTTATGAAGCCTTCCTGTTCTCCACTCATTACTTGTATTAACTGCACCTGTTTGAACTAGTTTCCTGTATAAAAGACACCTCTCCACACACTCAAACAGACTCCAACCTCTCCACAATGGCCATGACCAGAAAGCTGTGTAAGGACATCATGGATAAAATTGTAGACCTGGGATGGGCTACAGGACAATAGGCAAGCAGCTTGGTGAGAAGGCAAAGACTGTTGACACAATTATTAGAAAATGAAAGAAGTTCAAGATGACGGTCAATCTCCCTCGGCCTGGGGCTCCATGCAAGATCTCAACTCTTGGGGCATCAGTAATCATAAGGAAGGTGAGGGATCAGACCAGAACTACACGGCAGGACCTGGTCAATGACCTGAAGAGAGCTGGGACCACAGTCTCAAAGAAAACCATTAGTAACACACTACGCCGTCATGGATTATTATCCTGCAGCGCACGCAAGGTGCCCCTGCTCAAGCCAGGGTATGTCCAGGCCCATCTGAAGTTTGCCAATGACCATCTGGATGATCCAGAGGAAATGTCAGAAGGTCATGTGGTCTGATGAGACAAAAATAGAACTTTTTGGTCTAAACTCCACTCACCGTGTTTGGAGGAAGAAGAAGGATGAGTACAACCCCAAGAACACCATCCCAACCGTGAAGCATGGAGGTGGAAACATCATTCTTTGGGGCTGCTTTTCTGCAAAGGGGACAGGTTGACTGTACCGTATTGAGGGGAGGATGGATGGGGCCATGTATTGTGAGATCTTTGCCAACAACCTCCTTCCCTCAGTAAAAGCATTGAAGATGCGTCATGGCTGGGTCTTCCAGCTAGACAACCACCCAAAACACACAGCCAGGGCAACTAAGGAGTGGCTCCGTAAAAAGCACCTCAAGGTCCTGGAGCTGCCTAGCCAGTCCCCAGACCTGAACCCAATAGAAAATTTTTGGAGGAGGCTGAAAGTCTGTATTGCCCAGCGACAGCCCTGAAACCTGAAGGATCTGGAAAAGGTCTGTATGGAGGAGTAGGCCAAAATCCCTGCTGCAGTGTGTGCAAACCTGAGCAAGAACTACAGGAAACGTATGATCTCTGTGATTGCAAACAAAGGTTTCTGTACCAAATATTAAGTTCTGCTTTTCTGATGTCTCAAATACTTATGTCATGTAGTAAAATGCTAATTAATTATTTAAAAATCATACAATGTGATTTTCTGGATTTTGTTTTAGATTCCGTCTCTCACAGTTGAAGAGTACCTATGATAAAAATTACAGACCTCTACATGCTTTGTAAGTAGGAAAACCTGCAAAATCAGCAGTGTATCAAATACCTGTTCTCTCCACTGTATATCAATTACTATGTTGGTACAGATGCATTTTGCTGTTAAACATAAAAAAAAGCATGTCAAAAACAAGTTTTGTTACAACCAGACTATATGGTTGTTACAACCCATATTTTGTGCGTGCAGCCTACGAAGAAAAGTTGCCTACATCGTACATTCACACTGTAGTGATGTCATAAGAGACGGCTGGGCTGATTAACGCATGCCCAGTGCACAAACAACCGGCTGTACAAGTAGCGTGCGTGTACGAAAGACCGCTGGTATAAAATCTTCTCAAAAACACAGCTCCAACAGGTGGGACAGGTCCCTACATCCAATGCCGCACGTTGGAGAAGCTTATGCGTTTTTGGGGACAGGCCCCCCTTCCTCGGAGCTAACCCAACCAAGCAGTGAGCCACTATTTGTGTGTTTGCACATCAATACTACAGTGGGCTGGGTTATTATGGTTTTGTTCACCAGTGTGCCATAATGTTCTTCTACTGTAATAACCACAACTCTGAACCTTTACTATAAATCTGATACAGTACTAAGACCCTGCATGTGTGTGCTCCCTCCCAAGTGGGCACTCTGTTCAAAGTCCCACCTACAGGTTAGTGGTAGCTTTTTTTGAGTGGTTATAAACCATATCCCTCTATAGTGTGTATTCTCAACTAGGAGCACTAAGTATCAACTGTCTCCTGCTTCATTCCTCTGCTATCAGCATAGTTACATAGTAGGTGAGGTTGAAAAAAGACACAAGTCCATCAAGTCCAACCTATGTGAGTGATTATATGTCAGTATTACATTGCATATCCCTGTATGTTGCGGTCATTCAGGTGCTTATCTAATAATTTCTTGAAACTAAAAAGGCCCCCGCTGAGACCACCGTCCGTGGAAAGAAATTCCACATCCTTGCCACTCTTACAGTAAAGAACCCTCTACAAAGTTTAATGTTAAACCTCTTTTCTTCTAATTTTAATGAGTGGTCACGAGTCTTGTTAAACTCCCTTCTGCGAAAAAGTTTTATCCCTATTGTGGGGTCACCAGTATGGTATTTGTATATTGAAATCATATCCCTTCTCAAGCGTCTCTTCTCCAGAGAGAATAAGTTCAGTGCAGTGACGTCCCCCCTCCCGCCACCATCCAGTGCTTCTCTGGGCTGTCCCATGCCATCAAGGCCTGGAGAAAGAATTGGCCAGCGCCGGATGACGATGATAGAGATTTCCAGTGACCAGATTGTCACCAGTCATCTCTATGACCGTCAAAGGCGTGGGCACGACATTATGACATCATGCCCGGGTTCCCGGAGGTAAACACAGCCGTGATCGCGGCTGCCAGCATGAGATCAGTGATTTTTTTCTTGATCTCATGCTTTCCAGCCTGGAGGAGAGATGTGGGGTCTTATTGACCCCGCATCTCTCCATAAAGAGAACCTGTCACAATAGATTCCTATTACAAGGGATGTTTACATTCCTTGTAATAGGAATAAAAGTAATTTTAAAAAATGTAAAAAAAAGTGTAAAAATAAAAAAAATTAAAACGCCCCTGTCCCCGGTAGCTCGCGTTCAGAAGAGAACACACATGTAAGTCCCGCCCACATATGTAAACGCCGCTCAAACCACACACGTGAGGTATCGCCGTGTGCGTTAGAGCATGTGCAACAATTCTAGCACTAGACCTCCTCTGTAACTTTAAACTGGTAACCTGTAAAAATTTTCAAAGAGTCGCCTATGGAGATTTTTTAGTACCGAAGTTTGGTGCCATTCCATGAGTGTGCTCACATTTAAAGCGTGACATGTTAAGTATCTATTTACTCGGCGTAACATCATCTTTCACATTATACAAAAAAATTGGGCTAACTTTACTGTTTTGTTATTTTTTAATTCATGAAACCATTTTTTTCCCAAAAACAAAAAATTATTGCGCAAATACCGTGCAAGATAAAAAGTTGCAACGACCGCCATTTTATTCCCTAGGGTGTCTGCTAAAAAACATATATAATGTTTGGGGGTTCTGAGTAATTTTCGAGCAAACAAAATTATGATTTTTACAAGTAGGAGAGAAGTGCCAGAATAGGCCCGGTATTGAAGTGGTTATTTGCTCTTAACCACTTGAGCCCCGGACCATTATGCTGCCTAAGGACCAGAGGTCTTTTTCCAATTTGGCACTGCGTCGCTTTAACTGCTAATTGCGCGGTCATGCAATGCTGTACCCAAACGAAATTTGCGTCCTTTTCTTCCCACAAATAGAGCTTTCTTTTGATGGTATTTGATCACCTCTGCGGTTTTCATTTTTTGCGCTATAAACGGAAAAAGACCGAAAATTTTGAAAAAAAATGATATTTTCTACTTTTTGTTATAAAAAAAATCCAATAAACTAAATTTTAGTCATACATTTAGGCCAAAATGTATTCGGCCACATGTCTTTGGTAAAAAAAATGTCAATAAGCGTATATTTATTGGTTTGCGCAAAAGTTATAGCGTCTGCAAACTAGGGTACATATTCTGGAATTTACACAGCTTTTAGTTTATGACTGCCTATGTCATTTCTTGAGGTGCTAAAATGGCAGGGCAGTACAAAACCCCCCCAAATGACCCCATTTTGGAAAGTAGACACCCCAAGGAAATTGCTGAGAGGCATTTTGAACCCATTGAATATTTATTTTTTTTGTCCCAAGTGATTGAAAAATGACAAAAAAAAAAAAAAAATATTTACAAAAAGTCGTCACTAAATGATATATTGCTCACACAGGCCATGGGCCTATGTGGAATTGCACCCCAAAATACATTTAGCTGCTTCTCCTGAGTATGGGGATACCACATGTGTGGGACTTTTTGGGAGCCTAGCCGCGTACGGGGCCCCGAAAACCAATCACCGCCTTCAGGATTTCTAAGGGTGTAAATTTTTGCTTTCACTCTTCACTGCCTATCACAGTTTCGGAGGCCATGGAATGCCCAGGTGGCACAAAACCCCCCAAAATGACCCCATTTTGGAAAGTAGACACCCCAAGCTATTTGCTGAGAGGCATATTGAGTCCATGGAATATTTTATATTTTGACACAAGTTGCGGGAAAGTGACACTTTTTTTTTTTTTTTTTTTCATAAAGTTGTCACTAAATGATATATTGCTCACACAGGCCATGGGCATATGTGGAATTGCACCCCAAAATACATTTAGCTGCTTCTCCTGAGTATGGGGATACCACATGTGTGGGACTTTTTGGGAGCCTAGCCGCGTACTGGACCCCGAAAACCAATCACTGCCTTCAGGATTTCTAAGGGTGAAAATTTTTGATTTCACTCTTTACTGCCTATCACAGTTTCGGAGGCCATGGAATGCCCAGGTGGCACAAAACCCCCCCAAATGACCTCATTTTGGAAAGTAGACACCCCAAGCTATTTGCTGAAAGGCATGGTGAGTATTTTGCAGCTCTCATTTGTTTTTGAAAATGAAGAAAGACAAGAAAAAACATTTTTTTTTTTCTTTTTTCAATTTTCAAAACTTTGTGACAAAAAGTGAGGTCTGCAAAATACTCACTATACCTCTCAGCAAATAGCTTGGGGTGTCTACTTTCCAAAATGGGGTCATTTGGGGGGGTTTTGTGCCACCTGGGCATTCCATGGCCTCCGAAACTGTGATAGGCAGTGAAGAGTGAAATCAAAAATTCACGCCCTTAGAAAGCCTGAAGGCGGTGCTTGGTTTTCGGGGTCCCGTACGCGGCTAGGCTCCCAAAAAGTCTCACACATGTGGTATCCCCGTACTCAGGAGAAGCAGCAGAATGTATTTTGGGGTGTAATTTCACATATTTCCATGGCATGTTTGAGCAATATATCATTTAGTGACAACTTTGTGCAAAAAAAAAAAAAAAAATTTGTCTCTTTCCCGCAACTTGTGTCGCAATATAAAATATTCCATGGACTCGACATGCCTCTCAGCAAATAGCTTGGGGTGTCTACTTTCCAAAATGGGGTCATTTGGGGGGGTTTTGAACTGTCCTGGCATTTTATGCACAACATTTAGAAGCTTATGTCACACATCACCCTCTCTTCTAACCACTTGAAGACAAAGCCCTTTCTGACACTTATTGTTTACATGAAAAAGTTTTTTTTTTTTTGCAAAAAAATTACTTTGAACCCCCAAACATTATATATTTTTTTAAAGCAAATGCCCTACAGATGAAAATGGTGGGTGTTTCATTTTTTTTTTTCACACAGTAATTGCGCAGCGATTTTTCAAACGCATTTTTTGGGGAAAAAACACACTTTTTTTAATTTTAATGCACTAAAACACGCTATATTGCCCAAATGTTTGATGAAATAAAAAAGATGATCTTAGGCCGAGTACATGGATACCAAACATGACATGCTTTAAAATTGCGCACAAACGTGCAGTGGCAACAAAATAAATACATGTTTAAAAGCCTTCAAAAGCCTTTACAGGTTACCACTTTAGATTTACAGAGGAGGTCTACTGGAAAAATTACTGCACTCGATCTGGCCTTCGCGGTGATACCTCACATGCATGGTGCAATTGCTGTTTACGTTTGACGACAGACCGCCGCTTGCGTTCGCCTTAGCGCGAGAGCAGGGGGCGACAGGGGTGTTTTTTTTTTTTTGTTTTTTTTTCTTTATTATTTTTTTGCTTTTTTAATCTTACTTTTAAACTGTTCCTTTCATATTTTTTTTTTTAATCATTTTTATTGTTATCTCGGGGAATGTAAATATCCCCTATGATAGCAATAGGTAGTGACAGGTACTCTTTTTTGAAAAAATTGTGGTCTATTAGACCCTAGATCTCTCCTCTGCCCTCAAAGCATCTGACCACACCAAGATCGGTGTGATAAAATGCTTCCCCAATTTCCCAATGGCGCTATTTACATCCGGCGAAATCTAAGTCATGAAATACTCGTAGCTTCCGGTTTCTTAGGCCATAGAGATGTTTGGAGCCACTCTGGTCTCTGATCAGCTCTATGGTCAGCTGGCTGAATCACCGGCTGCATTCTCAGGTTCCCTGTTGAGACAGGAGAGCCAGAGAAAAACACGGAAGACGGTGGGGGGGGGGGCATTCCCTCCCACGGCTTGTAAAAGCAGTCTAGAGGCTAATTAGCCGCTAGGATTGCTTTTACATGAAAGCCGACCGCTGGCTGAAAAGAATGATACCAAGATGATACCTAAACCTGCAGGCATCATTCTGGTATAACCACTCAAAGTCGTGAATGGCGTACCTGAAGACAAAAAAATGGTTAACAATGGTTAACAATAAAGCACAGTAAAGTGTAAATAATTACACACCTGAAAAACAAACATGATAAAACATAATAACAATAACAATAACAATAAAACATTGCAGAATAGAATACAGTAAAAAAGAGCAGAACAATAGAGAGAGAGAATAGAGAGAGAGAGAACAATAAAACAACAACTATTTTTTTTTATTTCATATTTTTTTTTTTTTTTACACTTTTTTTGTAACTAACTTTTATAACTGTAACCGGTTCCAGGTTCGGGTCTCTCAAAATGCGATGGCATCTTGGGAGACCCTGTGAAAGTGTGCCTAGTCTGTGCAATGCTGTACCCTACGCTAATACTCAACTAGTGCATGGTAGCGTTCAAAACATTCACCAATGCAAAGACCAGGATTGTCAGGACAGGAGGGACAATAATAGTGGGTGTCACGCCTATATCCGCGCTTGCTGCAGACACAACATCTTTTTTGGGGGGGTTCGTTGGGTAGGGGTACTCGGGAGGACATAAAAATGCCTCTCATGCAGCCGACTGCATTTGGTTGGGGATGTGAATGGGGGAAGTACGGGCGCTGCAGAAGTGGTGGGTTCCCAATTAGGATTGGCGAATGCAGCAGGAAGGGCACTATGGGCACGACGGGCCTGTGTTTGTCTTTTTGGTGGCAGTGGGACACTACTTGTGCTTGCCACCTCACCAGCTTGAACTGCACTTATGGGACTCGCCACGTCACCAAGTGTTACTGCAGTGCTGGTTTGACTACGACCGGGGTGTACTAGGCCGCTGGCGCTTGCCAGTTCACCAAAACGCTACCAAAAAACTGTTAGCGATCGCAGGGATCAGGCCTGACTCTGCGAACGCTGCAGTTATGCGTTTAGTGTTTTGTAAGTGACAGTGATCGATCGATACTGCACTTGGGTGGGCTGGGCCGGGCCGGGCGGAGGGGCAAAACGCAGGTGCTAGCAGGTATCTGGGCTGATCCCGCTAACACTGCGTTTTTGGAACCCTAAACTGCTGGTGACGCTAGTATAGATCTGATCGGATCAGATATTGATGCGATCAGATACTATACCACTAAGGGAGGTGTACAGTGCGTGCGTGGGTGTTAGCGGTACTGGCGCTAATCTGACGCTGCCTGGGGCTGGTGCTTGCCAGTTCACCAAAACGCTACAAAAAAAACTGTTAGCGATCGCAGGGATCAGGCCTGACTCTGCGAACGCTGCAGTTATGCGTTTAGTGTTTTGTAAGTGTCAGTGATCGATCGATACTGCACTTGGGTGGGCTGGGCTGGGCCGGGCGGAGGGGCAAAACGCAGGTGCTAGCAGGTATCTGGGCTGATTCCAATAACACTGCGTTTTTGGGAACCCTAAACTGCTGGGGACGCTAGTATAGATCTGATCGGATCAGATATTGATCCATTCAGATACTATACCACTAAGGGAGGTGTATGGTGCGTGCGTGGGTGTTAGCGGTACTGGCGCTAACCTGACGCCTGGGGCTGGTGCTTGCCAGTTCACCAAAATGCTACCAAAAAAACTGTTAGCGATCGCAGGGATCAGGCCTGACTCTGCGAACGCTGCAGTTATGCGTTTAGTGCCTTGTAAGTGACAGTGATCGATCGATACTGCACTTGGGTGGGCTGGGCGGAGGCACAAAACGCAGGTGCTAGCAGGTATCTGGGCTGATCCCGCTAACACTGCGTCTTTGGGAACCCTAAACTGCTGGGGACGCTAGTATAGATCTGATCGGATCAGATATTGATCCGATCAGATACTATACCACTAAGGGAGGCGCATGCTGCGTGCGTGGGTGTTAGCGGTACTGGCGCTAATCTGACGCTGCCTGGGGCGACGCATATCACCGCCGGGCGATCGGGGGGCTAAACCTTTATTCGGTAATAAACGGCGGGTGCCCTGACACTATAAAAAATAAACGAACTAACCAGCGTCAACCGTAACGGTTATACGGTGATCAGTGGTGAAAGGGTTAACTAGGGGGCAATCAAGGGGTTAAAACATTTATTAGGTAGTATATGGGGGTCCCTGACGCTATAAAACGCTGACGGCGAACCTAAATATTTACCTCACTAACTAGCGTCACCAGCGACACTAATACAGCGATCAGAAAAATGATCGCTTAGCGACACTGGTGACAGGGGGTGATCAAGGGGTTAAAACTTTATTAGGGGGGGTTAGGGGGGTACCCTAGACCTAAAGGGGGGTAATACTCACTGTCCCAACACAGTTACTGTCACAAACTGACACTATGCAGTAATCAGAAAAAAAAAAAAAAAAAAAAAAAAAAACTGCTGGTGTCAGTTTGTGACAGGGGGGGGGGGGTGATTGGGGGGGGATCGGGGGGCGATCGGGGGGGGGATCGGGGGTGTTTTGTATGCCTGGCATGTTCTACTGTGTGTGTGTGTGTTGGTGCACTCACATAGATGTCTTCTCTCCTCGGGCCGGAACGGAAAATACCGACCCGAGGGGAGATGACATCACTTCCTTTGCTGCTGTTTAGCATACAGCAGCAAAGGAGTGTTCTCATTGGCCGGCGGCGATCGCGAGGGGGGGGCCACGAACGGATGGTCTCCCCCTCATCACCGATCGCCGCTGGACAAAAGACGACCGCCTCGGGCACCGGGGGGGGGGTCCGATCGGACCCCCCACCCGCGGAAGGCAAATCACGTACCCTGTACGTGATTTTGCCTGTCCGTGCCACTTTGCCGACGTACATCGGCGTGAGGCGGTCGTCAAGTGGTTAAAGCAAACCCATCTCTCCTCCGTGTTCTTAGTTCCTAAGATTTTATCCCAATTTATGCCTTCTAGCAAGGCTCATAGTTTAGGGAAGTTGGCTCTTTTGAAATTCAGTGTCTTTGTATTCCCCTTATGTTTCCTATTTGTGTGATTTATACTGAAGCCAATTGACCTGTGATCGCTGTTATCTAAATTGCCCCGTATTTCCACATCCGTGATCAGGTCTGTATTGTTGCTAATCAGTAGATTTAGTAACGCTTTATTTCTAGTTGGTGCGTCTACCATCTGACCCATAAAATTGTCCCGCAAGACATTTAGGATCTGGCGAGCCTTAGATGAGTGCGCGGTTCCCTCCGCCCAGTCTATGTCTGGATAGGTAAAATCCCCCATTATGATAACACTTCCCATCCTTGCTGCTAATCCAAATTGTGATAGGAGATCTGTCTCCCCTTCCTCCCTCAGGTTAGCACGAATCACTTCTGACAAGTTTTCCTGACACCAAGGGAAAAGTGGTGACAGGATGGGGATTTCCAGCTGATTGACAGCCTCAGCTCTGTTCCCGTGTGCTGTGTGGAAGAGTATGTGTACCTTACCTCCAATCAGCTCTCAGAACTCTCCTCACTGAGCTCTGAAAAGTTCAACTTCAGCTCTCCGCCCCATGTTTTTTAAACTCTCAGAAAAGCTTCATAAATTCTGTACTTTGAAAGGCTGTAAAGAAGAGAAGACTGCAGATAGACAGGTACAAATTATGTAGGAGAATTTGTTTCATTTTTGTGTATGACCTGAAGCTATTCACCTCACTGGTTATATGTACAGTAATGGTTTATAACCACTTTAATGCTCATTTACTGTTTGTTAAGAATATGTACATTTTTAGTATTTATAGTCTGGGCACAGGTGCATTTTAAAGGTGAATATAGCAGCAAAAGCTGAATTTTTTTATTCAACTTTATGTCTTTTTTTGCAGCTGGAGTCTTGCTTTACATAAGGTATTTATAAGACGTGGCATATATATCATAATTGTTATTATTACTATTGATATTATTATAAATTGCTATATGCAGTATATGATTTGAGTCTACCCTGTTTAACCATACATATATACATGCATATGCTGGCATAACAATAGCTATTACCTGTATTAATATTCTGGCAGCCCACTGGTATAATTAATTGGAAGAGTGGACTGGAACGTTGACAGAGACCCTAGTGATATGACATTAATTTCTGCCATTGCGATGCAAGTATAAATGTTATTTAAGAACTATTAGGAATTATATGGTATCTCACAGTTAATTGATAATATTCAATATATATGGTGGCTATGGGTGGTTAATTATGTTTGAATATGAACTTCTCATTATAATCATGTTAAAGCTGAACTCCAGGCAACAACTAAACACAGAACTGAAATTAATATACAGTATGCAAAGTGTTTGACCTGTCTAAGGGTTTTTTAGACAGTCTTGTATTTCAGGCTCCCCTGCCTTTTTATAACGTTTTATACCCTTAAGTAGACAACTGTATTAGCATATTAACAGTATAACCTGGACAAACTATTCCACATAATCACGTATACAATTTTTTGCTCTGTCTCAACTGTAACTTTAAAGCAGATCTGCAGCTTTCAACAGCAAGCCATGTGAAGGTATTGATAGAAAGCAGCAGGGCTTGTCTGCAGAAGCCTGACATTGCACCACTGATCTAGAAGGAAGAAATAATCAAAACCAATCAAAACCAAAAAAAAAAAAAAAATTCCAAAACAGTCACTTTGTATGCATGAGATACAGGGAGAAGCAGCTAACGTGTTTCACATCATGTGTTGATGCTTAGTCAGCTATGACTAAGCATCAGGACGACTGCTAGGGGAAGCTTGAGAACCTAGCCTGCTCTAGAAAGATCTTTCCAGCTGGAATTCATCAGGGAAAAGAGGCTACCCCCCGGACTCTAGTAGGCTTGGTCATGCATATAGGACGAAGGATCGTCAACCTCCTTCAGCAATGGATACATACTCTCCCAGAGCGGTTTCCGTCTCATGGGCTGCCAATTCGAAGGCGTCCATAGAATCCATCTGTAGGGAAGTATCATGGTTGCCCCAGTATACCTTTTCAAGCAGTGTAGATCTGGGTGTCTTGCCATTAGTGGACTACGGAGGAAGGACTGTTCCGTCTTCTGTCCCATTCTAATTTCAAAATTGATTTGAAAAGTAAAACCCACCCTGTCAGCTAGTTATTTATCACTAGTATGCTGCCATGTTGGCATCAGGAAAACGTAAAATTGTAACAAATACTTACCGTAATTTTCCTTTCCTGACGCCAATCCATGGCAGCATACGGACCCACCCTTGTACGTTTCGGTGTGTAGATAATTACAAAGAATGGGGTGGGGCCTAACTAAGCCTTTAATTTATGCTATGCACTGGTCCTGAGGGAGTGGAAGAGGCGGAGCCTATCACTAGTATGCTGCCATGGATTGGCGTTAGGAAAAGAAAATGATGGTAAGTATTTGATACAAATTTGTTTTTTTTTTTCATTTCTGTTATACAATTTTGCAAAAAAGTATTTTTTTCTTCTTCACTGATATGTGCTCATGAGAATGCACTGATGGGCACTGATTAACATTGATGAGGCTGCAATGATAAGGCGGCACAGATGGGCAATGATAGGTGAGACTGACAGGCACTGATAGGCAGCACTGATAGGCACTGATATGTTGCACTGATGGACACTAATATGTTGCACTGATGGGGCTGATCATCAGTGTAAATTTCCCCTATAACTGGAAAGCCGGTTGTTGGCTTTTCTTTCCTCAGACACTGACAGCGCTGAGGAAAGGAAATGCCAAAGAGCATTTGTTTACATGTGATCAGCTGTGATTGATGTGATGTGATTCACCCAGACAGAGGCTTTTGGAGGGGACTGCAGGCTAGCCTCTTGCCTACTGATTATGGGCCCTGCCTTTTAAGGGAATGCTACTCTTTTGTGAGGTGTATGCCTGGGGGACCCTTGAAGTAATGTTACTTTGGATTCAAGTCCATGTCTCCCCAAGACACACAGACTGTGGGACTCTAGGCCCAGGGCCCCTGGATAGGGCCTAGCTGCCTCGTCACTGATAGTGACTGCTTCATATTGTGAGACTCAAAGCAGATGGTGATGTCATCCACTCAAACTACCTGTTTGGGGTTGCCTGCTATAATTTGTTTATTTATAAAGGGGTTGAGGGGCGGGACTTTGAGTGAAGCACACGGATGCATTAGAGAAATGAATTTAGAAAATGGTTTATTGATTGAGTCATTTCTTAGAACATAGGTTGGGGGTATATAGTTCAGTACATAAATTGTATGTCAATACCTCAAATTACATATCACATATAAATGCATTGTCCAACCAAGGTTTAACCACTTGAGCCCCGGACCATTATGCTGCCTAAGGACCAGAGGTCTTTTTCCAATTTGGCACTGCGTCGCTTTAACTGCTAATTGCGCGGTCATGCAATGCTGTACCCAAACAAAATTTGCGTCCTTTTCTTCCCACAAATAGAGCTTTCTTTTGATGGTATTTGATCACCTCTTCGGTTTTTATTTTTTGCGCTATAAATGGAAAAAGACCGAAAATTTTGAAAAAAAATGATATTTTCTACTTTTTGTTATAAAAAAAATCCAATAAACTAAATTTTAGTCATACATTTAGGCCAAAATGTATTCGGCCACATGTCTTTGGTAAAAAAAATGTCAATAAGCGTATATTTATTGGTTTGCGCAAAAGTTATAGCGTCTACAAACTAGGTTACATTTTCTGTAATTTACACAGCTTTTAGTTTATGACTGCCTATGTCATTTCTTGAGGTGCTAAAATGGCAGGGCAGTACAAACCCCCCCCCAAATGACCCAATTTTGGAAAGTAGACACCCCAAGGAAATTGCTGAGAGGCATGTTGAACCCATTGAATATTTATTTTTTTTGTCCCAAGTGATTGAATAATGACAAAAAAAAAAAAAAAATTACAAAAAGTTGTCACTAAATGATATATTGCTCACACAGGCCATGGGCCTATGTGGAATTGCACCCCAAAATACATTCAGCTGCTTCTCCTGAGTATGGGGACACCACATGTGTGGGACTTTTTGGGAGCCTAGCCGCGTACGGGGCCCCGAAAACCAATCACTGCCCTCAGGATTTCTAAGGGTGTAAATTTTTGATTTCATTCTTCACTGCCTATCACAGTTTCGGAGGCCATGGAATGCCCAGGTGGCACAAAACCCCCCCAAATGACCCCATTTTGGAAAGTAGACACCCCAAGCTATTTGCTGAGAGGCATATTGAGTCCATGGAATATTTTATATTTTGACACAAGTTGCGGGAAAGTGACACTTTTTTTTTTTTGCATAAAGTTGTCACTAAATGATATATTGCTCACACAGGCCATGGGCATATGTGGAATTGCACCCCAAAATACATTTAGCTGCTTCTCCTGAGTATGGGGATACCACATGTGTGGGACTTTTTGGGAGCCTAGCGGCGTACGGGACCCCGAAAACCAATCACTGCCTTCAGGATTTTTAAGGGTGAAAATTTTTAATTTCACTCTTTACTGCCTATCACAGTTTCGGAGGCCATGGAATGCCCAGGTGGCACAAAACCCCCCCAAATGACCCCATTTTGGAAAGTAGACACCCCAAGCTATTTGCTGAGAGGCATGGTGAGTATTTTGCAGCTCTCATTTGTTTTTGAAAATGAAGAAAGACAAGAAAAAACATTTTTTTTTTCTTTTTTCAAATTTCAAAACTTTGTGACAAAAAGTGAGGTCTGCAAAATACTCACTATACCTCTCAGCAAATAGCTTGGGGTGTCTACTTTCCAAAATGTGGTCATTTGGGGGGGTTTTGTGCCACCTGGGCATTCCATGGCCTCCGAAACTGTGATAGGCAGTGAAGAGTGAAATCAAAAATTCACGCCCTTAGAAAGCCTGAAGGCGGTGCTTGGTTTTCGGGGTCCCGTACGCGGCTAGGCTCCCAAAAAGTCTCACACATGTGGTATCCCCGTACTCAGGAGAAGCAGCAGAATGTGTTTTGGGGTGTAATTTCACATATTTCCATGGCATGTTTGAGCAATATATCATTTAGTGACAACTTTGTGCAAAAAAAAAAAAAAAATTTGTCTCTTTCCCGCAACTTGTGTCGCAATATAAAATATTCCATGGACTCGACATGCCTCTCAGCAAATAGCTTGGGGTGTCTACTTTCCAAAATGGGGTCATTTGGGGGGGTTTTGAACTGTCCTGGCATTTTATGCACAACATTTAGAAGCTTATGTAACACATCACCCACTCTTCTAACCACTTGAAGACAAAGCCCTTTCTGACACTTATTTTTTACATGAAAAAGTTATTTTTTTTTGCAAAAAAATTACTTTGAACCCCCAAACATTATATATTTTTTTAAAGCAAATGCCCTACAGATTAAAATGGTGGGTGTTTCATTTTTTTTTTCACACAGTATTTGCGCAGCGATTTTTCAAACGCATTTTTTGGGGGAAAAACACACTTTTTTAAATTTTAATGCACTAAAACACACTATATTGCCCAAATGTTTGATGAAATAAAAAAGATGATCTTAGGCCAAGTACATGAATACCAAACATGACATGCTTTAAAATTGCGCACAAACGTGCAGTGGCAACAAAATAAATACATGTTTAAAAGCCTTTAAAAGCCTTTACAGGTTACCACTTTAGATTTATAGAGGAGGTCTACTGGAAAAATTACTGCCCTCGATCTGGCCTTCGCGGTGATACCTCACATTCATGGTGCAATTGCTGTTTACGTTTGATGACAGACCGCCGCTTGCGTTCGCCTTAGCGCGAGAGCAGGGGGCGACAGGGGTGCTTTTTTTTTTTTTTTTTTCTTTATTATTTTTTTGCTTTTTTTATCTTATTTTTAAACTGTTCCTTTCATATTTTTTTTTTTAATCATTTTTATTGTTATCTCGGGGAATGTAAATATCCCCTATGATAGCAATAGGTAGTGACAGGTACTCTTTTTTGAAAAAATTGGGGTCTATTAGACCCTAGATCTCTCCTCTGCCCTCAAAGCATCTGACCACACCAAGATCGGTGTGATAAAATGCTTCCCCAATTTCCCAATGGCGCTATTTACATCCGGCGAAATCTAAGTCATGAAATGCTCGTAGCTTCCGGTTTCTTGGGCCATAGAGATGTTTGGAGCCACTCTGGTCTCTGATCAGCTCTATGGTCAGCTGGCTGAATCTCCGGCTGCATTCTCAGGTTCCCTGTTGAGACAGGAGAGCCAGAGAAAAACACGGAAGACAGTGGGGGGGGGGCATTTCCTCCCACGGCTTGTAAAAGCAGTCTAGAGGCTAATTAGCCGCTAGGATTGCTTTTACATGAAAGCCGACCGCTGGCTGAAAAGAATGATACCAAGATGATACCTAAACCTGCAGGCATCATTCTGGTATAACCACTCAAAGTCGTGAATGGCGTACCTGAAGACAAAAAAATGGTTAACAATAAAGCACAGTAAACGGTAAAGTATAAAAAATTGCAGACCTGAAAAACAAACATGATAAAACATAACAATAATAAAACATTG
This sequence comes from Lithobates clamitans, assembly GCA_037952925.1. Taxonomy (NCBI): domain Eukaryota; kingdom Metazoa; phylum Chordata; class Amphibia; order Anura; family Ranidae; genus Lithobates; species Lithobates clamitans. The sequence goes on from JBBGZY010000223.1 coordinate 3,062,862, forward strand.
CAGAATAGAATACAGTAAAAAAGAGCAGAACAATAGAGAGAGAGAATAGAGAGAGAGAGAACAATAAAACGACAACTATTTTTTTTTATTTTATATATTTTTTTTTTATATACACTTTTTTTGTAACTAACTTTTATAACTGTAACCGGTTCCAGGTTCGGGTCTCTCAAAATGCGATGGCATCTTGGGAGACCCTGTGAAAGTGTGTCCTAGTCTGTGGAATGCTGTACCCTACGCTAATACTCAACTAGTGAATGGTAGCGTTCAAAACATTCACCAATGCAAAGACCAGGATTGTCAGGACAGGAGGGACAATAATAGCAGGTGTCACGCCTATATCTGCACTTGCTGCAGACACAACATCCTTTTTGGGGGGTTCGCTAGGTAGGGGTACTCGGGAGGACATAAAAATGCCTCTCATGCAACCGACTGCATTTGGTTGGGGATGTGAATGGGGGGAGTACGGGCGCTGCAGAAGCGGTGGGTTCCCAATTAGGATTGGCGAATGCAGCAGGAAGGGCATTATGGGCACGACGGTCCTTTGTTTGTCTTTTTGGTGGCAGCGGGACACTACTTGTGCTTGCCACCTCACCAGCTTGAACTGCACTTATGGGACTCGCCACGTCACCAAGTGTTACTGCAGTGCTGGTTTGACTATGACTGGGGTGTACTACGCCGCTGGTGCTTGCCAGTTCACCAAAACGCTACCAAAAAAACTGTTAGCGATCGCAGGGATCAGGCCTGACTCTGCGAACGCTGCAGTTATGCGTTTAGAGTTTTGTAAGTGACAGTGATCGATCAATACTGCACTTGGGTGGGCTGGGCCGGGCCGGGCGGAGGGGCAAAACGCAGGTGCTAGCAGGTATCTGGGCTGATCCCGCTAACACTGCGTTTTTGGGAACCCTAAACTGCTGGTGACGCTAGTATAGATCTGATCGGATCAGATATTGATGCGATCAGATACTATACCACTAAGGGAGGTGTACGGTGCGTGCGTGGGTATTAGCGGTACTGGCGCTAACCTGACGCTGCCTGGGGCTGGTGCTTGCCAGTTCACCAAAATGCTACCAAAAAAACTGTTAGCGATCGCAGGGATCAGGCCTGACTCTGCGAACGCTGCAGTTATGCGTTTAGTGTTTTGTAAGTGACAGTGATCGATCGATACTGCACTTGGGTGGGCTGGGCTGGGCCGGGCGGAGGGGCAAAACGCAGGTGCTAGCAGGTATCTGGGCTGATCCCGCTAACACTGCGTTTTTGGGAACCCTAAACTGCTGGGGACGCTAGTATAGATCTGATCGGATCAGATATTGATCTGATCAGATACTATACCACTAAGGGAGGTGTACGGCGCAGGCGTGGGTGTTAGCGGTACTGGCGCTAACCTGACGCTGCCTGGGGCTGGTGCTTGCCAGTTCACCAAAATGCTACCAAAAAAACTGTTAGCAATCGCAGGGATCAGGCCTGACTCTGCGAACGCTGCAGTTATGCGTTTAGTGTTTTGTAAGTGAGAGTGATCGATCGATACTGCACTTGGCTGGGCTGGGCTGGGCCGGGCGGAGGGGCAAAACGCGGGTGCTAGCAGGTATCTGGGCTGATCCCGCTAACACTGCGTTTTTGGAAAACCCTAAACTGCTGGGGACGCTAGTATAGATCTGATCGGAACAGATATTGATCCGATCAGATACTATACCACTAAGGGAGGCGCATGCTGCGTGCGTGGGTGTTAGCGGTACTGGCGCTAATCTGACGCTGCCTGGGGCGACGCATATCACCGCCGGGCGATTAGGGGGCTAAATCTTTATTCGGTAATAAACGGCGGGTGCCCTGACACTATAAAAAATAAACAAACTAACCAGCGTCAACCGTAACGGTTATACGGTGATCAGTGGTGAAAGGGTTAACTAGGGGGCAATCAAGGGGTTAAAACATTTATCAGATAGTATATGGGGGTCCCTGACGCTATAAAACGCTGACGGTGAACCTAAATATTTACCTCACTAACTAGTGTCAACAGCGACACTAATACAGCGATCAGAAAAATGACGGTGACGGGGGGTGATCAAGGGGTTAAAACTTTATTAGGGGGGGTTAGGGGGGTACCCTAGACCTACAGGGGGGTAACAGTAACTGTGCTAACACAGTAACTGTCACAAACTGACACCTAGCAGTAATCAGAAAAAAAAAAAACTGCTGGTGTCAGTTTGTGACGGGGGGGGGGGGGGTGATTGGGGGGGATCAGGGGGCGATCGGGGGGGGATCGGGGTGTTTTGTATGCCTGGCATGTTCTACTGTGTGTGTGTGTGTTGGTGCACTCACATACCTGTCTTCTCTCCTCGGGCCGGAACGGAAACTACCGAGCCGAGGAGAGATGACATCACTTCCTTTGCTGCTGTTTAGCATACAGCAGCAAAGGAGTGTTCCCATTGGCCGGCGGAGATCGCGAGGGGGGGCCACGAACGGGTGGCCTCCCCCTCGTCTCCGATCGCCGGGGAACAAAACGGGACCGCCTCGGGCACCGGGGGGGTTCCGATCGGACCCCCCACCCGCGGGAGGCAAATCACGTACATGTACGTGATTTTGCCTGCCCGTGCCGCCTTGCCGACGTACATCGGCGTGAGGCGGTCCTTAAGTGGTTAAAACAGTATTTTACAAGTACACGGGTCACGTAATAACATGATTAATTGCATTGCAGGGAATACTTATAAAAGTAGCTTGCGCATTGAAGCGCCATTAGAAATAATAGTAAAGATAAGATAAGTAGGAAAAATAATCTAAAAACATACCGAACGCGCCCCCGGACACCGACGCGCACACCAGCACCACCATGCACAACGCGGCCAGCCAGTTTAGATGCGCCAGTGCCCCCAGAAGCATGCGCCCCAGCACGCACAGGAACGCGCGCACCAACGCGCCCCGACGCGCACCGACGCCCAACCAGGTAACCTCTCTGACAGTGCCCCCTCCTCAAGGGCAGACTCTGGATGCCCAGCTGGGCCAACTTTGAGGCATGAGAAACTCTGAATGACTGCAAGAGCTCTCTGGCATGCAAGTTGCTTTCTGGCTCCCATGAGTTGTCTTCAGGCCCATAGCCCTTCCACTTTACGAGGTATTGGGTTTGGTTGCGTCTTCTTCTGCAATCTAAAATTGCCTCCACCTCAAACTCCTCTTCGCCGTCAACTAGGATAGGCTTGGGTGGACCGATACTACGGCCAACAAAGGAATTGGGAGTAACCGGTTTCAAAAGAGACACGTGGAAGACTGGATGTATCTTCAGGGAGTTAGGCAGGTCAAGTTCATAGGCCACGTTGTTAATCTTCCTCTTAACCAAGAAAGGACCCAAGTACTTAGGGCCTAGTTTTCTGGACGGACAGGCCAACTTCAGGTTAGCGGTGGATAACCAAACTGGGTTGCCGGGTTCCAAGACAAGCTCTCCACGCCTCTTCCTGTCGAACATCCTCTTGTAGTATTCCTGAGCCTTGGCCATGGTGTCCTGTAGTAGTTTATTGTTTGTTGAAAAGAAATCCGAAGTTTCAGACACTGCAGGGACGGAGCACTCGGGTATTGACCCAGGCAAAAAGGACGGATGGAAGCCGTAATTAGCATAGAATGGTGTTTGATTGGTAGCTGAGTGCAATGAATTATTGTAAGAGAACTCTGCGATAGGGAGCAGGGAGGCCCAATCGTCCTGGGAGAATGCAGAAAAACAGCGGAGATATTGCTCCAAGGTCTGATTCGTCCTTTCAGTTTGCCCATTTGACTGGGGATGATAGGCCGAGGAGAATGCTAATTCAATTTCCAGGGAGCCGCAGAGGGCTTTCCAGAATCTGGAGGTGAACTGGGCACCACGGTCAGAAACTATGTTCGTTGGTACTCCATGTAATCTGATAATTTCTCTGATAAAGATAGTAACTGTTTCCATAGCCGAAAGGGTACCCTTCATGGGAAGAAAATGGGCCATCTTAGACAGCCTATCTACCACAACAAAGATGGAAGAAAACCCTTCTGATGGGGGGAGTTCAACGATGAAGTCCATTGAAATCATGGTCCACGGCCTCTCTGGAACCGGTAAAGGTTTTAACAGACCCCACGTCCTTGCCCGGCTATTCTTGCTTCTGGCACAGGTATTACAAGAATCAACATACTCCTTGCAATCTTTAACAAGATGAGGCCACCACAAGGTACGTTGTACTAGATCGATTGTTTTTCGTGAGCCAAAGTGTCCAGCCAACTTGTGATCATGGCAAAGTTCTAACACCTGTACTTTTAGCTCCTCAGGGACCACAATTTTGTTTTCATACCAAAACAGCCCATCTTTGGCACGAGCTTCAGCAGGTGGTGTCATTCCCATAGAGGCCCATCTAATTTGAGATACAAGATCTTCTTGAAGCAGCAGGAAATTCCCAGAAGGGAGGATGGTGTCTGGAGGTAGGGCTTTTTCTGAGTCGTGAAACATGCGAGAGAGTGCGTCAGACTTGACATTCTTGGATCCGGGTCTGTAGGTAATGTGGAATTGGAATCGTGAAAAAAAAAGTGCCCATCTGGCCTGCCGAGGTTTTAGTCTCTTAGCCGTTCTCAGGTATTCTAAATTTTTATGGTCTGTGTAGACCAAAATGGGGTGAGCAGCACCCTCCAGAAGATAACGCCATTCTTCTAAAGCTGCTTTGATGGCTAGAAGTTCCCGATCTCCCACGTCGTAATTCTTTTCTGAAGATGAAAGTTTACGTAAGAAAAACCCCACAGGGTACAGGTGAGCTTTGGCGCCTTGTCTTTGCGAGAGCACAGCTCCTACCGCAATTTCGGATGCGTCAACTTCCAATACGAACGGTAGGGCTGTATTGGGATGTTTAAGAATGGTGGCTGAGGTAAACAAAGCCTTGAGTTCTTCAAAGGCCAGCTGCGCCTTAGGAGTCCAGCAAAACCAGGTCCCTTGTCTGATGAGTTCAGTGATGGGGGTTATTATCGAAGAAAATCCTTTGATGAACTTCCTGTAGAAATTGGCAAAACCAATAAAGCGCTGTACTCCTTTCTTATCTACAGGTGCAGGCCAATCCAGGATAGCGGATACTTTTTGAGGGTCCATCTTGATACCCTCGGGAGAGATCACCAGGCCTAAATACTGAATAGATTGGAGCTCAAACTCACATTTTTCGAGTTTGGCATAAAGCCCATGTTGCCTGAGTCGGGTAAGTACGTTTCATACATGTCTGCGGTGGTCGATCAGGGAAGCGGAAAAAAACAGAATATCGTCCAGATAGACTATGACGTACAGGTCCAGAAAGTCACGGAAGATATCATTAACGAAGTGTTGGAAGGTGGCTGGTGCGTTACACAGGCCAAAGGGCATGACGAGGTACTCGAAGTGCCCGAATCGAGTACGAAAAGCCGTCTTCCACTCGTCCCCCTCTCTTATGCGGATCAAATTGTAGGCTCCGCGGAGATCCAACTTGGTGAAAACTGTAGCGGACCCCAATCTTTGAAACAGTTCAGGTACTAAGGGTAGCGGATATCTGTTTTTTATGGTAATTTTATTTAATTCCCGTAGTCGATGCAGGGACGTAGGGAGTGATCCTTCTTCTCAACGAAGAAGATGCCCACACCTGCAGGAGATGTGGAGGGGCGAATGAATGCCTTCTTTAGGTTTTCATCGATATAGGTTTTCAGGGTGCCCAGCTCCTGCTCAGTTAAAGGAAAAATCCTTCCGAAGGGAACTTCAGTTCCGGGTAAGAGTTCTATTGGGCAGTCATAGGGCCTGTGTACCGAGAGAGTCTCTGCCCCCTTCTTGCTGAACACATCCAGGAAATCCAGGTAGGGCTCGGGAAGGGTTGGTAAAGCTTGGTATCGGAGTCTAAGCAAAGGGACTGAGATGGTGTAATGGGTGTTCCCAGTAGACAGTGTTGTTTGCAGTAATTGGAGAGAAACTGAATCTTTCCTGTGGACCAGTCGATGCTGGGATTGTGAGCTTGCAGCCAAGGCATTCCTAGGATAATTGGAAAGAGGGGAGAGGAGATGACATCCAGGCGTAAGAGTTCCTGATGTTCCGGGCCAATAGTGGCCAGTAAGGGAACAGTCTCCTGGGTAACTGGTCCGGAGCTGAGGGTGGAACCGTCTGCTAAGAATACTGCAAGTCCCTGGGCCTTGGGTTGGAGAGGAATACTATGGTTATCAACAAAGGTTCGGTCAATGAAGCCGCTGCATGCTCCTGAGTCAATAATGACCGGTACTGGGATGTTCCTTCCAGGAAGCTGTAACATAACAGAAAGTGTCAAATGGTTACCAGATCTGGGTAAGACAGGTGCACATAAAGAAGAGGACGTCAGGCACTTACGTCTCTTGTTGGGGCAGGCCCTCACAAAATGTCCTTGTTCTCCGCAGTACAGACACAAATTGAGCGTACGTCTGCGCGTCTTTTCTTCTAGGGTCAAGGTTTGACGGAGCAGACCGAGCTGCATGGGTTCTGGAGCTTCTGTGGCTGGAGCAGAAGAGGCGGTAGGAACTTGATTCGGAGCACTAGGAACCCTGGGCAACATCCAAGTGGGACGTGGGTGGCTAACGGACCTCTCTGAACGTCTCTCTCTCAGACGGCGGTCAATCTGGATTGACAAGTTTATGAGCTCATCTAGCGTCTGAGGTATCCCAACACATGCCAGTTCATCTTTGAGGGGATCAGATAACCCCAACCGATATTGGTGACGCAAGGCCGCGTCATTCCACTCTGTATCAGAGCTCCAACGTCTGAACTCTACGGCGTAGTCTTCGGCCGCTCTACAACCTTGCTGCAGGGAGTGCAAGGCGGCTTCAGCAGTAGCCGTTAGTTGGGGGTCCTCGTATAGCTGAGACATTGCTAGGAAGAGGTCATCCAAGGAATCCAGAGATCTGGATTTTTGCTCCAGTAAACGGTGAGCCCAAGTTTGAGGCTCGCCGGTCAGTAGTGATATGACGAACCCCACCTTTGTGGCTTTCAGAGAAAACGTGCGGGGTTGTAAGGCAAAATACAGCTCACATGCGTTGCGGAATGCCCGGTACTTGCAACGTTCTCCAAAGAACTTTTCGGGTGTGGGTACCCTGGGCTCCGGGGGGAGCATTACTACAGAGGGTGCTACGGAAGGGCCGGCAGACGCTGCTCCTTGAGGAGATGCTGAGAGGGCCTGGACTTGTCCCTCTAATCTGGTATAGCCTTCTTGTAGGCTTTTGACTGCCTGGGTGAGGCCCGCTAGGTGCCTACAGAGTTCATCCATGGGGGAGGCCCCCTGCCCGGACTTGGTCATGGCTGCCTGATACTGTCAGGTCTCTCACTTACCAGACCGGAGAGTCCACTTGGGCAGAGGGTAGGCTCCCTTACGTATCCAACTTGCGGCCCCTGGTAGAGCAGACAGGAAGCACACAAGTGCGGAGTGGTATGAGAGCCTGTGCAGGAGTCCGTATTTCGGAAGCTAGCAGTCTTCAGACAGCAGGTGATGGTTAGAGGCACAGGCAACGGATTCTGGGCAGGAGCTAAAGACAGGTCAATGCACAGGCTGGGTTTGGCAACAGGCGGGCAGCAGAGGTACAGGAGGAGCAGGCAGAAGCAAGGTCAAAACAAGCCGGGGTCAGATGCAGGCGGAGGTCAGAAGAATCCAAAGGCAAGCCAGGTCGTCAACAGATCAGGAACTCAGGAACTCAGGAACACAGGAACTAGGAACAGGAAACAGGAAACAGGAACTAGGCACAGAGCTGTTGATCAGGCAGCACTGATCAGAGATAACAGCAGACCTAAATAGGCTGATTGGCGCCAAACGCCGCGTTCGTGCGCGCGCCGATACACACAGACGCCCGCGCACCTGCACGCGCCGAGCGCGCCCCCGGACACCGGCGCGCACACCAGCACCACCATGCACAACGCAGCCAGCCAGTTTAGACGCGCCAGTGCCCTCAGAAGCACGCGCCCCAGCACGCACAGGAACGCGCGCACCAACGCGCCCCGGTGCGCCCCGGCGCGCACCGACGCCCAACCAGGTGACCTCTCTGACACCCCCACACATATCCATACATTTGTCCCACAAACTTACATGAGCATGACCGCGCATGGGAGAGATCATCGCCGCACAAGACAATCCGGCCAAGGATGCCACTCCCTGGAGCTGAGGGGGCCCGACCCGGCAGCGCAGCCAGCAGCGGCAATATCCCCAAGTAGTGACGGGAAAAAGGTGAATGGGAGGTATGGTGCATGGGAGAAGTGAATGGCCCCAGGCGGGGGAACCTGCTGGAGAAAAAACAGCCAGTGAATGAAGTGCACTGGAATAGAAAAGGAATATGGGGGAATGTGCAGTGATGGAGAGTGAGAAATGATGGGGATCATAGTGAGGAGACGAAGAGAAGTGAAGACAAGAAAGGAAAGGGAGAGGAAAGATGGGCAATGGGAAGAGAGGAGGAAAGAGAGAAGGGGGAGGAAAAGGGGGAAAAGCAAATGAGAATAAATAAAGTGAAAAAAGATTGCCTGCTGCACAGTGAAATTGGACAAGAAAGCCAAGGAAAGTGGTGTGGGGATAAAACTAGGCATCAAAGACAGAGGTGCCAATCACACCTTGGGGGGGAAAAAACCCCAGCCGGGTGAGCCATCCAGATTCGACCTCCAACGTCATGCTGTAGCCAAGTGAGGAACAGGGAACACACCAAAGGAGCCCGGCATAGCCAGCCCTGGGCGTCAACCTGATCTCCCCACTGCTGGAGATGGAGAAGCCGGTCAGCTGATTTATAGGTGCCGAGTAGACACCAAACAGCTGACACTGATTGCATAACGCTGACGAGCAGTGGGGGAAATCCCGCCCACCCTATGGGAGGAGGGGGCGGTGGGAAATCCCACAGTGCTAGTCACAGCTCCGGGAAGTAACAGGAGTGACACAGGATATGCCCAATGACGGACAGTGACCCCCATGCGTGCTCACACTACACATATAGGAAAATGGCATTGGAAAAAATATATATAAAGAGTATTATTGAGATGGATGGGGGGGGGGGGGTGGTGAGGTAAGTTGTTCCAGTAGTATGTGCAAATAACCACCTATTGCACCTATTGCACTTATCTTATCTTTACTATTATTTCTAATGGCGCTTCAATGCGCAAGCTACTTTTATGAGTATTCCCTGCAATGCAATTAATCATGTTATTACGTGACCCGTGTACTTGTAAAATACTGTTTTAAACCTTGGTTGGACAATGCATTTATATGTGATATGTAATTTGAGGTTTTGACATACAATTTATGTACTGAACTGTATACCCCCAACCTATGTTCTAAGAAATGACTCAATCAATAAACCATTTTCTAAATTCATTTCTCTAATGCATCCGTGTGCTTCACTCAAAGTCCCGCCCCTCAACCCCTTTATACATACTTATATGGGATGGAGGATGGGATCTGTACGGCCCCCCCTTCCTCACACAAAGTCCCACCTTTTGTTATTTTCCTAATTTTTGTTCAACCTACAGGGATGGAAGCACACGGCTGCAATGCTAATATAGCCCTAATACTTGTTATGGCTGCTTCTCAGCCGTTTACACTACTCCCTTATTTCTTTTCCAGTTCTCCCTGTGCAATAGGTGGTTATTTGCACATACTACTGGAACAACTTACCTCACCACCCCCCCATCCATCTCAATAATACACTTTATATATATTTTTTCCAATGCCATTTTCCTATATGTGTAGTGTGAGCACGCATGGGGGTCACTGTCCGTCATTGGGCATATCCTGTGTCACTCCTGTTACTTCCCGGAGCTGTGACTAGCACTGTGGGCTTTCCCACCGCCCCCTCCTCCCATAGGGTGGGCGGGATTTCCCCCACTGCTCGTCAGCGTTATGCAATCAGTGTCAGCTGTTTGGTGTCTACTGGGCACCTATAAATCAGCTGACCGCCTTCTCCATCTCCAGCAGTGGGGAGATCAGGTTGATGCCCAGGGCTGGCTATGCCGGGCTCCTTTGGTGTGTTCCCTGTTCCTCACTTGGCTACAGCATGACGTTGGAGGTTGGATCTGGACGGCTCACCCGGCTGGGGTTTTTCCCCCCCCCAAGGTGTGATTGGCACCTCTGTCTTTGATGCCTAGTTTTATCCCCACACCACTTTCCTTGGCTTTCTTGTCCAATTTCACTGTGCAGCAGGCAATCTTTTTTCACTTTATTTATTCTCATTTGCTTTTCCCCCTTTTCCTCCCCCTTCTCTCTTTCCTCCTCTCTTCCCATTGCCCATCTTTCCTCTCCCTTTCCTTTCTTGTCTTCACTTCTCTTCGTCTCCTCACTATGATCCCCATCATTTCTCACTCTCCATCACTGCACATTCCCCCATATTCCTTTTCTATTCCAGTGCACTTCATTCACTGGCTGTTTTTTCTCCAGCAGGTTCCCCCGCCTGGGGCCATTCACTTCTCCCATGCACCATACCTCCCATTCACCTTTTTCCCGTCACTACTTGGGGATATTGCCGCTGCTGGCTGCGCTGCCAGGTCGGGCCCCCTCAGCTCCGGGGAGTGGCATCCTTGGCCGGATTGTCTTGTGCGGCGATGATCTCTCCCATGCGCGGTCACGCTCATGTAAGTTTGTGGGACAAATGTATGGATATGTGTGGGGGTTTTCACATTTTCTGCATTTGCCCATGCATTTTTTCAGATAACCAAGTATGTCCCTATTTTTCATCTTTTTAGATAACCAATACTGTTTTGCTCCTGATGAGTGACTTTAAGGTCCCGAAACGCGTAGAGCTAACAATTACCGTTACAACAGTGCATTCATGAACCTACTACGGCCGTTTCTCTTCACCAAGTATATTTTCTCCTTTTTTCCCAAGTGATGCTTTAATGCATCCATTTTTGTTTTCCAGTATCATTTACACTGCAATTAATCACGCTCTGAAGTGACCCGTGCAACTGTAAAATACTGACATATATTTTCTAACAGAGTCACTATGTATGTTTTTAGATTATTTTTCCTACTTATCTTTACTATTATTTCTAATGCGCAAGCTACTTTTATGAGTATTCCCTGCAATGCAATTAATAATGTTATTACGTGACCCGTGTACTTGTAAAATACTGTTTTAAACCTTGGTTGGACAATGCATTTATATGTGATATGTAATTTGAGGTATTGATATACAATTTATGTACTGAACTGTATACCCCCAACCTATGTTCTAAGAAATGACTCAATCAATAAACCATTTTCTAAATTCATTTCTCGAATGCATCCGTGTGCTTCACTCAAAGTCCCGCCCCTCAACCCCTTTATACATACTTATATGGGATGGAGGATGGGATCTGTACGGCCCCCCTTCCTCACACAAAGTCCCACCTTTTGTTATTTTCCTAATTTTTGTTCATAATTTGTTTATTGTAAGTAGGGCTTATGTGCCTGCCAATGGTCTTTCTCCCATTGTTAATTGTGCTAATTAACACACCTATTGTCTGCTAGCAAACTACTGTGGGGATATGCTTATACTTGTAATAATGTGTATTGTACTTTGTAAGCTCGGTGCCGGCAAGTCTGATCTGGAATGAGACTTCTGAGTGTTCAGGTGGCTAATTGTTTAATTAACTTAATGTTGATTGTGTTAATTATTAGGCATGAGCCGAACACCCCCGGTTTGGTTTGCAGCAGAACATGCGAACAGGCAAAAAATGTGTGAGAACACGTGAACACCGTTAAAGTCTATGGGACTCGAACGTGAAAAATCAAAAGTGATAATTTTAAAGGCTAATATGCAAGTTATTGTTATAAAAAGTGTTTGGGGACCTGGGTCCTGCCCCAGGGGACATGTATCAATGCAAAAAAAAAGTTTTAAAAACTGCAGTTTTTTCGGGAGCAGTGATTATAATAATGCTTAAAGTGAAACAATAAAAGTGAAATATTCCTTGAAATATCGTGCCTGGGGGGTGACTATAGTATGCCTGTAAAGTGGCGCATTTTTCCCCTGTTTAGAACAGTCCCTGCCAAAATGACATTTCTAAAGGAATAAAATTCATTTAAAACTGCTTGCGGCTTTAATGTAATGTTGGGTCCCGGCAATATAGATGAAAATCATTGAGAAAAACAGCATGGTCCACCCCCCCAGCCCATTACCAGGCCCTTTGGGTCTGGTATAGATATTAAGGGGAATGCCCGCACCCAATTTACAAAAAAAAAAAAGGCGTGGGGGCCCCCAGGCCCTATATCAGTGTTTCTCAACCTTTTTACCTTGGAGGAACCCCTGGCAACAAGTTTGAGATCTCGAGGAACCCCTGAAATAATGTTCACATCTACAGCTCACGGAACATTGGTATGATCAGCGAGCTGTTGATAACAAAAATTATTTGTAGAAATAGCATTAAAAAAAAGGAATAAATATTAAAACGTACCTAATTATTGTGAAACCTTTGCTTTCTTTTCCTGCAGAGCTGATCCATTCAGGGGACATTTCATGGGGCAGAGCACATTACAGGGCACATTACATGGGGCACAGCACATTACAGGGGACATTAAATGGGACATGGGACATTACATGGGGCAGGACACATTACATGGGATAGTGGACATTAAATGGGGCAGAGCACATTACATGGGACAGGGCATATGACAGGGGACATGACAGGGGACATTACATGGGGCAGGGGACATGACAAGGCACATTACATGGGGCAGGACACATTACATGGGACAGGGGACATTACATGGGGCAGGACACATTACATGGGGCAGGGCTCATGACAGGGGAAATTACATGAGACAGGGGACATTACATGGAGAAGAGCACATTACATGGGACAGGGCACATGACATGGGGCAGAGCACATTACATGGGACAGGGCACATGGCATGGGGAAGAGCACATTACATGGGACAGGGCACGTTGCATGGGGTAGAGCACATTGCATGGGACAGGGAACATGGCATGGGGCAGAGCACATTACATGGGACAGGGCACATGGCATGGGGCAGAGCACATTACATGGGACAGGGCACATGGCATGGGGCAGTGCACATTACATGGGACAGGGCACATGACATGGGGCAGAGCACATTACATGGGACAGGGAACATGGCATGGGGCAGAGCACATTACATGGGACAGGGCACATGATATGGGGCAGAGCACATTACATGGGACAGGCCACATTACATGGGGTGGGGGACATGACAGGGGACATTACATGGGACAGACTGTTGGGCACATTGTGGGGGGGGGGGACACAGCTGAGCACTGTACCGGCTTCCTTTTTCAGGCTTCAGAACTCATTTCATATCTCCTCCAGTGGCGTGCTGTTCCCCCTCTGCCCCTCCTCCTCATATCCTGTCCACCCCAGATGATGTCACGTACTCGGGAAGGACAAGAGGGGAGGAAGGGCCTGCAGGGAACAGCGTGCTATAGCCAATAGGATGCCAGCCGCTTCCCTGCCTATCTCTGCCTGTGTTTGTGCGATGACAATTGGATTTTGAAAATTTTGGGTTATTAGGAAAACTAGGATTGGTGATAAAGCATCAGTGGAGACACCTTTTTCCCATGTTCACTCTTACAGGAGAAAATTTTACCTTCCTAGGGGTATATTTCCTCTCACTTCCTGTTGTCTCCCTCCGTTTGTAAGTAGGAGTCATTTGTAAGTCAGATGTTTGAAAATAGGGGACCACCTGTATATACTATACGGCCTACCCTATACACTCTGCGGAAAATTGGGCCTTAGGTGTTGGTGGTACCAGAACACTGTAATCCCTCACAGTTACTCTTGGTTCCCTGCTGTGAAATATTATATCAAGAATTGTAATTACATGCCCCTGTTAAACAGGGGCAGAAAACTTGGGCCTTAGGCGGTGGTGGTGGTGGCACAACACTGTAAAACCTCACAGATACTTTTTTTGAGCGCAGGAACGGGCCCTGCTGTGAAAAATTAGATAAAAAATTATAATTATGCGCCCCTGTTGAACAGGGGCAGAAAAATTGGGCCTTAGGCAGTGGTGGTGGTGCCACAACACTGCAACCCCTCACAGATACTCTTGTGATGGTCATCCAAGACTGATTTATTTTCATGAATGTGAGCCGATCAACAGAGTCTGTGGACAGGCGCACTCTGTGATCGGTTACAAAGCCTCCAGCAGCACTTAATGTGCATTCAGAAAGAACACTGGATGCAGGACAGGCCAGTAGCTGAATTGCGAATTGAGCAAGCTCTGGTCAGTGGTCCATCCTCAAGACCCAGTAAGCCAGTGGATGTTCTGTTGGAAAGGTCTCCAACTCTGATCTTGTCCCTAGTTATTCCTGCACCATGTAATTCAGAAAATGGTTGCTGGAACCGATCAGACCTTGGCGCTGAGGACTGAAGAATGTTCTGAAAGCATCGGTCAGCCGGCCACCTTCTCCACCACTCTTTCTGTGACTGAACGAAGCCTCAGCAACACGTTGTCCAGCACCAGAAAATTGTAACCTCCAGGCTCTGGAAACACATTACACAAACCTTTCTGCAAGGCCTTCCGAAGATGTTTCATCATCTGCTCCCTCTGCGAAGGCTGGATAAGTTCTGCAACCTTACCGTTGTAAAGTGGGTCAAGAAGGGTTGCCAGCCAGTAATGATCCCTCTCCTTGATACCACAAATCCTAGAGTCCTTTCGCAGGCTTTGCAGGATCAGGGAGGCCATGCAGCGTAAGTTTGCAGAGCCATTCAGTCCTGAGTCCTTTGGGTCACTAAGGATCACATGATCCTCAACCACCTCCTCCCAGACACGTACAACTCCATGGGTTTCTGGGGACTGAAAACGATCCCTTGAAGACTGCTGCTGATGCTGTGTGTTATCCTCCACCTCCATGCTGATACAATCCTACTCTTCTTCTTCCTGTGTGATCGGTGGGCCCGCAGGAATACCACCTGGATAAAGGGGGCCTTGAGAGGTAAGGAAGTCCTCCTCTTCCTCCCACTGTTCTGCCTCAAGTGCCCTGTCCATTATTCCACGAAGCGTGTGCTCCAACAGGAAGACAAGAGGGAAAGTATCACTGATGCATGCACTGTCACTGCTCACCATCCTCATGGCCTCCTCAAATGGTGAACAGTGCATGCATCCTTGATCAATAGTGACTGGCATGGCGAAAAAACAGCCAAGCTCTCCGACCCTGTCCTGGTGCCATTCTCACACAGGTACTCATTGATGGCCCTCTGCTGTGTGTACAGACGCTGCAGCGTTGCCAACGTTGAGTTCCACCTGGTGGGCATGTCACAAATGAGGCGGTTCTTGGGCAGGTTGCATTCTCTTTGAATGTCAGCCAGCCGAGCACTGGCATTATATGACCGGCGGAAATGACCACAGACTTTCCTGGTCTGCCTCAGGAGATTCTGTAAGCCCGGGTACCTGCTCAAGAACCGCTGCACCACCAAATTCAGGATGTGAGCCAAACAGGGAACATGGGTCAAGTGTCCCTGTAGGAGGGCAGAGAGGAGGTTGGTGCCATTGTCGCATACAACCATTCCTGGCTGAAGCTGGCATGGCGCCAACCTCCTCTGAGCCTGCCCCTGCAGAGCTGCCAGAATCTCTGCCCCAGTGTGACTCCTGTCCCCTAAGCAGACCAACTCAAGCAACGCATGGCATCTTTTTGCCTGAGTGCTTGCGTAGCCCCTTGAACGCCTACAGAGCACCACTGGTTCAGAGGATAAATATGCAGAGGAAGAGGCCATAGAGGAAGAAGAAGAGGAGGGGTGGAGGAGAGAGCTGTGGCAGAATCGCCACTACTAGCATTTTGGAGTCGTGGTGGTGAAACAAGCTCCAACAATACTGAACCCCATCCTGCATCCTTCCCAGCTGCCAGCAGACTTACCCAGTGCACCGTGAAAGAAAGGTAATGTCCCTGTCCATGCCTGCTGGACCATGAGTCAGCGGTAATATGCACCTTACTGCTGACCGCCTTGTCCAATGAGGCAAAGACATTGCCTTCCATATGCTGGTAGAATGGCCTTCCGTGAAAAGAAATGGCGTTTGGGAACCTGCCACTGAGGTAACGCACATTCCACAAATTCACAAAAGGGGGCAGAGTTTACCAGCTGAAAAGGCAGCAGTTGCAGTGCTAGCAATTTGGCCAAGCTAGCATTCAGACCCTGAGCGTGTGGATGATTGGGACCGAATTTCTTTAGACGGTTTAGCAACTGGGGTAGGGAAATTTGCCTGCTAAAATCCGATGTTGGTGTACCACTAGCAGATTGTCCGCAAGTACTTGGGACACCTATTTCTATACCTTCATTCCTCGCATTGCAGGTTTCTGAGAGAACTGGAGGTATAGTGGGGTTGGAGATCCCAGCTGATGAGGAGCAAGGAGAGGTCCGTCTTGTTCTTTGATGTGGGTCTTTTAAGTGCTGTTGCCAACGGACTGCATGGGCAGTCGTCATATGTCTGGTCAAGCATGTGGTGACAAAGCGGCTGCTGTTTTGGCCACGCTTCAGACATATGTTGCAAACAGCAATGGTGCGATCTGCTGCACACGTGTCAAAAAAGGCCCACACCAAAGAACTTTTCAAAATATGCGGGGAGTCAGCAGTGCCCTGCACCTGCTTAGCTCTGTGGTGTGATGCAATAGAGTGGCTGCCCTTAAGCTGCCCACTGGAGGGCATCCTGCGTCATTGGAGATGTGCCTCCTCCTCCTCTCTTCTATCAGGCACCCAAGTAGAGTCAGTGACCTCATCATCCCCTCCCTTCTCGTCACTAGAGCAAACTTGGCAGAATGCTGCAGCGGGGGGAACATGACTGCCAGTTTATTGACCTTCTTGGGCCCTTCTCTCTAGGCTCATGTTACTCCCTTCCTCAACCTAGGTACCATTATCGGAGCCTTCACATCTCTACGCATCCTCCTGCAGCATGTACCCGACACTGTGGTCGAATAGGAGTGACTGTTGACATGGAGCCAATGGAATGGGCTGCTTTGGCAGCTGCATTGGCAGGCAAACTACTCTGAGCCTGGGTGACAGAGGATGAGGAAGATGAGGACGACTTTGTTATCCATTCCACCAACTCTTCTGCATGTTGTGACTCAATAATACAGCCAGCTGCAGAAAAAAAGGACAAGCGTGCCCCACGGCCACATGCTGAGGATGCACCGTGTCCACGACTGTAGACACAGAGCCTGCTTGCTCTATTTTAGTGGCCTGTGAGCGTCTGCCTCTCCTTGGTGGCCTTCCAGACATGCTGTAAATTTTGTTTAGCAAAACCACACTACACTGTATTGTGTACTGTGTACACCACCAGAAAAGTAGTAGCAACTGCACTAGGGGTGCACTGTATGTATTGTGTACTGTGTACACCACCAGAAAAGTAGTAGCAACTGCACTATTGGTGCACAGTACTGTGTACACCAACAGAAGTGTAATAAAAACTATGGGTGCACTGTATGTATTGTGTACTGTGTACACCACCAGAAAAGTAGTAGCAACTGCACTATGGGTGCACGGTACTGTGTACACCAACAGAAGTGTAGTAAGAACTATGGGTGCACTGTATGTATTGTGTACACCACCAGAAAAGTAGTAGCAACTGCAGTAGGGGTGAACGTATTGTGTACACCACCAGAAGTCTAATAGCAACTATGGGTGCACTGTATGTATTGTGTACTGTGTACACCACCAGAAAAGTAATAGCAACTGCACTAGGCGTACACAGTACTGTGTACACCAACAGAAGTCTAATAGCAACTATGGGTGCACTGTATGTACTGTGTACACCACCAGAAAAGTATTAGCAACTGCACTAGGGGTGCATGGTACTGTGTACACCAACAGAAGTGTAATAACAACTAGGGGCGCACTGTATGTATTGTGTACACCACCAGAAAAGTAGTAGCAAATACACTAAAGGTGCATGGTATTGTGCACACCACCAGAAGTCTAATAGCAACTATGGGTGCACTGTATGTATTGTGTACTGTGTACACCACCAGAAAAGTAGTAGCAACTGCACTATGGGTGCACGGTACTGTGTACACCAACAGAAGTGTAATAACAACTATGGGTTACTGTATTGTGTACACCACCAGAAAAGTAGTAGCAACTGCACTATGGGTGCACGATACTGTGTACTGTGTACACCGCCTGAAGTATATTAGAAAAAGTACACCAGGAATGGCCTGCAGTCAGATATAGCTAAAGTGGAGATATATATATATATATATATATATATATATATATATATATATATATATATATATATATATATATATATACGAGACTGTCTGTATATATATATTAAATATACACTGCAGCTAACTGAATAACCTATAATAAACAATAAAGTGCAGCGCTAATGTGTGAAAAAATACAATTGAATTCCACCAAGTGACATATAAAACAATTAGTGACAAAACATATTGCAAATACAAGTACAAAGCAAGAATTAAAATCATAAGTGTATGTGAAAAGAATATCCAAAAGTTCTTGGTAAGTCCACAAATAAATATAAAGAACACCCGTCCAAGAGAGGTAGTGATGAAAGGTGCCTAGATATGATCCACCAAAACGTGTATGAGTAGAGTCTGCTTACCAGACGGCGATGACTGCTATTATGGCAGTCTCGCCCAGCATAGGGATTATGGTCTCCCAAAACCCAAGGTACAATGCGGGATCGGTGGTTCTAATACTCCATCAAACGATCACCGCCATCCTCACACAGCTCAGCTAACACCGGACACTCCTCCGACTGTCACTACAACCAACCAGGTGTTTCAACCAACACCTGGTTGGTTGTAGTGACAGTCGGAGGAGTGTCCGGTGTTAGCTGAGCTGTGTGAGGATGGCGGTGATCGTTTGATGGAGTATTAGAACCACCGATCCCGCATTGTACCTTGGGTTTTGGGAGACCATAATCCCTATGCTGGGCGAGACTGCCATAATAGCAGTCATCGCCGTCTGGTAAGCAGACTCTACTCATACACGTTTTGGTGGATCATATCTAGGCACCTTTCATCACTACCTCTCTTGGACGGGTGTTCTTTATATTTATTTGTGGACTTACCAAGAACTTTTGGATATTCTTTTCACATACACTTATGATTTTAATTCTTGCTTTGTACTTGTATTTGCAATATGTTTTGTCACTAATTGTTTTATATGTCACTTGGTGGAATTCAATTGTATTTTTTCACACATTAGCGCTGCACTTTATTGTTTATTATACTTTTAAAAGTCAGATACAGGATTTTTTCAGGGTGCTGGCAGCTTTTTTCTTTTTTCTTTTATTAACCTAAGCGCAGCTTTTACCCAATTTGGGTTTCCTTTTTTAACTGAATAACCTGCCTGCTCAATCTAAATGACACTCTTTCTCCGTCCACGCCAACAACACACTACACGGGGCCAACATGCAGGCAGCCTTATATAGTGTGGGGCATGGACTTAGTCCCCCTGAGCCATGATTGGCCAAAGGCACCCTGCTTTTGGCCAATTATGGCACTCTTAGCAGAGGGCGCTGGGACTGGCCAAAGCATGCAGGTCATGGTGCATGCTTTGGCCAATCATCATACAGCAATGCACTGCGCTCCCCCAGTGCATTATGGGGCATTACGCGGTGCTCGAATTAGGCACGAACACCCCCATAATGTTCGGTTTTCGACGAGCGGGCGAACAGCCAATGTTCGAGTCAAACTCATGTTCGATCCAAACATAAAGCTCATCCCTATTAATTATATGTCTGTATACAGTTGCATTTGCATATGATATTGTAAGCAGCCTCATCTGAGTGTGTGTAGTGTATAAAAAGCCTGTATTCTTGTTCAATAAAGAGTTCCAGTTTTGCAGCTAAACTATTCCTGCCTAATTCTTGGTTGCAATAGGTGGCTATAATATCTGATATCTATGTTCAGACTGGAGGAAGCGGTATACTGACAGAAGCACTTAAGCAGAGTGTGGGACAGTTCCATCATATTCGTGGCAAGCAGTGGGATGCTTCCTGAAGTCTGGGACATCCAAACCTCCACCGGGATCCAAGATCAGGATAGCAGAATTATGTCACCCCAGCAAAGTAATGGACCTGGCATCAGAGTTCCCGGGGCTGCTGCGGATTATCCTTTCAGCATACTCCAGGACTGTGTCTGAGGATAAATACCTTGAGCTCAGGCAGCAGATTTGGGTAGGGCTCTGGATTGGAGCACTCTAGGTAATTGGTATACACAAGGGCAAGTGCTTTCAAACCCCAGAGCAATGGGCCAGTGACCAACGGGAGTTGCGGATGGCATTCCTTGGAGAACAGCCCCAAGAGCAATGGTTGACTGAGTTGGACAGGCTGGTCCAGCTGGAGACAGAGCTGGACAATCGATATCGGGCTCTGCAATGGCATGCAGAGCAGGAATATTTAGGGGACACAACCGAATGCTCTCCGGAGGGATATGTCTTTGGCAGCCCTGGATTGCTGTGGAAGAGCCTTACAAATGTTTTTGTGTTTGGCGATGAAGGGGAACTTACCCTTGAGGACCTGCAAGAATACAGAGAGGCTATGCTTGGCCTTGTAGGGGTCTCAGAGTTTAAACCTGAATCTGGAATATTTGCTGAGGAAAGAGAAAACAGGGAATATAGGGAACTGCTAGAACACGTTCGGCTGAAAAGCTGAAGCGCTGACAACCTTTCCCTGCAACCATCTCTAGCACTCTCCTCACTGAGCTCTGCAGTGTATATCTTCAGCTCCCTGACCCCTGTTTTCTGAAATCTCAGACAAGCTTTATAAATTTTGGGCTTTGAACAGATATAGAGAAAAGAAGACTATGGATGAACAGCTACAACGTATGTACTAGGATTTGTTTTGTGTGCATTATCTAAGGCCAGTCACTTCACGGGGTATATGTAAGGGTTTACCACTACTTTAATGCACATACTGTACAGTACAAATTGGAATCATGAAAATATCATATAATCTTGAACATGTTGATATAGTTTCAAGAGGTAATTTTCCAAAATTTAAAATTAGATGGTTTTAAAGACCCCCATCTCTGTTTATTGAAATAAAGTGGTTCTAAAGGGAGAAGGTTTCTTTTATCCTAATGTATTCTATGCATTAAAGTGATCTAAAGTCCAAATCCAAAGTCCAAAGTCCAAAATCCAAAAAAAAAGTGACTCTATGGCGGTAAAACAACATTGTAAAGGTGAGGTTATAAGAATTTGAGATCATGGCTGCAAGGCATGCATGCAATATAATGGCCCTATATATTACATCCTGGCTGTCTATAATATTTGCTTTCTCCAATTTTGGGGTTCTCCTCTCGATAAAGTGGCTGCACAGTTTCTGACTTCCTCTACTGGCCCTTCCCTTTCCATAATCTTTCATCAGTAAGGATGTGTACAGTTTAACATCTTGCACGTCTGAATACATGTGGTCTAGTTGACCTACCAAGTAAGTGTCTATGGCAGTCCCTCGCAACATAACCTTAATGCTAATATATATTCATCTATGCATCTTTTTTGCAAACTTATTTTTTGTTTCTTTTCTTTAAAAATAACAAGGGGAGTCCCAGAAGGCAGAGGCAGTCGTGTACATTGCTGGATAGAGAGTGGGCTCAGGTAAGTATTAGAGGGGCTGAGGGAGCCTGCTGCACACAAAAGGTTTTTTATCTTAATGCATAGAATGCATAAGGATAAAAAAAACTTCTGCCTTTACAACCACTTTAAGATAAAAAGCCTTCTGTGGGCAGCAGCCCCTCTCAGCCCCCCTAATACATACCTGAGCTCTCTCCCTATCTAGCGATGTTGCACAAGAGCCACAAATTCCGGGGATTCTCCCTCCTGATTGGCTGAGACACTTGGCTCCCGCTGCTATCAATGAAAGTCAGTGAGCCAATGAGGAGAGAGGGGGCGTGGCCGAGCCACAGCTCCATGTCTGAATGAAGCAAGCTGCTTGCTCTGGGGGCAGGAGGGAAGGACCAGGAGTGCCAGCGAAGGACCCAAGAAGAGGAGGATCTGGGCTACTCCGTGCAAAACCATTGCACAGAGCAGGTAAGTACATGCTTGTTATTGTTAACCGCTTAAGGACCGCCCCACGAAGATATACTGCGGCAGGGCAACCCTCCTGTGTACCTGTATGTGATTTCATGCACAGGGTCTAGGGCGCATGCAGCGGGAGCCAATCAGCTGGTCCAGGGAATGCGATGTCTGACGGGACCCGCCAATCATTCTCAGGAGAGGGAGAACTGCGGTCTGCCTTTGCAAACAAGGCAGATCGCCATTCTCTGAGATATATAGCAGAAAACATATAGGCCTAAATTGATGATTAGATTTGATTTTTTACATATTGGGTATGTTTTATAGCATAAAGTAAAAAATATTGTTTTAAAAAAAAAATGTGTTTATAGTGCAAAAAATAAAAACTGCAGAGGTGATCAAATACCACCAAAAAGAAAGCTCTATTTGTGGGAAAAAAAGAACATCAAATTTATATGGGTACAGCATCGCACGACCGCGCAATTGTCAATTAAAGTAACGCAGTGCCGTATTGCAAAAAATAGCCTGGTCAGGAAGGGGGTAAACCTTTCGGGGCTGAAGTGGTTAAACAAACAAAAGAAAGGCTTTAGTATCACGTTAACCATCCCTAAACAGGGGTGGGGGACTTAGACTCTATCTGTAAACCACATATGCCATTTTTATGCTCTATCCCTGCAATTTCACAACAATTTATAGTTAAAGCACAGGCCCTTAAACTAGTAACGCTTGCTCTAGGCTTCATGACATCATAGTTATTTGATTACAAACCTTTACACTTCCTATGATGTTCTTGGACAATCACCTTACCAGTTACCTGTGTGGCTGTACAGTAAATGTTCCTGGCATCCTTTAGAAGCTGCTTGGACAAGAAGAACACTTCTTCAACATTACAAACCAAGTTCAATTGAATGTGGCGACTAACTTTAATGGCTGTACCATGACCTGAATATATGATAACCTTCACAGACCGATGGCTACTAACAAGCCAAGAAAGCTTTTTCTGAATCTACTGTTGCAGCTCACAAGCCCTGCACTTAAAATCAAAGAGTATGGTTTGGGGATGATGGATCGCCTGGAAACTCTGGTACCAACATAGTTGTATGTTATCTCTGTGATCTTTAAAAAATGAACTTTTATTGGCATCCTTGGAATACATATGTTAGTTTTCCCTGTGTTCTTGCCTCAGGTCCCCATTCTGTTTACCAGCAATCCAAGTCTAAAGTAGGTCAGGAGACTGCAAAGCCAAATGCAGTGCAGGTGCATAACTTCACATACATCAAAATCTCATAATTAATAACCCTCTTTGTATAATTTATTTGAAAGATTCAATATCCCTATAAATAGAACAAATTTGAAGCTTGTCATTATTCCAGTGAGTTGACAGCTTAGTTCTGCATTGACTGTACTATCATTGTAACAGGGTAGAAGAACAGAGGAAAAGGTGTTTTTGAATTAGGTCAGGATGTTTTCAGATTCCTGCATATATTCTAAGACTGGCCTCTGATCGGAAGCAGGTGTTAAGGAAAAGACTACTGAAATGAGCAGACAAGCAAATTACTGCACAGGAGTATTGTAGGTATGAACTAGGAGAAAAACAGGCATAACTGCTAACAATAATGCCGCGTACACACGAGCGGACTTTACGGCGGAGTTTGCCCGGCGGACTGGATTTCGTCGGACAATTCGATGTGTGTGGGCTCCAGCGGACTTTGTTTTCTCAAAAGTTGGACGGAATTAGATTTGAAACTTGTTTAAAATTTATCCGACGGACTCTTCTTTCTAGCGGACAAACCGATCGTCTGTGTGCTAGTCCGACGAACTCAAACTGACGCATGCTCTGAAGCAATTACAAGACGGAAGCGCTCGGTCTGGTAAAACTAGCCTTCGTCTTGAAGCTAGCACATTCCTCTTCTGTCGTCTTTTAATACAGCCTTTTTTTAGGATTGATAATGCGAGAGGAATGAAGTTGTTTTTCTGCTTTATATTCACACAGAGTTCTCACAAACTTCTTTCTTCGTGATTTATCCTCCTGCCATGACTAATATAATATTTTGTAACAGCCAGATCTCCATAAATTTTTAATTTTAAAATATAATTTATTTATTTTTTTTTTTTTTATTTCAACACTTTAGCTATTTTACAATGTGTGTTAAATGCTAACCACATTTTTGGTGTGTATTTTCAAGTTACCACAATTAACATTCATATTTTGTGTTGTTTGAAAGAACCTTAATGAGGTTGTTGTCCCTTGTTCATTAGACATAGGGGGGTGTATTTAACAAATGCAAAATCATTTTTCACTCCAATTGCTCATTATACATATAATTCCACATAAAGAGCATTTTGAAGTGTGTTCGCTGTGGATCCGAGGGGCACATGCAAGGAAGCCCAAACCAAAACAATTAATTTTTTTTTTACATGTTTTTCCTAAAAAATCAGCAGAGCTTCCCCCGAGCTTGTTTTTGACAAAAGGCTTTAAATCATTGAAGAATATCAAGTGAAACGTTCACTTGAGAAATTGCACACCAAGTGCACTTGTTGGAAGTGCAGTCGCATAAAAACTGAGGGCAAGAGCTTAAATTCGGGGAAGCTCTGCTGATTGATTCCTAAAATCATGTAAAATCAAAATACATTCTTTTTATTTGACAAAAACACACATAGGGGTTGCTTTCCTAAAGGTAAAAAGGCTGTGCATTTTAGAAATTGCATTTGCCCTCTGCAAGAGCAGTTGCTCCCAAGCTTTATTAAATGTGAAGCAGCTCTGCTGACTTCTATCATCCAATCATGTGCAAGCAAAAAGGTTTTTTTTTTGGTTTTACTTGCACAGGATTGGGTACTCTTTGCAAAGTCAAGCTTTTAACTAATTTCTGATGCTCTGGAGCAATTGCACTTGCAGAGGGCAACTGCCCTCTGCAAAGTGCACAGACTATTTTCTTTTGTAAAATCAACCCCATAGTCTTTTCGACCTGTACCTGCCTACTCCCAAACAAAATGGCGTCTTTTAATCCAAACACATAGGCAAGAATGTAAGGTAAACACAAAATTTTTTTTCTAATAAACACAAAAATTAGGAATACAACACTGGACACACTTTGAGAATCTGGGAAGCCTTTCGTCCCCCAGGACACACATCAAGTTTCAGGACAAGAAAATAGGTATCTTGCGACTATAGGGAGCACAGGGAGCACAGTCCGAACAGACAGAAACCAGGCAATCACTTTCGACTCTTCCGTGTAGCCTTCCCTCCACGCTTCTCTGCAGCCTTCCCTCCACGCTTCTCTGCAGCCTTCCTCGGAGGTTGTGCCTCTGGTGGTGTACTTGGGGCAGGAGGAGGAGGAGGAGGAGGAGTGGCTTCATCTGCTATATATGTGTTAGCAGTAAGCTCCCCTCTCAAGCCCTTCTGGTAAGCCTGGAAAAATAGACCCTCACAGAGGAGGCGTTGGCCCTTTTCCAACTCCTGTAATCTTCCGGCTAGATAGGTGCCATACGCCTCCTCTACATTGGGAGGTTTACTCAGGATCCGGCTTGCTTCCCGTATGAGCTCTAGGGATTCCTGCTCTGTTGCAGTCATCCTCCTGGGCCTTTGGTGGAGAATGCGGAGGGGAGGCACCTGGCACTCCGTGCGGCTTCTACTTGGCCCAGCCACAGCCTCCTCCTCTCTCCCACTGGGCAAGGCCTCCTCCTCTCTCCCACTGGGCAAGGCCTCCTCCTGGCTGAGGTCATCCTGTGTAAAAAAAGGGACATAGTTGTAATTTTCTGTTATGCAATCACACACAATTTTCAGCTCCTTAACTTTCAAAGATAATTACACAAAATAGTAAAGGCTATCTATTTGACCACACCATTATTTCAGATGATCAACAAGATCTGAAGTTACGTATATATTTGGCCACTACTGTCTAGTGATATGTCTACATATTACTCTTTGTGCAGAAGTGATTTTTGATGAAGCACTTTCAAAATGAACACCTTAACATCATTAATAACATTTACACAATCCCAAAATGTTCCAAAAAAGTATACCTGGCTGAAGCTGGGCGCATCCACTTCATCTATGGTGAAAAGGCCCAGTTCATCCTGGGACTCCTCAGCTGGGGTGGAGGTGGATGGAAGGCTGGAGGGAAGGCTGGAGGGAAGGGTGGAGGGAAGGGTGGAGGGAAGGCTGGAGGGAAGGGTGGAAAGGGATTGCCTGGCTTCGGTCTGCTCATCCAGGAATCGCAGTTTGTGGTAATACCACAACTTGGGTACATAAACTTGGTCAGCTGCTGCCCCGGATCTCAGCGACTCCTGGATTTTTCTGTGTTCCCGCTTATACATATTACGCAAGATACCTATTTTCCTGTCCACAAACTTGAGGTCTGCCTGGGGGAGTCGAGTCTTCACAAACTCTAAAAGTGTGCCCAGTGTTGCCTTCCTAACATCACGATTATAATATTGGTGGTGTTTGACCTCCCAGAGGTTTTTCTTCTGCTCATAGAGATCAATGAAATGTGTCAAAAACTCTTCCTCTTTAAAGGGATTCATTATTTCTGCAAGACAAGACACAAGATCAAAACTTAAAATGTCAGTCCCAAATCTCAGGATTAGTTTGTGTTGTAATCTAGGGGACACACACGGGGAAACACACAAACACATACACACACACACACACACACACACACACACACACTCTTTAATCTTACCTTCGTTTGTTCCGCTCGCTACTTCCGCACGGACATACATAGGCCATCGTACTAGCTTTATATACACTGCGCATGTGTCATGCTCCGCCTGCGTCGCCCGCCCCTGACGTTCGTAAGTACGATTTGGCCCCGCCCCTTCACTCTTCGTTGCGCAGTGGGAGTAGATAGCAAAAGATGGCGGAGCGATTAAGTGAGAGTAGCGCGGAGGAAAGCCCGGAGCCCCAAACATCCACATCCCGGAGGAGATATAAGGCCACCAACATGGCTTTTGGAGAGATGGTGGAGATGGTGTCCATATTAAGAAGGGACGACTACGATGGCAAAAAAGGACCGTACACACGACCCAATCTGAGAAAGGACAAAATAATGTCCTCAGTGGTCACCGCTCTGGAAGAGAAATTTGGGACAAAACGTTCCAAAGAACAATTGCGGAAGCGGTGGTCTGACATAAAAAGTCGTGAGCCCGAGCAATATTTCCGAATAAAGAAGCTGCTGAAAAAAAGTAAGTACTTGTGTTTTACTATTGAGATACAGAACTTGCATGCTGATCCTTATTTTTGGCGGTTTTTCTGCATCGTTCGTAAATACCGTTCTTTGGAATAGATCGTATACTTTATAAAGTGACGTTATTTTTTCGCCAAATACGATGGGACAGGGTTGGATATACATTTATGGCTTGATAATTTTGCTAATTCCCACAATGAGTTGATGTGGTGTAGATGTGTTTGAAAATATAATGCTTCATCCAAAATGATTCAGTGTAATGTAGGGACAGGACACAGCAGCTGTTTCCACATCTGGACTCACGAGCACTATAGTTGTTGGGAATGATTTAGCAGTCCCACTATTGTTCTTCGATTTTATTTTTGTCTAAATTTTTAGACTTTTCTTCCGTACGTTTTTTGGCTCTGCGTAACTTCTGCATACTTTCAGCTATTAAAACCATTCAACTATTAAAATGTTCGTCTCTTTTAGCTGATGTGTGGTCATTTTAAAATTTGTTAATAACATTTATACTTTATTAAATAATAATTTTTTATTAACTTTTTTCAACATTGAATTCAATGGGAGCATGCTTGAAATCCTCAAATTCTTCTTCCGTTCCCAAAAGTTTCCGGTCCTTCATACTTTCACCTAGAGACACCAAACAAACTTTACAATGTTCACGAAATATTCATCTATCTGGCTATATCCTTTCTGTTTGTTTTTTTTTTTAATTTTTGAGAAAAACCTTTTTGTTTAGAGGTCATTTCCTGACATTTTAGACATTAATCAGAGTGTACTGTGTTTGTTTTGTTGCCATGGTTACCCAAGCTTCTGTTATACACAGGGGGGAGGTGGCTGGAGCATCTCAGCTCTGATTACAGAGCCCGGGGGAGGGGACAGACACACCATGTACTGATTTATAATATAGGAATATGATGGTGCAGTTTTGAGGGCGGTCATTTTAGCCATGTAGCTATTCTGCTTTCCCACGCATTTTGCAAAAGAAATGCATTTTCTAGTGTACTATGTGACCATAACGAAATTTTTGAGGGGTAATACACATAGGAGATCATTGAGGTGTCAGCATCTGTGAAAATTTACCAAAAAAATTAAACAACGTTCTACTTTATTTATTAAAACATAAAAGATCAGTGTTTTTTAACTATATACCTTTTTTAATAATCTCATAGGGGAGAAAAGACTCAGACAACAGTCCAAGGATCTCAGGACCCCCCCAAGTCACCAGCCTGAGGCCGAACCTACCCCAAGCCCCAGCCCAAGACCACGCCCACCCGACGACCTTGAGGAAGGAGAGGTGGAGGAAGTGTGCGAGGTTTCCAGCCCACCAAGTGAGTGACTGACACCCCAGCTTCAGTTTTACTGTATTTTGGCGTGCATATTGTAAACCTTGTTTTTATTCACTCATTTTAGGTGAGTTTCTGGTTGTGGAAGGCCAAGCGGCAGAGCACTTCACCACAGACAGTGCGCAAAGATTAATTGGCCAGATTATGCTGTGGAATGGCCACATAGATCAAATGCGTGAACAAATTCACAGCATGAAACTTCGCCTGGACTCCATGCAACAGGAAATGAAG
The DNA here is from genome assembly GCA_037952925.1 of Lithobates clamitans. Classification (NCBI taxonomy): domain Eukaryota; kingdom Metazoa; phylum Chordata; class Amphibia; order Anura; family Ranidae; genus Lithobates; species Lithobates clamitans. The sequence goes on from JBBGZY010000223.1 coordinate 3,091,550, forward strand.
AACATGATTGATGTTTTGGGCCGAATATAATCACGTTTGGCCTAAAAACATCAATCATGTTCTTCATTTCCTTGTGAAGTTATTTTGTTAACACAAATTTTTTGAAGTTTTTGGGGGTATACCCAAATTTAAAGTGTGTGATGCACACGGTGTGTCATCATGTGCTATCTTCGATCATGGGTTAGCAATGTACTTGTTTTGTGTTTGCAAACCCTTCATCCTGAAAATTCTTTGTTGGTGAGAGGAACCAAAAATGGGTTTGCACACACAAAACACGTACATTGCTCTCCCATGATAGGAGATAGCACATGTTGACTTGACCCTTTCTTAAAGGTCAATTTTGAGCATCTGAGAAATGAACAATTTCCAAGGGTGACCTTACATGCACCGTTCTTGAAATATTGTTGAACTTTGTAAGTTCATTTATATTCTAATTTTTGTTTCTAAAAACACTGTTGTGTATGTAAATCTTGTTAGATAAAGGTCTATATTTTAGATAAAAAATGGCTTTAATAATTTAATAAAATAGTATTTTTTTACACAACGTAAAATATTTTTGAAATAAAATTATAAAAAAAAAAAAAAAAAAAAAAAAAAAAACATATGGTAAAAAATGCACCTTTCAATGTGCACCAAGTAAAATTTTTTACCCTATACAATGTGTGTGGCTGTTTCTTGAAGTAAAAATTTAGGGGTAGTTTTTGTGGGCCTGATTAACTAAAGCGAAACGCACTTGACACTACTACAAGTGCACTAGGAGACAGACATAACTTAAAGGTAAACAACAAGAAAAACAAGATATTTAGATAAAACAATTTTCGTTTTGATTTAGGATCTAAACTTACAGCTGTTGCTGAATAGCAATGGCCCCCCGACCATTAAAATAATTGACATAACGGTCACGCACTTGACGTGCGGTTCGGGGGGCCAAGCCAATACGCCCAATTTCTAGGCCTGTTAAAGTGCTAGTAGACTCTTCCAGTCTGGGCTCAGGCCCAACAGAGGATAGATATGTGGCTGAATGTCTCCTTAAAAAGTTATGCAAGATGCAGCAAGCAAGGATGACATGGTTGATTTTATAGTCCGCCAAATTAATAGCCGTAAGGAAGATACGGAACCGGCTGGCCAGAATACCAAAGGCATTCTCCACAACCCTTCTTGCTCTGGCCAGCCGATAATTAAATACCCTCCTCTCAGGGGTGAGTGTCCTTTGGGGGAACGGCCTCATCAAGTTCTCACAGAGAGCAAATGCTTCATCAGCAATAAAAACTGAGGGTAGTCCATCCACATTATCGTCATCAGGTGGCAATTCCAGGCCACCGGTCTGGAGACGATGGCACAGCTCGGTCTGTGCAAAGACTCCTCCATCAGACATCCGGCCGTTCTTCCCCACATCCACAAACATAAACTCCAAATGTGCCGAGACCACCGCCATCAAAACTACACTATGGAACCCCTTGTAGTTAAAGAAATAAGACCCCGAATGCGGTGTTGGCACAATCCGGACATGTTTCCCGTCAATCGCCCCGACACAGTTGGGAAAGTCCCAACGGTCAGCGAACTGGGAGGCCACAGTCTGCCATTCCTGTGGACTTGTAGGAAACTGTGGAGTGCAAAAAAAAAAGATAAGGACTTTAATAACAAAAATTTAAGTTCAGATTACACCAAAACATTAGTAAACAACAGCAGTCAAATATTATGAATATGTGTGTTTGTAATTGAAATGTTGAAAAACATAAGGCACACTTATTAAGATTAATCACCCCCTATGATGGCCCATTGATACATTTGAATGTGGGGGAGGGGTTCTAATTAGGTTAACAAACACACCTGACTGGCTGAAACATTAGTGGGGTGGGGGAGGGGTTCTAATTAGGTTAACAAACACACCTGACTGGCTGAAACATTAGTGGGGTGGGGGAGGGGTTCTAATTAGGTTAACAAACACACCTGACTGGCTGAAACATTAGTGGGGTGGGGGAGGGGTTCTAATTAGGTTAACAAACACACCTGACTGGCTGAAACATTAGTGGGGTGGGGGAGGGGTTCTAATTAGGTTAACAAACACACCTGACTGGCTGAAACATTAGTGGGGTGGGGGAGGGGTTCTAATTAGGTTAACAAACACACCTGACTGGCTGAAACATTAGTGGGGTGGGGGAGGGGTTCTAATTAGGTTAACAAACACACCTGACTGGCTGAAACATTAGTGGGGTGGGGGAGGGGTTCTAATTAGGTTAACAAACACACCTGACTGGCTGAAACATTAGTGGGGTGGGGGAGGGGTTCTAATTAGGTTAACAAACACACCTGACTGGCTGAAACATTAGTGGGGTGGGGGAGGGGTTCTAATTAGGTTAACAAACACACCTGACTGGCTGAAACATTAGTGGGGTGGGGGAGGGGTTCTAATTAGGTTAACAAACACACCTGACTGGATGAAACATTAGTGGGGTGGGGGAGGGACAAACAAGACAATGGAGCAGACAATATATACATTGTTCAATGGACTATAGTCTAGAGATAAAAATGCACCCAGCATTGCATGGTGGGGAGGTTAATGAAATAAATTAGGCATGTATAGGGCAATAAAATATTAAAATAGGCATTCACAAAGAGAAAGGGGACATTCACAGCAGATTGAAAGCATGGCAATTAGGTAAAGAGGACAGTTCTACAATACATCCAAAAACATTTAATACATATCATGTAATGTTAAAGGATAAAACTTACCTTCATATATTCCTTCTGCAGGACCTGAATAATAGCAGAACAGGTCTCTGGGATTATGATCCCCAGAGCCTGGGGTGAGATGCCTGTCGAGAACTTTAAGTCCTGAAGACTTCTCCCTGTCGCCAAATAACGTAACGTGGCAACTAGCCTCTGCTCCGCACTGATGGCTTGCCTCATGCAGGTATCCTGCCTGCTGATATAGGGGGTCAGCATAGCCAGCAGACGCTCAAAGATGGGGTCCGTCATCCTGAGAAAATTCCTGAAATCATCAGGATTGTTCTCACGGAGCTCACGGAGCAAAGGCATGTGACAGAACTGGTCACGCTGGCGCAACCAATTCTTGGTCCATGAACTCCTCCTCGCCCTGTTCATGGACTGGACTCGGGTCAAAGTATTAACCCCAACACCAAGTCCCCACAAAGCACGAACTCGAGAACGAGAACGTCCACTCGACATGGCTTCAAAACGGTCGGCTGCTCAAACAAACAAACTTATAACAAACGCACTGAAGAACAGCAAGGCCTATGAAGAACGACCTGAAAATCAGGAACGAGCGGAGCAGAACGGCCTGCAAGGCAGGTTACGAACTGACCAACACGCACTGAAAAGCAGATACAAACCTCACAAGCACAAACTGAACCGCAGAAAACGAACGAAATAAGCTGAAGTGTGAAAAGCGCGAATCGTCTCTAACCAAACTTCTACTAACACGAGATTAGCAGAAGGAGCCCAAAGGGTGCCGGAGTGGGGCTTGGACTTCCTTTTTCTAGTCCCGTCGTACGTGCTATACGTCACCGCGTTCAAAACCAGCGGACTTTTGCAGTGACCGTGTGTGGCCAAGTCCGTTCGTTTTTAAGTCCGGCGCAAGGAGCAAACAAAGTCCGACGAAAAGTCCGCCGGGCAAACTCCGCCGTAAAGTCCGCTCGTGTGTACGCGGCATAAGAGGGATACTTTTTTGAGTAGGATGTCACATACTTATAGCATATAGCAGGGTAATGCAATTAAGTCCCATGAGGCATAGCAAGACTTTGACCGCCACAACCATGACACCCAAAGGCAGAGGCATGATGGGACTTGTAGTTTTGCAACAGCTGGAGGTCCGCTGATTGCATATCCCTGGCATATAGGATAACACTGCACCAAATGAACAATGGCAGGTTGGGAAGATAGGTGAAAACTGTGCATGTATATATTTAAAAAAAAAATATTTATAAAACTTAATGGGAGAATTAAAGCAGTATAAGGCCTCTTGCACACGGGAGTAAAAAACGCCACGTATTTAACCGATTTGAAATTAGATGCATTGTTGTCTATGGAACCATGCACACAGCTGAATAAAGATCAGTAATACAGCATTGAGTACAGAGCAGTAAAACAAAAACAGAAAATTTTACATTTGAGCCCAGTAATTTACTTATATAAGTGTGTTTACTCATCCTAAAGCATGTTTATGGGAGTATAAATGAGTATATTACATCACTGGCAATGAAGAAGAATTTTGTTTGTCCATACACTTACGCACATTTGCTCAACATTATTCAGGTCTTCACACTGTTTTTTTTTCTCACGAACTTTCTGTCAAAAAGTTCCTGAGTAAACATCAGTAAATTATTACGCCTGTGTGCAACTGGCCTTAAAGGGGTTGTAAACCTTTGTGTTTTTTCATCCTATGCATTAAGGTGAAAAAACACCTGGCAGTGACCGCCCCCCCAGCCCCCACCATTTTACTTACCTGAGCCCTGGAACTTGACCCATCGGAGATGCGCTGTCTCTCTGCCTGGGGTTCTCGGTTCTTGATTAGATAGATTGATAGCAGCGCAGCCATTGGCTCCCGCTGCTGTCATTCAAATCCAATTACGCGGGTGCCAGGGGGCGGGGCCGAGTCATACATTCGGCGGCTATGGACGCCGAATGCTGTACTCGGGAGCGCGCCTGCAAGGTAACCCCCTTGTGGAAGCGCTTCCTCTAGGAGGTTATCTGATGCGGGGAGGAGCCGCGAGAGCCGCCGGGGGACTCCAGAAGAGCAGGTTTGGGGTCACTCTGTGCAAAAGGAGCTGCACAGTGGAGGTAAGTATGATATGTTTGTTATTTAAAAAAATACAAACCCTTACAATCACTTTAACCTTTTCACTGCCAGAGCTGGTTTTGTGTTTTTTGCACACATGTTTAAAAAATCTTTTTTGGCCTGAAGATTACACAAAACCCCCAAACATTATATATTTTCTGAATGCAGACAACCTAGAGAATAAAATAGTGGTAGTTCTAAATTTTTTATGTCCTGAAGACCACCTTTCTCCCCACTAAATATTGAGTGGCTATTTGCCACACCCATCCTTTTCCTACTAATGTTAGGCTTACAGCCTCTGTTTTTTCCATATTTTGTTCAGATGTTTATCTTCGATTTTTACTTTTAACAGTCAAGAGTGACATTCATGTTACTGTACCGACCGGAATCTTACTTGCAAATTTAACCTGGACACCAAGAAGACCCCAAGATCCACTCTTTCATTGGAAAAGGGGCATGACCCTGCTAACAGTAAGTGGTTACGACAAGACACCCACCACACATCACTCATCCGACTCCCAAAATGGCTATTCATTTTTTAACAATTAATGCTAAAGGACTCAACCACCCACCGAAGAGAAGATCCCTTTGGAGGGAGGCTCTGCAACACAAAAGCCCCCTATAGGCATCAGTTTAGTGTTACAGCGGAGGTATTGTGTTAGAAATTTTGCTCTCCAGCTGTCATGCGTGGCAATATGTAACATGTATATCGCAATGAATGTTTTCATTGGGGGGGGCCTCAAAAAAAAATTTGGGTGGAGGATTTTATGTGCTTGGGTGTAACTTTCTTTTTTTTACTTAAAGTGGATGTAAACCCACTGCCATCATTTTCAATCTAATAACACAGGGTATATCTGTAAGGATATACATGCCTCCTGCATGTATCCTTATCTTTTTTTACTCACCCCTCAGCTGTCCTGAGCCCCGCAATATTGCCGAATTTGTGGGCATGTGTGGTTTCCAGTGCTCGGTGGGCGGAGTCGTGATGTCAGAGGACTCCTCCGCCCACCTCTACACTCCCCTGGCCAGCCAGCGTTGCGAGGACGAGACTCGCGCCTGTGGAGAGAAAAGTGCACACAGGAGTGACAGAGTGCGTTCTCTGAAGAAGCAGAGTGCGCTCATGTTACTCCTGCGCATGTGCACAACAATAAACAAGAGAAGGATTATCAAGAGCTGCGCCAAAGAGGCAGAGAGGCAGAAGAAAGGAGTGGGAGGGAATTAAAAAATAATGCATGTCTCTTAGGCTAGTGCACAAGATATGTAAATCACCTGTCACTCACAGCAAGGGGGAGGATTTGAAGTTTTGTCAAGTTTTATCTCACTGAACAAGAAAAGAGGATCTGCTAGTATATCTAACACTTCCCCGAGACTGAAAATGTTGCTGTCCAAATCTGCTCTTTGTGCTCCGTCATCGAGAGTGGCGTATGTATAACAAAGCAGGTGTGTTACTGGCCAGATCACCAGGGAAAAACAAAGGGGAAAAGCCTAAAAAAAGAAAATGACAACAGCCATTACAACTAATGATTGGTGATCTGCTCTATGTTCTACGCTCTGTCACAGCACAGAACAGTAGCTGGAGCTACATGCTCCTGATTCCTCTATATGTACACTCCTAACTCAGCTCAGTTCGGGAAAGAGTAGGAAGGCTATGCAGGCTCTGCTCTTATGAGTGGCAAAATTAATGTGAGCTGTCTGCTGACAGCTTACATTCCATATGTCAGCACTGTGGATGTTTTCTATATATAAATTGTTAATTAGTCGCAGAGTCCACTCCAATTTCTATTTTATCTTGAAATTGAAACTGGCATTGGTGGTGCAGATAGACCTTAAACAATTGTATCTGCATAGTCAATGTGGCGGATGCCATTCACAACAGTTTTCTGTTTCAGATTCGCCGCGAGATCACTTTTATCAGTGGCGGGAGAGGGCCCCCCCTCCCGCCGTGATCCGGTGCCCTCCGCCGCTTACTGGAGCCGTCAGTAGCGGCGGAGGAGATTGCGTCCTTCTCCGTGCTGTGCCTGGACATGAGTGAGGCTAAGATGGTGCCCACTCGTCTCCATGACACTGCTGGGCGGAAGCAATGTCAAAACGTCACTTCCGCCCATACGTCTTAAAAGGCACATTTTTTTCAATATAATTTCTTTAAATTACCTTTTTTTTTTTTATTGCATTTTAGTGTAAATATGAGATCTGAGGTCCTTTTGACCCCAGATCTCATATTTAAGAGGTCCTGTCATGCTTTTTTCTATTACAAGGGATGTTTACATTCCTTGTAATAGGAATAAAAGTGACACCATTTTTTTTCTAAACGGTGTAATAATAAAAAAAAAAACAAGTGAAATAAAAAATAAAAATATTTTTTTTTTTTTTAAAACCCCGTCCCGACGAGCTCGCGCGCAGAAGCGAACGCATACGTGAGTAGTGCCCGCATATGAAAACGGTGGTCACACCACACATGTGAGGTATCGCCGTGACCGGTAGAGCGAGATCAATAATACTAGCCCTAGGCCTCCTCTGTAACATAAAACATGCAACCTGTAGAATTTTTTAAACGTTGCCTATGGAGATTTTTGAGGGTAAAAGTTTGACGCCATTCCACGAGTGGGCGCAATTTTGAAGCGTGACATGTTGGGTATTAATTTACTTGGCGTAACATTATATTTCACAATATAAAAAAAATTGGGCTAACTTTACTGTTGTCTGATTTTTTTATTCAAAAAAGTGAATTTTTTCCAAAAAAGTGCGCTTATAAGACCGCTGCGCAAATACGGTGCAAAAAAAGTATTACTTTGACTGCCATTTTATTCTCTAGGGTGTTAGAAAAAAAACAATATATAATGTTTGGGGATTCTAAGTAATTTTCTAGCAAAAAAAACTGTTTTAAACATGTAAACACCTAAAATCCAAAAAGAGGCTGATCCTTAAATGGTTAAGATGGTAAGTAATGGTAATCTGCATTGAATTAGCCTCAGAACCTGTGTAATTAATATGTGTCCTGGATTAAAGGGATAATGTGGCAACCTTAATGGCATGTCCCTGTACTTTCCCTATTCCTCTGAAACCCTTCCCTGATGCTAAGCACTGGCTCTGACAGATGGGTGACCTGTCCCTTTTCTAGTCATTCACTAAATGCCGGGAGCCAGGGTCTTAAATAGTTTCTGCCTGACCCAAGGAGGCCACCAAAGTCACATGGGGAGCCAACATGCAATCAGATGCTGCCTCTCTACGACCAAGGAAACCATAGAGGAACTAGGTTCTTCTTGATTTCCTCCTCCACCTGCATTGTAGCTGTGGATAAGCACCACCTGCACTGGAGAAAATAGACTGCACCCGCCTACAAGCTCACATTAGAAATATTTAAAAATGTTTTTGAACCATTAAACATGCCAATGTTATTTTCTGCTGTATTTTCATTTATATTATGCCTATCAGTACATGCTCAGTGTATGCTACATTCAAGGCATGCCTGGCCATAACTAGTTACCAGGGTGCTACTGTCAGCTCTCAACTGATCTTTCATGCCCTCGAATGGCTAGCATCATGGTTGCTTGTGTATGCAGTACCATGGTAATGGCAGATCTAAATAAATGCTTAGATGGCGCTGTCCCTTGCATTGAGGAGGATTTACTCCTTTCAACTGAAGATGGTCCCCCACGTAACCAGAAAAGGCACAATAAAAACTTTTTTAAATGTCAACACAAATTCAAAAAGGGTTTATTTCTTATTTTTAGGATAGTGGACAGAACTACCTTGCAAAAGCGTCCCTGGTTTTCTAACTGTCCCAGGAGCATAATGGTATGAGCTTCATGGCCATGCCCACAATCCTAAAAGGATTGGTTCCTCAGAGTCACACAGGGAGAAGATAGCAGAACTCCACTAAAACAGAGGTTTTCTGCTTTGGGGGAAACTCGCTTCCATCCTACATTAGAATATACAAATTTACAACATAATTTCTGTGAGCGTTTGACCCCTTTTAACAGTTTACTTATACTATTTAGCCACATCATTCTAGTAAATAATGGAGAATCCCTGACTAAGCAGATTTTCCATTACCTATTAACTTTTGTTAAAACATGAAAAATGACATTAATGCAGTTTACTTGCTATTATTGTTTTTTGGGAAGCCAAATAACACATACAGTATATTGCAAAAAATGCTTGCATGTTTGGTTTTTGTCAAACCTAGTAATGTGGGCTTTTTACGGTTCTTTTGGTGTACTGTACATTGCTTTTAAGCCAAAAATGTGTTAAAGTGTGTGATGCGGGCCATTTATGTGTATGAATAAGAATTATTCACATTGAGAAAATCTGTTGAGCATTGTACATCATTACATTTGTATCCATGCCTTTTCAAAAATACAGTCTAGAGGCACATTTAATCACAAAGTCCAAATAGCAAAGCTAATTCACAATGGACATTAAACCATACCTACTATATTTCTGTTCTTACTGAAAATAGATTACTGAAGGTTCAATTTTCATTGGTTGCTATTGGATGTTTTTAGACAGCTTTTGAAAATTTAATTGGTTATTCTGGAGTTTAGTGTCAATAATTTTTATCTTGTGTGCTATACACAAATCACAAAATAAATAATTACAATACAAAAATAATAACCACTTACTCATCCCTAAAAATGAATTCCAGGTATGGATATTTTTACATAGTTGCATTAGTCCCCCTGGAAGCTGGGAATCACAGTAGCATGCACTCCTACTACAGTGATTTTCACTGTACTACAGGGATCTCAGTTTTTCTGTCCAGTGCTGAACAGCTGCCCTACTGCTAAATAAACACAGGAGGCTGCAGTGCTCGCACAGCACAGACACTATTCTGAGAATGCTTTGCATCTTCTCAATGACTACAAAGTGTTCTCTAATTGGATGAGGTGAAAATTATGATGTAATTGCCCTGCTTCTCCATCTCATCCAATCAGAGAATGCTTTGCATTAGAGACGCCTCTAAGTGTAGCAATATGGTTACATTTAATGAAGGTACAACATTTAGCAACTCACATGGTTGATGATTAACCACTTCAATACCAGGCACTTATGCACCTTCCCGCCCAGACCAATTTTCAGCTTTCAGCGCTCTCACACTTTGAATGACAATTACTCAGTCATGCTACACTGTATCCAAACAAAATGTTTATCATTTTCTTCTCACAAATAGAGCTTTCTTTTGGTGGTATTTAATAACCACTGGTTTTTTTATTTTTTGCGATATAAGCAAAAAAACAGCGAAAATTTTGAAAAAAACGTACTTTTTTTAGTTTCTATTGTAAAATTTTGCAAACAAGTCATTTTTCTTCATAAATTTGTGCCAAAATTTATACTGCTACATATCTTTGGTAAAAATAACCCAAATTAATGTATATTATTTGGTCTTTGTGAAAGTTATAGAGTCTACAAACTATGGTGCCAATCACTGAAAATTGATCACACCTGATGTACTATCTCACCTGAAGGCCTTTCTCATTTCTTGAGACACTAACAAGCCAGGAAAGTACAAATACCCCCCAAATGACCCCTTTTTGGAAAGTAGACAGTCCAATGTATTTACTAAGAGGCATGGTGAGTTTTTTGAAGCTGTAATTTTTTCCCACAATTCTTGGGAAAATTAAGATTTTTTTTTTTTTTTTACACAAACTGGTCATATTAACAGGTTATTTCTCTCACACAGCATATGCATAATTGCAACTACACCCCAAAATACATTCTGCTACTCCTCCTGAGTATAGCGATACCACATGTCTGAGACTTTAACACAGCCCGGCCACATACAAAGGACCAACACTGAAGTAGCACTTTCAGGCATTCTACAAGCATAAATTGCACATATCCTTTCTCAACCACCTATTACACTTTTGAAGGCGCTGGAGCACCAGGACAATTGAATTGTCCACAAAATGACCCCATTTTGGAAAGCACACACCCCAACGTATAATCTATGAGGCATAATGAGTCTTTTGAATGGTTCATTTTTTTCCAGAAGTTTTTGGAAAATGTGGAAAAAAAATGAAAATGCATTTTTTTTACACAAAGTTGTCCATTTATAAGATATTTCTAACACATAGCATGTACATAGCAAAAATGACACCCCAAAATGCATTCCTCTACTCCTCCTGAGTAAGGCGATACCACATGTATGAGGCTTTTACACAGCCTGGCCACATACAAAGGCCCAACATTGAAGTAGCACTTTCATGCGTTTTACAAGCATAAATTGCACATATCCTTTCTCAACCACCTATTACAATTTTGAAGGCCCTGGAGCACCAGAACAATAGAATTATCCACAAAATGAACCCATTTTGGAAAGCACACACCCCAACGTATAATCTGTGAGGCATAATGAGTCTTTTGAACGGTTCATTTTTTTCCAGAAGATTTTGAAAAAAGTGGAAAAAAAATGAAAATGCATTTTTTTTACACAAAGTTGTCCCTTTATAAGATATTTATAACGCATAGCATGTACATAGCAAAAATGACACCCCAAAATACATTCTGCTACTCCTCCTGAGTATGGCGATACCACATGTTTGAGACTTTTACACAGCCTGGCCACATACAGAGGCCCAAAATCCAAGTAGCACCTCCAGGCATTCTAGCAGCATTAATTACACATATCATTTTCTGACTACCGATCACATTTTTGAAGGCCCTTCATATTTCTAACACATAGCAGGTACATATCAAATGACAAAAGATTACCTGTGGTTTTAGAAGTGCAGTGGTCCACAGAGGAGAGCATCGGTCCAGGCAGCAGGCAGGAATGAGGATGGTCTATGTGGACAGCTTTACCCCGGATGCCTGCATACTTAAATGTAACTGTTTCAATCATCAACCATGAGAGTTGCTAAATCTTGTACCTTCATTAAATGTAACCATATTGCTACATTTAGAGGTACCTCTCTTCTCTTTTATACTCCATTGTGACATGTAGCAAGACAATGCTTGTTTATCAAGTCAAAATTAATTAAAAGATGCTGCTTGTCTTGCAAAACGCTCTTAAACCAAGAATTTTTTCATATAAAAATATGTGTGAATATTCACATTCTCAACCTCTTTAGTAAAATAGCATAAATGTGTGCCAAAGTGATTGTCAGCCCTATCAAGAGGTGGGTGTTGTATTGAAGAGCATGACTTACTGTAACACACCCTTTCAGATATTTATTCTAAAATGAGAGAGTGTAAGGTGTGAATTGTAAATTACAAAATCCTTCACGAACTGAACAAGATGACTGTCATGTGTACATGTTGTGGAATCATCTAAATAGTGCATAATATACCAAAATATATTTAAAATGAGAGCAACAAATTTATTTTTTTTTCTTTCAGCATTTGCCTCCTTTGCAGCCCTCTGCATTCAGTCACATAACAGTTAGCTATGTAATTCCTGGCAGATGTCACTGACTGCAGGTTTCATGCTGATTGAAGTTTAAATGGAAGTGTATCTCCATTCTGGGTTGCCAGCCCAACAGATATTAGTTGTCCTTGCTTGAGAGTTAGATGTCCCCATAACCCAGTCCTCTCTTGCCAGTATCCATTTTAAACATGTAAAACTTTAATTTGTGCCTAGGAATGTAAGAAAAAGTACCTGCTACTTTATCCCAAAAGCCCTCCTCTGTGGACCTCTTTGGTTAATTCTCACTTTCTTACTGGGGAATTCGATTTTACTTCCCTGACTTCTGGGCTCAGTTCTGCCCAACTGTCACCCTCCCGTTCAATAATAGCACTTTAGTGTCTACTAAGTGCACTTTTATTACACAGGGTTCTTCTAGATGGGCAAGCTAGAAACTAGAGAAGTCATCACTCAACAAACTGATGCTAAATCATGAGTGCTCAACCTGTGGCCCTCCAGCTGTTGCGAAACTACTAGTCCCATCATGTCTCTTCCTTTGAGAATCACGCTTGTTCCCATCAGCCTTGAAATGCTTCAAAGGACTTGTAGTTCTGCAACACCTGGAGGGCCACAGATTGAGCATCCATGTGCTAAATTAAAAGTGTGCAAGGGCAGGGTTTCTGCTAATGATGGTAATAGTAGATTTCTTGTATTACCTGTTCTTAGGCAGAGTTTTTACTTCTAAAAGGCAAACACGTTCACTTTAATAAATCAGCTGTCACCACTCTACCATGAATTAAAAATTAAAAATCTAACATTTAAGGGGTTGCTATGGATAGTATCCCTATGTTTTTCTGAGCATCACTGTAGGCAATATTCTACATTCTCAATGACAAGGCCTTGTGTGTAGACTGTGACAAGAGATGCAAACATCGATTTAAGTTGCCCACACCAGTTCTGCAGTAGGCAATCAATCCGGACAGTGCTCTCTGCATGTTTAATATTAACCTGACAAATGATCCACGCAAAACCTCACTTTCTATCATACAAATAGGCCGGCAATGTAAATATCAATATCGTGTCACATGGTATTGTGAAGATGTATCGAATAGTGAAGCAATATCCTTGGACACTTGCAGTAGGATCTCTCTCAGGACAAAGCTGCGGTCATATCACATTAATTCCAAATGACGCACCCTTAATATGTTAGGACATGCAGAGAATGGTTTTCAGATCAGCTCTCTGAAGCTTCCACCTTCTCACTGACTGGCCTTCTTATTTAATTTAGCTTGTTATGTTGCGATATATGGAAGACTTGTTATGAAGAGCAGACTAGGGGGAGGGATGAAATGTAGGGATTAATCAGCGCTCACTAAATATCTGTCACCAGCAGGGATTAGACAAAGTGCACAAATTAACACTTTACTGAACTGGCCAGCTTCTCTTTTAGCATCTTAAATAGAAAAGATTGGAAACACAAAAACATGTCGATTTACAAAAATGCTAGGAAAATTTGTGTGCTGCTCATAGCAACCAACACAGCTGTCAGATATTTCTTCTCATTTTTTATCCTGCTCTGGTAAAATGACAGCTGTAATCTGAACCTCATTAACAGGTTACAGCAATACTAGTTTTGTTGTAAAATTTAACTACCTTCCTTGGTGATGTTTTTAAAATGCCACTCACTGTAGAAAATTGTTTCTTATGTACAAATAAATGATTTTTCACATCCTGTTTACAAAGTATTGCATTTGGCATCTCTCAAAATAGATAAATAAGCTTTAATTTGTGTACTCTTGCCATTCTGTAATTAAAGGTCTATGATTTTTCTAAAGATTGGCATGTTCAGCATTTCTATCTGCGCTGATGGATAACCACTCTTATTTTATTATCTAAAAGGTTACAGCCAGATGGAAAGAAGTTGTCCTATTATATGACAGAACATTGAGCTATATTTACAGTCTGTACAGTTCAAGACCTTAACATCCTATATTATCTGATGTCAAAAATGCATCACGCCATCCACTACAGTCTCTGTTTGATAAAATGATGCTAGCATAAACACCATTAAAGGGTCAATCTACCCAAAACAAATATTTCAATAGAAGTTGAACCCTAAGGGAATCTATTGGTTAGTTCCTAGGTCATCAAATCTGCTGACATATTGCAGCAAATAATTCCTGCTGCAATTGTATATGATGATGAATCTAACAGAAGAAGTGGGAACACCCAGGAACCCCATTTGTTTAGCAAAATTAAAGCTGGCCATAATGGATCAAAATTTGGCCCGTTCAGCAGGGATTGGCCAAATTTTGATCCATCTACTGTATGGCCATTCCTCCTCGTGAGAAGTTGATCTAAAGAATGACTTCTCATGAATAGGCTTGCTTGCTGGAAAATGTTTGTACAATTGGCATATTCTGACAGCAGAGGAGTCCCCATTGTCAGAATACAATAACACAGCAGGGAGGATTCCGCTATCCACCTCGCTTGTGTGGATGGTAACATTTTTTTAATCAGTTCATTGGCTGATTAAAAAAAAAATCAATCCATGTATGCTTAGCTGAAGGCTGGGTTCACACTAGAACATGCAGCGGCTCACAGCAGGAGTCTGGTGCATCTCCATTAACAGTTTCAGGTCCGATTTCAGGCCGATCTTGGACCTGAAATGGACCAAAACAAACACCGGGCTCCAGTGCAATTTGCACCGGAGCTGCTGCGGAAATGTGTGAACCGGCTCTATAGAGAGCCGTTCAAAATCTCCTGCTATGCGAATTGGATGCGGAGGAAGCCACATCCAATTTGAATAGGTGTGAACCCAGCCTAAAACTTCAGGATAACCGCGGTACTATGGTGTTAAAATTTGGATCCTGGGGACTTAATCTTACACCCTCCACTTGTAAATCTATCCATCTGTCTATTTATCTGTTATCCTTTTGTTTTAAAGTGCAAACTTACTCTGCAAAGCTGTACATTGAATAGTAAAGGGTGCAGGAAAGACTGCAGGAAGTTAATATGTACAACTGCCAGGAAAGAAGTAAAAGTGGGGACAGACTTGAAAGCTTAGGACACATTCACATTTCTGATACACTTCAGTTGTATGCATATGCATTAAAGTGCATTAAAGGGGTTGTAAAACCAGAAGGTTTTTTATTTGATTGCATTCTATGCATTAAGATAAAAACCTTCTGTATGCAGCAGCCCCCCTCTGCCCCCCTAATACTTAAATGAGCCCCATCTCTGTCCAGCGATGTCCACTAGTGTATCAGCCTTCTAATTGGCAGAGACACAGCAGGGGCGCCATTGGCTCTGGCTGCTGTCATACAAAGTCAGTTAGCCAATAAGGAGAGAGATGGGGATGGGGCCAAACCACAGCTCCATGTCTAAATGGACACAGGGAGATGCAGCTCTGTTTGGGTGCCCCCATAGCAAGCTGCTTGCTGTGGGGGGGCACTCGACAGGAGGATGGGGTCGGGAGCACAGAGGAGGGAACCGAGAACAGGAGGATCGGGGCTGCTCTGGCCAATCCACTGCAACAGAGCAGGTAGGTATAACATGTTTGTTATTTTTATAGAGAAAAACACAAGACTTTGAAATCACTTTGAAATACACCCCTAGCATTTCTGGCCATGACCATGTTGAGTAAGGGCAGATGACTTGTGCAGCATTTATTTCCTGGATTCCATCTGTCCCTAGCTCAGGCATGCAGGCAAGAGGGTGTGCTTAGATGATAAAATCCCTCCTCTCTTCCTGAACACTCCTGTGATGTATGACATAATTTGCCTAGTCCTGAAAGCCAGGAAGTGACTGAAGAATTGTAAAAAAAAAAAACATTAAAACAAGTAAATATCGTACTTTTTCCTATCTAATTATTACTGCATGCAGCATAATGAATAAAAATAGTCAATGTTGATGGAGAGAGCGAAGTTCTGCTTTAAATACATTGAGGGTGGGAAAGAGGTTCAGGTGGATTGTATTCCTAATATGAAGCTGAGATCAAAAAACCAGTGACACGAGTTCAAAACTAATCTTAGAAAGTATTATTTTCCTGAAAGAGTAGTGATGCTTGGAACAGATTTTAAGCAGGTAGTGAGTTAGCCAACAGTAAGTGAATTTAAACAACTTGGTATCAAAACAGATCAATACTCAGACAAAAAGATATAAAAAAAGGCAGACCGGACATGCCACTTTTTCTGCTATCGCTCTTCAGTGTTTTTATTACCCACTTGACCTCCGGTAGGTTTACTCCCTTCATGACCAGGCCATTTTTTGCGATACGGCACTGTGTTACTTTAACTGACAATTGCCGGTCGTGCGACACTGTACCCAAATAAAATGTAATTTTTTGCACTATAAAAACAAAAAAAGACCAACAATTTTGAAGAAAAAAACAATATTTTTTACTTTCTGCTATACAACATACCCAATAAAAAAAAATAAAAAAAAATCAAACTTCTTCATCAATTTAGGCCAATATGTTTTCTGCTACATATTTTTGGTAAAAACAATCCCAATAAGCATAAATTGATTTGTGCAAAAGTTATAACATCTAGAAACTATGAGATATTTTAATTATTTTTTACTAGTAATGGCGATAAGCGACTTATAGCGAGACTGTGATATTGCGGCGGACAAATTGGACACCTAACTGATACTTTTGACACTTTTTAGAGACCAGTGACACTAATACAGTGATCAGTGCTAAAAAATATGCACTGTCATGCCCCGTACACACGGTCGGATTTTCCGATGGAAAATGTCCGATCGGAGCGTGTTGTCGGAAATTCCGACCGTGTGTGGGCTCCATCGGACATTTTCCATCGGATTTTCCGACACACAAAGTTGGACAGCAGGAGATAAAATTTTCCGACAACAAAATCCGTTGTCGGAAATTCCGATCGTGTGTACACAAATCCGACGGACAAAGTGCCACGCATGCTCAGAATAAATAAAGAGATTAAAGCTATTGGCCACTGCCCTGTTTATAGTCCCGACGTACGTGTTTTACGTCACCGCGTTTAGAACGATCGGATTTTCCGACAACTTTGTGTGACCGTGTGTATGCAAGACAAGTTTGAGCCAACATCCGACGGAAAAAATCCTAGGATTTTGTTGTCGGAATGTCCGAACAAAGTCCGACCGTGTGTACGGGGCATCACTGTACTAATGAAACTGGCTGGGAAGGGGTTAACATCAGGGGTGATAAAAGGGTTAACTGTGTGCCTAGGTTGTGCTTACTCACTGTCGGGGCAGTGCTTTTACTAAGGGAAGGCAAAGTTCCCTGTTCCTGCTTTGCAGAAACACAAGATCAATGCCTTCCCTTCTGACAGAACAAAAATCTGCCTTGTTTATGTAGGGACATTGTCATTCTGTCTGTGTCCTGTGTAATCGGCAGGTGCCAGTGAACATTGAGTCTGTGGTACCTGCCGCTGGGCTCCAGCTGTGTATAATCACAGCGGGACCTAGAAGGGTCAGATCACGTACTAGGTACGCGATCTGGCACAAAGCGGCCGGGCGGTGGGCGGTCATTAAGTCATTAAATCACAGACTCTATGCCAAATACAAGTGGAAATTATGAGGAAAAGTAGGGAAAGAAAGTCCTGATCCCACTTAGAGAAGTAGGGAACACTAGATATGATGAATAAGGGAGATGGCAGCAGCTAAAGGAGATCAGAAGTGTTTATTTGGCATGAAATGTTTAGGATGAAGGGAGAAGCATAGTTTAAATGGGTGGGTGTTTCAGACAAAAAGAATAAGGCCCCTTTCACACATGTGGAACATTCGTTTCATTAGTTAAGTCACGTTTTTACAAAGAAAAAAACGAATCAAGTTTACATCAGTTTTTCAGCAGTAAACATCAGTTGCTCATCAATTTCTCATACCGTTTTTTTTACATCCAATGCAAAAACGGATGAAAAAATAGGGCTTTGACCCATTTAAAAAATGGATGTTGATGGATACAGCTGTAAACTGATGTAATTGATCATTCATTTGCATCTGTTTTCCATAGGAATGCATTGATGTTAATTTTCTTCCGTCAACGGATAGATGAAAAACATACAAAGGGTCCACATGTGTGAAAGGGGCCTTAGATACGAAACTATATAGAAATAAAGTGCAACTCCAGAGAGATTTGTAACCATGTAGAGGATGAGGTTATGGGTGAAGGGGGAAAGAGGAGGTTTTGAAAATATTTGTAACTCAGATCAGAAATATAAAATGAGGAGTTGTTAAATGCTTTGACTTGAATTTGATTCTCATGTTGCTTGGAATGGGAAACCAATGATGAGATATGCAGAGAGAGGAAGCTTTGGAGGTGAGGCAACATTTATAATAGATTATATAGGTGAGAGTACATCAGAGATAATTAAGTAAAGAGGTCAGGTTGTGGAAAAAGATGATGATATGGAAGAAGAGATTTTGCCTATAGTTATGGTGGTCAAAGAATGGAAACTTTGACCACTAACGTTGGTACTATAGGCAAATTAAGTGGCCTGTGACAAATTAATTTGTTGCATTCAATGTCTGCTTATTTTGTAATGATGTTTTACTTAAAATTTCTTTGAATCTGGCTAAGTCTTTGAGTATGAAAGTTGTATTGTGGATGAGGGGAGGTTACATGGTTACATAGTATGTGAGGTTGAAAAAAGACACAAGTCCATCAAGTCCAACCTATGTATGTGATTATGTGTTAGTATTACATTGTATATCCCTGTATGTTGCGGTCATTCAGGTGATTATCTAATAGTTTCTTGAAGCTATCAATGCTCCCCGCTGAGACCACCGCCTGTGGAAGGGAATTCCACATCCTTGCCGCTCTTACAGTAAAGAACCCCCTACGTAGTTTAAGGTTAAACCTCATTTCTTCTAATTGTAATGAGTGGCCACGAGTCTTATTAAACTCTCTTCTGTGAAAAAGTTTTATCCCTATTGTGGGGTCACCAGTACAGTATTTGTAAATTGAAATCATATCCCCTCTCAAGCGTCTCTTCTCCAGAGAGAATAAGTTCAGTGCTCGCAACCTTTCCTCATAACTAAGATCCTCCAGACCCTTTATTAGCTTTGTTGCCCTTCTTTGTACTCGCTCCATTTCCAGTACATCCTTCCTGAGGACTGGTGCCCAGGTTGAGTTTAGGTTAGAGACAAATGTGGTAAAGAGGTTGCTTAGGCTCATGGCTTACTCTGGAAAAGTAGTTTTGCTTGACTATATTCAGGGCAAAGTTAAATTATGTAACTTTGATTTACATTGGAGGAAAATCCTGTTTTGGCTTAACTTTCTCCACTTTCATACAACATTGTGTATAGATTTTTTGGGGATTGGGTGTGAATGATGTCCCATGAAAGGGCGTTGGCAAGGCAAGGAGAGACTTGCTTTGAGAAAATTATAGGATGCATTTAACTGGGAAGCAGATATGTAAGAAAGGGCTAGGTCAGAGAAAATATGAAGCGTAGTGCTACCCCCTTCAGGGGGGCTGAATTTAACTGGTTCTCCCCCAAGCAGTACCAACAGAGTACAGAAGCCACCATCCACCCAAAAGACCCCCTCTCCAGGGCTCCATACTATTTATCAGCTTCCCAGCCACCATCTGGACACACCTCCCCAGGGATTGACTAGGCTCTGATCAATATTCAGGCTGGTCATTTAAGTTTGCCTTCCCTAAGCTCTAGAAACTTCTTCTAGAGGTAAGGGGAAAGCAATAAAACTCCCAACCTGTGGATCCCTGAACAGACCAGATCAAACAATTACTGCCTCTTTGCTTACAGAAGGAGAAAATAACTAAATTTACCTAGCATCCTACTCTTATGCCACGTACACACGATCGTACATTCTGACAACAAAATCCATGTTTTTTTTCCACCGGATGTTGGCTCAAACTTGTCTTGCATACACACGGTCACACAAAAACGCAGTGACACGTACAACGAGCTGAAAAAAATTAAGTTCAGTAGCTAGTGCGGCTCTTCTGCTTGATTTCGAGCATTCATGGAACTTTGTGCGTCGGAATTGTGTACACACGATTTTACTAATTTAACGGATTTTGTTGTCGGAAAATTTGAGATCCAGATCTCAAATTTTGTTTGTCGGAAATTCCGATGGAAAATGTCCGATGGAGCCTACACACGGTCAGAATTTCCGACAAAAAGCAACTATTGAACATTTCCCGTCGGAAAATCCGACCGTGTGTACGAGGCATAAGAGTTCTACAAAGGAAATTGTGTCTTGGAAGAGACTATAGAATAATTTGTGGAGCTCTATAAAAGGGAGAAGATTTTGAAAGAGATGGGGTTACATGAGACACAGATGTTCAAGGTTAAAAGAAGATGATATTATAAAGTTTAGAGAAGACAAAGTCAAGCATGTTTCAGCAAGGTGTGTGGGGCTGTGTTTGTTTTGCGGCAGGCCAGCTAAGGAGATTATACCGATAAGTGTAGCAAAAAAAATGGTGCTGAGATCTTAATGCGAAAAAATAAAGTCAGGGCTAGGTGGTTGGTAAACAACAAGAACTTTGAGAATACAGCGAGGGAACAAGGGGACAGGTTATAGACAATATACGCTTTACATTTTTACATTTATACAAAAATATGTGAAGCTAAAGTCTGGTACTTATGGGCTCCTTTGGCTAGGGTCTACTTCCATCCCTGCTATATACTGGGCCCATGGGAATTGAGATGAAACCTTTTACACCAAGGAAGTACATGTTCTGGGCCAATCAGCCATGAAAGTAACTTAGGGTGGAATCACAAACTGGCAGATATGAGAAAAGGTGGTAGTAGTAAGGATTACAGAGAAGAGTGTTTAAACACATATTACATACCAATTTATTAGATTATTTTCCTCCAAAGAAATAGTGCACATGTACCTGTCCCTCTCTGAATGATGTGCCATATATTCCAAATGTCTTTATATTGAGAACAATGCAGAGGCAAGACACTTCTCTAATTTCATTAGTGATTAAAAGTCCTTATTATTTGATTTTATTTAGGTTTCAAAATTTCTTTTGCGCAGCCATCGCAATGTGGAAAACATTACAACTATGCTTAACATGAACCTTACTTGGCCTAAAAAGTGAAAAAGGTAACCACAGTGAGGAGGATGTGTAGGTGCCTTGTTGTCTGCAACTTCTTTTGCTGATTTTTTAAATTGATCCTTGTGGAGCCCTGCCAAGGCTTTACACATAACTTCTCCAAGTCCAGGTTAGGTCACGACCCTTCTGACCGTATTCCTTCTAATTCAGCTGTCAAATTCCAGAGTCTGATATCTGACATAGGGATGAGCTGGTGGTTTGGTCTGAATCCAGGTTCGGACCGAACTCTGATTGTTTGGGCATTCAGACGAATTCCCAAAATTTTGCCCACCTTTCCCCCCTGAGCCAAATATCATATATAGAAGAAGTATTTCTACCTCTTCTATATATGACAGCTTCCTTCTGTCAGTGGAAGGAATGGATGCTTGTACCCACTGCATTTCTAGAAACTGCTGATGTCCCTGGGAATCCCTGCCACATAGGGAAAGAGACTGGGACAGCAGTGACACCACTGCCCAAATATGACCCCTGGCCTTATTTGGACATTCAGTTACATAGTTACATAGAAGGTGAGGTTGAAAAAAGACACAAGTCCATCAAGTCCAACCTTTGTGTGTGATTATGTCAGTATTACATTATATATCCCTGTATGTTGTGGTCATTCAGGTCCTTATCTAATAGTTTTTTGAAACTATCGATGCCCCCTGCTGAGACCACCACCTGTGGAAGGGAATTCCACATCCTGGCTGCTCTCACAGTAAAGAACCCTCTACGTAGTTTAAGGTTAAACCTCTTTTCTTCTAATTTTAATGAGTGGCCACGAGTCTTGTTAACCTCCCTTCCGCGAAAAAGTTTTACCCCTATTGTGGGGTCACCAGTATGGTATTTTTAAATTGAAAACATATCCCCTCTCAAGCGTCTCCTCTCCAGAGAGAACAAGTTCAGTGCTCGCAACCTTTCTTCATAACTAATATCCTCCAGACCCTTTATTAGCTTTGTTGCCCTTCTTTGTACTCGCTCCATTTCCAGTACATCCTTCCTGAGGACTGGTGCCCAGAACTGGACAGCATACTCTAGGTGCGGCTGGACCAGAGTCTTGTAGAGTGGGAGAATTATCACTTTATCTCTGGAGTTAATCCCTTTTTTAATGCATGCCAATATTCTGTTTGCTTTGCTAGCAGAAGCTTGGCATTGCATGCCATTGCTGAGCCTATCATCTACTAGGACCCCCAGGTCCTTTTCCATCCTAGATTTCCCCAGAGGTTCTCCCCCTAGTGTATAGATTGCCTTCATATTTTTGCCACACAAATGCATCATTTTAAATGTTTTTACATTAAACCTAATTTGGCATGTAGTTGCCCATTCCATTAATTTGTTCAGATCTTCTTGCAAGGTTTCCACATCCTGCAAAGAAGTTATTGCCCTGCTTAGCTTAGTATCGTCCGCAGATACAGGGATTGAACTGTTTACCCCATCCTCCAGGTCGTTTATGAATAAATTAAATAGGATTGGTCCCAGCAGGTTCATGTCATCACTATTTCTGCACCCTTCCTTTACGCAGCTGATGACAGCTCAGAACGCTGTCATTCGACTATGAGTAGTGTTGGGATCAGTCGTGTCTGCTAGGTCAAAGGTCTTCAGAACACATAGCAGACCCTTTGATGGATCTCTCTCCTGTTTTTTTTTTTTTTTTTTTTAATTTTATAAGAGGCAGCAATGAAATCTCATTTACCGCCAATTTTAAACATTTCTTTCCCTTGTAAATGTTAGTGATGCTGCAGAATTGTCTGTATGTCAAAGAGATATGCTCCTTCACAGACAGGGCACCCCCAGGAATGTTAAATGAATTGGACATTTTTATTGTTTCACTATAAACATTAAAAAAAAAAATAACTGCTCCTGGTTGAATGTTTTTTTTTTTTTGCAATGGTACATGTTCCCTAGAGCAGTGCCCACCCCTCCATGCTATTATTTAATCCTCCCTTGCCTATTAGCCCATAAAATAAGCATTTTTAATTTGGTAGATTCAGCTCCCACTGATTTTAATGGGGCTCGGGTTTGGCATTTGAAGTTCACTGAACCCAGGGCAGTTCAGCTCATCCCTAAGCTGAAGTGATATACCTAGGGATATGACTGCTTTATAATCCTCTACTTTTACATATAAAACCTGGTAATAAGATTCAGATGCTTGGGTGAAAGCTCAAACACAAAAACAGCAACTTATTGACACAGCAAAGAGACCTAGTGTACATAAGGCAAGCCCGCAATCTGTTTTTATAAAAAGAAACTATTAAGCATACAATAACATACTGTATTAATTAATGTAAAAACAGTGAGATAGAGAAGGCATATAACAAAACATATATAAGTGCCAGGATATATATTATGAAACTTGCAGTGCTGTGCTAAGCTGAGACAGAGATCTTCCCATCGCTTGCAGTGAAGGGAGTTGGCGTCAGTGTGCCATTCAAAGATGCAAGAGCATTATCCAGGAGAAGAAAGGATGCTGCTCACCTAATGCATTAGTATGTAAATTAACGTGGCCTCAGCTAACGTTGATCTAGCCACGTTCCCCATGGAAAATATAAGAATGAAAAATGTGTATATATATATATATATATATATATATATATATATATATATATATATATGTATTGTATAAAATCAAATCAAGATGTCCTCCTCAGGGACATCATGTAGGACGGCAGATAAGGGAAAAAAAGAGACTTTTAAGTTTATGTACTGTATATTCCATGGGGGGGAGCGGTAAAAGTGTAGGGGTGGGGAGGAGAGGAGGGGACATCATTATAAATGAGTTGATGTTCCACTCATAATGTAGTCCCTTTGGAATGTGTATACTTAATTTAAATATCCAATATACTTCTCTTTTGCAGAAAAACGTGATCAACCCCCCAGCCTGGGTATCCACACGTTCTATTACTTGAACTTTGAGGGAATTGGTATCTAAACTCAGTTGGGATCTGATGTTTTTGGTAACATTAGCATTTTTGTTTGTATTAATAAGGAAATGTAGGGGGACGTGGCTGGAGCAACGCGGGCTGAGGCCACATTCACATACATACTAATGCACTGGATTGGTGAGCAACGTCCTTTCTTCTCCTTAATAATGCTTTTGTACCTCTGAATGGTACACTGATGACAGCTCCCTTCTCTGCAATCGACGGGGAGATCTCTGTCTCAGCTTAGCGCGGCACTGCAAGTTTCATAATATATATCCTGGCACTTATACAGTATATGTTTTGTTATTTGCCTTCTGGGTTGGTGAGTGGTGCCCTTTCTTCTCTAAGATATACATAATAGGTCAATTGTCAAGAGACCACTTCTCAGTAAGGGCTTGTTTACACTTGTGGTGCTCTCTAAAGAGTGATCTGCGTTCAGAGAACATTTGACAATTAGTAAGGAGGTATTCTATCTCCTCCCCATCACCTGCTTTATTTCCTTAAATGGCAGACTACCATGCTGCAACTGCATGCATTGCACGTGATTGTGGAGTGGTTAGAGTGTGACCCTATTTACTTGAATGGATCACGTTTGATAGGTGGTAGTGCCTGCCAAACCTGACGGGGGTATAGCTCCTGTTGCAGCTGCGAAACAAGCATCATGTATACACCCCCGCTGCTGCCTGTCCAGCTAAAGGGAGGAGCTGTTAAGGGGACAGTAAAACAGTGGCTTAACCATGTGGTTTTAATATGAGTGTAACAACCAGCCTGTTGGGTTTTCCCTGAATGATCAGTGCCGCTGGCTATAGCCAGCAACACTGATCATTGCATCCTGATGGCAGAGAAGGATCCCCTCTGTCAGAATACACTATCACAGCAGGAATTATTCTGGGGAAAAGGGGGGGGGGGGTCGGGATTGGAGGCTTGTTAAATGGGGCTTCCAGATTCCAATAAGTCACCACCAGGGACAGGGTTGTGAGCAAGAGACGCTTGTGCTCATCAACATGTTCCCCATGATCAGGGCATGTTCTGGGCATCTGGCCTGGTATGGTTCAGGAGGAGGTAACCACTTGCTCGTTCCCCCACCCCTTTCCTGGCCTGCCGAGCTGAATGCTTGGATAACGGTCTGGTATGGATTGAAGGGGGCCCCACACCGTTATCTTTTAAATTTTGATGTGGGGGTTCAAACAAGATTTCAAGGACCTGGTATAGATTGGACAGGAGCCCCAACCCTGTTTAAAAAAAACAAAAAACTTAATACAGGCACTATTTTGTTTGCATTCTGCTGTCAGTAAGGACAGCAGATAAGTCCTGGTTTGTTAAGGACACTGCCGGCTGCTGGCTCCTTTACACACAGCTAAAATGAAACACATTCCTTTAAGGAGAAGCATAGCCAAAGCTCGTTTGGCTGTACTTCTCCTATGGATCACAGGAGTGCAATTCGTTTTGCCCTAAAGTGACCCGTTTTCAGCAGACAGCGGGCTGAAGTCCGCTCTCTGCTGACGTCAAAGATGTCAGTCCAGGCACCGCGTCAACGTGACAATAAAATCTGGATCTGCCAGGTGCCTGAACTGCCACACAGCTCAGCCTCTTAGCGAGACGCTGAGAGGCTGAGCTGGGCGCCCCCACCCCCTCTACAGCCCAGCACTTCAATGAGCGAGCAGAGCAGAGAGCTGCGACTGACAGTCTGCAGCTCTCTGTTCACGGAGCTCTGAAAACCAAGCGATCAGTGGTGTTTGATCACTCGGTTCTCAGCGTAGAGGCACCGGGGGACAGATGCAGCATTGGACCTATGCTACATCCACAGAGGTAAATATGATTCAGAAAAAAAAATTCCTTTACTTCTCTTTTAACTATTGCATGTCTTATTTAATGTATTAATTTTTTTCCTTTAGTGAATTTACTTTTATGCCGGTCTATGCTGTATTTACTGAATGTTTTTTTGCTTTTTGAGGTAAATACCACATAAAGGGATAGTAATTTGACCTTTTCAGCATCGCATATGATATTTGGGAAAATGTGTCAGATCACCTATACATCACATGCTTTAGTGAATAGAGCCAAATGTGATTTCCATTTTCATGCAATTTTGTGCGACTCAAGTCGCATATGAAATCACACTAGTGTGATAGAAGCCTTAGAGGGTAGTTGAGACCCTGTGTAAAAACTAGATGTTGATTGCAAGGACTCCATGGAGACACAGGAATGAATTTGGGCACAAGTACCTGCAGCAAATGGGTGATCAATGTGTGATCAATGTACATTACAAGGATTTTAACACACTTTGTTGCAGATTCCTATTTTTTGTCATTCTGAAGAAATAGCTATTTGTGTGCATGTGCAAAATGAGTGTGAATAGGCGTAACTTTCTAATTATCGTTCAGCTGCTGCACCTGCAGGGCTCTAATGAGTGAAGTTGAGAGTTTTATTTCGCCAAAAATTAACATTTTGCTGCAGAGGATGCCCAAAATCTGCCCTGTATCTTGGTGCAGACATCTGGGAAAATCAATCAGCCAATCACACAAGCAGGAAATTATATTTTGAGGGGCATTCAGTGCATCATCTGTGTACAGAAGGCCTCCAGTATGCTACATTGCATAGCATTTTACAGAAGATTTAAAATTAAAAAGGAAAGGTAATGTTTAATAACATTTAATTACAATATGATTTTTGTAGCAATTGTATATATACTGTATATGTATTTGCCATTTATTTCCCCTGAAAGTGGAGTTACCCTTTAAAGACTAATATAGGTACTTTCAAATCTTGCAGGTGCCTAGACATCAGTAATGCTGTTATCCCTTTTTAGGCAAGGTCCAGATCATTTGTGTTTGTTAACCCAAAAAAAAAAAAAGAATCCTGCTCCTTTAAGCATTTTATATGCAGCTTCTGCCCTCCCCTTTGTAAACTGACCACAGTGTATCATGGCTGCTGAGCCCTGAAACCGTGGTTAGTTTATGTGCCTCCATCAGCCACAGCTTTCCTGTCCTCCTATGTGCTCCTGTGTCTTCCTCCCCCTTCCCTGCCTGTCTGCCCCTGTGTCAGTGCCCGCCTCCTCCGATCCTGCTGCTCTCATAACTGTTTAAAATGTATATAATCCTGCTGGTTCCCTAATAACAGGTGCTCCTGTCTCTGTGTTTAATTAAAAAAATGCCTCCTTCACTCTATTTCAGATCGTCTCCCTGCGGTCACTTGACCGGTCGGCTTTCTCTCTCCTCTCCTCCTCATGTCCCGGCTGAAGTCAGCGGGGGGAATATGGGTCTGCCCGCTGCATCTGTCAGCCGGGCAGA
This sequence comes from Lithobates clamitans, assembly GCA_037952925.1. Lineage (NCBI taxonomy): Eukaryota > Metazoa > Chordata > Amphibia > Anura > Ranidae > Lithobates > Lithobates clamitans. Next base: position 3,118,966 of record JBBGZY010000223.1, read on the forward strand.
GGAGACAGACGGCTAATGACTTGATCATGGGGAACCGCTCTTATATCCAGTAAATAAGGAATTTTTTCTCATAAAATACAGAGACAGGAGCGCCTGTCATTAGGGAACCAGCAGGTTTATGTAAATTTACATAAGTGGGTTAACACACACTTTAGAAGGTACACTTACTGTAAGTTACTTTAAAGTACAATTATAGGCAAATGTTTTTTTTTTTTCATTTTGGATAGATTGAGAAAGGGTTTTACCTCTGTCAGAATTATTTTCTCCATCCATGTCTCATTGCGGAGATCTCCCTTCACTTCCTGACCCATAGCCAAAACAGGTTGGCTGAGAAGTGAGAGGAAATCCCGGGAAAGTAAGGGAATTCCTTGGGGAATTCACCCAGGTCACCAGAACTAGTGTCCCAATTGGAAGATTTCCCCTCTATTACTTTTTTAGGGACAACCCAAAATTTGGGATTTTCTTCTATTTCACTTTCAATGATAATGGTAAATAGGACAAATAGGGAGGGTGAATCTCCTTAACAGGGCCACAGGCAGGAATAAGAACTGACAGATGTTCTAATTCCTCTCCACTCTATCCAAAACTAAAAGAAACATTTTGCCTTTAGTTATAATTTAATTTGAGTATACAAAGTTTTAATTTTGCCTTATTAAGTTGAATTTTCAGAAGTCCACTGTAACATAGATTTTTCCCTGACATTCTTTGCTACACAATTTCCAACAGATGTACATCTCGTTCAGGTTAAATGCTTTATTAAATGGCATTAGGGGCTGTAGAAGTATGTTTAAAACAAAAGGATGCATTTTCTGATTGATTACCTGTGATGATGTTTTTTTATGTATAACTTGTCTTTCCCTGAGGGCCCATTCACATTTATGCAGTGTAGTACACAAGTCGCTAACAGCGCCAATGCAGTATTACAGTTTATTGGGCAATGCACCCACATCAAACTACAAGATAAATGGCATGTGTTGTGGTGTGCTGCATTAATAAAACAGCTCAGGTCTGCTTTTAGAGGACCAAAGTGCACTTCCAACGCGTCATAACTTAACATACAATAATATGTGTTAATACCTATAAATTGAGGCAATGCATAGTCTGAATAAACTAACTTTTTTACCTTTTCTACCTCCTTGCAAGCAAATGTGTACAAATGTGCACAAAACGACTTGATCTGGTGTGCCATAACATATGCATATTTACAAACGCCATGGCTGACAAATAGAAGGTTTAGTTCTCCAAGCCAGCTGCATTTATTGTGAAATTGCTTTCTTGTTGGTGATATTAACTTAACTAATTAGTCAGCTGGCAGAGGCTACCAAAAGCATGCAGACAGATGCAAACTGAGTGAATGGCTGCCTCTGTAGTTAAAAAAATTAAATAAAACCAAAAGCCATAGTAGCTGACTTCAGCACCAGAAAAAAACATGACTTTTTACTGAAGGGCAGAAACGTATAATAATTTCCTTCCTCACACAGGGATATGACTTAGAAGCCTACATGGTCTCCCTGTGTGGCCTATTTAAAGCCCAGCTCCAGAGAGCAAGAGAAATAACCCTTTCAGTGCCTTCCATTACATTACCTTTGCAGGGTCCTTTTCCCCTTCCTTGCACTGCAAGGGTCATGTTTTATTGCAAACTTTAAAAATCTGGGAAATAATCAATTTTTATTTTGATAAACTTTCCCCTATTTTGGTGTCAAAAGCAGAAAAACAATACAGTAAGAAGTAGGAGGCTGCTGAAAAAATGATACCATTGGAAGAAAGATGAAAGATGTAACAGATAACTTTATCCCAAATTGGGTGCTGATTTAGATTACAGCAGAGACCACAATGGTCAGGGGAGGCTTGATGCTGCCGTTCTGAAATATTTGTAAATACATTGCTCAAAAAAATTAAAAGAACGCTTTAACACATCAGATCTCAATGGAGGAAAATATGCTGTATTTCTATACTGATATTGACTAGGTAATGTGTTAGGAATGAAAGGATGCCACATTGTTTGATGGAAATTATCAACCTACAGATGGCTAAATTCAAAGACACCCCAAATATCAAAGTAAAAAAATGATGCATCAGGCTAGTCCATTTTGCTGAAATTTCATTGCAGCAAATCAAAATGGTACCCAGTAGTTTGTATGGCCCCCACATGCTTGTATGGATGCCTGACAATGTCAGGGCATGCTCCTAATAAGATGGTGTCCTGGGGGTATTTCCTCCTTGATCTGGACCAGGGCATCACTGAGCTCCTTAACAGACTGAAGTGCAACCTGGCGGCATCGGATGTACCGAAACATAATGTCCCAGAGGTTTTCTATTGGATTCAGGTCAGGTGAGCATGGGGGCCATTCAATGGTGTCAATTCCTTCATCCACCAGGAACTGATTGCATACTCTTTCCACATGAGGCCAGGCATTGTCGTGCACCAGGAGGAACCCAGGACCCACTGCACCAGCGTAGGGTCTGACAATGGGTCCAAGGATTTCATTCCGATACCTATTGGCAGTCAGGATACCATTGTCTAGCTGTAGAGGTCTGTGCGTCCCTCTATGGATATGCCTCCCCAGACCATCACTGACCCAACACCAAACCGGTCATGCTGAACAATGTTACTAGCAGCATAACATTCTCCACAACTTCTCCAGACCCTTTCACGCCTGTCACATGTGCTCAGGGTGAACCTGCTCTCATCTGTGAAAAGCAAAGGGCGCCAGTGGCGGACCTGCAAACTCTGGTGTTCAATGGCAAAGCCAAACAAGCTCCACTGTGCTGAGAAGTGAGCACAGGGCCCACTAGAAAACATTAGGCCCTCAGGCCACCCTCATGAAGTCTGTTTTCGATTGGTTTGGTCAGAGACATTCACTCCAGTGGCCTGTGCAATCTTTATAGGGTCCAGATATGAGTTTGTGCTACCAGTAGTGACACTGACCCTAGCCAAATGCATAACTTGTGAAAAACAGTCAGAAAAGATGAAAAGGGAAAACAAATGTCAGTGGCCTCCATCTGTAAAACCATTCCTGTTTTGGAGGTCATCTCATTGTTGCCCATCTAGTGCACCTGTTATTAATTTCATTAACACCAAAGCAGCTGAAACTGATTAACAACCCCCTGTGCTACTTAACTGACCAGATCAATACCCCAGAGGTTTAATTGACTTGATGCTATACTCTGATTAAAAAGTGTATCTTAAATTCTATTGAGTAGTGTATATGTCTACAAAGAGCTCTGCATTTAGGCTGGATTCAGACTTGTATGGTCTGTTGCTGTGTGTCACATCATGTGTGTTAATGGTAATGCATGGCAAGGGATCAGAAATTGAGCAAACCACAATATGCTTTGTGATGAGCTGCAGTGCAGCAGTGATGCCCTCTTCTGCTTATGTGTGTTTATGCACAAATAAAAACGCACTGTGGCACGCACATGGTTGAATGGCCTCTTAATTAAACAAGTGTATTCCTGGGTTTCTTTACAAGCTTTTTCTTTATTGAGTTCATTTGTATGTCTGCTTTAGGTTTCTTTAAATTATCAGTAAAATTTCAAATGCAAAACATTTTACAGACTCGCAAAATGTATTTTTTTTTGCTTTTTTCAACCTAGTCAAATAATATTATAAATCATCATCAGTTCGTCCCTCTGATTTAGCCAACCAGAGGAAGCTTTGTATTTAATTATAGAATACAATGCTGCCTATGAATGGCTGAGTGCCACTCACACAGACTCTGTTTTGTTCCTGGTGCGTGAGACAGGAAGATCTTGTCTCATGCCAGGAACACAGTGCTGTACATTGTATGTAGCTGAGTCTACATATAGTATATACAGCGTGCCCAGTGGATGCACATGTTAGTGAAAGAAATAGTTAATTTGGGCCAGCTTGAAAGTGAAAGTAAACCTGGACATCAGCTTTTAAACTGGGTTATTGTAGTGCCCAGCCTGTGATTGATTGCCGCTTTCTTTCACTAATGCACACACGACAGAATTCCGCTCAAGCTTGCCTTGCATACACACGGTCACACAAAAATTCTCTGAACTTTCGACCGTCAAGAATGCGGTGACGTACAACACTACGACAAGCGTCGAACTGTTTCCGAGCATGCGTAGGAAACAATTCGTTAGTGAAGTTTACTATCGTTTTAATATCACAGGATCCCAGGAGCCTTTCATGGGGCCCCCTACTGACCTGGTGGCCCTTGGGCAGTGCCCAAGTGCATAGTTGCCAACATTTCAAAAATATTTTCAGGGACACTTTTTTTACCAGTAGTATATTTAGAGTAGCTGACATCCCCTATGTTCTTCTATACATCACAGTCGTAATCAAAAAATTAAATTAGTACTAATAGTGGTCAGAACAAATATGAAGACTGAAAAGATTTACTTTAGTTGAACTAACAAAAGTGTGCCCATTCTAGAGCTAGTAACATTGAAGATATTCAATATAATTTTAAAGAACTGTTTTTTATGGGTAGGAGGCATAGGGGAGGAGTATGGATGATATAAAATTGGGAAGTATGTGCAGGTGAGGGAGAGGAATGTGGAGGGTATAATAGTGGGCACTATGTACAGTAGAAGAGTGTGGAGGGTTTGGCAGTGGGCACTATTTACAGGAGAGGAGTGTGGAGGGTATGATGGGGGCAGTATGTACAGAAGAGGAGTGTGAGGTGTATGACAGAGGGCAGTATGTACAGGAGAGGAGTGTGGAGGGTATGACAGTGGGCAGTATGTACAGGGGTGGAGTGTTGGGGGGGTATGACAGTGGGCAGTATGTACAAGAGAGGAGTGTGGAGGGTATGACAGTGGGCAGTATGTACAGGAGAGGAGTGTGGAGGGTATGACAGTGGGCAGTGTGTACAGGAGAGAAGTGTGGAGGGTATGACAGTGGGCACTGTGTATGGGAGAGGAGTGTGAAAGGTATTATGGGGCAGTATATACAGGAGAGGAGTGTGGAGGGTATGCTAGTGGGCAGTATGTACAGGAGAGGAGTGTGGAGAGTATGACAGTGGGCAGTGTGTACAGGAGAGGAGCGTGGAAGGTATGATGGGGGCAGTATGTACAGAAGAGGAGTGTGAGGGGTATGACAGAGGGCAGTATGTACAGGAGAGGAGTGTGGAGGGTATGACAGTGGGCAGTATGTACAGAAGAGAAGTGTGGAGGGTATGGCAGTTGGCAGTATGTACAGGAGAGGAGTGTGGAGGGTATGACAGCAGCCACTATGTACAATAGAGGAGCTTATGAAAGTGGGCAGTATGTACAGGAGAGGAGTGTGGAGGGTAAGACAGTGTGCAGTATGTAAAGGAGAATAGTGTGGAGGGTATGACAGTGGGCAGTATGTACAGGAGAGTAGCGTGGAGGGTATAACAGTGGGCAGTATGGTACAGGAGAGGAGTATGGGGGGGGATGACAGAGTGTAGTATGTACAGGAGAGGAGTGTTGGGGGGTTATGACAGTGGGCAGTATGTACAGGAGAGGAATGTGGAGGGTATGACAGTGGGCATTGTGTACAGGAGAGTGGAGGGTATTATGGGGCAGTATGTACAGGAGAGGAGTGTGGAGGGTATCACAGTAGGCGGTATGTACAGGAGGAGTGTGAATGGTATGACAATGGGCAGTATGCACATGAGAGGAGTATGGAGGGTATGACAGCCGGCACTATGTACAGTAGAGGAGTTTATGAAAGTGGGTAGTATGTACAGGAGAGGAGTGTGAAAGGTATGACAGTGGGCAGTATGTACAAAAGAGGAGTGTGGAGGGTATGACAGTGGGCAGTATGTATAGGAGAAGAGTGTGGAGGATATGACAGTGGGCACTATGTACATGGAGAGTAGTGTGGAGGGTATGACAATGGGCACTATGTACAGGAGAGGAGTGTGGATGGTATGACAGTGAGCAGTATGTACTGGAGAGGTTTGTGGAGGGTATGACAGCGGGCACCATGTACAGGTGAGGAGGATGAAGGAGTCTGGGAAGGAAAAATGTAAAGGTTTGTGGAAGGATGTTTAGGGACTGGGTAGTGGTTAAGCGGGGCATTCGTGGATTGAAATTAAGCCAATTAAGCAGAGACCAGCCATAGTCGATATATATGTATGGGCTAGCTGGTTGTACACAAGTCAATCTATTAATTGACTGGAGTACAACCAGCCTGTCAGGTTTTTCCAAAACAATCATTGCTGCCAGCTATAGTTAGCAACACTGATCATTGTAATCTGTGGGTAGGGAAGGCTCCCCACTGGCAGAACACAATAACACTGCGGAGTGATTCCCCCATCCACAGGTCAGCAGGGGAGACGGTGTGTAGGAACAAGCTGGGGAGAGAGGTCTACCAGCAGGGGAATGTGAGGTAGTCATGGAGGGATAAAAAAATAAAAGAAATATCTGAGCTATGATGGACAACAATAGCATACAGCAGCTAAGCACTATAACCCAGATAGTAGGCAAATAAGCAAAAATATAGCAGAAAAGTGCAGCGCTAAGAATTGTTAAATGTGTGTGTACCACAAAAGTGCAAACAATATCCATGGTATAAACCATAAATCATGAAAATCAATTAAAAAACAGTCAGTGAAGTGCACAACAGCAATTGATTAACAAATAACCAATGTATCAATATAGTGCAAAAATACAAATGTCCCTATTAAGGTTGATAAGTGACTTGAATTCATAAACAAATCCTGGTGCGCTGGTGCACTGTGAAGTGCACCATTCATAGATAGTGAGACATGAGATAGACTCGACCATGTGAGACCACCACAGATAGACAGGAGGCTTACCAGAAAGCCAGTGACCGCCCTTATTCAGGGGAGTCATACAAGGCTTGTTGGATCTGATATCCTGTTGGAGATGTGTCCTGATAACTGGAGCCTGGAGAGATGTCCCAATGTACCGGGCCTTCACCACTGGATGGTTCCCACAACTCCTAATGTTAATCTAGTTAATTTAATTGTTTAGATGAAAATTAAGCTTACTGCTAACTCTAACCAGAAATGTATGTGTGTGTGTGCGAATTGGAGGGGGGGTGGAGTTGTTGCCCTGCGTTAAATTTTTGTCAATTTTAACTTGACTGTTTTGTTTGTTTAATCTTTTGATGGGGGTGGGGTGGTGAGAGTTTTACCCTAAAATGTTTGGTATGGTTAGTGCTAGCCTTATTTTGGTCCCTGCTGTACACTATGAAATTTGAGGTGTGTTCAATTTAAGTGTTTCTCCCTTCTAGATTGTAAGCTCTTTTGAAAAGGGCCCTTCTAACCATATTGTAAAGTGCTTTGAAAAATGTTGCACCATAAATGCCAGTCAATTTTTTGGGGGGGCAAAGTAACTGAATGTACAAACTAGTGTTCCTATTGTCTAAACAAAATGTCTGTTTTGAATTGTTTTTTTTGTTGTTGATTAACATAATTACATAGTTACATAGCAGGTGAGGTTGAAAAAAGACACAAGTCCATCAAGTTCAACCTATGTGTGATTATGTGTCAGTATTACATTGTATATCCCTGTATGTTGCGGTCATTCAGGTGCTTATCTAATAGCTTCTTGAAGCTATCGATGCTCTCCGCTAAGACCACCGCCTGTGGAAGGGAATTCCACATCCTTGCCGCTCTTACAGTAAAGAACCCTCTACGTAGTTTAAGGTTAAACCTCTTTTCTTCTAATTTTAATGAGTGGCCACGAGTCTTGTTAAACTCTCTTCTGCGAAAAAGTTTTATTTCTATTGTAGGGTCACCAGTACAGTATTTGTATATTGAAATCATATCCCCTCTCAAGCGTCTCTTCTCCAGAGAGAATAAGTTCAGTGCTTGCAACCTTTCCTTATAACTAAGATCCTCCAGACCCTTTATTAGCTTTGTTGCCCTTCTTTGTACTCTCTCCATTTCCAGTACATCCTTCCTGAGGACTGGTGCCCAGAACTGGACAGCATACTCTAGGTACGGCCGGACCAGAGTCTTGTAGAGTGGGAGAATTATTGTTTTATCTCTGGAGTTGATCCCCTTTTTAATGCATGCCAATATTCTGTTTGCTTTGTTAGCAGCAGCTTGGCATTGCATGCCATTGCTGAGCCTATCATCTACTAGGACCCCAGATCCTTTTCCATCCTAGATTCCCCCAGAGGTTCTCCCCCCAGTGTATAGATTGCATTCATATTTTTGCCACCCAAATGCATTATTTTACATTTTTCTACATTGAACCTCATTTTCCATGTAGTTGCCCACCCCAGTAATTTGTTCAGATCTTTTTGCAAGGTTTCCACATCCTGCGGAGAAGTTATTTCCCTGCTTAGCTTAGTATCGTCTGCAAATACAGAGATTGAACTGTTTATCCAACCCTCCAGGTCGTTTATGAACAAATTAAATAGGATTGGTCCCAGCACAGAACGCTGGGGAACCCCACAACCCACCGCTGACCATTCTGAGTACTCCCCATTTATTACCACCCTCTGAACTCACCCTTGTAGTCAGTTTTCAATCCATGTACTCACTCTATGGTCCATGCCAACGGACCTTATTTTGTACAGTAAATGTTTATGGGGAACTGTGTCAAATGCTTTTGCAAAATCCAGATACACCACGTCTACGGGCCTTCCTTTATCTAGATGGCAACTCACCTCCTCATAGAAGGTTAGTAGATTGGTTTGGCAAGAACGATTCTTCATGAATCCATGCTGATTACTGCTAATGATACCGTTCTTATTACTAAAATCTTGTATATAGTCCCTTATCATCCCCTCCAAGAGTTTATATACTATTGATGTTAGGCTAACTGGTCTGTAATTCCCAGGGATGTATTTTGGGCCCTTTTTAAATATTGGTGCTACATTGGCTTTTTTTCCAATCAGCTGGTACCATTCCAGTCAGTAGACTGTCTGTAAAAATTAGGAACAACGGTCTGGCAATTACTTGACTGAGTTCCCTAAGTACCCTCGGATGCAAGCCATCTGGTCCCGGTGATTTATTAATGTTTTTTTTTTTTTTTTTTAAATATATTTTATTGAGTTTTCACATAGGTTACATTAATGAAAGCATGTAAATGTATGTCACATAATAGCCCAAAGTCAAGTAAAACAGTACATCGTAGTATACAGCATTGTAAGTAATACAACAGAGTATGAGAAAAAGAAAAACAACATTTAGAACTTTTGTTGGTGGTGTCCTATGAAAAGGGGGAATATTCCTTGAGTTATGGTGAAGGATGTCTGTGAAATTCCCCTATTGTGTATTGACATTTCAGGTTCGGTATGGAAAAATGTGAAATAAGAAATATACATAAAACATAAATCGTAAAACGCTATCTTCCAAGTCGTCATGGGTGTCACTGCGTTTATATCCACATCCAATTCGAGATGTGACTTGAGTCGTTTCAATTGGAATTTAAATTATCAACTTTAATTTAAAGTCATTGTTAAAGTTTATTGTATCGTATTCAGTTGTTCATATCTCCTATTTCTCCTTCCTTCTCTCCTTTTCGTCCCATCTATAACCTTCTCTATTCCCTCCTCCCCCTTTCCTAACATCTTTCCTATTCCTGAACCAACCTTTTTTGCTCAGTTCCCACCTCTGGGCACCCCTATTGGGAGCACTCTGTGCCCATTGTGGGACGTATAAGACAGGTAATTCATAAGCATGTCGGTTCAGCCTAGATAACTTGAAAAAGGTGCTACAGTGTAACCTAACAGGTCTCATAACGGCAGCGAGGAATCATACAGGGTGTTCGTGATATCTTGAATGGTAGAGAGTGCCCTACAAGGGGGGTGGGGGAGGGATAGTGGAAGGTCAATGTGATCCAAAAGATGATTCCATGGACTATGCATTTGTTTGTGTGTTCGCGTTCTCTCCAGTCCTATGAGGAGTGGGATCTGTGGAAGTGTGTGGAGTTTGGGTCAATTTGAAATGGGTCCAACAGGCCCATATACGTTCATACTTGGATGGCGTGTCATTGGATTGATGTATAAGGTGTTCCATTTCAGCTATTCTGTCTTCTCTCTGGATCCATTCCTGAATAGTTGGGGGGGAGGTGTCTCTCCAATGAACAGGGATGCATAAAGTAGCTGCGTTGATGAGGTGGAGAACCAGGGATTTCTTATAGGTACGTTGTGGAAGTGAGGTGTGGTGTAGTAGGTATTGGGCCAGGGTAAAGTCAGGAGTGTAGGTTGTAATCTGTGTGATTAGACGATGTATGTCTGTCCAGTAGTTTTGAATGAGGGGGCAATCCCACCATATGTGGAGAAGAGTGCCCCTGGATGCGTTACAACGCCAGCAGAGCGGGGGAAGATTTGGGTGGAATTTGTGAATCCTGTCTGGAGTTCTGTACCATTTCGTAAAGATTTTATATCTGTTTTCCTGTGTGGAGATATTGAGAGAACTATTGTGTATGTGGTTGAGGGCACATTGCCAGTCTTCAGCGGTGAGATCGAGATCTAGGTCTCTTTCCCATTGTACAATCAGGCTGTCGGATTTAATTTCGTGTGATGTAAATAGAAGTTTGTATATAGACGAGATAAGGTGTCTTTGGGGTTCTGGATTGTTGCATGAGCTTTCAAAGGGCGTAAGATCCCTATGTAAATCTGCAATAGGTTTGATGCTATTAACAAAGTGGCGTATCTGCAGGTATTTATAGAAAGGAATGTGGTGGTCCGGAAATGCATGAGTCATGGCCTGGAATGACATGAGAGTACCCTGTTGGAACAATTGGTGTAGTTTAAGGCTGGGTCTGTCCAGGTCTGTCGTTGGAGTCATGGTGTGTACTCCTGGAACAAAGTCTGGGTTGTTTTCCAGTTGTGTCATGGGACCTGGTGTGGGTGTCATTTTGAGTATTTTGCAGGCTGCTTTAAAGGTGTTTAGAGTGGCATTAATGATTGGATTATATGTAGCCCCCTTTGGTATTTTTTTTGTATTAATCCATGGTAAAAGTTTTAATGGTATTGAGGTAAAAGCATTTTCTAAATGTACTCAGTCTTTGTTTGACCTGTTGGTGTGCCAGTCTACTATCCTTGAGAGGTGGCAGACCCAATAATATTTTTGTATATCTGGTATGTGTAAGCCACCTTGGAGTTTAGGAGATGTCAGTCTGTTCCAGTTCAGTCTGGGTTGTTTGGAGGACCAAATGAAGTTCCTACATACTCTCTTAAGTGTGCTAAAGAAGGAAGGAAGGAGTTGTATAGGGATGGTTTGGAATAAATAAAGCAGTCTGGGAAGTATGTTCATTTTTAGGATCGCCGTCTTTCCGAACCAGGAAAACGGTCCCGAGCTCCATTTTTGTAGATCTGCTTGAACGGTTTGTAAGGTGGGTAAAAAGTTTAGTTTATATATGTCCGATAATTTAGAGGGTATTTTGATGCCGAGGTACGTAAGCCCATGGGGTTCCCAGCCAATTGGGAAGTTAAGTTTGCATTGTGTGACTATCTCAGTGGGCAGGGATATGTTTAGGGCTTTGGACTTAGAGAAATTTATTTGTAGGTTTGAGAGGAATTTAAAGTGTGCAAATTTTTAAGAAGATTGGGGATGGTAGTGAGCGGGTCAGTGAGGAACAGTAGGATATCGTCCGCATATGCGGCTAATTTAAATTGTTTATTGTCAATTTCCAGTCCCTTGATGGTCGGGTTATCTCTAAGTTTGCGGAGGAATGGTTCCAAAGTGAGAATGAAAATCAGGGGAGATAAGGGGCATCCCTGTCTGGTACCATTGGATACGGAGAAGGCGTTCGACAGGTGACCATTCACCCTCACTTTTGCCGTGGGTGAGGAGTATAGTGTCAGGATCATTTGGAGTAATTGTGGTGGTATTCCTATGGAGCGTAAGGTGGCTTACATGAAGTCCCACGCCACCCTGTCAAACGCCTTCTCCGCATCAAGGAAAAAGAAGAAGCCTTTGGAGTTAGAGGTGGTGATCCAGTGGTGGATGTTTAAAGCTTTAGTGGTGTTGTCTCGGGCCTCCCGTCTGGGAACGAAACCTACCTGTTCTGTGGATATTAGTTTGGGAAGTAGGGGTAATAGACGGTTGGCGATGGCTTTAGCAAACATTTTAACATCTACATTTAGTAGAGAGATAGGGTGGTAGTTGGCGACTAGGGATGAGCCGAACACCCCCCTGTTCGGTTCGCACCAGAACATGCGAACAGGAAAAAAATTCGTTCGAACACGCGAACGCCGTTAAAGTCTATGGGACACGAACATGAATAATCAAAAGTGCTAATTTTAAAGGCTAATATGCAAGTTATTGTCATAAAAAGTGTTTGGGGACCCGGGTCCTGCCCCAGGGGACATGGATCAATGCAAAAAAAAGTTTTAAAAACGGACGTTTTTTCAGGAGCAGTGATTTTAATAATGCTTAAAGTCAAACAATAAAAGTGTAATATCCCTTTAAATTTCGTACCTGGGGGGTGTCTATAGTATGCCTGTAAAGGGGCGCATGTTTCCTGTGTTTAGAACAGTCTGACAGCAAAATGACATTTGGAAGGAAAAAACTCATTTAAAACTAGCCGCGGCTATTGCATTGCCGACAATACACATAGAAGTTCATTGATAAAAACGGCATGGGAATTCCCCACAGGGGAACCCCGAACCAAAATAAAAAAAAAAAAATGATGTGGGGGTCCCCCTAAATTCCATACAAGGCCCTTCAGGTCTGGTATGGATATTAAGGGGAACCCCAGCCAAAATTGAAAAAAAAAATTGACGTGGGGTTCCCCCTAAATTCCATACCAGACCCTTCAGGTCTGGTATGGATTTTAAGGGGAACCCCGCGCCAAAAAAAAAAAAAAAAAAACGGCGTGGGGTCCCCCTAGAAAATCCATACCAGACCCTTATCCGAGCACGCAACCTGGCAGGCCGCAGGAAAAGAGGGGGGGACGAGAGTGCGGCCCCCCCCCCCTCCTGAACCGTACCAGGCCACATGCCCTCAACATTGGGAGGGTGCTTTGGGGTAGCCCCCCAAAACACCTTGTCCCCATGTTGATGAGGACAAGGGCCTCATCCTCACAACCCTGGCCGGTGGTTGTGAGGGTCTGCGGGCGGGGGGCTTATCGGAATCTGGAAGCCCCCTTTAACAAGGGGACCCCCAGATCCCGGCCCCCCCCCTGTGTGAAATGGTAAGGGGGTACTTACCCCTACCATTTCACTAAAAAACTGTCAAAAATGTTAAAAATGACAAGAGACAGTTTTTGACAATTCCTTTATTTAAATGCTTCTTCTTTCTTCTTTCTTCCTTCATCTTCTTCTGGTTCTTCTGGCTCTTCTGGTTCTTCCTCCGGCGTTCTCGTCCAGCATCTTCTCCGCGGCGTCTTCTATCTTCTTCTCCTCGGGCCGCTCCGCACCCACGGCATGGGGGGGAGGCTCCCGCTCTTCTCTTCATCTTCTTCTCTTCTTCATCTTCTTCTTCATCTTCTTCTTCTTCTTCCTTCTTCTCTTCTTCTCTTCTTCCTGTCTTCTGCGGGCCGCTCCGCAGCCATGCTGACATGGTGGGAGGCTCCCGCTGTGTGACGGCGTCTCTTCGTCTGACGGTTCTTAAATAACGGGGGGCGGGGCCACCCGGTGGCCCCGCCCCCCTCTGACGCACGGTGACATGACGGGACTTCCCTGTGGCATTCCCCGTGACGTCACAGGGAAGTCCCTCAAGTCACCGTGCGTCAGAGGGGGGCGGGGTCACCGGATGGCCCCGCCCCCCGTTATTTAAGAACCGTCAGACGAAGAGACGCCGTCACACAGCGGGAGCCTCCCACCATGCCAGCATGGCTGCGGAGCGGCCCGGAGAAGACAGGAAGAAGAGAAGAAGGAAGAAGAAGAAGAAGAAGAAGATGAAGAAGAAGATGAAGAAGAGAAGAAGATGAAGAGAAGAGCGGGAGCCTCCCCCCCATGCCGTGGGTGCGGAGCGGCCCGAGGAGAAGAAGATAGAAGACGCCGCGGAGAAGATGCTGGACGAGAACGCCGGAGGAAGAACCAGAAGAGCCAGAAGAACCAGAAGAAGATGAAGGAAGAAAGAAGAAAGAAGAAGCATTTAAATAAAGGAATTGTCAAAAACTGTCTCTTGTCATTTTTAACATTTTTGACAGTTTTTTAGTGAAATGGTAGGGGTAAGTACCCCCTTACCATTTCACACAGGGGGGGGGCCGGGATCTGGGGGTCCCCTTGTTAAAGGGGGCTTCCAGATTCCGATAAGCCCCCCGCCCGCAGACCCTCACAACCACCGGCCAGGGTTGTGAGGATGAGGCCCTTGTCCTCATCAACATGGGGACAAGGTGTTTTGGGGGGCTACCCCAAAGCACCCTCCCAATGTTGAGGGCATGTGGCCTGGTACGGTTCAGGAGGGGGGGGGGGGCCGCACTCTCGTCCCCCCCTCTTTTCCTGCGGCCTGCCAGGTTGCGTGCTCGGATAAGGGTCTGGTATGGATTTTTAGGGGGACCCCACGCCGGTTTTTTTTTTTTTTTTGGCGCGGGGTTCCCCTTAAAATCCATACCAGACCTGAAGGGTCTGGTATGGAATTTAGGGGGAACCCCACGTCAATTTTTTTTTTCAATTTTGGCTGGGGTTCCCCTTAATATCCATACCAGACCTGAAGGGCCTTGTATGGAATTTAGGGGGACCCCCACATCATTTTTTTTTTTTTATTTTGGTTCGGGGTTCCCCTGTGGGGAATTCCCATGCCGTTTTTATCAATGAACTTCTATGTGTATTGTCGGCAATGCAATAGCCGCGGCTAGTTTTAAATGAGTTTTTTCCTTCCAAATGTCATTTTGCTGTCAGACTGTTCTAAACACAGGAAACATGCGCCCCTTTACAGGCATACTATAGACACCCCCCAGGTACGAAATTTAAAGGGATATTACACTTTTATTGTTTGACTTTAAGCATTAATAAAATCACTGCTCCTGAAAAAACGTCCGTTTTTAAAACTTTTTTTTGCATTGATCCATGTCCCCTGGGGCAGGACCCGGGTCCCCAAACACTTTTTATGACAATAACTTGCATATAAGCCTTTAAAATTAGCACTTTTGATTTCTCCCATAGACTTTTAAAGGGTGTTCCGCGGCATTCGAATTTGCCGCGAACACCCCAAATTGTTCGCTGTTCGGCGAACTTGCGAACAGCCAATGTTCGAGTAGAACATGAGTTCGACTCGAACTCGAAGCTCATCCCTATTGGCGACCATGGTTGCATCTTTACCTGGTTTCGGGATAAGGGAGATGTGTGCTTCTAATGTGTCTCTGGTAGCGATACTGGAGGATGGGAAGTTGTTAAACGCTGTAGCTAGAGGTGGGATCAGTATGTCAGCAAAGGCTTTGTAATACCCGACCGTAAGTCCGTCCGGACCTGGACTTTTGCCTGGTTTCATCTGTTTTAATGCTAGTGTGAGCTCCTGTGTCGTCAACGGAGAGTCCAGTGCCTCTGAGTCCTCCGCCGTTAGTGGGGTCGGGGCGTATTGGGCTAGGAAAACGTTATTAGCCTCCTGTCTGTCCTTTCATTTGGCGTATGGGAGGGGCGTAAGTTATATAGTTTTGTGAAATAGTGGACAAATTGTTGTGCTATGGCATCAGAAGTGGCATGAGGTTTACCAGAGGGGTCTTTGATTATGTGTATGGCATGTGCAGCTATCTTGGCCTGTAGTGCTCTTGCGAGGAGCTTTCCCGACTTGTTACCAAATTCGTAAAAACATTTCCGCTGTAGTGTATATTTGCGCTTTAATCGTTTGTGTAATTCTTCTAGTAGATCATTTCTGGCTTGTGTGAGGTCGGTAAGTGCCTCAGAGGCTAAAGATTTCTTGTGTTTTTGTTCCAAACGTGCGATGCGTTTAGTCAATTCATCTATTTTCGCTTTTCGGAGTTTGTTACGTTGTGCGGTTTCAGAGATGAGTAAGCCTCTTACAACACATTTGTGAGCTGCCCATACCACTTCAGGTGCGGCCTCCCCCTTGCCATTGTAATGGAAATTTGTAAGTTCTGTATATAATTGTATTGTATTTTGTATGTATTGCACACTGCCCTCACTGTGCACACGGCACTAATAATATTTTCAGTAAATGTTTACATTCTTTTGAGTCCTGATTAGAATAAGCATCAACCCCCTGATTAGAATAAGCCTGCCTATGTAACGCCCCTTGTTACCATGAACGTACAATTGTAATATTAATGTGATACCTACGTAATCATGTGCATAAAAACCTTCAATTGCGTCATAATAAAGCAGAACAGTAATTTGGAAAGATGCTGAGCGTATCTTTTGTGTCTGTTCCCTACTGCAGTAGTTATTATTAATTTGGAACCACTAATCAATATGAGGATAGGAGTTGCCTATCATCAATTCAACCGAGTCAGCATGGCGAGCTTTGCCTTAGGAGGGGATTCCAGGTGACCCTGAGTATCCGAAACGAGGAGCTTGAGACGATCCGGGAATTTCTGATAATCAGCCGGCTGAGGTAAGCCTTTAGCTTACATTTGAGTTATCAGAATTCCTTGATCGGTAAGGCATATTCGGGACAAAGGGTACCTATTTTACTCCCCTTAATCGAACTGTATTGATTGGTGGTTATATGTTATGTTGTCCCTGTCTATTGTCCATTGGAGTGTTATAGATAAGAAAGGGAAGAATAGTGCTGTTCACAGGTATATGTAGTACATCTGCTAGATAAAGTAGTTTAGAGGCAAGAGGGTATAGGCACAAGTAGAGAAGAGAGAAGACTGGCCAGTCATTATGGGCATTGAATTAAGTAAGGGAGTGAAGGGTAAGAGACCCTCAAAAATGCCCAGCGCAAGAGGAGCGCTACATATGAACCAAAGGTGCGGTTCCGCCTATACTGAGCCCCTAGATTAATGGTTAGAGTGGACAGGGATCCACAATGGGTAACTGGGTTACCAAAGTCCACAGGGACTAAGAATCATGCAGAGTAAACAGCTAGAGAAACAGCTATCTATGTGAGCAGGATGGATCAAGGGTGACAATAACACTAGACAGAAAGGGACATTTTCATGTTAAGTTGTGGGATGAATTTGGGGTCAGGCACTACAACTAGTAAAATCAGAAACAGAGAAATGAGAGTTATAACAGAATATTTTATATGTTGTCAGAGAGGGAAGATGGGATGAGCACTCTGGCTCCCCGTCTGATCATAGAAGCTAGATATAAAAGTTATTTGAACAAAATAAGGAAAGCAGAATTTAGGCAGGGAAATATTAATGAGAGTTAAAAGAAATTGAGAGAATGATATGCATGTGTTGTGTACAAATGGGAAAAATGTAAGCGATTTTAGAGAGATATTGGTGTATGTGTGTGCGAATGCTGGGACCTTTAGTTCTATTGCTTGTGTGTGTCATGTACGCAGATGTGACCCCCTCCTTTGTGCTCTCCTGAAAGAATGTCCCTGAGAGGTCAGTGATAAGCTGGAAGGACACAATGCCAATTCCAGTTTTTTAGACAAAACATGTGCTGGGTTAACGAATCTAATGGTAAACAATGTGATCACAATTATTTTGAATCTGTTTTCCAAACATGGTAAAATGAAGGTTACATTTAACCGTGTATTACACAAATTGAATATCCTTTGATAGTGGAAACAGTGCATTTTAAAAAGGGAAATTAAGTAAAATTAAGTAATAATGAGTATTAATTTCTAATATGAGTTTAACAATTCTATAGATATAATGAAACTGGTTTAGACAATAGGGATGAGCTTCGTGTTCGAGTCGAACCCATGTTCGACTCGAACATCGGCTGTTCGACCGTCCGTCGAATTGCGAACGATATGGGCCGTTCGCGCCAAATTCGTGTGGCGCGTCACGGCCCATAATTCACTGCGGCATCGCAGTGCATTGCTGGCTGATGATTGGCCAAGCATGCACTATGACCCGCATGCTTGGCCAATCACAGCGCCGCCTGAACAGAGAGCCGTAATTGGCCAAAGCCAAGGAGGCTTTGGCCAATTATGGCTCAGGGGATTTAGTACACGCCCCACACTATATAAGGCCGCCTGCACGGCGGCCCTGTGTAGTGTGTGTTCCGGCGTTGAAAGAGATAGACAGAGAGACAGTGTTTGATTTGAGTTAGATAGATTAGGCAGAACAGTCAGTCAGTTAGCTGCACTTACAGTGTATTGTGTATATATATGCATCCCAGGTGTTGCATATATATATATACACTGTATTCAGTTTAGCTAGATCCGTTCCTGTTATCTTCTATCTAGACTATTTACATTCAGTGCAGTGTGTCCTGCTCACAGTGTTCAGCTAGATCCGTTCCTGCTATTTACATTCAGTACAGTGCTTCCTGCTCACAGTGTTCAGCTAGATCCGTTCCTGCTATTTACATTCAGTGCAGTGCGTGCTGCTCACAGTGTTCAGCTAGATCCGTTCCTGCTATTTACATTCAGTGCAGTGCGTGCTGCTCACAGTGTTCAGCTAGATCCGTTCCTGCTATTTACATTCAGTGCAGTGCGTCCTGCTCACAGTGTTCAGCTAGATCCGTTCCTGCTATTTACATTCAGTGCAGTGCGTCCTGCTCACAGTGTTCAGCTAGATCCGTTCCTGCTATTTACATTCAGTGCAGTGCGTGCTGCTCACAGTGTTCAGCTAGATCCGTTCCTGCTATTTACATTCAGTGCAGTGCGTCCTGCTCACAGTGTTCAGCTAGATCCGTTCCTGTTATCTTCCTACTGACAGGCAGGCTTGTCTGGTTACAGTATATAAAGCTACCTGAAGAAAATTACAGGTGTTCTTTTTGATCCTATTAGTACCACGGTCAGGCAGCTAGACTATTTACATTTAGTACAGTGTGTCCTGCTCACAGTGTTCAGCTAGATCCGTTCCTGTTATTTACATTCAGTGCAGTGTGTCCTGCTCACAGTGTTCAGCTAGATCCGTTCCTGCTATTTACATTCAGTACAGTGCGTGCTGCTCACAGTGTTCAGCTAGATCCGTTCCTGCTATATACATTTAGTGCAGTACGTCCTGCTCACAGTGTTCAGCTAGATCCGTTCCTGTTATCTTCCTACTGACAGGCAGGCTTGTCTGGTTACAGTATATAAAGCTACCTGAAGAAAATTACAGGTGTTCTTTTTGATCCTATTAGTACCACGGTCAGGCAGCTAGACTATTTACATTTAGTACAGTGTGTCCTGCTCACAGTGTTCAGCTAGATCCGTTCCTGTTATTTACATTCAGTGCAGTGCGTCCTGCTCACAGTGTTCAGCTAGATCCGTTCCTGCTATTTACATTCAGTGCAGTGCGTCCTGCTCACAGTGTTCAGCTAGATCCGTTCCTGCTATTTACATTCAGTGCAGTGCGTGCTGCTCACAGTGTTCAGCTAGATCCGTTCCTGCTATTTACATTCAGTGCAGTGCGTCCTGCTCACAGTGTTCAGCTAGATCCGTTCCTGTTATCTTTCTACTGACAGGCAGGCTTGTCTGGTTACAGTATATAAAGCTACCTAAAGAAAATTACAGGTGTTCTTTTTGATCCTATTAGTACCACGGTCAGGCAGCTAGACTATTTACATTTAGTACAGTGTGTCCTGCTCACAGTGTTCAGCTAGATCCGTTCCTGTTATTTACATTCAGTGCAGTGTGTCCTGCTCACAGTGTTCAGCTAGATCCGTTCCTGCTATTTACATTCAGTACAGTGCGTCCTGCTCACAGTGTTCAGCTAGATCCGTTCCTGCTATTTACATTCAGTGCAGTGCGTGCTGCTCACAGTGTTCAGCTAGATCCGTTCCTGCTATTTACATTCAGTACAGTGCGTGCTGCTCACAGTGTTCAGCTAGATCCGTTCCTGCTATATACATTTAGTGCAGTACGTCCTGCTCACAGTGTTCAGCTAGATCCGTTCCTGTTATCTTCCTACTGACAGGCAGGCTTGTCTGGTTACAGTATATAAAGCTACCTGAAGAAAATTACAGGTGTTCTTTTTGATCCTATTAGTACCACGGTCAGGCAGCTAGACTATTTACATTTAGTACAGTGTGTCCTGCTCACAGTGTTCAGCTAGATCCGTTCCTGTTATTTACATTCAGTGCAGTGCGTCCTGCTCACAGTGTTCAGCTAGATCCGTTCCTGCTATTTACATTCAGTGCAGTGCGTCCTGCTCACAGTGTTCAGCTAGATCCGTTCCTGCTATTTACATTCAGTGCAGTGCGTGCTGCTCACAGTGTTCAGCTAGATCCGTTCCTGCTATTTACATTCAGTGCAGTGCGTCCTGCTCACAGTGTTCAGCTAGATCCGTTCCTGTTATCTTTCTACTGACAGGCAGGCTTGTCTGGTTACAGTATATAAAGCTACCTAAAGAAAATTACAGGTGTTCTTTTTGATCCTATTAGTACCACGGTCAGGCAGCTAGACTATTTACATTTAGTACAGTGTGTCCTGCTCACAGTGTTCAGCTAGATCCGTTCCTGTTATTTACATTCAGTGCAGTGTGTCCTGCTCACAGTGTTCAGCTAGATCCGTTCCTGCTATTTACATTCAGTACAGTGCGTCCTGCTCACAGTGTTCAGCTAGATCCGTTCCTGCTATTTACATTCAGTGCAGTGCGTGCTGCTCACAGTGTTCAGCTAGATCCGTTCCTGCTATATACATTTAGTGCAGTACGTCCTGCTCACAGTGTTCAGCTAGATCCGTTCCTGTTATCTTCCTACTGACAGGCAGGCTTGTCTGGTTACAGTATATAAAGCTACCTGAAGAAAATTACAGGTGTTCTATCCCAGCTTAGTGCAGCTACAGGCCATTAGTATGTCTGGAAGGCCAAGAAGGAGAGGCAGACAGTCACAAGCCAATAAGAGAGGGCAAGCAGGCTCTGTGTCTAGTGCTGGTCGTGGAGACGGTGCATCCTCATCAGCACGTGGCCATGGGACACGCTTGGCCTTTTTTTCGGCAGCTGGCCGTGTTGAGCCGCAACATGCGGAAGACTTGGTCGAGTGGATGACCAAGCCGTCCTCATCCTCCTCATCCTCTCTCACCCATGCCCAGGGTGCTTTGTCTGGCAAAGCAGCGGCCTCTTCCCTCAGCTCAATGTCATCAGTGACTCCTTCCCTAGCCCCACCATGTCCTCCTGAGGATTCCCTCGAACTGTTTGACCACAGTGTTGGGTACATGCTCCAGGAGGATGCCCAGCGTTTGGAAGGCTCTGATGATGATACTGAGCTCAATGAAGGCAGTAACATGAGCACGGACAGAGGGGGTGCCCAAGAAGGACAGCAATCTGGCAGTCATGCTCCCCCTGCTGCAGCATACTGCCAGGTTTGCTCCAGTGATGAGGAGGGAGGGGATGATGAGGTCACTGACTCAACGTGGGTGCCTGATAGGAGAGAGGAGGAGGAGGAGGAGGAGGAGGAGGAGGAGGAGGAGGTGGCACATCACCAACTAGGCAGGATGCCCTCCAGGGGCCAGCCTAAGGGCAGCACATTGACTGCATCACACCCCAAAGCTCCACATGTGCAGGGCGCTGCAGTCTCTGCGCGTTATTCAAAAAGTTCTTTGGTGTGGGCCTTTTTTGAGACGAGTGCATCAGATCGCACCGCTGCTATTTGCAATATATGTCTCAAGCGTATCTCGCGTGGCCAAAACATCTCCCGCTTGGGTACCACATGCTTGACCAGACATATGTTGACCTGCCATGCAGTTCGTTGGCAAGCGTATCTAAAAGACCCACACCAAAGAACAAAGACGATCTCTCCTTGCTCCTCATCAGCTGAGATTTCCAACCCCACTAGACCTTCAGTCCTCTCTGCGACCTGCAGTGAGAGGAATGAAGGTGTAGAATTAGGTGTGTCACAGCCAAGTACTTATGGGCAATCTGCTTTTGGTACACCGACGTCAGATTGTACCAGGCAAATTTCCCTGCCCCAGCTGCTGCACCGCCGAAAGAAGTTTGCTCCCAGCCATCCACATGCCCAGCGGTTGAATGCTAGCTTGGCAAAATTGCTAGCACTTCAACTGCTGCCTTTTCAGTTGGTAGACTCTGCCCCCTTCCGTGAGTTTGTGGAATGTGCGGTTCCTCAGTGGCAGGTACCCAAACGCCACTTTTTCTCACGGAAGGCGATTCCGGCTCTCTACCGGCATGTGGAAGGCAATGTCCATGCCTCGCTGGACAGGGCGGTCAGCGGTAAGGTGCATATTACCGCTGACTCATGGTCCAGCAGGCATGGACAGGGACGTTACTTAAGTTTCACGGCGCATTGGGTGACTCTGCTGGCAGCTGGGAAGGATGCAGGACAAGGTGCAGTAGTGTTGGAGGTTGTTCCGCCACCACGCCTCCAAAATGCTGATTGTGACACACCTCTCTCCTCCACCCCCTCCTCTTCTTCTTCCTCCATGGCCTCTTCCTCGGAACCAGCGGTGCTCCGTAGGCGTTCAAGGGGCTACGCAAGTACGCAGGCCAAAAGATGCCATGCGGTGCTTGAGCTGGTGTGCTTGGGGGACAGGAGCCACACTGGGGCAGAGGTTCTGTCAGCTCTGCAGGGGCAGGTTCAGAGGTGGTTGACGCCACGCCAACTTAAGGCAGGAATGGTGGTTTGCGACAATGGCACCAACCTCCTCTCTGCCCTCCGACAGGGACAACTGACCCATGTGCCCTGTTTGGCTCACGTCCTTAACTTGGTGGTGCAGCGGTTCTTGGGCAGGTACCCGGGCTTACAGGATGTCCTGAGGCAGGCCAGGAAAGTCTGTGTGCATTTCCGCCGGTCATATAATGCCAGTGCTCGGCTGACGGACCTCCAAAAGGAGTTTAACCTGCCCAAGAACCGCCTAATCTGTGACATGCCCACCAGGTGGAACTCGACGTTGGCCATGCTGCAGCGGCTGCACACGCAGCAGAGGGCCATCAATGAGTACCTGTGCGACTATGGCACCAGGACAGGGTCAGGGGACCTTGGTTTTTTTTCCCCACGCCAGTGGGCCATGATCAGGGATGCATGCACTGTCCTGTCACCATT
The DNA here is from genome assembly GCA_037952925.1 of Lithobates clamitans. NCBI lineage: Eukaryota > Metazoa > Chordata > Amphibia > Anura > Ranidae > Lithobates > Lithobates clamitans. The sequence continues at coordinate 3,141,851 of JBBGZY010000223.1, forward strand.
CGAGGAGGCCACGAGGATGGTGAGCACTGACAGTGCATGCATCAGTGACACTGTCCCCCTTGTCCACCTGTTGGAGCACACGCTGCGTGGGATAATGGACAGGGCACTTGAGGCAGAACAGAGGCAGGAAGAGGAGGACTTCCTTAGCTCTCAAGGCCCCCTTTATCCAGACAGTGTTCCTGCGTGCCCGCCGATCACACAGGAAGAGGACGAGGAGGAGGAGGAGGAGGAGGAGGAAGATTGTGTCAGTATGGAGGTGGAGCCTGGCACTCAGCATCAGCAGTCTTTAAGGGATCAGTCCCAAGGAACACATGGACTTGTACGTGGCTGGGAGGAGGTGGCTGCGGACGTTGTTGTCCTTAGTGACCCAGAGGACTCCGGACCGAATGCCTCAGCAAACCTACGCTGCATGGCCTCCCTGATCCTGCAAAGCCTGCGTAAGGATCCTCGTATTCGTGGTATCAAGGAGAAGGACCAATACTGGCTGGCAACCCTCCTTGATCCACGTTACAAGGGTAAGGTTGCGGACCTTATCTTGCCATCGCAGAGGGAGCAGAGGATGAAACATCTTCGGGAGGCCTTGCAGAAAGGTCTGTGCAACGCGTTCCCAGAGACTGGGAGGTTACAAACTCCTGTTTCTGGACAACGTGTTGCTGAGGCTTCGGTCAGTCAAAGAAGGAGCGGTGGAGAAGGTGGCCGTCTGACCGATGCGTTCAGACAATTTTTTGGTCCGCAGCCCCAAGGTATGATCGGTTCCAGCAACCATCGCCAGCGTCTGTTTTACATGGTGCAGGAATACCTAGGGGCAAGATCAGACTTGGACACCTTTCCCACCGAAAATCCTCTGGGTTACTGGGTCTTGAGGATGGATCACTGGCCAGAGCTTGCACAGTATGCAATTGAGCTACTGGCCTGTCCTGCATCCAGCGTTCTTTCGGAACGCACATTCAGTGCTGCTGGAGGCGTGGTAACCGATCACAGGGTGCGTCTGTCCACCGACTCGGTCGATCGGCTGACCTTCATAAAAATGAATCAGTCTTGGATCACCACCAGCTACCAAGCACCTGATGCAGATGTAACCGAATAATTTTTTTTGAAATCTCAGATCCCTTCAAAGACTGCCTATGCTGATGCTGAGTGACTATCCCTGAGTAATTATCCTCTTCCTCCTCAATCATCACGCTGATAGCTTGTAAGAACATTTTTGGTTCTGGGCGCCACCACCAGTGCCTAAGGCACAATTTTTCAGCCCCTGTTTAACAGGGGCGTGTAATTACAATTTTTGATGTAATACTTTGCAGCAGGGCTCGTTCCTGCATTCCAACTAGAGTGTCTGTGAGGGGTTGCAGTGTTGTGGCACCAGCACCAGTGCCTAAGACCCAATTTTTCTGCCCCTGTCTAACAGGGGCGTGTAATTACAATTTTTGATGCAATACTTTGCAGCAGGGCTTGTTCCTGCATTCCAACTAGAGTGTCTGTGAGGGGTTGCAGTGTTGTGGCACCAGCACCAGTGCCTAAGACCCAATTTTTCAGCCCCTGTCTAACAGGGGCGTGTAATTACAATTTTTGATGCAATACTTTGCAGCAGGGCTTGTTCCTGCGTTTCAACTAGAGTGTCTGTGAGGGGTTGCAGTGTTGTGGCACCAGCACCAGTGCCTAAGACCCAATTTTTCAGCCCCTGTCTAACAGGGGCGTGTAATTACAATTTTTGATGCAATACTTTGCAGCTGGGCTTGTTCCTGCGTTTCAACTAGAGTGTCTGTGAGGGGTTGCAGTGTTGTGGCACCAGCACCAGTGCCTAAGGCCTAATTTTTCAGCTCCTGTTCAACAGGGGCATGTAATTACAATTCTTGATCTAATATTTCACAGCAGGGCCCTGTGAGGGCTTACAGTGTTTTGGCCACAGCAACACCTAAGGCCCAAATTTCTGCTGAGTATATAGGGCAGGACCCTACTTTCAAACATCTAACTTACAAACGACTCCTACTTGCAAACGGAAGGAGACAACAGGAAGTGAGATGAAATCTACCCCTAAGGAAGGGAAATTCTCTCCTGTAAGAGTTAATATGGGAAAACAATTTTTCCTTTCCACTGATGCTTTCCAATCCTTGTTCCACAAAAAAACCCAAATTTTCAAAAAACATTTTTCATTGGGACAAAAAAGTGAGGTGAAATCTTCTGAAGAGGAGGAAAGACGCAAAACAAATGTCACAGGGGTGATAACCCTTCCCTATGTTTTCCAAAAAGCTTAGAAAAGATTTTTTGGCTGGAGCTAAACACATTAAAAATGTTCAAAATTACAAACAGATTCTACTTAACAACAAACCTACAGTCCCTGTCTTGTTTGCACCGCCTGTATACTGCTGTTCAGAGTATATAGGGACCTTTCCTTATTTTAATTTGGGTGCGGGGTTCCCCTTAATATCCATACAAGACCCAAAGGGCCTGGTAATGGACTGGGGGGTACCCATGCCGTTTGTCTCACTGATTTTCATCCATATTGCCATGACCCGACATGACATTAAACCCGCAAGCAGTTTTAAATGAGATTTTTTCCTTTAAAAATGACATTTGGTGCAGGGACTGTTCTAAACATGGGAAACACGCGTCACTTTACAGGCATACTATAGACACCCCCCAGGTACGATATTTAAAGGAATATTTCACTTTTTTTTTTTTACTTTAAGCATCATTAAAATCACTGCTCCCGAAAAAACGGCCGTTTTTAAAAGTTTTTTTTGCATTGATACATGTCCCCTGGGGTAGGACCCGGGTCCCCAAACCCTTTTTAGGACAATACCATGCAAATTAGCCTTTAAAATGAGCACTTTTGATTTCGAACGTTCGAGTCCCATAGACGTCAATGGGGTTCTAACGTTCGTGCGAACTTGCGGTCCGTTCGCGGGTTCTGGTGCGAACCGAACCGGGGGGTGTTCGGCTCATCCCTATTAGACAACCTTTGGTTGGAAATGAAATTCAGGTTAATGGGGAAATTTGTAATGAATGAGATTAGTTTAGATTAAGATAACAATTTTGTAATTTTACATTTATAGAATAAGCCCTTATTGAGAGAAAAAACGATTAAGATGAGGTTGTTATTTGGAATAAAGCTGCCATAATATTTAACAAAGCCACGATGGATGGGATACATAAGAAGTTCTTCTACAAAAATGACATTTTAAGGTTTTTGATAATAACTTGATGTGCGGTCCATGATGTGGGAGTAATAATAAATAAAATTTAAATATAACAGACCCATCACATCAAGTCCACACACCCTGTTAGGATAGATGCCACCTGCAGCCAGTTGTTTTATAGTTTTTGATGCTTTCTGGTCCATCATACAGATTGGTCCTTTTGTTTTTATTTATTTTTATTTTTGAAATCCAAAGCAGAATGTGTGGATTGTGAAATGATGTGCCCCTTTTCCTTGTAAGTGCCGTGGTATAAGCAGAAGAATATTTTGGATTTATGGGCATCTCTGCATGACCGCAGGGTATTGTTATCATTTATTATAATATTGCCAGGAAGAAGTTGTCTTTTGAAACATGAAACTGGAGTTCTTACACAAATAGCGTGACAGAACACAAGCCATTGTAATATATTTATGCAATCTGGACCCAGTAATGAAGGGTTCACCCCGACATATCAGAGCTGTAGCTTTTATGCAAAGGTGCTATTAGACAAAGTTAGATATTGTTTTGGTCAAACATTTAATTTTTAATGGTCCGACATTCTGTGCAGCAAATATACAGATAACTAAATGTCTGTCTAATGAAAGGTTTAAAATATGAGTTTGTTTATGTACAAATCTAACAATGAAAAATGGGTACATTTGAATCCAGCCACCTTATTGCCTCTATTGGAGGAGGCTGGAGACAAAGGAAGACGTGTGTTAAATTGATGGTGTAGGAATCAGCTGCTGTGAGCCCAGTGCAGGACACACTCCCTGAAGACCCAGATATTACATTTTTTGTAGATTTGAATATGCAGTTTATCACCCAGAAGGATACTCTGTATTCAAAGTCATTGGATCCTTTTTCCCCAGCTCAAGAAGCAGAGCTCCATGTTTTAGTAAAGCCTGTGAGCTATAAAAAGAGTGTATATTTATATAGATAGTGGAGATATAGAGAGCTTTTGGTTCCATTTAAAGGGCCAGAAGTTTGTTTTTACTTCGGCAGGTAAACCAACCAAGCATGCCAAGTTAATTTGATCGGCTGTTTTCAGCCTTCCAGGTTCTTGCTGAGGTAGCCATATTAACTTTCACACATAGAAGCAGACCAGGTGACTAAGGATGCTGCATTTACAGCCCCGGACACTTGATGGGTCTGTGCAACTCACAGATTCCACCCTAGTTCTGGCCCAGTATAGCTGGGATTAATAATTCAACTTTAAGGACCCCAGAACGAGAAGAACAAGTGGTCCACAGGGGGTAACTTCTTATGAAACAGGACTTTGGAAAAGGTGATCATTTATGTCTGCCAGCCACTCTTTTCCCTTCAGCTTGACACATGGACCGTGTCATCAGTCACAAGAAGTTATGGCTGCCTTAGTAAATGAGCTTGGGATAGAGCCAGGGTTCTCCACAGTTGTTTTTATAACATACCACTTCTTGTTTTACCTGTTACCAAAGGTGTTAACAAAAGCTGAACATCCCTCCCAGAGATTACAAAAAGATATATCCAGATACCCAAGTCAGGATCTTACGAGTATACATTTTGTCTGTATGGACATGTTTTTTGGATGTCCAGTGGCAAATCCTACTGCAAAGGCCACAGTAAAAAGTGTTATCAGAAGTAGTTTGTAAGTACAGAGTGCCAGAATCTACAGAGAGTAACAGAGGAAATCATTTTTTTTATAGGAGAGTCCTTACTAGAAGTTTTGAGGTTTTATTTTTACACCCCCCACTGTCTACAATGTAGCGGACAAAGTAGAGTAAGAAACTAGAAAACTTTTGCTTGAATGTTTTCTTATATTTTATGAGGCCCCTAAGGGGGATGTTGGACTCTCTCCCTATGGGATTTGGTTTGGAAGTGTGTTACTCACTTGCTTATATTTTGTCTCAGCAGCTGAAGTCCTTCATTCGGATCTCACAGAGAATGTTGCTGATCTTTTAAGGTTTTTTGACAAACTCATTTATGTGTTTTCTCCCCAATTCCAGATCCTAAAAGTTTGGAAGGATCTAAAACTAAAGCCAGGTGACTTGTGGATTGTTAAGAGACATTTATATATAAGGAAAAGTTTGGAGACTCAATACAGCATCTATTTCATGTACAGTTTTTGCAAAACGTGAAGAAAAAGTCACCTGGATCCACACCAGACACTGCAAAAATGACTAAATTAAAGAAATCTCTGTGTTTGATTTGTTTCCCTCTTGTGATCACAGTCTAGGGTACTTTTTGATTAAATTACTTTAATTGTAAGGGATATATATATTTGAAAAGTAGTTCAGCCATGTTGAAGTCATATTTTGTCTTTTGTACTTCTTCCATTTTATGTAGAATTGTCTGTGTTTACATATGCTGATCAGTCAACATGCCCACATTTCAGCTAGAAGGCCATTCTGGCCACAGGAGTGTACAGCCAGTACTCTGTAAATATGTCTTATCAATCATTTGTTTTTCACAATGAAAAGTCATTTTGTAATGAAAAAGTTGCTCAGCTATTATTTTCTCCACAATGGAGTTTTTTTTTTTTTGCCTCTTTGGCCAGGACTACCTCCACCTAAGCGTGTGGAGGTTCCAGGTTAAAGGTGATAGCAGGTGTGGTTAGTGATCAAAATATTGATCAAAAGAGGGGAGACTGTAATGGAAATTTGTAAGTTCTGTATATAATTGTATTGTATTTTGTATGTATTGCACACTGCCCTCACTGTGCACACAGCACTAATAATATTTTCAGTAAATGTTTACATTCTTTTGAGTCCTGATTAGAATAAGCCTGCCTATGTAACGCCCCTTGTTACCATGAACGTACAATTGTAATATTAATGTGATACCTACGTAATCATGTGCATAAAAACCTTCAATTGCGTCATAATAAAGCAGAACAGTAATTTGGAAAGATGCCGAGCGTATCTTTTGTGTCTGTTCCCTACTGCAGTAGTTATTATTAATTTGGAACCACTAATCAATATGAGGATAGGAGTTGCCTATCATCAATTCAACCGAGTCACCATTTTCGGTGAAGTAATTGGTAAGTTGTTGGGAAATCAAATTTGTGACAGCAATGTCAGATAAAAGGGAGTTATCCAATCGCCATATTGGAGAGTGTGTTCTCTTAGTGGGCAGTTGTAAAGTTAAGGTTATGGGGTTGTGATCTGATAGTACCATCGGTTCGATGGTAGATTTTTTGACCAGTGTTAAGTCGTCTTGGGAAATGAAGAGATAATCTATTCGTGAGTATTTAGAGTGTGGCGGGGAGTAAAAGGTGAAATCCTTTCCATTAGGGTACAATGTACGCCAAGTGTCGTGTAGCAATAGGCCACTCAATTGCTGTTTTATGGTCCGAAGGGCTCTGTAAGTGAGGGAAGAGTGACCATTGGAGGTATCAAGGATAGGGTTTAACGGGACGTTAAATTCGCCGCCGAGTATTAACATACCGGAGCTAAAGGACGTGAGTGTCTGGAGCGTATTGCGGAAAAAGGAGACTTGTCGTGAGTTTGGGGCGTACAAGTTAGCTATAGTAATTGGTTTCTCATGTAGGGTGCCTTTTAGGAATAGGTATCTTCCAAGGGGATCCCTCTGGATATCTGATACGATAAGTGGGCAGTTTTTGGATATGAGGATACAAACCCCTTTCGATTTAGCTTCATCATTAGACGCATGATAAATTGTCGGGAATTGCCTGTCCTGCAATTTGGGAATTGTGTCTGTTCTAAAATGTGTTTCTTGGATCAGAGCGATATGGGTCCGGGACTTGTGTAGGGACGAGAGTAAGAGAGAACGTTTTTCTGGCGTGTTTAGTCCGCGTGCATTAATGGATTGGAGATTTAGAAGAATGGGAGATAGCGTCTTGTCTGTTGGTGCGGGATTGGGGTCCATGACCTCCAATCACCTGCCAGTAAGGGGAAGAAAAAAAAAAGGGGGGGATGTCGGGTTATCCGAAGAGACCACGGAGATTATCGATACTTAATTATCCCGCCTTCTCGAGTCTAGAAAAAGGATCGGAATTTTACAGCGTGGATGCAGCGCGTGTCCCGTGAAACACGGGATATCACACTGCACCGTTGCCGCGTGGGGGTTGGTGTAGACCCTACACGAATGAGTTGGCGAGTGTGTGTAAGGGGTGTGGGCCCTACCATCACGTGACCATGAAACTTAAGAAAGGAGGGGTACAGTACTTGTTCGCTGGGCGTAAACCCCATTGTTGGGGTTCACTGAGGATGGCAGAGGAAGTGGTAGTTAAGTCACTTCAGTTACCCTGGGGAACACCCAGAGTATGGAATACATCAAGATAGGGTACCATAGTATCTGATTCCGTTAAGGCTTATTCAAACCTCTGGAGTCACTGCATTATCTGCGTAGATATGCGGCGGAGATTCCAGGGCATGAGATTAAGCATTTGATATGATCTATATATTATATAAAGTAAACTGAAGACCAACTCTTTGCGCAGGTCTGATAACCATTACAATATAAGGCTGAACATACCTTTTGAAAAACATTTGGTGAACCTATAATATAGACAACAGGCAGTTCGTACCGGTAATGAATGCCTCTGGTAAAGTACTTTATGAGGCGTACCTGCAAGGAAAACTATTATCAACTTTATCAACTGCTTTGGTAGGAAGCATCCCCGTTTATGTTATACGATCTTATCTCCCGGAGAACCACAATGGTTTGAGGTGCCGCTGCTACGGTTTGAGGGCAAAGTTAGTGGCAGGTCTGTCCTTCAGTGTCGAAGATCTGCAATCCATCAGCATATCGTTCTGACGTTACCAGGGACACTCAGCCTGTGGCTGCAATATGCGGGTCCTCATGTGTTCATGCAGGTGGGACAGTAGGACAAGTTGGTCTTCGTCTCCTGGTCGTTTGCTTATATATCTAGTGCGGATGTGTTCCGCGGTGTATGCTGCGACTGACCTGAATATCGGTCTTCCTTTTTCCGAGCGTCTTGCAGGGTGGCATCCCTCTGGGGAAAGTGTAACAGCAATGCAGGGTGGGTATCCGGAACTTAAAGTCCTGCTTCCGTTGTTAAGATAGCGACTGTGGGGAGCGCTTATCAGGGTGTGCTGTGATTTCCGCCGCTAGCGGGAGAGTAGGTTTTAATTTCCGGAAGAAGCGCCAAGGGCATTATGGGGGTTGTAGGCTCCCGTTCGCATAGCGATACATGTAGTCAGGGGGTGGGCTGCCAAGGGAGGGCTCGCAATCCTATTCGTTGAGTCCGGGCAAGTCCTTTCAGTCTAAGCCTACTCAACAAGTCTATCCCTGTGATGTCAGTATTGAGAAAGTCATCTGTAAGTGAACACGAGCAGACACTAACCGGTCTTAATAAAGATAATTGCTCGCCTAACATGGTGTAACTGAGTGATTGGGCTTCTGTGACATTGGGTACCTTCCCGACTTGTTAGCGGTCCTGTCTGGCTCTCCTCGATGTGGGCGAGGTCGCTGTACCGAAATCCTGGTGTTGAGAGCGGTAGGCGCCGTGGTATGTCGAAGCAGAGGGTGACCGTCTCCTCCTATGGCCCGCATTCAGGGCCTCCATAGGTTCTTCAGGCTGACGTTCTCTACAGACAGCCGAGCGTCGAAAATCCGCGTACCAATTAGGTACCTCCACAATGGGGATGTTCAACGCTTCACAAAACTGGGGGAGATCCTCAGGCACTTTGAGGAACACTGAGCGCCCTTGCGAAGAGGCCGCGAGGCAGAAGGGGAACTTCCATTTATATGTTATGCCTTTGGTGCGGAGAGTGTCCAGTAACTGCTTCAGGTCTCTACGGTGCTGTAGGGTTATGCCAGAAAGATCCTGAAATATTTGTACGGTCTTGCCTTCATGAACAATTTGCGGAATGCTTCTGGCATGGCGTAGGATGTCTTCTTTGACCTTGTAGTCCACTAGGCAGCAGATAATGTCCCTGGGAGGGTCAGTGATCTTTCCTTTGGGTCTCAGTGCACGGTGAATCCTTTCAAATTCGACCGGAGTCTGCTGCAGCCCATGCATTATGCCGTTGAACAGGCTAGTTACTGAGGGTGTCAGTTGGTCCCCCTCAATCGTCTCAGGGAGCCCCCGTATCCTCAAGTTCCGTCTTCTGCCCCAATTATCGAGGTCTTCGAGATGCCTCTGCATATCCCTCATTTGGAGGGTATGTGTGTCTACGTGTCTGGTAGTTTTGCGAATTTGAAGTTCTTGCTGCTCCGCCGTTCGTTCCGTCACCGCTACCCTGTCAGTTAAGGCGCGGATGTCTAAACGGATTTCAGATATAGCTGCCGCAAGAGTGTCTTTTATGTCCGTGGCGATCATCCGCAGATCGCTTATGTTTAAGTGGTGCTGGGGGAGCTCTTCTGGGGTGTTCTCACCCATTAGGCTGTTAGGTAGAGCTAGAGATGGTGTGCCCTGTGAGGAAGATGCGGCCTGGGCGCTTCTGTAGCGGGAAGACGCCATGTTTCCTCTGCCCGATCGGAACATGTCATGGATATTGTGCCCGCAGTTGTCAGGCTGTTCCCTCGGCGACCTGGAACGGGATGCGGATGCGTTCCTGGATGCGGTCCCCATGTTGTAGAATGGGTGTAGCTCGTTTTAGCCTCCATTATGCTGAATGTAGGTCGTGCGATGGCAGGAGCTGTGGAGTTAAGCTGCCATCTTCATGCCAGGTCAGGCCACGCCCCCCCCGATTTATTAATGTTAAGTTTCTCAAGTCTAATTTTAATTCTATCCTCTGTTAACCATGGAGGTGCTTCCTGTGTTGGGTCATGAGGATAAACACTGCAGTTTTGGTTACTGAAGCCCCCCGGTTCACTCGTGAAGACTGAGGAGAAGAATAAATTCAATACCTTCGCCATCTCCCCATCCTTTGTAACCAGATGTCCTTCCTCATTCTTTATGGGGCCAATATGGTCTGTCCTCCCTTTTTTACTGTTTACATACTTAAAGAATTTCTTGGGATTTTTTTTGCTCTCCTCTGCTATGTGTCTTTCATGTTCTATCTTAGCTATCCTAATTGCTCCCTTACATTTCTTGTTGCATTCTTTATAAAGTCTGAATGCTGAGGATGATCCCTCAACCCTGTATTTTTTGAAGGCCTTCTCCTTTGCTTTTATATGCATTTTTACATTAGAGTTAAGCCATCCAGGACTTTTGTTCGCTCTTTTAAATTTATTACCCAATGGGATACATTGGCTAATGCCCTTATTTAATATGCTCTTAAAGCAAACCCATCTCTCCTCCGTATTCTTTGTTCCTAATATTTTATCCCAGTTTATGCCTTTTAGCAAGGTTTGTAGTTTAGGGAAGTTGGCTCTTTTGAAATTCAGTGTCTTTGTATTCCCTTTATGTTTCCTATTTGTGTGATTTACACTGAAACGAATTGACCTGTGATCGCTGTTACCTAAATTGCCCCTTATTTCCACATCCGTGATCAGGTCTGTATTGTTGGTAATCAGTAGATCCAGTAATGTTTCATTTCTAGTTGGTGCTTCTACCATCTGACCCATAAAATTGTCCTGCAAAACATTAAGGAACTGGCGAGCCTTAAATGAATGTGTGGGTCCCTCCACCCAGTCTATGTCTGGATAATTAAAATCCCCCATTATGATAACACTTCCCATCCTTGCTGCTAATCCAAATTATGATAGGAGATCTGTCTCCACTTCCTCCCTCAGGTTAGGGGACCTATAGCATACTCCCAGTATTATTTTCCCCTTAGCTTCATCCCTTTGGAGCTCTACCCATAAGGATTCCACCTCCTCTCTAGCTCCCTCAGTGATGTCATCTCTCACATTCACTTGGACATTATTCTTGATATATAGGCATACCCCTCCCCCTTTTTTACCCTCTCTATCCTTGCGGTAAAGGGTATACCCTTGAATGTTTGCCAGTCAATCATGAGAGCTGTTGAACTAGGTCTCTGAAATTCCCACAAAATCCAAATCCTCCTCGTACAACAGTATCTCTAGTTCACCCATCTTGTCCGCCATGCTCCTGGCATTGGTGAACATGCCACATAGTTTAGACCAGTCTCATATTGTCCTCGTATTGGGTGTTTCGAGATTGCAACTAGTACTTGCTACTATACTTACCTTGTGTTTTTGTGCTTTGGTCAACCTACCACTAATGCCCCCAATACTACCCTCTGGAATATCTTCCCCGCTGACTATATCTACCTCTGGACCCTCCCCCCATCACCTAGTTTAAAAACCCCTCTAACTTTTTGGCCATCTTCATTCCCAGCAGATCTGCACTCTCCTCATTTAGGTGCAGTCCGTCCTATCTATAGTATCGGTTATCGACTGAGAAGTTGACCTAGTCCTCCAGGAACCCAAACCCCTCCTTACTACACCAGCTCTTCAGCCACTTGTTTACTTCCCTAATCTCCCTCTGCCTTTCTGGTATGGCTCGATGAACCGGTAGTATTCCTGAGAATACTACCTTGGAGGTCCTTTTCCTCAATTTAGCTCCTAAGTCCCTAAAATTGTTCTTTAGGACACTCCATCTTAACCACTTGCTTAATGGGCACTTAAACCCCCCTCCTGCCCAGACCAATTTTCAGTTTTCAGTGCATATTTCATACAAATAGAGCTTTCTTTTGGTGGTTCTTTTGATCACCTCTGGGTTTTTTATTTTTTGCGCTATAAATGAAAAAAGACCGAACATTTTGAAAAAAAATGCATTTTTCTTAGTTTCTGTGAAAAAAAATTAGCAAATTAGCAATTTTTCTTCATAAATGTTGGCCACAATTTATACTGCTACATATCTTTGGTAAAAATAACCCAAATTAGTGGATATTATGTGGTCTGTGTGAAATTTATAGAGTCTACAAGCTATGGTGCAAATCATAAAAAAATGATCACATCTGATGTACTATCTGAGTCCTATCTCATTTCTTGAGGCCCTAACAAGCCAGGAAAGTACAAATGCCCCCCAAATGACCCCTTTTTGGAAAGTAGACATTCCAGTGTATTTAGTAAAAGGCATGGTAAGTTATTTGAAGTTGTCATTTTTTCCCGCAATTCTTTGCAAAATTAAGATTTTATTTTTTTTTTTTTCACAAAATTGTCATTGTAATAGCTTATTTCTCTCACATGGAATGTGCATAACACAAATGTAACCCCAAAATACATTCTGCTACTCCACCTGAGTATTACGATACCAAATGTGTGGGACTTTTTCACTACCTTGCAACATACAGAGGCCCTCCATGCAATGAGCACCATCAGGTGTTCAAGGAGCATAAATTACCCATCTAACTTGTTGACCACCTATTACACTTTTGAAGGCACTAGAGCACCAGGACAATGGAAACGCCCACAAAATGACCCTATTTTGGAAAGCTAACACCCCAACGTATATGAGGCATAATGAGTCTTTTGAACAGTTCATTTTTTTCTAGAAGTTTTTGGAAAATGTGGAAAAAAATTAAAACACATTTTTTTTTACACAATTTGTCCATTTAAAAGATATTTCCAACGCATAGCATTTACATAGCAAAAATAACACCCCAAAATACATTCTGCTACTCCTCCTGAGTATAACGATACCACATGTGTGAGACTTTTACACAGCCTGACCACATACAGAGGCCTAACATTGAAGTAGCACCTTCAGGCATTCTAGGAGCCTAAATTACACATTTCATTTCTCAACCACCTATTACACTTTTGAAGGCCCTGGAACACCAGGACAATGGAAATGCCCAGAAAATGACCCCATTTTGGAAAGCTAACACCCCAACGTATAATCTATGAGGCATAATGAGTCTTTTGAACGGTTCCTTTTTTTCCAGAAGTTTTTGGAAAATGTGGAAAAAAATGAAAATGCATTTTTTGTACACAAAGTTGTCCGTTTATAAGATATTACCAACACATAGCATTTACATAGCAAAAATAACACCCCAAAACACATTCTGCTACTCCTTCTGAGTATGGCAACCACATGTGTGAGTGGAACACCGTCAGGTATTCCAGGGACACATAGCATGCACATACCAAGAATTACACCCCAAAATACATTATGCTGAGCAAAGGGTAAACTGTGGTTTTAGTAGCGCAGTTGTCCACAGGAGGATAGCACTGGTCCAGGCAGCAGGCAGGGACTTGGTCAGCCACAGCAAACACAATTTTTCAGACAGCAGGCAAGGATACTGTCCATATACAGTCCAGGGTCAGTGCAGAGATATTGTCAGCAGTGCCAAAAATATTGGTCCTGGTAGTAGGCAGGTCCATGTGGTGTGGTTAGTGCGACAGACAGAGGCATGACGGCAGTACATCCTACAGGCAGCAGGCAGAAGTAGGGCCTCGTTCAGGACAGAATGGGGACAGGGGTAGAGGCTTCTCCCAGCCAAATCTCTTTGAAGCTTCCGAGTCTCCAGACCCTAATCTAGGAATGAGAAAACAAAGAAAATTGTTTTCTTCATCCAGAAAAAACTATTTTGGAGCCCCTCACATATGGGAGACCCCTGTGTTGAATCCCACTAGTCCAGTTGCAGGGTATAAGATCAGTCCAATAGGCAGGCAAATATCATGGTCAAACAGTCCAAGGTCAGTTCCAGATCAGGCAGAGGTATGTGCAGAATCGTTAGGCAGAAGCATGGTCGAATAACAGTTCAGGGTCAGTTGCAGATCAGGCAGCGGTAGGTACAGAATCGGCAGGCAGAAGCATGGTCGAATAACAAGCCAGGGTCAATTACAGAGCAGGCAGTGGCATAAGGGGTGTGAAGGTAGGAACTGAGGATTACGTTTACCATACTACACTAATAATTTATTGAAGTATGGTAACGGCGAAAACAGTCACCTATGCAGAGGCCTGGTTGGGAAGGACATTGTGCACAATAATAAGATGTGTCTCTTCTGACTCCTGCTCTGGTACACACCTTACATCTTTTTTGACGTCTTTGGCCTGTTGGTTTGGGGGGGATTTTATTGCGAAAGTGGCGCTCAGAGAGTCGACTAATAACATCTGATCGGATATTTTCTGGTGGGCCGTTCGTGAATATAAGGGTAGTGAAAACTTCCTCCTGGTAGCCAAAGAAGCATTTGGGGTTTTGGGTGGAGTTGTGGTAAATTACATATGAATTGTATATGGCCAATTGAAAAAAATAAATTGCGACTTTTTTATACCAATGGTATGTCCGTCTTGTGACAAGGTATGGTTCCATCATTTGGTCATTGAAGTCGACTACCCCCATTAACAAAATATATTCATAGATGCATTTTGGTTTTTGTATGGGCCCATTCCTTCTGGGGATTTCCAAAAACGTATCATTGTGGATAGAAGACAACATGTAGACATCCTTTCTGTCCCTCCACTTCACTGCCAGAATCTCCTTGTTTCTCAGATTTGCCGTTTCTCCTTTTCTCCTTTTGATGAGGCGGCACAGATGTGCACTAATGAAGCAGCACAGATGTGCACTGATTGATTGCACAGATGTGCACTGAGGTGGCACAGGAGGGCACAGATATGCACTGATGAGGTGGCACAGATGGGCACTGATGAGTCGGCACAGATGTGCACTGATTGATTGCACAGATGTGTACTGATTGCACAGATGTGCACTGTTGAGGTGGCACAGATGGGCACTGTTGAGGTGGCACAAATGGGAACTGTTGAGGCGGCACAAATGGGCACTGTTGAGGTGGCACAAATAGGCACTGATGGTTTGCACAGATGTGCACTGATTGATTGCACAGATGGGCACTGTTGAGGTGGCACAGATGGGCACTGTTGAGGCGGCACAGATGGGCACTGATGAGGCGGCACAGATGTGCACTGATTGATTGCACAGATGTGCACTAATGAGGCGGCACAGATTGGCACTGATTGGTACAGAGGGGCACTGATGAGGTGGCACAGATGGGCACTGATGAGGTGGCACAAATGGGCACTGATTGCACAGATGCGCACTGATGTGCACTGATTGCACAGACGGGCACAGACGGGCACAGATGGGCACAGATGGGTCACAGATGGCACAAGTGGGCACTAATGCGCACAGGTGGACACAGATGGCACTAGCTATAGATGCTAATGGGTCACTGTGGGCACTGATTGGGCACTTTTTGGGCACACTTTGTTTTTTCTTCTGTAGAATTAACTCACACTGATTCACAGATCCTCTCTCTCCTCACACACTGTCTCTGTGTGAGGAGAGAGAGCCGGCAATGAGAGATGATCTCATATGTTTACATCCAGGGGACACAGCTAACACAGATTTTCCCCAATGCATGCTCACGAGAGCGCGCGGAGAGCGAGGAAAGGGGATGACGTCAATAGATGTAGTCCCGGCAATGTAGATCCGTGCTGTAGCCGTGATTCGGCTATAGCGCGGATCTCAAGCGGTTAATAATACATTCCAGTTATAAAATATTTTAACACCCCATTCCAATCTCTATTAAATCTACTTGGCTACAAAATCATTAAATAGAGAACAAAGTATACCGTATATACTCGAGTATAAGTCGTTCCGAGTATAAGTCGAGGCCCTAATTTACCACAAAAAAATGGGAAAAACTTATTGACCCGAGTATAAGACGAGGGTGAGAAATGCACAGCTACTGTAAGTGGAAAAGAGGGTCAACAATGCCCATTTGCAGCCTCACTGTGCCCATTTGCAGCAATAGGTCCCCTGAACTTCAAACTCGGTAGTTAAGGGTTCCTAGATGCCCCCTAGCTGCAGCCAAAATTTGGGGTCTCTGAACCCAAAGGGTCCTGAATGACATTGCTGCAGATGGACACAGTTGACCGAATTTGGGGCCCCGTATCTCTGGGCCACTTAGTGCTAAGAACCCCAAATTTGGTGTGCAAACCTAGCACCATAAAATATCCAAAGCTGGGGTTTCTAGCATCAAGTGGCCCCGAGATACAGGGCCCCAAAAATCAGTTCAGGAAATGTCAAGCACTTTTCTGCAGCAGAGAATGACATTTTCTGAACCGGATTTGGGGCCCCGTATCTCAGGGCCACTTGGTGCTGGGAACCCCAGCTTTAGATATGTTATGGTACCAGTTACACTGGGTTTGCATATCAAATTTGGGGTTCCTAGCACCAAGTGGCCCTGAGATATGGGGTCCCAAATTCGGTTCAGAAAATGTCAAGCACTTTTCTGCAGCAGAGAATGACATTTTCCGAACCGAATTTGGGGCCTCGTATCTCGGGGTCACTTAGTGCTAGGAACTTCAGATTTGGATATGTTGTGGTACCAGTTCCACTGGGTTTGCACACCAAATTTGGGGTTCCTAGCACCAAGTGGCCCTGAGATACAGGGCCCCAAAGTCGGTTCGGAAAATGACATTTTTTGCTACAGAAAAGTGCTTGACTCGAGTATAAGTCGAGGGGGGCACTTTCAGCACAAAAAAATGTGCTGAAAAATTCGACTTATACTCGAGTATATACGGTAAATCCAAAACTAAAAAAGCAAACTTTTAACAGCTCAAATGCTGATTTTCAGGTTCCAATGATTTTTGCTATGGCCTAGATAAACTAATGAACATGTCAAACTTAGTATTCATTTTCTCTAATCACCAATTGCCACCCCATAAACACCATTTTTGAATTAATAATTTAGAGAAATAAGCATATTGAACACATGCGAAAAGATATGCGCGTTCGCGAACATCTTTTTGCATTGTGTTCAATATCCTTATTTTGCTAAATGATTATTTCAAAAATGGTGTTTATGGGGTGGCAATTGGTGATTAGAGAAAATGAATACTGCGAAAAGATGTTAGTGAATGCGCATATCTTTTTGTAATGGCTCACAACTGGTTTCCCAGGCTGGCTCCTGACCTGGAAATGCATCATCCTGTGTGTGGAAGGACGTTCAGATGCACTTGCAAGTGTTACTACTGCTCAGAGTTGTCAGCAAGTTAACATGGTAAGATCACTTTTTTTGTCACGAGGAGATGATGCTGATTTGCAAGGTAAGTGTGGGAGATGTCTTATTCCGTGTACACATGGCTGGACTTTTCGACCAAACTTGTCCGACGGAACGAATCTGTCAGACAATTTGACCATGTGTGGGCTTAATTGGACCTGCAGCGGACCTTTTTTGTCGAAAATGTGACAGACTTTAGAATTAGAACATGTTTCAAATCTTTCCGACGGACTTGAGTCCGGTCGAAAAATCAGTTCGTCTGTATGCTAGTCCAACAGACGAAAACAGAAGCTAGGGCAGCTATTGGTTACTGGCTATAAACTTCCTTATTCTAGTCCGGTCGTACGTCATCACGGTCGAATCCGTCGGACTTTGGTATGATTGTGTGTAGACAAGTCCGATTCCACAGAAGTCCGTCGAAAAAATGTCCGTCGAAAGTCCGTCGAAATGTCCAACGTGATTCAGTCCGTCGAAAGTCCAGTTGTGTGTACACAGCATAAGTGTTCCCAGGATTTGGGAGGATGTAGTGTTTGGTGTGTGGAGTTTAGTGATCCTCAGAACACACATCACTTACTGATTCTATGTACAGTAGACTTCCTGCATTTGTCCATGTAAATACAGTGTGGAATGTGTGTATGAGTATGCATTTTAGCAAATGCTCCACAAACTGTTGGCTAAAATCATATCCTGTATAGTCATAGCGAACTCTACGTACATGTAACTTAGTTAGCAATTTTTTCCACCTCATACATACTTGTCTAGTTTTTGGTTGCCTCATTCTGGTGTTGTTCACATGTCACCCCATCAAAGGTTCACCATTCACAGAAAATGCCACAGATGTAGTCCTTTATGGTCACATTTTTAAAAGTTTTCCCTGACAGCTGAGTGTGTCTGCATATGACACCCTTAAATGCTAAGTTCACTTTTATGTTTGCTAAATACCAACTCCCCTATGTACCAATATACCATTAATGTACCTCAGTTGCCAAAAAATATACCATTTCTTTAATTGAAAGAAGAAGGCCTTACCTGTGATTTTGCTATATCTCCTTTAACATAAAGAAAGAGGGTCGGGACATTAAATGAGGCGTGTATATTATGGCTAATCGAAGGAGTCAAAATGTAACATGAACAGGTATTTATTTGTTTGTCATGATTGAGTAGGTATATGGCAGACAATACATGCAATAATGGCACATAATATAACAAATCATGTACCAAAATCATTTACATGTTTAAAGTATAAATAGAATATACAATAGTATTGTCCTCCATAATAAAAAATCACTATAATATAACAGTTATAATCCACAGTATTGCCTATACACATTTGCTTAGTGTAAAACAAACACACCGCCAGGGTGCTAGGGCTAAAAGGAATGCCTGGTCCAGAAGCTGTGGTAGTAGGGTCCAACAGGAACACAGGGAGCATGAACGTAGGTGTGACCCACAGTGTCTGGAACAGTAGGACAAATGGGCTCCATTCTAGTGTAGCTGATATAGAAATAAAGGTCAGTGATCTCTGGTGCAGACTGCACAAGATGTGTATCAGTCAGAGAACTGATACACATCTTGTGCAGTCTGCACCAGACATCGCTGGCCTTTACTCCTATATTAGCAACACTAGAATGCTCCCTGTATTCCTGTTGGACCCTACTACCACAGCTTCCGGACCAGGCATTCCTTTTGGCCCTACCACCCTGGCGGTGCGTTTGTTTTACACTAAGCCGATATATGTATCATGCATCCGCCCCTGATGATTGGATAGATCCCAAAAAACGCGTCAGCCTTAACCTAGATGCAATGCATACATTCCTACATGGTCTTGGGATCCAGGAAATACTGTGAATTTTAACTGTTATATTATAGTAATTTTTTATTATGGAGGACAATACTATGGTAACATGCATCTCTATCTCTATTCAAGTACATAAAGAAAGAGGGTCGAGACTTTAAATGAGGCATGTATATTGTGGCTAATCAAAGGAGTCAAAATGAAACATGAACAGGTATTTATTTGTTTGCCATGATTGAGCAGGTACATGGCAGACAATACATGCAATAATGGCACATAATATAACAAATCATGTATCCAAATCATTTACATGTTAAAAGTATAAATAGAATATACAATAGTATTGTCCTCAATAATAAAAAATCACTATATTATAACAGTTATAATCCACATTATTGCCTGGATCCAAAGACCATGTAGGAATGTATGCATTGCATCTAGGTTAAGCCTGACGCGTTTCATGGGATCTATCCAATCATCGGGGCGGATGCATGATACATATATCTGCTTAGTGTAAAACAAACACACCGCCAGGGTGCTAGGGACAAAGGAATGCCTGGTCCAGAAGCTGTGGTAGTAGGGTCCAACAGGAACACAGGGAGCATTCTAGTGTTGCTGATATAGGAGTAAAGACCAGCGATGTCTGGTGCAGACTGCACAAGACATCAGTAATTACAGTATAGGCTTACCTGTAGCAAAAGTGGTTGTAAAGTATAGGCCTGGAGCTCAGGCGCAGCGTAAGCTTAGGGCCTACATGATGTGTTTTGTCCTAAAAGGCTATAGTAAGGTGGGGGTTTTGAAAAATAAGTACAGCTAATAGGAGGAATAATAATTAGGGAGGGATAATGATTAGTATTATCCCATTGGAGGATATTAGAGGTGGGGCAGGTTGTGTACTGGGTGGTCCTAAGGGGTGGCTAAGTGGAAGGCGATCTTCTAACATCACTGGGACTTTGAGGAGGAAAAGCGGCTTATTCCCAGGACATTTGGTAATTTGCTCCAAGTGTTTAATATACTGACTAGTGTGATTGGTGAAAAGTCTCCCGGACACGATTGATGAGGCTCAGAGGGTGTATGGGGGTGTGTCCTGGTTGCGTTACGACAAACAATTCAGGCAGCGAAAGGCGTTCAGCCCCTCGATTACGTGGGACCACAAGGATATCAGTTTATGGATGAAGTTGATGACTCAGGCTCGGGCCACTAACACGCCCTTTCAAGGGGGGGCTGGTGGTGGTGCAGGAACCTCGTCACCATCGGCCCGGAAAGCGCAAGAGTTTCTGTTTGCGGTTCAATGAGGGGAACTGCAGATTGGGGGGATCCTGTCGTTTCCGCCATGAATGCTCTGGCTGCGGGGGTTCTCATCCACTCATGAAGTGCTTCAAGCAAAACAAAGGTAAGTCCGATGAGGCTGGCAAGAGGGAGGACTCCGGTGAAGGTGGAAAGGTTGGCTGCCTTCCTTAGTAGGTATCCTGACCGGGTGGCGGCGTGTCTTCTTTTACAGGATTTTTCTGCGGGTTTTGTGATCCTTTGCACCTTGGCCAGTGTTCCTCCTGTCCCCACTAATTTGCTGTCCGCAAGGCTCCACCATTTGGTGGTGTCTGTGAAACTGGCTAAGGAAGTGGCCTTGGGGAGGATGGTGGGCCTGTTTAATGCACCCCCATTGGACGAGCTGGTTATCTCTCCATTGGGGTGGTTCCCAAAAAGGAACCCAATTCCTTCTGGCTGATCCACCATCTTTTCTATCCAAAAGGCGATTCGGTCAATGATGTCATTGACCGCGAGAGTTTTGTGCTGTCTCTTATGCAGCGTACACACGGTCGGACTTTTCTATCGGACTGGTCCGACGGACCGAGTCCGGCGGACAATCTGATCGTGTGTGGGCTTCATCGGACCTTCAGCAGACTTTTACAGTTGAAAATCTGACGGACTTTAGATTTGGAACATGCTTCAAATCTTTACATCGTAACTCCGCCAGACCAGAAATCTGCTCGTCTGTATGCTAGTCCGATGGACAAAAACCGACGCTAGGGCAGCTATTGGCTACTGGCTATCAACTTAATTATTTTAGTCCAGTGTACATCATCACGTAGGAACCCGTCGGACTTTGGTCTGATCGTGTGTAGGCAAGTCCGTTAGTTAAAAAGTCTGTCGGAAGTCCGTTGAAAGTCCGTCGGAAAGTCTGTCGGACCAGTCCGGTCGAAAAAGTCCGCCCGTGTGTACACAGCTTTACGCGGCCTTTGACAAGGCGGTTGCATGGGTTTGTAAGTTCGGTAAGGGGGCTCTGTTGGCAAAGACGGATATTGAGTCAGCTTTCTGCCTTCTTCCGGTGCATCCTTGCAGCTTCCGCTTGCTGGGCTGCATGTGGGAGGGTCATTATTTTGTGGATCTCTGCTTGCCCATGGGCTGGAGCCATTTCCTGTTCTTTGTTCAAAGCTTTTAGCTTATTCTTGGAATGGGTGGTGAAGGACGTATCGGGCTTGCATTCCATAATTCATTACCTGGACAATTTTTTGGTGATCGGCCCTTCGGTGGGCAAGGTGTGCCATACGCTCTTTGCAGTACGTCTTTGAGTTGTTCGGTGTGCCACTGGCGAACGAGATAACTGAAGGACCAGTCACCATGCTAAAATTCCTGGGAATCATGACAGACACGGTGATGATGGAATGCCGGCTCCCCCTTGACAAGGTGGAGAACCTGCGGGTGGCAGTGTCCGTTGTCCTCGGCAGCAATAAGATTCAGTTGCGTTCACTGCAGTCATTGCTGGGCAAGCTGAATTTTGTGTGCCACATCATGGCCATGGGTAGGATTTTCTGCAGGCGGTTGGCTGCTGCCACGTTAGGGGTCAGGGCACCGCACCATTATGTACGTTTGTCTAAGGAGCACAAAGATGACTTGCGGGTATGGCAGCTGTTCCTGGAACAGTATAAGGGGAGGTCCTTGTGGATGAACGAGATGGTGTTGGATTGCGACTTGGAGCTGTCTATGGATGCGGCCGGGGTGGTAGGTTACAGGGCAATTTTTGGGGTGCAGTGGAGTGCAGGCAGATGGTCAGACTTGTGACGCAAGGCAGACTTGCTGGGCAATTTAGTGCTATTGGAGTTTTTTCCCATAGTGCTGGTGGTGGAAATTTGGCAACAGGAGTTCAGGAATAAACGGGTTTGCTTTCATATCGACCATTTGGGGGTTGTGCAGGCCATCAACACAGTTTCTGCGTCTCCCCCCCCCAGTGGTGCTCTTCCTTAGGCATCTGGTGCTTCAGTGTTTGTGTCTGAATTGTTACGTTTGTGCGGTACATTTGCTGGGTGTGATCAATAATGTGGCTGATGCGTTGTCTCACTTTCAGTGGCACAGATTCCGAGTGTCGGCGCTGGGAGCAGAGCAGCATGGAGTGCCATGCCTGGACCACTTATGGGACAGCGCCTTGGAACTGTAGCATGTCTGCTTCGGGATTCAGTGTGCCCGGCCACTTGGAGTGCTTACAAGAAAGTATGGGGGAGTGGCAAGCACTGGAGAAGGAGGTAGGCGGGTGTTATAGCAATGGCGACCGTTTGTGCTTGGTGCTGGAGTTCATTGGCAGGAATGTGGAGGATAGGGTATCTATCTCCTAGTTGGGTCAAAAAATGGCTGGCTTGGCCTTTTGGTTTCAGATGTCGAGGGTCAGGGATGTCACTAAGCATGTAGTGGTGAAGCGGGTTTTAAGAGGCTACAGACGGGGCAAGATCACGCAGGATGCTCGTCGCCCGGTCTCCTTCCACATGCTAGGCGCCCTCACTGGTAACCTGGGTAAAGTTTGCTTATTGGCTTACGAGGATGTGCTTTTTAGGATGGCATTTGTATTTCTTGGGGCTTTTAGAATTGGTGAGTTAGTGTGCAGATCAAAACGTAAAGGTGGTGGGTTGGATCTGGCCAGTATAGTTCAACGGGGTGATGTGGTTTCACTTTTCATCAACAGGTCCAAAACTGACCAGTGTCGTAAGGTTGCATGGGTTACTTTGGGAATAGTCCAGGTTCCAGTTGGGGTCAGTTTTTAAGAAGAGTCTCCTGGCCGTGGGTTTCACTACCCAGAACTACTCCTCCCATTTGTTTAGAATTGGAGCGACCACTGAGGCGGCCCGCTGGGGCCTCGAGGAAAAGCTGGTATGTCAGCTTGGGTGCTGGGAGTCGCAACGTTTCAGGTTATATGTGCGGCCCCACCTGTTGTAGTGGTAGTTGGGGTCCTGGTAGGAGTACTCACATCATGAGTCAGAGCTGGGTTGTGGTGTTCGTCCGTTTTATGTTCCATTGTGTTTTGTGTTCTGTTTCATCTTTCTGTGTCGGTGTCGTTGGGTCTATGTTGTTGGGGTTTTTAATGGGGGTTCGTGTTGGTTTTCTGTTTTTGTCTTGTTTTACAGGTCCTGAATGTTTGGTGTGGATCGTGGGCCATTCTTATGTGTTTTGGGGGGCAAAGAGGGCTGAGGTTAGGCCCGAGGGTCGGCAGTTGGGCTTTCCCAGGGACCAGGTCAGGATCAGGTGGATCGGGGTCCCGGGTATGTTATGGTCCAGGGTTCTCCCGGAAGTGCACCACTATGCCAGGCTTGATAGGCCTCCGGACATGCTTCTGCTGCACGTGGGGGGGGGATTATTTTGGGCTCCGGGCCTCTAGGGAATTGTGCAGGGACATAAAATATGATTTTTTACAATTGCGGTCCCTATTCTCAGACACAATTATGGTATGGTCGGACATGGTGGCTAGGACATCCTGGCATTTAGTGGTGTCAGTGGAGCAGGTTAATAAAGCCAGGGTAAAGATTAATAAGGCGGTAATGAAATTCTTTTTCCGTAATGGAGGTTTGGCGATCTGTCGGGATTTGGAGAAGGAATCGTGGCTGTTCTTGAGAGGGGACAGGGTTCATTTGAGTGCGGTGGGGATTGACCTTTGGTTTTTGGGCCTGCAGGATGGTATTCAGCGAGCCCTGCTGGTGTGGCGGGCCGCCCAGGCGTAAGGTTTTGGCAGAGGTCACAGGGTTTTTGAAGGCGGGGATGGTTACGTTCTTTGGAGAAAAATGGGTTGGGCCCATCTTTGGTATGGGTGCACCTGCCCTAATAAGAGCGTAAGTAATAGTTGACTGTATCGGCTGGGGAATTTGCCAAACAATTGCCCCAGAGCTGGCGTAAGTTACGGCTGGGGGCTGTGGAAATGCAAGGTGGTGCCAGATACAGATAGTTGATCAGTCAAGGGTGCCTTCAAAAATCCAGTCAAGGGTGCCTTCAAAAATACCATTTTTTATTATGCATTAAAAAGTTTGTTATGGTTGTTTTTTTGTAATAAAGGCTGCTATGGCCATTTAAACCCAAAACAAGTCTGGCTTAATTATAGGAATAAGGTAAAGTGGTATTTGGGTATTTGGGTAAGTGGCATACAGCTGATACTTGGGCAATACCACAGGCAAGTATAGGCCAGGAGCTCAGGCGTAGCATAAGCGTAGGGCCTACATGATGGGGTTTGTCCTAAAAGGCTATAGTAAGGTGGGGTTTTTGAAAAATAAGTACAGCTAATAGGAGGAATAATAATTAGGGAGGGATAATGATTAGTATTACCCCATTGGAGGATATTAGGGTGGGGCAGGATGTGGACTGGGTCGTCCTAAGGGGTTGCTAGGTGGGAGGCGATCTTCTAACACCACTTGGACTTTGGGACAGCAACAGACAAGATTCTCACGCCCCCTTTTTAGTGTTTGGGGACCTGGGTCCTCCCCCAGGGGACATGTATCAATGCAAAAAAAAGTTTTAAAAACAGCCGTTTTTTTGGAAGCAGTGATTTTAATAATGCTTAAAGTGAAACAATAAAAGTGAAATATTCCTTTAAATTTCGTACTTGGGGGGTGTCTATAGTATGCCTGTAAAGTGGCCCATTTTTCCCATGTTTAGAACAGTCCCTACACAAAATGACATTTCTAAAGGAAAAAAAGTAATTTAAAACTACTCGCGGCTATAATGAATTGTCTGAGGGAGAAATCAAAAGTGCTAATTTTAAAAGCTTATATGCATGGTATTATCATGAAAAGTGTTTGGGGACCTGGGCCCTGCCCCAGGGGACATGTATCAATGCAAAAAAAAGTTTTAAAAATGGCTGTTTTTTTCAGGAGCAGTGATTTTAATAATGCTTAAAGTGAAACTATAAAAGTGAAATATTCCTTTAACTGCTTGCCGACCGTCCGCCACAGTTGGACTGCAGCAGAATGGCACAGGCAGGTGAATCACTGTTATGCTACGTCGGGCAAACACCCCCCCCCGCTGGCCGCGACGATCGGATTCGATCAGGGACCAATCAATCTCCAGGCCCAGGCCAATGAAATCTTGCCTGGACCTGGTGATCGCTCCTATCGCTCCTAACGAATGATATCCTTCCCCGGTCTGTGTAACTGTAAACACTGACAGGGGAAGTGATGTCATCTATCCTTGTGTCGGTCTTTTCGTTCCAGACCGAGAGGAGAGAGCATCAAACAGTAAATTGCACAACACTACACTGACACCAGGTCACGTAAGTACACATTCACCCCCCGATCACCCCCCGATCACCCCACCAGTTAACCCCTTCACCACCTGTCACTGTGTCACCCAGTACAGCAATCAGATTTTTTTTATCGCTGTACTAGCGTCATTAATGACAAAAATCAGTGTTAGGGTAATTAGTCTTAGGCTCATATAGGGCTAGGGACTCCCCTAACCCCCCAATTAAGGTTTTACCCGTTGATTACACCCTGTCACCTGTGAACACAGTATAAGTGTCACGGGTGACGCAGTTCAGCTAGATTTTTTCTGTATAGCATCGGGGCACCCGCCGTATTTTACCCAATAAAGGTTTAACCACTTGAGCCCCGGACCATTATGCTGCCTAAGGACCAGAGGTCTTTTTCCAATTTGGCACTGCGTCGCTTTAACTGCTAATTGCGCGGTCATGTAATGCTGTACCCAAACGAAATTTGCGTCCTTTTCTTCCCACAAATAGAGCTTTCTTTTGATGGTATTTGATCACCTCTGCGGTTTTTATTTTTTGCGCTATAAACGGAAAAAGACCGAAAATTTTGAAAAAAAATGATATTTTCTACTTTTTGTTATAAAAAAAATCCAATAAACTAAATTTTAGTCATACATTTAGGCCAAAATGTATTCGGCCACATGTCTTTGGTAAAAAAAATGTCAATAAGCGTATATTTATTGGTTTGCGCAAAAGTTATAGCGTCTACAAACTAGGGTACATTTTCTGTAATTTACACAGCTTTTAGTTTATGACTGCCTATGTCATTTCTTGAGGTGCTAAAATGGCAGGGCAGTACAAAACCCCCCCAAATGACCCCATTTTGGAAAGTAGACACCCCAAGGAAATTGCTGAGAGGCATGTTGAACCCATTGAATATTTATTTTTTTTGTCCCAAGTGATTGAAAAATGACAAAAAAACAAAAACAAAATATTTACAAAAAGTTGTCACTAAATGATATATTGCTCACACAGGCCATGGGCCTATGTGGAATTGCACCCCAAAATACATTCAGCTGCTTCTCCTGAGTATGGGGATACCACATGTGTGGGACTTTTTGGGAGCCTAGCCGCGTACGGGGCCCCGAAAACCAATCACCGCCTTCAGGATTTCTAAGGGTGTAAATTTTTGATTTCACTCTTCACTGCCTATCACAGTTTCGGAGGCCATGGAATGCCCAGGGGGCACAAAACCCACCAAAATGACCCCATTTTGGAAAGTAGACACCCCAAGCTATTTGCTAAGAGGCATATTGAGTCCATGGAATATTTTATATTTTGACACAAGTTGCGGGACAGTGACACTTTTTTTTTTTTTTTTTTTTTTTTTCATAAAGTTGTCACTAAATGATATATTGCTCACACAGGCCATGGGCATATGTGGAATTGCACCCCAAAATACATTTAGCTGCTTCTCCTGAGTATGGGGATACCACATGTGTGGGACTTTTTGGGAGCCTAGCCGCGTACGGGACCCCGAAAACCAATCACTGCCTTCAGGATTTCTAAGGGTGAAAATTTTTGATTTCACTCTTTACTGCCTATCACAGTTTCGGAGGCCATGGAATGCCCAGGTGGCACAAAACCTCCCCAAATGACCCCATTTTGGAAAGTAGACACCCCAAGCTATTTGCTGAGAGGCATGGTGAGTATTTTGCAGCTCTCATTTGTTTTTGAAAATGAAGAAAGACAAGAAAAAACATTTTTTTTTTCTTTTTTCAATTTTCAAAACTTTGTGACAAAAAGTGAGGTCTGCAAAATACTCACTATACCTCTCAGCAAATAGCTTGGGGTGTCTACTTTCCAAAATGGGGTCATTTGGGGGGGTTTTGAACTGTCCTGGCATTTTATGCACAACATTTAGAAGCTTATGTCACACATCACCCACTCTTCTAACCACTTGAAGACAAAGCCCTTTCTGACACTTATTGTTTACATGAAAAAGTTATTTTTTTTGCAAAAAAATTACTTTGAACCCCCAAACATTATATATTTTTTTAAAGCAAATGCCCTACAGATTAAAATGGTGGGTGTTTCATTTTTTTTTTTCACACAGTAATTGCGCAGCGATTTTTCAAACGCATTTTTTGGGGAAAAACACACTTTTTTAAATTTTAATGCACTAAAACACACTATATTGCCCAAATGTTTGATGAAATAAAAAAGATGATCTTAGGCCGAGTACATGGATACCAAACATGACATGCTTTAAAATTGCGCACAAACGTGCAGTGGCAACAAAATGAATACATGTTTAAAAGCCTTCAAAAGCCTTTACAGGTTACCACTTTAGATTTACAGAGGAGGTCTACTGGAAAAATTACTGCCCTCGATCTGGCCTTCGCGGTGATACCTCACATGCATGGTGCAATTGCTGTTTACGTTTGACGACAGACCGCCGCTTGCGTTCGCCTTAGCGCGAGAGCAGGGGGCGACAGGGGTGCTTTTTTTTTTTTTTTTTTTTTCTTTATTATTTTTTTGCTTTTTTAATCTTACTTTTAAACTGTTCCTTTCATATTTTTTTTTTTTAATCATTTTTATTGTTATCTCGGGGAATGTAAATATCCCCTATCATAGCAATAGGTAGTGACAGGTACTCTTTTTTGAAAAAATTGTGGTCTATTAGACCCTAGATCTCTCCTCTGCCCTCAAAGCATCTGACCACACCAAGATCGGTGTGATAAAATGCTTCCCCAATTTCCCAATGGCGCTATTTACATCCGGCGAAATCTAAGTCATGAAATGCTCGTAGCTTCCGGTTTCTTAGGCCATAGAGATGTTTGGAGCCACTCTGGTCTCTGATCAGCTCTATGGTCAGATGGCTGAATCACCGGCTGCATTCTCAGGTTCCCTGTTGAGACAGGAGAGCCAGAGAAAAACACGGAAGACGGTGGGGGGGGGGGGCATTCCCTCCCACGGCTTGTAAAAGCAGTCTAGAGGCTAAGTAGCCGCTAGGATTGCTTTTACATGAAAGCCGACCGCTGGCTGAAAAGAATGATACCAAGATGATACCTAAACCTGCAAGCATCATTCTGGTATAACCACTCAAAGTCGTGAATGGCGTACCTGAAGACAAAAAAATGGTTAACAATGGTTAACAATAAAGCACAGTAAACAGTAAAATATAAATAATTACATACCTGAAAAACAAACATGATAAAATATAATAACAATAACAATAAAACATTGCAGAATAGAATACAGTAAAAAAGAGCAGAACAATAGAGAGCGAGAATAGAGAGAGAGAACAATAAAACGACAACTATTTTTTTTTATTTCATATATATTTTTTTTTTTTACACTTTTTTTGTAACTAACTTTTATAACCGTAACCGGTTCCAGGTTCGGGTCTCTCAAAATGCGATGGCATCTTGGGAGACCCTGTGAAAGTGTGTCCTAGTCTGTGCAATGCTGTACCCTACGCTAATAGTCAACTAGTGTATGGTAGCGTTCAAAACATTCACCAATGCAAAGACCAGGATTGTCAGGACAGGAGGGACAATAATAGCGGGTGTCACGCCTATATCCGCGCTTGCTGCAGACACAACATCTTTTTTGGGGGGGTTCGTTGGGTAGGGGTACTCGGGAGGACATAAAGAAAATGCCTCCCATGCAGCCGACTGCATTTGGTTGGGGATGTGAATGGGGGAAGTACGGGTGCTGCAGAAGCGGTGGGTTCCCAATTAGGATTGGCGAATGCAGCAGGAAGGGCACTATGGGCACGACAGGCCTGTGTTTGTCTTTTTGGTGGCAGCGGGACACTACTTGTGCTTGCCACCTCACCAGCTTGAACTGCACTTATGGGACTCGTCACGTCACCAAGTGTTACTGCAGTGCTGGTTTGACTACGACCGGGGTGTACTAGGCCGCTGGCGCTTGCCAGTTCACCAAAACGCTACCAAAAAATCTGTTGGCGATCGCAGGGATCAGGCCTGACTCTGCGAACGCTGCAGTTATGCGTTTTAGTCTTTTGTAAGTGACAGTGATCAATCGATACTGCACTTGGGTGGGCTGGGCTGGGCCGGGCGGAGGGGCAAAACGCAGGTGCTAGCAGGTATCTGGGCTGATCCCGCTAACACTGCGTTTGTGAGAACCCTAAACTGCTGGGGACGCTAGTATAGATCTGATCGGATCAGATATTGATCCGTTCAGATACTATACCACTAAGGGTGGTGTACAGTGCGTGCGTGGGTGTTAGCGGTACTGGCGCTAATCTGATGCTGCCTGGGGCTGGTGCTTGCCAGTTCACCAAAATACTACCAAAAAAACTGTTAGCGATCGCAGGGATCAGGCCTGACTCTGCGAACGCTGCAGTTATGCGTTTAGTCTTTTGTAAGTGACAGTGATCGATCGATACTGCACTTGGGTGGGCTGGGCGGAGGGGCAAAACGCAGGTGCTAGCAGGTATCTGGGCTGATCCCGCTAACACTGCGTTTTTGGGAACCCTAAACTGCTGGGGACGCTAGTATAGATCTGATCGGATCAGATATTGATGCGTTCAGATACTATACCACTAAGGGAGGTGTATGCTGCGTGCGTGGGTGTTAGCGGTACTGGCGCTAATCTGACGCTGCCTGGGGCGACGCATATCACCGCCGGGCGATCAGGGGGCTAAACCTTTATTCGGTAATAAACGGCGGGTGCCCTGACACTATAAAAAATAAACAAACTAACCAGCGTCAACCGTAACAGTTATACGATGATCAGTGGTGAAAGGGTTAACTAGGGGGCAATCAAGGGGTTAAAACATTTATCAGATAGTATATGGGGGTCCCTGACGCTATAAAACGCTGACGGCGAACCTAAATATTTACCTCACTAACTAGCGTCACCAGCGACACTAATACAGCGATCAGAAAAATGATCGCTTAGTGACACTGGTGACAGGGGGTGATCAAGGGGTTAAAACTTTATTAGGGGGGGTTAGGGGGGTACCCTAGACCTAAAGGGGGGTAACAGTAACTGTCCCAACACTGTAACTGTCACAAACTGACACTATGC
Organism: Lithobates clamitans; assembly: GCA_037952925.1. Classification (NCBI taxonomy): domain Eukaryota; kingdom Metazoa; phylum Chordata; class Amphibia; order Anura; family Ranidae; genus Lithobates; species Lithobates clamitans. The sequence goes on from JBBGZY010000223.1 coordinate 3,172,188, forward strand.
AGTAATCAGAAAAAAAAAAAAAAAAAAAAAAACTGCTGGTGTCAGTTTGTGACAGGGGGGGGGGGTGATTGGGGGGGATCGGGGGGCGATCGGGGGGGGGGATCGGGGTGTTTTGTGTGCCTGGCATGTTCTACTATGTGTGTGTGTGTTGGTGCACTCACATTGATGTCTTCTCTCCTCGGGCCGGAACGGAAATTACCGAGCCGAGGAGAGATGACATCATTTCCTTTGCTGCTGTTTAGCATACAGCAGCAAAGGAATGATTCGATTGGCCGGCGGCGATCGCGAGGGGGGGGCCACTAACGGATGGTCTCCCCCTCACCACCGATCGCCGCTGGACAAAAGACGACCGCCTCGGGCACCGGGGGGGGTCCGATCGGACCCCCCACCCGCGGAAGGCAAATCACGTACCATGTACGTGATTTTGCCTGTCCGTGCCACTTTGCCGACGTACATCGGCGTGAGGCGGTCGTCAAGTGGTTAACCCCCTGATCACCCGGCGGGTGTTCAAAGTTAGGTTTTAGTGTCAGATAGGGTCTGCATCGCTCCTGAATGGATCAATATCTGATCTGATCAGATCTATATTAGCGCCCCCAACAGTTTAGGGTTCCCAAAAACATAGTGTTAGCAGGATCAGCCCAGATACCTGCTAGCACCTGGGTTTAGCCCCTCCACCCAGCCCAGCCCACCCAAGTGCAGTATCAATCGATCACTGTCACTTACAAAACCCAACACACATAACTGCTGCATTCGCAGAGTCAGGTCTGATCCCTGCGAGCGCTAAGTTTTTTTTGGTAGCGTTTGAATCAGTCGCTAACAGTCAGGAGCTTTTTTACCTGTGAGTCTCACTACTATACCAGTAAATTTAGAGACCAAAATGTCAAATCGAAGGTACAGTAGTGAAGGGGCCTACACGTTTCTGAGCATGACAGATAGTGAAGAGGAAGTCACTCATCTGTCCGATTCAGGCTCAGAACACGAACCGATAGCAGCGGCACCCTGACAGATAGCTCTGATAATGGAGTTGTGGTCCCTGCCAAGGTCAGGCCTACCAGACCCCGATCTTCTTCTGCTGTTGTTGAGGTGCAAGAACCGCAGGTCCCTCGTATGGAGCAGAGAGCCAGTACTAGCACCGCTAGTCCTTCTGGTGAACTGGCAAGCATCCTGGTCATGCATCCGGCACTGCAGTAACACTTGGTGACATGGCGAGTCCCATAAGTGCAGTTTAAGCTGGCGAAGTGGCAAGCACGAGTAGTGTCCCACTGCCACCAAGAAGAAGACAAAGACAGGCCCATCGAGCACATAGTGCCCTTCCTGCTACATTCGCCAATCCTAATTGGGAACACACCACTTCTGCAGCACCCGTACTTCCCCCATTCACCGGCCAATCCGGAATTCAGGTGGAAACAGTTGATTTTACGTGACTTGATTTTTATTCACTGTTTTTCACCGAAGATCTCTATAGATCTATTGTGGACCAAAGCAATTTATATGCTGGTCAATTCACCATTGCTAATCCCCAGCTGACCCTTGCCAAAGATTGTAGACCAATTACGGTCTCCGAATATAAGACCTTCTTGGGCCTATCCCTCCTCCTAGTTATGGGCATAACTAAAAAGAGTGAGTTGCGGTCATATTGGTCCACTGACCTAATTCACCATATGCCCGTGTTCTCTGCCTCCATGACCAGGACACGATACGTGCAGATCTTGCGGTTCATGCATTTCAGCGATAATGAACTCTGTCGTCCTCGGGGTGACCCTGAATTTGATCGGCTCTACAAAATTCGGCCCCTCGTAAATCACTTCAACCAACGTTTTGCAGCCTTGTTTACTCCCCATAAAGTTGCCTGCGTTGATGAGTCTCTGATTAAGTTTTCTGGCCGCTTGTCATTCAATCAGTATCTTCCCAGCAAGTGTGCCAGATACAGGGTCAAGATGTGACAGGGCCACAGGCTATCCATATAGTCTTATGGTTTATGAGGGAAGAGATAGTTACGTAGAGCCGGAGAACTGCCCTGACTACATAGGAAGCGCTGGTAAGATTGTGTGGGACTCGGTGTCACCCTTATTCGGACTTGTATGTGGACAATTATTACACAAGCATGCCACTTTTTAGTCATTTGTTTGATCATCAAATTGGCGCATGTGGCATTGTGCGATCTAATCGCTGGGGCTTACCCCAGCGGCTTGTAGATTCCCATCTTAGGTTGGGGGAGAGAGCCTGCTTGAGATGTAATAATTTTATGGAGGGATAATAAGAATGTTATCATTCTTTCCGCCCTTCACGCAGACACGACAGTCCAAATTTCTACGGCGACTGGTGTTGTGTGTGTTGTGGAAAAACCCCTTTGTGTCCACGAATATAACCTTAATATGGGAGGTGTGGAACCACCAGTTGTTGGCGCGGTACCTAATTGCCCTTAAGGCCAGACGCTGGTATAAAAAAGTGTCTGTATACTTAGTTCAATTGGCTTTGCTGAACGCTCATGTGCTATACAGAGCTTCAGGACGAACTGAATCCTTCCTTAAATTCCGGGAAGAGATCATCAGAGCCCTTCTGTTTCCAGACGGTGCTCTGGCTCAACTTCCCAACACAAAGGCAGTAAGCCAGCTGCATGAGAGGCACTTTCTGCATGTCCTCTCTGGTACCCTACCTAAAGAAACCCCCAAAGAAGATGTTGTGTCTGTAGAAAGTGCTGATTTAGGCATGACACCCGCTTTTATTGTCCCTCCTGTCCTGACCAACTTGGTCTTAGCATTGGTGACTGTTTTGAATGCTATCACACACTAGTTGAGTATTAGCATAGGGTACAGCACCAAACAGTCATAGACACACGTACACAGGGTCTCGGGGTCTCAAAAGATGTGATGGCCATCACATTTTTGAGAGACCCTAATCTGCAACATTCAGTTTATAGTTTTTTTTTACAGTTTTTATAAAAGTGAAAAAAGTGAAAAAAAAAAACACGCAAAAACACAAAAAATAAAAAAATAAAAAATCCCAAAATAGTTGTGGTTGTATTTTTCTTCTCTCTCTCTATTGTTCTCTCTCTTATGTTCATAGGTGTGCGCACAGGGTGTGCCAGGTGTGCCCAGGCACACCCTAATCACCCTGTGCAGCACAGATTCCCCCTACTGCCCCCCCCTTTCCTCCCACAGCGCTTCTGGCTTCCCTCCTCTCCTTTCCCGACGGCTGTTACTGTGGAGATGTTTTAGGATGAGTGGGGGAAGGGGCCGGTAAATATGTAATTTACCGGCCTCTTCCCTATCTGAATGAACATTGTGAGTTATCGGTAATGTATCTTTCACCTTTGGGGTGCACACCCTAATGCAATAGGCTGCGCACACCTATGCTTATGTTCATTCTCTACTGTCCGCTCTACTGTTTGCTCACTATTGTTCTATATCTATCATTCTATCTGTTTTATTTTTATGCTTTTTTTGTTGTATTTGCTTTGCAGGTATGGTATGTTATACTGTAATGTTCGTTTTATTGTTAACCATCATTTGCTTAGCAGCTACGCCATTCAGCTGCATTTATCTTGACAGCAACAGCGTTTGCTCCCACGATACATAAAGCCGTGACTCCAGCGCTGTAGGAGGTGATTTCACCACCACAGAAAAAAAAAGAGCATATATGCCGAAGCATAGGGGCAGCAGGGGTGGAGGAGCGATTTGCTCCTAACTTTTGGGGCGGATGCCCCCATGCTTCGGCATATATATATTTTAGGAACAGATTGCGTTAAAAATGTTTCATTTTTAAATATTTTTTTTTTGTATTTGCTTTGCAGGTATGGTATGTCTAATTGTTATACTGTAATGTTACTTTGTTTTATTGTTAACCATCATTTGCTTAGCAGGTACGCCATTCACTTGCAACGCAGATTTATTCATCTTGACAGCAACAGCGTTTGCTCCCACGATACATAAAGCCGTCACTCCAGCGCTGTAGGAGGTGATTTCACCATCACAGTTAAAAAAAAGAACATATATGCCGAAGCATGGCGGCAGCAGGGGTGGAGGAGCGATTTGCTCCTAACTTTTGGGGCGGATGCCCCCATGCTTCGGCATATATTTTTTAGGCCATTCAGCTGCAGCACTGATTTATTTATCTTGACAGCAACAGCGTTTGCTCCCACGATACATAAAGCCGTGACTCCAGCGCTGTAGGAGGTGATTTCACTACCACAGTTTAAAACAAAATGTTGCATGTATGCCCATCATTAGAAGGGGGTGGATGAAGGGAGGTATTCTAATGGTGGGCATACCCACCGATCAGTCAAATTTTTTCGTTCAGCCCACAGGCTGCGTGAAAAAAAGATTACAATATATGCCCATCAAAGACCAGCAACGTACTGGTATGTTGCTGGACTTTGAGTGGTTATACCAGAATGATGCCTGCGGGTTTAGGTATCATCTTGGTATCATTCTTTTCAGCCAGCGGTCGGCTTTCATGTAAAAGCAATCCTAGCGACTAATTATCCTCTAGACTGCTTTTACAAGCAGTGGGAGGAAATGCCCCCCTCCCACTATCTTCCACAGTTTTCTCTGGCTGTCCTGTCCCAACATGGAACCTGAGAATGCAGCCGGTGGTTCCGCCAGATGACCATATAGCTAATCAGAGACCAGAATGGCTCCAATCATCTCTATGGCCTAAGGAACCAGAAGCTATGAGCATTTTATGACATAGATTTCACCGGATGTAAACAGCGCCATTGGGAAATTGAGAAAGCATTTCATCAAACCGATCTTGGTGTGGTCAGATGCTTTGAGGGCAGAGGAGAGATCTAGGGTCTAATAGATCTCAATGTTTTCAAAAAAGATAACCTGTAACCACCAATTGCTATCATGGGGATATTTACATTCCCTGAGATAACAATAAAAATTACGGTAGTTTTTACTTTTTTTTTGTGCACAAAGTTGTCACTTTCAATAATTAAAAAAATAAATAAATAAAAAGGACCCCTGTCCCCCCTGCTCTCACGCAAAGGTGAATGCAAGCGGTGGTCTGGCGTCAAATGTAAACAACAATTGCACCATGCATGTGAGGTATCACCGCGAAGGTCAGATCAAGGGCAGTAATTTTAGCAGTAGACCTCCTCTGTAAATCTAAAGTGGTAACCTGTAAAGGCTTTTAAAAATGTATGTAGTTTGTCACCTCTGCATGTTTGTGCGCAATTTTAAAGCATGTCGTGTTTGGTATCCATGTACTCGGCCTAAGATCATCTTTTTTTATTTCATCAAACAATATGGGAAATATAGTGTGTTTTAGTGCATTAAAATTTTAAAAAGTGTGTTTTTTCCCAAAATAGTAATTTTCTTGCAAAAATTTTTTATTTTTTCATGTAAACAAAAAGTGTCAGAAAGGGCTTTGTCTTCAAGTGGTTAGAAGAGTGGGTGATGTGTGACATAAGCTTCTAAATGTTGTGCATAAAATGCCAGGACAGTTCAAAACCCCCAAAAGACCCAATTTTGGAAAGTAGACACCCCAAGCTATTTGCTGAGAGGCATGTCGAGTCCATGGAATATTTTATATTTTGACACAAGTTCCGGGAAAAAGACAATTTTTTTTTTTTTGCACAAAGTTGTCACTAAATGATATATTGCTGAAACATGCCATGGGCATATGTGAAATTACACCCCTAAATACATTCTGTTGCTTCTCCTAAATACGGAGATACCACATATGTACGGGACCCCGAAAAACAAGCATCGCCTTCAAGCCACCTAATGCCCTGTACACATGATCGGATATTGATCGGACATTCCGCCAACAAAATTCATGAATTTTTTCCGACGGATGTTGGCTCAAACTTGTTTTGCATGCACACGGTCGCACAAAGTTGTCGCACAAAATCCGATCGTTCTGAACGCGGGACTATAAACGGGGCAGTAGCCAATAGCTTTTGTCTCTTAATTTATTCTGAGCATGCGTGGCACTTTGTGCGTTGGAATTGTCCACACACAGTCGGAATTTACGCAAGCGGATTTTGTTGTTGGAAAACTTTATAGCCTGCTCTCAAACTTCGTGTGTCGGAAATTCCGATGGAAAAAGTCAGATGGAGCCCACACACGGTCTGAATTTCCGACAACAAACTCTGATCGCACATATTCCGTCGGAAAGTCCAACCGTGTGTACAGGGCATAAAGGGTGTAAATTTTTGATTTCGCTCCTCACTGCCTATCACAGTTTTGGAGGCCATGAAAGGCCCAGATGGCACAAAAGCCTCCCAAATGACCCCATTCGCAGACCTCGCTTTTTGTCACAAAGTTTTGAAATTTGAAAAAAAAAAAAAATACATTTTTCTTTCCTTTCTTCATTTTCAAAAACAATGAGAGCTGCAAAATATTCACCATGCCTCTCAGCAAATAGCTTGGGGTGTCTACTTTCCGAAATGGGGTCATTTGGGGGGTTATTGTGCTATCTTGGCATTTTATGGCCTTCAAAACTGTGATAGGTAGTGAGGAGTGAAATCAAAAATTTACGCCCTTAGAAATCCTGAAGGCGGTAATTGGTTTTTGGGGCCCCGTACGCAGCTGGGCTCCCAAAAAGTCCCACACATGTGGTATCCCCAAACTCAGGAGAAGCAGCAGAATGTATTTTGGGGTGCAATTCCACATATGCCCATGGCATGTTTGGGAAATATATAATTTAGTGACAACTTTGTGCAAAAATAAAGTTTGTCATTTTCCCGCAACTTGTTGAAAAATATAAAATATTCCATGGACTCAATATGCCTCTCAGCAAATAGCTTGGAGTGTCTACTTTCCAAAATAGGGTCATTTGGGGGAGGACGGGGGTGTTTGTGCCATCTAGGCATTTTATGGCCTTCAAAACTGTAATAGTGAGGAGTGAAATCAAAAATTTATGCCCTTAGAAATCCTGAAGGTGGTGCTTGCTTGGATTTCGGGGCCCCGTACGTGGCTAGGCTCCAAAAAAGTCCCACACATGTGGTATCCCCATACTCAGGAGCAGCACTAGAATGTATTTTGGGGTGTAATTCCACATATGTCCATGGCATGTGTGAGCAATATATCATTTAGGGACAACTTTGTGCAAAAAAAAAAAAAAAGTTTGTAATTTTTCTGCAACTTGTGGCAAAATATAAAATATTCCATGGACTCAACATGCCTCTCAGCAAATAGCTTGGAGTGTCTACTTTCCAAAATTGGGTCATTTGGAGGGGTTTTGTCCCATCTTGGTATTTTATGGCCTTCAAAACTGTGATAGTAAGGAGTGAAATCAAAAATTTACGCCCTTAGAAATCCTGAAGGTGGTGCTTGGTTTTCAGGGCCCGTACGCGGCTAGGCTCCCAAAAAGTCCCACACATGTGGTATCCCCATACTCAGGAGTAGCAGCAGAATTTTTTTTTGGTGTAATTCCACATATAATCATGGCATGTGTGAGCAATATATCATTTAGTGACAACTTTTTGTAAAAAAATTGTTTTTTTTGTCATTATTCAATCACTTGGGAGGGCAAAAAAACTAAATATTCAATGGGCTCAACATGCCTCTCAGCAATTTCCTTGGGGGTGTCTACTTTCCAAAATGGGGTCATGGGGGGGGGGTTTGTACTGCCCTGCCATTTTAGCACCCCAAGAAATGAGATAGGCAGTCATAAACTAAAAGCTGTGTAAATTCCAGAAAACGTACCCTAGTTTGTAGACGCTATAACTTTTGCGCAAACCAATAAATATATGCTTATTGACAATTTTTTTACCAAAGACATGTGGCTGAATACATTTTGGCCTAAATGTATGACTAAAATTGAGTTTATTGGATTTTTCTTATAACAAAAAGTAGAAAAAATAATTTTTTTCCAAAATTTTCGGTCTTTTTCCGTTTATATCTCAAAAAATAAAAATCACAGAGGCAATCAAATACCATCAAAAGAAAGCTCTATTTGTGGGAAAAAAAGGACGCAAATTTTCTTTGGGTACAACATTGCATGACCGTGCAATTACCAGTTAAAGCAGCGCAGTGCCAAATTGTAAAAAGTCCTCTGGTCTTTAGGCAGCCAATTGGTCTGGGGCTGAAGTGGTTAAATTTCGTACCTGGGGGGTGTCTATAGTATGCCTCTAAATTGGCACATTTTTCCCGTGTTTAGAACAGTCCCTGCACAAAATGAAATTTCTAAAGGAAAAAAAGTCATTTTAAACTAGGGATGAGCCGAACACCCCCCTGTTCGGTTCGCACCAGAACATGCGAACAGGAAAAAAGTTCGTTCGAACACGCGAACACCGTTAAAGTCTATGGGACACGAACATGAATAATCAAAAGTGCTAATTTTAAAGGCTAATATGCAAGTTATTGTCATAAAAAGTGTTTGGGGACCTGGGTCCTGCCCCAGGGGACATGGATCAATGCAAAAAAAATTTTTAAAAACGGACGTTTTTTCAGGAGCAGTGATTTTAATAATGCTTAAAGTCAAACAATAAAAGTGTAATATCCCTTTAAATTTCGTACCTGGGGGGTGTCTATAGTATGCCTGTAAAGGGGCGCATGTTTCCTGTGTTTAGAACAGTCTGACAGCAAACTGACATTTTGAAGGAAAAAACTCATTTAAAACTACCGCGGCTATTGCATTGCCAACAATACACATAGAAGTTCATTAATAAAAATGGCATGGGAATTCCCCAAAGGGGAACCCCGAACCAAAATTAAAAAAAAAAAAAAAAAGACGTAGGAGTCCCCCTAAATTCCATACCAGGCCCTTCAGGTCTGATATGGATATCAAGGGGAACCCCAGCCAAAATTTAAAAAAAAAATGACGTGGGGTTCCCCCTAAATTCCATACCAGACCCTTCAGGTCTGGTATGGATTTTAAGGGGAACCCCGCGCCAAAAAAAAAAAAAAAAAACGGCGTGGGGTCCCCCCAAAAATCCATACCAGACCCTTATCCGAGCACGCAACCTGGCAGGCCGCAGGAAAAGAGGGGGGACGAGAGTGCGCCCCCCCCCTCCTGAACCGTACCAGGCCCACATGCCCTCAACATTGGGAGGGTGCTTTGGGGTAGCCCCCCAAAACACCTTGTCCCCATGTTGATGAGGACAAGGGCCTCATCCCCACAACCCTGGCCGGTGGTTGTGGGGGTCTGCGGGCGGGGGGCTTATCAGAATCTGGAAGCCCCCTTTAACAAGGGGACCCCCAGATCCCGGCCCCCCCCTGTGTGAAATGGTAAGGGGGTACAAAAGTACCCCTACCATTTCACTAAAAAACTGTCAAAAATGTTAAAAATGACAAGAGACAGTTTTTGACAATTCCTTTATTTAAATACTTCTTCTTTCTTCTATCTTCCTTCATCTTCTGGTTCTTCTGGCTCTTCTGGTTCTTCCTCCGGCGTTCTCGTCCAGCATCTCCTCCGCGGCGTCTTCTATCTTCTTCTCCTCGGGCCGCTCCGCACCCATGGCATGGGGGGAGGCTCCCGCTCTTCTCTTCATCCTCTTCATCTTTTTCTCTTCTTCTTTTCTTCTCTTCTTCTCTTCTTCATTTTCTTCTCCGGGCCGCTCCGCACCCATGCTGGCATGGAGGGAGGCTCCCGCTGTGTGACGGCGCTCCTCGTCTGACAGTTCTTAAATAACAGGGGGCGGGGCCACCCGGTGACCCCGCCCCCCTCTGACGCACGGTGACTTGACGGGACTTCCCGGTGACATCATGGGGAATGCCACAGGGAAGTCTCGTCAAGTCACCGTGCGTCAGAGGGGGGCGGGGTCACCGGGTGGCCCCGCCCCCCATTATTTAAGAACTGTCAGACGAGGAGCGCCGTCACACAGCGGGAGCCTCTCTCCATGCCAGCATGGGTGCGGAGCGGCCCGGAGAAGAAAATGAAGAAAAGAAGAGAAGAAGAGAAGAAAAGAAGAAGAGAAGAAGATGAAGAGAAGAGCGGGAGCCTCCCCCCATGCAATGGGTGCGGAGCGGCCCGAGGAGAAGAAGATAGAAGACGCCGCGGAGGAGATGCTGGACGAGAACGCCGGAGGAAGAACCAGAAGAACCAGAAGATGAAGGAAGATAGAAGAAAGAAGAAGTATTTAAATAAAGGAATTGTCAAAAACTGTCTCTTGTCATTTTTAACATTTTTGACAGTTTTTTAGTGAAATGGTAGGGGTACTTTTGTACCCCCTTACCATTTCACACAGGGGGGGGCCGGGATCTGGGGGTCCTCTTGTTAAAGGGGGCTTCCAGATTCCGATAAGCCCCCCGCCCGCAGACCCCCACAACCACCGGCCAGGGTTGTGGGGATGAGGCCCTTGTCCTCATCAACATGGGGACAAGGTGTTTTGGGGGGCTACCCCAAAGCACCCTCCCAATGTTGAGGGCATGTGGCCTGGTACGGTTCAGGAGGGGGGGCCGCACTCTAGTCCCCCCCTCTTTTCCTGCGGCCTGCCAGGTTGCGTGCTCGGATAAGGGTCTGGTATGGATTTTTGGGGGGACCCCACGCCGTTTTTTTTTTTTTCTTGGCGCGGGGTTCCCCTTAAAATCCATACCAGACCTGAAGGGTCTGGTATGGAATTTAGGGGGAACCCCACGTCATTTTTTTTTAAATTTTGGCCGGGGTTCCCCTTAATATCCATATCAGACCTGAAGGGCCTGGTATTGAATTTAGGAGGACTCCCACGTCATTTTTTTTTTTTAAATTTTGGTTCGGGGTTCCCCTTTGGGGAATTCCCATGCCGTTTTTATCAATGAACTTCTATGTGTATTGTCGGCAATGCAATAGCCGCGGGTAGTTTTAAATGAGTTTTTTCCTTCAAAATGTCATTTTGCTGTCAGACTGTTCTAAACACAGGAAACATGCGCCCCTTTACAGGCATACTATAGACACCCCCCAGGTACGAAATTTAAAGGGATATTACACTTTTATTGTTTGACTTTAAGCATTATTAAAATCACTGCTCCTGAAAAAACGTCCGTTTTTAAAAAATTTTTTTGCATTGATCCATGTCCCCTGGGGCAGGACCCAGGTCCCCAAACACTTTTTATGACAATAACTTGCATATTAGCCTTTAAAATTAGCACTTTTGATTTCTCCCATAGACTTTTAAAGGGTGTTCCGCGGCATTCGAATTTGCCGCGAACACCCCAAATTGTTCGCTGTTCGGCGAACTTGCGAACAGCCAGTGTTCGAGTCGAACATGAGTTTGACTCGAACTCGAAGCTCATCCCTATTTTAAACTACTCGCGGCTATAATGAATTGTTGGATCTCAGCAATACAGATAAAAGTCATTGAAAAAAACGGCATTGGGGGTCCCCCCAAAAATCCCTTTGGGTCTGGTATGAATATTAACGGGAACCTTGAATCAAAATGTAAAAAGAAAATTGCATGGGGGTCCCCCAAATTCCATACCAGGCCCTTCAGGTCTGGTATGGATATTAAGGGGAACCCCGTGCCAAAATTTAAAAAAAATGGTGTGGGGGTCCCCCCAAAAATCCATACCAGTCCCTCATCCAAGCACACAACCTGGCAGGCCGCAGGAAAAGAGGGGGGGACGAGAGAGCGCCCCCCCTGAACCGCACCAGGCCACATGCCCTCAACATGGGGAGGGTGCTTTGGGGTAGCCCCCCACAAGGGCCTCATCCCCACAACCCTTACTCGGTGGTTGTGGGGGTCCCCAGATCCTAGCCCCCCCTGTTTGAAATGGTAACGGGTACATTGTACTCCTACCATTTCACAAAAAAGTGTCAAAATGTTAAAAAAACGCAAGACACATCTTGGGACAAGTCCTTTATTAAAAAATAAAAAAATAAAAATGTCCCACGAAGTCCATTCATCTTCTCTCACCTCCATGGGAGGCACCCGCTGTAATAACCGTCCTCTGAGATGACAGTTCTTTTATAACTGAGGGCTGGGCGACACGGTGATGTACCCAGGTGACCCCGCCCCCTCTGATGCACGGGGACTTCCCAATGGCTTCCCCATGGCGTCAGAGGGGGCCCCTCTGGATGGATGGACTCACTGGATGAAGGAGCACAGGGGCACTTTTGGACAGCAGCATTTTCAGTCTGGGGAGAGTGGAGTGTTAGCTGTACTAGCAGATTTAAGCACACTAACAAATAGAAGCCAAACTCCAACTAAAATTTCATAAGCAGTTACAGCAAACAGTTTTTTCCTTTTGGGATAAAGGTTTTACATAAATAAAAGCTGATCATTATAAGCACTCCTGTCAGTGTCAAATGGTTTGTTTCATCCCTGTAAATGATACGTCTGCAAAGAAGCTTGTTCTGAAAAACAACAGACTTACTGGTTGGATTACCAGGTGAAAATAAAAGCAAGAAGACCTAAAAAAAGAAAACTAATGCAGCCATCATATCTAAGAATTGGTAAGCTGCAGTATAATAAATGTTTGCTTTTGGGGTTAATACTACTGGAAGAGAGAATCATTTTACAGATTTGCAGTGCACATTTTTAAATCTATTGGACTGCTAGTTTTGAGGGAGAGAGCAAGCTAAGTGCATCTATAAATAACCCAACACTTCATATTCCTGATATTTGCCTGCTGTACCATGTACTTTATGATAATGTATCCTGTTCTCTTTGTATTGTATCCTTTGTGTGAAATCCCTGGTGTTCCTGCCAGTCCCTCTGCTTTCCTATTAAAAACTGACCACACTAAGCAGAAGAGTACATTGTGGTCAGTTCTCTAGCTATGCTGGAAACTCAGCGTGCTCTCTTCCAGTAATCAGACTTGTCCTGACACCCCCCCCCCCCCCCCCACACACACACACACACACACACTGCACAGCCATTCACTGGGAAGCTAAGTGTGCTGCTGCTTTTCCTCCCCTTAGCTCTTATGCAGTTGAGAACACAGGGAAGAGAGGGAATTTGATCACTAATAAAAAAGGGAAAAAAGGTATTTATAATGTTTTTTTTTTATATACAGTATATACAAAAATGTTTTTCCTTTCATTTCTATTTTAAACTAAATGGGTTGTTTTACAAGGGTATTTTTTTACACTCACTTTAAAGTGAGAGCAGGGAGAATGTATCTGGAAATAACACATTTCTGTTCTTTTGTCTTACATTTTAAAGAATTGCACCACAGCTTTTACACCTATTTGAATAGGCAGCTATTTTTTTTTAGGGAGAGAGCAGGTAGATTGCATCCAGAAATATGAATCTAGACTGTAGCTCTTCTGAAATAACATATAAAAAGTGTACAGATTTACTGCACAAAATATAACACAGAGGAAAGAACCGACACCCCAGTAAATCAGCAAGAATGGTTCTCATGTAATTCAAAATAGTGGAGTACAACTGATTAAACTAGCTTTTGTTTTCATTATTATTTAGGATTTATACAGTTTGTGCAGCTCTTTACAATATAAAGTGGGAGAGTAAGATTACAATACAGTTCAATACAGAAGGAATAGAAGGGCCCTGCTCATGGAGCTTACAATCTAAAAGGAGGGTGGACTCTAGGTGGACTATCAGCTGGACTACACTATTTTGCAATAAAGGATAACATTTCTTGCTGATACGTATACCTGGGTGCTGGCCTTTTCCTGTGGACTATGTAGTGCTGGAGGTTCAAAACAAGCACCGCTTAGGCCACCAAGGTGCAGTATCTCTCCAGGTGCTGGCCCCCGGCTAACCACCATTGCTGATGTATGTAGAAAGAAGAAAGTGTCAGCAAACTGGAACGAGATGTTGGCTTGAAAGAATTCTTTATTGTCGAATGCCAGGCAGGCGGTACAGGACCAAGGATAACGTGTGGATAAACTGTGCTTATTTACAACTAGTGCTGGAGGTTACCAGAATTCGCCTTGCCTTAAAGTGATTGTAAAGCCTCACTTTAAAAAAAAAAAATAATGTTAAAAAAAATGTTATACTTACCTCCTCTGTGCAGTTGGTTTTGCACAGAGCAGCCCGGATCCTCCTTTTCTCGGATGCCTCTTCGCTGCTCCTGGCCCCTTCCTCCTGACAATTGCCCCCATAGACCAGCAGCTTGCTATGGGGCACCCAGAGCCGAGTCATAGCTCCATGTGTTCATTCAGACATGGAGCCCCAACCCGCCCCCACCCCCTATCTCTCCTGATTGGCTAACTGACTTTGATTGACAGTATCGGGTGCCAATGGCACCACGGCTGTGCCCCAGCCAATCAGGAGGAGAGTCCTGGATGGCCGAGGGAATCATGGATATCACTGGATAGAGAAGGGGATCAGGGTAAGTATTAGGGGTGATGGGGGGCCTGCTACACACAAAAGGTTTTTTTATTTTAATGCATAGAATACATTAAGATAAAAAACCTTTTGCCTTTACTCCTTTAAGCACCTAGTACTAGGGATGGGCGAATGGTTTGGCCCGAGCATAAGTTCAGGCCAAACTTTCGCTGTTTGGACATTCGACAAACAGCCAAACAAACGGGTCCTTCGACCGTTTGTTTGGCCCCCTGAACTGACCACAATGCATTGCGGTGCTGAGCAGTACATTGCAAGCCCTGATTAGCTGAAGTAGTGAAAGCCAATGAGGACACAGAGCACTGTCAGAGTCAGGATTGGACACTGTCATCATGACTTTATCCAATCATGGCTCACTCCCGCCCCACAGTATAAAAGTATTCTTTCAATGGCAGCCATTTTCAGTGTGATTTCGGCATGGAGAGAGATAGAACAGGGCTCTGTTCAGTGCTATTAGTTAGTTAGTGTGCTATACTGTGCTATTTTGCTTCAATTGTTAGTGTAGAATATTAATTCAGTGTCAGTCTAGGGATAGCGTGAGTGTAGTGAGGAGGACCATCATTCAGCTTTGCATAGCACGCAGCTAGAGTAAGAACAGCTCAGATAGTTTCACTGCAGTGTAGTGAGACCGTGTAAATCATACATACATTAGTGTAGAGTAGAAACAGCTCATATAGTTTCAGTGTAGTGTAGTGAGACCATGTCAGTAATCTTGACATAGTGTATAGCTAGAGTAGGGACAGTTCAGATAGCGTCAGTTTAGTGACGGTTGAACACCGTCTATTTGATTGCGTTACTGCCAGTTTAAAGCCATTTACTTCTGTGTGCGTTACTGACAGTGTAACGCCATTTACTTCTGTGTGCGTTACCGACAGTGTAACGCCATTTACTTCTGTGTGCATTACTGCCAGTTTAACGCCATATAGTTTTGAGTGCGTTGCAGCCAGTTTAACGCCATATAGTTCTGTGCGTCACTGTATGTTTGGCACATTATATTGCAGTATATTATAGTGTATCCATGGAGTGTGTCTGTGTAGTGTGAGTACTCAAATTAAAGTGCAACAAACACCTCCTTACATTAATTAAAGTGCATCTACATACAGATTTCAACTTCTTCTTTACATTTGCTTACACGCACCGCCCCCTCCCTACTAATAATGTCTGGGAGGACAACAAGAAGAGGCAGACATTCTCTTGGCACTGTAAGGGGGCCAGCAAAAAATGTGTCCACAGGCAAAGGTGGATGTGGTGATCAGTCCTCAGGCAGAGCATAATTTCCTCTGTTTAGTGGGTTTGCCCGTGCTATCCACCATGCTTTCAGAACGGGCATTCAGTGCTGCAGGAGGTTCCATTACTGATCATAGAACACGTCTGTCCACAGACTCCGTGGACTGTTTGACTTTTATAAAAATGAATCAGTCCTGGATTACCAGCTATGAAGCCCCTGATGCAGATGTCACTGATTAGGTCTTTTTGGGATGTGGAATCTCTGCGGGACTTTGAGGCTGTTCAATCATTTCATCTGGAAGAATGTTTTTGGTATAGGTCTCATGGGAGCAATTAACACCCAAAGACCAATTTTTCAGAACCTGTTTGACAGGTGCATATCATTGCAATTTTTTACAGCCAGGCCAATTCTTGCTTTCATCAAGAGTACCTCTATAGGGTGACGGTGGGAAGGCTCGACCAACACCCAAAGATCAATTTTTACGCACCCGTTACTACTATCCAAACTCAAAGTGACACCAGAATGTATCCAAAAAAATCTCTAATCTTGTTACCAGTGCACTACATTGTGGCCTCATCATACACAATGGCTCCCCAGCTGTCGCTGAGCAAAATAAAGGCAGCTTGCAGGGAAAATGTCATTTTTGTGGCTTTATAAATGCAATTATTGATGCACCAGATTATAGACATGGTACAGATCTGCCACCTTACAGGTAGACGAAGAGACCCCCAGGAACTCTATATTGGAAGGAATTTTTCATTTTTATGCTTTCACTTTAAAAATAAAAAAAATCACTGCTCATTTAAAAATGGCGTTTTTCACAAACTTTTTTTATTGATATATGTGCCCCAGGTCAGGACCCGGGCCCCCATAACCATTGTATACCCAATTACTTACATATAAGCCTTCAAAATAGGCACTTTTGATTTTTGACGTTCGGGTCCCATTGACTTTAATGGGGTTCGTTATTCGGGTCCGAACTTTCACTGTGTTCGAAGGTTCTGGTGCGAACCGAACAGGGGTCCGTTCGGCCCATCCCTTCCTAGTACCAGCAGCTGTAGATAAATGAGGGGACTGCAGTGCTGCTTCACCTGCTGCACAACATATCATCCTTAATTAGGGGACAATTTCAGAGGAAGAAAGCAGGTATGTTTTAGCCAGCTGAAGAGAGCAGGTATATTTCAGCCAGAAATATTAAATGATGCTGTATTTTCTTCTGAGACACTAACTACAATTGCATAGATTTTCTGCACATGATTACATTTTTTTCACTTTTTAATGGAAGGCAATTTCAGAGGAAGAGAGTAGGCATTTTTCAGCCAGAATTATTCATTTACACTATACAGTATTCTTTCTAGGACACTTTATAAAAATTGTATAGATTTGCTGCACAGATTTTTAAATAGAATGTGATTCCAGATGAAGACAACAGGCATATTTGAGCCATAACTATTAACTTAGACTAAACGTGTTCTGAGACAGAATATAAAAATTGTTCATATTTGCTGCACAGACTCGTGTTCCTTATTATTAGAAAGTTTTTTTAATAGGAGGTGACTGTACAGGGAGAGAGCAGGTGGAATTCATCTGTAATTAAAAAAAATGAAATTGTATTCTTCTTGTGTTATACGGATTATCTGCGCAGGTTTTTAAACATGCATTATAGGCCACAAATTCAGAAGTAGAGAGTAAGACTAATCAGGTTATATTTAAGGAACCACTGTTAGGCTACACTATTTTAACCACTTCAGCCCCGGAAGGTTTACCCCTCTTCTTGACCAGGCCATTTTTTGCAATATTGCACTGTGTTACTTTAACTGACAATTGTGTGGTCATGCAACGCTGTACCCAAATAAAATTGATGTCCTTTTTGTCCCACAAATAGAGATTTCTTTTGGTGGTATTTGATCACCTCTTCAGTTTTTATTTTTTGCGCTATAACCAAAAAAATACTGACAATTTAAAAAAAAACAAAAAAAATATCTTTTTTAATTAATGCTATAAAACATACCCAATAAAAAAATGTAAAAAATCTAATTTATTCATTAATTTAGGCCAATATGTATTCTGCTACATGTTTTGGTAAAAAAAATCCCAACAAGCGAATGCTGATTGGTTTGCGCAAAAGTTATAGTGTCTGCATATTATGGGATACATTTATGGAATTTTAATTTTTTTTTGCTGTTTTTACCGGTAATGTTGGAGATTAGTGATTTTTAGTGGGACTACGACATCTGACACTAAGTGACAATTTTTTGGGGACCAGTGACACCAATACAGTGATCACTGCACTAATGACACTGGCACGGAAGGGGTAACCTCAGGGGTGATCAAAGGGTTAAATGTGCTCCTAGGAAGTACTTTCTAACTGGGGGGTGGTACTTTGACTGGGGGAAGACATAGATCCATGTTCTTGCTTAGAACACAAGAGCTCCATCTTCCCCTCTCACAGAACGGGGGTCTGCCTTGTTTACATAGGCAGACCGTCATTCTGCTTCACCTCAGAACGATCCAATCACAGCGGGAGCAGGTCGTCAGCGGTGCACGCCCCCCCAGATCCAGTGCACAAAATCACATACAGATACATGATTTCATGCAGGAGGGCCACCCTGCTGCAGTATATCTGTGTGGGGCAGTCCAGAAGTGGCTAAAGAGACTACATCCATAAAAATTTGGGATCAAGGCAATGCCCTCAGATTGGCCAGAACATTTGATACAAACAGCATAATGTGCTTACTGAGGAAAAGAATGCACAACCATTATTGATATCCTTTTTTAAAGCTGATGCAACACAAACATTATTGCCAATGCAGAATGTACCCTGAAGAAAAAAATTGCTGTTGAAGCATTCATTTTTGGGCATTCTAATGGCCCGTACACACGATCTGAATATCGTACGACAGATCGCACAAACTTTTTCGCTTAATAGTCGCAAGTAGAGATTTAATAGGTAACTAAAATCACGAAAATTCTCGTATGACAGAAAATTAAATAGGTAATGATGTCATGTGTTGTAATATATTTGTATTGTATTTTCGGACGACAACTATACTGACTAAACGAAAATGGTACGATCTGGTATCATACAAGGAAAATTTTCGTGCTTGTCCGATCTAATAATATCGGATGAACTGTCGTGATTGGCTCTCGAAAGTAGTGTACACACGATCCGAAAATCGTATGATTCTTCCTCGGATGACAGTTTTTGTACGATACAGTTTTGTACGTTATTAGTGTGGAAGGACTCGACTCCAACACAAATATTCATGCAGAGCACAGAACTGACTCCAGAAAAAAATTCTACATTTTTTTCAAATATAAATCAGATTTTTGAAAGACTGTGCCAGATTAAAAGTGCTGTTGGAATGGAGTACAGCAATAGGGCCAGCTAAAGATAATGGTGGTGGATCTACAGTGGCGGCAGGCGATGGTTGCAGTGTCAGACCATCAGCAGTAGAAGGAGGTGATAATGGTGGCAGGATGTGTTCTAGGGGATAGGAGATGGAATGGTGGCAGGAAGTGTTATTTGTTTCATGCTTGCAGCTGTGAATGGAAAGACATCTGCAGAAGAGACTTGAAAGTTAAAGCTTACCCAGCTTTACAAAAGTTAGTCAGTATACTGTGTCTAGGGACAGACTGGCTATTTTTCTGTAACAAAGACCCCCACTAAATTTACTTTTATAAAGCATCCTGGATGTACAGAAGCCCAGAAGCTCAACTGCATACCAAGAAAGCTTTTGCCAGTGTGCCATCCTTGTCACTCAGTCTGCTAGTGGGTCATTTGTTTTGAAGGTTGAAACATCAACCCTTGACCCCATATGATTTAGGTGCTGCCTATAGCTGGAGACAGACAGCCTTGGGCTTTGAGTACTGAATAATTGCTTGAAATTCTTGCTTCGGGTATACTGACAGTCTCTAGAAAGAATGTTAACAGGCTCCTCTGCAACATATCCTCCAGGTTTTTAACATTTTTCTCTTGTGATGGCAAGATGAGCTCTGCAACTTTCCCCTTTATAAAATGGATCCAAAATGATGGTTAACTGGTAATAGTTCCTCACCATTATGGTTACCTCCTTAAATGATGTCAACTCTTCTCTACTCTTAGCTCCCCCCCCCCACTGCCTCCACCCACTATCTTACTTACGGACCAGGAGATTGCCAGTTATTTAAAAAATCTAAATCGTCACAATTCATGATGGGATATCCAGTGTCCATCTTTCTCCTCCAACTAACATTCCAGGTCCAACACTGCACTCAATACTTTCCTCATTCGAACCTGTTACCACTGAGGAAGTTGACAAACTCCTTTCCATGGCCCACCTCACCACCTATCCCCTGGACACTGACCCCTTGTCATTACTATAACCCCTTTCCTGCTCTATTCTTAACTCTCAAATCCTCATCTTCAACCTCTCCCTCTCCACAGGCACCTTTCCCGTCTCACTCAAACATGCACCGGTTACCCTCATACTTAAAAAATCCTCACTGGATCCAACCTGTTTGAATAACTTACAACCCATCTCCCTGCTCCTGTTTTCCTCCAAGCTTCTTGAACGCCTTGTCCATAATCGTATGAGTTGCTATCTGACTGGCAACAACCTTTTTGATCATCTACAGTCTGTCTTCCGCTGACAACATTTCACTGAAACAGCCCTACTAAAACTCACTAACGACTTACAAACTGCCAAAACCAACAGCCTTTACTCCATACTCATAGTCTTAGACCTCTCCGCTGCCTTTGACACAGTAGACCACCCACTGCTCCTCAATAAACTCCACTCCCTTGGCCTCCATGACTCTGCTCTTTCCCAGTTCTCCTTTTACCTATCTCAGCACACTTTCAGCGTCACATACAACACCATCTCCTCTGTCTCCTCTGCTCCTCTTCCTCTTTCTGTTGGGGTAGCCCAAGGCTCTGTACTTGGGCCCCTCCTATTCCTTCTTTATACCTCTTCCTTGGGCCAGTTGATAACCTCCAATGGCTTCCAATACCACCTCTATGTCGACAATATCCAGATCTATCTCTCCACTCCCCAGCTCATCCCCTTGTTCTCCTCACCCATCACAAATTTACTAAGCGACATATCAGGATGGATGTCACACCACTTCCTGAAACTCAAGCTTTCTAAAACCGAGCCTTTAATATTTCCTCCTCACTGATAACTCCCACCATGACTTTACCATTGAGATCAACACATGTCAGGGTGCTAGGTGTAGTCCTGGACTCTGACCTCTCTTTCGGGCCCCAAATCCAATCACTGACTAAATCTTGCTGCCTTAACCTCCGCAAAATTTCCAGAATTTGCCCCTTTCTGACTAATGATACTACAAAACAACTTATTCATTCCTTGGTTATATTCCACTTGGACTACTGCAACTCCCGCCCCACTGGCCTACCTTTACACAGGATATACCCCCTTCAGTCTATTATGAATGCTGCTGCTAGATTCATACACCTAACTAGGGATGAGCTTCGAGTTCGAGTCGAACTCATGTTCGACTCGAACATTGGCTGTTCGCAAGTTCGCCGAACAACGAACAATTTGGGGTGTTCGCGGCAAATTCGAATGCTGCGGAACACCCTTTAAAAGTCTATGGGAGAAATCAAAAGTACTAATTTTAAAGGCTAATATGCAAGTTATTGTCATAAAAAGTGTTTGGGGACCTGGGTCCTGCCCCAGGGGACATGGATCAATGCAAAAAAAAGTTTTAAAAACGGACGTTTTTTCAGGAGCAGTGATTTTAATAATACTTAAAGTCAAACAATAAAAGTGTAATATCCCTTTAAATTTCGTACCTGGGGGGTGTCTATAGTATGCCTGTAAAGGGGCGCATGTTTCCTGTGTTTAGAACAGTCTGACAGCAAAATGACATTTTGAAGGAAAAAACTCATTTAAAACTACCCGCGGCTATTGCATTGCCGACAATACACATAGAAGTTCATTGATAAAAACGGCATGGGAATTCCCCAAAGGGGAACCCCGAACCAAAATTTAAAAAAAAAAAATGACGTGGGAGTCCTCCTAAATTCAATACCAGGCCCTGGTCAGACGAGGAGCGTCGTCACACAGCGGGAGCCTCCCTCCATGCCAGCATGGATTGCGGAGCGGCCCGGAGAAGAAAATGAAGAGAAGAAGAGAAGAAAAGAAGAAGAGAAGAGCGGGAGCCTCCCCCCATGCCATGGGTGCGGAGCGGCCCGAGGAGAAGAAGATAGAAGACGCCGCGGAGGAGATGTTGGACGAGAACCCTGGAGGAAGAACCAGAAGAGCCAGAAGAACCAGAAGATGAAGGAAGATAGAAGAAAGAAGAAGCATTTAAATAAAGGAATTGTCAAAAACTGTCTCTTGTCATTTTTAACATTTTTGACAGTTTTTTAGTGAAATGGTAGGGGTAAGTACCCCCTTACCATTTCACACAGGGGGGGGCCGGGATCTGGGGGTCCCCTTGTTAAAGGGGGCTTCCAGATTCCGATAAGCCCCCCGCCCGCAGACCCCCACAACCACCGGCCAGGGTTGCGGGGATGAGGCCCTTGTCCTCATCAACATGGGGACAAGGTGTTTTGGGGGGCTACCCCAAAGCACCCTCCCAATGTTGAGGGCATGTGGCCTGGTACGGTTCAGGAGGGGTGGCGCACTCTCGTCCCCCCCTCTTTTCCTGCGGCCTGCCAGGTTGCGTGTTCGGATAAGGGTCTGGTATGGATTTTTGGGGGGACCCCATGACGTTTTTTTTTTTTTGGCGCGGGGTTCTCCTTAAAATCCATACCAGACCTGAAGGGTCTGGTATGGAATTTAGGGGGAACCCCACGTCATTTTTTTTTTAAATTTTGGCCGGGGTTCCCCTTAATATCCATACCAGACCTGAAGGGCCTGGTATTGAATTTAGGAGGACTCCCACGTCATTTTTTTTTTTTAATTTTGGTTCGGGGTTCCCCTTTGGGGAATTCCCATGCCGTTTTTATCAATGAACTTCTATGTGTATTGTCGGCAATGCAATAGCCGCGGGTAGTTTTAAATTAGTTTTTTCCTTCAAAATGTCATTTTGCTGTCAGACTGTTCTAAACACAGGAAACATGCGCCCCTTTACAGGCATACTATAGACACCCCCCAGCTACGAAATTTAAAGGGATATTACACTTTTATTGTTTGACTTTAAGCATTATTAAAATCACTGCTCCTGAAAAAACGGATGTTTTTAAAACTTTTTTTTGCATTGAT
Organism: Lithobates clamitans; assembly: GCA_037952925.1. Classification (NCBI taxonomy): domain Eukaryota; kingdom Metazoa; phylum Chordata; class Amphibia; order Anura; family Ranidae; genus Lithobates; species Lithobates clamitans. The sequence continues at coordinate 3,194,815 of JBBGZY010000223.1, forward strand.
CCATATCCCCTGGGGCAGGACCCAGGTCCCCAAACACTTTTTATGACAATAACTTGCATATTAGCCTTTAAAATTAGCACTTTTGATTATTCATGTTCGTGTCCCATAGACTTTAACGGTGTTCGCGTGTTCGAACAAACTTTTTTCCTGTTCGCATGTTCTGATGCGAACCGAACAGGGGGGTGTTCGGCTCATCCCTACACCTAACTAATCAATCCATGACCGCTGCCTCTGTCTGCCAATCCCTTCGCTGGCTTCCACTATGCTAACGCGTAAAAATTTAAAATTACCTTTTGTATCACCTCCTCCTTCCTTTAGAATATAAGCTCCACTGCAGGGCCCCTCCTATTTCTTCTGTAATTAACTATGTTGTAATTGTACTGTCACTGTTACTACTACTACTACTAATAATAATAATATTAGGGTAAATATGCCCTAAATAGGGAACCAATCACATTTGCGGAAAAAAAAAAACAATTCCGCTGAGCCTGCCCTCATGCCATACTTGCACAGGTACTCCTTTTTAACCTGCTTATGCATATGAAGCTGCTGCACATGGAGTTGGAGGTTATCGATTTGTCACTGTCCAGAAGTTTCAGTATATATGGTTGAACCACCAGATCCAGTGGCCATGCTGCATCTATCCCAGCCACCAGCAAAGTTACCTTGTGAGCTGTAAACATGATTAACATCCCTGGCCATGCTTTCTCTACCACATGTGATGTGGGTCAAGTTAGCCTTCCTGCTGACATGACTAATGACATGGAGACATGATGGTGGAGGACAGGGATGACTTTGAGGGAAAAATAGGTGTTCAGGAAGATCACAGAATTTGACTGACTCCACCAGCTGGAATAGGAGTAGCTGTAATTTTGCCAAACTGGCATTAAGATGCAGGGTATAGGTTTTCAGAATGAGAGTGAGATGTTGCTTCATGGACGTAGGTTGCTGCAGCTTATGCTTGCCTTTACTTTGTGTGGCTTATGCTGATCCTCTTTTTCACTGAAAGTACCACTAGGTAAGCCTCTTACACCCCTTGAAAGGATTACATCCCAGTCACTTGAAGCTGCAGATAGGGCATCTTGTTTATTGGGGAGAGATAGAAAGGAAACAGCAGGAAGGAGGAATGTGGCCCCTTTTTTGCTGACTTGTTGCTCTGCTGCCACCAAGCTTTGAGCTGAGTAATCATGTGTCTTTTCATACATATGGTACCCAAAAGACAGATTGAATTAACATGCTTGAGATGCTGTTTGCAGAGACTGAAAATGGCTACAGTGCTGTCTGGAGCATGTGTTGAAAAAAAAAACCACAAAGCTGAGCTATGGAGAGTAGACCTGGGAAAACTGTGGCCTGCACCCATGCAGCAGTTCCATTTGTTGGTTAGGGTGGCTGCTCCCTCCACTCCTATGTGAGCTGCCCCTGGATCACATCCTACTTAAGCTGCCTGGGAAAAAGAGGAGGAGGCTAAAGAAGGCTTGATTAGACATGCCACACCCTCCTCCACATGCTCTGGCTATATAGCACACCCACTGCCAGGAAGAGAAGGCACATGCCCTGCTTCTTGGTGCTGTTCCTTGACCACTGCTTTGGCCTGTGGATACAGAATCTGCTCACCTCCTAATAGCTGGATGGAAACAACCTTCTCTTTAGGCCTCCCAGACAAGGTGGTAATGGGTAACTGACCTGTTTTATTAACAGCTATAGTAAAAGAGCTGAATGAGGCTGTGACGCTTTGCTGCACTTGACATTGTGGTGCTTTTGTAGACTAAATGGCATTACAATAGTATGTGGTGCTGTGCAGTGAACAATGAGCAGATTTTACTGTGTCACTGATATCTTCATGCTGATGATGATGATCTCATAAATTAAGAGACAAACAAAATTAAACTTAAAAAAAAAAAAACTTCACAAAACAAAAAAATTGCCATAAACTAAAAAAAATAAACTCCAAACACCAACACTAAAACATAAAAGCAAAAAAAACCTTTTTTTTTTTAGAGCATAAAAAGGAAAAAATGGAAGCAAATACAAATTTAAATGAACAAAAAAAAAAAAAAAAAATCCAACACACCACTCCCCCCGCCCTCCCCCCCCCCCCAAAAAAAAAGGGGGCATCAGAAACAGAACAGACAATCATTACATTTAGGTCATCTACCCAGGAGCAGATACAAAAAACCTTGACAATTCACCTGTTGAATGTGGCTAGACTTCACATTTCCACTATATGGAAATCAGAGACCTCCGATGATGGGGGATGGCTCTTTAAAATAATAGATTTCAGAAAAGTGGAAGATCTAACTGCTTCCTTTAACTACCTGTTTACCAAGGTACATTAACAAATGTTCTGGTAGTCAAAGGCTGAAAACAAGCTCATGTCTGCAGGCTGTTAACTCTTTTGTTCAGCTGGCTCACAGCATTTATGTAAAAGTGATCACTTTTATGGGATTGTGAAGGTGCCACCTCCAACCCCAGCCATGACTCTCAGGCACTCCTGCTTTCAGGGTGACAAGTGGGGAAAATCCAATCTGATCTGTGATAGATGAACCCATAAGCACTCTGCAGCTCTGAACATTTTCGGGTTCAGACCTGTCAGAACTGCTGAGATGCCAGGTAAACAGTCAAGCACTTTCACTGTGGGAGACAAATTTCCATTTATCAAAAGGTTAGAGCATGGTTGTTTATACAGTATTCTCACCCATTTTCTAAATCCTTCCCCAAATCCACTTTTTTTCAACACTGCCTGCAGGAATTCCCATTCTATGGAGTCAAATGCTTTGGCCGTATCCAACGATGCCAAGGCACTCGACTCTGGGAAGTACTCCCTCAGCTGAACCATCAGCTGAGTTCTTCTAATATTATTTGTAGTGGACTTCCCCGGCATAAATCCTGTTTGATCTTCTGTTACAATGGATAGAATTACGACATTAAGCCTCTTAGCCAATATCCTTGCCAATACCTTATAATCAATATTTAGCAAAGATATTGGTCTGTAGGACGCACAATCTTTTCTGTCTTTTTCTGGTTTTGGTATAAGTATTACTGTTGCCTCATACATGGATGCAGGCATCTCCCCTCGATCGAATGTCCCCCTATACATCTTAGTCAGTGTTGGAGCAATAATCTCCACATACCTCTGATACATTTCCAATTGGATACCATCTGGACTTGGTGATTTGCCTTTTCCCATAGACCCTATAGCTCCTCTCCTGTGCATGTCAGTGTTGATGTATACATTTTCTCATAGTATCTATAGAAGGTTCTCCCAATGTCCTCCACTGTTTTGACCGTCTCCCCCTTCTCATTCCTCACTTCTGTTATAGCTAGTGTAGATACTTGTTGTTTTGTCAAGTAATTTACTATTTTATTGGCATAATATCCTTGGTCAAAGTTTTTTTGTTTTAACTGGAGCCTCTTGCGCTTATTTTTGACTATGAATTGATTCTTATATTGACGCACCGCTCCTACCCATTTTATCTGATTCATAATTGAGGGGTTCTTAATAAACTCTGCTTCAGCTTTCTTACATTCATCTTCCATTTTGTCTCCCACAGTGAAACTGCAAAGGGGAACAAGACAGGGGTGTCCGCTGTCCCCCCAATTGTTCTCACTTGCTATAGAAGTATTAGCTAATAGATTTAGACAATCTAAAATATATAAAGGGATCAGGGTGGGGGATAGGATTGAACACATAGGATTATATGCAGATGATATCATATTATATATGGATGATGTACATAGCTCATTAGGCGAGGCAATGAAAATAATAGAAACATATGGGATACTATCTGGACTTAAAATAAACTGGCAGAAATCCACATTGATGTTATTAAGGCCAGGAAAGGAGAGGAATCTTCAGACCCCATTAAAAATAGTGGAAACTTTTAAATATTTAGGAATAAATATCACATTGGAAACAGAAGAAGCTCTTAAAGCAAACATTGACCCCTTGGTAGAATATGTAAAGAACAAATTGGGAGTATGGAAAAAACTACCGTTATCAATAGCAGGGAGAATACAGTTGATTAAATCTATTATACTACCGAAGTGTCTCTATGTGATGGCGCATTCGGAGGTAAAGATACCAAAATATATATTTAAACAATTAAACTCCCAGCTAACCAGGTTCATCTGGGCAAATGGACGATGTAAATTAAAGCTCTCCACGCTACAAAGACCTAACAATGCAGCAGGATTGGCAATACCAGATCTATATTTATAATATTTGGCGGGGCAATTAAAACACCTAAGAACCTGGGTAGTTCCGGAACGAGAAACGAGGGTGGAGAAATACTTGCTAAATAAAATGCAGGTAGGAAATTTATTGGTAGGATTAGAAATAGCAGAATTAAGAAAGATTGCAGTAAAAATACCTATTCTAAAATTGGCTAGGTCAGTTTGGAAGGAGGTAAAAAAATTAACGGGATTTAAAGACATTCCACCAGAAACGGCATTATGGAATAACCCAATGTTTGAAAAACTAGAAATATTTGAAGATAGTAATTACTGGAAACAGAAAAAAGTAATAACTATTGGTCAGTTGTATAATAATAATGTAATAGTGACATATGAGAACCTGTGCAAACAATATAACCTCCAGAGTAAACAATTTTATAAATACCTACAGTTAAGACATTTACTACAGGAACAGTTTGAAAGAAAAGAATCAAAAATTTCTAGATACCCCCTCATAGGCATATTAAAATCTCAAGGACCAAAGGGATTAATATCTAAGCTGTATTCACACCTATTACAGAGTAAAATAAAGGGGGACCCGGTGGGCGGGAGGGATAAATGGCAGGGAGTCATTCCGGGAATGAGCAATCAGGACTGGGATGAAATCTGCTCCTCCCATTTGAAAGTATCGCCGGCAATGAACAATAGGATAATTTAATTAAATATAATACATCAGACATATTTGGCGCCAAATAGACTGTATAGGATGGGGAGGATGCGGGCACCAGACTGTACAAGATGTGGGGAAGGAGGAGCAGATTTCATCCATGTGATGTGGCAGTGTGAATGTATAGGAAGGTATTGGCAACAGGTGGTCAAGAAATTAGGAAAAGTCATAAATAAACCTATTATGGCCATGGTGGAACTATGTGTGTTGGGGGTGGTAAAAGATAGGGTGTGTGAATACACTAGGATATTCTAGCAAGAAGTATTATTCATGGCCCGGAAACAAATAGTGGAAAAATGGATCCAGCCAAATCCACCTACAATAACTCAGTGGGTGAGAGCAGTTAACCAAGTGGTTCCATATGAAAAAATAATGTATGAACAGAGAGGAAATATGCAGAAATATGATAAGATTTGGGCAAAATGGAATAAATCACACTTGACAACAGATACAGGAAGACCAGGAAATACAGTATAAAATGAGAAAGAATTAGTGACCATAGGATGAATGAGAGGGAAGAATGAGTATAATGCCCCGTACACACGGTCGGATTTTCCGATGGAAAATGTCCGATCGGAGCGTGTTGTCGGAAATTCCGACCGTGTGTGGGCTCCATCGGACATTTTCCATCGGATTTTCCGACACACAAAGTTGGAGAGCAGGAGATAAAATTTTCCGACAACAAAATCCGTTGTCGGAAATTCCGATCGTGTGTACACAAATCCGACGGACAAAGTGCCACGCATGCTCAGAATAAATAAAGAGATGAAAGCTATTGGCCACTGCCCCGTTTATAGTCCCGACGTACGTGTTTTACATCACCGCGTTTAGAACGATCGGATTTTCCGACAACTTTGTGCGACCGTATGTAGACAAAACAAGTTTGAGCCAACATCCGTCGGAAAAAATCCTAGGATTTTGTTGTCGGAATGTCCGAACAAAGTCCGACCGTGTGTACGCCCTATAAGAGTGGGAACGATAATTGATATATTGATATATATGTAAAAATTTGTGGAAGATTTTGTAATAAAGAGTTTTGAAAAAAAAAAAAAACAGCCAATCAAGCACAATTTTGTGTATAGGGGAGACACTAATAGGCAGCTGATGACTCCATGTCATCTGCTATCACATAGAATCAGAAAAAGGGGAAGGTACCATCCAACGGTGTCACAAAAGTTGCCACCATCCCTAGCATACGAGAAAAGAAAAGAAAGGTATGTAAGAGGTTTGGAACCTTCACATGTGGAGGATGCTCCACATGTAGATTCATGAATACACAACAACATGTGACCCTCCCCAATGGACACCCATATAGATCACGCCATTTCGCTAACTGCAAAACAGAGGGTGTGATATATCTTCTAGTTTGCCAGTGTTTCCAATTCTACGTAGGTAAGACTAAACAAAAATTCTCGTTGCGAGCCTCACGGCACATTTCTGCCATGAGGAAAGCGAATCCCGAACTTCCACTGGGGAGACATGTGGCGAATGTGCACCACGGCACTTTTCCCAACATCTATTTTCTAATCCTGGACAGAGTACACCCGAGTCCGAGGGGCGGTGATTGGAACAAGGCTTTACTGCAACGGGAGGCCCGCTGGATTGCAGACCTTGCTGCCACCTCACCCCCCGGCCTTAATGATCATTTGAGTTTTAGACCCTTTCTAGAGGGTTTCTCTTCTGGGGTTTGCGAAAAAGATCTGTAAAATATTGATGCCCCTATGCCCGTCCTGGTTGCCTCCATGTATGTCTTTCTCTTGTGATTTTTGTTTATTTTCGTTTTTACCTTATTTTCCCTTCCCCCCCCCCTCCCTCCCCCCCCCCCCCTCCCCCCCCCCTTTTCTTGTCACGCACAGGCGTGGCGGGATTCGAGGCACACTGTCGGTCGTGCTTGGGTAACATCCTTCAACCGCAGCTCTGGCCCTTCCTTGTCCCGCCCGGCGCACGTGGGCTCCCCTGGAATTTTTTGTCCTTCGGGGGGCCTCTATATGGGTGCCCGGAACAAACTCGCGGAATGTCTGGCAGCCCCTCTTTCTGCCAGTCCATGTCCGCTATCCTCGGTTCCCTCCTCTGCGTCGGTGGGCGGTCTCTGCATGACCCCCCCCCACGGTTTCACGTGGGGGGGTGCCGTGCAGTCCCCGCCCAGGGTCCCTCTGCCCCTGCGGTGTCCATGTGACGACCCTCGGAGAGTATTTCCCTCTACACATCAACACACTGCGTGCACACCTTCCCCTTATGGGGTGGTTTGCACTGTTTTGTTAGGTACACATCTCCGCCCATGCATCGGTGTAGTGACAGGTCACCCCTGCTTGGGCCCCCCCTCTTTTTTGAAATATAAATGTCCGGGGGTGCCGTGCATCTCTCCTTTCCAGCGTTCTATGCTGGAATGACACTGTTTCCCCGGCACCCCCCTCTGGATCGCATCGGTAATGATGCGATCCTGGGTTGTGTTTGGCTGTTACCATGGTGTCCCTTTCTCAGCGTCTGTCGACGCTGTAGGATTCCCCTGACCTCTATAATCGATTGACAGTTGCGGTATGATTGGCCGAATCTCACGCCAATCACTGCCGCATCCACCCCTTTCCCCTCTTCCCATACTACGTCACTTTGGTTTCTCTTTCTCAGCGTCTGTTGACGCTGTTAGATCCCCTGGCACCGGCGACTGATAGGAGCGGCGCTATGATTGGCGGGATTCCACGCCAATCATTACCGCACCCACCTCCTCTTCCTCCTCTTATACCCCACCCCCCAACGCCTGTGTCGGTGTCATTGTCTGACACGGCGGCGGCGGGGTGAGGCGGCTACTAACCACCAACGATACCGGCAATATTAGAGACCTAGGTAAGACTCTTCTTATACTACCTACTAGGATCACTCTTACCTTATCCTTTTTATATGAATACGCCGCTCAATGTGCTTGCCAGGGAACACCATGGTCATACACATTGGGCTGCATTGCATTCAGCCAGCACTTTCTCCATTCCTCTTTACAGATTTCCTTATATGAGGTCTCCACTCATCATTATAATTACAGCTGAGTTTGCGCTTCTAGCACACCTGCTTCCTCTACTTGCTACTGGGCATATACTTTTTTACACACTAATACCGGGGTAAGTCACACATGCTGAGATTATTTTCTAACCCCTGTTTTTTAGGAATACCCGCACATCTGCGCAGTTTGTAGTGTATCCTAAATATATGGTTATATTGCTGCTCCGACGCATGTTATCTATGCGTCTTTAGCAGATATACATCTAATTACTTTACAAGCCCCTCCTCTTTAGCATCTCAGCACATAAGGCTTTTCCTTTCCCCTTTTTGTATTTTCAGACAATCCCCTTCTCTTCCTCCTCTCCCCTTCTGATCCTTTGGTCGCTGGGACCTCTTGGGGTAGCGTTGTCCCCCTTTTTGTGGTGATACACTGGGACCAGTGTGGATAAGGTGGGGCCGGAGACACGCCCATTTCCCAATTTGGTTTTCTGGCGTCCAATGTGTGGTTGCCCCCAGGAATGCTTCCGACGGTTGGCCTCTTCTCCTGCTCATGCTTGGGTGTGTAAATTTTTTTTTTTTTCTCTTTTCCTTTCTTTCCTAGAATGATATCAAATGCAGCAAACATGTTCAACTAATTTTGATATTTCATGTTTTACTAGTGTAAAGTCTGCTTACCATTGCCCCTGATGAAGGGACTTTAACAGCCCCGAAACGCGTAGGCTCAGGTAGAAGACTACATGAATACATCTTTTGTTCGCTCACCAGCAGAATACTGTTTTTATTGTCAAACTGATTCATATGTTTGTATCTGTAAAAATTCTTTTCAAATGTATAATTTTATATAATTGTATTAATAAAACCTGCTTTTTTATTCTCATTTTTCGTTGCCTTTAAAGTCCCACCACTCTCTGAGGGGTCTTTTTTCTTTTCTCTGCTATCACATAGGGGGCTTGTTAGCCCCCTTTAGATAGCAATACAGTTAAAAATGTAAATTGTTAAAATGTAAATTTTATTAAAATAGCAAAACAAAAAATTTAAAAACACCCTTGCCACATATACGTGTGCACAGAGTGGCAAAGCTGCACAACAGCTGAGCTGAGCAATACATATTAGGTATCAACACAAATATCAGAGTGAAAGCAATACCTTTAGAGCCATGACTCTAAACCAATCACCTGTAAAGGTTTTTAAAGCATCAGTTATTACCAATTTTAGGTACATACGGTAGTTTATCACAATTACATTACTCTTAGTGTATTTTTTACTGCAAATATAGATTTAATATGCAGTTATGCAAATATCATGCATTATAGAAAACTGCAACTGCCATCATTTTATACAGGGCCTCGTCTTCCAGAAAATAATTAATTGTTTGGGGGTTTTAAGTAATTTTCTAGCAAAAATGCAGGTCATGACATGTACAAAAATATAAAAAAATGCTTTTGTATAGACATGGTTAAACATCAGGAGGACAGATTCAGATGGTTATGCTTCTATTGGATGAAGTTCTCCTAATAGCAGGAGTACAATCCCACAATCTCAACAAAGTGATGGTGCTCATTGTCATTAAAGCATTATTATAAACTGTGGAAATTAAAGTGCAGACCCTATCCACTACTGCTACTGTACCTGTATCTTTCTTTAGTCACTTTACCCTTTTCTTCATCTACAAGCTTAACTTCTCTAAATACTACTAAAAGATAATATAGAATAATTAGTGTATAAAATATACTGACAAACACAGTCATATCATGACTGTGACCGTGTGTATATCGCTGAAATGGACTTTGCACCATCACTCTGTGTTTATAATCTGTGTAAATGCATCTTTTGTCATCATTAATAAAGAATTTTAAAAAAATATATAAAGACTTACCCAAATCCATAATGGTGTTCCTTTAAACAAATGTGTTTTCTTTACTTTATTACATTTATATAAGAATTGTTGACATTACACATTCAATTCATTCACTGTAAAATGGTCTTACCATTACAGCAGATGTGATAGTAACAGTTCTCTTTTAACATTTATGCTTGGAAAGAACTACACTTCTTTTAAAGAGGATCTCTGTCAGGCTTTCCTAAAATACAATACAGTTGCAACTTAATACCTTTAACCACTCGAGAAGCAGAACACATTAGAATGACTAGGCTGCTGTTAGCATTTCTCTATCACTCTAGCAAGTTATTCCTCTTTTACTACAGAAATATATCTTTAGTGGGCTTCCACTCTGTAAGAAAAATGGGATTTCTCTACCCTGTATTTTCACCAGATGCCTTAAAGAAAAGGTTGGACAATTCTTCCCAAAACATGTGTGCTCTATATTATCTGTTATCTAGCAACTCCAATTCTGTAGCAAAATTCTACCTTCCTTTATTCTGGAGATGTTAATAGCTTGGGTTAACTCTGTATATACCACAGCTGTTCAGTCACTGAAGAGTTTATTCCCAGTAGGTTGGGTCATGAAAACTATTGAATATCTCAAGTGATTTTCTGAAAGGGTCCTTGGATTTCTGTTTTGACTGGGAATCTGGATCTGTCCTGGGCCCAAGACCAAGAGGGAAGTTGCAAAGTTGTTTACTGTTATCAAGACCTAATTTAAAGTGATTATAAACCCTTACATAAACCTACTAAATAGACTATCCTCAGGTGATACACAGAGATTAAAGAAATCCTACTACATAAGTTGTATCTGTCTATCTGCAGTCTTCTCTTTCCAAAATCCCTTTAAAGTCCAGAATTTATAAGCTCACACAGCTCACAAGAACAGAGCTGAGGCTATTAATCTTCTGGAGGTCCCTCCCCTGTCACCTTTTTTTCTCTTGGTGTCAGGAAATCTTGTCAGAAGTGATTAATGCTGATGGCAGAGGAACAAAGCAGCAGGCAGAAATTACACTTAATACTTTTAATTCAGACAAATACACATTATAGAACAATATGCTTTGTTAATATTTCATGTTTGAGATTTACAGCCACTTTAAGATGTTCATTTTGAGTGACAATATACTGTGCCTGGGGACATTAAAGTAGCACAAGAACCTCCACTGGTCTTTGCTGAAGTCTTGGTGAAAAGAAAATATGGAAATGTCTGTTTTGTGATAAGTACTTCAGTTTGCTGTTTGTCACATTTCACACAAAATCTGAGCATCCATCCTGGGTGCCCCTCAATCTTCTATTCATCCCTTTCTGTTCTACAATTTATGCAATAAAGCTAAACAAAAGTCATCCAAGGAGTGGACTGTCTTTATTAAAAGTAAAACAGCCTGAAGACAAAATGTAAGATATCAATATGCAACTATCAATATATGCAACTACAGGTCCCACTTGGTGTTATCTAAGTGAAGCCGATGCTAGAGAACTTAGAGAAAAGTCATATTAATTACCAGCTCCTATCTCTCCACAGTGACTCACCTGTTGATGATACCCTGCTTGTCAGTGCTGCCTACTTAAGCAGTCCAGCCCAGATGATCTCTGCCTTTGCCTTGGTCACATCTCTAGAGACGCTCTCCTGTGTTCCTGTTAAAGACTTGCTTGGCTGACATTCCTTCTGACTCCAGATCCTGCTTGCTGTTCTACTACGCTCATTAATAGCTCCCTGGCGTTTTGGCTTGTCTGACTATCCGTTACAGTTCCTGAACTCTGGTTATGTTTTGACTACGTTTACTCTGTTTACCTTTTTTATTATTATTAAACAAGTGAGATTTAACTGTACTTCTGTCTCAGTCTGATTAATAGTTTCTGACAGAAGGCGAAGGCCATGAATTCATGAAGTGGATTGAAAAGATGCAGTCAATCCACTTTTTGGTAATATTTTTTCCAGATTGGATGAGCAGGATCACTGCATGTTTGCCTTGGTGCTACAAACGCTTCTGAGTTGCACGGCTCATCTGGAATCTCCCACTGTGGCTGCTCTGGTACAACCTGTGTTGCAGGCCATTCCTGCTGCTGCTCCAGTCTCTGTGCAGGCACTCGCCTTGAGTATTACCTCTATAAGAGGTATGTATGGTTCCGCTCAGCTTCCCCAGTGATTTGGGGGATGATCCAGTCCAATGCAGTGGGTTTCTCAACCAAGTTGAGATATACTTTGAGATGCTGCCCTGGGTGTTTCCCAAGGACAGAAGCAAAATAGGTTTTGTGATATCTTTGCTTTCTGAGAGAGCCTTGGCATGGGCAAACCCTCTATGGGAGATGCAAAAACCTGTAGTCTTGAGTTACCCCGAGTTTGTGGCTTCCTTTAAAAGGGTATTTGATGTTCCCGCATGCTCCGCTTCTGCTGCCAAGTGCCTCATGTCCATTAAACAGAGTTCGAGAACTGTTGCCAATTACGCCATTGAATTGCAAACTCTGGCAGCAGAGGTTGCTTGGAACAATGAGGCCCTCGTGGCTGCTTTTTCTCATGGTCTCTCAGATACCATCAAGGATGAGATAGCAGCTCGAGATATACCCACTGAGCTGGAGAAGTTGATCATGTTTGCCATCCTCATTGACTCCAGACTCAAAGAAGCGCTTGCAGAAGCCTCCTGTATATTTGTCTCCAAGCTTTGCAGTCCCACCCTTGCCTCCCTCACCTCCCATGCCTCCTGGTACCGAGTCGGCAGTGAAGATTAACCCATGCACTTGGGCTTCACGCGTCTCTCTGTGGATGAGAGAACCCTTAGGGGGAGGGAAAGATTGTGCCTTTATTGTGGCCAGGCATGTCACTTTTTGAAGTCTTGTCCTACCCCTCCAGGGAACGCCCAAACCTTGAGGTCCTGTCATGGACAGGCCTTAGGAGGCGTTGTTTCGTCCCCAGTTATCCAGAAGGATAAGCCCCTGGTTTCGGTTACCCTTTCTTGGGCTGAGTCATCCCTCAAGATACAGGCTCTAATTGACTCTGGGGCTGCAGGCATATTCATTGATGCTGTCTTTGTATGGAAGCTGCAGCTGTGTGACACTCCACCTACCAATGAGGCTCTTGACGGGAGACCTCTACAGCCAGCCCATGTGACTCATGAGACTGTTCCACTATCCATGGCCATAGGGGCTCTTCACCATGAGATAATCCAATTCCAAATTATTTCCTCACCTAATTTTCCGCTGGTTGTTGGTTATTCTTGGTTACAGAGGCACAATCCCTCTTTTGATTGGCTCCGTGCTGAGGTTGTCTCCTGGTCGACACAATGCAGTAAGACATGCTTCCAGAAGGTAGCCAAGGTCCTGTGCAATTCTTCTCTCTCCTCCCTGCCAGAGGAGTACCGCGATTTTAGCAATGTCTTTGACAAGGGTCAAGCCACATCGGTCGTATGATTGCGCAATTGACCTTCAACCTGGTGTCATACCACCTTGTGGCCGGGTTTACCCTTTGTCGGTCTTGGAGGATAAGGCCATGGAGGAGTATGTTGCAGATGCACTTTCTCAAGGTTTCATCCGCAAATCCTCGTCTCCTGCTGGTGCTGGTTTCTTCTTTGTGAAGAAGAAGAGTGGTGAACTGATACCTTGTATTGATTATAGGGGTCTCAATCGTTTCTTCATTAAAAATGCCTATCTGATTCCATTGATTACAGAGTTATTTGACCGCCTCAAGGGAGCAACGGTTTTCACGAAGCTTGATTTGAGAGGGGCATACAATCTTGTGAGGATTAAGGAGGGCGACGAGTGGAAAACTGCATTTAATACCAGTACAGGCCATTATGAGTACCTCGTAATGCCTTTTGGCCTTTGTAACACCCCCCAGTTTTTCAGGAATTTATTAATGATGTCCTCCAAGATTTGTTGCAGTTATGTGTGGTGGTTTATCTTGACGATATTCTCATATTTTCCAAGTCCCTGGAGAGCCACCATACAGATATCTGTCGTGTGCTTCAGAAACTAATAGAGAACAATCTCTATTGTAAATTAGAGAAGTGCAAATTCCATTGTGAACAGGTTAAATTTCTGGGTTATGTCATTACCACTGCTAGTTTTTCGATGAACCCAGAGAAACTTTCAGCAGTCCTACAGTGCACCTGAGCCATGGGTTTACGCCCTCTGCAGTGTTTTCTTGGCTTTGCCAACTATTATCGGAAGTTTATTCGTAACTTCTCGTCTCGTGGTCAAGTCCCTGACTGATATGACCAGAGAGGACGGTAACCCACAGTGTTGGTCTCCGAAGTCCATTAAGGCCTTTCAGAGTAGGGATGAGCTTCGAGTTCAAGTCGAACTCATGTTCGACTCGAACATTGGCTGTTCGCAAGTTCGCCGAACAGCGAACAATTTGGGGTGTTCGCGGCAAATTCGAATGCCGCGGAACACCCTTTAAAAGTCTATGGGAGAAATCAAAAGTGCTAATTTTAAAGGCTTATATTCATGGTATTGTATTAAAAAGTGTTTGGGGACCTGGGTCCTGCCCCAGGGGACATGGATCAATGCAAAAAAAAGTTTTAAAAACTGTCGTTTTTTCGGGAGCAGTGATTTTAATAATGCTTAAAGTGAAACAATAAAAGTGTAATGTCCCTTTAAATTTCATACCTGAGGGGTGTCTATAGTATGCCTGTAAAGGGGCGCATGTTTCCCGTATTTAGAACAGTCTGACAGCAAAATGACATTTCAAAGGAAAAAAAAATCATTTAAAACTACTCGCGGCTATTAATGAATTGCCGGTCCGACAATACACATAAAAGTTCATTGATAAAAGCGGCATGGGAATTCCCCACAGGGGAACCCTGAACCAAGATTTTAAAAAAAATGATGTGGGGGGTCCCCCTAAATTCCATACCAGGCCCTTCAGGTCTGGTATGGATGTTAAGGGGAACCACGGCTAAAAATTTCTAAAAAATGGCGTGGGGTTCCCCTTAAAATCTATACCAGACCCTTCAGGTCTGGTATGGATTTTAAGGGGAACCCCGCGCCAAAATAAAAAAAATGGCGTGGGGTCCCCCTAAAAATCCATATCAGATCCTTATCCGAGCACGCAACCTGGCAGGCCACAGGAAAAGAGGGGGGACGAGAGAGCGGCCCCCCTCCTGAACCGTACCAGGCCACATGCCCTCAACACTTGGAAGGTGCTTTGAGGTAGCCCCCAAAACACCTTGTCCCCATGTTGATGAGGACAAGGGCCTCATCCCCACAACCCTGGCTGGTGGTTGTGGGGGTCTGCGGGTGGGGGGCTTATCGGAATCTGGAAGCCCCCTTTAACAAGGGGACCCCCAGATCCCAGCCCTCCCCCTGTATGAAATGGTAAGGGGGTACTTGTACCCCTACCATTTCACTAAAAAAGCCTCCCTCCATGCCATCATGGATGCGGAGCGGCCCGAAAAGAAGATGCAGACAAGAAGATGAAGAGAAGTAGATGAAGAGAAGAAGATGAAGAGAAGAAGATGAAGAGAAGAAGATGAAGAGAGAAGCGTCACACAGCAGGAGCCTCCCTCCATGCCATCATGGATGCGGAGCGGCCCGGAGAAGAAGGGAAGAAGACGCCGATGCCGCGGAGGAAGATGCCAGATGAGAACACCGGAGGAAGAACCAGAAGAAGAAGAAGATGGAGGAAGAAACTGAAGGAAGTTAGAGGAAGAAAGAAGAAAGAAGAAGCATTTAAAAAAAGGAATTGTCAAAAACTGTCTCTTGTCGTTTTTAACATTTTTGACACTTTTTTAGTGAAATGGTAGGGGTATAAGTACCCCCTTACCATTTCACACAGGGGGAGGGACGGGATCTGGGGGTCCCCTTGTTAAAGGGGGCTTCCAGATTCCGATAAGCCCCCCGCCCGCAGACCCCCACAACCACCGGCCAGGGTTGTGGGGATGAGGCCCTTGTCCTCATCAACATGGGGACAAGGTGTTTTGGGGGGCTACCCCAAAGCACCCTCCCAATGTTGAGGGCATGTGGCCTGGTATGGTTCAGGAGGGGGGGCGCTCTCTCGTCCCCCCCACTTTTCCTGCGGCCTGCCAGGTTGCGTGCTCAGATAAGGGTCTGGTGTGGATTTTTAGGGGGACCCCACGCCATTTTTTGAAAAAAAATTGGCCGGGGTTCCCCTTAACATCCATACCAGACCTGAAGGGCCTGGTATTGAATTTAGGGGGACCCCCACGTCATTTTTTTTTTAAAATTTTGGTTTGGGGTTCCCCTGTGGGGAATTCCCATGCCGTTTTTATCAATGAACTTTTATGTTTATTGTCGGACCGGCAATTCATTAATAGCCGCGAGTAGTTTTAAATGACTTTTTTTCCTTTGAAATGTCATTTTGCTTTCAGACTGTTCTAAACACAGGAAACATGCGCCCCTTTACAGGCATACTATAGACACCCCCCAGGTACGAAATTTAAAGGGATATTACACTTTTATTGTTTCACTTTAAGCATTATTAAAATCACTGCTCCCGAAAAAATGGCCGTTTTTAAAACTTTTTTTTGGATTGATCCATGTCCCCTGGGGCAGGACCCAGGTCCCCAAACACTTTTTATGACAATAACTCGCATATAAGCTTTTAAAATTAGCACTTTTGATTATTCATGTTCGTGTCCCATAGACTTTAACGGTGTTCGCGTGTTCGAACAAATTTTTTGCCTGTTCGCAAGTTCTGGTGAGAACCGAACAAGGGGGTGTTCGGCTCATCCCTATTTGAGAGTCTCAAGGCTGCCTTTGTTTTTGCTCCTGTGTTGGCACATCATGATCCTATGTTACCTTCTATCCTTGAGGTTGATGCTTCTGAGATTGGAGTTGGCACCCTTCTGTCTCAACATCCTACCTCTGAGAGCGCTATGCATGCTTGTGGCTACTTTTCCAAGAAATTGTCACCTGCGGAGTGCAATTACAAGATTGGTGACAGAGAGCTGTTAGTATCATTTTAGCCCTGAAAGAATGGAGAAATCTCCTCGTAGGTACCACTGTGCCGTTCTCATTCTTACTGACAATAAGAATCTCACATTCTTGTCTCCCAGAAGGGGGCAATGGGCTCTTTTCTTGTCTAGTTTCAATTACATTGTCTCACCCGGTACTAAGAATGTAAGGGTTGACGCTTTGTCATGACAATTTTCCTCCACTCCCAAGATGGAGTCGGTTACGGTTCCTGTAATTCCTCCTGATAGTATTCTGGCTACGGTTCGCAACAGTCTCACTTCTCCTTTGGGTGACAAAAATCTTGCTGCTCAGGTTCATGCTCCTCCTGAGAAACCTTGTGACTGTTGCTTTGTCCCAAAGAGTCTCCGTACTGCTGTGCTCCAGACTTACCATTCTCCCAAGGCTGCTGGCCACCCTGGGAAGAATCAAGTCTTTTGGGCCATTTCCCAACAATTCTGATGGCCTAGTCTATGCACTGATGAAACTGCCTTCGTAGCTGCCTGTCCCGTGTGTGCTCAGAGTAAGACTCCACGACACCTTCCAGTGGGCCTCCTACAACCCATACCCAATGGAGAGAGGCCCTGGACCCACCTGTCTATGGATTTCATTGTGGAGTTACCCAATGCCCAGGGCAACACAGTTATCCTTATGCTGGTTGACCGGTTCTCGAAAATGTATCATTGTATTCCACTTAACAAGTTGCCCACTTCTAAGGAACTGGCTTCCAATTTTGCTCAGGAGATCTTTTGCTTACACAGGCTAACCAAGGTGATTGTCTCGGACAGGGTAGTCAGTTTGTGTCCCGGTTCTGGTGAGCCTTTTGAGCCTTTTTCAGCTTACTTTCTCCTCTGGGTATCACCTGCAGTCTAATGGGGTTGAAGAATGAGCCAATCAGTATTTGGAGCAATTCCTATGTTGCTATATTTCTGACCATCATAACAACTGGTCAGATCTCTTACCATGGGCGGAGTTTGCTCACAACAATGTTTTGAATTCTGCTTCCCGATTGTACCCGTTTATGGCGAACTATGGTTTCCAACCCTCCATGCTTACCGCAGACACCTGCCTGCGCCTTCCTACCAGGTTGGGGACAGGGTCTGGCTGTCATCTTGCCACCTCCAACTTCGTGTTCCCTCTCTGAAGTTCGCACCTCGGTTTATTGGGCCTTTCCGTATTTTTCACAGGATTAACCCAGTGGCTTACGCATTAGACCTTCCTTCTAATATGCGTATCTCAAATGTATTTCATTCCTCCTTATTAAAACCTTTGGTCTGCAACCGCTTTACCACGTCGGTGCCTCGTCCTCACCCTGTACAGGTTGGGAACCATGAGGAGTATGAAGTACAGTCCATTGTTGACTCCCATAGGTTCCGTGGGCGCATACAGTACCTGGTGCATTGGAAAGGGTATGGTCTGGAGGAATGCTCTTGGGTCTCATCTTCGGACGTACATGCCCCTGTCCTCTTTAGACATTTTCCTCTCAAGCCTGGTGGTCCTCCGAGGTGGAGGGGTCATTGAGGAGGGGGTGCTGTCAGGGCTGGGCTCAGCCCTTCCTTTTCTGAGCTGGCCACCAGCTCCTATCTCTCCACAGTGACTCACCTGTTGTTGATGATATCCTGCTTGTCAGTCCTGCCTACTTAAGCTGTGCAGCCTAGATGATCTCTGCCTTCGCCTTGGTAACGTCTCTAGAGACGCTCTCCTGTGTTCCTGTTAAAGACTTGCTTGGCTGACATTCCTTCTGGCTCCAGATCCCGCTTGTTGTTCTACTACGCTCATCTCTGGCTCCCTGACGTTTTGGCTTGTCTGACTATCCGTTCCAGATCCTGAACTCTGGCTATGTTTTGACTACGTTTACACTGTTTACTTTTTTAATATTATTAAACAAGTAATAATAAACAAGTCTCAGTCTGATTCATGGTTTCTGACATTAGCACACCTAGAGGATATTACTATTTCAAAGCATATATTAACAGTTTAAAGTGATTGTAAATGTTTTTTTTTTTTTAAATAAGTGTAGCACCCTGAGGTTTAGGCAGGGTTGCTCTAAAATTATTCCTGCCAGGTATAGTTGCCTTGCCTACTTTTTAGGCATCAGTTGATTTCTGGAATTCTGGAAGTCTGAAACTGCTGCACTTCCCTCTTATGTCACTAGGTGGCCAGGTACTTGGCGACAATAGATAAGACAAGGCAAATGCAAGGACAGATTAGGAGTATATGGGGTATCTCAGCCAATGGGCAGGGGTTTTCTTAAATCCTTGCAGGGAGAGCCTATATATTCGGGTGGAGTCAGGGGATCTGTGTCCTGTGCCACCTGGACGGCTGTCTGGGTGGACATGTGTTGTGCTACCTGGGCTGCTAGGCCAGAGCCTGAGGCCTATCCTGGAGAAATCTGGCTGCTAGGCTGTCTGAGGGCCTATCCAGAAGCAAAAGAGCAGCATAGGGTTGGGACTGCGGCTTGCAGTCCAACCAGAAGTGACGGCTCTGCCGGCCAAGGAACCTGTCATGGTCGGAGGTAGAGGGAAAGCTGTCGCCACTAAGGGGCCAACCACCTTATTACCAGGAAGGGACCACAGTGAGTAGCTAAAGCAAGTACCGGAGCAGTATTCTTACCAACTAGGGACCGCGAAGAACCGGGAGAATTCAGCAGAAACCAGCCAGCGGAGGTGACGCTTGCAGAGTAGCCTTGTGTGCCAAGTCAGGGACCAAGCAGGCCAGTTGGGTGACGCTTGAGAAGTATCTGGAGAGCCAAGCTAGGGACCCAGCAGGGAAGCGGGGGTGATGCTTGAGCAAGTCACTGAGAGAGAAGAGCTCAGGGAATCCAGTGGCAATGGATCAGTAAGTCTAGTGAGAGAGACTGGGAGCTCAGTTGAGTGAAGATCTACAAGAAGTGATCATAGAAGTAGTAAAGGAGTTTGTTACAACTTAGAAACTGTTATAAGACTGTTGCCATAGGAGACAGCAATCATATACATGCAGATGTGGTGTCCGGTTGGGTGCCTTTCCCTGCAAGGCTGTCTACCTGTAGAAGTCTTGAAGTCTGCCAGTTAACATTGCAACTACTAAAGGGTGGCCTGGCCCTAACCCTCTTACCCACAGTTCTGTTCAAGAGAAAATAAATCTCTATGCATCCAAGAAGTGTCTGGCGCCCATTAATCTTCTTTATCTTGCACCCACCATGCCTCGTAACCCACTCAACATAAAAGGCTGTCAGCTGTCTCTAACTCTGGAGGTCACCATTAGGCCTCTGTAGACCCGGGACCTTGCTACTTTTGGCACCCAACATGGGACAAAGGTGTTATCCTTGCAGCAGTCGCCCATAGCTACAGCTACCTTGGGATTTCATCTGGCTCCATGGAAAAGTGGCAAGTAACATCCTTACTTCTCATAGACTGTGTTGTTATGCATATTGACAATGTGGGGAAAAACCAACAAGCCTCATTGCTCTAGGGAGAGTATCAGTCTGGTCTTTTGACACGTCCCGCCAGCGCTGTGAGGGTGCTAAAGTTTCCTGAAAGCATCTGCACCAATCCATTGGCAGGGGGAGGAGTCCCCGTTCTGCAGAGGAGGATAAGGAAGTGCTGCCACGTGTGCCTGGTTGTGGGTTGTAGAAGATGGCACAGTTTGGAAGCGAGATGGCGGATTGGAGAAAGTATGCTCTGGGTGTTGGTTTTGGCCTGAGTGAGTCCAAGCCTGTACTGACTGACACCAGTGTGTAGTACATACCAAAAGGCAGTCTTGCCCTGTATATGGCTGGAGGCTATGAGGCCTTGGGACTGATCTGCGGGAAGTGTTCCAGTCTGGCCACGCATCTTAGGCCTTGGATCGTATGTGGGACAACATCGCTATCATGGCTGTTACATACCTAAGGGTGAGCCCAAATTGTAGAGGGTGGTCTCTCTTAGGCCTCCGACTCAAGGCCCCTGATAGAGAAGACAGGAGTGCAGGAGTGAGGAGTGGTACGAGTGTGTGGCAGGATCAACAGCAGATGTATCAGATGGCCAGCACAGCAGACAGGATGGTTTAGAAGACAGGCACTGCAGACTGGACAGCTCAGCAGACAGGACCAGCAGACTGAATGGATCAGCAGACAGGGATGTCTCAGAAGACAAGCCCAGCAGACTGGATGGATCAGCAGACAAGGGAGCAGACTGGATGGCTCAGCTGACAAGTCCAGCAGACCGGATGGATCAGCAGACAGGTAAGGCAAAGCGGGACTGGAGCTGGATGGCTTCAGTAGGTAAGTATAGCAGACTGGAGGAGAGTCTTGGAACATCAGGCAGGCCGGGTCGGTAATCAGGCTGGCAAACAGAGGTACAAGAGGAGCAGGCAGAATAATCGTCAAACAAGCCAAGGGTTAGATGCAGGCGGATAACAGGAACAGTCTCAAAACAAGCCGGGTTAAACAGGAGCAGATACTGTATTTTCAGGGAACACATACACAGAGCTGCAGAGCAAACAGCAACGTTACCTATGTCAGACAGGTTTAAAAAACCCGCCAGATGCTAACGGACACACACGCACGCGCGTTCTGTGCGCGCACATGCGCGTGCGCATAGGCACCCACAATCGCACTACAATAGGTCTAATTTGCCTGTTACTGGCAGGATCATGCCAGAAGCTGCTTTCCCTGTCTCTATGACTGCCCCAGGACCCAGCGCTCCGGTCGCTCCTCGAGGCCACGGTTGGGCCCACTGGCTCACTTTGATGTAGAAGCCGCCGGGGAAAAAGACACCGGAGTTGGGTAAGCCTGCAAGGGGTGAAAGCAGTGTGCCTGTAGGAGAGGTGATACCTGTGGCCAGTAAGGGAGACAACATGGTTGTGCCGGTTAAAGCCAGTGCCAAGCACAACTATCTCCCGGCCAAAGAGTGTTTCACCATAACCAATTCAGACATCCCCTCTGATGGATTATCTGAACTATTCTCGGACACTCTATCTTGGACAGGAAAGTGGAGAGAAAGTGATGAGGAGCAAATGTATAAAGTAAAAATAATATAAAGGAACCGCGCTACAGGATTGAATTATTATACTACAGAAAGTATAGCAAACAATATCAAATATAGAAATGACAAAATTCATAAAAAATCAATCAATTATAGAGACATAAAATAAATTTATGTGATATTGAACAGAAAAAAAGTCCAAACACCAAATCGGTATCCAATGGTGAATAACCAAAATCAATTGTGATAACATAAATTATGAAAATAAATAACGATGACCGGAGAGAAAGGTCCCCGAACCCAAATCAATGTCCAATGGTGATTAGTCAAAATTCATCGAAAAGCACCCAGTGAAGAATCCACCACCTATAAAAATGCACGCTTAACAAAGGCAAGCTATAAACCAGCTTGTATACGGATATCCACTCAATGGGGACAACACATTCGACCTCCTCAAAAGGGTCATGTTTCATTATGCAATTACTCCATTTTGTGGCTACTCTGAACTATTTCTGGTTTGGGGGCCAGTTTTATAGGCAAGATAGAGGGGTCGCCATGGGGGCTAAATATGCCCCCAGCCTGGCGAACCTCTTTATGGCCTTATGGGAGGAGGATGTCATCTATGCCCACCAGAGACCTCAGGTGGTATTGTGGGACAGGTACATAGATGACATCCTCCTCCTGTGGAATGAGGACCGAGAGGATTTAGACTCCTTTATGAGTGAGTTAAATGATAACGATCGTGGCATCCGACTTTCCTTTGAAGCTAGCCAAACTGAAATTAACTTTTTAGATCTTAGAATTGGGGTTAAAGATGGATAGTTCACTACGGCCACTTTTTTTAAAAATACGGATCGGAATTCGTATATATCTACTGACAGCTGCCCCAATGAGGCCTGGCTAAGGTCGGTGCCAAAAAGCCAACTCATACGCCTGAAACGTAACTGCTCTGACCATGGAGAGTTTTTACTTCAGGCTGATGTTTTGATAGGGCGTTTTCTTGAGAAGGGATACCCTGAGGCCTTCCTTAGAAGTACACTTGATGAAGTTGTAACTGTTGATAGGAGTACTTTGCTGAAAACTAAAGCACCCAATTTGGATAGGGTACCTTCGATTCCCTTTGTTACTACCTACTCCTTACAGCATAGAAATGTGGCCAAATTAGTTAGAAAACATTGGCATGTTCTCATGAATGACCATGTATTGAGTACTGTTCTTCCAGCCAAACCACAGGTGGTCTATAAGGGTGCTCCCTCTCTCAGGGGTAGAGTGGCCCCCAACGTTCTTGATCCTCCTCCTATTAAGAGAGTTTTTTTTGAATATATGACTGGCTTCTATCAGTTTAGGAAGAGTAGGGTGTGCTCCCTTAGTGGATGCACGCATAGAAGAACACACAAGTTTGTTTCCACCAGTACCTTGACAGAATTTGAGATCAAATCATTCATCACGTGCTCCACCGAACGTGTTGTCTATCTTCTCCAATGCCCTTGCGGGCTACAATACGTGGGGAGGACCAAACACCCCCTTTCTGTAAGGCTTAATGAGCATATAACAAACATCTTAACAGGTTTCCCTAAACACTCAGTCTCCAGGCGCTACCTTGAGGTTCATAATTGGGACCCCAGTAAGACCATTTTTCTGGGGATTGATAGATATACCCCACATTGGAGGGGGGCTCCTTAATACGTGGGATTTCTAGACTTGAGATGGCCTGGATATACAGATTAAGGTGTTATACCCCGTTTGGGCTCAATGTAGAGGTAGATCTCAATGCTTTTTTAGATAATTCATGATTATTTTATTTATATATTTTGTGTAAACTTGCTCTGTATTCTGGTGGCTATACTGCAATATTACCAAAATAAAAATAATATACAGGTAGAACTCTATGCTTTTTTAGATAATTCAGGATTATTTTACCTATACAATTTTTGTAAACTTGCTCTGAATCTCTGGTGGCTATACTGCAACATTACCAAAAAAAAAAAAAAAAAAAGAATACAAATTTTTTTTGGTTTTAATTAATTTTTGGAATACTATCCTCAAAAATAATTTTTATTTATTTATTTTTTTGTTTCCTACAATATATATAAAAAAAATTGTTTTTGTAATATATAATGAATAATTTTTGAGGGCTCTGTACTGTATTGCTAAAAGTCTTCACTAATATCATCTATAGTAGGGTCTTGTGACCCCTTGGTACGGTGCCTTCTGGTACTTATACATTTATCAATTTATTGTATGTTTTTTATAACCTTTTTTATATTTACTATTACATGTGCCTTCTTCCATCTTTCCACTAGATGGCATAGCGGGGCATTTAATTAAGTTTCTGGTTGTTGTTTGCACAACATCACATTTTATATTGATTTTCTTATTTAACTAATTATATATGCTTTTTAAATATATTTCAGTTTTCCTTTTTTGTTATTATTTTAGGTCTGGTTTCATTATTCGTAATATAATTGACATATAACATGATCTATGCACTTCCTGTGTTTGATGAGGATGTGTTGGTGCCGCCACCCGAGCGTCAAAGCGAGGTGTGGTTCCGTATGAGTATTATAAGTAGCGATGAGTCAGTGCGTCGCCCGTTCCCATGACGACGTCTATTAGGACGAAACGTACGTCGGAAGGTTGACGCGCTGACGTCATCGTTATCATCTCATCTCGAACGGGTGTATGCAGGCCCGGCCGGCTGTTTTATCTTCATTTATGCCTATATCCTTGCTGTTGATGTAAGTGCAATATTCCCTTTTTTCTAATAAAATCGTATCTACTGCTTTACACTATGGAGGATTTATTTTCTATTCCACTGGGTCCCCCTTGCTGAGTGCTTTGATCCGCTGCACGGAGCGTTCCTGCTTGTCTTTCTCTTTTGAGGAGGTCGAATGTGTTGTCCCCATTGAGTGGATATCCATATACAAACTGGTTTATAGCTTTCCTTTGGTAAGCATGCATTTTTATAGGTGGTGGATTCTTCACTGGGTGCTTTTCGATGAATTTTGACTAATCATCATTGGACATTGATTTGGGTTCGGGGACCTTTCTCTCCGGTCATCGTTATTTTCTTTTCATAATTTATGTTATCACAATTGATTTTGGTTATTCACCATTGGATACCGATTTGGTGTTGGGACTTTTTTTCTGTTCAATATCACATAAATTTATTTTATTTCTCTATAATTGATTGATTTTTTATGAATTTTGTCATTTCTATATTTGATATTGTTTGCTATACTTTCTGTAGTATAATAATTCAATCCTGTAGCGCGGTTCCTTTATAGTATTTTGATTTGTCTATTTGTGTATGCCTTACAATAGAACTGCAGCTTATTCAATTTTTCATGCTTGTGAAGCGCGGTCATTTTTTATATTTTTCAAATGTATAAAGTAGAGGAGGATGAAGTTCCCATTGGTACTGCTGCTAGTGTAAAGATTGAACTGTCTACCAATGCAGCTCCATCAGTATGCATTACCCGGTCCTTTGAAGAGTATCGTTGGGTCCGATGGGTCCCCAAGGGTCACACTACTAAGCCAAAACCAGATGACAAACCCAATGTTGTTGCTGGGTACACAGTTCCTGTGTGCTCCAGATGCGTGGGTCCTACCAGGATATGGAGACCCTAAGACACTGCCTAGGCTGTCCAAATTGCAGAGAATCATTATAAAGAAAGTGGCTGAGGAGTACAGGTACCTGTATCCTTACATACAGGCTCACCTAGAAGAGGAAATTCTGGATAAGGACGAAGTTGTATGCAGTTTCCTCAGGATCCCTCTACAGGTGGAATTTCCGCAGCTATCTCCAAAAATTACTGAAAGATATGTCTCAGTGTTACACACCTGGGGCTACGGCCGTAAAATCAATCTGGACAGTGTGATCCTCCGTAGGCCCGACAAGAAGGCCATTAAATACTATGTCATTACAGTCAATGGCAAAGGAGAGGACGTAATATCACCAGACCCCAGGTTCTACTGGTAAATGCTACAATACTGTATCTGATCACCACATTTTGTTGGATTACAAATGTGTTTTGTGTGTAGTAAAAGTACGCTATGCTGGAAGCCACTTCACTGTTGAAAATCATTTTTCTATTGCTAGTGGGGAACACTCCTGCTGGCTGTACTGCTGAGATTGTGCTGGACTAAATGCTGCCGACAGATACAGGGAGTGTCCACTTGAATTGCACTGGCCCATGCTGTGGAATTGCCAGTGTGGTCCCCTCTTAAAAGCGATCTGTGATGTGCAACAGGTTATTTCTTCTAGTGATGCGGAAATTTTCTCAGTTCCCGGCTGTCATGCGGACAAACTGAAGGTTACAATTGCAAGGGGACCTGTGTCCCAAAGTGTGGTCCCTTGCACCATGGCCTGGCTGCTTGTTGCTTGAATGCAGCTGTACATTTTTGTCCCCAGAGTTATACTTAAAGAAGAAGGGAAACTGCTGGGCAGTATTGTTCACTCCAAGTGAAGATTTGTTGGACTGTGATATGTCAAGGACACTGGGGGGTGTAGCTAGTCAGGTAGAATGAGCTGTGGCAAAGGGGCAAATTGTTACCTTTTATGTGAATAATGGACTAATCCATGCATCAGGACTGTTTACTGGGGATGATCCGAACACCCCCCCCGGTTTGGTTCGCACCAGAACTTTCAAACAGACAAACAAATTTGTGCGAACATGCGAACACCGTTAAAGTCTACAGGACACGAACGTGAAAAATCAAAAGTGCTAATTTTAAAGGCTTATATGCATGTTATTGCCATGAAAAGTTTTTGGAGACCCGGGTACTGCCCCAGGGGAAATTTATCAATGCAAAAAAGTGTTTTTAAATTGGAAGTTTTTTCAGGAGCAGTGATTTTAAGAATGCTTAAAATGAAACAAAAAAAATTAAATATTCCTTTAAATATCGTGCCTGGGGGGTCCCCTTAACTGCCTGTACATTTTTCCTATGTTTAGAAAAGTACTGCAGCAAAATTACATTTCTAAAGGAAAAAATGTAATTTAAATTTTTTCATGGCTATAATGTATTGCCAGATCCCGGCAATATACATAAAAAAATTATTTAAAAAAACAGTGTGGGTCCCCCCCCAAGTCCATACCAGACCCAAAGGGCTTGGTATGGATTGGGGGGGGGAACCCATGACGATTTTTTCTTAATTCTGTCATAGGGCTCCCCTTAACCACTTCAATACACTATATTATATATTGTACACTGCACTATATACTCTGCACTGTATTATATATACTACACTGAGGGCACTATATACTCTGAACTGCAGTATATATACTACACGGACTGCACTATATACTCTGCTGAAAAATTGGGCCTTAGGTGTTGGTGGTGGCAGAACATGGTAACCCCTCACAGTTACTCTTGTTGGGTGCAGGAATGGTCCCTGCTGTTAAATATTATTTAAAATTTTCTAATTACATGCCCCTGTTA
Organism: Lithobates clamitans; assembly: GCA_037952925.1. NCBI lineage: Eukaryota > Metazoa > Chordata > Amphibia > Anura > Ranidae > Lithobates > Lithobates clamitans. The sequence goes on from JBBGZY010000223.1 coordinate 3,221,882, forward strand.
AACAGGGGCAGAAACATTGGGCCTTAGGTGTTGGCGGTGCCAGAACACTGTGCCCCCTCATAGTTACTGTTGTTGAGTGCAGGAATGGACCCTGCTGTTAAATATTATTTCAGAGGCTGCTTGCCCTCTTTTAGTGGCCTGTGAGTGTCTGCCTCTCCTTGGAGGCCTTCTGGACATGATGAGTACTACACTGTACTACACTGTATTATATTCTGTGTACACCGTCTGCACTGTATTAGAAACTGTACACCGCCAAATGCACTGTATATATAGGCTACGCTGAATGCAGAATATATATACATAGAGAGCAGGTCACAATCTCCTGACATGCAAATTGGATGCAGGGAAACTGTTATGCTTGCGTCTATCTAGCAAGGTTACTTTTCATTATAAGCAAGGAAGCTGAAACCTCTGCAGTGTAGAAATGTGCTTTTACTGAACAAAAATACTGTACATACAAACTATTACAATATTAGTAATACAAATCAAGACCGACAGATAAATCAAGTAATATGCCTAGCAAATAAGCAGAAACTATGGCCTGTAAACATTAGAAATATGCTTAAAAGTTACTTAACTCCGGTTACTGTGTGTTCATGATCTCCGTTAACAAATAGGACTCAGGCTTCTTAAGCAGTTGTTGGAAATCAGGTATCTTTCTTCTTGGCTGGTTACAGACTTTTCCTAGATGTCAGGTTGTTTACCATAACAACCGACTAACAGAAAAACATCTCTGTAGCTTTCAATTTGGAGGCACTCTCAAATTCTACCTAATATCTGTTTACTGTAGCTATAGAGACAATAGACTACTTAAACTGTCAACTGAATACAACAATGGTATTTATGTTCCAATTGTATCCAACAGCATTTGTTTGAGAAGTATCCACTCAAAAAAAAGCTGATTTTCGGTGTCTGTGAAAACTAATCTGATGGATCAATCAGCAATCAGCTTTCAACTAATCTGATAAAATCATTAATTTAATATATATATACAGTGCCTTGCAAAAGTATTCACCCCTCTAGGCTTTTTACCTATTTTGTTACATTACAGCCTTTAGTTCAATGTTTTTTTAATCTGAATTATATGTGATGGATCAGAACACAGTAGTCTAAGTTGGTGAAGTAAAATTAGAAAAATATATACATAAAACTATTTTTCAGAAATAAAAAACTGATAATTGGCATGTATGTATGTATTCACCCCCTTTGTTATGAAGCCCATAAAAAGCTCTGGTGCAACCAATTACCTTCAGAAGTCACATCATTTGTGAAATGATGTCCACCTGTGTGCAATCTAAGTGTCACATGATCTGTCATTACATATACACACCTTTTTGAAAGGTCCAAGAAGCTGCAACACGTAAGCAAGAGGCACCACTAACCAAACACTGCCATGAAGACCAAGGAACTCTCCAAACAAGTAAGGGACAATGTTGTTGAGAAGTACAAGTCAGGGTTAGGTTATAAAAAAATATCAAAATTTTGATGATCCCTAGGAGCACCATCCTATCATAACCAAATGGAAAGAACATGGCACAACAGCAAACCTGCCAAGAGATGGCCGCACACAAAAACTCACGGACCGGGCAAGGAGGGCATTAATCAGAGAGGCAGCACAGAGACCTAAGGTAACCCTGCAGGAGCTGCAGAGTTCCACAGAAGAGACTGGAGTATCTGTACATAGGATGACAATAAGCCGTACGCTCCATAGAGTTGGGCTTTATGGCAGAGTGGCCAGAAGAAAGCCTTTACTTTCAGCAAAAAACAAAATGGCACCTTTTGAGCTTGCGAAAAGGCATGTGGGAGAGTTCCAAAATGTATGGAGGAAGGTGCTCTGGTCTGATGAGACTAAAATTGAACTTTTTGGCCATCAAAGAAAACGCTATGTCTGCAGCAAACCCAACACATCACATCACTCAAAGAACACCATCCCCACAGTGAAACATGGTGGTGGCAGCATCATGCTGTGGGGATGTTTTTCAGTAGTAAGGACTTGGAAACTGTTCAGAGCTGAGAGAAAGATGGATGGTGCTAAATACTGGGATATTCTTGAGCAAAACCTGTACCACTCTGTGTGTGATTTGAGGCTAGGATGGAGGTTCACCTTCACACCGCTAAAGCAACACTTGAGTGGTTTAAGGGGAAACACGTAAATGTGTTGGAATGGCCTAGTCAAAGCCCAGACCTCAATCCAATAGAAAATGTGTGGTCAGACTTAAAGATTGCCATTCACAAGTGCAAACCATCCAACTTGAAGGAGCTGGAGCAGTTTTGCAAGGACGAATGGGCAAAAATCCCAGTGGTAAGATGTGGCAAGCTCATAGAGACTTATCCAAAGCGACTTGGAGCTGTGATAGCCGCAAAAGGTGGCTCTACAAAGTATTGACTTTAGGGGGGTGAATAATTATGCACATTGACTTTTTCTGTTATTTTGTCCTATTTACTGTTTGCTTGACAATAAAAAAAATCTTCAAAGTTGTGGGCATGTTCTGTAAATTAAATGATGCAAATCCTCAAACAATCCATGTTAATTCCAGGTTGTGAGGCAACAAAACATGAAAAATGCCAAGGGGGGTGAATACTTTTGCAAGGCGCTTTATATATAAATATAAGGGTGGTGGTAAAACCATGCGGTTGAGTCACAGTTTTACCACTCCCAAACCCTACCCCCTTTAACTGCTGAGGCAGCAGCCAAAGGTGTAAACATGTGACATCAGGAATTAAGCCCCCTGTTCCTTTTGATGGATGCTACCGCCTGCTAATTGTGACCCATTCAAGAAACTGCATGCTTCTGTGGGGTCCAAGGGGTTAAAGCAGGTGGTGAGAAAGCAACAAAAACGTTGCCTGCTTTAACCCCTTGTTTGCTGTACTGCACAAGGTTGCAGAGCGGCTTAATTTACTTGAATCGGTCGTGCTACACCCACCAACCATGACAGGCAATTTAACTCCTGCTGCAGCTGCGACATGTGTACACCCCTGGTCACTGCAGCTAAAGTTGGCGCAGTTGGGGCGGAGTTGATAAGAACGCATCTTAACTATGGAGTTTTACCACTCCAAACTGCAAATGTAAATGAACCTTTACTGTTCTGATCCCCCCCATAAGATTGCTTTCACACTGATGTATCCTGCATTCAGAAGTTATGGTGCGCTTTCAGAAAGTGCACCAAACCCTCAGGATATAATAGAAGTCTATGGCTATGTGTAGTAAACCCACAGGAAAGCTGCTGGTACACTGCACTAGACTCACGGTGTGGGTAAACCACAGCACATCAGTGTGAAAGCAGCCCTATATTATCATGCCCAGTGCATTGCTTCACACTGATCTCTTCCTACCTGCTGCAGGCACCATGCTGGAGACCGCTAGCCAGGATAAAGGTGGAGTGCAGTTGGTATCACTCTACAGAGGAGGCATCAGATTAAGTGGCTCTATCTCCCTACTACAGCTCCAACTTTACAAGTACCGTATTTATCGGCGTATAACACGCACAAGCGTATAACACACAAATTCATTTTAAGATGGAAGTTTCAGGAAAAAAAAAAACATTTTAAATAAGGAACTTTGAAGCAAAATAAGGGTCCATGCCCATCTGCAGCCTCACCGTTGCCATCAATGCAGCCTGATCAATGCCCATCTGCAGCCTTACAAGTGCCATCAATGCAGCCTCATCAGTCCACATCAATGTAGCCTCACCATTGCCATCAATGCAGCAGCCTCACCATTGCCATCAATGCAGCAGCCTCACCATTGCCATCAATGCAGCAGCCTCACCATTGCCTTCAATGCAGCAACCTCACCATTGCCATCGGTGTAGCCTGATCACTGCCCATCTGCAGCCTAGAGGGGACAGGGAGAGGGGCGGGATGAGTGCCGACAGATTACATACAGTGAGAATCTCCTATGATAGACAGAACAGTGGTCCAATGGCGGCCCAGGAGACAGGACTTCCTATTACAGAGTAAACAGGAGATTCTCACTGTATGTAATCTGATGGCGCTCGTCCCGCTCCCCCTCTGTCCCCTCCGAGGCAGCTAAAATTGAAGTATCGGCGTATAACACGCACATGCTATCTGCACCCAATTTTCATGGTGAAAAAGTGAGTGTTATACGCCAATAAATACAGTAGTTCCTCTGCATTGCACTCTGTTTGATGCTCTGGATTAGTGGGTCATCAAGCCCAGACCGCGATCTACAGTCACCTGTCCACATTCTAGTGGTAGATGGTGATCTACAGGTTGCTTACCCCCAGTCTAAAATAATAACATTTTCTGAAGTTATTACATTTACAGGGTTTGCTAAATATGATTAGCAGTTGACTTGCTCCCTGGAACTGCTTTATAAGAGTATTAATAATGTGCAGGAACATATCTTATTTTAATTTATTATGAGTTTAGAACAGATGAATGATGAATAGTGACTTTATAGTTTATATTAATAGGCAATTTGTTTCTAATAGGAGGGACTTTTCGAGGTGTAAATACAGTATGTAAACAGCGTCAATCAAATATGAAACTTAAAGAGGGTATGCTTCCTTTAAGTGTCCTTTCTGGTGCTTTTGCTGAGAAAATGGTGCTCAAATGTCTTTGAATTTCATCATGCTCTAAATGAATTTCAGAGTGCAGAGTGGATGACAGATCTAAACTCCCCCACTGTGTTCTGTCTTCCCTTTTCTTCTCTATCTTCCCTGTTCAGTTCTGGCAATAACTAGGAGGCCTCATCCAGGTATAAATTGTGCTAGCTCTATGGGGATTATGTACATGCACAAGACTCCAAGCATTCATAAAGTTAGATCAATACCTGTTCCAAATGGTTTCTTTCAGGATCATTGTTGCTGTTGCGCAGAAAAAATATAAACAGCAGTAATTAATTGGTTCGTTTCTGTGTAGAAGTGATTTGCAAATGGGTTTTATAATGGACATTTTAGCTTACAGTTTGGGTCTACTATAAGGATAAATTCAGACAAATGGTGGTGCTAAACTGAAATTCACAGTATGAATTTTCAGTGCTGAGTTGATGAAGCTAACATAAGCCCAGCATAGATTTCTATGATGATAGCTTCCACCAACCTCCCACATACAGCATTTTTTTTGGAGTAAACTGTTGGGCTCATATAATCAGAGAAAATGATTCATACAGAAAACTATGTTGGACTGAGTCAGCAGCTTAGTAAAAAACCCCACAACATATAGAAACAATTGTAAGCCCTTACCAGCCTGTGCTTTGCCTATGCAAGCAAAACAACAGGTCCACATTAACCTTCCTCTGCCCAGCAGCACAGGCTTACCTACCTTCACCCCCCTGCTGCTCCATTCAGCTGCTGTCACTGTCCGGCTCGGCGGCGGTGGTTAGAGACTGCACAATCTGAACTATCCAGTATACTGCAACACAGCACCTCAGACATGATTCTGTATTGTATGAAGCTGCTACCTTTTACAACTCCTGGAGCTGCTTGTGCTTAAGGGACATCCGTTCCCCCGCTCGCACATTGGGGGCATCTATTTACATCTAATTTCCACATCCCTCACATACCAGCATTGGGATAATCCCCCCCCCCTCTGGTTCTTCGCTTTTTGGACCCCTCCGGGATAGTGTTGTCACTCCTGGATTCCTCTCCTGGGGTGGCACATTGGGACCAGTGTGGATAAGGCGGGGCCAGACATACGCTCGTTTCCCTATTTGGATTCCTGGCGTCCTGTGCATTCTTGCCCTCGAGATTTACTCTGACAGTCAGCCTCCCTTCCTGAATATACTTGGTGTAAAATCCTCCTACAATTTGCCCCTGATGAAGGGACTCCTTTAGCAGTCCCGAAACGTGTAGGCTCAGGTGGAAGACTACATGAATACACATTTGGTTCGCTCACCAGTATATTCCTGATTTTATTGTTAATTTACTATTCTATGTGACTGTAGTAGATTTTTTCTTAAATGTATATTTTTGTATGTTTGTACCAATAAAATTGCTTTTATTTACTCCATTGCCTTTAAAGTCCCACCATTTCCTGAGGGGTTATTTCTTTTTCTCCATTCAGCTGCTGGGACCAAAGTACTGTAAGTCACCTTGTGGAAGCTCTGAATCACTCAAGTCTAGGCTAATAAAAGGTTATGGTAACTAGAGAGGGATTTGTAAAGGGCATTAACACCCTAAACGTACACAGGCGCAAAAAAGGGGGGCACCGGTGCAACTGACAAAAAAAAAAAAACAACGGGCAAGGAATGATTACCTAATGAAAAGGGTCTTTTTAGTTGAGAAAAGTCCATAAAAAACACAATGGCATGAAGTTCACATTTTGGCAGCATCAGAAATCTCTCTTCCAAGCAGGATCTGGGAAAGCTCCCACCGGCAAACTATGTTTAAACAGAAAAAAGGAGAGAAAAGCATCGCTATCTAACTGTAGCATTTAATAAAAGATATTGGTAAAATTAAAAACAATAAATATGCACTCATATTTAAAGTGGAGGTCCGCTGAAAAAAACATATTAAAAGCCAGCAGCTACAAATACTGCAGCTGCTGACTTTTAATATATGGACACTTACCTGTCCAGGGAGCCCGCGATGTTGGCAGCTGAAGCCAATCCGTCCTTCGGCTCTCAGCGGCTGCCGCCGCCATCCTCGGTGAGGGAATAAGGAAGTGAAGCCGTGCGGTTTCACTTCCTGGTTCACTACTGCGCATGCGCGAGTCACGCTGCGCGTCCTGTCAGGTCCCTGCTGTGAAATATTAGATCAAAAATTGTACTTACAATACAGTGCACCTGTAGTGCAGTTGCTACTACTTTTCTGGTGGTGTACACAGTACACAATACAGTGCACCTGTAATGCAGTTGCTACTACTTTTCTGGTGGTGTACACAGTACACAATACAGTGCAGCCGTAGTGCAGTTGCTACTACTTTTCTGGTGGTGTACACATTACACAATACAGTGTAGTGCAGTGTTGCAAAACAAAATATACATCATGTCCAGAAGGCCACCAAGGAAATGCAGATGCTCACAGGCCACTAAAAGAGGGCAAGCAGGCTCTGTGTCTACAGTCAACAGTGCTGGTCATGGACATGGTGCATCCTCTGCCAGTGGCTGTGGGGCACACTTGTCCTTTTTTCTGCTTCTGGCCATGCTATTGAGCCAGAACATGCAGAAGAGTTGGTGGAGTGGATAACAAAGCCATCCTCATCCTCCTCATCCTCTGCCATCATTCAGGCTCAGAGTAGTTTTTCTTCCTATGCAGTTGCCAAAGCAGCCTATTCCACCGGCTCGTTGTCCACAGTCACTCCTACCGTAGCCCAACCATCATGCACGGAGAAGTCCCCCGAACTGTTCGACCACCGTGTTGGGTACATGCTGCTGGAAGATGCTCAACTATTTGAAGGCTCCAATGAAGGCTTGGCTGCAGCATAGTGCCAAGTTTGCTCCAACGACGAGGAGGGAGGGGATGATGAGGTCACTGACTCTACTTGGGTTCCTGATAGAATAGAGGAGGAGGCACAACTCCAATGAGGCAGGATTTCCTCTAGGGGCAGCTTAAGGGCAGCCACCCTACTGCATCACACCGCAGAGCTCCACAGGTGCAGGGCACTGCTGACTCCCCACTGATTTTGAAAAGTTCCTTGGTGTGGGCCTTTTTGGACAACTGTGCAGCAGATCGCACCCTTGGTGTTTGCAACCTGAAGTGGATCAAGCGTGGCCACAACAGCAGCCCCTTGGGCACCACATGCTTGACCAGACATATGATGACCTCCCATGCAGTCTTTTTCCCGTATACTATATTTGAGATTTAATATCTCTCAGATATGATTTGGGTTAAATGAGAGTTCTTTGACCATGAGTGAAAGCTTTAACACAATAGCAAAATTTATTGGTGAGTAGTTGAAAGTCTAATACACAACCATTTATCTATAGTCTAAACCAAGGAAGAAAATATTAGGTTAAATAAGAGAATTACATGAAGGAATACAGAGTATATTCCTGAAAACATTAATCTGCAAACATATTTAGTTACAAGTAAAATGCAGGCCTTTCCAATAATTACCCTTTGCACCAAGGTTCCATTCTGATGGTTGCTTTCCCATAAAAGTGTGCGTTTCCCACCCATCTAGTCTGTGTATATCATTACATGCTGATGCCTCATTGGTTGGCATAGCGTGGCTCTGATTGATGAGCTTCTCTATTCCTGGTTAAGGACTGGCTACAGCTCCAATCCCTATACTTTGCATAAGTCAGCCCCCTTTAATGCAAATTCTTGTGACTATTCTGAGCAGGAGCTTAACTTTTCCCGGGAAGTTAAGTATAGATTACGGGTTGGCCTCCCTTCATTGCATAACCCAGCATGGGATCCTTTGAAGTGAGCATGTGTAAAACAATGAGGTTTGGATCCCATTGTTTTTATATACAAGCCTAGGCACTGACTTGTCTGGTCTACCAGAGATTTCTGTGAAGATAATATGTTCCGCCCTACATAGATAAAAGCTCAATTAAATATATTCATAATTACAATATTTTACAGCTATTAATGGAGATTTCACATAAACTCATAAGGCAACAAGTCTGTTGGTAACAGCACTTGAAAGACCCACATTAAAGAAAAAGGCGGACTTTTCCTTGCTCCTCATCTGGGATCTCCAACCCTACTATACCTCCAGTCCTCTCGAAAACCTGCACTGAGAGGAATGAAAGTAAAGCAATAGGTGTCCCAAGTACTTGCAGTCAATCTGCTAGCAGTACACCACCATCTGATTTTAGCAGGCGAATTTCCCTACCCCAGTTGCTAAACCATAAAAAGAAATTCAGGCCCAGCCATCCACATGCTCGCATTCTGAATGCTAGCTTGAATGCCAGCTTGGCCAAATTGCTAGCACTGCAACTACTGCCTTTTCAGCTGGTAGACTCTACCCCCTTTCGTGAATTTGTGAAATGTGCTGTACCTCAGTTGCAGGTTCCAAAACGCCCTTTCTTTTCATGGAAGGCCATTCCAGCTCTCTACCGGCATGTGGAAGGCAATGTTTTTGTCTTGTTGGACAGCGCGGTCAGCAGTAAGATGTATATTACAGCAAAACTCATGGTCTAGCAGGCATGGGCAGGGATGTTACCTTTCCTTCACAGTGCACTGGGTAACTCTGATAGCAGCTGGGAACGATGCAGGACAGGGTTCAGTATTGTTGGAGCTTGTTCCGCCACCACGCCTCCAAAATGCTAGCAGTGATTCTGCCACAGCTCTCTCCTCCACCCCCTCCTCTTCTTCTCCCTCTATGGCCTCTTCTGCAGATTTGTTCTCTGAACCAGCGGTGCTCCGTAAACATTTAAGGGGCTATGCAAGCACTCAGGCAAAAAGATGCCATGCGGTGCATGAATTACAAAGTTACATAGTAGGTGAGGTTGAAAAAAGAAATGATTACATTGTATATATGTTGCGGTCATTCAGGTGCTTATCTAATAGTTTCTTGAAACTATCGATGCCCCTTCCTTTCCGCTCTTACAGTAAAGAACCTTCTACGTAGTTTAAGGTTAAACCACTGCTTAGGGGACAGGAACCACACTGGGGCAGAGATTCTGTCAGCTCTGCAGGGGCATGCTCAGAGGTGGCTGACGCCATGCCAGATTCAGCCAGGAATGGTTGTATGCGACAATGGCAGCGACCTTCTCTCCACCCTCTGATAGGGACACTTGACCCATGTTCCATGTTTGGCACACATCCTGAATTTGGTGGTGCAGTGGTTCTTGAGCAGGTACCCAGGCTTACAAGATCTCCTGAGGCAGGCCAGAAAAGTCTGTGGTCATTTCCGCCGGTCATACAATGCCAGTGCTCGGCTGGCTGACATTGAAAGGGAATGCAACCTGCCCGCCAACCACCTCATTTGTGACATGTCCACCAGGTGGAAGTCAATGTTGGCAATGGTATCAATCAATCAATCAATGGTACCTGTGTTAGTATGGCACCAGGACAGGGTCAGGGGAGCTTGGCTTCTTTTCGCCACGCCAGTGGCTACTGATCAAGGATGCATGCACTGTCCTGTCACCATTTGATGAGGCCACGAGGATGGTGAGCAGCGACAATGCATGCATCAGTGATACTGTCCCTCTTGTCTTCCTGTTGGAGCACATGCTTCATGGAATAATGGACAGGGCACTTGAGGCAGAACAGCGTGAGGCAGAGGAGGACTTCCTTACCTCTCAAGGCCCCTTTTATCCAGATATTATTCCTGCAGGCCCGCCAAACACACAGGAAGAAGAGGAGGAGGAGGATTGTGTCAGCAAGGACGTGGAGGATAACACTCAGCAGCAGTCTTCAAGGGATGGTTTTCAGTCCCCAGAAACCCAAGGAGTTGGACGTGGCTGGGAGGAGGTTGTTACGGATCATGTGATCATTAGTGACTGAGAGGACTCAGAATCGAATGCCTCTGCAAACTTTCGCAGGCTTTGCAGAATCAGGGAGGCCATGCAGTGTAAGGACCCTAGGATTCGTGGCATCAAAGAGAAGAAATCATTACTGGCTGGCAACCCTTCTTGATCCACATTACAAGGGGAGGGTTGCAGAACTCATCCTGCCTTTCCTGAGGGAGCAGAGGATGAAACACCTTCAGGAGGCCTTGAAGAAAGGTTTGTGCAATGCATTTCAAGACCCTGTGAGGTTACAATTTCCTGGTGCTGGACAACGTGTTGCTGAGGCTTCGTTCAGTCAAAGGAAGAGCAGTGGAGAAGTTGGCTGGCTGACCGATGCCTTTGGACAATTTTTCAATCCTCAGCACCAAGGTCTAATCGGTTCAAGCAACCATCTCCAGCGTCTGCATTACATGGTGCAGGAATATCTAGGAGCAAGAGCAGACTTGGAGACCTTTCCAACTAAGCATCCACTGGGTTACTCTGTCTTGAGGATGGACCACTGGCCAGCACTAGCTCAATATGCAATTGATCTACTGGCCTGTCCTGCATCCAGCATTCTTTCTGAACGCACAGTCAGTGAGCTGGAGGGTTTGTAACGGATCATAGAGTGCGCCTGTCCACAGACTCCCTTGATAGGCTCACATTCATAAAAATGAATCAGTCTTGGATCAGCAGCAGCTATCAAGCACATAATGCTGATGTAACTGATTGATTTTTCTATGGATGGGGGATCCCTTGAAGACTGCCTATGCTGAGTGACTATCCTATTCCTCCTCCATCTTGATGATGCTAGCTTCCAACAATATTTTTGGTTTAGGGTACCACCACAGCTGCCTAAGGCCCAATTTTTTGTCCCTGTTTAACAGGGGCATGTAATTACAATTTTTGATCTAATATTTCACTGCATGGCCCGTTCCTGCTCCCAACAAGAGTATCTGTGAGGGGTTACAGTGTTGTGGCACCACCACCACCAAAGGCCCAATTTTTGTGCCCCAGTCCCAGCAGCAGAAAAAAGGACAAGCGTGCCCCACAGCAACCTGTAGAAGATGCACCATGTCCATGACCAGCACTGTGGACTGTAGACACAGATCCTGCTTGCCCTCTTTTAGTGGCCTGTGAGCATCTGCCTCTCCTTGGTGGCCTTCCGGACGTGATGGGGATTTTGATTTTCAACACCACACTACACTGTATTGTGTATGGTGTACACCACCAGAAAAGTAGTAGCAACTGCACTATGGGTTCACGGTTCTGTGTACACCAACAGAAGTCTAATAGCAACTATGGGTGCACTGTATGTATTGTGTACTGTGTACACCACAAGAAAAGTAGTAGCAACTGCACTATGGGTGCACTGTACTGTGTACACCAACAGAAGTGTAATAACAATTATTATAACTGAATAACCTGCCTGCCAGAAGTATATTAGAAACAGTACACCAGGAACGGCCTGCAGTGAGATCTAGCTAAACTGTATGCAGTGGATATATATATATATATATATATATATATATATATATATATACAAGACTATCTGTATATATATTAAATACACTGCAGCTAACTGAACAACCTACAACCTACCTGCCAGAAGTATTTTAGAAACAGTACACCAGGAACGGACTGCAGTTAGATCTAGCTAAACTGAATACAGTGGAGATATATATATATATATATATATATATATATATATATATATATATAAGGCTGTCTGTATATTTAGATTAAATACACTGCAGCTAACTGAATAATCTGCCTGCTCAATCTAAATGACACTCTCTCCCCATCCATACCAAAATCACACTACACGGGGCCGATGTGCAGGCAGCCTTATATAGTGTGGGGTGTGGACTTAGTCCCCCTGAGCCATGATTGGCGAAAGGCATCCTGCCTTTGCCCAATTATGGCTGTCTTAGCTGAGGGTGCTGTGATTGGCCAAAGCTTGCAGGTCATGGTGCATGCTCTGGCCAATCGTCATACAGCAATGCACTGCACTACCGCAGTGCATTATGGGCCATTACGCGCTGCTCGAATTTGGCGCGCACTGCCCATAATGTCCTGGTGTACTGTTTATAATATACCTCTGGCAAGCAGGTTATGCAGTTAGCTGCAGTGTATTTAATATATATATATATATATATATATATATATATATATATATATATATATATATATATACAGAGATAGTCTTGTATATATATCCACTGCATACAGTTTAGCTAGATCTCACTGCAGGCCGTTCCTGGTGTACTGTTTCTAATATACTTCCGGCAGGTAGGTTATTCAGTTAGCTGCAGTGTATTTAATATATATATATACAGATATATTTTTATTTATTTTTATATATATATATATATATATATATATATATATGACTATCTGTATATATATATTAAATACACTGCAGCTAACTGAATAACCTATCTGCCGGAAGTATATTAGAAACAGTATATATATATATCCACTGCATACAGTTTAGCTAGTTTAGCTAGATCTCACTGCAGTCTGTTCCTGGTATACTGTTTCTAATATACATATACAGATAGTCTTGTATATATATATCTATATATATCTATATATATCTATAAATATCTATATATCTATATATATATATATATATATATATATATATAGACATATATATATCCACTGCATACAGTTTAGCTAGATCTCACTGCAGGCCGTTCCTGGTTTACTGTTTCTAATATACTTCCAGCAGGTTGGTTATTCAGTTAGCTGCAGTGTATTTAATATATATATATATATATATATATATATATATATATATATATATACGGATAGTCTCGTATATATATATATCCACTGCATACAGTTTAGCTAGATCTCACTGCAGTCTGTTCCAGGTATACTGTTGCTAATATAATTCTGGCAGGCAGGTTATTCAGTTAGCTGCAGTGTATTTAATACATATATATATATATACAGATAGTCTTGTATATATATATATATATATATATATATATATATATCCACTGCATACAGTTTAGCTAGTTCTCACCATATTGAACAATGTGCGGTGTCCAATTTGGTGCTGTAGCTGGAGAGCAAACCACCCTGAGAAATGGGCTTAGGTTAATCAAATATAAACTGTACAAACACATTAACAACATAATGAAAAAATAAATGTTTGGTTTTTAAACTTTAGCTAAAATATCAATGATGTTGAGAACTCTGTTTTGGAGATCATGCATGTTTTCTTTCAGTTTCTCCAATTCCCTATTGCAAACCAAGAACTTACTGATAAGTATTTGTGCACTTGCACTGCTGAAGTGAGTTTGGTCTTCCACAACATCCACATCACCTAAAAATTTAAAAAACACCATGTATTAGAACTATGCAGGCATCCATCTATTACATGAAGCTGTGGTCTCAGACACTGACCTGTGGTTGACACAATTTCGAGAACTTCACACAGTACACTGCACATCAGCATCAACATCTTCTTCAGGGTGTCTGGTGAGTAGACTTTCTGGATCTTCAGGAGGTGTTGGGTTACTGGTGTTCACACACAGCTCGGATGACCCACTTCTTTTCTCCCCTATGTGAATCCAAAAAAGGTATACTTAGCAGACAGATATGTTAGGCTAGAAATAGTAATATGAAACATTGTTTGGAAGTGTGTTTCAATTGTCTGTTTTGGCAGAGTTCCAAGCTAAATACATGATTTTTTTCCATTTACTAAGCAGGAATACTTATCTGTTTTGTGCAAGTTTCACACATGGAGATACCCCTAGTATACACTGGAGCACCTGCGTGGGACACCATAACAAGGGTGTTATGGTGTCCCACACTGGTGCTCCTGCGTATAGCTGCGTAACAGCTGCTGAGTGTCCTCCACTGACACTGAATAAAGTTGACATTTCATTAGTTACAAACACATCTAGCAACAATCTAATGAACTTATTTACATCAAAATAGGCCATAACAAATGCATTTAACGTGCATCTCCCAATTACGAAGTGTTATTGGTCGATCAAACAATGTTTAATGTCCCCGAATGATTCCTGTGTCCATGAAAATAAAACTTGCCATTTTAAACTGTAGAACAGTAAAGAAAATAGCATGGACCAGCAGGGAAGTAATAATAGGACACAGGACAAATACTTACTTTTTCACAGCACTTTCCTGATCTTTCTATACTGATCTTGTGTTCTGTCTTGCAGGCATCAGAGAAATCATAGAAAATGGTGGATATTCACTGCACCAGACTTTTTGCCACAATTTATCGATCAATTTATCAAGCTGCCCTGTCTGTGGAAGGTGAAAAGTAGGGATTACTCAAATAAAATCAAGAGGAAGGCAGCGATGGAGTAACTTCTTGAATTGGTGAAGCCTCTGTTCCCCTAGATCAGACATCACTTTTGTGAAGAGCAAAATTGGGAACCTGAGGAGTATGTTTAATAGGGAGCACAAGAGGGTCCAGGAATCACAGAGATCAGGAGCATCTGCAGATGATATATATGTCCCCAGGCTGTGGTACTACAACAACCTGTGTTTTTTGTCTGACCAAACCCAACCCAGACCATCACTATCAACACTCCCTTCCACATCAGATGAGGCAACAGCTCCTGAGGTCCACCCTGGTCCTTCGACACAGGATGAAGATGTGGAGGAGCCCAGCTTGACCCAGGTATAGTATTGTTTAATATATGTGTATCCAAAAATAGGATGATGATAACTAGACATTATTGTTCCTAAATTTATGCCATTAACAAAATGGTTTCCATATCAATAGACAGTAGTAGCAAAAAATGATTGGGACAAGAAGGAAAAATGCTGAGGTCAGAATGATAGTCTCTTCTATTTCTCAACATTCTATTTGCAACAGTCATGAACGCAAAATTGTGTGTGATTGATGACCAAAATTTTTACAAAAATAATAATTATGTCCCATTTTCATACACAGGAAAGTGTCAGTCAGGAGGAGCCCATGGCCAGCAGCCACAAGGAGTCCCAGATCCCTCCCCTACGCCTGACTCCTGCTAAAAGGGCAAGGAAAAGCAAAAACCTAGACAAGGCCACAGCTGCCTTCCTGAGCCATGCAACTGCCATCACTATAGCCCCAGATGCAGCTGAGGCATTTGGCTGTCTGACAGCAAAAAAATTGAGGGAGATGGATGTGGAACAAAGGAGTATGTGTGAGGAACTAATCCTCCAGCTCCTCAACAAGGGGAGGAGGGGAGAAATATCACCAAGAAGCCAGATCTATGATTTGGATACCCCACCACAGCAGCCCCACCCACCACAGCAGAATGACGGACATTGGCAGTTCCAGCCCCAAGACCCCCAACAACCCCAACAACCCCACTGGGCTGGGGATTTTCATCCATATAATTATTCATTAGATTTTTTTTGGTTCAAAAATTAGGATTTTAGTTGTTATACTTTATTTATTTTTGCATGCTGAGAATGCACTTTTTGGTCAAGTTATTTAATTTTTATTTGGATGGCAGATCACATGTCTAATTTATTTACGTATATTTTTTTAATAATGCACAAGAAAAAAATCACCTCAGCCGATGTGGAAAGGAGCGTTGACAGCGATGGCCTGGGTTCGGTCTGGTCTGTCAAAAAACACATACTAGGGGAGATACTAGTCATCTGCTGCTGCTCCTGATCTCTTGGTGTTCAGGACATTCTTGTGCTCCCTATAAATGTACTCCTCAGGTTCCCAATTTTGCTCTTCGCATAATTGAGGTCTGCCCTGGGGTACAAAGGGTTCACCAATTCCAACAGTTTCTCCATCGCTGCCTTCCTCTTGATTTTTATTGGACCTTCTTGTGATCCCTATTAAATAAAAAAAAAATAAATAGAAAAATACTTGGCTATGTGTTTTACTTCAAATCACAGTTTGGGAGTAGGCAGGTACATTTTAAAAATACAATGTAAAATTAACAAGGGACACCAACATAGTTTTATCTTTGATCTTGTAAACTAGGGGATAATAGTGCTGTGGTAACTTGACCCAAAAAAATAAAAAAATCTTCTTGATATCACTAGAAAAAAAAGACTTTTTAAATACGTTTGGCAGAAATTCATCAGTATCACCAGCAAAGCAGCTTCATTATTATCCCATTATAAAAAGAAGAGAATGTGCACTGCATTTGGAGATTTCATAATTTGCCGCGTCACAAATGTTATTTCTCCATTACAAACGTTAGTTTTACAAGACCAACTACTTCCGGCTCGTCCTTGCTTCCAAGCATGTGTGTTTGTACTTTGGACTTTTGTCTGACGGACTTGTGTACAAACGCTCGGAAAATCTGACAACAGACATTTGTCCGTGGAAAATTTTCAAACCTGCCATCCAACATTTGTCTGCGGAAAATCCCACAACAATTGTCCGATGGAGCGTACAAATGGTTGGATTTTCCACCAACAGCCTGTCATCACACATTTCCCGTTGGAAAATCCAATCGTGTGTACGCAGCTTAAGTGTGTATATCACATGGATAAGAACCACTGTGGACAGCTGGGAAGAATTCAACTAGGAAAGTCTTCCCTGCTGTTCACAGTGGTTCTTATCCATGTGAGCACTGTCACCTAGAGTCACATGTTCCTCTATACCAGAAGTACTGGGTATTTTCTTCACTCCCTGCATCTTTATGGCACAGTGGTCCAGCAAAGAAGAGTTGGGTATGTTCTACTTGGGAGGGGGAATTCTTCAACAGAAAAACATAGGTTTGTTTTAAAGGCAATTTGTTGTGAAGTAAAACATCTATGTGAGAAGCATTAGATGAAGAACAAAGGCTGGGAAGATGTCATCAATTAGTTATATCTGTCCTGATATTTCAATCAGTGCATAGTCTGTAAAGTTCTATGAGTGCAATGGGTGGGTGGCCATTTCCTAGTTTTTAAAGACAAAAAAGTCAAGGAAATATTTTAGATCTTTATTTTTGCATTGGTTTCCCTTTTCTTTGTTAAAGCAAAAGCTGCTCTTGTTACTTTGGTGATCATTAAGGCCTGACCAGTATGGGGCAGAGAGGGTCAGAGCCTCAGGGTCTGAAACCAGAGAAAGGCATATTTCAAGTGGGTTCCAACAGGTCTGTGTGGTTTGTGCTGTAGACGGGTTTTTATGAGATGGTTGCTGCAGCCAGCAGGGGCTCAGCATATGATCTATCAGAAGAAGGTTAGTTTCAAACCAGATGCTTGTTTTGTTGATGGTGGTAAAATCTTGGTGAGGCTTATGAAGTCTTACTGGGAGGGGGAGCGTATGATGTTCTTTTTGGGAATAGATATGAAATATACTCACTATACCAGTGTTTCTCAACCTTTTTTCAACCCTTTTAAATGACGCACAATATTGAGGCACCCCATTCTAAAATGTAAAAAAACTAAACTAATAGTTTTGTATAAAGCAGCAACATCCACACACGTAGGATACCCAATGGGATTTATTCTTCCAAAGCAAATACTGTACACCTTTGCATACTGGTATTGACTAATATTGCAAAGTTTCTTTCCCTCACTCTAAATTTTAATGTTTCTCCCTCACTAGGGTCGCTAATGTGACCTCAGCGCTGACAAAGAGGGGCAGACAAGAATGCTGTGCAGGGGCCCAATGTCCTTATCAACTGAAGAGGCCTTTGGTTGTCAGGATGCTGGTGGCTAGAAGGTTATAATGGTGTACAATGAAAACCTGCGACTTTGTGTAACCAAAAGGCAGGCTTGATCCACCAGCTGGCTGTATAACATTTTTGGATTATTTTTAGATATTTTGCCAAGGCACCCCTGAAGAAACCGGAGGGCACCCTGGTTGAAAAAGGCTGGGCTATACTAAATAATTCTAAAATGTGCAGCACCTTTAGTTTAAAGTAAATAAAAGACCCCCACATTTTAGCCACATCCACCTTTTGTACTACCTATTTCCCATACATTGCTGCTCTGTTAGAAGTTCTGCCTGTGTTGACCTTAAATGCCCCTGCAATCAACTGTGTCTCTCAATGCTGCTTTAGTTAAGAGCTTTGCCAGATACATTTTCTGGAGCAGACTATGGCATAAATAAAGTTAGGTTTTTATCCCTTTTTTTATTTTTTTTATTTTATATTTTTTGTCACTATGTCTGTTGTCATGATTTATCTGGAAATTACAAGGCGCTATTATGTGGATCAGCAGGAACTGTAAATAAAGACGATTTTCATCTTTCCTATGTCGTATTGTGCAGTTTCACAGAGGGGTTCAGGAACCTATTTTGCAAAGGCAAAAATGAGAATAAGTGAGAAATTTAAGTGAAAGTTCCTATTTCACTGCCAGAGGCATGAAGAGAAATTGTAGCCGAGTTCTGTACTGCTAGATAGCTCGCTGGATGTGTCTGTGTCTGCTGGGAGGTCACAGCCTGTGTTCAGTGAGCAATGAACTGAGTCTAGCTGTTCAGGGAACACTGTACAAATATTTTCTTACAATAAAGGGAATATCAAAGACTGGCGGCAGGGATGGAGAGTTTGGTGGTAGATGGGAGAAAACGATGCCCAGAGGATGTCAGGACTCCATCTGCACAGCAGCTACGAGCCATGAAATTTATTGGCTCTTAAATATACAGCAAAGAAGTTTCTTTGCTCTCACTGTTCTTCCAGAAAGGTAATACAGTACACATGTTTGGGAGACTCCTGAGTTATGTCTACTACTGAAGCTATGATTTGTAAGGTACTGCTGGGGTGAACAGGATCACATAGGCAGCCAGTCTTAACCCAAAAGGGATGTCATAAAATAGGTAAATGGATCAAAATACAACTATTTCTCAGCCATAGGTAGTTTTGCTTTTGTTATTCTATAAATATGAACCATATCAGGACAAAAGAAAAGTACTCTTATATAATAGCCAGTTTTACGTGTTTGTAGGAACATGTATTTGCACATGATATCAATAGCACAAAAAATATTAACTGTCTGTATTTTGCACACACCAGATAAATACTTGTTCCTACAAAAGCTTAAAGCATCTGTAAATTAAAGCCACATTGCTGGTTATTTTTCACTCCCTACCCACCCCTCCCTCTAACTGATCCTGTTAGTCAAAAAAATAAAAACAAAATCATCCTTTTAACTTACCTGAATCCGTGATCCCATGACATTGCCAGTCCAAGTATCCTCTGCACTTCTTGCAGTGGTCCTCAAATGTCCATGTCACTGCCTTTGAGATATGGAACTGGCAACAGTAAGGGACCTTGATGGGGGAGAAATAAATCTGCCTTCACCAGGTAAGGGGGGGGGGCTATTGCTATGGGTCAGAGAGGGTTGAAGGGAGGTACTGTGAAAACAAGTTTTTACCCAGAGTGGGGCTCTAAAGAGTAGTCAATTATGTGATTCTATTATTAGACTTAAATAATATAAAAAAATGTCATGACTGTAAATAGGTATGGAAAATACCTTTTAAGTTATTTTTAAAGTGGAGTACGGGATGCCAAGGTTGGGTCCAGGAAGGGTGCTATGTAGCACCCGTATTTGGGTTGTAGTCACTTTAAGGGAAGTGTGTGAGCAGTCAGGGGGTCACCCGAGATGGGTGAGGAATTCCTGGGATAGCCATGTTAAGGAGAGGAGGACTGACTCGCAGACCTCTCTGTGTTAGTAGAGAGGTATTTGGGACATTAAATTTCAGTGATATTTGTGAAGTGATATTTGGGTGGGAAAAGGGCCTCCACTCCTGACTACAGGGACTCCAGTCCCCACAGGGTTGAAAGCCACAGGAAGCAGCACTTAAAACAGGAAACAGTATTAGGTATGGTGGTATGTGAGTAGGAGTGGAGAGAGACACCTGTTGGAGTGCTGTACGTTGGCTGGAAGCTGCCAGATAGCCAGGCTGGGTGCTAATCCTTGGATAAAGTCCTATCAATGAACTGTGTATTTTCTTATATTTTGTTGATGCTGCTTTTGTGCTGAAGACAAGCGGACTTTTGCGTTGTATTTTGTTTTGCTGCTGGAAGCATTTCTTTGTGTTTTTGCCTGAAGAAAAAATAAACACCTTTTTGTTTAAAATTTAAATGGCTTTGCACATGATCCCGTGGAGCTATAACACCCAAACTTTACAGTTGTCAGGAAAGGGTCCATCCGCTGGTAAGATCTATCATTTGGCGTTCAGTACTGAGGTCCACCAGCAGGTGTCTCCTGGCAATTTGGAACTTTGGAACTTTCCCTGCTGGTGTTATGTCATCATTGGGCCGCAGAACTGACGTCCACCAGCGGATGGATCCTGGCAGTATGGAGCAGACAACACTCCCTGCGCTCAGGTGTTACATGAGGACTATCACTGGCAGTCCCATAAATACCCGGCAAGCCCTCACATGCATGCCTTGGTATCTTTACTCCTTGCACCCTGACCCGTACCTGCGACCTGTATCCTGAACCCGGTAACCTGTATCTGAACCTGAGCCTGCACCTGAGCCTGTACCCGATCCCATCCTGATCCTGTCCCTCCTGTGTTCCTGTTCCCTTGTAAGCCTGATCCCATCCATTATCTCCCTCTCCTGTCCTGCCCTTGTTCATTTGCTGATACCCTGTGTATGACCCTGGCCTGGCTAACGTGTTTGATTTTGGTACTTCCCTTGGCTGTATATATTATCTGTTGTCTGTGGGTTTCTGTTGGTTGGTTGAGCACTATTTGTATTTGGGGTGTTTACCTATTTATATCACTTATCTTAAATAAACATAATTGTTATTCACTTTACATGTGTTTTGGTTTCTTCTTTGCAGTCCACACAATCTGGTCACACCTGTTCATGACAGTATACCAAGGCCATCTCTGACCAGAAGTGGCTCCACAGGGGAACCATTTCGGTTCTGTTTCACGTTGCTGGGATGAATTCAGATATAATTGTTTATTATGCTCTGCTGGCAACAGAGAGTTCTGAATATCTCCGCCAGACATTGAAAGGGTGGTCCAGTGATCAGCTGCTGGAGATTATCCGTTTAGCTCACTCTGTGGTCGATCAGGGCAGTATACTGTTTGAGGATGTTCAGCCTTTGATTGGAATGTGTACAGAGCTCGCTCTGCCCTGTATCCCAAAGGGCCATGATGACTTTTCTTCCCCCTTCAGCATTAACCAGGTTGCGTCCTTAGTATGGCTGTTGGAGGATGACTCTGCATCCTTTTTTGAGCACTATTCGGTTTGTCCCAAACAGTTGTTGAAAGATTGTATAGTTGAAGTGCAGTCCCTGGTCAGACAGAGGGTATGTGAGCCCACTTTTGTGCTACCTGTACTTCAGGCTTGGTCAGGCCTGGTATGCCCAGCTTTTGTCAGCTCTCCACAACCCAGACCTGCTACTAAACACGTGCCTGCTCAAAAGTCCTTTCTCCCATCACCCCTGGCAACCTCAGCTACAGTCCAATATATCCTGCTCCTCACAAAGTATCAATACCCTGTTTCTACTCCCTGCACCTACCCTGCCTTTAACCCACCTGCCTCTTCTCTACTACCTGCAACTTCCCCACAAAAACTTCCTCTGGCCGCTGTTCCCCCTTCCTTGCCATATCCCAGCCCTTCATTTCAGTATGCCTCACCTCCTACCTACAGTCCTACAGCCACCTACAGATCTCCAGCATTTAAGCCAAAGAAGAAACCGAAGTTCTTCCCCACTCACACGATCCTGCCAGTAACCCAACATGCTCTAGTCTGCTTGCATGCCAGCTGAACCTGATAACCCACCTGATTCTGCAAAACCTCTGCCTGCTATCCAGCCAGTGTCTCCACCTGAAGTTCTTGTGCCCCAATCTGATGTTCCTGTGTCCATGTTTCACTCCATTGTTTCAATACCTGCCGACCAGTCTGATGTGCCTACCATTCAACCTGTTGTGCCAGTGTCCGCTGTCCAGCCGAATGTGTTCCTGTCTGCTGCCCAGCCGGATGTGTTCCTGTCTGCTACCCAGCCTGATGTGTTCCTGTCTGCTACCCAGCCTGATGTGTTCCTGTCTGCTACCCAGCCTGATGTGTTCCTGTCTGCTACCCAGCCTGATGTGTTCCTGTCTGCTGCCCAGCCTGATGTGCCACTGTCTGCTGCCCAGCCTGATGTGCCACTGTCTGCTGCCCAGCCTGATGTGTTCCTGTCTGCTGCCCAGCCTGATGTGTTCCTGTCTGCTGCCCAGCCTGACGTGCCACTGTCTGCTGCCCAGCCTGATGTGCCACTGTCTGCTGCCCAGCCTGATGTGCCAGTGTCTGCTACTCAGCCTGTTGTGCCAATGCCTGTTCCCACTATCCAGTTTGAGGTCCCAGTGCTTGCTGCTCAGCCTGACATCCCAGTGTCCATGTTCCAGTCTGATGCTCCAGTGACTACTGTCCAATCCGATGTACCTGTTGTTCAGCCTGTTGTGCCAGTACCTGCTGTTCTACCTGTTGTGCCAGTGCCTGTGCCTGCTGCCCAGTCTGAAGTCCCAGTACCGGCTGCCCAGTTTGAAGTTCCAGTACCTGGTATCCAGTCCAATGCACCTGCTGTTAAGCCTGTTGCGCCAGCACCTGCTGTTCTGCCTGATGTGCCAGCGCCTGTGTCTGCTGCCCAGTCTGAAGTTCCAGTACCTGCTGTCCGGTCTGATGTCTCGGTGCCCGCTGTCCAGTCCGATGTGCCTGCCTTCCAGCCTGATGTGCCCACCTTACAGTCTGATGTGCCTGCCTTCCAATCTGATGTTCCCGCTTTCCAGTCTGATGTGCCTGCCTTCCAGCCTGATGTCTCGGTGCCTGCCTTCCAGCCTGATGTCTTGGTGCCTGCATTCCAGCCTGTTGTCTCAGTGCCTGCCTTCCAGCCTGATGTCTCAGTGCCTGCCTTCCAGCCTGATGTCTCGGTGCCCGCCTTCCAGCCTGATGTCTCATTGCCCGCCTTCCAGCCTGATGTCTTGGTGCCTGCCTTCCAGTCCGATGTGCCCGCTTTCCAGTCCGATGTGCCCGCTTTCCAGTCCGATGTGCCCGCTTTCCAGTCCGATGTGCCTGCTTTCCAGTCCGATGTGCCTGCTTTCCAGTCGATGTGCCCGCTTTTCAGTCTGATGTCTTGGTGCCTGCCTCCCAGCCTGATGTCTTGGTGCCTGCCTTCCAGCCTGATGTCTTGGTGCCTGCCTTCCAGCCTGATGTCTTGGTGCCTGCCTTCCAGCCTGATGTCTCGTTGCCCACCTTCCAGCCTGATGTCTTGGTGCCTGCCTGCCTAAAAGCCTGTTGTCTTGATATTGGTGCCCCAGTCTGTCAAACCGATGCCTGTTACTCTGCTTGCCGAGTCAGTGCCTGTTATATAGCTTGCCAGTAGGGAGCCCACTGCCCAGCTCAATGACCCGGAGCCCGTTGTCTGCCCGGATGTGCCTGCTGTCTGCCCGGATGTGCCCGCTGTCTGCCCGGATGTGCCCGCTGTCTGCCCGGATGTGCCCGCTGTCTGCCTGGATGTGCCTGATGACCAGTCTGAAGTACTCTCTTCCACAGTTCTGCTCGATGCCATAGACTGTGGACAATTTAAACTAGTTGGAGCATCCAGAGGTCGCTCCTTTAAGGGAGGGTACTGTCAGGAAAGGGTCCGTCCGTTGGTAAGATCTATTATTTGGCGCGCAGTACTGAGGTCCACCAGCAGGTGTCTCCTGGCAGTTTGGAACTGTCAGGAGAGTCTTTCCAGGCTGGTGTTATGTCATCAATTGGCCGCAGAACTGACGTCCACCAGCGGATGGATCCTGGCAGTATGGAGCAGACAACACTCCCTGCGCTCAGGTGTTACATGAGGACAATCACTGGCAGTCCCATAAATACCCGGCAAGCCCTCACATGCTTGCCTTGATAGCTTTCTTCCTTGCGACCTGTATCCTGAACCCTGTACAGGTGTATCTGTACCTGAGCCTGGACCTGAGCCTGTACCTGATCCCATCCTGATCCTGTCCCTCCTGTGTTCCTGTTCCCTTGTAAGCCTGATCATATCCATTATCTCCCTCTCCTGTCCTGCCCTTGTTCATTTGCTGATCCCCTGTGTATGACCCTGGCCTGGCTAACATGTTTGATTTCGGTACTTCCCTTGGCTGTATATATTATCTGTTGTCTGTGGGTTTCTGTTGGTTGGTTGAGCATTATTTGTATTTAGGGTGTTTACTTATTTATATCACTTATCTTAAATAAACCTTATTCTTATTCACTTTACATGTGTTTTGGTTTCCTCTTTGCAGTCCACACAATCTGGTCATACCTGTTTATGACAACAGTGGTCACATGACTGCAAATCCTTCATGCTCAGAGCTGCATGCAAGATAAGGGAGTGTTGTCAAAGGCTAGCAGGGATGTTTTGTGTTGGTATGTCTTCCTGTTCCCAGTTTATTAAAGAGCACGTGTGGCAACAGCACTATCTAGGGATTTGCAGCCTTTGATTAGTTAAAGCGTTTGTTACCTCAACACTTCATATTCCTGATATGTACCATGTACTTGTATGAGAACATATCCTGTTCTCTTTGTATTGCTTCCTTTATGTGAAATCCCTGATGTTCCTGCTAGTCCCCAAGCTTTCCTATTAAAAGCTGACCACACTAAGGAGGAGAGCACCCCATAGTCAGTTCTCTAGCTATGCTGGGAATTCTATGTGCTCTCCTCCAATAATCAGACTTGTCCTGACAGCCAGTCACTGGGAAGCTCAGTGTACTGCTGCTTCTCCTCCCCCAGCTCATATGCAGCTGAGAACAGAGGGAATGTGATCACTTATAAAAAAAGGGTAAAGGGTATTTATAATGTTTTTTTAATATCTCTACAAAAACGTTTTGCCTTTCATTTCTATTTTAAACTGAATGGGTTGTTTTACAAAGTGATCATTTACAATCACTTTAAGTCAACCGACACAGGAAGTGCTGCTAGAGGAGGATACTGGGAAGATCACCAGCCATTTTCTATCTATTCACAATGACACTGATCAGACAGTTTGGAATATCATATTTAAAGAGACCCTGTTGCCAGACCATTATTTCAACTAAAGAAAAACCTTTCCATAAGGGTATTTGTGCAATATAATGAATTTTATGATTTTTTTAATGCGTAAAAGCTTGCCTTGTGTAGACATAGAAAGCCTTAAAACTGCTGCGGGGCACCACCATATTGAATTTGATCAAATGCAAACAAACAGGGCACTGGATGTGTATTTGAAATTGGAGTCATTGAAATTGTCACTGGCACCAATTCGGTAGCACTCCACAAACCAGGGAGTTTAGATTTCAGATACTACACACATACAATAAAATGAGAGCACCAAACAAAGGTCCAAGAGTCCAAAATTATTTCACGATAAAATGGATTCACAGCAGAATAGAACCAATGCTTTTTTTGTTTGGGGAGGGTGTCACATACACCCCCCCCCCCTTTCATCGGTGCTGCACCATGCAGTAGAAGTGAAGATATTTTCATTCCTACTGCTTGGTGCAGCCCTGATAAAGGGGGGCTGTGTTTGGACCCCCAAAAACATATTGGCTGTGATCTGCTATGAACCAATTTTATCAATAAAATATATTGGACTCTTGGACCTTTTTTTTGGTGCTCTCATTGAATTGCATGGATATTCAATTTGATGTTAGCAGCACCCAGCCAACTCAGAGCTGTCCCTCAAATTACAACGTTAAAAGTTACATAGGGAGGTGAAGGGAGAAAATGCTGGGCCAATACATACAGTATGTGAACACCCACTGAAGAAGAAAAGGCTATGGTGTGTGTGACTGAGGAATGTAAAAAAAACAAAACTTTTTTTTGGGTTTACATACACATTAACAACATTTTAACACAAAGCAACAAGCCAGTCTTGGAATCTTCTGACACAAAGGCATATCTTTCTCTATGGTCATGCACTAGCTCAGGGGCAGCTTACTTACAATGACCCTGAAACAGTTAAGCTTTGGTGCTTAACATGAAGTCAGGGAGTTCAAGAATGCTCACTTCCAGAAGTTTCAAAGATATGATTCATGCTTACAATGACTTGCTATATAGTTAGGAATCCTGTACTGAGGAAATGTGGAGACTGCCATTACTAACCACTCATTCAAATGTTAAAGCAAATGTTTATTCCTTGACTGTTATACTGATCCACTGACTTAGTATATTTCAAATTATTGAGCTGGAAAATGTATGCCAGACTTCACTCTCACGTTGCTTGCTGCAAATTTTTTATGGGTCAGTCACTGAGAAATCATTGAAGCCAGGGTCAGCCAGGCAAATAACAATTTCAGAAGGTGCTCAGCGATGGTAGGCTTCATAAACCTGTTGTATCGCAAGGGTATTAAATAAGCTACAGCAGTATAATGCTGACACCAAGGAGTTCCTATACATTCTTCTAGACCAAGGGTCTCCAAGCTTTCTAAACAAAGGGCCAGTTTATTGGTTTATTGTCCTTCAGACATTGGGGGGGGGGGACTGAGTGGAAAATGCCCTATTCAGTGCCCCATCATTGGTGTAATTGGGAGGAAGAGTGCCCCATCGTTGATGTTATTGGGAGGAATAGTGTCCCATTGCTGGTGTCAGTGGAAGGAATGGTGCCTCGAGGGCTGGATAAAGCAAAGGGCTGCAGTTTGAAGACCACTGTTTTAGATGAACCTTCTATGGCATAGGTGCATCAAATCCTGGCTGCAGATAAAAGGTAGTTTTATTCCTTTCTGTTATTGCTGAGAGCCCATCTGCATGTACCTATTGACCCATCACTGTGAAGGACTACCTTAGTGGTAAACATGGATGTGTGGGACAGATAGGACAATATCTTGCCACTAAGATGCCACTACCTGCATGTTACAGGAGTCTTGAAATTTGGCTATCTGGGGTACTGGAGGTACCAAATGTTCTCCCTCACAGTGACAGCTGCTCCATTAGGGGCGCAGGGGTACTGCCCCCCAAATCCATGCACTCGGCCCCTAATCTACATGCAGGGCGCATGGATTTCAATGTGGGTTTTTTTTCCGAAGCACATGATTAGAGCCTGAGGCTCTAATAGGCTTCAAAAAGGGTGGTCTCGGGGCGCAGTATGTTATAATTCGCTAATGTCTTCCTGCTTCTCCTCCTGGCCAATCAGGAAGCGGGTCCTGAGACCCGATTTGGCCAGGGAGTCTTAGGACTCCTGGCAATTTGGGTCTCAGGACCCACTTCCTGTTCAGCCAGGAGGAGAAGCAACAACCCCGGATCTTCCCTCGGGCAAGCTGCGGGCCATGTGTAGTGAGGAGCAGCAAGTGGGGTGGAGGGGCAGCAACAGCCTCTTCTAGCTAACAGGATCCCTACTCCAGATCCAGCACCACCTCGTCATCGGCCTCCTAAGGTAAGGCCACGGATTTCCGCCTTCCCGTCCAAGGCCGCCCCCCCCCCAAAAAAAATATTGAGTAACAACCACCACTGCTCCCTATTTGTTGGCTGTGGGAATAATTTGTTATGGTTGCCTTTTGTGAACAATGCAGTTAACAAAAGATTAATAGCAGTAAAATATTTAGCAATGTAATTTTGTCTCTCTGGTCAGGCTCTGACATCTACCTAACTCCAGGGCACAAAAATAGCAACCACTGTGCCTTTTTTCTGCCTGATAATGAAGACCCTTAGCCTGGCTGTAGAAAAGGTAAAAGCTAAGGGGGGCTTTAAGGCAGTGACTTTTAACCTTTTTTTGAGTCACAGACCATGTTAAGAATCTAATGAAAGCTATGGTCCTCCTCCCCAAAAATATTCACATAGAATAACCCTTGCATGCAATGAATATATATATTGGTTTGTAGCAAGAGAGGTAAAAATAAGCCGCCCTTTGTTCTCTCTCACTCCACTGCGCCAAAGACCAGTGAAAAAACTAAATGATTGTTGTGTAAATGAATACAAGATGTGTACATATACATTATACAGTGAAAAGCTGCCACTTAAATAAATGTCTAAATTGTTCTGAATCCTAAAACTATACCTCTCACATGTGTACAGATAGAGATAGTGGCACTAATAAATATTTGTAGAGATGAGTCAAAACAGCATGATACTGGTGACACTCTGATTCTATACAAAAGACAGTGATAAAGATAGAAATATAACACCCCGTGAAAAGTGTCAGTATAAAAATAAAAACAGTACAAAAATCATAAACTGTGAAAAGTCCATGGAAGAAGTTCACATGAAAAAAATCCAGCACAACAGTAGTTTTTCAATCTTTCTATGTGATACATCTTTTACTCTTCCACCACACCACTGTGATAGTGACATCACTCCCTCTGAAGAGCGCACTCACCAGAATGTATAGCCTCCCACTCTCGTGTTTGGCGAAACAGCAATTGAACCACACCTGGGTTGCATGTGATGAACCGTGACTGCAATCAAGCCGGCTCCATATGTGAAAGACAAATGAATAAAGTGCTCCACATAACGTGATACCGTTTTAACAAATTTATTAAAATCACTCCAAGCACACTTCAATAGTTGCACTCACTTTTAAACTGAAACAAATAAGCCTTTGAACAAATCCACAGCAAACAACAGGATTGATGATCCAACAGTGCACCACGGTCACAGCGGACCTGAAGTGAAAACTGGTGTGTCTCTCACCCAACCTTCTAAGGCCCAGCAGTCCGATCGGCTTAGTCCTCTCCAGACAGCAGTGTCTAATGTCAGTGCGATGGAATGCCGTGTAACCATGCCCCAGACATGTTTCGTCGAAAAGACTTCTTCAAATGGGAGAATCCCATTCCCATCCCAAGGTTAGCTTCCATCAGGCCACTCGGTTGACTTTCTACAACTTTCTCCCATCTCCTGACTGCATCTCTGGAGCTCAGCCACAGTGATCTTTGGGTTCTTCTTTACCTCTCTCACCATGGCTCTTCTCCCCCGATAGCTCAGTTTGGCCGGACGGCCAGCTCTAGGAAGGGTTCTGGTCATCCCAAATGTCTTCCATTTAAGGATTATGGAGGCCACTGTGCTCTTAGGAACCTTAAGTGCAGCAGAATTTTTTTATAACCTTGGCCAGATCTGTGCCTTGCCACAATTCTGTCTCTGAGCTCTTCAGGCAGTTCCTTTGACCTCATGATTCTCATTTGCTCTGACATGCACTGTGAGCTGTAAGGTCTTATATAGACAGGTGTGTGGCTTTCCTAATCAAGTCCAATCAGTATAATTTTTTTTATAAATCTGCAAAAATGTCAACAATTCTGTGTTTTTCTGTCAGTATGGGGTGCTGTGTGTACATTAATGAGGAAAAAAAAAATGAACTTAAATGATTTTAGCAAATGGCTGCAATATAACAATGAGTGAAAGGGGGTCTGAATACTTTCCGCCCCCTGTGTATATGTATATGTATGTATATATATATATATATATATATATATATATATATATATATATACATGCTTTATTTTATTGAAATGCGATTACCTCAGACATACACAAAGTTTAAATAACCGACTCTAACAAAAAACACACTCCTTTTCATGCAAAAAGTAATGGCCGCTCTTTACAAAAATGAATTACAATCATCTTGTGCCAATTAAACAAAACGATTCTAATTTTGCTCAAATCTACTATTACTACTACTACTACTACTACTACTACTACTACTAGAAAATGAGAATTAGCACTTTCTGTTATGGTAAACATGGGCCTACAATGAGTCAAGAGACGCTTAGCAGTCAGTGCAATAAGCAGGGCCATGGTGCATTTTCATTAATTTCTTTCAATGGGAAAGTATTGATTGGGACAAGATTTATGTATGTGAGTGTGGGGGAGGGGGGATTGTTTATTGAATGAAATTGTTATTTTTTATCTGATCTGTTTGTTAGAACTACCAAAATATGAAAATACTAAACTCCAGCAAATTGATCAGATCCAGGCTGATTCATGGCATAGGCAAGTAAAACTTTAATTACATTTAGTGCT
The DNA here is from genome assembly GCA_037952925.1 of Lithobates clamitans. Classification (NCBI taxonomy): domain Eukaryota; kingdom Metazoa; phylum Chordata; class Amphibia; order Anura; family Ranidae; genus Lithobates; species Lithobates clamitans. The sequence continues at coordinate 3,252,062 of JBBGZY010000223.1, forward strand.
TTGCACTGCAGAATTGGAGTACTAAGTCATTTTCATACCAGCAACACCATCTGTATCTGTATTACATGTGTTCTCTATGTTTGCTTGGGTTTCTACCATGTGCCCGAATTTCCTTCAGTTCTAATTTGTTTTCCACCCAGATTAGTCCTTCTGCTCAAATTGTATGAATGCAATAGATGCATCAAGAGCCTCTTTAAACTACTGCTTGTTTGGCAGTATCACTCATCCTACCATGCATTACTGTAACACATAGTACTTTGTGTGGTGTGTTGCAGTGTCATTAATTTAGCATCCCAGTGCACAACTGCCGTATACACCAATGACCCGTACTGCAGCACACCCTGTGCATTGTGGTTTGCTGAATTATAAAAATTCTGCTGGTCCACTACTGTACATTAAAGAGGAACTTCACACTTATTGTAAATATTACACAAAAGGTACATTTAGACATGTGTAATAATGGCAATCTACAAATAGATACTTGCAGGCTTTTTATGCTTTGCATACCTCACCCCCCCCCCAAATTCTTCTTGCGGTGGCCATTTTCCTAAGAGAAGATGAATCCATCTCCCTTTATTTCCTGGAACTGTGCTTAGAACTCTACTTCTGCCTTCTGGAACATGTGACAGAAACTTCCCAGGGTGCAGCTGTGAGGCCAGGAATACATCACCAGTGGCTCACTCAAAGCAGCAAGTGAAAAACTGTAATTGTTATTAAAAGCCAAAAATGTTAACTAATGTTAACTAATGAATGCATGATGACATATCAGCATACGGACCTGCACGAGGGTGTAATTTTTAGTGGAAGGGGAAAAGGTGCTCTTTAATGGGCTACCTTACAGTGTTACTAAACCCAGAAGCCTGCATTCACTATACCTGGTCTCCCACAGTGCACAGAGCATGGAAATGCAATTATTTTAGTAAATATAAACTGCTAAATACCTTTTCTCATCAGCAGTATATAGCAGTCTTGTGACTTCTATCAGTTCCTGCTTAAAGCTTGCAGGAGGAGATTCCATACCGCACTGAGCTGTCCTATCAGGCTCTAGGACCCCTGACCCTCTGTCTGGACAGTGCTGAATGGCCCTGTGCTGATCACATGGACTCTCCCAAGAAAAAAAAAACTCTCTAGCAATACACACCAAACTGAGCATGTGCAGCCTGACTCCAAAGGCTCTGTCTTATCCGGGCTTGTTTGGAGTCAGTGAAAGAAGGGGAGGATCTGTGCATACAGGATCAAACAGCTGTTTTACACAATGCAGAGAATTAACCCCTTAGGTTCCACTGATTTTACTGTTGTGGGTTTAGTAACACTTTAATGCACATCAATGCATAAAATACTGCACATTAAGGCAGATGCTGTAATGTACATTGAGGGGGCCCTAAGGTTGCACTCACACTAGCACTTTTAACTGGTTCTGGGCATGGTTCACCCTCTTGGGCCAGTTCTTTTGTGTAGTATGAATGCTCCGAACCGTACTCAGGTTTGGTTATGTATACTGAGCTCAGAAACCACTTGGAAGTGTTGTCCCTGGGTGCAATTCACTTGTGGCCCAGAGCGGCTTTCTTCAGTGTAAGTGCAAACCGTGTCAGAGCACTGAAGTCTCCATAGAGGTCTAGAAGCACTTTCCTATAGTTCAGTGTGAATGCAGACCAGGGAAGGGGTTTAATCGATATCCGGCATGGTTCGGTCAAAGTGGTCCCAATGCGAGTTTGCCTTAAAACTGAGCTTCTTCAGGGATCATGACTAGGGTAGATCAGAGCTCACCACCAAAACCTAACCATGTGCCCCCCAGTATTTTCCAAAATCCACCTTCCTCTACTTCTTAGAAAAAAACACACAACACTTAAGTGGGGTAAAATGGCCGAAATGTGCCTTTTATTCAACATAGCCTTTATTTAAATAACAAACATAATAAATTACTTAATCCAGATTTCAATGATTTGAGATCCTTGAAGGTACCATAACGTTTGTGTCTGAGGCACCAGATAGCTGAGTTGCGACCCCAGCCTCAAAAACACTGGCTGGGAGCCTAACCCAGCTGACCTCAGCCACCCAGGGTTCTTAACACTACAAAGTCGCTATGTATTGAACCGTACCAATTTGAGGACACCATACCTCAGAAGATTCCCCACCGTTCACCCAATGACCAGATTTTAGACCTCTGTCAAGCACCCCAAATCGCAACAGCCTTACACTTGTGCGCCTCTCCACACACGAAAAGCCCGCTGTAAGCCATCCTCCAACCCAAAAAAACAAGGTCAGTACCCACAGCATTAAGGTGAATGCCATCACCTCTCAGAAACTGCCAAGTGTCGGATTCCAAATTCAAGTGTCTGATGACCAGGCCCCCACTCTGAAACAACAAACCTCCCCACCTCCTTTTTCACCTTGACCCGAGCCTTATTAAGCCTCTCCTCTGATCGGCTCCCTCGAAGACCTAATGCCCAAATCGTTGCCCCAACAGGTAAAATAAGAAAAAGGAAAACCCTGCCTGGCCACTGAGGGCATACAGCAAGTGAGGCCTGACATACAACCGGAAAGACTCCCACCTGCCGATCTGCTTAACCACGTTCTCATCCAACCCCCACCAAGATGCCTCGGTGGCCGCACCAATGCGGAAGCAATTAGATGAATAATCAAAGGGGTTAAAACCTGTCACTAACATACATTTGTGGAAAATCTGACACAAATTTAAACCTGGACAAGAAAGAACCATCCTCATGCAAAAACAGGGCTGCAACAAAAAGAACTGTTCCAAAGCAAGAATCGGACAACCCCGGAATAACTCCACCTGCACACCTTTGCCACTCTGGTCCATCTTGGAAGGTCGAATCCTAATCTGGATCGAAGCTGACGTAACTGCAAAGTTCCCCATCAGCAACTCCCCTGCCACCCTTTTGGAAGGACTGACCATTTTGCCAATGTGCAAAGCTGCGCAAAATGCCAACAAAAAGGCTGCCCTAAACAAAGTTTGTTCATAAGTTGAAGAACAAACCGACTGCAGATGGTCTAGGATAGAACTTAATATGGAGAAAGACACTGGGCGAAAAGAATCGCATGAGCGGCGGCCCTTGTGGTAACCCTTCATGGCCTGCCTGACCATGAAAGCTTTAGTAAAATACCCAACTCTACCCAATTTGAACCACAAAGCTAGGCCCACCAACATGTGATCCGAGGAAGCTGAAGCCCCCCTCGCAAAATTACAAACAACAAAATAAAGAATCATAAAAGAAATATCAACCCCAAAGTCCAACCCACCTACCTCATTCAGCAAAGAAATCCATTCCCTCCAAGCCCTGGAATAAGCCTCCCAAGTAGCGGCACTCCGGGAATCTCTCAGCGACGACTCCAATGCGATCTTCCACAGCCGCCATGGACAAGGCATCCCATGTTGCTCCGCTGCCAGTGCCAACACAAGAAACTTGTCCCACTGAAAATGAGACAAAGCATCCGCTACCTTGTTGAAAAACCCTAGGAATATGCACAGCATAGATGAAAGCATTCAATCGCAGACACAGTAAAACTAAGTGGCGCAAGAGGCACACCGCGGGTGGGGAAGAGGCCGATATGTTTTTGTGTTATTGATCGCTAATATTACTCTCATATTGTCACCGTGAAATCGCTCTTTCTTGTTTCAAAAGGCATCACCCCAAATTTCAACCACCAGGACTATTAGAGACAGTTCCAAAAGTACCAGGTTCCTTAACAAACAAGCCGAACGCCATTCGTCTGGCCACCGTTCCGCACTCCAGTGCCCCTGAAAGTATGCCCCATAGCCAATAAAGACAGGGGCATCCATAAACAGGACCAAATCCGCTTTGCTAACAGGACCCATCATCCAAGCGATCAACCATTATAGGACTCCAAAAAGCCTGGAGCTCCATGGTCAGACAAATGTAGTGCCTCGGGGCACTAACGCCTGAAGTAGCCAAGGACAACCCGCGGCAAAAAATCCTGCCCATAGGAATAATCCTACAACTCACGCAGCTGAATCTTCCAACCACCGGATGCATCGCCAACCTCCCTCTGCAGTGCTGCCAATTTATCCCAGGGCAATCGGCATATCATGGCCACCAAATCAATTGTAATGCCAAGGAAAACCAGTTCCGTTGCCAGGCCTTCTATCTTGTCAGGGGCCAAAGGAATGCCAAAACAGTCCGCTATGTATGTAAAGTCCCCAGCAGAACCGCACAAGTGCTAGAATCCAACGGTCCAATGCAAAGAAAGTCATCCAGATAATGGATGATGGAGTTTAGTCCTGACACATCCCGCAAGACCCACTCTATGAATGAACCAAAAGTTTCGAACAGGGCACACGAAAAGGAACAGCCCAACGGTAGACAACAATCAATAAAATATGAACCTTGCCACTGACAACCCAAAAATTGGACACTGCGGATGAACCAGAAGCAGACGAAAAGCCACCACGTCAGTCTTGGCCAGCAGTGAACCGCGACCATACTTGGGTACCCAGGAGTAGGGATGAGCCGAACACCCCCCGGTTCGGTTCGCACCAGAACCTGCGAACGGACCGAAAGTTCACACGAACATTAGAACCCCATTGACATCTATGGGACTCGAACGTTCGAAATCAAAAGTGCTCATTTTAAAGGCTAATTTGCATGGTATTGTCCTAAAAAGGGTTTGGGGACCCGGGTCCTACCCCAGGGGACATGTATCAATGCAAAAAAAACTTTTAAAAACGGCCGTTTTTTCGGGAGCAGTGATTTTAATGATGCTTAAAGTAAAAAAAAAAGTGAAATATTCCTTTAAATATCATACCTGGGGGGTGTCTATAGTATGCCTGTAAAGTGGCGCGGGGTTCCCGTGTTTAGAACAGTCCCTGCACCAAATGTCATTTTCAAAGGAAAAAATCTCATTTAAAACTGCTTGCGGGTTTAATGTAATGTCCGGTCCTGGCAATATGGATGAAAATCAGTGAGACAAACGGCATGGGTACCCCCCAGTCCATTACCAGGCCCTTTGGGTCTTGTATGGATATTAAGGGGAACCGCGCACCCAAATTAAAATAAGGAAAGGTGTGGGGCCACCAGGCCCTATATACTCTGAACAGCAGTATACAGGCGGTGCAAACAAGACAGGAACTGTAGGTTTGTTGTTAAGTAGAATCTGTTTGTCATTTTGAATGGGTACATTTTTAACGTGTTTAGCTCCAGCCAAAAAATCTTTTTTTAGCTTTTTGGAAAACATAGGGAAGGGTTATCACCCCTGTGACATTTTTTTTGCTGTCTTTCCTCCTCTTTAGAAGATTTCACCTCACTTTTTGTCCCAATGACAAATGCTTTTTGAGAATTTGGGTTTTTTTGTGGAACAAGGATTGGAAAGCATCAGTGGAAAGGAGAAATGTTTTTCCGATATTAACTCTTACAGGAGAGAATTTCCCTTCCTAGGGGTAGATTTCATGTCACTTCGTGTTGTCTCCTTACATTTGCAAGTAGGAGTCGTTTGTAAGTTAGATGTTTGAAAGTAGGGGCCTGCTCTATATACTCAGCAGAAATTTGGGCCTTAGGTGTTTTTGTGGCCACAACACTGCAAGCCCTCACAGGGCCCTGCTGTAAAATATTAGATCAAGAATTGTAATTACATGCCCCTGTTGAACAGGGGCAGAAAAACTGGGCCTTTGGTGGTGGTGGTGGTGGTGCCACAACACTGTAAGTCCTCACTCGCTCTTGGTGGGTGCAGAAATGGGCCCTGCTGTGAAATATTAGATCAAGAATTGTAATTACATGCCCCTATTGAACAGGGGCAGAAAAATTGGGCCTTTGGTGGTGGTGGTGGTGGTGGTGCTGGTGCCACAACACTGCAACCCCTCACAGACACTCTAGTTGGAACGCAGGAACGAGCCCTGCTGCAAAGTATTGCATCAAAAATTGTAATTGCACGCCCCTGTTAAACAGGGGCAGAAAAATTGGGCCTTAGGCACTGGTGCTGGTGCCACAACACTGCAACCCCTCACAGACACTCTAGTTGGAATGCAGGAACGAGCCCTGCTGCAAAGTATTGCATCAAAAATTGTAATTACACGCCCCTGTTAAACAGGGGCAGAAAAATTGGGCCTTAGGCACTGGTGGTGGCGCCCAAAACCAAAAATGTTCTTACAAGCTATCAGCGTGATGATTGAGGAGGAAGAGGATAATTACTCAGGGATAGTCACTCAGCATCAGCATAGGCAGTCTTTGAAGGGATCTGAGATTTCAAAAAAAATTATTCGGTTACATCAGCATCGGGTGCTTAGTAGCTGGTGGTGATCCAAGACTGATTCATTTTTATGAAGGTCAGTCGATCGACCGAGTCGGTGGACAGACGCACCCTGTGATCGGTTACCACGCCTCCAGCAGCACTGAATGTGCGTTCCGAAAGAACGCTGGATGCAGGACAGGCCAGTAGCTCAATTGCATACTGTGCATGCTCTGGCCAGTGATCCATCCTCAAGACCCAGTAACCCAGAGGATTTTCGGTGGGGAAGGTGTCCAAGTCTGATCTTGCCCCTAGGTATTCCTGCACCATGTAAAACAGATGCTGGCGATGGTTGCTGGAACCGATCATACCTTGTCTGAACGCATCGGTCAGACGGCCACCTTCTCCACCGCTCCTTCTTTGACTGACCGAAGCCTCAGCAACACGTTGTCCAGAAACAGGAGTTTGTAACCTCCCAGTCTCTGGGAACGCGTTGCACAGACCTTTCTGCAAGGCCTCCCGAAGATGTTTCATCCTCTGCTCCCTCTGCGATGGCAAGATAAGGTCCGCAACCTTACCCTTGTAACGTGGATCAAGGAGGGTTGCCAGCCAGTATTGGTCCTGCTCCTTGATACCACGAATACGAGGATCCTTACGCAGGCTTTGCAGGATCGGGGAGGCCATGTAGCGTAGGTTTGCTGGGGCATTCGGTTCGGAGTCCTTTGGGTCACTAAGGGCGACAGGGTCCGCAGCCGCCTCCTCCCAGCCACGTATAAGTCCATGTGTTTCTTGGGACTGATCCCTTAAAGACTGCTGCTGATGCTGAGTGCCAGGCTCCACCTCCATACTGACACAATCTTCCTCCTCCTCCTCCTCCTCCTCCTCTTCCTGTGTGATCGGCGGGCATGCAGGAACACTGTCTGGATAAAGGGGGCCTTGAGAGCTAAGGAAGTCCTCCTCTTCCTGCCTCTGTTCTGCCTCAAGTGCCCTGTCCATTATTCCACACAGCATGTGCTCCAACAGGTGGACAAGGGGGACAGTGTCACTGATGCATGCACTGTCACTGCTCACCATCCTCGTGGCCTCCTCAAATGGTGACAGGACAGTGCATGCATCCCTGACCATGGCCCACTGGCGTGGGGAAAAAAAAACAAGCTCCACTGACCCTGTCCTGGTGCCATAGTCGCACAGGTACTCATTGATGGCCCTCTGCTGCATGTGCAGCCGCTGCAGCATGGCCAACGTTGAGTTCCACCTGGTGGGCATGTCACAGATTAGGCGGTTCTTGGGCAGGTTAAACTCCTTTTGGAGGTCAGCCAGCCGAGCACTGGCATTATATGACCGGCGGAAATGCACACAGACTTTCCTGGCCTGCCTCAGGACATCCTGTAAGCCTGGGTACCTGCCCAAGAACCGCTGCACCACCAAGTTAAGGACGTGAGCCAAACAGGGCACATGGGTCATTTGTCCCTGTCGGAGGGCAGAGAGGAGGTTGGTGCCATTGTCGCAAACCACCATTCCTGCCTTAAGTTGGCGTGGCGTCAACCACCTCTGAACCTGCCCCTGCAGAGCTGACAGAACCTCTGCCCCAGTGTGGCTCCTGTCCCCCAAGCACACCAGCTCAAGCACCGCATGGCATCTTTTGGCCTGCGTACTTGCATAGCCCCTTCAACGGCTACGGAGCACTGCTGGTTCCGAGGACAAAGCACAGGAAGAGGCCATGGAGGAAGAAGAAGAGGAGGGGGTGGAGGAGAGAGGTGTGTCACAATCATTAGCATTTTGGAGGCGTGGTGGCGGAACAACCTCCAACACTACTGCACCTTGTCCTGCATCCTTCCCAGCTGCCAGCAGAGTCACCCAATGCGCCATGAAACTTAGGTAAGGTCCCTGTCCATGCCTGCTGGACCATGAGTCAGCGGTAATATGCACCTTACCGCTGACCGCCCTGTCCAACGAGGCATGGACATTGCCTTCCACATGCCGGTAGAGAGCCGGAATCGCCTTCCGTGAGAAAAAGTGGCGTTTGGGTACTTGCCACTGAGGAACCGCACATTCCACAAACTCACGGAAGGGGACAGAGTCTACCAACTGAAAAGGCAGCAGTTGAAGTGCTAGCAATTTTGCCAAGCTAGCATTCAACCGCTGCGCATGTGGATGGCTGGGAGCAAACTTCTTTCGGCGGTGCAGCAGCTGGGGCAGGGAAATTTGCCTGGTACAATCTGACGTCGGTGTACCAAAAGCAGATTGCCCACAAGTACTTGGCTGTGACACACCTAATTCTACACCTTCATTCCTCTCAGTGCAGGTCTCAGAGAGGACTGAAGGTATAGTGGGGTTGGAGATCTAAGCTGATGAGGAGCAAGGAGAGGTCCTCTTTGTTCTTTGGTGTGGGTCTTTTAGATACGCTTGCCAACGAACTGCATGGCAGGTCAACATATGTCTGGTCAAGCATGTGGTACCCAAGCGGGAGATGTTTTGGCCACGCGAGATACGCTTGAGACATATGTTGCAAATAGCAGCGGTGCGATCTGATGCACTCGTCTCAAAAAAGGCCCACACCAAAGAACTTTTTGAATAACGTGCAGAGACTGCAGCGCCCTGCACATGTGGAGCTTTGGGGTGTGATGCAGTCAATGTGCTGCCTCGTTGGTGATGTGCCGCCTCCTCCTCCTCTTCCTCTCTCCTATCAGGCACCCACGTTGAGTCAGTGACCTCATCATCCCCTCCCTCCTCATCACTGGAGCAAACCTGGCAGTATGCTGCAGCAGGGGGAGCATGACTGCCAGATTGCTGTCCTTCTTGGGCACCCCCTCTGTCCGTGCTCATGTTACTGCCTTCATCGAGCTCAGTATCATCATCAGAGCCTTCCAAACGCTGGGCATCCTCCTGGAGCATGCACCCAACACTGTGGTCAAACAGTTCGAGGGACTCCTCAGGAGGACATGGTGGGGCTAGGGAAGGAGTCACTGATGACATTGAGCCGAGGGAAGAGGCCGCTGCTTTGCCAGACAAAGTACCCTGGGCATGGGTGAGAGAGGATGAGGAGGATAAGGACGGCTTGGTCATCCACTCGACCAAGTCTTCCGCATGTTGCGGCTCAACACGGCCAGCTGCCGAAAAAAAGGCCAAGCGTGTCCCACGGCCACGTGCTGATGAGGATGCACCGTCTACACGACCAGCACTAGACACAGAGCCTACTTGCCCTCTCTTATTGGCTTGTGACTGTCTGCCTCTCCTTCTTGGCCTTCCAGACATACTAATGGCCTGTAGCTGCACTAAGCTGGGATATATATATATATATATATAATATATATATATATATATATATATATATATATATATATATGTACTGATACTGCAGCTAGCAAAATCAACTGCCTGCCTGTAGTATGAGAACACCACCAACCTTCTACAGGTAGCTTTAGCTGAACACTGTGCAGAGCTCGCAAAAAACTAACTTGTAGAATTAGCTGAACACTGTGAGGTGGACGCACCACACTAACTTGTAGTTTTAGCTGAACACTGTGAGCAGGACGCACTGCACTAACTTGTAGCTTTAGATGAACACTGTGCAGAGGTCTCACTACACCAACTTGTAGGTTTAGCTGAACACTGTGAGCAGGACGCACAGCACTAACTTGTAGTTTTAGCTGAACACTGTGAGCAGGACTCACTGCACTAACTTGTAGCTTTAGATGAACACTGTGCAGTGGTCTCACTACACCAACTTGTAGGTTTAGCTGAACACTGTGAGCAGGATGCACAGCACTAACTTGTAGTTTTATCTGAACACTGTGAGCAGGACGCACTGCACTAACTTGTAGCTTGAGATGAACACTGTGCAGAGGTCTCACTACACCAACTTGTAGGTTTAGCTGAACACTGTGAGCAGGACGCACAGCACTAACTTGTAATTTTAGCTGAACACTGTGAGCAGGACGCACTGCACTAACTTGTAGCTTTAGATGAACACTGTGCAGAGGTCTCACTACACCAACTTGTAGTTTTAGCTGAACACTGTGAGCAGGACGCACTGCACTAACTGTAAATAGTCTAGTTGCCTGACTGTGGTACTAATAGGATCAAAAGAACACCAGCAATTTTATTGAGGTAGCTGTAAATACTGTAACAAGACAAGCCTGCTTGTCAGTAAGAAGATAACAGGAACGGATCTAGCTGAACACTGTGAGCAGGACGCACTGCACCAACTTGTAGCTTTAGATGAACACTGTGCAGAGGTCTCACTACACCAAATTGTAGGTTTAGCTGAACACTGTGAGCAGGACGCACCCCACTAACTTGTAGGTTTAGCTGAACACCGTGAGCAGGACGCACCTCACTAACTTGTAGGTTTAGCTGAACACTGTGAGCAGGATGCACCCCACTAACTTGTAGTTTTAGCTGAACACTGTGAGCAGGACGCACCGCACTAACTTGTAGGTTTAGCTGAACACTGTGAGGTGGACGCACCACACTAACTTGTAGGTTTAGCTGAACACTGTGAGCAGGACCCACCCCACTAACTTGTAGGTTTAGCTGAACACTGTCAGCAGGATGCACTGCACTAACTGTAAATAGTCTAGCTGCCTGACTGTGGTACTAATAGGATCAAAAAAACACCAGTAATTTTCTTCAGGTAGCTGTATATACTGTAACAAGACAAGCCTGCCTGTCAGTAGGAAGATAACAGGAACGGATCTAGCTGAACACTGTGAGCAGGACGCACTGCACGAACTGTAAATAGTCTAGCTGCCTGACTGTGGTACTAATAGGATCAAAAGAACACCAGTAATTTTCTTCAGGTAGCTGTAAATACTGTAACAAGACAAGCCTGCCTATCAGTAGGAAGATAACAGGAACGGATCTAGCTAAACTGAATACAGTGTATATATATATATGCAACACCTGGGATGCATATATATACACAATACACTGTAAGTGCAGCTAAACTGACTGACTGTTCTGCCTAATCTATCTAACTCAAATTAAATGTTACTGTCTGTCTCTCTCTCTCAATGAACGCCGGAACACACACTACACAGGGCCGCCGTGCAGGCGGCCTTATATAGTGTGGGGCGTGTACTAAATCCCCTGAGCCATAATTGGCCAAAGTCTCCTTGGCTTTGGCCAATTACGGCTCTCTGTTCAGACGGCGCTGTGATTGGCCAAGCATGCGGGTCATAGTGCATGCTTGGCCAATCATCAGCCAGCAATGCACTGCGATGCCGCAGTGAATTATGGGCCGTGACGCGCCACACGAATTTGGCGCAAACGGCCCATATCGTTCGCAATTCGGCGAACGGGCGAACAGACGATGTTCGAGTCGAACATGGGTTCGACTCGAACACGAAGCTCATCCCTACCCAGGAGGCAGCTGCATCAAATGATGTATAGATAACAGGCCTGCTGGTCAATACCATTGTTAACAGAGCCACCCTTAGGATAGGTAAGATTAGTGAAGGGACCCGGAATTTACCGGGTCCCTTCTTCGTGACCACCCCTAAAGAGGACACAACAAAGGAGAGGAAAAGGGGCCAGTCATCCAACCCAGAGAAACTTCCTTAGAAAACTTCTCCGAGACCACGTACGGGTGAAGGAATGCAGAATGTAACTTGTTTGATAACCTATTTAGAAAAGGAACCATCCTTTCCATTCTCACCGGAGTCCTCCCTTTTTCCAGACGTATCCCTTGTGCATCCTTTTTCCTGTTTAAAACAGTGGGCAAGCGAATGACTGTCACCGCAGTCTAAACATTCGTGTTTAAAATGACAGGTACAGCCAAAGTGACAGGAACGTTAAACTGTCAACACACCCCCTTCTTCCTAGATGCCGACGGACCTGAGGTAGAGGTGTCTCCAGCCCCCCTGGAAAAAACTGATTCCCAGCCCTGGCAGAAGTCATCAACCTCATCCAGAGGCTGATATCCTTGTGATCCCAGAAGATCTAACAGCTTTTTGCTGATGGAACTGCTCATCATATCGGAGCCACCCCATACCACCACAAACTCTATTGGCCTCCCCAATAGCGTCCAGGTAACAAAAAAGTGACAAACAAGTTTCAGGCGCTTTTTCACCAATAACACTAGCCAAAATTGCAAAAGCTTGCAACCAATTGGCAAATGTACATGGGATAAGGCGGTATTTCCTCTTCTCCTCCTCCTCCTTCTTCTTACTCTCATCAGGCTTTACCCTGTACAGATTAAATTTCTCTAGCGGAAGTAGTGAAAGTATCTCCACATACTCCCCTTTCCAAATCTTGTCATGCACTTCCTGTTTAAGGTAAGCGCCAAGGGGTCCCTCGAGGCACACATATAGCTTGCATTTCACTGAGTCCACCAACCTTACTTTGTCTGTCTCCTCATCCCTGTCCTTTGACTTCTCCACCACAGGTGCCACAATCCCTAATGCCTCATCCTCAGTCTGCGTCCCAGCCACAGAACCTGACTGCACCACCGGGAGGGTGGACTCCACACGCCAACTTCTCAGGTCTCCACGGCGGATCCACCCATCTTCACTGGTGCAACTGCACACACCGAACCACCGTCTAAACTGTGCAAAAGCTCCCTCAAGCTGGAAAAAACAGTGCTATGAAGCAAACCAGTCGACGTTCCCACACCCCCTGACCACCGTGACCCCTGCTAGAGCAATGACAGAAGGAGACAGAAAGAGAAGTAAAGCATTAGGACACTTACCAGGCTGCGCAGGGCCGGGGGCCTCCCAGACTCAGATCCAGACTCCCTCAACTCCTGGATGTCCTCCCCCAGCTCCCTGTCCTCAGAGCTGCTGACCTCCCCTTCCAACCGGATCTCTTCAGGAGCAGGGACCAACACTCTCTGGACAGCAGACCTTCCCCTTCCTCTAGCCACAGCAGTCAATACCTGCTGAGCTGACAGGTCTCTGTGCTGCGGTGTCCTCTGAGCCGCACTGAACCTCCTCCTTCCTCTGATGTTATCCATGCGTGACCCGCCATCCTCTGATCCCCCCCCCGGGCCCCAGCCATGACCAGGAGGTGTTTGACCTGGGCAGACATGCTCACCAACCCACGCTGCTCCTCCCGACCAAGATGAGGGCCGCCGGCCGCACCCAGTCTGGACCTCCGAGAACATGGCTGGGCAGGTCCTGGCTGAGGGGGATGCTACCGGACCCCTTGCAGTGAGTCTGAAAGCTGGCTCTGCACCCGTGCAGAGCCTCAGACATCTGCTGCAGCACTATGTTGAGCTAATAATTGTTCAATCTCACTCATGTTTTCCACAAGGTGAGGAAACGCAGATGAAGGCTACATGCTGATGTTCATCTACCAATTTCTGCTCTGCAACTGCACTGACCACTCCAACTGCACTGACCACTCCAGCAACTATACTTTCTAGCTCTTCCCCATCACCCCGTCTACTCGGGCCAATCAGGTAAGAGTCTGTGCTAGCCATACCACTCTGAATTTTTTAACCCCTTATGCCTGGTTACCCTTCCACCCTGTCATGTATGCCCTCCGCTGAATTTGTTCCTTCTCAGCTCCAGGCATGTCTGGACTGATGTAAATGGTGGTGACTAGGAGAATTATTATATAAAAGTGACAGTAATTATGAATAAATAATAATATATCCATCAACTAAAATAGCTTTATGTGGCAGTCCTTGCAGACTGTATTGGAACAATGGACATGTTGTGCATGCAATATGTCATTCAAACAATAGCATCTTTGTATTGCAGGAAATCCATATTTCTCTTTTGTTACAATAGAAATATAGTGCGTAACAGAAGACCTTTTTTGGTATGTTTGGCACAATAACAACATTGTATAAATAAGAAGCCCACTGCAGCTTTTGTGGTAAAAAAATGAAACACTGTAGAAGAATGTCTGTTCTAGGGTGCCTACCAGCACTTTTGTACAATTTGCAGGGTCATCTTGTTGTCTGGGCATGTTTTAATTGCATATGATGTCACTGCTGGGGGAACTGAATCATGTTTGTAAGGAAATGCACAAATTTTATCATAGGCCACATTTTTTTTTTGAAACACAAAGCCCATAGAAATATTTCTAGGACAAGAAACACACAGGACAAGAAAAGTGTTACTGTCTAAAATGTCAATACAAAGTCATTAACATGAACAAAAAACATCGAAGGGTTCGAGATGTGAACAACAAGATTTAACAAGAGATTATTTTCAAAATAATTCAACCAAAACACAGGGGATACATTGTGAAGGAAGGGGATTGTTAGGTGAGGAGGAACTCAAGGAGACTCTGCAATAAAGTTATATTTTACTATACCTTTAGAAAACTACCGTTTTACTACAATTATTATGTTCAGCCCAGGACAAATGATGGCTCTTATATTCCGGGATCAATTTCTCCGCTTATGCTGACTCAAAACATTTTGACTAATGTTCACAACAGAAACATAAAAAATATAAAATTGAGATTTCTCAATAGCTTATTTGCAGAAGGAACTTTACTGAGGCATACCATTTCTTTTTTATATTCATACCTAAAGTGGTTGTCCTCACAAAAAACCTCCTATGACAGGTTCTCTTTTGGGCAATAGTAATGGCAGTGTGTTTGTTTTTTAGCAATATAATCTCTAAATACCTTTTCCCAGCAGTGCTTCTGTGCAGTTACATGGTTTTCTCAGGTCTTACTCCCAAGCAGAGGGACTCAGATGGGAGGGGCTCACATTCCTCTGCTGGTTTAGTTTCAGTTTCAGGAGGGGAGGGGCTTTCCACAGACCATGGAAATGACAGGAAGGGAGGTGGAAAGAGGGATATACAGAGGCTGCAGAAAGAGCAGGATGATGGAAACTCAGTTTACTAACAGGAACCCAGGAACAGGCAGCATCAACCAGGTATTATACTACTGTATATAGAATAGGATAAATAACATTGTAAAAAAATACTAGCACAAAAATAATGAAGGAAGGATCAAAGGTAGGAAGGAAAGATTGGTCAATCGATCGCAGGAAGCAAAGGTTGATTAATAACAGGAAGTAAAGGTTGATTGAAAGAAGGATCAATTGATCACTCAAAGGCAGGTTCGATCAATCGCAGGAAGGATTGGTCGATCGATCTCAGGAAGGATCAGCTGATTGATCGCAGGAAACATTGGTCGATCGCAAAAACGATCAAAGTATCGAAGGTTCAATCGACCACAGAAAGTATCGGTCGATTGAAAGAAGGATCAGTCAGTCGATCACAGGAAGGATCAGTCAATCAATCGCAGGAAGCGTTGGTCAGTGGAAAAAACAATCAAAGTATTGGCTGATCGGAGGAAGGATCAATCGATCACAGAAAGCATTGGTCGATCGAAAGAAGGATCAGCCAGGCAATTGCAGGAAGGTTCAAAGTAAGGAAGTATCGGTCGATCGATCGCAGGATGGATTGGTCAATCAATCGCAGGAAGCAAAGATCGATCTATCGCAGGAAGGATCAAAGTAAGAAAGGATTGGTCGGTTGATCAAGGGAAGGATTGGTCGAAGGAAGGATCGGTTGGTCAAGTGACACCATTTTATTTATTTATGCAGCCATTTGCTAAAATCATTTCAGTTCATTTTTTTCCTCATTAATGTACACACAGCACCACATATTGACAGAAAAACACAGAATTGTTGACATTTGTGCAGATTTATTAAAAAAAGAAAAACTGAAATATCACATGGTCCTAAGTATTCAGACCCTTTGCTGTGACACTCATATATTTAAATCAGGTGCTGTCCATTTCTTCTGATCATCCTTGAGATGGTTTTACGCCTTCATTTGAGTCCAACAGTGTTTGATTATACTGATTGGTAGGGATGAGCCGAACACCCCCCTGTTCGGTTCGCACCAGAACATGCGAACAGGAAAAAATTCGTTCGAACACGCGAACGCCGTTAAAGTCTATGGGACACGAACATGAATAATCAAAAGTGCTAATTTTAAAGGCTAATATGCAAGTTATTGTCATAAAAAGTGTTTGGGGACCCGGGTCCTCCCCCAGGGGACATGAATCAATGCAAAAAAAAGTTTTAAAAACGGCCGTTTTTTCAGGAGCAGTGATTTTAATAATGCTTAAAGTCAAACAATAAAAGTGTAATATCCCTTTAAATTTCGTACCTGGGGGGTGTCTATAGTATGCCTGTAAAGGGGCGCATGTTTCCTGTGTTTAGAACAGTCTGACAGCAAAATGACATTTGGAAGGAAAAAACTCATTTAAAACTAGCCGCGGCTATTGCATTGCCGACAATACACATAGAAGTTCATTGATAAAAACGGCATGGGAATTCCCCACAGGGGAACCCCGAACCAAAATAAAAAAAAAAAAATGATGTGGGGGTCCCCCTAAATTCCATACAAGGCCCTTCAGGTCTGGTATGGATATTAAGGGGAACCCCAGCCAAAATTGAAAAAAAAAATTGACGTGGGGTTCCCCCTAAATTCCATACCAGACCCTTCAGGTCTGGTATGGATTTTAAGGGGAACCCCGCGCCAAAAAAAAAAAAAAAAACGGCGTGGGGTCCCCCTAAAAATCCATACCAGACCCTTATCCGAGCACGCAACCTGGCAGGCCGCAGGAAAAGAGGGGGGGACGAGAGTGCGGCCCCCCCCCCCTCCTGAACCGTACCAGGCCACATGCCCTCAACATTGGGAGGGTGCTTTGGGGTAGCCCCCCAAAACACCTTGTCCCCATGTTGATGAGGACAAGGGCCTCATCCTCACAACCCTGGCCGGTGGTTGTGAGGGTCTGCGGGCGGGGGGCTTATCGGAATCTGGAAGCCCCCTTTAACAAGGGGACCCCCAGATCCCGGCCCCCCCCCTGTGTGAAATGGTAAGGGGGTACTTACCCCTACCATTTCACTAAAAAACTGTCAAAAATGTTAAAAATGACAAGAGACAGTTTTTGACAATTCCTTTATTTAAATGCTTCTTCTTTCTTCTTTCTTCCTTCATCTTCTTCTGGTTCTTCTGGCTCTTCTGGTTCTTCCTCCGGCGTTCTCGTCCAGCATCTTCTCCGCGGCGTCTTCTATCTTCTTCTCCTCGGGCCGCTCCGCACCCATGAGGGGGGAGGCTCCCGCTCTTCTCTTCATCTTCTTCTCTTCTTCATCTTCTTCTTCATCTTCTTCTTCTTCTTCTTCTTCCTTCTTCTCTTCTTCCTGTCTTCTCCGGGCCGCTCCGCAGCCATGCTGGCATGGTGGGAGGCTCCCGCTGTGTGACGGCGTCTCTTCGTCTGACGGTTCTTAAATAACGGGGGGCGGGGCCATCCGGTGACCCCGCCCCCCTCTGACGCACGGTGACTTGAGGGACTTCCCTGTGACGTCACGGGGAATGCCACAGGGAAGTCCCGTCATGTCACCGTGCGTCAGAGGGGGGCGGGGTCACCGGATGGCCCCGCCCCCCGTTATTTAAGAACCGTCAGACGAAGAGACGCCGTCACACAGCGGGAGCCTCCCTCCATGCCACAGCATGGATTGCGGAGCGGCCCGCAGAAGACAGGAAGAAGAGAAGAAGAGAAGAAGAGAAGAAGGAAGAAGAAGAAGAAGATGAAGAAGAAGATGAAGAAGAGAAGAAGATGAAGAGAAGAGCGGGAGCCTCCCCCCCTCATGCCATGGGTGCGGAGCGGCCCGAGGAGAAGAAGATAGAAGACGCCGCGGAGAAGATGCTGGACGAGAACGCCGGAGGAAGAACCAGAAGAGCCAGAAGAACCAGAAGAAGATGAAGGAAGAAAGAAGAAAGAAGAAGCATTTAAATAAAGGAATTGTCAAAAACTGTCTCTTGTCATTTTTAACATTTTTGACAGTTTTTTAGTGAAATGGTAGGGGTAAGTACCCCCTTACCATTTCACACAGGGGGGGGGCCGGGATCTGGGGGTCCCCTTGTTAAAGGGGGCTTCCAGATTCCGATAAGCCCCCCGCCCGCAGACCCTCACAACCACCGGCCAGGGTTGTGAGGATGAGGCCCTTGTCCTCATCAACATGGGGACAAGGTGTTTTGGGGGGCTACCCCAAAGCACCCTCCCAATGTTGAGGGCATGTGGCCTGGTACGGTTCAGGAGGGGGGGGGGGCCGCACTCTCGTCCCCCCCTCTTTTCCTGCGGCCTGCCAGGTTGCGTGCTCGGATAAGGGTCTGGTATGGATTTTTAGGGGGACCCCACGCCGTTTTTTTTTTTTTTTTTGGCGCGGGGTTCCCCTTAAAATCCATACCAGACCTGAAGGGTCTGGTATGGAATTTAGGGGGAACCCCACGTCAATTTTTTTTTCAATTTTGGCTGGGGTTCCCCTTAATATCCATACCAGACCTGAAGGGCCTTGTATGGAATTTAGGGGGACCCCCACATCATTTTTTTTTTTTTATTTTGGTTCGGGGTTCCCCTGTGGGGAATTCCCATGCCGTTTTTATCAATGAACTTCTATGTGTATTGTCGGCAATGCAATAGCCGCGGCTAGTTTTAAATGAGTTTTTTCCTTCCAAATGTCATTTTGCTGTCAGACTGTTCTAAACACAGGAAACATGCGCCCCTTTACAGGCATACTATAGACACCCCCCAGGTACGAAATTTAAAGGGATATTACACTTTTATTGTTTGACTTTAAGCATTAATAAAATCACTGCTCCTGAAAAAACGACCGTTTTTAAAACTTTTTTTTGCATTGATCCATGTCCCCTGGGGCAGGACCCGGGTCCCCAAACACTTTTTATGACAATAACTTGCATATAAGCCTTTAAAATTAGCACTTTTGATTTCTCCCATAGACTTTTAAAGGGTGTTCCGCGGCATTCGAATTTGCCGCGAACACCCCAAATTGTTCGCTGTTCGGCGAACTTGCGAACAGCCAATGTTCGAGTAGAACATGAGTTCGACTCGAACTCGAAGCTCATCCCTACTGATTGGACTTGATTAGGAAAGCCACACACCTGTCTATATAAGACCTTACAGCTCACAGTGCATGTCAGAGCAAATGAAAATCATGAGGTCAAAGGAACTGCCTGAAGAGTGCAGAGACAGAATTGTAGCAAGGCACAGATCTAGCCAAGGTTACAAAAAATTTCTGCTGCACTTAATGTTCCTAAGAGCACAGTGGCCTCCATAATCCTTAAATGGAAGATGTTTGGGACAACCAGAACCCTTCCTAGAGCTGGACATCCGGCCAAACTGAGCTATCGGGGGAGAAGAGCCTTGGTGAGAGAGGTAAAGAAGAACCCAAAGATCACTGTGGCTGAGCTCCAGAGATGCAGTTGGGAGATGGGAGAAAGTTGTAGAAAGTCAACCATCACTGCAGCCCTCCACCAGTCGGGGCTTTATGGCAGAGTGGCCCGACGGAAGCCTCTCCTCAGTGCAAGACACATGAAAGCCCGCATGGAGTTTGCTAAAAAACACCTGAAGGACTCCAAGTTGGTAAGAAATAAGATTCTTTGGTCTGATGACACCAAGATAGAACTTTTTGGCCTTAATTCTAAGCATTATGTTTGGAGAAAACCAGGCACTGCTCATTACCTGTCCAATACAGTCCCAACAGTGAAGCATGTCGGTGGCAGCATCATGCTGTGGGGGTGTTTTTCAGCTGCAGGGACAGGACGACTGGTTGCAATAATGCACTGCGACTTCGCAGTGCATTGCTGTCTGATGATTGGCCAAGCATGCACTATGACCCGCATGCTTTGGCCAATCACAGCGCCATCAGCAAAGAGAGCCATAATTGGCCAAAGGCAAGGTGGCTCCTGGGGCAGGACCCGCGTCCCCAACCACTTTTTAGGATAATAACTTGCATATTAGCCTTTAAAATTCGCACTTTTGATTTTTCACATTCGGGTCCCATAGGCTCGAATGTTCGTGTGAACTATCAGTCCGCTAGCATGTTCTGCCACGAACCGAACCGGGGGGTGTTCGGCTCATCCCTACACATGAATATGCTTTGATCTAAACCATTCCATTGTAGTTCTGGCTGTATGTTTAGGGTCGTTGTCCTGCTGAATGGTGAACCTCCACCCCAGTCTCAAGTCTTCTGCAAACTCTAATGTTCTGTACACACGGGCAGGCTTTTCGGCAACAAAGGTCCGACAGTCTTTCCGACTGACTTTTGATGGACTTCCGAACGGACTTGCCTACAAACGATCACACCAAAGTCCGATGGATTCATACGTGAGGACGTACGACAGGACTTAAATAAGGAAGTTGATAGCCAGTAGCCAATAGCTGCCCTAGCGTTGGTTTTCGTCCATTGGACTAGCATACAGACGAGCAGATTTTTTGACCGGATTCAAGTCCATCGGACAAATTTGAAACATGTTCCAAATCTAAAGTCCATCAGATTTTCGAGCGAAAAAGTTCGCTGCAGGTCCGATGGAGCCCACACACGGTCAGATTGTCCGCCGGATTCGGTCCGTCGGACCAGTCCGGTCGAAAAGTCTGCTCGTGTGTACACAGCAGGTTTTCTTCTAAGATTACCCTGTATTTGGCTCCATGCATCTTCCCATCAACTTTGACCAGCTTCCCTGCCCCCACTGAAGAAAAGCATCCCCACAACATGATGCTGCCACCACCATGTTTCACGGTGGGGATGGTGTGTTCAGGGTGATGTGCAGTGTTAGTTTTCTGCCACACATAGCATTTTGTTTTTAGACCAAAAAGTTAAATTTTGGTCTCATCTGACCAGAGCACCTTCTTCCACATGTTTGCTGTGTCCACCACATGGCTTCTCACAAACTGCAAACGGGACTTCTTATGGTTTTCTTTCAACAATGGCTTTCTTCTTGCCACTCTTCCATGAAGACCAGATTTGTGGAAGGCATGACTAATAGTTGTCCTGTAGACAGATTCTCCCACCTGAGCTGTGGATCTCTGTAGCTCCTCCAGAGATACTATGGGCGTTTTGGCTGCTTCTCTGATGAATGCTCTCCTTGCCTGGTCTGTCAGTTTAGGTGGATGGACATACCTTGGTAGGTTTGCAATTGTGCCATACTTTTTCCATTTTCGGATGATGGATTGAACAGTGCTTCTTGAGATATTTAAAGCTTGGGATAATGTTTTTGTAACCTAACCCAGCTTTAAACTTCTCCACCACTTTATCCCTGACCTGTCTGGTGTGTTCCTTGGCCTTCATGATGCTATTTGTTCTCTAAAGTACTCTAATAAACCTCTGAGGGATTCACAGAACAGCTGTTTTTATACTGAGATTAAATTGGACTCTATTTACTAATTAGGTGACTTCTGAAGGCAATTGGTTCCACTAGATTTTAGATAGGGGTACCAGCGTAAAGGGGGCTGAATGCAAATGCACGCCACACTTTTCACATATTTATTTGTAAAAAAAAAATATAGATAGATAGATAATGTTTGAGGGTTCTAAGTAATTTTATAGCAAAAAATACAGATTTTCACATGTAGGATGAGAGGGAGATGCAGAGACGCACAGGAGAGAGCTGGAATGGCGGAGGCATGCAAACTGACCACACTTTCATGGCTCAGCAGAAATGATAAACATGGTCAGCTCACAGATGGGAAGACAGGAGCAGGCAGGAACAACCAGGTACTGTAGAAGATATAAAGGGACAATTGACATGGAAAAAGCACTATGCTATAGCTCGTGCCTTAAAGGGACAGGAGCATATTTTTTTCTTTTTAGGGTTGCAACCTCTTTAAGACAAGAGAGGTGCAGGTTCCAAAGGCTGCCTTTCTGATCCTGAGGCTATCTCAATCTTGGCTTTACTGTCTACAGAGCCTAGTTAGTCACTGACCTGGAACAGGCTTCATTGGTAGTATGTTTGTTCCAGGTCTGTAAATTACTGGGTGGTGAGTCACTGCCATGGAGCATATACAAAGTGGCAAATGACAGCCCACTCCCTCCCTTCTCCTCCATGACCACTAACCAGTTAAACACAATAGGGGAGGGATATTACATGTAAATTGATGGAGACTTTACCTCCCTGTTATTCTAAGACACAGGCTGGAGGGGACGTGACACGATCTGTGACTGGCAGAAATCTGCCCACATCATGTTATTGCAAAAAAATAATAAAGATTTGATTTCAAATATATATTTGTATGACAATGTAAAACAATTTATTGATATTACTTATTTTTTCTCTGTATTGCAAAGGCTGTTTTTTTTATTTTATTTTGAACATGTGACCAGCAGCTGGAAGCTCCTCCTGCTTATATTTCCCTGCAGGTAGGCTGGGAAAGAGCTGGGTCATGTGACAGCTGTATATCGATTAGGAAAAAGGTACTTGGATTTTTTTTCCATTAAAATAATTACAGTGCCACCATCATCCACATACAGAAATAGAAGGGACAATGTAAATTAAAGTGATTGTAAAGGTTCATTTAAAAAAAAAATAACAAGCATGTTATACCTACCTGTTCTGTGTAAGGATTTTGCACAGAGCGGCCCCAATCCTCCTCCTCTGAGGTCCCCCAGCGGCGCTTCTCGCCGAGTGCCCCAATGAAGAGCCACTTTCCCTGGGGGGCACCCGTGTGGACGCATTCTCTAGTCCTGCTTCTTCATCCATTGACACAGACAGCAGGACTCGGCCGCGCCTCCGGCTTCCGTGTCACTGGATTCGATTGACAGCAGCCAATGGCTCCTGCTCATCACTGAAATAATCGGGTTCAGGTAAGAAAAAGGGGGGCTCTGGGGGGCAGCTGCAGCACAGAAGGTGTTTCATCTTAATGCATAGAATGCATTAAGGTGAAAACCTTGAGACTTTACAACTCCTTTAAACAACGTGTGTTTACTATCACTTCCATCAAACCCAGGGATCAGTGGAAGGGACAGGTTATGTCCTGTTATTAAGCGTATAGACATGCTCAGTCCAAACAACCTTCAGCGGGAGCTGTAAAGTTATCAAAGCAGCCATGTTTGTAAAGACTTTGTTGGGAGTGGCCTGGGTAGACTTTGTCGGTATCTGTGGATTTTTGGGGGGAGCGGGAGGCTGAGCCTCTGCGAGATGTGTCCCTCTGAGGGAACTGCTCAAGTAGGCCCAAGTTCTGCGAGGCAGACTGTAATTCAGCGACTGTGTGGCAGACGTATTTGATATCCATGTGTAAAACGTAGAAGGGGATCCCCCAATGGTAAGTGATCTGGTGAAGCTGCAGGATCTGAAGATGGGGTTTGAGAGCATGTCTTTTTGCCACTGTGAGCTGGGAGAGGTCTGCAAACAGTTAATAGATATGACCTCGAAAGGACAGTGAGTACTTGCCCCGGGCTGCTGCAATTAGCTGCTCCTTGGTGCAGTAATAGTGGAACTTTGCTAATATGTCCCTTGGTGGACCATTAGCTTTGCGGGCCGATAGGGCCCTGTGAATCCTGTTCATTTCTAACCTTTCTACTGGGATGCCAGGCAGCAGTTCCTGAAATAAGGCCAGCATTGTAGCATGGAGATCAATCACTGTTTCAGGAATCCCCAGAACCTGATATTAGATATTAGGCCCTATTCTCTTGATCTTCTAAGCGTGATTGCAATACCAGGTTCTCCAAGTTCTGCAGGGTGATCCTGTGTGTAGTTTTCCAGCTCATTCACCCTCCCTTCCAGCTCAGTTCTGTGTCCCAGCTCCCTGATCTCAGGTGTCAGTGATTTGATCAGAAGTCTGCTTAAGAGCTTTCTGCAGCATTCTTTCAAACTGCTTAAACATGCTAGATTGTATGGTAGAGTGAGTGCTGTCTGTGTCAGAGTCAGACTCACCAGTATCCTCAATGAGCTTCTGGGCATGCAGCTGAGATTTGGCAGAGTGCGGCGTGCTGGTCTGTGAAGGGGGAGCCAGCGCCCTCTTAGTAGATGTCCTGGCCAGCGCTTCTTTAATGCTGGCGTTCCTCAGCCTCGTTTTGGAGCCTCCGAGGACCATGACTGCGAGCGCGGCGTGTTGCCTGTGGCTGCAGGTGTCCGCGGGTGATGTTTGTCTGGGCCAATGTCAGCGGTGAGTTCCGGTATCGTTCTCCCTGGAGTAGAGCTTCAAAACGGCATTACCACTCCGTAGGCTCTGCGCATGCATCCTTCATCCTTTATTGTTCTTAATAAACGTACTTTACTAATTCCACTATGAGGCTTCTCCCTACTTTCATATTTGTGATTCTCTCACTGAGAGTGATTTTCGTAAGGAGACATGCTTTTTGTAGAATTTTCTTTGTGGAGATTCAACATGGACTGTTTTCGATCTCTGTAACCGAGATCCATATGTTCTGGTAAGAGACAATCTGGCTACATTTAGGAGCACCTTTGCCTCACTGGAGCACCTGTGGAGTGATTTTATGGTGTGTAGCACTTGGCACTTTGTGAAATTGTCACCTCTTCCATGGAATTTATATTCATTTAATTAAATTATATGTTAATATGTGGATTTTGAATATCTGCACTAGCATTTTCATTTGTTTTTTTGAGTATGAAATTGTGTTATTTGTTGACTTTTTACAGGTGTATGTCATATATATTTAGATTTAAAGACACAGTACACATCTTTTACACCAGCATTTTATTGCTTTTTGCACGATATTCTCATATGTTTTTCCAGATCAATTATAGGAGTATGCTATACACAATCAATTTAAAGGGATATTACACTGTCTTCTTTTTTTTGCCCTAGCACTTTATTGCTTTTCATATGACTTTTGCTTTTCATATGACATTTGTTTGCTTTGCCAAAAAATTTTTTTTGGTTGTTCAATTCAGGATTCTAGAAACAGGGCATCTTTTTTGCACCATTTTGACTCAATCTACATTTCCAGGATTTAAAGGATGCAGCAGTTCACGTTTTATAGTGGGTCAGCACAATTATTTTTTTTTAAGATTTGATGGTGTGGAAGAATGAGCCAAAATCACACCCGAGCAATGCATGCAACTGGTTTGTCCGTACATGAGGTGTCTTGAAGCTGTCAATACCAACAAAGGATTTTGTACAAGTAATAAATACATTTCAGTTAGCTACATAGAAATAGGTTGGGCTTTGGACTTTCTGGGCACAATAATCACTATAGTTTATTATATTAAAAATTAAGTTTATTAAAGATTATTTAAAAAGCGAGAATATAAAAGGACAGATACAGAAATCAGTTCAAAGCGACACAATTACAATTATGCACTCTATACATAGCTCTATATTGTAAGAATAAATCATACAGAAATTGGAAATACCAATCCTTTTACCATGCAGTTGTATTGTAGTTAAAAGAGAGCTATGCAGTTCATAACAATCGATGTCTAGAACTTGCTCAACATGTTGCACGCCAAAGCGCTTCTTCAGGAGCACAGAACAGATTACTGAAATATACAAAACATCCAATAAATGTAACTTAAATAGACTAGCTAAAAAGACTATAGCTAGATAGTAAAAATATTGCGAATTTGATATCACTGGAAGAATGAGCCAAAATCACACCCGAGCAATGCATGCAACTGGTTTGTCCATACATGAGGTGTCTTGAAGCTGTCAATACCAACAAAGGATTTTGTACAAGTAATAAATACATTTCAGTTAGCGTGTTCAATACTTTTTCTCTGCGTTATTCCATTTTAATACACATAACTTAGTTTCTGAACTTATTTGTCTGGCTTTATTTGTATGTATGGATGGGTTGTTAACGACATGTGGAGAAGATTTCATGCCAATAGCACCTTTAGTCCTGGTTCATATTGGTGCGATTTGTCAAATCAGCGGCAATTCCTGGCAATGGCACATACTAATCGGTTTGACGCCGCACTTGCAGCGCCGCCCTGATTTCAAAAAGTTGTTTCTGTACTACTTTTTGCATTTTCGGGGTGCAATTTCCATTGACATCTGTGCAGAAACCCACACAGATGTCTCTGAAATCACCGCCAAATGTGAGACTGACATGCGGGAATGAAATGGTGCGAGTTCAGCTGACCTTGCACCATCTCATTCCCGCACTTAGTGTGAACCTAGGCTTAGAAATAGATTTACCTAGAAAAATGGTGACTTGTTCAATACTTATTTTACCCACTGTATATATTAGTCATTCTTTGCATTAGACTACTGGGAGCAGTTTCAGTCCAAGGGGTTGGTGCGCTGTGATTATTCTGAGTGTTCACTTTGATTTTTTTATCGCTTGAGAGCAATCAGGGGTACTCTCCACAGTAGTGGGGTCTCCTGGGGACTCTTCATGCTATTAGACTCTGGGCTGCTGATGGAGGGAAGCTGAAGAATTTATATTCCCTGGGAGTGTCCAGGAACCCAGAAATTTGTGCAAAATGGTGTTAGTTGTGCCTTCATCTAAGCATGGTGAGTAAACGGGCACTGCACTCCACCCAACTTGAACTTGCTGTCCCCAGCAATTCTGCAGACCATTTAGCAAAACACCAAAAGTGCCTTTCCACATGCAACATAAAAACCTGTGTTTAAAACCTAACTTTTATTGAGGTTTGCACTAAAAAGCAGCTATTCCCAACAGTATATGAGATGTTTGAACTTAGAAATCGAGACTGGAATTTTCCAACTGCATTAGTCCATTAACAATGTAATAGCACCCTTCAAACCATGTGGCTTTAACAATTGCTCTCTTTATTTCACGTGTCATCTCAGTGTTCCATCAAGCGACTTATGAAGCATGAACAACTTGTCTTGTTGAGTATTAGTGTCAGGAAGCTAGTTGTTGGGTAATTTGGACAGGGTATAATCCCCAATCCTTATTAAATTTAATAGGTATGATGCCCGGCGGGTACGGAGAGGCGACTCGTTGTACATCTTGTGGCATGTATGCGTTCCTTGATCATCCGATCAAGGGTGAATACTGCTTTGCAAACTGTGAGTGCATTGCTTCCCTGGAAGCCCAGGTTCTGAATCTGGGGAAGCACCTGTCAGCACTGAGAAGTCCCTCAATACTAAAGGAGAGCCAGGAACGTACATGGCAGGTGCCGGCAGGGGCCAGCACAGAGGCGGGTGGAGACAAAGAGGTGCAGGCACTAGCAAAGAATAGATGGGTGACAGTCAGAAAGGGTAGAGGGGGAAGTGCCAGGGAGGCCAATCCAGGCCTGGAGCATCCCAATAAGTACGCTCCATTGAGTGACATTGGTGAAACCAGTCAGGGACCAGAACTGCTGGAGCTGAGGGACTCTCCTAGCTGTAGGGGAAGAACTCCTCCAGTGAGAGTGGGGGGGAAGCGAAGGAAAAGGAAAGACAGATTCTGGCGGTAGGGGACTCAGTTCTTAGAAGGACAGAGAGGCCAATCTGTAACAAAGACCTGAAGTGCCGAACAGTATGTTATCTACCGGGCGCTCGGGTTCAGCACATCATGGATATGGTGAACAGATTACTGTGAGGGGCTGGGGAAAACCCAGCTGTTATGGTGCATGTTGGCACCAATGGCAAAGTCAGAGGCAGATGGAGTGTCCTAAAGAATGATTTTAGGGACTTAGGAGCTAAATTAAGGAAAAGGACCTCCAAGGTAGCATTCTCAGGAATACTACTGGTACATCGAGCCACACCAGAAAGGCAGAGGGAGATTAGGGAAGTAAACAAGTGGCTGAAGAGCTGGTGTAGTAAGGAGGGGTTTGGGTTCCTGGAGGACTGGGCTGACTTCTCAGTCGATAACCAGTACTATAGAAGGGACGGACAGCACCTAAATGAGGAGTGTGCAGATCAGCTGGGAATGAAGATGGCCAAAAAGTTAGAGGGGTTTTTAAACTAGGCAATGGGGGGGAGGGTCCAGAGGTAGAGATAGTCAGCGCTGAACATATTCCAGAGGGCAGTATTGGGGGCATTGGTGGTAGGTTGACCAAAGCACATAAACCCAAGGTAAGTATAGTAGCAAGTCCTAGTTGCAATCTCGGAAGACCCAATAAGAGGATAATATGCGACCGGTCTAAACTATGTGGCATGTTCACCAATGCCAGGAGCCTGGCGGACAAGATGGGTGAACTAGAGATAGTGTTGTACAAGGAGGATTTGGATTTTGTGGGAATTTCAGAGACCTGGTTCAACAGCTCTCATAATTGGCTGGCAAACATTCAAGGGTATACCCTTTATCGCAAGGATAGAGAGGGTAAAAATGGGCGAGGGGTATGCCTATATATTATATTATATGCATATATATATAATGTACAAGTGAATGTGAGAGATGACATCACTAAGGGAGCTAGGGAGGAGGTGGAATTCTTTATGGGTAGAGCTCCAAAGGGGTGAAGCTAAGGGGAAATGAATACTGGGAGTATGCTATAGGCCTCCTAACCTGAGGAAGGAAGGGGAGACAGATCTCCTATCACAATTTGGATTAGCAGCAAGGATGGGAAGTGTTATCATAATGGGGGATTTTAACTATCCAGACATAGACTTGGGAGAGGGAACCGCGCATTCATCTAAGGCTCGCCAGTTCCTAATTGTCTTGCAGGACAATTTTATGGGTTAGATGGTAGATGCACCAACTAGAAATAAAACATTACTGGATCTACTGATTACCAACAATACAGACCTGATCACGGATGTGGAAATACGGGGCAATTTAGGTAACAGCAATCACAGGTCAATTGGCTTGAGTATAAATCACACAAATAGGAAACATAAGGGGAATACAAAGACACTGAATTTCAAAAGAGCCAACTTCCCTAAACTACGAACCTTGCTAGAAGGCATAAATTGGGATAAAATCTTAGGAACAAAGAACACGGAGGAGAGTTGGGCTTGCTTTAAGAGCATATTAAATAAGGGCATTAGCCAATGCATCCCATTGGGTAATAAATTTAAAAGAGCGAACAAAAGTCCTGGATGGCTTAACTCCAATGTAAAAATGCATATAAAAGCAAAGGAGAAGGCCTTCAAAAAATACAAGGTTGAGGGATCATCATCAGCATTCAGACTTTATAAAGAATGCAACAAGAAATGTAAGGGTGCAATAAAGACGGCTAAGATAGAACATGAAAGACACATAGCGCAGGAGAGCAAAAAAAATCCCAAGAAATTCTTTAAGTATGTAAACAGTAAAAAAGGGAGGACTGACCATATTGGCCCCATAAAGAATGAGGAAGGACATCTGGTTACAAAGGATGGGGAGATGGCAAAGGTATTGAATTTATTCTTCTCCTCAGTCTTCACGAGGGCTTCAGAAACCAAAACTGCAGTATTTATCCTCATGACACATCATAGAAAGCACCTCAATGGTTAACAGAGGACAGAATTAAAATTAGACTTGGGAAACTTAACATTAATAAATCCCCGGGACCAGATGGCTTGCACCCGAGGGTACATAGCGAACTCAGTCAAGTAATTGCCAGACCATTGTTCCTAATTTATACTGATAGTCTACTGACCGGAATGGTACCAGCTGATTGGAGAAAAGCCAATGTAGCACCAACATTTAAAAAGGGCCCAAAAAAAATTCCTGGGAATTACAGACCAGTTAGCCTAACATCAATAGTATGTAAACTCTTGGAGGGGATAATAAGGGACTATAAACAAGATTTTAGTAATGAGAACAGTATCATTAGCAGTAATCAGCATGGATTCATGAAGAATCGTTCTTGCCAAACCAATCTATTAACCTTCTATGAGGAGGTGAGTTGCCATCTAGATAACGGGAGGCCCATAGACATGGTGTATCTGGATTTTGCAAAAGCATTTGACACAGTTCCCCATAAACGTTTACTGTACAAAATAAGGCATGGACCGTAGGGTGAGTACGTGGATTGAAAACTGGCTACAAGGGCGAGTTCAGAGGGTGGTGATAAATGGGGAGTACTTGGAATGGTCAGGGGTGAGTACTGGGGTCCCCCAGGGTTCTGTACTTGGACCAATCTTATTTAATTTGTTCATAAACGACCTGGAGGATGGGGTAAACAGTTGAATCTCTGTATTTGCGGACAATACTAAGCTAAGCAGGGCAATAACTTCTCCGCAGGATGTGGAAACCTTGCAAAAAGATCTGAACAAATTAATGGGGTGGGCAACTACATGGCAAATGAGGTTCAATGTAGAAAAATGTAAAATAATGCATTTTGGTGGCAAAAATAGGAATGCAATCTATAAACTGGGGGGAGAACCTCTGGGGGAATCTAGGATGGAAAAGGACCTGGGGGTCCTAGTAGATGATAGGCTCAGCAACGGCATGCAATGCCAAGCTGCTGCTAACAAAGCCAACAGAATATTGGCATGCATTAAAAAGGGGATCAACTCCAGAGATAAAACGATAATTCTCCCGCTCTACAAGACTCTGGTCCGGCCTCACATGGAGTAGGCTGTCCAGTTCTGGGCACCAGTCCTCAGGAAGGATATACTGGAAATGTAGCAAGTACAAAGAAGGGCAACAAAGCTAATAAAGGGTCTGGAGGATATTAGTTATGAGGAAAGGTTGCGAGCACTGAACGTATTCTCTCTGGAGAAGAGACGCTTGAGATGGGATATGATTTCAATATACAAATACCATACCTGTGACCCCACAATAGGGATAAAACTTTTTGCAGAAGGGAGTTTAACAAGGCTTGTGACCACTACGTAGTGGGTTCATTACTGTAAGAGCGGCAAGGATGGACTTAATAGAGTTGTGTCTTTTTTCAACCTCACTTACTATGTAACTATGTAACAGGGAAAGTACATATATAATCTAGATATGGGACTTTGGTTCCTATCTGCAGGGTAAAACAAGTATCTGCAAGGTTTAACTGCTCTAGTATGCACTAGTGTTTACTTACCTATGTTTACTTCCCTACTTCCCACAATTTGTCAACCTCCCGCAGCATTTTTTATTGAAAAAACATGGACAATTTACTTATGGAATACATTTTTTACTGACAATCTGAAAAATGACAGAATTCTTATTAGAAACTAAGACAACTAATATTTAAACTGTATATACAGAATATGAAAACACTGGCAATACCCATAACAAGTACTTTTCCTGGTTTACACTTAAAGAGTCAATGCAGCATGACAAATTATCAGCCCCTGATATATACATACAGTTGTAAAAATCACAGATTTTTTACAAACTGTGTATACATTTACTGACAGTTAGCAACCATGGTATCTCCTCATTAAGATTACATTACAAAAGAAAAAAGAAAAACAACAACAAAAAGGCTTAGGCCCCTTTCACACGATCACCATCAGTTTAGCCATGTTAAAAACGTATCAGTTCTTATCCATTGCTTCATCCGTCTTCTGTTCCGTTAATCTCCGTTTTCATCCATCTTCCATTCTGTTAATATCCATTTTCATCCGTTAATGTACACGTTTACATCAGTTTTTTCATCCGTTTTTGTATCCGTTTTCATCCGTTTACAGCAGTTTCTGTGCCTTTAAGGAAATTACCCAGAAAGCATTGCTCCTCCCATCCTACATTGCCATGCGTGAACAATTTGCTGATTACTTTCTATTTCCATCAGGAGAAGTTCCATGGCAGTACCAATATATATAAATTATGCAGTGCAAATTTTAATTAATTAATTAATTAATTTGGCTATTTCATTGTGTTTTGATAGCATAAAAAGACACAAAAGCACATTATATGTTCAAAACAGTTTTAGTTTTATTATTATGCATAACCATTTTAAAATAAAGTTTTTTTCACTTTGTTTTTTTATTTGTCAAAGTATGAATTTTGAATTATTTCTTCAAAACGGATCTTAAAGCGGAGTTCCACACAAAAATGGAACTTCCGCTTTCATATTTGGCACCTTTCAGGGGGGAGGGGGGTGCAGATACCTGTCAAAGACAGGTATTTGCACCCACTTCCGGCATAGACTCCCATGGGAGTCTATGCCTCTTCCCGTCCCGACCGCGCTGTCTGCTGGGAACACACAGCTCCCAGGAGAGAGCGGGGACCACTAGGGACGCGCAGTGCGACTCGCGCATGCGCAGTAGGGAACCGGGAAGTGAAGCCGCAACGCTTCACTTCCTGATTTCCTCACCTAGGATGGCGGCGGCAGCTGCCGAGAACCGAGCAGGTTCTCTGCGTCCCCTGCCGACATCGCTGGACCCTGGGACAGGTAAGTGGCAATGTATTAAAAGTCAGCAGCTGCAGTATTTGTAGCTGCTGGCTTTTAATATTTTTTTTTTTTGGCGGTGTTAAACCCCCGCTTTAACTGACGGACATTGTGAGTTAATATCCGTTTTGACGGATCTGGATGTAGCCTTGTACGTTAAAAAAAAACGGATAAAAACGGAAGCGGGGGTTAACGGATGGTAACGGATGGTTATCCGTTTGCCCATAGGAATGCATTGTCGTCCGTTGATGGATGGAAGACAAACGGATAGACGGTCTGTCCATGTGAAAGGGGCCTTACATTGCACAAAAAACCCACAGAGGCTCTGCCAATTAGTCCTGTCCCATATAATCGCTTATTAAATCCCACCAATTATTGTACGTTCACTGTTGCTAATTTTTATGGATAAAACACCTGTCAAAAAAACAAAAGTGAAACACACACAAAGAGATGATACGTAAACTCCTCTTTTAGACCATGAGGTAACCATGATCTGAGGCAAAATCCACTTCACCTCATACTTCAACAATATTTTATATAGATCACCTTTCCTCTGACCTAAACAAATTTGTTGAACGACCAAAAACTTCAGGCTTTCTGGTTTCCCATTATGTTTATGCCACACATGTCTGCTGATAGGTCTAACTTTCTTTAATATCACGTCATTGACATATTCCAGCACCTGCTGCCTGAACTTCCCACCTATAGAAAAGGGCATGGGCATCTTGCCACATAGACAATCCTTTCATTGCTAAAGCTACCTGAAAAAAATTGCTGTTGTTCTGATCCTATTAATACCACAGGCAGGCAGCTGCCGTATTTACAGTTAGTGTACTGTGTCCTCTGCACAGTGTGCACCTAAAGCTACCTAAAGACAATTGCTGTTGTTCTGATCCTATTAATACCACAGGCAGGCAGCTGCAGTATTTACAGTTACTGTACTGTGTCCTCTGCACAGTGTGCACCTAAAGCTACCTGAAAAAAATTGGTGGTGTTCTTCTGATCCTATTAGTACCACAGGCAGGCAGCTGCAGTATTTACAGTTAGTGTGTACTGCGTCCTCTTCACAGTGTGCACCTAAAGCTACCTGAAGATAATTGCTGTTGTTCTGATCCTATTAATACCACAGGCAGGCAGCTGCAGTATTTACAAGTTAGTGTAGTGCGTCCTCTGCACAGTGTGCACCTAAAGCTACCTGAATAAAATTGGTGGTGTTCTTTTGATCCTATTAGTACCGCAGGCAGCTGCAGTATTTACAGGTTAGTGTAGTGCATCCTCTGCACAGTGTGCACCTAAAGCTACCTGAAGAAGATTGCTGTTGTTCTGATCCTATTAATACCACAGGCAGGCAGCTGCAGTATTTACAGTTAGTGTACTGTGTCCTCTGTACAGTGTGCACCTAAAGCTACCTGAAGACAATTGCTGTTGTTCTGATCCTATTAATACCACAGGCAGGCAGCAACAGTATTTACAGTTAGTGTACTGCGTCCTCTGCACAGTGTGCACCTAAAGCTACCTGAAGACAATTGCTGTTGTTCTGCTCCTATTAATACCACAGACAGGCAGCTACAGTATTTACAGTGTACTGTGTCCTCTGCACAGTGTGTACCTAATGCTACCTGAAGACAATTGCTGTTGTTCTGATCCTATTAATACCACAGGCATGAAGCTGCAGTATTTACAGTTAGTGTACTGTGTACTCTGCACAGTGTGCACCTAAAGCTACCTGAAGACAATTGCTGTCATTCTGATCCTATTAATACCACAGGCAGGCAGCAGCAGTAATTACAGTTAGTGTACTGTGTCCTCTGCACAGTATGCACCTAAAGCTACCTGAAGACAATTGCTGTTGTTCTGATCCTATTAATACCACAGGCAGGCAGCTGCAGTATTTACAGTCAGTGAACTGTGTCCTCTGCACAGTGTGCACCTAAAGCTACCTGAAGACAATCGCTGTTGTTCTGATTCTATTAATACCACAGGCAGCTGCAGTATTTACAGTTAGTGTACTGTGTCCTCTGCACAGTGTGCACCTAAAGCTACCTGAAGACAATTGCTGTTGTTCTGATCCTATTAATACCACAGGCAGGCAGCTGCAGTATTTACAGTGTACTGTGTCCTCTGCACAGTGTGCACCTAAAGCTATCTGAAGAAAATTGGTGGTGTTCTTCTGATCCTATTAGTACCACAGGCAGGCAGCTGCAGTATTTACAGTTAGTGTACTGCATCCTCTGCAGTGTGCACCTAAAGCTAACTGAAGACAATTGCTGTTGTTCTAAACCTATTAATACCACAGGCAGTCAGCTACAGTATTTACAGTGTACTGTGTCCTCTGCACAGTGTGCACCTAAAGCCACCTGATGAAAATTGGTGGTGTTCTTCTGATCCTATTAGTACCACAGGCAGGCAGTTGATTCTGCTAGCTGCAGTATCAGTAGTATATATATATATATATATATATATATATATATATATATATATATATCCCAGCTTTGTGCAGCACATCTCACTGCAGGTCATTAGTATGTCTGGAAGGCCAACAAGGAGAGGCAGACAGTCACAAGCCAATAAAAGAGGGCAAG
Source organism: Lithobates clamitans (assembly GCA_037952925.1). Taxonomy (NCBI): domain Eukaryota; kingdom Metazoa; phylum Chordata; class Amphibia; order Anura; family Ranidae; genus Lithobates; species Lithobates clamitans. Next base: position 3,286,731 of record JBBGZY010000223.1, read on the forward strand.
CAGGCTCTGTGTCTAGAGGCAACGGTGCTGGTTGTGGAGATGGTACATCCTCATCAGCACGTGGCCATGGGACACTGTTGTCCTTTTTTTTGGCAGCTGGCCGTGTTGAACCGCAACATGCGGAAGACTTGGTAGAGTGGATGACCAAGCCGCCTCATCCTCCTCGCCCTCTCTCACCCAGGCTCAGGGTACTTTGTCTGGCAAAGCAGCTGCCAACGCGGCCTCTTCCCTCGGCTCAATCGCATCAGTCACTCCTTCCCTAACCCCACCATGTCCTCCTGAGGAGTTCCCCGAACTGTTTGACCACAGTGTTGGGTACATGATCCAGGAGGATGCCCAGCGTTTTGAAGGCTCCGATGATGGTACCCAGCTAGAGGAAGGCAGTAATGTGAGCCCAGAGAGAGGGGGTGCCCAAGAAGGACAGCAATCTGGCAATCATGTTCCCCCAGCTGCAGCATACTGCCAGCTTTGCTCCAGTGATGAGGAGGGAGGGGATGATGAGGTCACTGACTCCACGTGGGTGCCTGATAGGAGAGAGGAGGAGGAGGAGGCACATCTCCAACGAGGCAGGATGCCCTACAGGGGCCAGCTTATGGGCAGCACACCAACTGCATCATATCGCAGAGCTCTGCATGTGCATGTGCTGTTTATGCGCGTTATTCCAAAAGTTCTTTGGTGTGGGCCTTTTTTTAGACGAGTGCATCAGATCCCACCACTGCTATTTGCAACATCTGTCTCAAGCGTATCTCGCGTGGCCAAAACATCACTCGCTTGGGCACCACATGCTTGACCAGACATATGTCGATCTGCCATGCAGTTCGTTGGCAAGCGTACCTAAAAGACCCAAACCAAAGAACAAAATGGACCTCTCCTTGCTCCTCATCAGCTGGGATCTCCAACCCCACTATACCTTCAGTCCTCTCTGAAACCTGCACTGAAAGGAATGAAGGTCTAGAATTAGGTCACAGCCAAGTACTTGCGGGCAATCTGCTATCGGTACACCAACGTCAGATTGTACCAGGCAAATTTCCCTGCCCCAGCTGCTGCACTGCCGAAAGAAGTTTGCTTCCAGCCATCAACATGCCCAGCGGTTGCTAGCTTGGCTAAATTGCTAGCACTTCAACCGCTGCCTTTTCAGTTGGTAGACTCTACCCTCTTCCGTGAGTTTGTGGAATGTGCGGTTCCTCAGTGGCAGGTTCCCAAACACCACTTTTTCTCATGGAAGGCGATTCTGGCTCTCTACCGGCATGTGGAAGGCAATGTCTTGGCTTCGCTGGAAAGGGCAGTCAGCGGTAAGGTGCATATTAATAATATGCACCTTACCGCTGACTCATGGTCCAGCAGGCATGGACAGGGATGTTGCCCCTCTTTCACCGTGCACTGGGTGACTCTTCTGGCAGCTGGGAAGGATGTAGGACAGGGTGCAGTAGTGTTGGAGGTTGTTGCGCCACCACGCCTCTAAAATTCTACTAGTGGTGATTCTGCCACACCTCTCTCCTCCACCCCCTCCTCTTCTTCTTCCTCCATGGCCTCTTCCTGTGCTGATTTGTCCTTGGAACCAGCGGTGCTTCTTAGGTGTTCAAGGGGCTACGCAAGCACGCAGGCAAAAACATGCCATGCGGTGCTTGAGCTGGTGTGCTTGTGGGACAGGAGCCACACTGGGGCAGAGATTCTGTCAGTTCTGCAGGGGCAGGTTCAGAGGTGGTTGATGCCACACCAGTTTAAGGCAGGTATGGTGGTTTGTGACATTCGCACCAACCTTACAGGATGTCCTGAGGCAGGCCAGGAAAGTCTGTGTGCATTTCTGCAGGTCATATAATGCCAGTGCTCGGCTGGCTGACCTCCAAAAGGAAGTTAACCTGCCCAAGAACCGCCTAATCTGTGACATGCCCACCAGGTGGAACTTAACGTTGGCCATGCTGCAGCGGTTGCACACACAGCAAAGGGCCATCAATGAGTACCTATGCGACTTTTGCACCAGGACAGGGTCAGGGGACCTTGTTTTTTTTTCCCCACACCAGTGGGCTATGATCAGGGATGCATGCACTGTCCTGTCACCATTTGAGGAGGCCACCAGAATGGTGAACAGTGACAGTGACCCTCTTGTCCACCTGTTGGAGCACACGCTGCATGGAATAATGGACAGGGCACTTGAGGCAGAACAGTGGGAGGAAGAGGAGGACTTCCTTACCTCTCAAGGCCCCCTTTACCCAGACAGTGTTCCTGCATGCCTGCCGATCACACAGGAAGAGGACAAGGAGGATTTTGTCAGCATGGAGGTGGAGCCTGGCACTCAGCATCAGCAGCAGTCTTCAAGGGATCATTTACAGTCCAAAGAAACCCATGGACTTGAACATGGCTGGGAGGAGGTGGCTGTGGATCATGTCGTCCTTAGTGACCCAGATGACTCTGGACCGAATGCCTCAGCAAACCTATGCTGCATGGCCTCCCTGATCCTGAAAAGCCTGCGGAAGGATCCTTGTATTCGTGGTATCAAGGGGAGGGAGCAATACTGGCTGGCAACCCTCCTTAATTCTTGATACAAGGGTAAGGTTACGGACCTTATCTTGCCATTGCAGAGGGAGCAGAGAATGAAACATTTTCGGGAGGCCTTGCAGAAAGGTTTGTGCAACGCGTTTCCAGAGCCTGGGAGGTTACAATTCCCTGGTACTCCTGGACAATAGGGGAGGGGTAGGACGGAGCTGTCAGCAGAGGAGGAGGTGAAGCACACCACACCGCACGCCATACAAGCAGTTGATTGTACACTATACTGTGGATAGATTGGTGCACTAACGCACCTGTGTATTGTGAGTACCCTCCTGGAGGAAATTTTTTCTACTTGTAATAAATCCTTAGCTATATTACACCATGGAGCTTTTTCTTTCTTTTATATAAAAATCATTGATGGTACCTGAGAGGATTGGAGTTCACACCAACATACCCTGAATGAGCCCAGGAGTGGCTCCAATGCGTGTTTAGACACTGTTTAGTTACCGTGTCACACGCCTAGAGGTGAGTGCAAGAACGATTGGGTGGTCACAGGATAGCACAAAAGTATGTTTGATTGTGGACACCGATAAGGAGAAGCATGATGGACACTAATTTTATGGACACCATATATTTGCACTTTATGTTCTGATACTAAGCAGTTGATTTTATCTTGGTGTGGATACTTGATTGTCACAAGAATAGCACCTGATTTCACGTTCATAGTTATATATATATGTTATTTTTCTTTTGCATGATACACCTTTGCAGATATTTCTACAGAAGGATCGCACTTATTATATGTATTTATTTTTTATTGTTCTTTATTGGCACAAATTTTGGTTTTACTATATTAGTATTATCGTATTTGAGTACAGTCTTTATATATACTTTATTTATTTTAGCGCAGACACAATTAGTTATATATATTTTTTATGCACACGAAATGAGACATGGTTAGTGTTTGCGGCTTATCTATAGTTGGTATATACTCCAGAGGCATTAGTCCACTTGTGGCTCGCAAGATCCCTACGTAACTCCTGGACAATGTGTTGCTGAGGCTTCGGTCAGTCACAGAAGGAGCGGTGGAGAAGGTGGCCATCTGACCGATGTGTTCAGACAATTCTTTAGTCCGCAGCCCCAAGGTCTGATCGGTTCCAGCAACCATTGCCAGCGTCTGATTCACATGGTGCAGGATTACCTAGGGGCAAGATCAGCTTTGGACACCTTTCCCACCAAAAATCCTCTGGGTTACTGGGTCTTAAGGATGGATCACTGGCCAGAGCTTGCACAGTATGCAATTGAGCTACTGGCCTGTCCTGCATCCAGCGTTCCTTCGGAATGCACATTCGGTGCTGCTGGAGGCTTTGTAACTGATCACAGGGTGCGCCTGTCCACCGAATCAGTCGATCAGTTGACCATCATAAAAATTAATCAGTCTTGGATCACCAGCTACCAAGCACCTGATGCTGATGTAACCGACTGATTTTTTTTTTTTAATGTGAGATCCCTTCAAGACTGCCTATGCTGATGCTGAGTGACTATCCTGTTATGCTGAGTCACAATCCTTTTCCTGCTCGATTTTCATGCTGATAGCTTGTAAGAACATTTTTGGTTCTGGGCACCGCCACCAGTGGCCAAGGCCCAATTTTTCTGCCCCTGTTTAACAGGGACGTGTAATTACAATTTTGGTTGCAATACTTTGCAGCAGGGCTCATTCCTGAGCTCCAACTATAGTATCTGTGAGGGGTTGTAGTGTTGTGGCACCAGTGCCTAAAGCCCAATTTTTCTGCCCCTGTTCAACGGGGACATGTAATTACAATTCTTGATCTAATATTTCACAGCAGGGCCCATTCATGCACCCACCAAGAGTAACTGTGAGGGCTTACAGTGTTGTGGCAACACCACCACCACCACCACCACCCCCACCACCAAAGGCCCAATTTTTCTGCCCCTGTTAAACAGGTGCATGTAATTACAATTCTTAATATAATATTTCACAGCAGGGCCCGTTCCAGCGCCCAGCAAGAGTAACTGCGAGGGCTTACAGTGTTGTGGCACCAACACCACCACCACCACCAAAGGCCCAATTTTTCTACCACTGTTCAACAATAGCATGTAATTACAATTCTTGATATAATATTTCACGGCAGGGCCCATTCCTGCACCCACCAAGAGTAACTGTGAGGGCTTATAGTGTTGTGGCAACACCAACACCTAAGGCCCCCATTTCTGCAGAGTATATAGGGCAGGCCCCTACTTTCAAACATCCAACTTACAAACGACTCCTACTTGCAAATGGAAGGAGACAACAGGAAGTGAGATGAAATCTACCCCTAGGAAGGGAAATTCTCTCCTGTAAGAGTTAATATGGGAAAAACATGTCTTCCTCTTTACTGATGCTTTATCACCAATCCTTGTTGCACTAAAAACCCCAAATTTTCAAGAAACATTTGTCATTGGGACAGAAAGTGAGGTGAAATCTTCTGAAGAGGTGCACAGACAGCAAAACAAATGTTACAGGGGTGATAACCCTTCCCTATGTTTTCCAAAAAGCTTAAAAATAGATTTTTTGGCTGGAGCTACACTTTAAAAATGTACCAGTTCAAAATTACAAACAGATTCTACTAAACAACAAACCTACAGTCCCTGTCTTGTTTGCACCGCCAGTATACTGCTGTTCAGAGTATATAGGGCCTGGGGGCCCCACGCCTTTCCTTTTTTTAATTCGGGTGCGGGGTTCCCCTTAATATCCATACAAGACCCAAAGGGCCTGGTAATGGATTGGGGGGTGGGGGGTACCCATGCCGTTTGTCTCACTGATTTTCATCCATATTGCCAGGACCCGACCCGAAAGCTGCAAGCAGTTTTAAATGATTTTTATTCCTTTATCCCTTTCATGACTAAGCCTATTTTTGAAATTTACAAGTTAAAATCCGTATTTTTTGCTAGAAAATTACTTGGAGCCCCCAAACTCTGGTACCTAAAAATCTCCATAGGCGACGCTCTACATTTTTACGGTTACCAGGTTAGAGTTACAGAGGAGGTCTAGTGCTAGAATTATTGCTCTCACTCTGACGATCGCGGCGATACCTCACATGTGTGATTTGAACACCGTTTACATATGCGGGCGCAACTTCCGTATGCGTTTTCTTTGCTGCGTGAGCTCGCGGGGACGGGGGGCGCTTTAAACATTTTTTTTTTAAATTTATTTTATTTATTTTTATATTCATAAATTGTGTTTAAAAAAAAAAAAAAATATCACTTTTATTGCTGTCACAAGGAATGTAAACATCCCTTGTGACAGTAATAGGTGGTGACAGGTACTCTTTATGGAGGGATCGGGGGCACTTCAAAGTATTCAGATCGCCATTTTAGGCGATTCTGAATACTGTATATTTTTTTAAACCGGCGCCTTTGGCAGCCGAGTAAACGGGAAGTGACGTCATGATGTAGCTTCCGTGTTTACAATTAGGAGGCTGGAACTAAGCCGCTCACGGCTTCGTTCCAGTCTGTCCCCAGCCTCCAGAGGCGGCCGATTGGTCATCGGGCCTCCCGATGGAACGAGAGGCCGGTAAGAGTGGTGGGAGGCAGCGGGAGGGGGGGATGTCCCCTCACGCTCCCCCGGTATAACAGCGAGCGGCTTTTAGCCGCATCGGTTGTTATACCAGGAAAGCCAATCGCCGGCTCTAAATTACAGTACCAGGATGATGCCTGCAGCTGCAACCCCCGAAAGCCGAGTACGCACATCTGCGTACGCTCGGCGGGAAGGGGTTAAAAATGTAATTTTGTGCAGGGACTGTTCTAAGCATGGGAAACACGCGTCACTTTACAGGCATACTATAGACACCCCCAGGTACAATATTTAAAGGAATATTTCACTTTTTTTTTTCACTTTAAGCATCATTTTTTAATGACTTTTTTTTGCATTGATACATGTTCCCTGGGGCAGGACCCGGGTCCCCAAACCCTTTTTAGGACAATAACTTGCATATTAGCCTTTAAAATTAGCACTTTTTATTTCGAACGTTCGAGTCCCACAGACTTTAATGGGGTTCTAAGGTTTGCGTGAACTTTCGGTCCGTTCGCAGGTTCTGGTGCGAACCGAATCGGGGGGTGTTCGGCTCATCCCTACTCCTTAACATTGCTTTGCAAAATCCACATTTAAAGCTTAAAGTTTCAGGTAGCCATGTGGAAACAGTCATTGGTTTAAGGTTCCTTTCAAGGGGGCTATGTATTAATAGGTCCTTCAGGTTTTGCCCCTCTTATAAGTAATCTACAGATTTTTTGGGAATATTTCCATTAGATCTTTGTCATAAGAGAAAATGCTAATATCTTCTGATGATATTATAGATTTGGACAGATTGTCTGGTGTAAGTGCCTATTATACGCATTGTTCCCACCTCATCCGTCTTGTTCTGTCTCAGGGCCAAAAGGGATTCCCTAGGGATGTCATTCACCTGACCCTATTGAAGGACTTCTTAAGATCACTCTCACTGAAATTGGTTAAATAATTAAATAAATAATTGAGCACTTTACATCCTTAAAGCTTTACCTGTAGAACAAATTCTTCTTGCTCTTATAAATTGAATGCCCTTTTTAAGGGAGATAAAATGGTGGCTCTCCCAGTGGAACAAGCTGTTTATAGAAGTACCATATTTTTCCAGTGTGATCTTGAGATCTAAAAAGTCAATACTGCCTTTCTGCACCTCACTACTGAAACACACCCCAATATTGTTTGTGTTGAGATGTTCCACATAGCTATCAAAGTTCTTCTTTGGGCCCCCAAACAGTTAAAATGGCCAACCCTGCACTTCCTGTGCATGATAAGGTCACTTCCGGTGTCTGCAATCACTTCTGATGCATTTCTTCCAATGGACTTCTTCCCAGGATGTGGGTGCATGCTGGGGCAGTGACATCACAAGGGGTGGGTGCCACGAGGTGACATCAATGCGTGGCCCCACCCCTTACCTATTTAAGAACTGTCAAATGGAGGAGCGGGCAGTCGGTGGTTAGCCTTGAACGAGTGCAAAGCTTCTTTTTTTTGGGTCCGGTGGGCGGGGTGATTGATGATGGATCTACATCAGGGGACTTTATTTTTTGGTTATTTTTGGGTTTTTAAAAAAGGAATTGTTTGACACTTTTTTTGGTGAATGAGTAGAGGTACAATGTACCCGATACCCATTCACATGTGGAGGGGGGGCAGGATCTGGGGACCCCTTGTTAAAGGGGGCTTCCAGATTCTGATAAGCCTTCCATGCCTGCAGACCCCCACTACCTTAGCCCAGGGTTGTGGGGAAGAGGCCTTTGTCCCCTTCAACATGGGGACAAGGTGCTTTGGGGTGGGGGGGCAGAGCCCCCCGCCTTAGAGCACCCCCCTCATGTTAAGGGCATGCAGCCCCATCTTGGATCACCCCTTTCAAAGAGCCTTTAAAAGGCTGCCCAGCACTGCCCCAGAATGCCAAGTTTAGCTGTTATCTGTCCAGATCCTAAACTTGGCTCATGTAAGGTACTCCCACGCCAATGCTATCAGCTCTAACTTGAAGGATCTGTAGTTTTCAGGGTTTCTCTCAGTTGAATGTACGCTTTTACTTCTGTAGGTGATGAATCTCTCATGGCTTCTTGTACTTGCAAGAATACAGCCCCTAGGCTCTTGCTGGCATTGGTTCTTAGCCAGAATGGAAGATTGAAATCGCAATATACTATTTAATATAACATAGGTTTAAAACAGTAGAAAAGCAAACATTGGAAATACTTATAGGAAAACACATACAGTGACCCTATATTGATTTGTTATGAAAATAATGGAAACCAGGATTTAAAAAACATTTGACTTGTACATATAGCTGAATCTTCCAAATATAATCCACATTATCTCATAGTTAAAGCAGCTCAATGCATTTTGCAACAATTCATGTTGCTTCATTAGGAGCACAATACGGGGATCACTATTTGATATAGTTGTATTATGCATTGCTGACATCCCCACCACACAATGCATGCCCATAGGGGAAGGTGACCAAAACCCAACAAGCAAACAGTTAGTAGCTTATGTAGCCCCAAGTTGGACAGTTTGTTTGTCACAAGGCTAAATGAGATATCTGTACAGGCATAGGGAATACTGACTCCAGATAGCCAGAAAGCTGGAAAATGTATATTTGATATTGTAACCCTGAAAACCCATGTGCAAAAAACACTAAAATGTACTTCATCGGCTGGACTGAAGTCATGAAAGGCACAACAATTGAGCTGAGTTCTCACAGTTGGTGGAAGATGCAGACAAAAGTGGAGTCTGCTGTTTCTTGTTAAAATGTGAGTTTGTGTAATGAACTTTTTATGTTCTCTGCTAAAGAGTTATTAACACAGCATGTTGTATGTGGCAGGTTGTGTCAACATGCATCAGTTAAAGTGAGAGCAGCCTTTAACAGTGCTCCAGTCTGCTCAGTTTACTGTACCAAAAAGGGAGAGTTGAAGGAGACTCTCATATCTTACACCACAAACATGGAAACAACCAACTGAACATTTGTTTGCTACACAGTGGCAGATACTGTGAAAGCGTAATACCCCAGTGCAGGGTGAATGGTTCAGGTAAGTGCATTTCCTATAGGGCACCTATAAGAAGCACAGAACACAGTTACAGAAGAGCACCTGTCACTTTTCATTTTTCTGCCATTTTTTCACTATTATGGCATATGGACTATTTGTGCACCTAGCATTTTTTTAGTAGAATTTGTTACCAGAGGGTATCATCATAAAGATATCAGGTTTTATGCTTTTTATCATAAGGAGATCAAGTTTTATGTTTTCACATATTTTTTAAATACAGGCACTGTCGTTCACATATCCATGGGACTGTCTGCATCTTTTGTATAGTTTATAAATCACATGGAGACGTTTTATTAGCGTCACACCAGATTATTGAATTAGCACATAGGCATCTGTATATTGGAATTGCACTTTACATTATTTTGCTTTTTATTTGGATTGTTTTGAGGCCATTTGATTAGTGGCACTTACTATGTGGAGAGAGACTTGCTTCTGTGCAGTCCCCTTTACAGTTGTAAGGCAAGGATTAAAAGGGAACCTGAAGATGATAAAATATATTCTGTGTATGTATCTGAGCTAGTCAAGAAGAATGCTTATATAGATGTACTCGCTGAAGAATATACGACATTCCTCTTATCCACAGCATCAGGTGAAACAGAGGTGTTCCTAGAAATCTCCCAGGGGCCCATGGTGTTGCAACTAAGGGTTTCTAAGGATAACTGTGGAGCTGTCCTTGTGGGAGAGAATGTTCCCTTAAAAGTGGAAGTGAATTTGCATATGCTTAACAAAGAGCAACCGTCTCAGGTTGAAAATGTGTTAATGCAATCTGACTAAAGATGTGTACCAAACTGACAGTATCTTCTGTAAGTATGTAGAGCAGCTCAATAACACTGACCCAGAGTGTTGGATAAAGCAAATGGCAACGCTCTGCGAAAGCACCATGCTATTGTGTCAGATATGCCTAAGGTTACCTTATGTCCCTTTAAGAAACACAACCCCTGGAGCTACAGCCAATGAGGGCCTCCACATCCTCAGTCACATGATGGTCCCCAGGGAGGTCTTAAAGGGCTTTAAAGTCTCCAGGTTTTTCACCTTAATGCATTCTATGCATTAAGGTGAAAAACCTTCTGTGCGGCAGCTGCCCCCAGAGTCCCCCCCCCCCCCTTTTTTTCTTACCTGAGCCCGTCCGTTCCAGAGATATGCATGAGGCCAGAGACTCCAGCCGCTGTCTCCATCCACATTGGGTAAAGTAAAAGCAGCAAAAGCCATTGGCTCCTGTTGCTGTCAGTCAAATACAGTGACACAGGAGCGGGGGGTGGGGCCGAGTCCTGCTGTCTGTGTCAATGGATGCAGCAGCGGGACTCGTGAGCGCACCCGTATGGGTGCCCCCATGGAAAGTGGCTCTCCTTGGGGGCACCCGATGAAAAGGAGGAGCCAGGAGAGCCACCGGGGCATCCCAGAAGAGGAGGATCGGGGCTGCTCTGTGCAAAACCCTTTCACACAGCAGGTAAGTATAACATGTTTGTTATTTAAAAAAAACAAAAACCTTTACAATCATTTTAAGTGTGAATCTAGGGTTCCCTCTTATGACAGACATGTAAAAAGAAATACATAAACTTTTCAATGTCCAGTCTTCCTATACCTTGGTGGCTCCTACTGTTTAGGTTGAGCTGGTACCGTGAAGCACCAATAGATGGAGCAATGTGTTGCAGGCTGTATTGATCAAAGGTTGATGAAATTGAGATTGTTTGGTACAATGTTTATCAATGATGTTCAAAGATGTCTCACAGTCAACTGCTTGGTTGCTATCTAGTAATTGTTGGCATGCAATGCACTGTTAACTGTTATGCCGCATACACATGAGCGGACTTTACGGCAGACTTTGCCCAGCGGATGGGATTTCGTCGGACAATTCGATCGCGTGTGGGCTCCAGCGGACTTTGTTTTCTCAAAAGTTGGACGGACTTAGATTTGAAACATGTTTTAAATCTATCCGTCGAACTCGAGTCCTGTCGAAAAGTCCGCTCATCTGTATGCTAGTTCGACGGACACAAAGCCGCGCTAGGGCAGCTATTGGCTACTGGCTATGAACTTCCTTGTTTTAGTCCGGTCGTACGTCATCACGTACGAATTCGTAAAGTCCGCTCGTGTGTACGCGGCATAAGACAAGGCTAAGGTATCAGAGATATCAAAGCCTCTCTATATAGCAGTGTGATGGAAAGCATTTCTGCTGTTGAAGTCTGAGGTGCTGCTTGCTGATAAGCTTATAGTCAAGGCTACACACACTGCAGCAGCAGACAAACCTTAAGTTCAAGAAATGATGAAGAAATGGCAGAAATCCTGTCCGTAGCCCAGGAAGGGTTTAAAATCGCTGTATTGCCAAACAAAGAGGTGTGGGTGAAAGTGCTAGAGTGCACAAAGGTGAATGAAATGACTGGAGTCATCAACCCAAAAGTAGTTTTCTGTGGTAAACCTGTGTGTGAATGTGGAAGCTGGAAAGGTGGGTCAAAAGAGTTTCAATTAAGGTCTGGGTAGAGATCTAGTTTGCTATGTTAAATGTGAAATATCATGACAGCTGCCGGCAGTGTCTGATAATGTGAGTAACCATTCATTTGTGTGTATCCCCTCTGCAGGCACAGCCCTACCAAGCACTAAAAATGGGAACGCTCACAGTATTGGTAAGATTATTGACTGGGATGCACTGTTAATAGTGAGTAGGGTAAAGCAAAGAAACGTAGTGATCAGCAAGGTTGAGTCAATAACGTTAGGGTTAAAGTTTAAATGTTTAAAGTGGGTTAAGGTTTAGGTTTAGTGAACCCGGAAAAAGATTTGGCATTGTCCTAGAAAAGTCCACAGTAGAGTGATAATGGGGTACAAAGAGTGTCATCAATGGAAGGATAGAGCAGAGTTCCCCTTTAGAGGTAAGAGGAAAAGTGATGATAGGCAGGAATGTGCCAAGGCTAGGAATACAGGCTTTTGCGTTTCTCCCTCTCCTGGGTTGAAAGAATGGGGTAAGATACTGTACATGACTGCGTTGTGCTTTATCACAGTGTCATAAGGGTTGGATGTCACCCCCGGTTCTCACTTATGCAGGCTAAGGGGCTCCAGGATGTCTGATCTAAGTGTAGATAACTGGTTTTGCATCTCCAGGACAGGTAAATCTTGGATTGGATTCTGCAGCCCAGAGGCTTTATAGAAACTAGGAGGAATAAACCCTTTAACCCATGGTCCAAATATTACTGGAAACCAACATCCTGATTGTGCAGGTGTGCACAGGCCTTCTCATATAGGCACCATCTATGATTCAGAGCTCCTTCCTCTTGAGGCCAAGACATGATACACACACATATACACACATACACATATTATGCACCTATACAGGTCTATGTTAAAGTGTGTAATTGTATGTAATCTGTTTACATCTCAGGTGTACAGTCCTGAGAGAGGAATTGGGAGGTATGTGTCATCCTTTTGTAAGTTCTGCAGTAATGCCCCTAAACAAGACTTTAGTAGCCGTATTACTGTGGAAGGACAGCATCTCTGTCAGTGTCACTGCACCCTCTACTTCTCTCTCTCTGAAGTCCCCTGCTCCTCCTCTTCTCTTTTCATGTGTGACAGACTGTGTGTCCGTGTTTCGTGTTCTTGTCTTATTATCACAAACAGACGGACAGTCCTGCTTTGAAGTGCTTCTCCCTGGCAGTGGCAGCGGGATGCCAGCCTGTAACTTCCCGGGGGATTAATTATCACATAGACAGTTTCTTTTTCATGTTCTTTCAGAAAGTCACCCATGAACGTGTATGAGCTGCTTTCTTGTTAGCACAAAGCCAAAAATTTGTGGGACCCTTAAACACATAGTAGTTCTAAAAAAAAAAATTATCCTCGTCTTCTTAAAGTATGTCTTTGTTTATTATAAAATACTTATAGAAAAGTATTCACAAGAATAAAGTCTTAATAAATCGCATTTACTGTAGAATCCACAGTCAGTCTAAAACAGGTATGATCAGGAAGTCATAAATCCTTCACATACTGTATATCAAAACACCGACCACAGCAAGCAGTGTACAGATTGGCTAACATATTTCAGAAACAAGCCCCCTTCATCAGAGCCTGTCAGGTTGCCCAAGAGTAAAGGCTAAGGGCCATTCCCTCATCTGCACTCTGCAATGGGAAGCCAGCATGGCCAGTCGCTAAGAGACCAGAACTGCTTGCAACTGGCATAACAAAGACCAATCACGCAAGCATGGATGATTGCCAGGATTGCTATGATGGTTACATATAGTTCTATTTTTTATTTTTTTTTAAACATGCATGTGGACACACACACATAGTGAATTAGTGTGTGCTTTGGTCCCCTTCCAAAGAGGACCCCTCCCTGGCCCCCAGGAATGCAAGATTTTGGGTAAGGTACACTCAGGTCCACCCCTCCACAGCTGACCACCGAGTACTAGATAGGAGTCTCTCCGGAAGAGAGACCCCCCCCAAGGCAGGGGAGGAAGGAACCTAATGGCCACACATTCCTTCCTAGACTTCAGGGTAGGTCCAAAGGCGCACATCCTACCATTCTGTGAGAGAAATGGAAAAACATACATATAGTGCAGTGAGGCACACTTGGAAAGTATATTAACCACTAGAGATCCGCGCTATAGCCGAATGACAGCTACAGCGCGGACCTGCTTTGCTGGGACGACGTCCATTGACGTTGTCCCATGCACGAGCGGCCTGCATGCCCCCTGCAGGGCGCGCGCGGCGCGCTCTGTGATCAGCGAGTCTATGAAACTCGCCTGATCACAGATCGGAGTAAAGGGTCGATCCCGACCCCTTACCACATAATCAGCTGTCAGCCAATGACAGCTGATCATGTGACATCAACAGAGCCGTCAATCGGCTATTTTTTCTCCTCGCGTTGACAGCGTGAGGAGGAAAAAAAAGATGATCACTGGCGGCCGTGAGAGGGACATCAGTCCCGATCACAGCGAGCGCCACCAGATCATCAGTGCCCACCTGTGCCCTCTGCCAGTGCCACCTAGCAATAGGCAGCGCCACCCATCAGTGCCCACAATGCCACCCATCAGTGCCCACAGTGCCACCTATCAGTGCCCACAATCAGTGCCTCAACAACAGTGCTGCACATCAGTGCCACCTATCAGTGCCCATCAGTGTCACCTACCAGTGCCCATCAGTAGTGCCCATCAGTGCCGCCGATCAGTGTCACCTATCAGTGGTACCTATCAGTGCCACCCATCAGAGCCACCCATCCATGCCACCCATCCTTGCCACCCATCAGGGCCCATCAGTGGCCATCAGTGTCGCCTTATCTGTGCCCATCAATGCCGCCTTATCTGTCCCCATCAGTGCCGCCTTATCTGTGCCTATCAGTGCCGCCTTAACTGTGCCTATCAGTGCCGTCTTAACTGTGCCTATCAGTGCCACCTTAAATGTGCCTATCCGTGCCCATCAGTGCAGCCTATCAGTGCCCACCAGTGCTGCCTCATCAGCGCATATCAATGAAGGAGAAAAATTACCTGTTTGCAAAATTTTATAACAAACTATTAAACATGATTTTTTTTTTTTCAAAATTTTCCATTTTTTTTGTTTGTTTAGCAAAAAATAAAAATCCCAGCTGTGATTAAATACCACCAAAAGAAAGCTCTATTTGTGGGAAAAAAATGATAAAAATTTCATTTGGGTACAGTGTTGTATGACTGCGCAATTGTCATTCAAAGTGCGTCAGCGCTGAAAGATGAAAATTGGTCTGGGCAGGAGGGGGGGTTTAAGTGCCCAGTAAGCAAGTGGTTAATAGACAATAAAAAATGTCCCAGTGCATGCATAATGGCTTGGCCTTCCAGCCTGGTAACAAAAATTGCACCTGTCTCGACCAAAAGGCCTAGCCTATGAGGTGATGAGTGGCAAAAATCAAGAGGTGTTGTGGCCAAGTGTTTGCTGTCATAGTGGGATCCCAAATTAATAGTGATACTAAGAGCACCCCCAGGTCACTACTCCCAAGGGGCACTAACAACGCTGGCTCTCTGTTACCCTGACCCCTGCCAGACAAGGCAGTACAGTTCAAACCACCCTAAGGAAGTACTACCGACCCACACCTTAACCAGTGGGAGCTCGATTCAGATTCCTTCTCATGGGAGAGATGCGGATTTTCAATTGCCAGTGTCCCACAGTGACACTGTGCTGCCCACAGCTGCACAGTGAGGGCAGAACTGCAGTAATGCAGGGCGGGCGGGAGAGATATTGTCATCTCTCTGCTCGCTTGCCCACCCGCTCGCTCACTGACCTGCCTGTCCGCTTACCTGCCAGCTGGCTCACTGGCCTGCTCACTGGCCCGCTTACCCGCTGGCCCACTCATTGGTCTGCTCACCCACCAGCCTGCCTACTCACCCGCTGGCCTGCTCATCAGTCGGCCCGCTCGCTCACTATTTTCTCGGGGGGAGCAATTGCCCCATTGCCCCCCTTGGATTTGCCCCTGGTTCCCACATGTTTAAGAGTGATCAAGCATGGAAGAAAAAGTAATGAAAAATCATTACCCAAGCTACAAATGCAGTGGGATTAGCACTGATTAGTGCTGAGTGAATAATGCATTTGGGTGGCAAAAATATAAATGCAATCTATACACTGAGGGGAGACCCTCTGGGGGAATCTAGAATGGAAAAGGACCTGAGGGTCCTAGTGGATGATAGGCTCAACAATGGCATGCAATGCCAAGCTGCTGTTAACAAAGAAAACAGAATATTGGCATGCATTAAAAAGGGGATCAACTCCAGAGATAAAACGATAATTCTCCCTCTCTACAAGACTCTGGTCCGGCTGCACCTAGAGTATGCTGTCCAGTTCTGGGCACCAGTCCTCAGGAAGGATGTACTGGAAATAGAGCGAGTACAAAGAAGGGAAACAAAGCTAATAAATGGTCTGGAGGATATTAGTTATGAGGAAAGGTTGCGAGCACTGAACTTATTCTCTTTGGAGAGGAGACGCTTGAGAGGGGATATGATTTCAATATAGAAATACCATACTGGTGACCCTACAATAGGGATAAAACTTTGTAGCAGAAGGGAGCTTAACTAGACTTGTGGCAACTCATTAAAATTAGAAGAAAAGAGGTTTAACCTTAAACTACGTAGAGGGTTCTTTACTGTAAGAGTGGCAAAGATGTGGAATTTCCTTCCACAGGCGGTGGTCTCAGCGGGGAGCATTGATAGTTTCAAGAAACTATTAGATAAGCACCTGAATGACCGCAACATACAGGGATATACAATGTAATACTGACATATAAATCACACACATAGGTTGGACTTGATGGTCTTTTTTCAACCTCACCTACTATGTAACTTTATAAGAAAAAAAGATACCAATGCATCAAAGGCAACATCGAGAGGGAAATGGCATTGATCAGAAAGGAAAGGTTAGTCTGATTGTGTGTACTGACATTAGAAAGCATGACTATAAATATCTGCAATTTGTATCAAGTAAATGGCACTTCATCTTTTCTACTGTACAGTGCATCTTGGATGTCTAACTTGCTTCATTGCTTATATCTTTTCTTTTAGGCAGAAAACTGGTGGCAGATTACAAACTTCTGTTGTGATGTTGGAATATAAGAAAATGCGAGTGAATTATGTAGCGGTGTGGTTGCCACTAGTAACAAACATCCACCATATCACCCTATTGCCAGACTTCCATATTTCACTTCTGAGACAATGAACAGCCATTTGCTTTGTTTTGTGGGGTACAACTTGGTTGGGGAAAGGGTATATGGGATGCCCATAGATCAAAAAAATACTTTGCCATCATATTTATAGATTTTACAGATTAGAACTTAGTTTGGGCCTGAAGGAATGATGAACATGCATAACAGCTACAGTCTCTTCCCTGCATCACTATGCAGACTATTGCTCCTCCTCTGCGTAACTCTTGCAGACTATTGCTCCCAGAAATTCCTCATCAATGATCGTGTAAAGATGAGGACTTCACCTATGACCGTGTAAGGGTGAAGTTCCCAGAAATCCTCTCCTCCTGCACAAACTTATGCTGTAGCACATTCATTTCTTGTCACATCTTCTTATGTATGCAAAATAACCCACTCTGAATAGTCTCTAATGCTGACTCTGATTGGTTGCTGCTTCTAGGCAAGAGGCCTGCAGTACCTCTCCCTGGAGGCCTAGTAGTTTAAAAGCATGTGCTGAACGGTGGACTACTGTTTTCCAGCTAGCCCAGCTTGCAAATCCTGCACCCTCGGGCCGCATCAATTTAACACTATTCCCCACAGTCTCTCCTCTGATCCAGGACTCCTCATCAATGACCGTGTAATGATGAGGACTTCACCAATGACCATGTAAAGGTGACGCTCCCTCACAGACTTCCTGGCATGTCTCCACATCCAGCCCTCCACTGTGGTACACTCACCGACCTTTCTCTGCCCCGAGTCCATGATGGAGAACTTAACTGGACCTTGTACGTTCTGACAGTTTCACCTGCTCCTCTGCTCCAGGAATTCCTCATCAATGACCGTGTAATGATGAAGACTTCATCCATGACCGTGTAAGGGTGAACTTCCCTCACAGTTCTCCCGGGCCTCCTCCTGTGATCAGTGCACCCCCCCCAGATGGGGGTGCCCTCCTGCTGCTGTCTAGTACTCCATTCTCCACTTCACCCGGCTGACAACTCCTCCCAGTGGCCTGTTACCTCAGCTATATAGGAGGCCCGCCCCCTGCCAATTCCAGTTGGGGATTGGTCAGGGCTCCCACATGAGCTCACAAAAAAAGAAAACACAAAAAAAGAAAAAAAACTGCGCTAAGGTCAATAAAAAATAAAACAAATATACCCAATCCCACTGGTTAAGTGAAATACCATGTAAGCAATACCAGCAGCAATTCTCCTGCACAACATAAGTACAGTAAACAAATTGGAAAATGTAGAATCGCGATAGACATATGAAAAATGCATAAAGTGAAAGTGCTCTCATACACCAATCTCATAACAAAAGAGGTCATATATCCAAGTTTGTATGACCATGTAGTGAACAACAAACAATTGAAAAATAAAGTTGACAAACATATAAAAAGTTTGCGTATTATAGGTGTGTGAAATTATCAAAGAAATTATGACATATCAAAAATAATGGGCCAGATAAAATAGTTTCCAAAGGGCCCATACAGCAGTTACACCAGTGAACTAAAATAATAATTAGTGTCCATCCATAAATGGTGCAATCTTCACAGTTGAATGAAGAGCTAGTGCAGAAATCCAGCACCAGAATGTAAAGGGTTTCTGCTTACTGGAAGCCCGTGATTCCCCACTACAGAGGATCAAGGGAGCCTGTATATAGAAAAGCCCTCCAGAGCATATCAGGTGCATCAACTATCCTTGATGTATTAGAGATGATAGTACGATCTCCAGAAACGCCCAACGGCACTCATAACACTCCAAATCTCCTCATTTTGTTTCAAACTCATAAGTGGATGTGCATGGCATGCTCCCACATGAGCTGTCTGCCACTCCGGTTCTAGGCCCTGCCCCTCTTCTAGAACATTCTCCCTGGAAGCAGGGGAGTCGCCCCAGAACCAAGGTACAGGTGGTCACACCCACTGCTATACTAACCACTCCCTGCCCCCAGATCAAACAGACAGGCCCAGAATGAAGCATAGGCCTGCATACATTTACCTGTACTGACAGTTTCCCTAGCAAAAATGCTATGCTAGCACCTACCTATGGTAGAGGGTGCTACATCTACATCCTTGAAGAGACAGTTACAGGGCTGGCCAAAGGTTTTGATACCTTGCACAACAAGAGAGGTAAGTACATTATGTTTACAAGTATTCTAGATGCAAGTTTAATGTTATGCTGTGTTCTCCCTTGCAGCCCTATTGTGTGCTGACAGGAGGGACTCCCCCCTGCTTCAGAATACAATGCTCTTTTGGTAAAATTGCCCTGCAGGTGGCCATGGAGCATGTTTGGCCAACGCTGGATTTAACCTTAACTTGGGTGAGTATTCAAGAAGGGGAGGACATGGCCTACCTTTGACTTAATCAGTAGGAAGGAAACATCCTACTGTTTACTGTGGAAGCAGATGTTCAAGATGTAGCCTTCTCTGCATCTGACAAGAATGATGACATCAGCCAGTCTCATGAACAGCAGCCTAATGCCAGTGCTGAGCTAGTCAACCTTCGCCCACCATCTAAAAGTTCCCAAAGCAAAGAAACCAATTTAAGCAAAAAGTCAGCAGATGTTAACACCAATTTGGGTTCTCCCAATCCACTCATCAACATAAGACGTGATCATAAGATATGTCACACACGCAATTTTGACAGAGAGCAATGTGATTTTAAGCAACAGGAGAGTGAGAGACTCCACCAGGCACAGCTACATCATGCAATCTTTGAGGGTCATTTAACCATTTGATTTTTGGGCACTTTCACCCCCTTCCTGACCAGGCCAATTTTCAGCTTTCATCACTGTCACACTTTGAATTTCAATAGCACTGTCATGCAACATTGTACCCATATGAAATTGTAATCATTTTTTTTGCACACAAATAGAGCTTTCTTTGGTGGTATTTAATCACCGCTGGGTTTTTAATTTTTTGCTAAACAAACGAAAAAAAAGGCTGAAGATTTCTTAGTTTCTGTTGGAACACTTTGCAAATAAGTAATAGTTCTACTTCACTGATGTGCACTGATGAGGCTGCACTGATGGGCACTGATAGGCTGCACTGATGAGGCGGCACTGATAGGCAGCATTGATGTTACTGATGGGGCTGCACTGACAATCAGGGCACTGATGATCAGTGCCCTGATTATCTGTGTGCATGTCCTGTCAGGATTGCCAGTTACCGCCTCTCCTAACGCTGTGACAGCACGTGAGGAGAGGAATGATGATATCTGGCAATTCTGTTTACACTGTGATCAGTGTACGGCCTCCTCCTGTGATCAGTGCACCCCCCCCAGATGGGGGTGCCCTCCTGCTGCTGTCTAGTACTCCATTCTCCACTTCACCCGGCTGACAACTCCTCCCAGTGGCCTGTTACCTCAGCTATATAGGAGGCCCGCCCCCTGCCAATTCCAGTTGGGGATTGGTCAGGGCTCCCACATGAGCTCACAAAAAAAGAAAACACAAAAAAAGAAAAAAAACTGCGCTAAGGTCAATAAAAAATAAAACAAATATACCCAATCCCACTGGTTAAGTGAAATACCATGTAAGCAATACCAGCAGCAATTCTCCTGCACAACATAAGTACAGTAAACAAATTGGAAAATGTAGAATCGCGATAGACATATGAAAAATGCATAAAGTGAAAGTGCTCTCATACACCAATCTCATAACAAAAGAGGTCATATATCCAAGTTTGTATGACCATGTAGTGAACAACAAACAATTGAAAAATAAAGTTGACAAACATATAAAAAGTTTGCGTATTATAGGTGTGTGAAATTATCAAAGAAATTATGACATATCAAAAATAATGGGCCAGATAAAATAGTTTCCAAAGGGCCCATACAGCAGTTACACCAGTGAACTAAAATAATAATTAGTGTCCATCCATAAATGGTGCAATCTTCACAGTTGAATGAAGAGCTAGTGCAGAAATCCAGCACCAGAATGTAAAGGGTTTCTGCTTACTGGAAGCCCGTGATTCCCCACTACAGAGGATCAAGGGAGCCTGTATATAGAAAAGCCCTCCAGAGCATATCAGGTGCATCAACTATCCTTGATGTATTAGAGATGATAGTACGATCTCCAGAAACGCCCAACGGCACTCATAACACTCCAAATCTCCTCATTTTGTTTCAAACTCATAAGTGGATGTGCATGGCATGCTCCCACATGAGCTGTCTGCCACTCCGGTTCTAGGCCCTGCCCCTCTTCTAGAACATTCTCCCTGGAAGCAGGGGAGTCGCCCCAGAACCAAGGTACAGGTGGTCACACCCACTGCTATACTAACCACTCCCTGCCCCCAGATCAAACAGACAGGCCCAGAATGAAGCATAGGCCTGCATACATTTACCTGTACTGACAGTTTCCCTAGCAAAAATGCTATGCTAGCACCTACCTATGGTAGAGGGTGCTACATCTACATCCTTGAAGAGACAGTTACAGGGCTGGCCAAAGGTTTTGATACCTTGCACAACAAGAGAGGTAAGTACATTATGTTTACAAGTATTCTAGATGCAAGTTTAATGTTATGCTGTGTTCTCCCTTGCAGCCCTATTGTGTGCTGACAGGAGGGACTCCCCCCTGCTTCAGAATACAATGCTCTTTTGGTAAAATTGCCCTGCAGGTGGCCATGGAGCATGTTTGGCCAACGCTGGATTTAACCTTAACTTGGGTGAGTATTCAAGAAGGGGAGGACATGGCCTACCTTTGACTTAATCAGTAGGAAGGAAACATCCTACTGTTTACTGTGGAAGCAGATGTTCAAGATGTAGCCTTCTCTGCATCTGACAAGAATGATGACATCAGCCAGTCTCATGAACAGCAGCCTAATGCCAGTGCTGAGCTAGTCAACCTTCGCCCACCATCTAAAAGTTCCCAAAGCAAAGAAACCAATTTAAGCAAAAAGTCAGCAGATGTTAACACCAATTTGGGTTCTCCCAATCCACTCATCAACATAAGACGTGATCATAAGATATGTCACACACGCAATTTTGACAGAGAGCAATGTGATTTTAAGCAACAGGAGAGTGAGAGACTCCACCAGGCACAGCTACATCATGCAATCTTTGAGGGTCATTTAACCATTTGATTTTTGGGCACTTTCACCCCCTTCCTGACCAGGCCAATTTTCAGCTTTCATCACTGTCACACTTTGAATTTCAATAGCACTGTCATGCAACATTGTACCCATATGAAATTGTAATCATTTTTTTTGCACACAAATAGAGCTTTCTTTGGTGGTATTTAATCACCGCTGGGTTTTTAATTTTTTGCTAAACAAACGAAAAAAAAGGCTGAAGATTTCTTAGTTTCTGTTGGAACACTTTGCAAATAAGTAATAGTTCTACTTCACTGATGTGCACTGATGAGGCTGCACTGATGGGCACTGATAGGCTGCACTGATGAGGCGGCACTGATAGGCAGCATTGATGTTACTGATGGGGCTGCACTGACAATCAGGGCACTGATGATCAGTGCCCTGATTATCTGTGTGCATGTCCTGTCAGGATTGCCAGTTACCGCCTCTCCTAACGCTGTGACAGCACGTGAGGAGAGGAATGATGATATCTGGCAATTCTGTTTACACTGTGATCAGCTGTGAATGGACACAGCTGATCACGTGGCAAATGGCAGCTGTAATTGGCTCTTTATCATGATTACAGAGTGTACCAGATATGCTATCCAGGGGGCGCGTGAGGAGTGTGGTTCCAGAAGGACGTCCGTTGACGCCCTCCTGGAACGAGAAAGTCGTGCTGTAGCCAACTTTCAGCTATGGCACGGTTAGAAAGCGGTTAAATGCCATTGAAGACAGGGCATGAAGGCATGTATACAGGGATTCTTTACAAGTACAATAGAGTAATGACAAAAGAAACTTGACTTACTCAGACAGTGGCTTAAGAAGTCTTCTGGCGTTAATCCACCGCCTGATTTTCCCTCTGCTGTTATCTTTTTATAAGGTTAATCTCTAGCCACCAGTTTTTTGCCTAATGTGTATTTTTAATTTGTGACTTTTGTATTGCACTTCAAGAAAGTGTAACTGAGGGTGACATCTGTCCTTTGTTTCTTGCTGTCTGTGCCCTGTTAGGGAGATTCCCTCTTTGACAAAATAATATTTGTTTTGACATCCAAATAAGATCTTCTACATTCAGCTTGTTCTATGAAGCTTGGAAAATAACACCTACGCTGTTTGGGGAAACAGGGTAGTAGCTGATTGGTTACTAATAGGGATGAGTCTGTTGTTCGAGTCGAACATCGGGTTTTTGCCTGTTCGCCGAATTTAGGACATTATGGGGCATTCGTGGGAAATTCGAGCGCCCGCTGAACGCCCCATAATGAACTGCGAGCTTGCAGTGCATTGACAGCAGCTGATTGGCCAAAGCATGCACCCGACCTGCATGCTTTGGCCAATCACAGCTCGCTCTGCTGTGAGAGCCATGTGTGGCCAAACAGGGTGCCTTTGGCCAATCATGGCCCAGGGGGCTGAGACCATGCCCCACAGCGGCCGTACATAGTGTAATGAATGAGAGCAGCAAAATGACATTTCTAAAGGAAAAAATGTAATTTAAAACTGCTCGCGGCTGTAATGTATTGTCGGATCCTGGCAATACAGATAAAAATTACTGAAAAAAATGGAGTGAGTTTCCCCCCACCCAGTCCATTACCAGGCCCTTCAGGTCTGGTATGGATTTTAAGGTAAACTCCACACCAAAATAAAAAAAATGGCGTGGGGTCCCCCCAACCAGTCCATTACCAGGCCCTTCAGGTCTGGTATGGATTTTAAGGTGAACTCCACACCAAAATAAAAAAAATGGCATGGGGACCCCCCCAAAATCCATACCAGACCCTTATCCAAGCATGCAACCTGGCAGGCCGCAGGAAAGGGGGGGAACAAGAGAGCGCCCCCCTGAACCATAGCAGACCACATGCCCTCAACATGGGGAGGGTGCTTTGGGGTCCCCCCCAAACACCTTGTCCCCATGTTGATGGTGAAAAGGGCCTCATCTCCACAACCATTGCCCGGTGGTTGTGGGGTTCTGCAGGCAGGGGACTTATCGGAATCTGGAAGCCCCCTTAAAGGGGGCCCCCAGATCCCGGCCCCCTATGTGAATGGGTAGTGGGTACATCGTACTCCTACCCATTAACCAAAGAAAGTGTCAAAAAAGTAAAAATGACAGGAGACTGCAGCCTGTTCACAGTGACAGCTGTTATATAGCTGAGGGCGGGGCCACCCAGTGACATAAATGGGTGACCCTGCCCCCTCTGACATCACGTGGCATCGCATGACATCAGAAGGGGAGGGGCCACCCTGTGACATAAACAGCTGTCATCGTGAACAGGCTGCAGTCGTGGGGACGCCTCACATGGAGGTGGAGTATTTCCGTTTGTCTTTTTGTTTTTTTGGGTTTGTCAGCACTGTGATTGAAGATGGATTTACATTGCGGGACACTTTTTTTTTTTAATAAAGAACTTGTCCAAAACTGCTGTCATTTTGACTTTTTTAGATATAACAAAAAGCACAGCGCTGGATAAAAATGCAAAAATACAACAAAAATTGATATTACTATTAAAGCACCAACAACTTTCATATGTGGTAAAAGAAAAAAATAAAAATAAACAATAACATGAATGCTTCACTATAGTGATATATATGCGTGAACAATAACATGGATGCTTTACTATAGTGATATATATGCGTGACTATTCCCAGTTTTTTATCCACACATTTAGAAAAAGTCCAAAGATGCAAAAATTATGTCAAAACAAATGTCCAAAAAAGCAATTAAATGTGACTTTCTATGAATAATAAATCCGTGACTGTCACCGCGTTGAAATCCCGTCACCTGGTATAGATTGAAGGCTTACCAGATAGCCTCTGATCAGAGGCATAGAGCTAACAGCTTGGGGTTTGCCCTCCACAGCGGCTGGAACTTTAGCTGGGATGATGGATGTAGATCCACAAACGATCGCCACAGGCTTCCAGACAGCGGTACAATCAGGGAAGAGAGCTCTCACCGTGTTTAAAAGAAAAGAGAAAACTCCAATGGTGTAGAACGTTTTATCTCTTGTTTATTAAAAGTCGCCTCACTGGCATCCATAAAAACACTTTTCCTTGCAAGGAACCAATACAGCTTTAAAACGAAACTTCTCGCATGCGCCGTCGGTACGAGCGTGTCAATCCTACGGCCGTTTCGTCAGAAATGACATCATCAGGGGCACCCATTTTGGTGCAGAGTTCCCCTTAAAATCCATACCAGACCTAAAGGACCTGGTATGGATTTTGGGGAGGACCCCCACGCCATTAAAAAAAAAAAAAATTGGTGCGAGGTTCCCCTTGATATCCATACCAGACCTGAAGGGCCTGGTATGGATTTTAGGGGGGACCCCTATGCCGTTTTTTTTTTATTTTGGCGCAGGGTTGCCCTTAATATTCATACCAGACCCAAAGAGCCTGGTAATGGACTGGGGGGGAACCCGCGTCGGTTTTCTTCAATGATTTTTATCTTTAGAAATGTCATTTTGCTGTGGTACTGTTATAAACATAGGAAAGATGCACTACTTTAAAGGCAGACTAAGGAGACCCCCTAGGCAAGATATTTAAAGGAATATTTCATTTTTATTGTTTCATTTTAAGCATTATTAAAATCACTGCTCCTGAAAAAAAATGAGGTTTTTAAAACTTTTTTTTTGCATTGATACAGGACCCAGGTCCCCAAAAACTTTTTTTGGCAATAACTTACATATAAGCCTTTAAAATGAGCACTTCTGATTTTTAACGTTCGCGTCCCATAGACTTTAACGGCGTTCGCATGTTCGCATAAATTTTTTGCCTGTTCGCATGTTCTGCTGCAAACCAAACCGGGGGGTGTTTTGGCTCATCCCTACTAGTTACTAGGCCCAACTGCGCAAGATTGTATGTGCTGTTGTTTTAGTACACCTCCACCATTGTCGTACTAGACCAGTGATGGCGAACCTTGGCACCTCAGATGTTTTGGAACTACACTTCCCATGATGCTCATGCACTCTGCAGTGTAGTTGAGCATCATGGGAAATGTAGTTCCAAAACATCTGGGGTGCCAAGGTTCGCCATCACTGTTCTAGACAATGTTGAGCCTAGTTCTTTGAACCTAAACATCTCCTCTTTAGGGATGGGTGAACGGTTCAGCCCGAGCATAAATTGGGGCCGAACTTTGGTTGTTCGGATGTTCTGCAAACACCGAACAATATGCGGTGTTCGGTGCAAATTCGAAAGCCTGGAGGGGTGTCTATAGTATGCCTGTAAAGTGACACATTTTCCCATGTTTAGAACAGTACCAAAGCAAAATGACATTTCTAAAGGAAAAATTGTCATTTAAAACTCATCGCGGCTGTAAAGAATTGTCGGGCCTCAGCAATATAGATAAAACTGATTGAAAAAAAGAGCATGGGGTCCCCCCAGTCCATTACCAGGCCCTTTGGGTCTGGTATGAATATTAAGGGAAACCCTGAACCAAAATTAAAAAAAAAAATGTGTGGGGGTCCCCCTAAAATCCATACCAGACCCTTATCCAAGTACGCAACCTGGCAGGCCGCAGGAAAAAAGGGGGGGACAAGAGAGCAGCCCCCTCCTGAATGGTACCAGGCCACAAGCACCACAACATTGGGAGGGTGCTTTGGGGTAGCCTCATCCCCACAAACCTTGCCTGGTGGTTGTGCGGGTCTGCAGGCAGGGGGCTTATCGGAATCTGGAAGCCCCATTTAACAAGGGGACCCCCAGATTCCGGCCTCCCCTCTGTGTGAAATGGTAACGGGGTACAAATGTACCCCTACCATTTCATAAAAAAAGTGTTAAAAATGACAAGACACAGCTTGGGGACAAGTTCTTTATTAAAAAAAAATGTCCCACGATGTCCATTCATCTTCTTCTATCTCTCGGCGACGGACCGAAAAAGAAAAAAAAAAAGCTGAGACCGATCGCCTCAATGGGTTACGTAAACGGGAGACCGAGCCCGTGGGGGCGGGGTCACCTGGGGACATCACCCTCAGTTATATAAGAACTGTCAAAGGCACGGCGGGAGCCTCTCATTCAGGCGGATCGGTCTCAGCTTTTTCATTTTTTTTTCGGTCCGTCGTGGGGAGATAGAAGAAGATGAATGGACATCATGGGGCATTTTTTTTTTTAATAAAGGACTTGTCCCCAAGCTGCCTCTTGTCATTTTCAACATTTTGACACTTTTTTTGTGAAATGGTAGGGGTACATTTGTACCCTGTTACCATTTCACACAGGGGGGAGGCCAGGATCTGGGGGTCCCCTTGCTAAAGGGGGCTTCCAGATTTCGATAAGCTCATAAGTTCAATGCTTCTGCTCCTGAAAAGTTCACTGCTCTTGAAAAAACTGATGTTTTTTTTTGCATTGATACATGTCCCCTGGGGCAGGACCCAGGTCCCCAAACACTTTTTATGGCAATAACTTGCATATAAGCCTTTAAAATGAGCACTGTTGATTATTCATGTTCGTGTCCCATAGACTTTAACAGTGTTCATGTGTTCTGCCAAATTTTTTGCCTGTTCGGTATGTTCTGGTGCAAACCGAACAGGGGAGGTGTTCGGCTCATCCCGACTCCTCATCATTAGGATGAGGAGATGTTTAGCAGTGTGTATCAAAGTGGGATGGGACACCTGTGTTTCTTTTGGCATAGCCTCACTTGTAAAATTCAGTGGATTTGCACCGTTCTGGTTTAACACTGGTTATTTGGCCTAATAATAATATTACTGCATGGCTCCAATATTGGTTTTATGTTTTTACTTATTTGTTTTAATGAAGGTTTTTGTAAGAAAACATGCAAGAATGGTTTTGTGTGGCATAAATATTAGCCTAAGATATCTCCAAAGATCTTGGTGTAGAATGAATGTATTACCAGTACATATGCAATGTTTAAGCAAGGACTCAGAGCTTCCACAAAAGCTGCTGAAACAAGGAGCTTGTGTTGAAGAGAGAGGGTTATAGACAGCCTGATATGGGCCACTTCCTGTGTTTCTTTGTAACAATCACAGCCTTTTAAAAAAAAAACAAAGTGCACTACCTTGTAGTATGTACAGAGTAATGCCCTGTACACACGGTCGGATTTTCTGATGGAAAATGTGTGATAGGACCTTGTTGTCGGAAATTCCGACCGTGTGTGGGCTCCATCACACATTTTCCATCGGATTTTCCGACACACAAAGTTTGAGAGCTTGCTATAAAATTTTCTGACAACAAAATCCCACGCATGCTCAGAATAAATAAAGAGATGAAAGCTATTTGCTACTGCCCCGTTTATAGTCCCGACGTACGTGTTTTACGTCACCGCGTTCAGAATGATCGGATTTTCCGACAACTTTGTGTGACCGTGTGTATGCAAGACAAGTTTGAGCCAACATCCGTCGGGAAAAATCCTAGGATTTTGTTGTCGGAATGTCCGATCAATGTCCGACCGTGTGTACGGGGCAAAAGAGTTGATGCATACCTTGAAAAATAGCTTTGTATGAAGTGCTGTCTGACTTGATGGTCACGCTCATTGTGATCGGATTTTGGGATTGGTGGAATAGAGTCCTCATCAGTGTCTGGAACCTCAATATTCAGGAGCAATCCTGCACAATGGGCTAAGTTATGAAGGATGCAGCAGGCCAAAAACATGTTGCCAACTTTTTCAGGGCTATAGTGCAGAAAACCACCAGATAGTGAGATACAGCGGGACCTGCAACCCCTGGACCCCAAAAGTCTGCTCAATGACACTTCTTGTCCTAGTAATTCCTGCATTGGAGTGAGATTCTGCAGCTGTTGTGTACCTCAAAAGTGGTGTTAGCAACCAAGCAGACAAGGATAGCCAGGCTCACCTACAATACAGTTTGAAAATCAAATTTTTCTAACAGCAAAATTATATCATGATGAGTGGGTAATAACAGGAACATTTCTTCAATACATTTTGGTTTGCAATGCTGAACATGATTGTAATGTGAAGGCATTAGGCCATATATAAAGTGTCTTTAGTTGGAAATGGTTACACCAGGTTGAGGATCTGGTTTAACCATTTCTTAAGCAGTCAATGCTGTGCTGTGTATATTTGGTGTGCAAGGTGTCAGGAGGGAACACAGGAGGGTAATATATGATCATAGACTTCCATGTATGATGTATGTGGCATGATTTGAGACATATTTGCTAATAAAAAGTGTCTTACCAAGAATCCAGCCTCCAATTATTCTATGTCAAAATGGTGGTAGAACTGTGATTGCCTTAATATGTGGGCATCATGGACAGACCCTGGGAAGCCATTGAGCACATTTCTGATGAACACATTTGCATCGCAGACAACCTGAATGTTTAAGGAGTGGTAGCCCTTCCTATTATGGTAGATGTGTTCTTTATGAAAGGTGGCAAAAAAAAATCGCACATGGGTACAGTCTATGACACCCATGACATTGGAATAGCATAGAATTCGTTCCTAATCTGATCTCACTCCTGACATATGTTAGCCAGGTAGATATATTGGGGGGCAAATCTGGAACCCTGCAAGGCTTTAGCAAGCAAGTGTGAGAAAGATGACCGGGATACCACCACCACCTCTCCTGCTACCATCTGATAGGGAGCCTTGACCAGAAAGTGCAGGACAGCCAGCAACTTGATCATCGGTGGTATGGCATGCCTACGCAGTGTGGGGGACTGCAGAAAATGTCTCAATTCCCCAAAGAGAAGCATAGTGAGGTCCTTAGTAAAACAAAATTTAGAGAGCACTTCTTCTTCAGGGAAATGGTCCAGCAAAGTGTGCTGCTTAAAGGAACATGGCCGCATGACAACCACCTTTCTTCTTCTCCTTGCCCTCCTTAGAATGGCCTAAAACTCCAACAAATTTGCCTCAAATAGCTCCATTAGGGTTGTAGGGGAGAGCAATGCAATGTCCAGCAGAAAAATGAGATTAGACTAGCCAAATGCTCATTAGATTATGAGCCCCTTTTTAAACATTTCCATGTCCTGTCCATTCAGGTATGATGACCAAAGGCATCCCTTCCTTCATACTGCATGCCTGGACCACTAATTCAATTCTGCATGCATTTAATTATTTATTTCCTTCTGTGAATGGATTTTAAAGATTTTTCATGCGGTATTTACCAAGTGTTTGTAGCGTTTTGTGGTAAATACTGCATAATGGTCTAGTAAATTGACAGGATCACATGTGATATTTAGGCAAAATGTGTTCTGACACTTAAATATCTCACGCAAGTTCATTCTGTGAATGGAGCCCACTGTCACTTTGTTTTTTCAGGGCAAGTTATGTGCAAACGGGTCTGTGTAAAGGGATCTCCTGCTGATACACACCTTGCAAGTGCTCCTCAGCCCAAAAGTTTCCTCTAGAACCCAATCAATATATCTGATCACCCCCACAGTACAGAGAGAGTGCTTCACTGCTCCCTTTTGCAGCTAAAACCAAAAAGCCCTGATTGGCTGAAGCAATGAACGCTTCACCCAATCAGGGCACAGAGAGCTGTCATAACCATGATTGGACGTTGTGATGATGACTGTATCCAATCATGGCTCATTGCTCTTAATCCCGTCCCACACTATAAAATTATTCTTTCCATAGCGGCCATTTGTAATGTGATAGCAACATGAAGAGAGATAGAACAGGGCTCTGTTTAGTGCTGTAAAGTAGCAAAACAGAAAAACCGATTCCTGCACACAGGTGGATCACCACATAGCTAGTACGTCAACACAGGCCTTGCTGCCCTCAAGGATGGGGAATCCTAGTAGAAACCAAAAGAAAAGAGAAACAGGGGCGCACCAGCCTTGTGCATTATCTTTTAAACATTTTTTTAATACAAATAGTAAAAAGAAATAACTCACATGCAATTGGTAGAGGAGGCACAACATGAAAGTGCACCGACAAACAGCATGCGACTTAGGATGAGCGAAACCTTCCAGGGATCGTGGAGGAACGCACAGGCATCACAATCAGCTAACGCGTTTCGAAGGGAACGTCCCTTCTTCATCAGAGCTATGCTGTGAACCCTCCTTCAGCAGTCCCCATTTATAAGTGCCTGAGTGTCAGTAAAACAAGGATGGGATATGGGGCTCCTCCCCCTCAAACGATCCCTCCCTCCTGTGCCCTCCAATCATACGCGCAACACTCCAATTTATATACAGACAATTGGATCATGACATGCAGTGCACACAGAATGCAGAGATGACAAATAACATAAAATGTATCAAACATACCAGATATAGACCATAGTGAACAGTACTAGCCCTGGTAAGTGGGAACCTCCCACTTAGAATCACCAGTCACATCAAAAGATATACAAGAGTGTGAGGCTAAAAAAATATATAAAAATATATATAAAAATGTATAAATAAAGAAGTGTATAAAAGTATACCTGCAGTTACTCTCGGGGGGTCAATACATGTGGAACGCCTCCGCAAGGAGTACGCAGCGGGCCGGTAGCTGCAGCATGGCTAGGATGAAGTGGAACGCACGCCAATGTGTTTATGTTCCAAGCTAGGGGAAGGGGGCGGGATCCACATCTCCCCTTCTGCATACCGCACTATCCACTGCCAGGAAGAGCGGCATAATACCGTGCAGCGACATGCAACTGGGGGCGGGACCAGCACATCAAAGGCCAGCCACTCACTAAAGCCATCCTGATGTCAGCCAAAGCTGGCAGTCACCCCACAAGCGGCGGCACACATAGATAGAAGCACCAAATAGCCTCCAACGGGAGACAAAAGGGCCCCTAGAAAATGATGATATATATACCAAATGATAAAATAATAATATAATAATGATGATAATACTAATGATGGTATAAATACCATTAAATAATAAAATTAAAAGAGATTAAAATAAATGTCTAAGATATTAGTAAATATATGTTAATAGTAAAACAAATGTGATAGAATTCATTCTATTAGTAATGTATATAATATGGTAGTAATAATAAAAATAATAATACTATTTAAAGGAAATTAATAATAACAATAATAATAAATAATGATATGATGGAATATCAATCGTCTAACCACCAGCGCGAAACACGCGCCACATATACAGCTTTGCACACGCATATAAGTGCCCACAGACTGGCACGCCACTACTCAACCACAGATCAGCACTCGTGAAGGCTGTGTAACCATTAACCAACCCAATTAAACCAACCCAGTTGGAATTACACTAAAATAAAGATCATGCTGAAGGAGATGTGCACATGCAGCAACATATTGCGACTGGAGAAGCAATGTCTAAAAACTGGTAACTTACAAAATGCTAAACGTACATAATTCCCATTTGTAGTACAACTATTAATAAAATGAAATGAATAATACATATATCATATACACATACATATATATATATATATATACACATACACACACATATATATATACATATATATATAGGAAAATTGACTATGATAAAAAATATATATATGTAAACATTCCCTCTCCAGTCACTATGTGCAATGGATGGTTGTGAAAGTGACTGTACAAAACAAAACAATACATGTGTTTTACAACTAAACAAATGTCATGGATGGTGTCCCAGCAACAATAATATTAAACTGGCAATAATCATTACCATTGGTGATCAACTAATATCTAAAAAAGGATAAAAACTGCATCAAATAAAATGAAATGGATACTTCACTGAACCTGTTGCTGTATATCAAAGATGGTATATGAACACACAGCCTATCCACATTAAAAGGGGGGGGAACAGAGGTGGGCAGAAAAAGGGGGAAAGATGGCGAAGGCTGAGGAGTAGCCGACGAACTCTGCATGGTCAGACAATTTTATGAACCTCAGGATCCTCATTCAGCCCCCCGGGGGTCATGCTACCTAAGATGAAGATCCAATAGGCCTTGCGTTTGCAGAGCCTTTGGTGTCTTTTACCTCTATCAAGATCACCCCTGATGCACTCAATCCCAAACACTTTCATACCAGACGGATCTCCGTGGTGTACATCATGAAAGTGCCGAGGGACAGGGTATTTGACTCGTGTGTTGATTATATCACATTTGTGCTCGCCAATGCGCACTCTCATAGAGCGAGAGGTGCAGCCAACATAGGGGCGCCCACACGGACAAATGATGCCATAAACTACGTGGTCCGTCCCACAGTTGATAAAATGCTTCAAATGGTGAATTCTATCATCACTACCAGTGACAGACTTTTTTCTGTGCCACATGTATTGACAAGTGACAGAGTTCCTAACACTACACTTGTAGCTACCTTTCTGTTTAAAAATAGTCGACTAGACATTAGTGGACTTGTTCAGGGGTTTCTTCACCATGCTGGGAGCTATCAAACTTCTTAGATCCCATGGTTTTCTATAGACTATATTGGGTCTATCAGGAAGGTGCTTACTTAGGATCGGATCGTGTTTGAGGATATTTGAGGATGCTCCAGTTCTTCCGTAAAATGCTTTGTATTTCAAAGGCTTTGTTGGTATATTGAGTGGAGAACCGGGTTTGTATAGTGTCCTGATCACTGGCAGAGATAGACCGCGAATCATATACCAGGGGCTCCTCATATAAATGAGCATATTTATTACAGGCAGTATCAATTAAGGTGGAATCATAACCCTTATCAATGAATTTGTTCCGGAGGATCTTACTCTGTTATAGATAGTCACTTTTCATTGTGCAGGTGCGCTTAAGACGGTAGAACTGTCCATATGGGACGTTCCTAATCCATCTAGGATGATGGTTACTCTCAGCATGTAAAAAAGAATTACCACTGCTGGGTTTGAAGTGTGTTTTGGAGACGATATTACTATCAGGGTCACTCCTGAGCTCCAGGTCTAGGAATACAAGACTGTCACTACTGATGACATGAGTGAACTCAATCCCAAAAGGTTTGTCTCTACAGTGCTCAAGGAATAGACCTAGCTCCTGATCGGATCCATCCCAAATGATAAGGATATCATCAATATATCTAGCTATCTGTTCAGTGCTATTAGACAGTAATGCCTCGTACACACGGTCGGACATTGATCGAACATTCTGACAACAAAATCCTAGGATTTTTTCCAACGGATGTTGGCTCAAACTTGTCTTGCATACACACGGTCACACAAAGTTGTCGGAAAATCCGATCATTCTGAACGCGGTGACGTAAAACACGTACGTCGGGACTATAAACGGGGCAGTAGCCAATAGCTTTCATCTCTTTATTTATTCTGAGCACTTTGTGCTTCGGATTTGTGTACACACGATCGGAAATTCCGACAACGGATTTTGTTGTCGGAAAATTTTATAGCCTGCTCTCAAACTTTGTGTGTCGGAAAATCCGATGGAAAATGTGTGATGGAGCCTACACACGGTCGGAATTTCCGACAACAAGGTCCTATCACACATTTTCCATCGGAAAATCCGACCGTGTGTACGGAGCATTAATGTGCTATAGTGTGTTATTCTGATTCTATTGTCAGTGTAGATGATCAGTTTAGTGTGCATTTAGGGATAGTTCAGTATAAGTGTAGTGCGACCATTCATCTTTACATTAGTGTGAATGTAGGGATAGTTCTGTGCGTTACTGCAAGTTTAACTCTGTATATTTCATTGCGTTACTGCAAATTTAACGCCATATATTTCATTGCATTACTGCAAGTTTAATGCCAGTTAGTTCTGTGCGTTACTGCAAGTTTAACGCTGTATATTTCATTGCATTAGTGCAAGTTTAACTATGTATATTTCATTGCGTTTCTGCAAGTTTAACGCCATATATTTAATTGTGTTACTGCAAGTTTAACGCTGTATATTTCATTGTGTTTCTGCAAGTTTAATGCCATATAGTTCTGTGCATTACTGGAAGTTTAACCCTATATATTTCATTGCGTTACTGCAAGTTTCACACCGTATATTTCATTGCGTTACTGCAAGTTTAACACCATATAGTTCTGTGGGTTACTGCAAGTTTAATGCTGTATATTTCATTGCATTACTACAAGTTCAATGCCATATATTTAATTGTGTTACTGCAAGCTTAACGCTGTATAGTTCTGTGCTTTACTGCAAGTTTCACACCGTATATTTCATTGCGTTACTGCAAGTTTAACACCATATAGTTCTGTGGGTTACTGCAAGTTTAATGCTGTATATTTCATTGCATTACTACAAGTTCAATGCCATATATTTAATTGTGTTACTGCAAGCTTAACGCTGTATAGTTCTGTGCTTTACTGCAAGTTTAACGTCGTAAATTTTATTGCGTTACTGTAAGTTTAATGCTGTATGGTTCTGTGCAATACTGCACGTTTGACACAGTATATTGCAGTATATTACAGTGTATCTGTGTAGTGAATACTCAAATTAAAGTGCACCAAACACCACTTTCTATTGATTAAAGTGCATCCACATACACATGTACACATCTTTATTACATTTTGTTAATAAACACCCCTCACTCCCCCTATCATGTCTGGGAGGACAGCAAGGAGAGGCAGACATTACCATGGCACTGTAAGGGGGCCAGCAGCATATGTGTCCACAGGCAAAGGTGGACGTGGTCAGTCCTCAGGCAGGGCATCATTTCCTCTGTTTAAAGCCATATAGTTCTGTGCATTACTGCAAGTTTAAAGCCATATAGCTCTGTGCGTTACTGCAAGTTTAACGCCATGTAGTTCTGTGCATTACTGCAAGTTTAACTTTGTATATTTCATTGCTTTACGGCAAGTTTAATGCTGTATATTTCATTGCGTTAGTGCAAGTTTAATGCCATATAGTTCTGTGCGTTACTGCAAGTTTAATGCCGTATAGTTCTGTGCATTACTGCAAGTTTAATGTTGTATATTTCATTGCTTACTGCAAGTTTAATGCCATATATTTCATTGCATTATTGCAAGTTTAACGCAGTATATTTTATTGCATTACTGCAAGTTTAATGCCATATAGTTCTGTGCGTTACTGCAAGTTTAACGCTGTATATTTCATTGCATTACTGCAAGTTTAACTATGTATATTTCATTGCGTTTCTGCAAGTTTAACGCCATATATTTAATTGCGTTACTGCAAGTTTAACGCCGTATATTTCATTGTGTTTCTGCAGGTTTAATGCCATATAGTTCTGTGCATTACTGCAAGTTTAACCCTATATATTTCATTGCGTTACTGCAAGTATCACACCGTATATTTCATTGCGTTACTGCAAGTTTAACACCATATAGTACTGTGGGTTACTGAGCGTTTAATGCTGTATATTTCATTGTGTTACTGCAAGTTTAACGCCATATAGTTCTGTGTATTACTGCAAGTTTAATGCCGTATAGTTCTGTGCGTTACTGCAAGTTTGATGCCATATATTTCATTCCGTTACTGCAAGTTTAAAGCTGTATAATTCATTGCATTACTACAAGTTCAATGCCATATATTTAATTGTGTTACTGCAAGCTTAACACTGTATAGTTCTGTGCTTTACTGCAAGTTTAACGCCGTATATTTTATTGCGTTACTGTAAGTTTAATGCTGTATAGTTCTGAGCAAAACTGCATGTTTGACACAGTATATTGCAGTATATTACAGTGTGTCTGTGTAGTGAATACTCAAATTAAAGTGCACCAAACACGACTTTCTATTGATTAAAGTGCATCCACATACACATGTACACATCTTTATTACATTTTGTTAATAAACACCCCCCACTCCCCTTATCATGTCTGGGAGGACAGCAAGGAGAGGCAGACGTTCCCATGGCACTGTAAGAGGGCCAGCAGCATATGTGTCCACAGGCAAAGGTGGACGTGGTCAGTCCTCAGGCAGGGCATCATTTCCTCTGT
Source organism: Lithobates clamitans (assembly GCA_037952925.1). NCBI lineage: Eukaryota > Metazoa > Chordata > Amphibia > Anura > Ranidae > Lithobates > Lithobates clamitans. The sequence goes on from JBBGZY010000223.1 coordinate 3,323,204, forward strand.
TTAGTGATGTTGCCCGTGCTATCCAGCCACAGCATGCAGAAGAGAGGTGGTGGACTGGCTTACTAATTGTCCTCATCCTCCGTCACCCAAGCAGAGATAAGTACACAGTCCCCTGCAGCTGCCACAGTGGCAAAACCTGCCTCCTTGTCAACAGCTATTCCTGCCATAGCCCCATCATCAGGCATGGAGGAATCAGCGGAGTTATTTAAACATAGCGTCAGCAACTTGCTCCTTGACGATGCACAGCCATTACTCGATTCAGATGTTGGTTCTGAGGTTGAGGAAGGCAGGAACATGAGCCTACAGAGAGGGGAGAACACTGGTACAAAAATAGGCATTCATGTTCCCCCAGCCGCAGCATATTGCCAAGTTGTCTTCACTGATAATGAGGATGGAGGAGGTGATAATGATCACTGACTCGAATTGGGTGCCAGATAGAGCAGAGGAGGAAAGTGAGGGTGAGGCACAACCCCAACGAGGCAGCCATCATGGAATAGTAGAGAGCAGCCACCCTATTCCACCACATTATGGAGCTGTTATCTCCCGGCCCACTTCTCACAGCTTAGCTGTTTGGGCCTTTTTTAGTATGTAGTTACATAGTAGGTGAGGTTGAAAAAGACACAAGTCCATCAAGTCCAACCTATGTGTGTAATTATATGTCAGTATTACATGGTATATCCCTATATGTTGCGGTCGATCAGGTGCTTATCCAATCGTTTTTTTAAACTGCTCCCCGTTGAGACCACCGTCTGTGGAAGGGAATTCCACATCCTTGCCGCTCTTATAGTAAAGAACCTTCTATGTAGTTTAAAGTTAAACCTCTTTTATTCTAATTTTAATGAGTAGCCACGTGTCTTGTTAAACTCCCTTCTGCGAAAAAGTTTTATCCCTATTGTGGGGTCACCAGTACAGTATTTATAAATTGAAATCATATCCCCTCTCAAGCGTCTCTTCTCCAGAGAGAATAAGTTCAGTGCTTGCAACCTTTCCTCATAACTAATATCCTCCAGACCCTTTAGTAGCTTAGTTGCCCTTTTTTGTACTCGCTCCATTTCCAGTACATCCTTCCTGAGGACTGGTGCCTAGCCAATGGCACTGTTGCTATTTGCAAACTTTGTCTCAAGCACATCAAGCGTGGCAAAAACACCAATCATTTGGGTACTACATGCTTCACAAGGCATTTAACCTCCCAGCACTCAGTCTGTTGGCAAGAGCACCTAAAAGCCACACAAAAGGGGCACAAATCTGTCCCTCCTCCTTACTCACCTCAGTCTGCCCCTGCTATACCTCATGACCTCTCAGCAGTCTCCACTGACAGGGGTGATGGTATAGCGCAGGGTGTCCCAGGTCCTTGCAGCATGTCTGCCAGCAGTATACCACCAGCTGTACAATATAGCCGGAAAATTTCTCTGTCCCATCTGCTGCAACGGAAAAAAAAATACAGTCCCTGACACCCACATGCCCAGTGTCTAAATGAAAGCTTGTCAAAGCTGCTGGCTCTACAACTTCTACCTTTCCGCCTGGCGGATTCTGCACCCTTCCGTGATTTTGCAGAATGTGCTGTACCACAATGCCAGGTTCCCAGTCGGTATTTCTTTTCACATAAGGCCATTCCAGCTCACTACCATCATGTGGAAGGCAATGTTGTGGCATCGTTGGGCAAGGCAGTCAGCCGCAAAGTCCACGTTACTGCTGATACGTGGTCCAGCAAGCATGGGCAGGGACAATATATTTTGTTCACAGCACACTGGGCAACTCTGCTTGCAACTCAGAAGGATGCAGGATAGGGCTCAGTGCTGCAGTGTTTTCTGCCCCCACGCCTCCATACAGCTGGTGATGATGCCAGATTTGTCAGCTCTACCCCCTCCTCCTCCTCCTCCATGCCCTCCTCTGCTGAATTGTCCTATGAACCTCAAGTACCCCCTAAGCGTTCAAAGGGCTATTAAATGAGTCAGGCTAAAAGGTTCCATGCAGTGCTTCAGCTGGTGTTTGTAGGGGACAGGAGCCACACCAGAGCAGAGACTCTTGCAACTCTGCAGGGACAGGCCCAGAGGTGGTTCACACCATGCCAGCTGGAGCCAGGAATGGTGGGGTGTGGTAATGGCACAAACCTCCTGTCTGCCCTTAGACAGGGAAAGTTGACACATGTGCCATGCCTGGTACACGATTTCAATTTGGTGGTGCAGCATTTCCTAAATAGGTACCCAGGGTTGGAAGATTTACTAAAGCAGGCCAGAAGAGTCTGTAGCCATTTTAGGCTGTCATACTCAGCCAGTGGTCAGTTGGCGGGAATTCCACCTGCCCGTAAACCGCCTGATTTGTGACATGCCTACCAGGTGGAACTTGACTTTGGCAATGCTGCAGTGACTGCACATGCAGTAGAGGGCGTCAATGAGTATCTGTGTAAGTATGGCACAACGACAGGCTCAGGCCAGCTCAGCTTTTTTTCCCCACACCAATGGCTGTTCATAAAGGATGCATGCACTGTACTGTCACCATTTGAGGAGGCCACAAGGATGGTGAGCCATGATAATGCTTGCATCAGTGACGCAATTCCCATTGTGTTCCTGCTAGAGCAGACTCTGCGTGGCATTATGGACATGGCACTTGAGGTAGAGCAGTAGGACGAAGAGGAGGACTTCCTTTCCTCTCAAGGCCCACTTTATGCAGACACCATTGTTCCTATGCCACAGAACACACAAGAGGAGAGAGAGGAGGAGGGGGATTCTGGCAGTTTCTGAGGCATTGAAGCAGAGGAAGACATACAGTACATCAAACAGTAAGAGATGGTTTTCCATCCGCAGAACCCTTGAGAGTAGTACGTGGCAGGGAGGAGGCAGTTCTAGGTACTATAATCCTCAGTGACCCAGAGGAGTCTTCTCATGCCTCCACAAATTTGCAGTGCATGGGCTCCCTCGTGCTTCAAAGCCTGCGAAAGGACCTAAGAATACGTGGCGTAAAGGAAAAGGATCACTATTGGTTGGCAACCCTCCTTGACCACCATTATAAGGGGAAAGTCTCAGATCTCATCCCTTCCCCACAGAGAGGGCAGAAGATAAAATCTCTTGAAGACACCTTAAAGAGTAGTTTATCAAACGTTTTCCAGACTCTGGTAGGTTACAGTGTCGTGGAAAACATAGTTTTGAGGCTTCTGTTGGTCAAGAGAGGAGCGGTGGAGAAGGCGGCTGCCTAAGTGATGCATTTTTGATGCAATTTTTTTTTTACATTTTGGTGCGGGTTTCCCCTTAATATTCATTCCAGACCCAAAGGGCCTGGTGATGGACTGGGGGGGATACCATGCTCTTTATTTCAATGAGTTTTAACTATATTGCCGAGACCCGACAATTCATTACAGCCACTATCAGTTTTAGATGACAATTTTTCCTTTAGAAATGTCATTTTGCTGTGGTACTGTTCTAAACACGGGAAAAATGCGCCACTTTACAGGCATACTATAGACACCCCCCCAGGCATAATATTTAAAGGAATATTTAATTTTTATTGTTTCACTTTAAGCATTAAAAAAATCACTGCTCCCAAAAAAATGGGCGTTTTAAAAAATGTTTTTTTGCATTGATACATATCCATGGGCGTCCGCAGAACTTTTTTCAGGGGGGGGCACTTCAGCAGCGGTGATACACAGTCGCATTTAACCCTTTCTTTGACCGCTAGCGGGGGTTAAAAGCACACTGCTAGCGGCCGAATGGCGCCGCTAAAACGATGGTAAAGCGCCGCTTAAACTAGCGGCGCTTTACCAATAACGCACCCAGTGCGGCTGTCCAGATTTTTCCATCACACACATACCATTGGAATAGCAATTGCCGGCACCTGGGGCTCTCACAATCATCCACACAGCGGAGGACGGGAAGCTTGAACCCGGTTACCTAGAGCGGTGGTAACTATCTTGTTCATCTCAAATATCTGGATCCTTGAGGTCTATTGGCTGATATCCAGTTGGCGGTCCTTCCTGATGTTTCTTCATCCCACCAGAGAGGTCGAGAAGTGAGACAGAGGTTCCACCGTTCCGGATATCGTTTCTCAGCCTAAGTTTGGCTCCATGCATCCTTGACTCCATGTCATACGACAGTGGAGTCCACGTCATCTGGTAAGAGTACCTACCCTACCTTACTTCCTGATGTTTACACTTTGATGTCCCATATCGTGATGTTGGTTTACAGCTACGGAAGTTCTGTACCCTGTCGTTGATTCACAGTCACAGATCCACACTGTGCACTATTGACTTTAATTTTCAAGTTTCACATTACTTTTATTGGTTTATACTAGTTCCTCTTATTAATTTGAGTTTGGAATTGTCTATTCACCATATGTGGACACTTTACACAGTGTTTGTTTATTTCATTTCACTTATGTTTTTTTTTTTTTGAACATATGCTTTACTGTTCAGTACAGCATCTCCCACTTAATTGTTTGACTTCATCTTAATTTTTCATTATTTTTTAGCGCTGCATTTTTTTCCCATTTACCAATTATTGGTACTGGCAGGTGGCACTGGCAGGCACTGACTGGCACTGGCAGGTGGCACTGGCAGGTGGCACTAGAAGATGGCACTGATTGGCACTGGCAGGTGGTACTGGTTGGCAGGTGACACTGGTTGGCACTGGCAGGCACTGATTGGCATTGGCAGATGGCACGTGGCACTGGCAGATGGCACTGATTGGCACTGGCAGGTGGCACTGGTTGGCAGGTGGCACTGGTTGGTATTGGCAGATGACACTGACAGGTGGCACTGGATGGCAATGGCAGGTTTCACAGCCAATAGTGTATTTGTGTGAAACTGTATGGAGAGAGAGAGGGGAACTGACAAATTCAGTGTGATGTCGGTGGTGGGCGGGGACCTGGGGTGGGCGGGACCTGGGGTGGGCGGGACCCAACCGCTATCCAGCCAATGATTGGGCTGTTTAAGAAAGGGGCGGGGCCACATACAAGTAGCGGCCTGCCCAGATCCCATCACATTGGCTGGTGTTGGATAGCTGGGTCCCGCCCCCCGGGTACTGCCCACCCCCAACATCCAACCTCAATTTTGACAGCTCCTCTCTCTCTCCATACAGTTTCACACACTGCGGCGCTGCTCTGCCAACAACTTGTGGAGAAGGGAGGAGGAACCCCACGTTCCTCCTCCCTTCTCCGATATATGGCTTGACCTCTACCTTCTTACGATTCCAGGGGGGGCAATTGTCCCCCCTTGCCCTATGCTGCGGACGCCCATGTACATGTCCCCTGGGGCAGGACCCAGGTCCCAAAACACTTTTTATGACAATAACTTGCATATAAGCCTTTAAAATTAGCACTTTTGATTTTTCATGTTAGTGTCACATAGACTTTAATGGTATTCCGGCGGCTTTTGAATTTGCCCCAAACACCGCATATTGTTCGGTGTTTGCAGAACATCCGAACAACCAAAGTTTGGCCCAAACTTATGCTTGGGCCGAACTGTTCGCCAAACCCTAGTCTTTTGCCTTTCCCAGCCTGTGATTAAACAGTAAAATGAGAAACAGTGGACTTCTGAGCTCACACTGCTCTCCTTCTATCATCATGTCCCTTGGTAATACAAGAGCACTACAGTACAACTGACTTGCTCCGCATGCTGCCACTTACTCAGCCAGTCTGAGATATGCTATTGAATGGCTTGCAAGAGGTTGATACCAAGTCAAATTTGGGTGCTTACACTGCTCACATTAAAAAGTAATACATTTAACAACATTAATTAATAAGTTATTAACTTCAACATCTACCCAAATTTCCACTTTCATCATGATCCATTTGCTATGGCCTATATTGTGAACAGCAAAAGGATGGGTCACACATTACAGCATTCCAATGCACTGGTAATTTACACTTTGCTATTCCTGTGTGTTGTTTTAATGTGGGTTGTGGCACACAATAATGTGGGTCATTTTAAGGTCTTATATAAATATTGAGTAATATTCTCGCTCAGGATTTAAATACACAAGAAGTTTATATCTAATAACGTAACAGCAGCTAGCATCAGGGCCGTCTTTAACGCAGGGCAAAAGGGGTAGCTGCCCTGGGCCCTCGCATCACTGTGGATGGAGGGGGGTACAGAGGTGAACTGTGGATGGAGGTGGGTACAGAGGTGAACTGTGGATGGAGGGGGGTACAGAGATGAACTGTGGATGGAGGGGGGTACAGAGATGAACTGTGGATGGAGGGGGGTACAGAGGTGAACTGTGGATGAGGGTGCAGAGGTAAGCAATGGTTACTTTGGGGGGGGGATATGCAAGTATTGCCCCTTGTGCTGATTTTTGTCTGTTCCCTGTATGATACAAACACCCCACAGTACACACTCCCAATCCTTGTGCGTCATCCTGGACTCCTGTATCTCCCCCTTCCCCCATCATCCTGGACTCCCCTATTCCCCCCCGCATAATCTTGAACTCCCCCATCTCCCCCCCAATCATCCTGGACTCCCCTACCCCCCCATCATCCTGGACTATCTCTCTCCCCCCGCCATCATTATTATTATCATACATGATTTATATGGCGCAGACAGTTTGCGCAGCGCTTTACAACATGAAGGCAGACAGTACAGTTACAATACAATTCAATACATAAGTTTAGGTGTGTGTTTGTTTTTTGGAATGTTGGAATGGAGAGAAAATTTGCATGGGGCCCCCAAGAAAATGTTTGCCCAGGGTCCAATCAATATTAAAGATGGCCCTGGCAAGCATAAATATTGTTTAATTGCAATATATTTATAAACGAAAGTACGTATGCAGCGATAAAAGTAGGAAGTAGATGAAGTTCAAAGAAAACAGTGAACAAAGGAAGCAAGATCCTCACACCAGTTTCAATGTACATACACCACCGTGCTCACATCTAATCTTCTTACCAAACAGCCAAATGTTACAAGCATTTGGATATATAACACATGGAGTGTCTCCCCATTGCAGCATCATCCACTCTCACACAGTATAATCAGCACAGATGATCTCTAGCATAGGATCCACTATTGTCTCCACTGTCCGATCATATACAGCAACTCCAATTGAAATCAGTAGAAGGAATGTGCCCCATAAGGAAAATAAAGAGGCACATAATGAAGCCCGCACAAAATTATCATTGAAGATTATTTATTAAAAGGTACTCACAAACAAACTGATAAAATGAGCATAAGATTGATAACTTTCAGGGCCAGTTCACGCCACATGCAGTCCAGTGCGTTTTTTTTCTGCATCGAAAACGCATGGAAAGTAGGTTATATGGTTTTCAATGGCATAGTTCGCACCAGTGCTTGCAGTTTCAGTGCGTTTCAGTTTCAGGAAAAAAAAGTAGAACATTCTGCATTTTTCATGCACTGGACTATACTGGAATGCTGTCAAACGCATCACATGCATTAAAAATGCGCTGGAACGCACCAAAAATGCACTGGAACACACATGTCCTTATTTTAGGTTAAGAAAAAAGTGGGGGGATGCGTTTGAATGCATCAAAAACGCACCAAAAATGCATCAAAAATGTACTGGAACGCATCAAAAATGCGCATGCAGAAAAGCATCTGGAACACATCCAGACTGCGTTTCTATGGTGTGAACTGGCCCTTAAAGAAACTGCGTGGTAGCATGCCTGCATCCTCAGAACATCACCTGATGCATTTTGGCTTATGGGCCATCGTTGCGCCTCTGATTTCGATTGGAGTTGCTGTATATGATCGGACAGTGGAGACAATAGTGGATCCTATTCCTAGAGATCACCTGTTAACCGTTTTCTTTGAACTTCATCTACTGCCTACTTTTAGCGCTGCATACAGACTTTACTTTAAGGTATTACTCTTTTGAATGGGCTGCCAATTCACATAAATGAAAATAATGCAGCATTTGTTTACAATGGAGAGCACCAGAAGACACAATTTTGCATCATAGTGCATTGTGGTGGGCTGTATTTAGTGAGCATTGTTGCTGCATTGCCATTTAAAGTGAATAGCACTGCAATCTGTTCAGTGGTGTGCAGTAGGGATGAGCCGAACACCCCCCGTTCGGTTCGCAGCAGAACATTTGAATAGGCAGAAAATTTGTGCAAACAAGCGAGCACTGTTAAAGTCTATGGGACACGAACATGAAAAACCCAAAGTGATCATTTTAAAGGCTTATATGCAAGTTATTGCCATAAAAAGTGTATGGGGACCCGGGTACTGCCCCAGGGGACATATATCAATGCAAAAAAATGTTTTAAAAACTGACGTTTTTTCAGGAGCAATGATTTTAATAATGCTTAAAGTAAAACAATAAAAATGAAATATTCCTTTAAATATTGTGCCTGGGGGGTCTCCTTAGTCTGTCTGTAAAGTAATGCATCTTTCCCATGTTCATAACAGTACCACATGCTCGCAGCTGTAATGTATTGTATCCCAGCAATATAGAAAAAAATCATTGAAAAAAATGGCATGGGTTCCCCCCAGTCCATTACCAGGCCCTTCGGGTTTGGTATGAATATTAAGGGGAACCCCATGCCAAAATAAAAATTAGCGTGTGGGTCCCGCCCAAAATTCATACCAGGCCCTTTAGGTCTCGTATAGATATTAAGGGGAACCCTGCGCCAAAATTTAAAAAATGGCGTGGTGGCCCCCCAAAATCCATACCAGGCCCTTCAGGTCTGGTATGGATTTTAAGGGGAACCCCGTGCCAAAATTAAAAAAAAATGGCGTGGGGCCCCCAAAATCCATACCAAACCCTTATCTGAGCACGCAACCTGGCAGGCCGCAGGAAAAGGGGGGGTGAGCGGGCACCCCCCCTATTGAACCGTACCAGGCCACATGCCCTCAACATAGGAGGATGCTTTGGGGTCCTGCCTCAAAGCACTTTGTCCCCATGTTGACGGGGACAAGAGCCTCATCCCCACATCCCTTGCCCGGTGGTTGTGGGGGTCTGTGGGTGGGGGGCTTATCGGAATCTGGAAGACCCCTTTAACAAGTACATTGTACCCCTTCCCATTCACCAAAAAAGTGTCAAAAAAGTAAAAAGAGACAGGTTTGTACAATTCCTTTATTAAGAAAAAAAGTGTCCCGCGATGTCCATCCATCTTCAATGACGATGCCGACGGTCCCCGTGACCGCCGTCTTTTTGCTTTGACAGCTCTTGTATAGCCAAGGGCGGGGCCACCCACTGACGTAACCGAGTGACCCCACCCCCTTCTGACATCATGTGACATCAGAGGGGGGCGGTGTCACCCATTTATATCACTGGGTGGCCCCGCCCTTGAGTGAAAACCCAAAAAAAAGAAAACTCCACCACGATGGGAGGCATCCCCGCGACTGCAGCCTTTTTACGTTGACAGTTCTTATATAGCCAAGAGCTGGGCCATGCGGTCACATAACCGGGTGACCCTGCCCCCTTGTGACATCACATGATTTCAGAGGGGGCAGGGTCACCCAGTTACGTCACCTGGTGGCCCCGCCCTTGACTATATAAGAGCTGTCAGCATGAAAAGGCTGCAGTCGCTGGGACGCCTCCCATCGAGGTGGAGTTTTTCATTTTATTTTTTTTCTGGTCCGTCGGCACTGTGACTGAAGATGGATGGACATCACAGGACACTTTTTTTTTAAAATAAAGGAATTTTCCAAAACTGTCTCCTGTCATTTTTTTGACACTTTTTTTGATGAATGAGTAGGGGTACAATGTACCTAATACCCATTCACATAGGGGGGGGGTGGGATCTGGGGGGCTTCCAGACTCTGATAAGCCCCCTGCCTGCAGACCCCCACAACTACCGGGCAAGGGTTGTGGGGATGAGGCTCTTGTCCCCATTAACATAGGGACAAGGTGTTTTGGGGGACATGTGTCCTGGTATGGTTCAGGAGGGGGGGCGCTCTCGTGTCCCCCCCTTTTCATGTGGCCTGCCAGGTTGCGTGCTTGGATAAAGGTCTGGTATGGATTTTGGGGGGCCCCATGCCATGTTTTTTATTTTAGCGTGGGGCTCCCCTTAAAATCCATACCAGACCTGAAGGGTATGGATTTTAGGGGGGACCCCCATGCCATTTTTTTTTTTTACGTTTTGGTGCGGGGTTGCCCTTAATATCCATACCAGACCTGAAGGGCCTGGTAATGGACTGGGTGGGGGGGAACCCACACCGTTTTTTTCAGTGATTTTTATGTATCTGACAATACATTACAACCACGAACAGTTTTGAATGGCATTTTTTTCTTTAGAAGTGTAATTTTGCTGCTCTCATTCATTACACTATGTACAGCCACTATGTAAGCAGCCTTCCTTACATAGTGTGGAGCGTGGACTTAGCCTCCTGAGTCAATCATGGCTCTCACAGCAGAGTGCGCTGTGATTGGCCAAAGCATGCAGGTCAGGTGCATGCTTTGGTTAATCAGCAGCGGTCAATGCACTGCGATCTCGCAGTGCATTATGGGGCATTCCGCCGGTGCTCAAATTTCCTGCGAACGCCCCATAATGTTCGGAATTTGGTAAACGGTGCACACCCGATGTTCGAGTCGAACTTACGTTCCACTTGAACCGCGGGCTCATTCCTAGTGTGCAGTACTGTGCCTAATTTTTCTGAAACTATTAATAATACTAGATGCAGCAAAATATAGGATTGAAAGTAACCTGGTTTGAGAGTGTTTTTCAAGACAAGCAAATTTTTTTTATAAATTTTGACTTGATATACAAGCAATGTCTTGATATACAAGTAGTGTCACGTCACAACGGAGTATACATGAGAAGAGCCTCTAAGTGTAGCAATATGGTTACATTTAAAGGTAAAAAAATTAGCAACTCACATGGTTGATGATTAAAACAGGCACATCTAAGTATGCAGACATCTGGGGTAAAGCTATCCACAGATCATCCTCCACATCGCCATCAACGTCATCCCTTCCATGCTGCACTCCACGAGTGCTTCAAGCCTCGCTTTCTGATCGCTCTACTGCAGGGTAGTCTTCCTGGTCACGGTTTCAGACTGATATCGGTGAGAGCCGATGGTGCGGAGGATGGTCTATGTGGACAGCTTTACCCTGGATGCCTGCATACTTAGATGTTAATCATCAACCATGTGAGTTGCTAAATGTTGTACCTTCATTAAATGTAACCATATTACTACACTTAGAGGCGCCTCTCTTCTCTTTTATAAACTGTAGCTCCTGCTGGGTTTTGCTTCTAATCTCCTTGTGGAGGCTGCTATTTGTGGATGGACATTTTATGGTTACACAACAATCACATTGTTATATTCTTTTTATATGGACTCCAAACTGAAGGACTTATGAATAAATAGTTGTGGAACGAATCACCTGAGTTTCCATTATTTCTTATGAGGAAATTCACTTTGATATATGAGTGCTTTGGATTACAAGTAAACAAATTATGCTCGCAAGCCAAGGTTTTGCTGTACATGTTTCGATTTAGTCATTTCTACAGATAACCTTTAAAATCTGAGACTATCACATGACATGAAAATTCTAAAGAATACATGCACATTATATTAATGTCAGATTTTTGATATGTTTGTCATGAGAACAGGCACATCTAAGTATGCAGACATCTGGGGTAAAGCTATCCACAGATCATCCTCCACATCGCCATCAACGTCATCCCTTCCATGCTGCACTCCACGAGCGCTTCAAGCCTCGCTTTCTGATCGCTCTACTGCAGGGTAGTCTTCCTGGTCACGGTTTCAGACTGATATCGGTGAGAGCCGATGGTGCGGAGGATGGTCTATGTGGACAGCTTTACCCTGGATGCCTGCATACTTAGATGTTAATCATCAACCATGTGAGTTGCTAAATGTTGTACCTTCATTAAATGTAACCATATTACTACACTTAGAGGCGCCTCTCTTCTCTTTTATAAACTGTAGCTCCTGCTGGATTTTGCTTCTAATCTCCTTGTGGAGGCTGCTATTTGTGGATGGACATTTTATGGTTACACAACAATCACATTGTTATATTCTTTGTATATGGACTCCAAACTGAAGGACTTATGTATAAATAGTTGTGGAACGAATCACCTGAGTTTCCATTATTTCTTATGAGGAAATTCGCTTTGATATATGAGTGCTTTGGATTACAAGTAAACAAATTATGCTCGCAAGCCAAGGTTTTGCTGTACATGTTTTGATTCAGTCATTTCTACAGATAACCTTTAAAATCTGAGACTATCACATGACATGAAAATTCTAAAGAATACATGCACATTATATTAATGTCAGATTTTTGATATGTTTGTCATGAGAAGATGAATTTCACTGGCTGTTGAAACCAAATACACCTTTCCAATTTATGTTGGCCACTAAGCTATATATATATTTATTTACACACAGTGTATGAAGATGTTTCTGGACTGACAGTGTAAATGATTACTTCCATTTTACAATGTATCTTGTTCTAACATATAATTACTTGATTATTGCAAATGACATCCATGATGGCGAGGATATGTTATTTAGTTTTCATCGCTTCAAGAAGTAATATCTTCTATGTTAGATATATAAAAAAATTACATTATTGTATGTATATTATATTTGCTAGGCCATCTAGAATATTTTGACTTAATCTTTCCTTTTTTGTAATAAAAATTTACGGGCATACACATCACTGGGTAAATGGGGTCTGTCACATATCATCACCTGTGGTTTAAGGTGGGATGACCAAATTTAAGAGATAATGATAATGCTAAATATTTCAAATATTTCAAATATTCTGCCACAAGTTGCTAACACTGTGACTCTCCAGATGGGTCACACTCCCGTACCTGTCTCTATGTCCTTTGCCATGGACAGGTCCACACTAGGCCTTATTTACCTAAACTCTCCCATGTTTCCAGATTTTCATGGGTAGGACTTGGCTAGGACTCAGGCTTATAGGCATTCCAGTAGTGTCCCTCCAATGTGAACAGCAGATCACTCAACTCTTTCTTTGTCTCCCTGGGGAGAACTTCTACTTTGACAAAACAAAGACCTCCTAGGTGGCTAATTGCACCAGGTTCTCTGGCCCCAGCCCCTGTGGTTGCAACTATCTCTGTACTTTCAATCATTTTTTTGGCCTTAGTCAATCTGCATTGCCTCCTGAAGTAACTGCATTGCTAGGTGGTCTTTTTTAGTTTACAAGGCATGAATAAAACCCACACAATTGCCATTAACGTTTGAGCTTTCTTTACTGAAACATTCTATTTTGCATGAAGAAAAAAGCAGCAGCTCTTCATTTCAAAATTCAGTCTCACATCATGATTAACGCTTTCTTTTTGGCTGCTTATTCCACACCGAGAACCAATTACTTTTTGCCTCCACTCAACAGGGCAGGCATGCTCGGTGACCTCCCGCATGAGTATAGCTAATGGTACCTTATTCCTCTGGTTTAGGAGAACCTAGATACTGAGTTTGTGGCCACATTTTCCAACCCTCCAAGTCTTCTCTTAACTGAATCCAAACACACTGACATGCAACTTCTTAAGGGATGTTCTTAAGGAAATAGAGGTCAACAGTTTGATTTAACTCATTTGTAGCCTTAATAATTGCCTTTACCCTTCTCCCCCTCTGTCCACCCCCAACCCCCCCTTTTTCCATCTTGACAGTGTTGGCCTTGTCCCTCACTAACCACCCCCCTTCAAAATTCTTCCATAACACTTCCCCCCCTCTCTTTTTTCTTCTACCTCTCTTTCATCTCCCCCCCCACCTCCACCTCCCTCCCCTTCCCCCCCATCCAAAACCAACCCCCCCCCCACATGTGTGGTTTGATGTGGTACCCGTGTTTCTTCATTCAGGATCCTTTTCTCCCCCTTCATCCCTGTCCATTTATTTATCTCGGACCCTTAAGGTCTTCAACTACAAAACTAAGTAGTAATTCAAAGTTGTAATACCCCATCAACAATTATGTACAAAGTCTAATGTACAACGTATAATATTTTGAAAAAATGTACAAACAGGAATAATTGCTTTTCCCATTCATTATTTACATTTAGTTTTACATTTATTTTTATTTTCTTATTTTATTTATATCTTGTATTTTTATTATTATTTTTTATTATTATTATTTTCATTTTCATATTAATTTTCATTTTCATTTTTATTTTTATTTTTATTATTTGTGACCACCTGCTGCTGGGCACAAATGGTAAACAAATGGAAAGCAAAATCCATTTCAGAACCCACACTGCCAAGGTGACCTGGAAAACCTAGACTGGATTGAACCTTAGTTTCCCACATAAGAAAACATGTGAGGTGATACATAGCATCCCTCAATCACCTCGCCTTTCCTTATGTCACAATATATATATGTCACGTTCCAGTACAGCATCTGTCCAGAATATATTGAATAGCAAATACAAATTGCAGTAACATAAAAAAGATTAACTACAAAAGAGTTGGGAAAAGCTGTCAGAAATGTACTGTTACTAAGCAGTGAAAAACAATTACATACAATTATGTGTGTTGCTGCATACAGCATATAAATACTACGAACATGTTTTTTTTCCACCCTGACTGAAAACGGTGACTGTGTTTGTAATGAATATATAGTTAGGTCCATATATATTTGAACACAGGCACAATTTTAGTTCTTTTCAAGTATTTACCAAAACATGTTCAATCTATAGTTATATAATGCATATGGGCTGAAAGTGCAAACTCTCAGGTTTAATGTGAGGGTATGTACATCCAAATCAGAGGAAGGGTTTAGGAATTACAGCCCTTAAGAATAGCCATCCCCCCTTTTTCAAGGGACCAAAAGTAATTGGATAATGGAATCAAAAGCTGTTTAATGGCCATGTGTGGACTACTCCTTCATTATTTCTTCTTAAATTAAGCAGGAAAAAGGTCTGGAGTTGATCCTAAGTGTGGTGTTTGCATTTGGAATCTACTGCTCAGAACCTACATCATGCAAGCGAAATAAGCCATTGTAAGGCTTCAAAATTGAAACAAATGTATAAGAGAGATAGCAGCAACATTAGGAATGGCCAAATCAACAGTTTGGTACATTCTGAGGAAAGAAGAACTCACTGGTGAGCTCAGCAACATATAAAAGCCTGGGCGTCCATGGAAGACAACAGTGGTGGATGATCGCAGGATCCTCTCTATGTTAAAGAAAAACCCATTTACAGTATTTAGTGTGATGGCATGAAAAAAGGAAAACCCCTCAAAAGATTGGTGGGACTTTAAAGGCAACGGAGTAATAAAAAAAAACAATTTTATTGGTACAACTATACAAATATACAAAGAAATACAAAAATATAATGATGTTCACATATTACAAAAGAGAATAAAAGATTATTAATATACTGGTGTGAGTTTCAAATGTATATTCGTGCAGTCTTCCACCTGGGCCTACGCGTTTCGGGACTGAATAGAAAGTCCCTTCATCAAGGGCAATTTGTAGGAAGAATCACACCAAGCATATTCAATAAAAGAAGCTCACTGCCAATTCCCGGAGGCGAATCTGTCGTATACGCCCCCTGGAAAGCCAAGGAAACTAGGGCCAGCCATACGCCCTAGTCTCCTTGGCTTTCTGGGGCGTATACGACAGATTCGCCTCCGAGAATTGGCAGTGAGCTTCTTTTATTGAATATGCTTGGTGTGATTCTTCCTACAAATTGCCCTTGATGAAGGGACTTTCTATTCAGTCCCGAAACGCGTAGGCCCAAGTGGAAGACTGCACAAATATACATTCAAAACTCACACTAGTATATTTATAATCTTTAATTCTCTTTTGTAATATGTGAACATCATTATATTTTTGTATTTCTTTGTATATTTGTATAGTTGTACCAATAAAATTGTTTTTTTATTACTCCGTTGCCTTTAAAATACCACCAATCATTTTAGGGGTTTTCCTTTTTTCCTGATATCAGGGATGGTGGCAACCTATATGACCTACTTGGATGGTATCCTCTTTTGTATGTTGTAGTGTGATGGCATGGGCATGCATGGCTTCCAGTGGCACTGGGTCATTGGTGTTTATTGATGATGTGACAGAAGACAGAAGCAGCCGGATGAATTCTGCAGTGTTTAGAGATATACTGTCAGCCCAGATTCAGCCAAATTCAGCAAAGTTGATTGGATGGCGCTTCACAGTACAGATGGACAATGATCCAAAACACACTGCAAAAGCTACCCAGGAGCTTTTGTAGGAAAGAAGTGGAATATTCTGCAATGGATGAGTCAATCACCTGATCTCAACCCAATTGAGCATGTAGTTGTACACTTGCAGAGCACTTAAAGCACAAGTTCTAGTTGACACTTTTCCAATTTGTAGCACATTAGCATTACAACTCTCTAGCAAGATAAAAGTCGCAGTGGTGAATCTACAGTAAGAGAGCAAGTCACAGTGAACCCTGTGGTGGGATGACTATTGCACAACATAACTGAACCAGAACTTGCAGCAGACTTGCAGAATATTTGCGAAGAAAGTTGATCTGGAGTCATGCAATGTGGACTTGCTGCAATTGTGCAACAAACCTGTGAAGCCTGGAAAGTCGAAAAATAGCTTAGAAGGTTATTTTCAAAACCTGCAGCTCAATTGCTTGCTATCTGGGATCCTACTCTTGTAGGATGAGACTCCACGCTCTTTTGGTTTGACTTGACTTGACCAGCACACAGCGTCATTGGATTTGATTGACAGCAGCGGGAGCCAATGGCTGCACTGCTATCAATCTATCCAATCAAGAGCCGAGAACTCCGGGCATAGAGACAGCCCATCCCCGTGGGTCAAGTTCCAGGGCTTGGGTAAGTAAAACGGGAGGGCTGGGGGGGCCGGTCACTGCTAGGTGTTTTTCTCATCTTAATGCATAGGATGCATTAAGGTGAAAAAACATGTAGGTTTACAATCCCTTTAAGTGATTTTGTGATATCGTGAAGGAGAATGGTTCAAGCAGAGCACTGAGAAAAGAAAACCTCCAAGAAAACTCAGGTGATAGGTTGATATGCCAAAATGTGTCAGTGACGGAAGGAGATCCCCCCAATGACCATCTAAACCTAAGTATATTATTTATATTGTTTTCAATTGTGTACTTTTGCTTTTTGCCAGAAAACTTGCTTAAAGTCATTGATAAGTGCTGGTTATTCAATGAAAGACAATGTTCAATGTTTTTTTAGGATGTTTATGTTTAGCAAACCAGGCAGCTTACTTTATTTTCAATATAAAGTAATAACTCTAGAAACAAATACAAATCCTTACTGAATTGCAAAGTCTTCCAAAAAGCAGACTGGGTTTAGAAATCTTAAATGTTATTTAATCTCTAAGAAATGAGTATAATTAAAGTGTTATTTAACCCTTCATTACAAAAATAAAACGTAGCAGCATACCTTATGTTGATGCTTGTTTTGAATTAACTTTTTTATTCAGCCTGTGCTTACAGCATAATTCTGTTTCACAGGTTCAGTGGAACTTAATTCCCCCTATAAGGGTGGCTATGTTGCCTTGCTGGCCGGGTCTTTCATTATAGGCATGTTCGGGTGCAGTGCTTAGGGCGTGCATGTGAATTGTGACCAGGGATTTTATCATTATGCACCTGCTTAAAGTGATTGCAAAGGCTTGTTTATTTTTTTTTTAAATAACAAACATGTCATACTTACCTCCACTGTGCAGCTCGTTTTGCACAGAGTGGCCCCGATCCTCGACTTCTGGGGTCCCTCGGCCGCATCAGATAACCCCCTAGGAGAAGCGGTTACCTTGCGGGCATGCTCCCGAGTCCAGCATTCTGCTTCCGTAGACACGAATACCGGACTCGGCCCCGCCCCCCCGGTGCCTGCGTCATTGAATTTGATTGACAGCAGTGGGAGCCAATGGCTGCACTGCTATCAATCTTGCCAATCAAGAGCCGGGACCCCATGCAGAGAGGGACAGCACATCTCCGCCAAGGCAAATACAGGGCTCAGATAAGTAAAATGGGGGGGCTGGGGGGCCAATCACTGCCAGAAGTTTTTCCACCCTAATGCATAGGATTCATTAAGGTGAAAAAACACAAGGGTTTACAACCCCTTTAAGTGTATTTCTAAGGGCGTGCATGCACAGTGTGGGCGGGGTCACTTGGGTGATATGTTTAGAGTGCATATGCGCAGTGTGGTTGGGTTCCTTATGTTCGTGCCCACTCTGGTGCCCTATTTATGATTAGCATCTGCAGTGTGGCTGGTGTGTAAGGCATATGGGACATGTAGTCCCAATGCACCATATCATATCCCCTTTAGTTTGAGTGAAGCATAGCAGAAGAGAACCTTCAAATGGGAACTGTGTTTTGGTGCAAAATGAGAAGGAAAACATTTATTTTATAGCTGGTTACTTGAAGGTCGAGGCAAAACAGGAATTTACATTGATGGGTTTATTAGTACTTTAAAAGAAAGAATAACACAGGAGCAAACAATACATGCGGCAGAGAGGGGATCACAGGTAGAATGGGAACTGCCAACGTCTGGCAGATTGTTTGGATTTCAGGACTGACTAAACAGAGTTATAAACTCTTTGTGGGGTAAGAGTTCTCGTACATGGATTTCAACTGTGTTTAGTCTCTTTCCTGGAGCTAAAGTCCAATTCAGTTCTTAAGAAATAATAGACAACTTACGTTCTGAAGAACATCATGCTGGTAGCTGTTTGCTGATCTACGTGGTTCTTCAACTGTACTTAGAGTTTAGGCAAACAATTGTAACAAAGCTTTTGTTTAGTTACAGAGTGACTCCCCTTACAGGCTGGCATACAGAGATTTGTAGTTCTGCAACTGTTAGAGAACTATTGCTTCCCTCTAATACTTGAACACTTTGTAACCTAATGTATCTAAAAATATTTATCACTACTGGATACCTTTTATTCAGTCTAAAATAGCTTACTAATCCGTTCTTGTATCATTCCAGGGTATTTTAATAAAAGAGGCAGTGACTCTGTCACAGCAGCTTGAATGGCCATTTAGTCAGCTATAAACATAATTCATTCTACAGCCTTTTTAAATTTTTTGTATAGCAAGGGAAAGGTTTGGGAAATACACTGTAATTATCATTTGTGGATATTATGCTGTGCATATTACTGGATTGTAAACTATTAATAGGAAGTAGGATCTTGGCACACATTTACAATGCTGCCTTATTTGGAGTAGCTGCCTATGAGGCATCTCAGAGCATCTGTTTTACTCTGAACACAGCTGAGTTGGAAAAACATTGTTGGGGAAACTACTTGCCTAATTTGCCTAATAATCTATAGAGGATTCAAATCTGGACCTACAGCTACTTTATTGTAATTGATTGTTGTTAACTGTTTATAACTAGTGATGTCTGGGGCATTTCAAGCAATTTTATTGCCTTTCCTTGCAGTGCGGTAACTAGAAGATATAGTTTATGACCTGATACCTTAACCCCTTCATGATCACAGTAAAACAAATCCTAACTCCTGAACACAGTTTTGAAACTTTGAAATGTGTTAGTAAAACTGTACATATCATTACCACTACTAAGTGCATACAGATGAATTATACCCCTGTTTCCCCGAAAATAAGCCCAGGTCTTATATTAATTTTGGCAACAAAAGACCCAGTAGTATGTCTCTGCAATCTACCTGTGACAAACACTGTATCGTCCTGTATCGTGACCCACCTGATCGGTCTTCCACTCTTCAAGCACTGCAGAGGGAGGGGGCCCCGAGATCTCCCACTGACAGCTGGCAGAAGAGGAGATGGGAAGAGCTGCGGGGGGATCAGCTTGGCGCTTCCATGGCCCGCCTGATCGGTCTTCTCCGCTCCAAGCACTGCAGAGGGTGGGGGGCGAGATCCCCCGCTTACAGCTGGCAGAAGAGGAGGAGAGCAGCGGGGGATTAGCTGACTGCCCATCGGCGCCACAAGGAAGGTACTCACTACAAACAGACCACAGAAACATACACAGTCTAGACCAGTGTTTCTCAACTCCAGTCCTCAAGGCGCACCAACAGGTCATGTTTTCAGGATTTCCACTATTTTGCACAGGTGATTTGATCAGTTTCACTGCCTTAGTAATTACCACAGCCTTTTCATCTGAGGGAAATCCTGAAAACATGACCTGTTGGTGTGCCTTGAGGACTGGAGTTGAGAAACACTGGTCTAGACCACACAACACTGTAATAAAGTGCATTTTAGGACTTCACAACCCTTCCAAACTAGAGCTTATTTTCAGGGCAGGGCTTATATTGCAGCCCTCCCCGAAAATCACAGTAGGGCTTATTTTCGGGGTAGGTCTTAATTTTGGGGAAACACGGTATCTTGTTTTTTCCAGGACAAATTGGCCTTTCAAAAATGATATTTTTTACTATTTTGTGCCAGTTTTCCTCTGATAATAAAAAAAGAAGCCATTACCATTAACCATCCTGGCTATGTTCTCTTTCAGAGACAGGGTAAAATGGAGTGGTAGTGGTGTCTGTCTCTATGTGAGAAGTGATCTCAAAGCGAGTGTGAAAGAGGACCTAGTTGATGGAGAGTGTGATGAGTGTGAGTGTGATGACTACCCGGAAATTGACTGGAGTAAGGGCACCATAACATGATTTTATTTAATTTAATTTAATGTCACATGGACACAGTAGAGAAATGGAAATTGTTCAAAGTGACTGTATGTAAACTCACTGCAAAATATATTCCCATGGGCAAAAAGTTTAAAAGGCTAAAAATAAAACCTATGTGGCTCACAGCCAAAGTTAAAATGGCTATAAATAATAAAAAAAGAGCTTTTAAAAAATATAAAAATTATGGAACGCTATTATGGTTTAAATGTTACAAAGAATATAACAGAATATGTAAAAAGGAAATCAAGGATGCAAAAATTCAAAACTAACGACAGATTGGAAAAGATAGTAGGACAAACCCCCCAAAAAATCTTCAAATATATTAATTGTAAAAAGGTCAGGTCTGAGCATGTAGGCCCTTTACAAAATAATATACAGTGGATGACTGGGGACAAAGAGAAGGCAAATTTCTTCAGCTCTGTTTATACAAAGGAGCATGGGGGAGCTCATGTCCATAATGGGGGTGGTATTGACACAGCCCCATATGATCCACAATGGCTCAAAAAGTGATATGGTGCAGAAATATTCAGACAGAATAAAGGTGGATAAAGCACCTGGACCAGATGGCATCCACCCACATATCCTAAAAGAATTGAGCGCTGTCATTTCAAGGCCATTGTTTCTAATATTTAGGGACTAGTTAATGACTGGAATGGTACCACTGGATTGGTGCAGGGCCAATATGGTGCCCATATTTAAAAAGGGATCAAAGTCTTTGCCAAGTAACTATAGACCTGTTAGCTTAACTTCTAAGATACTAGAGAGTTTAAAAAAAAACCACATAGACGAGTTCTTGCTGGAAATAAATATTTTAAGCAACAGACAGCATGGATTCATGAAAGACAGAAGTTCTCAAACAAACCTGAATTCTTTTTACGAGGAGGTAAGTAAAACCTTGGCAGAGGGGTGGCTGCGGACGTGATATACTTAGTTTTTGCAAAAACGTTTGCCTTAGTTCCTCACACATGGCTCATGTGTAAAGTAAAGTCTACAGGCTTGGAAAGATCAATTTGTAAATGGATAGAAAACTGACTAAAAGGGAATTCAGAGAGTAGTGGTCAATGAGTCTTACTCTGAATGGTCTAAGGTTATCAACGGCGTACCCCAAGGTTCAGTGTTGAGACCCTTTCTTTTTAATACCTTTATAAATGATATAGGGTCTGGGATTAAAAGTACAATTTATGTCTTTGAAGATGACACTAAGCTATGCAGTGGAATAACGTCCTTACAGGAAGCCTCCAATTTACAAGCCGACCTCAATGCACATGTCTAATTGGGCAACTATGTGCCAAATGAGGTTTGATGTTATTAAATGTACATTTATGCACTTGCGGGCTAAGAATATGCATGCTTTATACATACTAGGGGGAGTACAACTGGGGGAATAAATGGTGGAGAAGGATCTGGGGGTTTTGGTAGATCATAAGCTCAATAATAGCATGCAATGCCAAGCTGCCGTTTCCAAAGCGAGCAAAGTCCTTTCTTGTGTTAAGAGAGGTATGGAATACAGAGAGAGAGATATCATTTTGCCCCTGTACAAATCATTAGTAAGACCTCATCTGGAATATGCAGTTCAGTTTTGGGCACAAGTTCTCAAAAATGATATCGGGGAACTCGAGAAAGTGCAGAGAAGGGCAACCAAACTGATAAGAGGCATGGAGGAGCTCAGCTATGAGGAAAGTTTAGAGGAACTGAATCTATTCCCTCTTGAGAAGAGGAGATTAAGGGGGGATATGATTAATTCAACATGTACAAATACGTAAGTGGTCCATATAGTGAACCTAGGTCATCTTTAAGGTCATCACAGAGGACAAGGGGGCACTCTTTACATCTAGAGGAAAAAAGATTTAATCTCCAAATACGGAAAGGTTTCTTCAGAGTAAGAGCTGTGGAATAGACTCCAGAGGTGGTTCTAGCACGCTCAGTAGATTGCTTTAAAAAAGGCCTGGATTCTTTCCTAAATGTACATAATATAACCGCATACTAACATGTATAGGTAAAGTTGATCCAGGGAAAATCCGATTGCCTCTCGGGGGATCAGGAAGGAGTTTTTTCCCCTGCTATAGCAAATTGGATCATGCTTTGCGTCTTGGGGTTTTTCACCTTCCTCTGGATCAGCTGTGGGTATAGGATTGTGTATATGGGATTGTATTTTTTTTTTTTGGTTTACCTAGATGGACTTGTGTCTTTTATTTAACCTGACTAACTATGTAACCATTTTGGTTAATGGTAATGGCTATCACCTTTTTTATTAATAGAAGAAGTCTGGCGCAAAATAGTAAATTATCATATCATATCATGATTCTAAAGTTAGCTATATATTTGTTGCAATTACCATAAACATTGCTGCCAAAAAACAACCCAAAATAAATTCTCCTGCTTCTGATGATTTCAGCGATATCACATGTATATATTATTTGCTGTTTGGACGCATAGTAGGGACAGACACAATAGCGTGCATTTTGCTTATTTATCCTACCTAAAACGATCTGAGCCTGACACAAACTGACACAGATACTCATTTACAACAAAAAAAATACCTCTTTTAATCCTACCTAAAATACAATGACCATGACCTTTGACTCTGATCCTGACCTTTGATCCTAACCTTGGCCCTAACCTAGATCAAAACCCTGATGTAGCTAATTTATATTTATATTATTATTATTATCATTTTTACACACACTTCTTTGTTTACAATTTTTCTCCTCTAGCAAATAGAAAAGATAGAGCCTGATCTCTGTGCTCAGAGTGTGCTGTGTAGCGTGCTCCCAGCACAAACAAGGTACACATATATGCGGCCTCATGGATAAAGACCCACAGACAGCGGGAAGGGGTTAACAACAATATGTATCTGCACTCAACCTTCCTTTTGACATATTATTGTGCTAACTGACACACAGATACTGCTGTATTATAGGTACAGTGCTTAGACATGGTTCAGATGTACTCTGAAAGGATGAAAAGAAGACCTGGCCCTTGTTAATGGCTAAGTTTACCTACAAAAAACACAAAAAGGGATATTACTTAGCTTTAGTGTGATGTGTCCTATGTGCTTCTGTCTACAGTAGTTTAGAAGAAAGTCTTCTTCCTCCAATCCCCCTTGTTGCTGTAATCTTCTGGTGTGGATTTAACTAATAGAACCGCAAATCTTATTTGAATAACAGAGGATCCATGATTGGAAGATGGGTGGATGATTGAAAGGCCTGCCCCCTTCATTCAAAGATCTTGTTTCATTCATAGAATCCTCTATGAATGGAGGAACTGGGGTGAAAGGATGGGCATAGTCAGTCAATCTTGATGAGAAAATGTAACAGCTCCTCAGTTCTATTAGCCCCTGCCATAGTGGAAGGTTATATCAGCAGGGTTGGGGCTTATTGGCGAACGGAAAATTTCTACTGAACTAGAAGACAGAAGCACAAAGGTCACAGCAAACTGAAGGTAAGTAATGTCCATGGTGCTGATTTTGTATTTTTTTTTAGGTAAATTTATGCATTATAGTAAACCAGTATTTCAGGCAAGCAAAGTCAGAGATGCTGAAAAGCATCTCCAATTTTTATCATTCTCTTTTGCTGCCCAAATCAGCTTAGCCAAATATGAATATCAACTTCCAGTGAATCAATATTTGGATAGGATCACCTGAGGCTTCCAGCAGCAGATCGGGGCAGTATGGGAGTGTAGTGAAAGACACTGGTTGCTGTTTTGATCTTGACCGACAGTATTTGCATCATAATATATTCTCTATTGTTTATTTTTTTGTACTTTAACATATTAATAGTATGTCTCAGCTTGTTGTAGTACAGCGTCAATTGCCAAAATACAATGGGACTGTCCACTCATAATTAAAGAGGATTATGGCTTTGATTATGGCTTGATTATATGGTAGCCATTTAATCAGTGAACAAGTCTGCATCAGCCCTGCTGTGAATATAATCATTGCTAACAAGCATTTTTGTAATTTGTCATATTTTACCATTTCAGGACATGCCACTAAGCAGTAGCAGGTGGCTAAATTGTTAGTGTTTGCAGCATTGAGCTCCTAAGTTTTATTTCTGCTGGGACACTGTTCACTTGGCGTTTGTATGTCCTTATTGTCTGATACCACTCACCTACAGGCATCATCCTGTTATGGAATTTTTCAGCCAGCGATTCCATTTCTAGCAGGAGTGATTTTAGAGGCTAAATAGCCACTTGATTACTTCTGCAGGTGGTGGAAGAGGGTCACAACTGATGTTGTTCTTCTCTCTCTGTGACCCTAGAAACCTGGAGAGACCAGTATGGCATCACTTCCAGTTCAGCCTCCTTACTTACCTGACTGTTAGCGGCCATGAAAGCAGCTGATCAGACCGATCTGTGTCTGATCAGCTGCATTGGAGGCCAGAGGGGAGATTTGGGGTTTCATAGACCCCAGATCTCTCCATAAAGAGGAACTGCCACTGCCCATGCTGTCCCAAGGGACATCCCTTGTGACAGCAGTAAAGTGTTAAAAAAAAGTTTGGGATAAAATGAATATTAATAATAATAAATGTAAAGAACCCCTATCCCCCCATGCTCATGCGCAAATGCAAATGCATACATTACTCCTGCACACATATGTAAACAGTGATCTCACCACACGTGAAGTACTGTCCCAAACATCAGAACGAGAGCAATAATTCCAGCACCAGACCTCCTGTGTAACTCTAAACTTTTAACCTGTAAAGGCATTTAAAGCACCGGAGTTTGCCGCCATTCCACGGGCAGACGCAATTTTAAAGCATAACATGTTAGGTATCTATTTACTCACATTATACAAAAAATTGGGGTAAATATTGTGGGGGGGGGGTTTATTCATTAAAGTGTATTTTTTCCAGAAAAATAACATTTAAAAAAAATGCTGCGCAAATACCGTGTGACAAAAAAAATTGCAAAATTTTATTCTAAAGGGCGTCTGCTAAAAAATATATATGTAATGTTTGGGGGTTCTAAGCAATTTTCTAGCAAAAAAAAAAGTAGATTTTTACATGAAGGAGCGAAGTGTCAGAATTGGCCCGGATACAAAGTGGTTAAATAACGCCTTGTAAATTACAGTATATTGATAGGTTATTAGGTGTTTGACTAAATTGTCCCTAGTCTGAATTCCCTTGAAGAAGAACGTTATGTTGATCTGCTCCCCTATCTTGCCAAGAAAAACCAATGGTTACTTATTGAATGGTTAGTTACATTGAATGGTTGTATCCTGTCAAAATCAACTGGACACTAAACAGACAAAGCAGCAGGTAATCAATAATGATTAAGTGACAGACAGCATTTGACATGTTTAGCACAGTTTACAAATTCAACATAGATCACCTTGGCATTAATAGAGCAGAGATTACATTTAAAGATGAGAAAACATCTTAAAATATGCTCTAACAACACCCCTGGGCCTATATATCCATTTTGTGCTTGAATATCTATTGCAATCTACAAATGTTGCCATTTTGGTGGTCTCATACAGTTAAAGTGGACTAATATAACATATAAAATTGCTCCTCAAGCCATTTTGTAATATAATGTTCTTAAAAATTCAATTTCCATTGCAATCTGAAGCCAGCTTTTTTTCTAAAACTGTCAAAAAATTCAATGCAAAATGGCAACATGGAAGTTTTCTCTACACTTGGTGTACAGAGTGCTCTCGTATCTCCCTGAGGAAGTCATGAGGAGTGACAAAACTAGTAGGAGGGACCTGAGAGGCTGACGAACGCAGAACAAGGAATGTACAGATAGAATGTAATGGACGTAGTGAGTAGTGTACTGACGGCACTATCTCACTAAAAATTAAACTGCTATTGCAGAGGATGCCTAAAAATTTATTTGTATCTTAATACAGATGTCTGAGAAAATCAGTGAGCCAAGAACAAAAGCAAGAAAGAATTATGACAAATAAGTGCAGCGCTTAACTAAAAAATTAAATATTAAAATAAAATAAAAATGAATCACATAGGTCCATAAAGTGTCCTTAGAAATAGATCAAATATTTATGAAACCAACATGCCAGTCCACTTTCTCAATAATGAAAAACAAATGTAAAGATGAAACAATCTCTTCCCAATTATATAAAGTATGTAAGGTGAGGGCACACCCGGTGGAGGGAGCACAGGATTTTGATAACATGCACAGAGGTGGATAATTGTGAAGCAATCATTTTATCTCTATATTTGTTTTTCATAATTGAGAAATAATATAAATATTTGATCTATTTATAAGGACACTTTATGGACTTATGCAATTAATTTTTATTTTATTTTAATATTTATCACTTTTCACTTTATTTGTTCAAATTTGTTTGCACTGTTTATATCCCTTATAGGATGGTCTTATGTTTATATAGTTAAGCGCTGCACTTATTTGTCATAATTCTTTCTTGCTTTTGTTCTCTACTTGCTGATTTTCTCAGACATCTGTATAAAGATACAAATACATTTTTAGGCATCCTCTGCAATAGTAGTTTCATTTTTAGGGATATACTTCCTAAAGGGTTAATTACTTCTAAAGCGATGCAGATACTGCAGCTTTTCTCATTAGAACACTGAAAGATCTATTATAAACCAGACCCTCTCATTTACAAATCAGTCTGGAAAAGACATAGTGGAACACACAACTTTTTTCTTCAGAGCAGAATGGAATATGCTACAATGGTTGTGAAAACCCTTGGCATTACCCAGTAATTGTTATTTCTCAACAAAAGTCAAGTTACGTTTGTAATACGTTCCACCAAACACAATCCCTTTTTGACCTGAAAGACATATTTAGGGCCAGTGTCAATTGACTTTAGATTGTAAATAGTGAGCACTTTTAACATAATTTTGGGATGCTTCTGAGAGGATTCAAAATTCATTGCAGGTGCAGTTTACCTCCTTCTGAACTGCATTTGACTTGATTCAAGCTGTTTTGCATTCTCATTGACCTGTATCGGTAGTGTTCTGCCCTAAACTAAGACGTTTGATACTGGCCCTTAAAAGATATGATCTCTAAAGCCTTTTTTATTTGAGTTCTACTTGGCACAGTCTTGGGCTCAGGCTGGGTGCATCAACACTTATATATGTTACATGCAAGCAGAGTTTTTTTTTAGTTCCAGCACCTCCAGCACTAGATGTATGTAATGACAAGGGGGGCTGGGGTGAGCTGTAGGGTCTGTTGATGCTGGCTGCTGAGTGATATATTATCACTGGGGGGGTCTATTGTTGCTGGGAAGGTCTATTGTTGCCGTTTGAGATCTACAATTTCGGGTGGAGGGGGTTGTTACTGTAAGGGATCTATTGTTGCTGGCTGCTGGAAGATCTATTGTTGCTGGTGGGGGACAGTTATAGCTGGGGTGAATCTATTGTTGTTGGGGGGTATTGTGTTGCGGGGGGTCTATTATTGCTGGGGGGTTGTCTATTGTTGCTGATTGCAGGTGGTTGAACTAAGGGATGGTGCTTAATGATGGGTAGGGGGCAGGGACAAGGGGTGACTCAGAATGGGGGGTGGGGGGACCTGCACCTATTCTGTGAGAAAAAAAAAAAAACCTGCATATAAGTAAAGTCAAAATACTATCATGGTTGGGAAACTGGGTGCTTTTTTTTATTCCAAAGCACACTATGCAAACAAAACTAAACAAGACTTATTTATGTTACTGCAGCCTGAAAGTTAAAGTCAATTTACACTTTTTACTTTTACAGTTTAAAGCCTTTGGGCAAAGAAATATAAAAACACAAGCAGTATCAACTACAAAACCAAAAGAAAGTACATCGAAGGTGGTAACTTTTTCTGAGGATTTTTTTGATACTAGATTCTTTGATCCAAATGGCTGTTGAATCACACATATGAAAGCAAAAAAACTAGCCTGCAATTTCCCAATTTCATCCATAAAACTTCCAGGTTCTTTCTGTAATCTTGATCATAAGACTCTACCAACCGTCATACTGAGCCTGCCTAACTCCTGCTGTTTGCCGGTATGTGTGAAGTAATATGACAACAACCACATGTCTGGTTATAACACTGAGTAAGGAGTAGTGAGAATTACTGACAGCATTTAGGGAAAATTGGTAATTGTAATGGCACCGTGCGTGACCATAATGAATTAGAATAACATTATGTCACAACACCAGCCTCCAATGTACTGTGATTGTTTCTTATGATAACATTGAGCAACTCTGAGAGGACATGTCCAACATTTGTACTCTTCTGTGACCACTGTGCTCCTGTAATTCTTATATATGAGGAAAATGGCAGGTGGGTATAGAGTGAGAAAACATATTTGCAATATCGATGAGCCACTCAAAAATTTATTGATACTGGTGTAAACATTTTGGGAGTCAGAGAGATATAGGTTCAATTCTGAAATGCCCAAATTGTTTGATCCATGTATCTAATTATTGTTCTATCCAATTCCTCTTTATATCAGCTGTAAAATCTTTATGTCTAGGTTTAAACCTGACCTCAAACACACATGAGTGGGCGTGCGTGCGTGTGTGTGTGTATATATATATATATATATATATATATATATATATATATGTAGCGGGGACACATTTTTGATGTACCTTAATGTCTTATCCTCTGGCGCCATCTAGCAGCCAAAGTGCAACAGGACTGAATCTTTATTTTCTTTTCGCTTTTCAAGTTGACCTGAAAGTTTTTGTTTGTTCATATCTGGACATTAACTTGACCTGCCCACAATGCTCAGTGACTCCCACAATACCCAGGGAACAGAACTGCATTCTGGAAAGCCTATAAAAGGGCTGGGAGTGGCCATCTTAGGTCTCTTGGAGACGCATGGCCAGCCTGGGAGGATCTGTGTGAGGTCCCCAGCCTAGTGCGGCCTACCCTGTGTGGAGCAGAACAGCAGCCAGCGATCCTGCCTTAGATCACAGCTTACAGGCGCAGCAGTGTGATCGATCCAGAGACCCTTGAAGGAGGTAACCGGAGGAGGGAGCTCCCTAGTGTTGTATTATACTAAGTCAAGTTAACATTTGATTTAGTATAGCCTTAAGCGCGCAGGAAATGGGACAGTGCTTAGAGTGAGATACACTCACTCTGACGGTATCCTATTTACTTTGTTATACCTCTCATATATTACTTCAGACATTATACACCTGTATTGTACCTTTGTAAAGTTTAGTTGTCTGTCAGGCTATGTTGGTCTGACAGTACAACCATTGTAGTTTAACCCTTCTAATACTACAACAGTAAATACGGTTATTATTTAAGTACAACTGTGTGAGTGTTGTTTTACTCTTCATCACCAGCCAAGAGGAGGGTATGGTAACTACAAACAGGTATATTATATTGAGTATTGTGAACTTGCCTTTGTGATCTCGTTCTAACTGCACATTAGTACACCACAACTGTGTCAGGGGGACTGAGACATTCAAGGGGGTATAAAGCAGAGTACAGGCCCAAATAAATCAGCAGCTCCTTCGGGGGTCCGTGCTACACATATATATATATATATATATATATAGTATTTGTCGCTCCATAAGACGCACCTGACCATAAGACTCACCTAGGTTTTAGAGGAGGAAAACAAGAAAAAAATATTCTGAACCAAAAGGTGTACTAAAATATTTACCAGTACCCATGAAATGCAGCCTGACTGTGCCAATTAAATGCAGCCTGACTGTGCCAATTAAATGCAGCCTGACCTGTGTCATGAAATGCAGCCTGACCTGTGTCATGAAATGCAGCCTGACCTGTGTCATGAAATGCAGCCTGACCTGTGTCATGAAATTCAGCCTGACCTGTGTTAAAAAATGCAGCCTGACCTGTGTTATAAAATGCAGCCTTACCTGTGCCTGGCGATGGCGAGGACATCATCACATCTGCCTGTCACTCAGAAGATAGAGCAGCCCGAGCATCCGCCGCTGCAGTACTCCATTCGGCCACTCAGGCTGCTCTATCTTCTGTCTCTGGCTGAGTGACAGGCTCAGCCAAGGAATCGCCCAGGGCTCGCAGGAGATCGCTGCCCGGTATTCTAACATGGTGGCGGGTGGAGGGGTGCCTCGTCAGTATTCGCTCCATAAGACGTACAGACATTTCTCCCCATTTTTTGGGGGGGAAAAAAGTGCGTCTTATGGAGCGAAAAATACAGCACACTATATTAACAAAAGTATTGGGATGCCTGTCTGCATTAGTGCGCAGTCATGTTGGAATAGGAAGAGGCCAACCCCAAACTGTTCCCACAAAGTTGGGAGCATGAAATTGTCCAAAATGTCTCCATATGCTGATGTGTTAAGGCCTGGTTCACACCGATGCGATGCGAGAACCCTGCGAATCCACTGCGGGTTCCCGCATCACACTGACTCGCATGGCAGTTCACACTGCCATATGCGAACTGCTGGGGAGTGTTAATACATTGTTAACAACACCCCCAGTTCAGCTTGCATATCGCACTGCGAACTGACAGTTCAGACATTAATCGGATCGCACAGGTGTGAACAGCCATGCGATCCCATTCTGGTCCGAACAGAAAAAAGGGTCCTGTGCACGTTTGGACCGAATGCGGTGCGATATCAGCCATACTATCTGTATGGCTGAAATCGCATCGCACAGACATTGCATGTTGTGTGAACAGCAGTGTGCTGCGAATCACATGCGATGTCTGGCATCGCAGCAGTGTGAATCGGGCCTAAGAATTCCCTTCACTGGAACTAAGGGGCCAAGCCCAGCCTCTGAAAAATACCCCACACCATAATCCCCCTTCCACCAAATGATTTGGACCAGTGCACAAAGCAAGGTCTAAAAGGACATGGGTGAGCAAGTTTGGGGTGGAGGAACTTGACTAACCTGCACAGAGTCCTGACTTCAACCCGATAGAACACCTTTGGGATGAATTAGAGTGAATACTGCAAGCCCGGCCTTCTTGTCCACATCAGTGACTAACCTCACAAATGCGGTTCTGGAAGAATGGTCAAACATTACCATAGACACACTTCTGTCCTTGTGGACAACCTTCCCAGAAGAGTTGAAGCTGTTATAGCTGCAAAGGGTGGGCTAAGTCACTATTAAACCCCACAGACTAAGACTGGGATGCCAACACTCTTATGGCAGAGATCAGTGGGAGATCTTTCCAATCTCCCTGCTGGCGCACAGAGGGTGTGCATTAGGGTGTGCCCAGGTAGTTAACCAACTACTATTGCAAATCAGGCAGTAAAACCAATAAAGTTATGCATAGCAAATTGTTACTTTCTTACACTTTAGGAGTGTCTGTGGTCTGTGTATCCCCCCTCCCCAGGATTGCAGGTCAGAAACCTAGACTGCCATTTAAAAAAGAGAAGCAATCTGTAGACAAATTCTTCTTCCTTTCTCTCTGCCATCCCACTGATAATGTCTGTGCACACACAATGCAAGATCAGGCACGATTTGGTATTGTTTACAGTATATGTTGCCATGGTAACAACATGACTGTTATCACACTAGCCAGCATTGATATTGCAGAAGCCACACCAACATATCAGATCTCGCATGATTCCCAAAATCTCATCATTTGCAATTAAGATCTCTCTAGAAGGCGAGGTATCTTTCCTTTGGGGCATCTATGAAACACCCATGCCTCATGAAAACCAGAAATGAAAAAGTAAAAATTATTATTATTATTATACACGATTTATATAGCACCAACAGTTTACGCAGAGCTTTACAATGTAGAGGAGGGGCAGCACAATTACAGTACAGTTCAATACAGAAGTGGCAGGAGGGTCCTGCTCATAGAGCTTACATTCTAAAGGGAGGGGTGGTGGTACAAAAGTAATATACGCGGTTAATGATTTGATTGGATTTTAATGATTTGAATGATTTGAATGATTTGATCTTTCTTTTCTTTTTTTTTTTTACATTTTGACTTTAGGATGTTTTTGTTCACCATACAGACATGCATGCATCAGGGCTTTTGGGGTTTGGGGGGAAAGGTCTGCTTTAACAATTTTATTCTCATGTGTTACTGCAGTGCCCTGTGTTATAGACGTTTGTGAGCAGACAGTTAAGTACATGGTCAAATACATTTATGTTTTACATGTTTACTAATTGTCAAAGGATTTGTAATTTCGTACAGCATGTTATATGATTTATGCATGTCCCTTACTGTACAGCTGGGCAGGTGACACCCCGGTTACCTCGAAGAGCAACACAGCTTCCTATGTCACTTTCCGGCTTTCAGCCTGTTCATTGGAAATTGAATTTGCATCAATATTCCTGTCCAATTAGCACAGATGTGATCCAGGGAGCTTCCACAAGCTTCCACATGGTTGAATTAGAATGAATCATTTCCCTTTGGGATTCATAATACTTTCCCTTTGGGATTAAAAAAGTATTCTGAATCTGAATGATCTCCCTGCTTATGTAGTGTCACTAATGTGTAGAAATAATGAGAGCTCCACATCAATAGCAACAGTCCATTATATTATTCCACATAGACATCCAATGCATTTGGGTGCCTGTTATTTCAGGCATCTGTACAGTGCTGTACATATACATTCCCTGGTTAATATTACAGTCTATGACCATGTATTATCAGTCGATTAGTCTATCTATACGTTCTAAGAAGAGGAGGTAGCAGCGCTGTGTGTTTTGCTTTTCATACCCCGCAATCCAGGACATCATAATGGAGTTCAGCGCTCCTTCTCCATACATAAAACTGGATATGCAGTGTGGTAGATGTGTGTATCACAAGAGAGACTGAACAAAATTACAAATCTTTTGGCAGGTAAAACAGCAAACATTTATTATTTTTATATTATGCAGAATTTATATAGCACCAACAGTTTGCACATAGCTTACAAAATGGATGCATTTAATTGTGTATTTACCCCAATTCTTTATTTAGTTATTTAACCACTTCAGCTGCGGAAGGATTTGCCCCCTTAATGACATTTTTTTGCGATACGGCACTGTGTCACTTTAACTGACAATTGCGTGGTCGTGCGATGCTGTACCCAAACAAAATTGATGTTCTTTTTTACTCACAAATAGAGCTTTCTTTTGGTGATATTTGATCACCTCTGCGGTTTTTATTTTTTGCACTATAAACAAAAAAAGATTTTGAAGATAAAATATTTTTATTTTACTTTTTGCTATAATACATATCCAAAAAAATAAAAATAAAAAAAACATATTCATCAGTTTAGGCTGATATGTATTCTTCTACATATCTTCTCTTAAAAAAAACACAATAGGCATATATTGATTGGTTTGCACAAAAGTTATCGCGTCTACAAACTACGAGATAGATTTATTGACTTTTAATTTTTTTTTTATTGTTTTTACTGGTAATGGCAGCGATCTGCGATTTTTAGCGGGACTGCAACATGATACTTTTTGGGGACCAGGGACATTATTACATTGATCAGTGCTATAAAAATGCACTGATCAATGTAAAAGTTACACTGGCAGGGAAAGGGTTAAGACTAGGGGGCGATTAAGGGGTTAAGTGTGTTCCCTGAGTGTGTTCTAACTGTAGGGGGGGTGGGCTTGCTGGGACATGACAGAGATCACTGTTCCCGATCACTGGGAACAGAAGATCTCTGACATGTCATTAGACAGAACAGGGAATCTCCTTGTTTACATAGGCAGTTCCCCGTTCTGCCTCTGTGAACAGCGATCACGGGTCGCCGGCAGACATCGAATCCGCAGGACCCGTGTGCCCACCATCCTCCTGGCATGGACTGACGTTCAAGCGGGAGAGCCGACCTGCCACAGTAAATGTACGTGATCAGGTCGGCAAGTGGTTAAACTGACACCAAATTATATCATTATTTTCTTAAAATAATCCATACACATCTACTACCTAATAGCCCTGTAATCTACTGTTTTTCTACTTTCTTGTAATATCCTTTGCAATCCCCAGTGCACTTTAGTTATGTTTAGTTGTGGTTATGTTCACTGTTCTATGTACACTACAAATCCCCTAAAGCAGTGGTTCTTAAAATCAGTCCTCAAGTACCCCCAACAGGCCATGTTTGCAGGTTTTCCTGTATCTTGCACAGGTGCTTTAAATTAGCATCAATGGCTTGGCATTTTGGACAGCTATTTTATCTAAGAGAAATTCCCAAAATATGGCCTGCTGGGGGTACTTGAGAACTGAGGTTGAGAACTACTGTCCTAATACATAGTTTATAGCTCATAGTCCCTAGTCCATTTTGGGAGTGAGCAAGAGAGGGTGGCTATGTCCCTACATATAAAAAGGACCATGGAGAAAAAATGTAGCCACCTTCTAACAGGAAGTAGAATCACGACAGCAGAAAAAGAAAAACATTGAGATTCTGGGGAGGCTGAGAACAATAGAAGGCACTTTGAGTTAAAGTATATGTAAACCCTAACCTTGTAAAACAATCCATCCAGTTTAAAATAGAAATGAAAGGCAAAACATTTGTGTATAGAGATAAAAAAACATGATTTTTTTATAAGTGATCACATACCCTCTGTTCTCAGGTGCATAAGGAGCTCAGAGAGCAAGGGGAGGAGTACATTGATCCTCCCAGTGAATGTGCATGGTGGGGGCGTGTCAGCACAAGTCTGATCATTGAGGGAGAGGTGGCTGAGTTCTCGGCACAGACAGAAAATTGACCACACTGTGCTCTCCTGCCTGGTGTGGTCAGTTTTTAATAAGAAAGCAGAGGAACTGGCAGGCACATATCAGGAATATGAAATGTTGGGTTTACATATTCTTTAAGAATACATACTTGAATATAATTTTTTAAAATAGAAAAATACTATGCTGTGCTATCTAATAACATTAGTTCCAACAAATACTTTTAAAGTGCCTACTTTACAATGATGAGAAAAATAATAATAATAATAATAATAAAAAACCGTGATAAACTAACAAAAATTATAATATATTCCAAAACTGTATATAGAGTTTTTTGATTGCTGTGATGATAAATTCTATCTTAAATGTCACATTCCACAGACAAAATAAAAATAATAGCCCCCTTCGGCTATTCCCGGGACATTCGTAGGAGCCGCTGGAATCCTCGGGCCGCCTGCAGGCTCTTACCACTCCGATGAATTTCCACTATCACTGGCCAGACTGCAGCGAACCAGAGGAACAGACGGAAGCTGTACCCTGAGCTATTGGCTTGACATCAGTGCTGTGGCTGAGGTGGTTGTTGGGAGAGCGGTGAGATCCATTGTTATATAACCTCCTGGATGGGAGGAAGGTATACACATATACAGTACACTCACCTGCCCCCTAGATATTTACCTACCCGCCAGCATGGGCTGTTTTTAGCCTGAACAAGCTGCCAGATGTTTAAAAGCTCAGTGAAGAAATTTCTAACAATTACTTCCTATCTACCCTTTAATAACTGCATTCTCAGTGACTTGCTCTTTCCCTGTGTCCACTATCCATGAACTTTCCATGATTTTTCCATTACTGTTTTTGGAGCCCATTGCCCCTACCATTATATATTATTGTGGCTACACAGATCCATGGACGGGATTGCAACTTTCTGCATGATTTTTATTTAATATCAGCACATTGTCTTGAGCCAATGACAATATGACATTATCACTCTTACTCACGCAATAATCATCAGTGATTCTATAATATATAATGATATTAATGGGGGGCGTATGTATGTGTGGTGGCCATCTGAGTCTGCAGGCAACGTTGTCTAATTTTAATGAAATTTGTGGAGGTATTTTCTATTTTTGATTAGTGTTAAAGTGAATTTGTGTAATAAATACTTTATATATTTTTGGAAAATTTGCCTGTTCCTTATTGAAGAATTGCTTTGGGGAATTTTTCTTTAACTTTCTCCCTTTTTTTTTGTATGCTCTGTCAATTCAGAGGAACATACCCCGGACTCCATCTGGAGATTTTTTCTCCGGTGAGAGCACCTGGGAGCCATTATTAGGATTAGCTAGTTATAGCCTTCTCCTTCCGGCCCCGATCATTAATTAAAAGAGGGAGAGCCATATTGTCATTTTTATCTTTTTCTTTTTTGTGTAAAATAAAAATAATAAGCAAACTAATAAAAGATATATATATGGTGCCACAAACGTGAATCATAAACTGCTATTGTGCATTTAACAGTGACGTTCTAATCAAATGCAGATCAGTCCAACATAATCGGTATATACTCCTTATTAAAGGTATAATGGTGACTTCATAAAAAATAATGTGTTGCGGTGTCCACACTCACCCTAGAGCGCATGACCTCACAATTAAGTTCGGTCAAACACGCATGTTAATCACCTCAGGGATTCTAAGTTAGCTGTATGGATCCAGACTGCTCACTGATGCTGTATCCTCATATACAAACAGCAGTAGAAAGAGACTCCATAACGTGATACCGGTTAACACGATTTTATTGTAAAAACAAAAAAAAGCCCCAGTACAGGGTACTCAGGTGGGTTAGGCGCATTAAGTACACCAATCTGTAATGTGCAGTACACCAATCTGTAATGTGCCTTAAAATGCGGGGTTTTGGTTGAGGTCATATGTCTGTTCTCTGTGGAGCAGACCAGCTGCTTCCTGCACTGTCCTGTCCTCTCCCCTACATGTGACGATACAAGAAAAATTTGTATCTTCCTCAGGGGGATGTTTTTTAAAACCAGGGTTTAGTTTTTGATCTAATATTACCAAACATGTATAGAATTCAAATAATTTCTGAGCCCCCAAATGGCTTAATGGTTTGCTCTTACTCATGCATGAGTAGTGAGGATAATTCCTTTATTTTTCTATGTGTTCTGTCACATCTGAGTGCTCTTTATAGCTCATGTCACTATGCATTATTGTGATCAATGTTTGGATTGCTTGCACCTATTGCTAAAAAACGCTTCTACAGTTCAGCCACTATTGGTATACAACCGTCCAGAGTAACAGCTAAGGCATTTGTGCATCATAGCACAGGGTCATTATTTTACATAGTAGCATGCTTGTTTTATGCTAATAATCAGCAATAAAGCACCGTAAAGAGGTTCTGTGTTCACGTAGGCATGAACTGGAAATGGAGGAGTATGTGGCGGCGTAGTATTTGTGCAGCAGTTCAGACATCTAACCAGTACAGCACTATGGCTTATCACACACACTTGTGTTAGCAGCTGCCTAAGCTTCCTCCCTCCATGTCCTCAATCCTCCAATGAGCTGGGAACTCTCCTCTGTGACTCATGTTTATGGGTCAGTTCGTTTGGCAGAAATGCCAGATTTAATCACCCACATCTAAGATCTTCTAGGCAGAATGAAACATGCAGACATCGCCCCCTCCCAGCACAAACACACAATCCTCCTCAAACACAAAACTGCACCTCGCCATCCTCTCTGATCTTTCTTTTATTTTCCTCTGTCCCTTTCTGTTCCTCTCCCTCTACAGTCAGCAATGTAAATTTTCAGAGGTTATGAAGCATGACACCTCCGTATAAAAGGGGCCAGTAACGCAATTCACGGAAAGGCTTGATAGGCAATTTGCTAGGAAGTAACCTGGTTCCATTTGTACAAAAAAAAAATCCTTTTCCTTATCATCAGAAAATCTTCTCTTTCATAGTCTGTCCTCGGTTTGTCCCTCTTCACTGTATAAGGAAAAACTTCATACCGTACAGTTATTATTTTCTATTAAATCACCTACTCTCTATGCATACCTGGATTCTGCACATTCATATCTC
Organism: Lithobates clamitans; assembly: GCA_037952925.1. Lineage (NCBI taxonomy): Eukaryota > Metazoa > Chordata > Amphibia > Anura > Ranidae > Lithobates > Lithobates clamitans. Next base: position 3,361,288 of record JBBGZY010000223.1, read on the forward strand.
TACCGTCGCTGTTATTTTAAAAAAAAAACATGACGCTTTAATCCATCCTTACTGATGACAACAAAATAATGTCATTGAGAAACATAAGTGCTATATGTTCAAATGTGGGAACCAGACTACAGGCATGCATCTTTGTCTGAATGGGGATAAATTAAAGCTAAAAGAAACAACACCCCTCACATTTTTGTAAATATTTTATTATATCTTTTTATCTATTTATTATATCTTTTCATGTGACAACACTGAAAAAATGACACTTTGCTAGGATGTAAAGTAGTGAGTGTACAACTTGTATAATAGTGTAAATTTGCTGTCCCCTCAACACACAGCCATTAATGTCTAAACTGCTGGCAACAAAAGTGAGTACACCCCTAAGTGAAAATGTCCAAATTGGGTCCAAAGTGTCAATATTTTGTATCGCCACCATTATTTTCCAGCACTGCCTTAACCCTCTTGGGCATGGAGTTCACCAGAACTTCACAGGTTGCCACTGGAGTCCTCTTCCACTTCTCCATGATGACATCACAGAGCTGGTGGATGTTAGAGACTTTGCACTCCTCCACCTTCTGTTTGAGGATGCCCCACAGGTGCTCAATAGGGTTTAGGTCTGGAGACATGCTTGGCAGTCCATCACCTTTACCCTCAGCTTCTTTAGCAAGGCAATGGTCATCTTGGAGGTGTATTTGGGGTCGTTATTTTGGAATACTGCCCTGTGGCCCAGTCTCCGAAGGGAGGGGATCATGCTCTGCTTCAGTATGTCACAGTACATGTTGGCATTCATGGTTCCCTCAATGAACTGTAGCTCCCCAGTGCCGGCAGCACTCATGCAGCCCCAGACCATGACACTCCCACCACCATGCTTGACTGTAGGCAAGGCACACTTGTCTTTGTACTCCTCACCTAGTTGCCACCACACATGCTTGAGACCACCTGAACCAAATAAGTTTGTCTTGGTCTCATCAGACCACAGGACATGGTTCCAGTAATCCATGTCCTTAACCTGCTTGTCTTCAGCAAACTGTTTGTGGGCTTTCTAGTACATCATCTTTAGAAGAGGCTTCCTTCTGGGATGACAGCCATGCAGACCAATTTGATGCAGTGTGCTGCGTATGGTCTGAGCACTAACAGGCTGACCCCTCACCCCTTCAACCTCTGCAGCAATGCTGGCAGCACTCATACATCTATTTCCCAAAGACAACCTCTGGATATGACGCTGAGCATGTGCACTCAACTTCTTTGGTCGACTATGGCGAGGCCTGTTCTGAATGGAACCTGTCCTGTTAAACTGCTGTATGGTCTTGGCCACCATGCTGCAGCTCAGTTTCAGGGTCTTGTTAATCTTCTTATAGCCTAGGCCATCTTTATGTAGAGCAAACATTCTTTTTTTCAGATCCTCAGAGAGTTCTTTGCCATGAGGTGCCACGTTGAGCTTCTAGTACCAGTAACCAGTAAACACTAACTAGTCACATGACACCGAGGAGGGAAAATGGCTAATTGGGCCCAGTTTGGAAATTTTCATTTAGGGGTGTACTCACTTTTGTTGCCAGCGGTTTAGACATGAATGGCTGTGTTGAGTTATTTTGAGGGGACAGCAAATTTACACTGTTATACAAGCTGTACACTCACTACTTTACATTGTAGCAAAGTGTCATTTCTCCAATGTTGTCACATGAAAAGATATAATAAAGTATTTACAAAAGTGTGAGGGGTGTACTCACTTTTGTGAAATACTGTATATACAGTATCTGTTCAGTTGCATGAGACTCTATGGGCCAGTTCTCTGGGCACCATGAAAGCTCTTTTCCATAGAATAGTGGCATATTTTTTTTTTACAAAGTAGGTAGGTCTCCAGGTATTTCCTTGATCCTCTCTAATTGCTAAGGCTAAGGACAGGCATGTAGAATGTAATATCACTAGGCCCAATTAAATGGTTACTAAAGCCTTGTTTTTTTTTTAAATAACAAACATATCATACTTACCTCCACTGTGCAGTTCGTTTTGCACAGAGTGGCCCCCGAATCTCATCTTAATGGTTCCCCCAGCGGTGCTCGCGGCTCCTCCTGGCATCTCAAAACCCCCTAGGAGAAGTGCTCTCCCAGGGGGTTACCGTGCAGGTGCACTCCTGAGTCCAGCATTTGCGTCCATAGACACAGAATGCTGGACTCGGCCCCGCCTCCTGGTGCCCACGTTATTGGATTTGATTGACAGCAGTGGGAGCCAATGGCTGCGCTGCTATCAATCTATCCAATCAAGAGCCGAGATCCCCCAGCCAGAGAGGTAGAACGCATCTCCGGCGGGGGAATGAACGGGCTCAGGTGAGTAAAATGGAGGGGCTGGGGGGCTACTGAGTGACAGAAATTTTGCATTAAGGATGCATTAAGGTGAAAAACACGAGGGTTTACAACCCCTTTAACCTACCAGAAGGTCTTTGTGTGGGAGGAAACCAGAGTACACAAAGAAAAGCCACAGGAACACTGGTAGAACACACAGATTATATTCAGATAGTGTCCTGGCCAAGATTCAGACCAAGAACTGCAAAGCATAAGTGCTAACAACTAAGTCATGGTGCCACCCATTCATTAATAAATTATTAAAGTCATTCTAAAGGTTGATTTAAAAAAAAACATGTTATACTTACCTGCTCTGTGCAATGGTTTTGCACAGACCAGCTCCAATCCTCTTCTTTTTGGGTGCCCCACTGGCAGTCCTGGCTTCTTGCCCCTGCTGAGTACCCCCAATAGCAAGCCTCTTGCTATGGGGGCACTCGACTAGGATCACTAGCGAGCAGCCCTCATATGAATGTCCATTCACACACAGAGCACGAGTCGGGCCCATTACCCGGCTCACACCTCATTGACTCACTGGCTGTGATTGACAGCAGCAGGAGACAATGGCTCCTACTGCTTTGTGAGCCAATGAGGAGAGAGAGACCTGGGAAAGCTGCTGCTTTCATGCACATTTCTGGATCGAGATGGGACTTAGGTAAGTATAAGGGAGGCTGGGAGCTGCACTCAAAAGGTTTTGTACCTTAATGCATAGAATGTTTCAAAACCTTCTGCCTTTAGAACCACTTTAAATGTTTTTTTTTTTTTTTTTAATGCAAGCAGAAAAATTAACTGTATTTGACTTTATATCAGCCTCTTGAAGTCTCATGTACAGCAAAAGTCAGGCAAGGAGAAGGAGAAGAAGCACAAAGAGCCAATCAGTTATACTGCAATACTTATGGGTTAACAAGGGACATCCTGATAGAAGTAGAGAGCAGTATGTCAGAGAGATAATCTCATCAGTCTGCTGCTTCTCCTTTAACTGCCCAATCATAGTTTGGGGGAGGGACAAGACATGTAAAGCTGGCCCTAGAGGGACAGATTGCTTAATCCACACAAGAAGGAATCCACCCCACTTGGACATTGACTGAAGCTACAGATCAGCAAAAAAATGTCAGCCTCTCCGTTCAACAGAAGTCAATCTAACTATTGACTTCTGCTGAACAGGGAGGGTCACACACATATCGAAATTCAGCAAGCCCTTGCTGAACTAGTTGATTCATCTATGGCCAGCTTAAGGCAGAATCATACCCCCTCAATCAACCCTAACTATTTTTAATCCTTATGCTAGTAGCATTAGTAAATAGGAAAGTGTAGTTGTTTAAACTTTTTTTTTACAGTTCTTAAGTTACTTTCTGGTTACCATGCCTAGGCAAATAATGGCATACATCCCAGGAGTCTTCAGGAGGGGTGGAGGGGCTTTCTCAGCGAAGCACACTCTCCTGCCTGCATGGCTGAGCTAAGGGGTAGATGGATTCCAGGAAGTAAATGCTACATGGATCATGTGGCCTTAGGCCTGTCTCACATCTATGCATTTTTAGTGCTTTTTTGCATTTTGCAGATCTGCAATACAGAATGTGTTCCATAGGAAACCATGTTAAATGGACTGTAGTGCAAATCTGCAAAAGGCACAAAAAATGCATAGGTGTGAATCAAGCCTTACTCAACATGGCCATAGCCAGAAATGCTTTTTGAATTTGCTTTGAATGTTTGCTTAGAATGTTAAAAAATAATTAAATAGCTAGTTGGTTGGTGGTGTTTGCTTAACTTCAGTAGAGAAAAATTATGTATTTTGCCCTGACAGACAGGACTGTGCTATATAAAAGATACAGTGTGGCGCTAAAATAAAATTGTTCCTCATTTGGGCCAGACCCACTGAAATATCAATCAGAGGGCCAAAACTACCCAGTGAGGTATTTAATCAAATAGAATTTTGTTCAAATCCTAGAGAGAAGGAATGGTGGGATCCCTGAGTAAATACCCCTATAGTCTGCCTCATCAGATGTATATTATACTGTATCCAATAAAGTATAACCAGACAGAAGGTTAATTGCATTACCCTAAAGGGGATATCTATGTGGGGATTAATAAATGTGCTACTTAAAAGGAAAGCTCCCCGTGAAGGGGAAGTAAAAATAAAATAAGAAATGTGATGTTTAAATTAGAATCCAGTGGATGCACCCAAAATATGCTAAAACGTGATTCAGCAGACGTATGTATCCGCTTCAAACAAATATCGTACAAAGTACGTGTGTTGTATTGATATGTGAAAACATAGAAAGTATATAAAATTGTGAAAAATTTCTCTTAATATAAGTGCAATCATATATATAGATAATGTTCATAAACAAACTCAATTTAAATCAGATGTGAGTCCCAATGTTGAACCTATGAAGGTACGCCTAGATACTTGGCCGCTTGGGCTCCCTCTGAGCAGCCAGGATGGTTCCCGTATATTGAAGTGGTAAGACTGAAACTGTAGATATAGGTATGTAAAAAATACTCTTACCAAGAGTGGTGGACTCCCCGGCCAGCGGCTTCGGAGTCAAGGTAAGCTTGTGATAACACGAACGGCAATAAATGGAATACTACTTCATCTGTTAGTAGAGATGCTGGAAGGTGAGGGTCTCCACCAAACGGTCCCCACATTCAGATGTTCCATTCACCATACAGCTCTTCCGGTGGAAAAATCAAAGGAGAAACTCCACATAGCGTAAAACTGCTTCAAAAGGACTTTAATGAAAGCTTTACAATAAAAAAGAATCACACTGGCTCATGGACCACACCAGAGACCAGGTATAGTAAAGGTGTATGGCCCATAGACAACAACAGAGGCCAAAAAGCCAAAACTAGTAAAATCAATAAAAAAAGCGCTTATTTGGTCGTGGCATAACAGACATATCGAACCCGACGCGTTTCGTCCGCTAGGACTTCAACTGGGGTGTATGCCAAATAAGCGCTTTTTTTAATTGATTTTACTAGTTTTGGCTTTTTGGCCTCTGTTGTTGTCTACGGGCCAATAGACCTTTACTATACCTGGTCTCTGGTGTGGTCCATGAGCCAGTGTGATTCTTTTTTATTGTAAAGCTTTCACGCTATGTGGAGTTTCTCCTTTGATTTTTCCACCGGAGGAGCTGTATGGTGAATGGAACATCTGAATGTGGGGGACCGTTTGGTGGAGACCCTCACCTTCCAGCATCTCTACTAACAGATGAAGTAGTATTCCATTTATTGTCGTTCGTGTTATCACAAGCTGGCCGGGGAGTCCACCACTCTTGGTAAGAGTATTTTTTACATACCTATATCTACAGTTTCAGTCTTACCACTTCAATATACGGGAACCATCCTGGCTGTTCAGAGGGAGCCCAAGCGGCCAAGTATCTAGGCGTACCTTCATAGGTTCAACATTGGGACTCACATCTGATTTAAATTGAGTTTGTTTATGAACATTATCTATATATATGATTGCACTTATATTAAGAGAAATTTTTCACAATTTTATATACTTTCTATGTTTTCACATATCAATACAACACACGTACTTTGTACGATATTTGTTTGAAGCGGATACATACGTCTGCTGAATCACGTTTTAGCATATTTTGGGTGCATCCACTGGATTCTAATTTAAACATCACGTTTCTTATTTTATTTTTACTTCCCCTTCACGGGGAGCTTTACTTTTAAGTAGCACATTTATTAATCCCCACATAGATATCCCCTTTAGGGTAATGCAATTAACCTTCTGTCTGGTTATACTTTATTGGATACAGTATAATATACATCTGATGAGGCAGACTATAGGGTTATTTACTAAGGGATCCCACCATTCCTTCTCTCTAGGATGTGAACAAAATTCTATTTGATTAAATACCTCACTGGGTAGTTTTGGCCCTCTGATTGATATTTCAGTGGGTCTGGCCCAAATGAGGAAAAATTTTATTTTAGCGCCACACTGTATCTTTTATTTTCGATTCACAATTTGTCTAGTTGTTGTGCTGGCAGCTCTTTACACATTTTTTTTGGGACTGACGCAATATTATCAATTTTGCATTTAGGACTGTGCTATATGGCAGAGCTATGTAAATCTCAGGACTGGATGAACAGAAATACAAATCCTTTGGCAGGCAAAGCAGCTCTTCTGTGTGTATTTCACCTGTACATTTAGCTGTTTGCCTGCATTTCAGCTTTAGGACTCATATAACTAGTTACTTGACTTCAGCATAATTAAAGTACTGATAACAATGATTCAATCACCTGCTTGCTTGTGGTTTAATCTATATGCACCTCCCAGGCAGAATTACAGTGGAAACAACTTTCATTTCACATTTTTCAGGGAGTCAGCTGTCTTCTTGGTCTAGAAATGGACATTGAGGCTCATTCACTCTAGACTCTCGTAAAATGTGTGTGTAATGTAATGTGTAATGATGTGTTTAGTTTGCCGCACAGTACATTGTAAATTGTACAATTTTAGTAAATCCCTTTCAGATTTAAAACCTAGCGTTTACCTAGCTAGGTCTACAGCAATTTAGCAATTTATTTTATTGATACCCAGTCAGGTAGGGTCCTCCAACTACATAAATTCTGGAAAATGTAATGTAAATTGTGAATCAGACTATAACAGGTATGACTTGTTTGGTGCAGTTATAGTGGTTATAAAGCTTACTTTATTTTTGTAAAATAACAAGCATGTTATAATTATCTGCTCTCTCTGTGTAATGGTATTGCATAGAGCGACCCTGATTCTCCTCTTCTGGGGTCCCCCATTGGTGCTCTAGGCTCCTTCTCTTCTCTGTGGGCCACCATAGGAAGCCATTTCCTATGGTGGCACACCTGCGGGCTTCATCCTGAACCGGGCTGTGTGTGTTTATAAATGCACACAGCACAGCTTGGTCCCACCACCTCCCCCTATCCCTCCTCACAGAATTCGACACAGCGGGAGCCTATGGTTCATGCTGCTCTCGGCCAATCTTGTGAGAGCAGTAAGAAGGGGGAGAACAGATGCAGCCAGGTACAGCGCTGGATTGATACAGGACTCAGGTAAGTATTTAAGGGGGAGGGCACACAGAAAGTGGTAGAGCAAGTTTTTTCCCTAATGCAAGGAATGCAATGAATGATGATGAAAACTATCTTACCTTTAGAGCCACTGTAGCCACTTGCTGCCCGCCATATAGCAGAATGACGGCGGCAAAGTGGTTGTGATATTCTGACCGGGGGCGCGCAGCACGGCGATCGAAGATGATGTGCGTCAGTCTGATACACCACAACTCTGATAGTGGTATGAAGCCTTTCCTCGGTTCACGCTCACAGGGAGAGCTGATCGGTGGCTCTCTCTGTCAGAGGGGGGATCTGTGCTGATAATTAGCACATTGCTTATCAGCACAGCCCCCATCAAAAGGTGCCCATCAGCTGCCAGTCAGTGCCCAACACCTGCCAGCCTGTCCCCATAATAAATGCCTGTCAGTGCCCTTAAAAGTGCTGATCAGAGCCCACAACAGTGCCAATCAGTGCCCAAAAAAGTGCCAGTGTCCTATCAGTAATGCCTGTCAATGCCCCATCGAAGTGCCAATCAGCGCCACTCAGTAATGCCTGTCAGTAGCTCCTCATCAGTGCTGCCTATCCAATGCCACCTATCAGTGCCCGTCAGTGCCGCCTATCTGTGTCCATCAGTTTTTTTTTTAATTGTCTGTCTTTTTCTTTATCGTACATCACGGGACACAGAGCACCATAATAATGACTATTTGGGTTATACGCTACCTTTAGGTGATTGGACACTGGCAACCAATAGTAAGACGTTTTTCGTTTATAGCGCAAAAATTAAAAAACGCAGAGGTGATCAAATACCACCAAAAGAAAGCTCTATTTGTGGGAAGAAAAGGATAAAAATTTAGTTTGGGTACAGTGTAGCATGACCGTGCAGAGATCGGTAAAGGCGGAAGTGATCCGATCTGCTGGAGGGATGGACAAGAAGTCGGGTGAGGGCAAGATGGCCCCCACTTGACTCTATGTAGGACCGGAGCAAGATCTGAAGTCACTTCTGCCTAACAACCTTAAAGGGCCGATCACGCAGAAGCGAAAGCATACATAAGTCAAGCCCACATAAATAAACAGTGTTCAAACCATACATGTGTGGTATCGCCGGGATCGTTAGAGTGAGAGCAATAATTCTAGCACCAGACCTCCTCTGTAACTCTAAACAGGTAACCTGTGAAATTTTTTCAAGTGTCACCTATGGAGAGTTTTAAGTACCATAGTTTGTCACCATTCCACAAGCGTGCGCAATTTTAAAGCATGACATATTAAGTATCTATATACTCGGCATCTTTAGAAAAAAATTGGGCTAACTTTACTGTTTTGTTTTTTTTTTTATTCAAGAAAGTGTCTTTTTTCCAAATAAATTGCATTTGAAAGACTCAGATACTCACGAATATCCAGGATGACGTGCTAACATCATCGCGACATACAAAGTCCTGGAAGCGTGGGCGTTCAATTTTATCTCTACCGGCCAGTATACCTTTTTTTGTGTAAGGGAGATGTTCTCCTCTTTTTAAACTACTAACTCTGAAATAAATGTGTTGGTTTTTACACTATGTGGAGCATCTTTTTTCCAAGTGGGATATTCATGAGTATCTAAGTATTTGAAAACGAGGGGACAGGAGAGAGAGTGCCTACAGGATCCCGGTGTGCCGAGCAGACTGCAGTCAAAATTCCCTGGCAGGGCATACAGCCACAGGTGTTTCTGACCTCTTTACAGGTCGGATCTATCTGGTAAGCAGACATCCTTCTCTGGTGATGGTCACATGCGGTGTTGATGATATATGGGACCTGGAATAGCTGGAATGCTTGTATGTACTGTGACTTAGGAATCTAGGAGTGTGACGCTTCTACAACCCCTGGCAAAAATTATGGAATCACCAGTCCCTGAGGATGTTCCTTCAGTTGTTTATTGTTATAGAAAAAAAGCAGATCACAGACATGGCCAAAAACTAAAGGCATTTCAAATGGCAACTTTCTGGCTTTAAGAAACACTAAAAGAAATCAAGAAAAATAATTGTGGTGGCCAGTAACAGTTAGATTTATAGAACAAGCACAGGGAATAAATTATGGAATCACTCAATTCTGAGGAAAAAATTATGGAATCACCCTGTAAATTTTCATTACAAACACTAACACCTGCATCAGATTAAATCTGCTTGTTAGTGTGTAGGTAAAGAGGGTAAATCATCACGCAGTGTTGCACAAGATGTTGGTTGTTCACAGTCGGCTGTGTCTAAAACATGGACCAAATACAAACAACATGGGAAGGTTGTTAAAGGCAATCATACTGGTAGACCAAGGAAGACATCAAAGCGTCAAGACAGAAAATTTAAAGCAATATGCCTTGAAAACAGAAAATGTACAACAAAACAAATGAGGAACAAATGGGAGGAAACTGGAGTCAACATCTGTGACCGAACTGTAAGAAACCCCCTAAAGGAAATGGGATTTACATACAGAAAAGCTAAAAGAAAGCCATCTCTAACACCTAAACACAAAAAACAAGGTTACAATGGGCTAAGGAAAGGGAATCGTGGACTGTGGATGATTGGATGAAAGTCATATTCAGTGATCTCGAATCTGCATTGGGCAAGGTGATGATGCTGGAACTTTTGTTTGGTGCCGTTCCAATGAGATTTATGCAGACGACTGTCTGAGGAAAACATGCAAATTTCCACAGTCAATTATGATATGGGGCTGCATGTCAGGTAAAGGCACTGGGGAGATGGCTGTCATTAAATCTTCAATAAATGCACAGGTTTACATTGAAATTTCGGACACTTTTCTTATCCCATCTATTGAAAGGATGTTTGGGGATGATGAAATCATTTATCAAGATGATAATGCATCTTGCCATAGAGCAAAAACTGTGAAAAAATTCCTTGAAGAAAGACACATAAGGTCAATGTCATGGCCTGCAAACAGTCTAGATCTCAATCCAATTGAAAATCTGTGGTGGAAAATGGTCCATGACAAGGGTCCAACCTGCAAAGATGATTTGGCAACAGCAATCAGAGAAGACTGGAGCCAGATTGATGAAGAGTACTGTTTATTACTCATTAAGTCAATGCCTCAGAGACTGCAAGCAGTTATACAAGCCAGAGGTGGTGCAACAAAGTACTAGTGATGTGTTGGAGTGTTATTTTGTTTGTTTGTTTTTCATGATTCCATATTTTTTTCCTCAGAATTGAGTGATTCCATAATTTATTCCCTGTGCTTGTTCTATATATCTAACTGTAACTGGCCACCACAATTATTTTTCTTGATTTATTTTAGTGTTTCTTAAAGCCAGAAAGTTGCCATTTGAAATGCCTTTAGTTTTTGGCCATGTCTGTGATCTTCTTTTTTTCTACAACAATAAACAACTGAAGGAACATCCTCAGGGACTAGTGATTCCATAATTTTTGCCAGGGGTTGTATCCTTTCACCACCCTGGTCCTGCACCTGCCTCTCCTTTACCACATAAGTCTGTATATAATTGGATGCTCACCCTACCCTCCTTTTGTGAAATCTTCTTCTTTTGAATAAGGACTTTTATTGAGTATTTATCAATACTATGTTGACATGCTCATGAATAGTATGTTTTACTAAATGTTAAGCGCAACTCTGTTTTTAGATAGATTGATTTGTGAAGCCACAAGGCTTCACTTCCTGTTTCCCTTAGTAAGGATGCCGGTGCCTGCACCCGATGCCGATGGATGGGTCGGCTGCAGGTGCTGACGCAGGCTCCCTGGACAGGTAAGTGTCCTTATATTAAAAGTCAGCAGCTACAGCATTTTTTTTCACCCAGACTGGAACTCCATTTTAAAGTGTTTGTAACCCTATAAAAAAAAAAAATGGATCCTGTTCCTTTAAGCAAGGGTCCCAAACTGGCGGCCCTCCAGCTGTTGCGAAACTACAAGTCTCATCATGACCCTGCCTGTGGGAGTCATGCTTGTAACTGTCAGCCTTTCAGTGCCTCATGGGACTTGTAGTTTCGCAACAGCTGGAGGGCCGCCAGTTTGAGACCCCTGCTTTAAAGCATGTTATACAGCACAGTGCTTGTGCTATGTGATTTGGCTCTGTGTATCACCTAAAATACCTGGCTGATCCTGATCCCCCCTGTAAACTGACCATGATTTATCATGGCTGTTAACCCTGACACCGTGGTCAGTTTACATGCCTCTGTCATCTGCTCTCTCCTCTGTCCTCCTCTCCCCCCTGCCCTCCCTGTCAGCTAGTGTTGCAAAAATTACTTTGCAAAGTACATACAATCCCCTCTGTTAGAAAACTTTCTATGCTCCAGTGTATGTTCCTTGTAAAAAATATGCAGATTTCTACCTTATTTCAGAGTGCCACTCGGTGCTTGTCAGAAACCATGAAATCAGGCCAAGACAGAAGTACAGTTAAATCACACTTGTTTAATAATAAAAGTAAAAAGAACAAATGTAGTAAAAACATAGTCAGACATAGGAATGGATAGTCAGCCAAACCAGAAGTCAGGGATCAATATAGTGGAACAGCAAGCAAGATCTGGAGCCAGAAGGGATGTCAGCAAAGCAAGTCTTGAACAGGATTGCAGGAGATCCTCTGGACTGGACGGCTTAAGTAGGCAGGACTGACGAGCAGGATATCATCAACAGCTGAGTAACTGTGGAGAGATAGTAGCTGTCAATTAGCCGACAGCTGAGCGGCCAGCTCAGGGAAGGAAGGGCTGAGCCCAGCCCTGACAGTGCTCACGTGACTGCTCACTACTCCTCCTCACCACCCCTCCTCCCAGCTGACGTCAGCAGAGAATTCTCAGCCCCTCCCGCTGTAGCTGCTAAGCTGTCAGATCAGGAGAGGGAGCAGAGAGCAGTCACGTAAGCCTAGAAATCAGCATTTTTTTTTACAAAGAACATACACTGGAGCATAAAACGTTATTTAACAGAGGGCCATTATATGTACTTTATAAAGTGGCTTTACAACCACTTTAAAGTGGTTAAGGACTGAAAACACAACTGAACCGAAAATGTAAATCAAAGAAAGAATATGCTGCCTGTTTCATGTGTTGGCTCAGCCCTTTATTGTAAACTTTGCTAATTTAAAATATGAAATACATTGTACCAGGACAGAAAAAAAATACCTCATGGGTGTCATATACCCAGATCGGTCAGATTTAGCTTTCCTTTGACCTTCATTTCTGTTACATCTTTTCCCAACCCCTAAGGCAAATCTACCAAACTGTGCCCCCCCTCCCACCACACAGTGTTTTGTTCAGTTTTTGCCAATAACATTTCAGTGTCCTGTCATCCTCGTTGCCCCTCTTCTCTCCCTTCAGAGTCCCTCGGTACTGTTTATGCAATGGAACAATGCATGCATACGTCTACAGGTATGCAGGAAAGGAGTTTTCAGTTCTTCCATTTGTGATGATAAATTGTAAAAACTGAGAAAATCTCTCATCGCTTCTTTCAAATGGTTCAAATAATCCTGTTCTCAGGAATAATGGGCTAGACTGATCCTAGCAACCACGCACGTAAAGACAAGGTGGGGGTGAAAGTGCTTGAGAATAGACCAATCACTCCTTCCCATTAGGACTGGATATTATTCACTGGAGCCTGCGGGCACACAATTTTTGGTGCCCTAAATAACACCTCTAGTATTACATCTTCCTTGTTCCCTGATCATAACCAGGCTATGAATAACCTTTTCATGAGGTGACTATCATTGCTGATAATGAAAATCTTTGATGAGTGATCCTGATATCATCAGTCTTTACTATAAACAGTCAGCACGATCGTGCTCCGGGTGATGCTGGAGTGACTTGCCACCAACACACTGAACACAGGGAGTTCCTGTGTCTCTGCCATTCAGCAAACTTCTTGTATTTTTTTCAGTGAATATGAGACTTTTTCTGTTTGAAGATTGTGACATCATCTGCCTTTCCTCTGCACCTTGTCCAATTAGAAAACACCTTACATTATTTGATAAAAAATACAAGACACTTGTGTTCAGTGAACAGATGGCAAGTCATTCCATCAGCACCCAAAACAGGACATAGTTGACTGTATACTCCACAGTCTTCTACAGCGAATATCTGCATCCTCAGCAGTCCTCTGGATGTGAGATATAAAAAATGATGTTCCATTCACATATGTGTGGCCACCGGTTCACAGCATGGGGTCCGAAGTGTCCCTGTTCACCAATTCAGGTGTGAATCAGGTCTGAATTTTTGCCTGAATTCGCCCCTGAATGAGACCAGAAGATGCACAGGACCCTTCATAAATATGGAGCGCGGCCACCCTGGAGCTGTGTGAACCAGCTCCATTGAGAGCCGGTCACATTCTCCTGTCATGTGAATTGGATGTGGGGAAATCCACATCCAGTGCACATAATTGTGAACACAGCCTTAGATGTGACAAAGCTGGACCAATCTTAGCTTAAAATAATTTCTGGTTAAGCTGTTGCTGTAGAAACTTCACAGCGTATACAAGTCACAACACATAAAGTGTAGTATAAGGCTGGGTTCACACATGTGTGGTGGGAATTGAAGCTCCGTTTTCACAGCTAATTGACAAAGTTGTTCAGCGTTTCACATCAGTTTTTGATCAGTTTTTGATTGCATCAGTATCAGGTCAGGTTTACATCAGGATCAGGTCAGGATTTTATCCTGTTCACAATGGAATGCATCTGCGAATTTGATGGGTTCCCATAGAAGATAATGTGCTTGCAATTCACACTGCAATGCCCAGAATACGCACACGTTTTTTGGGTACTGCGGAGTGTGAATGCAACGCACATATGTGAACCAGCCTCATTCAAATGAACGTATTTTAAAATGTCATGCGAATTGGATGCGGTGTCATTTGCATAGGTGTGAACCCAGTCTTATAGCTTATGTCATGACATTTTTTGTTATAATTATTTTTTTTCAGAAGATATCTTCATCGTAGCTGTATGAAGCACAAGTTCCTAAGCACTGTAAATTCACAGAAAGTAATAATTAGGTATCCTTTGAGGTTCTGAGAGATGTCGGCTATAACTTTTACCTCAGGGCTCATGCACGCAGGAGTTCCAACTTCATCTTCACAGACCTAGTCTGACACCACCAAAGCACACATTAATGATGCAATAGACCTCCCTCTCCACCCCTTCCTATACCCTATGGCAAAAGCAGACTGCAATGTACATGTAGTATGAGTCAGTGACACAGGTCTGCATACTTGTACTCGACAGGATAGTCTTCACCATCCTGTGTTCTCCACAGACCATATTGTAAATGCAAACTTGTATAAGTGAAGTGGTCTTTACCCTATGAGAATCTGCACTTATAAACTAATGATCCTTCATATCACAGTACCCTATATGCAGCAAAAAGAAATCATGTTTGAAAGTGTGGACAATTAATGGACTATATCTGTATCTGTATTGGCTTGAGATGATATGAGTTAGTTAACAACTGTATAAAATTCTGAATATTAATGTGACAATGAAATCTACATAAGCCCTTGGCTGTGTATCTACACTCTACACTCATGTTAACATTAATAGCAGAGTATATTATAATTTCCTTTCTTAAAATAAGCTGTGCAGTGAACGGTCAGAGGTATCAGTGTTTATGTACTATATTACTGTATTTTATATTGTTTGTAAATGAGTGGAGAAGTGACTGAAAAGTCAATAGAATCGTTCTAGATAACCTTGAAGACAATGTATGACTTCCGATCCCATCACTCAATAATCCTTCGGGTTTGTGTGCTTCACGTTGGCAAGTGTAAGCGCACGTAGTTAATATTAATATTTCTGAATCCCTATTTGTCTTTGTGCTTGCTGAGTACCTTTAGTCTTAACCTATTATGTAAACCTTTGTGCCTTGTTACAACTGTCCCTTTATCTAGCGATTTCAATGTGAAGCTTTAATATTTGCAGACACGTGTATTACTCATGCTATTTCTCCTTTCATGACTCCCTAAATGTCAGCTCTGTCCACTGATAGCAGCCAGTGACTGCCCTAACAGATTATTTCTACGTTCATGAATTTCTTACATACTGATGATGTTCAGGATGTAAGGATTCTGGTTTCAAAAGAGCTACAAACGTACATGGAAAATCATGAAAGAAGTTAGAAAACTGTCAATTAGTAATTCATTTTTGAACTATGAAAAGGGTTTTCGTGGTGGAATAAAACATAAAACCTGTTGCAGCTTATTTGACCCCTCCATTAGCCTTAAGATATAATACAGCTCTGTGGGCACTGTTAGGCCCCTTTCACACCGAGGACGTTTTGCAGGCGCTATAGCATTAAAAATAGCGCCTGCAATCCGCCCTCAAACAGCTGCAGCATTGTCTGCAGTGTGAAAGCCCGAGGGCTTTCACACCGAAGCGCTACGCTGGCAGGACGGGAAAAAAAGCTTCTTTTGACCGGTGAAGGAGCGGTGTGTTTACCGCTCCTCCACCGCTGCTCCCCATTGAAATCAATGGGGCAGCGCTGGGACACCGCCGGCAAAACACGGTTTTAACCCTTTCTCGGCCGCTAGCGGGGGGTAAAAGCGCCCCGCTAGCGGCCGAAATGCGCCGCTAATCCGACGACGCTATGGGCGGCCCGGTGTGAAAGGGCTCTTATAGTTCAGTGGTTGGCTTGGTAACTCAAGAAGCTAAAGATTGGGATTGTTCAGTGCACTAGCAACTAGGGATGAGCCCGATGTTCAAGTTGAACCTAAGTTCGACTCGAACATCGGGTGTTCGCTGAATAGCGACAACGCTTTGGGGTGTTCGCGGCAAATTCGAAAGCCGCGGAACACCCTTTAAAAGTCTATGGGAGAAATCAAAAGTGCTCATTTTAAAGGCTTATATGCATGGTATTGTCATAAAAAGTGTTTGAGGACCTGAGTCCTGCCCCAGGGGACATGTATCAATGCAAAAAAACGTTTTAAAAACAGCCGTTTTTTCGGGAGCAGTAATTTTATTAATGCTTTAACTGAAACAATAAAAGTGAAATATTTATTTTATTTTATTTATTTCAGGTACTTATATAGCGCCGTCAATTTACGCAGCGCTTTACATATACATTATACATTCACATCAGTCCCTACACCCTCAAGGAGCTTACAATCTAAGGTCCCTAACTCACATTCATACATACTAGGGCCAATTTAGACAGGATCCAATTAACCTACCAGCATGTCTTTGAAGTGTGGGAGGAAACCGGAGTACCCGGAGGAAACCCACGCAGACACAGGGAGAACATGCAAACTCCAGGCAGGTAGTGTCGTGGTCGGGATTCGAACCAGCGACCCTTCTTACTGCTAGGTGAGAGTGCTACCCACTACACCACTGTGCCGCCCAAAATATTCCTTTAAATTTCGTACCTGGGGGGGGGGGGTCTATAGTAAGCCTGTAAAGTGGTGCATGTTTCCCATGTTTAGAACAGTCCGAGAGCAAAATGACATTTCTAAAGGAAAAAAAGTAATTTAAAACTACTCACGGCTATAATGAATGGTCGGTCCCGGCAATACACATAAAATTCATTGAAAAAAACGGCATGGGGTTCCCCCACAGTCCATTACCAGGCCCTTTGGGTCTGGTATGAATATTAAGGGGAACCCCGAACCAAAATTAAAAAAAAAAAATTGCATGGGGGTCCCCCCAAATTCCATACCAGGCCCTTCAGGTCTGGTATGGATATTAAGGGGAACCCAGGCCAAATTTAAAAAAAAATGTCGTGGGGGTCCCCCTCAAAATCCATACCAGACCCTTCAGGTCTGGTACTGATTTTAAGGGGAACCCTGCGCCAATTTTTTTTAAAAAAATGGCATGGGGGTCCCCCCAAAAATCCATACCAGACCCTTATCCAAGCACGCAACCTGGCAAGCCGCAGGAAAAGAGGGGGGACGAGAGAGCACCTCCCCTCCTGAACCGTACCAGGCCACATGCCCTCAACATGGGGAGGGTGTTTTGGGGTAGCAGCCCCCCAAAGGGCCTCATCCCCACAACCCTTGCCCGGTGGTTGTGGGGGTCTTCGGGCAAGGGGATTATCGGAATCTGGAAGCCCCCTTTAACAAGGGGACCCCCAGATCCCAGCCCCCCTGTTTGAAATGGTAACAGGGTACAAATGTATCCCTACCATTTCACAAAAAAAGTGTGAAGATGGTAAAAACCACAATACCCGCCTTGAGACAAGTCCTTTATTAAAAAATAAAAAAAATAAAAGTGTCCCACAAAGTCCATTCATCTTCTTCTTCCCTCGCTCTGACGAACCGAAAAAAAAAAAAAAGCTGCACACCGCCACCATAATGACCGGCCTCTTAGGTGACAGTTCTTTTATAACTGAGGGCAGGGCCACATGATGACGTCGTTGGGTGACCCCACCCCCCTCTGACGCATGGGGACAGCCCTATGGCTTCCCCGTAGCATCAGAAGGGGCGGGGTCACTCGGTTACGTCACCGACTTTAACGGTGTTCGCACACATTTTTTGCATGTTCTTCTGCGAACCGAACATGGGGGGTGTTCGGCTCATCCCTACTAGCAACCAGGTTATCAGCTTTAGCAGGTGCTGCAAAAACCATGGACTTTAAAGATCCTACACCAAAGGTGGCCATATACTAGTAGATTTACGAATAAACATTTATTTATACAAACATTCATATGGTAGTTCTTATTAGGACCCCTGTTCGGTTCGCACAAGAACTTTCGAACACTGCGAAAGTTCAGACCTGAATAACGAACCCCATTAAAGTCAATGGGACCCGAATGTCAAAAATGAAGAGTCCCCATTTTGAAGGCTTATATGCAAGTAATTGGGCATACAATAGTTATAAAGATCTGGGCCCTGCCCTGGGGGACATGTATCAATAAAAAAAAAAGTTTGTGAAAAACTTCATTTTTAAATGAGCAGTGATTTTTTGATTTTTAAAGTGAAAGCATAAAAATAAAAAATTCCTGCCAATATAGTGCCTGGGGGGTCCCCTTGGTCTACCTGTAAAGTGGCAGATATATCTAGAATCCTCTGCAGCAATAATTGCATTTATAAAGCCAAAAAAAAAATACATTTTCCATGCAAACTGCCTTTATTTTGCTCAGCAACAGCTGGGGAGCCAGTGTGTATGATGAGGCCACAATGTAGTGCACTGAGAACAAGATTAGAGATTTTTTGGATACATTCTGTTGTCACTTTAAATTTGGATAGAGGTAACGGGTGCGTAAAAATTGGTCTTTGGGTGTCGGTGGCGCCTTCCCACCGTAACCCTATAGAGGTACCGTATTTATCGGCGTGTAACACGCGCCGGCGTATAACACGCACCCCAAGTTTAGGAGGGAATTTTAAGGAAAAAAACTTTTAGGAGGGAAGTTTAAGGAAAAAAAACTTACATTTAAATGCCCATCAATGCAGCGTTATCGTGTCCATCTGCAGCCTTGTCAGTGCAGCCTTGCCCCAGTGTCCAGTGCAGCCTTGTCAGTGCAGCTTTGCCCCAGTGCAGCCTTGTCAGTGCAGCTTTGCCCCAGTGCAGCCTTGTCAGTGCAGCTTTGCCCCAGTGCAGCCTTGTCAGTGCAGCTTTGCTTCAGTGCAGAATTGTCAGTGCAGCTTTGCCCCAGTGCAGCCTTGTCAGTGCAGCTTTGCCCCAGTGCAGCTTTGCCCCAGTGCAGCTTTGCCCCAGTGCAGCCTTGCCCCAGTGCAGCCTTGCCCCAGTGGTCAGTGCAGCCTTGTCCCCAGTGTACATTACATGATCGCCGCCGACATACACAAGTTTAGTGTGTAGTTTTAAATATGGTGCCGCGGAGTTCGGAGGGACTCCCTATGATGGACATAACACAGGTCCAATGGCAGGACTGGGTGGGACTGTGAACGGCGCCGAGAAGAGCAGACAACCCTCGGCTATGTGTATCTCGGCTCCGCCCAGTCACTGTGTTCTCGGCGGTGCTCGTTCAGCGCCGCCGAGTCCCTCCGAACTCCGCGGCGTCATATTTAAAACTACACGCTATGTGAATGTCGGCAGCGATCGCGGATAGATCACAAAATAGCGTGGATCTGCGTATCACGCACCCATGATTTTCCCCTGATTTTAAGGGGAAAAAAGTGCGTGTTATACGCCGATAAATCTTGCTTTTAATCTTGAGTCTTTGGACAGACGCGTTCTAGGATCAGTAACGAAACCTCCTGCAGCACTGAATGCCCATTCTGAAAGTACGCTGGATGCAGGGCAGCCCAACAACTCAATAGCATACTGGGCAAGTTCTGGCCAGTGGTCTATTATGACCCAGTAAGTCAGCTGTAAAGCTCTCCATCTCTGTTTTGGCCCCGAGGTAATCGTCCACCACGTGATGCAGACGCTGCCGATGGGATGTGGAAGCTGACAGCCCTGGGCGGTGAGGACTAAAAAAATTCTGAAATACCTCACTTAGACGGACGCCTTCTCTAACACTCCTCTCTTGACCAACAGGGGACTCAAAACTACGTTTTCCACAACACTGTAACCTACTGGAGTCAGGAAAAACGTTCAATAAAATCCTCTTTACCGTGTCCTCAAGAAATTTTATCTTCTGCACTCTCTGTGGGGATGGGATGAGTTCTGAGACCTTCCCCTTATAACAGTGGTCAAGGAGGGTTGCCAACCAGTAATCATCCTTCTCCTTTATGCCACGTATTCTTGGGTCCTTTCACAGGCTTTGAAACATGAGGTTGCCCATGTGCCTCAAATTTGCCGAGGCTTGAGAACCAGACCTCTCGGGGTCACTCAGCATGACAGCATCTGGAACTTCCTCCTTCCAGCCACGTACTACTTCCAAGGGTCCAGGGGTTGGAAAGCCATCGCTCACAGATTGACGCATGTCTTCCTCTTCTTCGAAGCTTATGAAAGTGCCAGAATCCTCCTCCTCATCCTCCTCCCCTCTCTCCTCCTGTGTGTTCTGTGACATAGAAATGATGGTGTCTGGATAAAGTGGGCCTTGAGAAAGACAGTCTTCCTCTTCCTCCTGCTGCTCTGCCACCAGTGCCCTGTCCATAATGCCAAGCAGAGTCTGTTCCAGCAGGAACACAACAGGGATTGTGTCACTGATGCACGCACTGTCACTGCTCACCATCCTTGTGGCCTCCTCAAATGGTGACAATACAGTGCATGCATCCTTAATGATCAGCCATTGGCTTAGGGAAAAAAAGACGATGTGGCCTGAGCCTGTCATCATCCCGTACTGGCACAGGTACTCGTTGATGGCCCTCTGCTGCATGTATAGCCGCTGCATCATTCCCAAAGTTGAGTTCCACCTGGTGGACATGTCAAAAAATAGGCGGTTTACGGGCAGGTAGAATTCCTGCTGAATTTCAGCCAACCGAGCACTGGCTATGTATGACCGCCTGAAATGGCTACAGACTCTTCTGGCCTGCTTTAGTACATCTTGCAACCCTGGGTAGGGAACTTAGGAAACGCTGCATCTCCAAATTGAGGAAATGTGCCAGGTAGTGTTAATTTTGGCAGCAAATTTCTATTTAAATTTAGTCTTATGCCGAATACACACAATCGGACTTTCCCCTAACAAAACCGTGGATTTTTAAAAAAAAGTTATTGGCTCAAACTTGCATACACACAGTCACACAAATGTTGGCCAACAATTACAAACGTCGGAACGTGGTGACGTACAACACATACGACGAGCCGATAAAAAGGAAGTTCAATAGCCAGTGCACCACCCTTTGGGCTCCTTCTGCTAATCTCGTGTTTATCTCGTGTTAGTAGAAGTTTGGTGAGAGATGATTCGCGCTTTTCAGCCTCGTTCTTTTCAGTTCATTTCTGCTTTTCAGTTTGTGCTTGTCAGTTCGTATCTGTTCTTCAGCGTGTGTTGTCAGTTCGTTCCTGTCTTTCAGTGCGTTCTTTTTATAGTATGCTTCTGATTTTCAGTGCGTTCTTGTCCACTCGTTTCTGATTTTCAGCTTGTTCTTCTCAGGTCCTTTCTGATTTTCAGTGCATTCTGTCAGTTCGTTCTGAGCAGCCATTCGTTTTCTAGCCATGTTGCAGTTACGTACTCTTTGTAGAGTTGGTGCTGTTGTTGGGCTTGGTGTTGGAGTTATTGCTTTGACCAAAGTCCAGTCCATGAACAGGGGGAGGAAGAGTTCTTGGACCAAGAATTGGTCGCTTAACCGTGACCAATTCTCTCATATGCCTTTGCTGCGGGAGCTCCAGGAGAATAATCCTGATAATTTCAGGAATTATCTCTGGATGACGGGCCCCGTCTTTCACCGTCTGTTGGCTTTGCTGTCCCCCTATATTAGGAAGCAGGACACTTGCATGCGGCAAGCCATCACTCCTGAACAAAGGCTCATTGCCACCTTGTGGTACTTGGCGATGGGGAGAGGTCTCCAAGATATCAAGTTCACAAATGGGATCTCCCCCCAGGCTCTGGGAATCGTTATTCCAGAGACCTGTTCTGCCATCATTCAGGTCCTGAAGAAGGACTATATTAACGTCCCTGACAGTATTCCCGAGTGTGGCTCGGGTGGGTTTTCAGTACCAAAAGCGATAACCCTGAGTCGGGATCGCATAGCAGGATCCAGGAAGAGGTTACTTACCTTGTCCCTAGGATCCTGCAATGTCTCCCCGCTCCATGAGCTAACCGTCCTCCGCCGGATCTATTACAGTGCCGAGCTCCGTTCCCTGCGAGTGTTGCGACGCACAGGGACGGAGAACGGCGCCAAATTCAAAAAGTAAAAAACACAATACACATACAGTACACTGTAATCTTACAGATTACATTACTGTATCAATTTATTTTACCTCCCTTTTGTCCCTAGTGGTTTGTCCAGTGCCCTGCATGCAGTTTTATATAATTTATAAATACTGTTCTTTCTGCCTGGAAACTGGAGATTGTCCATAGAAACCAAAAAGTGTCCTTTTACGTCATAAGTGGTTTTAGACCAGCTAGAAAACAGTGATAATAAATTAGAATCACTTGCAGAATTTAGCCATAGTGATTTGTGGGAAATTTGTCAAACACTAAAAGTACTGACAGTAACAATTCTGCAACTGAGCAAATTTCAGTGTTTTTGATTTGATTACATTATTGAATAATTTTTATTAACATTAAGTTATTATTTGTTATAATTATTTATACTTATTTATTATATTATAATTTATGATTTCGTGTTTCAAACTTTATAATATCCGGAATGTCTACTAGACTCTTGTTTGGACAGATTTAAGTGAGTTATTACTAAGTATTACAAGCCTACAATATAAAACGCCAAATTTCCATGCAAAATAATTGTACCGCTTTCAGCATCAAAAATCTGACATAATCATACCGCCAGGGAGGCTAAGGTAAGTTTTATCCTTTAACATCACATTCTATGCATTTAATGTTTGCTAATGTATTGTATTTATTTTATCATTCCATAATTAACATGATTGTAATATGCTGTGAGTGTGCTCTTTTGTCTTCATGCATGCTGTAAGCTTTTAATGTTCCTTTTTTGTCCTTCATGCATATTTGCCTTCACTAACCTCCCCAGTAGGGATGAGCCGATCACCCCCCTGTTCGGTTTGCACCAGAACATGCGAACAGGAAAAAAGTTCGTTCGAACACGAGAAGACCGTTAAAGTCTATGGGACACGAACATGAATAATCAAAAGTGCTAATTTTAAAGGCTTATATGCAAGTTATTGTCATAAAAAGTGTTTGGGGACCCGGGTCCTGCCTGAGGGGACATGGATCAATGCAAAAATAAGTTTTAAAAACGGACGTCTGACAGCAAAATGACATTTCAAAGGAAAAAAGGAAAAAAAGGCATTTAAAACTACTCGCGGCTATTGCATTGCCGGTCCAACAATACACATAGAAGTTCATTGATAAAAACGGAATGGGAATTCCCCACAGGGGAACCCTGAACCAAAATTTAAAAAAAAATAACGTGGGGGGTCCCCCTAAATTCCATACCAGGCCCTTCAGGTTTGGTATGGATATTAAGGGGAACCTAGGCCAAAATTAAAAAAATAAAACGGCGTGGGGTCCCCCCAAAAATCCATACCAGACCCTTATCCGAGCACGCAACCTGGCAGGCCGCAGACACCCCCCCTCCTGAACCGTACCAGGCCACATGCCCTCAACATTGGGAGGGTGCTTTGGGGTAGCCCCCCAAAACACCTTGTCCCCATGTTGATGAGGACAAGGGCCTCATCCCCATAACCCTGGCCGGTGGTTGTGGGGGTCTGCGGGCGGGGGGTTTATCGGAATCTGGAAGCCCCCTTTAACAAGGGGACCCCCAGATCCCACCCCCCCTGTGAGAAATGGTAAGGGGGTACAAAAGTACCCCTACCATTTCACTAAAAAACTGTCAAAAATGTTAAAAATGACAAGAGACAGTTTTTGACAACTCCTTTATTTAAATGCTTCTTCTTTCTTCTATCTTCCTTCATCTTCTTCTTCTGGTTCTTCCCCCGGTGTTCTCGTCCAGCATCTCCTCCGCGGCGTCTTCTTCCCTTCTTCTTCTCGGACCGCTCCACATCCATGATGGCATGGAGGGAGGCTCCCGCTCTTCTCTTCATCTTCTTCTCTTCTTCTCTTCTTAATCTTCTTTTATTCTTCTCTTCTTCATCTTCTTCTCTTGGCCACTCCGCATCCATGCTGGTATGGTGGGAGGCTCCCGCTGTGTGACGCGTCTCCTCTTCTGACGGTTCTTAAATAACGGGGGGGGCGGGCCACCCGGTGACCCCGCCCCCCTCTGACGCACGGTGACTTGGCGGGACTTCCCTGTGACATCACGGGAAATGCCACAGAGAAGTCCCGTCATGTCCCGTGCGTCAGAGGGGGCGGAGTCACCAGATCTTTGAAGAAACAAGAAGCATTTAAATAAAGGAATTGTCAAAAACTGTTTCTTGTCATTTCTAACATTTTGTACCCCCTTACCATTTCACACAGTTGGGAGGGCCGGGATCTGGGGGTCCCCTTGTTAAAGGGGGCTTCCAGATTCCGATAAGCCCCCCACCCGCAGACCCCCACAACCACCGGCCAGGGTTGTGGGGATGAGGCCCTTGTCCTCATCAACATGGGGACAAGGTGTTTTGGGGGCTACCCCAAAGCACCCTCCCAATGTTGAGAGCATGTGGCCTGGTACGGTTCAGGGGGGGCGCTCTCTCGTCCCCCCCTCTTTTCCTGCGGTTGCGTGCTCGAATAAGTTTCTGGTATGGATTTTTTGGGGGATCCCACGCCATTTTTTTTTTATTTTGGCGTGGGGTTCCCCTTAATATAAATACCAGACCTGAAGGGTATGGTATGGAATTTAGGGGGACCCCCCACGTCATTTTTTAAAAAATTTTGGTCGGGGTTCCCTTTAATATCCATACCAGACCTGAAGGGCCTGGTATGGAATTTAGGGGGACCCCCACGTCATTTTTTTAAAAATTTTGGTTCAGGGTTCCCCTGTGGGGAATTCCCATGCCGTTTTTATCAATGAACTTCTATGTGTATTGTTGTACCGGCAATGCAATACCCGCGAGTAGTTTTAAATGACTTTTTTTCCTTTTTTCCTTTGAAATGTCATTTTGCTGTCAGACTGTTCTAAACACGGGAAACATGCGCCCCTTTACAGGCATATTATAGACACCCCCAGCTATGAAATTTAAAGGAATATTACACTTTTATTGTTTCACTTTAAGCATTATTAAAATCACTGCTCCTGAAAAAACAGCAGTTTTTAAAACTTTTTTCTGCATTGATCCATGTCCCCTGGGGCAGGACCCAGGTCCCCAAACACTTTTTATGACAATACCATGCATATAAGCCTTTAAAATTAGCACTTTTGATTTCTCCCATAGACTTTTAAAGGGTGTTCCATGGCATTCGAATTTGCCGCAAACCCCCCAAATTGTTCGCTGTTCGGCGAACTTGCGAAGAGCCGATGTTCCAGTCGAACATGAGTTCGACTCGAACTCAAAGCTCATCCCTACTCCCCAGCATGCTATCCTGGGCACACACCTAGCCTAGTCACTTAACAATGTATTTTGTCAGCTCCATTGTAGTACTTACCCTAAACACCCCCTAAAATGTGTCCAAATGTTATTGTTGGCCTTAAATTTAGGCATAGTGCAAGAGGCTTTTTTTGGAGGGCAAAAACTCATTTGGAACCCTCCCTCCCCCCAACCGCTAAGTCAACCAATACCAATACTCTATCTGCTGACTTTACCAAACCCATACACACTATACCTACCTCTATTATGTGCATATTTATGGATGAATTCACCAAAGCATATAGTGCAAAGTGCCTGCCTAAATAATTTCAAATGGTACTGTTTAAAGTTTTGTTCTCCTATTATCTTGATAGGTAATTGCAGAATGTAAAAAAGTGCTTCAATTTGGACAGTGTGTATTCATATTTTTGGATTATGACACTTCTTACCTGTCCAGTAGGCTGCCAATAGTGTAAGTAAGGAGGGGCTGGCAAAAGTAACACACATTTATGCATTCAGCTCTCAATGAAGTGGAGAGGGTTACCTGTCCAAAACATCTCCCCCCCACCATAACATTTTTACAATGGGCCATCAGAGAGGGTGAGGAATCTGATAAGTGGACCTTATGCTTTTGTCTTATGTTGGCCAAGAATGTTTGTGTCTAATCTGCTTGCAATGGTATGTGCAAAAGTACTATTTTTTTTTTCTTCTTTGACTCCACAGTTTCCTTCCAACCCACAGGAATGGCAGACTGTGGCCTCCCAACTCGACCAGCAACTGTTCCCAACTGTGGTAGTGCGATAGATGGGAAGCATGTCCGGATCGTCCCACCCCCCAAATTGGGGTCATACTACTTTATTACAAGGGGTACATTAGTATTGTGATGTTGGTGGTGGTGGTGGCGAATTATGAGTTCTTAGATCTGGACGTCTGGAAGAATGGCCATATGTCAGATGGTGGAGTGATCACACAGATGGAATTTTACAGGCATATCCAGAATGGCTGCTTGGGCTTGCCACCTCCAGCGGATAAGGTGGCGGGCCTCCAGTTTGTTTTTGTGGCAGATAAGGCCTTTGCGATTAGGGACCATCTGATGAGGCCGTTCCCCATGAGGACCCTGACCCCGGAGCAGAGGGTTTTTAATTACCGGCTGGCCAGAGCCAGAAGAGTGGCCAAGAATGCCTTTGGCATAATGGCCAGCCGGTCCTGGCTTTTCCAAATGGCCATCAATATGGCCGAATACAAACTCAACCATATCATTATGAACTGCTGCATTCTTCATAATTTCCTGCGGAAGAAAGCAGCCAACTATCTGGCCTCAGTTGCGACTGAGGCCGACTCACCGACACAAACAATGATGGCACTTGAAACTGGCCATCCTGGCTTGCCCCCCCAAAATGCCCGCGAAGTACGGCAAAGCTATGTGGAGTACTTCGTGGGTAGGGGGACAATTGATTTACCAGAGAATCTGGAAGCTATTTAAATTTTTTTTTGGTTGAAAATTTAAACTCATATTTCATTTGATTTACTGCTTGTGTTTCTTATCTGTCTCCTAATTTCTCCAATGACCTTTTATTTTTTGCCATTTTCTTCAATAGTGCAAAAGTAACTTATTTGATACATGAGGTGACAATCTCTTCTTCAGCTAACTGTTATGTTGTGCTCATCCCTACTCCCCAGCATGCTATCCTGGGCACACACCTAGCCTAGTCACTTAACAATGTATTTTGTCAGCTCCATTGTAGTACTTACCCTAAACACCCCCTAAAATGTGTCCAAATGTTATTGTTGGCCTTAAATTTAGGCATAGTGCAAGAGGCTTTTTTTGGAGGGCAAAAACTCATTTGGAACCCTCCCTCCCCCCAACCGCTAAGTCAACCAATACCAATACTCTATCTGCTGACTTTACCAAACCCATACACACTATACCTACCTCTATTATGTGCATATTTATGGATGAATTCACCAAAGCATATAGTGCAAAGTGCCTGCCTAAATAATTTCAAATGGTACTGTTTAAAGTTTTGTTCTCCTATTATCTTGATAGGTAATTGCAGAATGTAAAAAAGTGCTTCAATTTGGACAGTGTGTATTCATATTTTTGGATTATGACACTTCTTACCTGTCCAGTAGGCTGCCAATAGTGTAAGTAAGGAGAGGCTGGCAAAAGTAACACACATTTATGCATTCAGCTCTCAATGAAGTGGAGAGGGTTACCTGTCCAAAACATCTCCCCCCCACCATAACATTTTTACAATGGGCCATCAGAGGGGGTGAGGAATCTGATAAGTGGACCTTATGCTTTTGTCTTATGTTGGCCAAGAATGTTTGTGTCTAATCTGCTTGCAATGTTATGTGCAAAAGTACTATTTTTTTTTTCTTCTTTGACTCCACAGTTTCCTTCCAACCCACAGGAATGGCAGACTGTGGCCTCCCAACTCGACCAGCAACTGTTCCCAACTGTGGTAGTGCGATAGATGGGAAGCATGTCCGGATCGTCCCACCCCCCAAATTGGGGTCATACTACTTTATTACAAGGGGTACATTAGTATTGTGATGTTGGTGGTGGTGGTGGCGAATTATGAGTTCTTAGATCTGGACGTCTGGAAGAATGGCCATATGTCAGATGGTGGAGTGATCACACAGATGGAATTTTACAGGCATATCCAGAATGGCTGCTTGGGCTTGCCACCTCCAGCGGATAAGGTGGCGGGCCTCCAGTTTGTTTTTGTGGCAGATAAGGCCTTTGCGATTAGGGACCATCTGATGAGGCCGTTCCCCATGAGGACCCTGACCCCGGAGCAGAGGGTTTTTAATTACCGGCTGGCCAGAGCCAGAAGAGTGGCCAAGAATGCCTTTGGCATAATGGCCAGCCGGTCCTGGCTTTTCCAAATGGCCATCAATATGGCCGAATACAAACTCAACCATATCATTATGAACTGCTGCATTCTTCATAATTTCCTGCGGAAGAAAGCAGCCAACTATCTGGCCTCAGTTGCGACTGAGGCCGACTCACCGACACAAACAATGATGGCACTTGAAACTGGCCATCCTGGCTTGCCCCCCCAAAATGCCCGCGAAGTACGGCAAAGCTATGTGGAGTACTTCGTGGGTAGGGGGACAATTGATTTACCAGAGAATCTGGAAGCTATTTAAATTTTTTTTTGGTTGAAAATTTAAACTCATATTTCATTTGATTTACTGCTTGTGTTTCTTATCTGTCTCCTAATTTCTCCAATGACCTTTTATTTTTTGCCATTTTCTTCAATAGTGCAAAAGTAACTTATTTGATACATGAGGTGACAATCTCTTCTTCAGCTAACTGTTATGTTGTGCTCATCCCTACTCCCCAGCATGCTATCCTGGGCACACACCTAGCCTAGTCACTTAACAATGTATTTTGTCAGCTCCATTGTAGTACTTACCCTAAACACCCCCTAAAATGTGTCCAAATGTTATTGTTGGCCTTAAATTTAGGCATAGTGCAAGAGGCTTTTTTTGGAGGGCAAAAACTCATTTGGAACCCTCCCTCCCCCCAACCGCTAAGTCAACCAATACCAATACTCTATCTGCTGACTTTACCAAACCCATACACACTATACCTACCTCTATTATGTGCATATTTATGGATGAATTCACCAAAGCATATAGTGCAAAGTGCCTGCCTAAATAATTTCAAATGGTACTGTTTAAAGTTTTGTTCTCCTATTATCTTGATAGGTAATTGCAGAATGTAAAAAAGTGCTTCAATTTGGACAGTGTGTATTCATATTTTTGGATTATGACACTTCTTACCTGTCCAGTAGGCTGCCAATAGTGTAAGTAAGGAGGGGCTGGCAAAAGTAACACACATTTATGCATTCAGCTCTCAATGAAGTGGAGAGGGTTACCTGTCCAAAACATCTCCCCCCCACCATAACATTTTTACAATGGGCCATCAGAGGGGGTGAGGAATCTGATAAGTGGACCTTATGCTTTTGTCTTATGTTGGCCAAGAATGTTTGTGTCTAATCTGCTTGCAATGTTATGTGCAAAAGTACTATTTTTTTTTTCTTCTTTGACTCCACAGTTTCCTTCCAACCCACAGGAATGGCAGACTGTGGCCTCCCAACTCGACCAGCAACTGTTCCCAACTGTGGTAGTGCGATAGATGGGAAGCATGTCCGGATCGTCCCACCCCCCAAATTGGGGTCATACTACTTTATTACAAGGGGTACATTAGTATTGTGATGTTGGTGGTGGTGGTGGCGAATTATGAGTTCTTAGATCTGGACGTCTGGAAGAATGGCCATATGTCAGATGGTGGAGTGATCACACAGATGGAATTTTACAGGCATATCCAGAATGGCTGCTTGGGCTTGCCACCTCCAGCGGATAAGGTGGCGGGCCTCCAGTTTGTTTTTGTGGCAGATAAGGCCTTTGCGATTAGGGACCATCTGATGAGGCCGTTCCCCATGAGGACCCTGACCCCGGAGCAGAGGGTTTTTAATTACCGGCTGGCCAGAGCCAGAAGAGTGGCCAAGAATGCCTTTGGCATAATGGCCAGCCGGTCCTGGCTTTTCCAAATGGCCATCAATATGGCCGAATACAAACTCAACCATATCATTATGAACTGCTGCATTCTTCATAATTTCCTGCGGAAGAAAGCAGCCAACTATCTGGCCTCAGTTGCGACTGAGGCCGACTCACCGACACAAACAATGATGGCACTTGAAACTGGCCATCCTGGCTTGCCCCCCCAAAATGCCCGCGAAGTACGGCAAAGCTATGTGGAGTACTTCGTGGGTAGGGGGACAATTGATTTACCAGAGAATCTGGAAGCTATTTAAATTTTTTTTTGGTTGAAAATTTAAACTCATATTTCATTTGATTTACTGCTTGTGTTTCTTATCTGTCTCCTAATTTCTCCAATGACCTTTTATTTTTTGCCATTTTCTTCAATAGTGCAAAAGTAACTTATTTGATACATGAGGTGACAATCTCTTCTTCAGCTAACTGTTATGTTGTGCTGTGGGTCTGCTACACACACATACAATGTTTTTGTTGTTGTTAATGTATGTAATGCATTAAAGATAAAAAAATCATCCTTTTCAACTCCATGAATGAATTGCTTGTAGTCCCCAAAATGGCATGATTTTGGCAAATTTTACAGCACAGTAGTGGGGGTTATTTCTTAAAGGCAAATCCACTTTGCACTACAAGTGCACTGCAAGTGCACTTGAAAGTGCACTTGTAGTGCAAAGTGGATTTGCCTTTAGTAAATAAACCCCATTGTCACTGTAACTACACCAACTTACTAAAAAAACTGGTATTGAGCATTGAAAGAAGAAGCCACACATTGTTGTGCGTTATAAAAGGGTTTTTTAACAAACCAACATCTTTGGTGTATAACGTGTATGTTTGACAGTATATAGCCTTTTTTGTGGCTAAACAGGCATGTTTAAAACCATAACATACACATCCCCAACTCAGGAACTTACAAAGTTCAACTTTTTTACAAAGTTCAACTGCTAAAGTGAAGGCCATATGAGACATTAGTATGTCAAAACTGTGTTGATTTTGCCTTTATCAGATGGGGTGATCTCACCCCTGTAAAAGCCAAATTTTAAAGATGCACACAAATTGTGACTCAAAATTTGCATTTCCCTCATCATCCCATGCCTAAAATGTGTTTCTTTTCCCTACATCTAGCTTTCTAAAGCACAAAACACAGTGTGTCAACATGTGCTATCTGCAATCATGGGATATCAATGTATGCATTTTGTGGGTGAAACCCCTTCCTCCAAACTAAAATAGGTGAGAGGAAGGGGTTGCACCCCCGAAACATGTCCATTGACCCTCCCATGATGGGAGCTACCACATGTTGACACACTGGGCCTTAATACAGAAAGTACAATCCACTTTGCCCTACAAGTGCACTTTCAAGTGCACTTGTAGGGCAAAGTGTTTTTGCTTTTTTAAATAAGCCACAGTGTGTCAACGTGTGCTAGCTCCCATCATGGAGGGATCAATGGACGTGTTTCGGGGGTGCAACTCCTTCCTCTCACCTACTTTAGTTTTGAGGAAGGGGTTGCACCCACAAAACGCATACATTGATATCCCATGATGGCAGATAGCACATGTTGACACACTGTGTGCATCTCCAAAATTTGGCTTTGCGATTACTTTAAAACTTTTAAATAACGTTCAACAATAACAAAAAATTTTACATTTTTTGGGGGTTTTAGGTTTTGCCTAAAACATCAATGATGTTGGTTAGTCTTTTTTGAACACCATTGATATTTTGCTTGACCTTTTCTAAATCCCGATTGCACACAATGATCTCACTGATAAGTACTTGTACTGTTGAAGTGAGTTTCTTCTTCCACAACATCCACATCACCTAAAAATAAAAAAAAACACACAACATGTATTATAAATATGCAGGCATACATCTATTACCTGAAGCTGTGGTCTGAGACACTGACCTGTTGTGGATACCATTTCGACCACTTCCTGAACCTATGTCCACATTCTCAGGTTGTGTGCTGAGTTCCCCTTCTTCAGGAGGTGTGGGGTTCCTGGTGTCCTCAGATGTCACGATTCTTTTCTCCCCTATGTGAATACAAAAATGGTATACTTAGCAGACAGATATTTGAGGCTAGAAATAGTAATATGAAACATTGCTTGGAAGTGTCATACAATCGTCTGTTTTGGCAGTTCCAAGCTGAAGACATGATTTTTCCCTTTCAAAAGCTGGAATACTTATCTGTTTTGTGCAAGTTTCACACATGGAGAGACCCCTAGTATCCACTGGAGCACCTGCATGTGACACCATAAAAAGGTTGTTACGGTGTCCCAGACTAGTGCTCCTGTGTCCAGATGTGTAAACAGCTGCTGAGTGTCCTCTCCTTACACTGAAGGTTGTCATTAACAAAGTTGTCATTTCAACTGCCTTGCTCCGGGCTTTCCTCGTCATTGCTGAGAACAGCAGACATCTGCTGTGTCTCCGCCATGTGCTCTCCCACTGCCCCGAAAGAGAAGAGGTGGGGAATACACTAGAAAGAAGGACAGGGGTGGAGTTTGATGCATGTGCAGTGTATATAAAGCATAACACACAGACAACGTACGTATGATCTGTGAGTAGAGGACGGAGGATCGTTAGCGACGATCATTCAAACAAAGGTACAATTGTAACTTGGGGCATCAGTGGTTAGTGGCCTATACTGCTTACAGATTGAGGCCTATATTGGGACAAGATTAGGATAGTTTAGCCTGACATTAGGGTTTGTCTTGTGTTGTGTCTTGCAGATAAAAGACACAACACTTCCTGCCCTGACTTCCAGCCCAACTTTATAGACAAGTACAGGGAGCTGCCATGTCTCTTGCAAGTGCAATGCAGGGACCATTCGAACAAACAAAAGAGGAAGGCAGCGCTGGATAAACTGTTGGAATTGGTGAAGCCTGTGTATTCCACAGCAGACATCAACTATTTTAAGGCCAAAATTGGTAGCCTGAGGAGCACATATAATAGGGAGAGCAAGAAGGTCCAGAATTCCATGAGATCCGGAGCAGCAGCTGATGACATATATGTCCCCAGGCTGTGGTACTACGACAGACTGCGTTTTTTGTCAGACCAGACCGAACCCAGGCCATCACTATCAACACTTCCTTTAACATTTCCTTCCACATCAGCTGAGGCTCTTGAAGTCCAACCTGGGCTTTCCACCCAGGAAGAAGATGTGGAGGAGCCCAGCTTGACCCAGGTATAGCATTGTTGAACATATTTCTTGTCACAAATTGAATGATGTTAACTAGATGTTATTGATCACTAATTTCTGATTTAACAAGTGGTTTACATATCAATAGACAGTAGTAGCCAAAAATGATTGGGACAAGAAAGAAAAATGCTGGGGTCAGAATGATAGTCTTTTCTATTTGTTAACATTCAATTTGCAACAGTCATGAGCTCAAAATTGTGTGTGATTGATGACCAAAAACCTAAAACTATGTACCATTTTCATACACAGGAAAGTCTCCACCAGGAGGAGGCCGTGGCAAGCAGCCTGACGGAATCCCGGGTTCCTCCCCTCTGCCCTCCAACCAAAAGGACCAGAAAGGCATGGAATCTTGAGGAGTCAGCGGCTGCTTTCTTAAAACAGGCTAATGCAGCACTTAACACGACCCCTGGTATCCACAAGGCATTTGGACTTGTCACTGCATGCAAACTAGAACACACGGAGGAGGGCCAACGCACAATCTGTGAAGAAATAATTTTGAAGGCCCTAAACAAGGGGACAAGGGGCGAAGGGGCGAACTCACAATTCAAACCCACCTGTGTGAGTTGGACCATACTCCTCCACCACCCCCAGCAACATTACCAACACCACAGCTACCCAACCCACTACAGCAGCATGGAAGGAAGCTGCTGTGTTGAGAGTGATGACCTGGGTTTGGTGTGGTCTGGCAAAAAACACAGGCCCTTGGACTTTCTCGGAGTCCTGGACCATATTGTGCTCCCTATTAAATGGACTCCTCAGGTTACCAATTTTGACAGTCAAATAATTGATGTCTGCCCTGGGGTACAAAGGCTTCACCAATTCCAACTGTTTCTCCAGCGTTGCCTTCCTCTTTATTTTGTTATGACCTTTTGCTCCCTATTAAATTTCAAATTTTTGTTTGGACAAATACTTGTCTATGTGTTTTACTTCAAAAAGGACAGTTTGTTTGTGAGTAGGCAGGTACATTTCAAAAATACGATAAATTAACAAGGGACACCAACATAGTTGTATCTTTGAGGTTAAAAAATACAAGATAATAATGGTGTTGTGGTAACTTGACACACAAAACAAAACAAAACAAAAAAAAAATGGAGATCACTAGGAAAAAAAAAGATTATTGAGAGATTTCATAATTTGCCGCGTGACGAATGTGATAACTCCATTACAAACGCTATTTTTACAAGAGTGAGCGCTTCCGGCTCGTACTTGATTCCGAGCATGCGTGAACTTTTGTTCGCGGACTTGTTAACACACGATCGGACTTTCCCACAACAAAGTTTTGTTGGCAGAAAATTTGAGAACCTGCTAGCCAATATTTGTTGGTGGAAAGTCCGACAACAAATGTTCAATGGAGCATACACACGGTCGGACTTTCAGCCAACAAGCTCACATCCAACATTTCCTGACGGAAAATCCGACCGTGTGTACGTGGCATTAGTCTTAGGACTAAAATGGCATTAGTCTTCTGCAATTGTTTTAGTTTTAGTCGTATTTAGTTGACTAAATCTCCAGGACATTTTAGTCGGCTAAAATGTAGGACATTTTAGTGTTTAGTCGTATTTAGTTGACTAAATCTCCAGGACATTTTAGTCGACTAAAATGTAGGACATTTTAGTCGACTAAAATGTCCTGGAGATTTAGTCAACTAAATACGACTAAAACTAAAACAATTGCAGAAGACTAATGCCATTTTAGTCCTAAGACTAATGCCGTGTACACACGGTCGTATTTTCCGTCGGGAAATGTTGGATGTGAGCTTGTTGGCTGAACGTCCGACCGTGTGTATGCTCCCTTGAACATTTGCTGTTGGACTTTCCGCCAACAAATGTTGACTAGCAGGTTCTCAAATTATCCGCCAACAAAACTTTGTTGTGGGAAAGTCCGATCGTACGTTAACAAGTCCGCGCACAAAAGTTCACGCATGCTCGGAATCAAGTACGAGCCGGAAGCGCTCACTCTTGTAAAAATAGCGTTCGTAATGGAGATATCACCTTCATCACGCGGCAAATTATGAAATCTCTCAATGCAGTGCATTTTCTTCTTCTTTATAATGCTATAATAATGTTAGTTTTAGTCGTATTTAATTGTTTAAATCTCCAGGACATTTTAATCGACTAAAATGTCCTTCATTTTAGTCGAATAAAATGTCCTTCATTTTAGTCGACTAAAATGTCCTTCATTTTAGTCGACTAAAACTAATTTCAGTCATCTAAAATCGAATGGGTGTAGTTAAATTGTAATACATTATCTAAGCATTTCTCTACAATTTCCAAACTCATTATATACTGCTGGAGTGAAAAATCTAATATGTTATTATTTATGTTATTGAGGAATGAACATGCACTACAGGCCAGTGTTAATTTTGATGTTAAATTTCAATTTAGTTTCAGTCTTATGGGCCGTACACACGATAGGATTTTCCAAAACAAATGTTCAATATGAGCTTGTTGTTGGAAATTCCGACCGTGTGTATGCTCCATCCGACATTTGCTGCAGGAATTTCCGACAACTGTTTGAGAGCAGGTTCTCAAATTTTACGATAAGACTTGTTGTCGGAAATTCCAAACGTGTGTACACAATTTCGACGCACAAAAGTCCACGCATGCTCGGAATCAAGCAGAAGAGCCGCACTGGCTATTAAACTTCATTTTTCTTGGCTCATCATTTGTGTTGTACTTTACTGCGTTCTTGACGTTCGGAATTTCTGACAACATTTGTGTGACCGTGTGTATGCAAGACAAGTTTGAGCCAACATCCGTCGGAAAAAAAAAAAACACGGTTTTGTTGTCGGAATGTCCGATTGTGTGTACATAGCATTAGTCTTTTGACTAAAATGGCATTTTAGTTTTAGTCCCATTTTAGTCTTTTGAGTAAAATGCCATTTTAGTTTTAGTTGTATTTTTGATATCTCAATTGTTTTAGTCGTATTTTAGTCGACTAAAATGGTATTAAGTTAGTCGACTAAAATGTTTTTGTCGGTTTTAGTTGACGAAATGAACACTGGTGCCAGGCATGGCACATGTGTCAACTTTACCTGTCTAAGGGCGGACAAGAAGTTTGAGCTATTATCGGACACCACCATTCGTGGCTCCAGCTGGTGTGGCGTGAACCACCCCACCTCTTGGCCTGTCCCTGCAGAGCTGCAAGAATCTCTGCTCCGGTGTTTCCTGTCCCCTAAACACACCAGCTGATGCACTGCATAGCACCTTTTAGACTGACTCTGGAAATAGACCTTTGAATGCTTAGGGGGTATCTGATGTTCATAGGACAATTCTGCAAAGGAGGACATGGAGGAGGAGGAGGAGGAGAGGGTAGAGCTCACAGGTCTGGCATCATCACCACCAGCTGTGTGGAGATGTGGGGGCACAACAAGCTGCAGCACCAAGCTCTGTCCTGCATCCTTTAGAGTTGCAAGCAGCGTTACCCAGTGTGCTGTGAACGAAATATATCTTCTCTGCCCATGTTTGCTGGACCACGTGTCAGCAGTAAGGTGGATTTTATGGCTGACTGCCCTGCCCATCGATGCCAGAACATTCCCTTCCACGTGATGGTAGTGAGATGGAACGGCCTTACGTGAAAAATAGTAGTGACTGGAAACCTGCCATTGTGGTACAACACATTGTGCAAATTCAGGGAAGCGGGCAGAATCCACCAGGCTAAAAGACAGAAGTTGGAGAGCCAACAGCTTTGACAAGTTTGCATTCAGACCCTGGGCATGTGGGTGGAAGGGACTTTATTTTTTTTTTCCACTGCAGCAGATGAGGCAGAGAGATTTGCTGGCTACAGTCTACAGCTGGTGGTGTGCTGCTGGCAGGTGTGCTGCTAGGACCTGGGACACCCTGTGCTATACTATCATCCCTGTCAGTGGAGGCTGCTGAGAGGTAATGACTCGGTATCAAAGGGCAGACTGAAGTGGGTAAGGAGGGGGAGAAGGAGGATTATAGCGCAAAAAATAAAAACTGCAGAGGTGATCAAATACCAACAAAAGAAAGCTCTATTTGTGGGGAAAAAAGGATGTTAATTTTGTTTGGGTGCAACATCGCACGACCGCACAATTGTCAGTTAAAGCGACGCAGTGGCGAATCGCAAAAAGTGCTCTGGTCAGGAAGGGGGTAAATCCTTCTGGGGCTGAAGTGGTTAGGTACTAGTTCTGGCCAGCTCAGTAGATTGTTTTAAAAAAAGAATTGGATGCATTCTTAAATGCACAAAATATAACTGAATACCAATGTAACAATGGCCTTTGAATAGGCCACTGGAAAAGCACTGGGTCCAATTCCAGTAGCATACTGACAAGTCCAGTCAAGGGGTCTTTTTAAGGTTTTATTGCAGATCTTGAACAAAATTCCCTCTCCAGCCCAGCTTCTACAGGAAAGTTGTAGGCATGTTCCCTGAGGCCTAGAAGCAGTACCTTCTCTGGAACACACATACACAAAACTCCCAACTGTCCCTGATTTCGAGGGACTGTCCCTGATTTGGAACAAAGTCCCTCTGTCCCTCTTTCCTCCTCATCTGTCCATCATTTTGGTCTGCTCTATACAGTTGTATATAAAAGGTACTTCTTATTTTTCAAAAAGTGTTTCCCAGTGCTAAACCTTTCATCCAAATTCTAAATTGCTGCATCTGTAAATTTCAAAAGCCAGTATAAAGGATTAGTAGTGGTAAAAAAAAACATGTGTAGGTTTAACTAATAATTTTTTATTTTTATAATTCACCTTTAAGGGGGTGTGGCAGGGACTGTGTCCTATGCCTACATACTTTTTCTAATAGGTGTCCCTCGTTCCAGTTTCAAAAAGTTGGGACTGAGGTATGCATACACGCTTCCTAACGGGAAGGGGGGGGTTCTCCGAAGCCCCAGAGGAGAGAGAGACTGGTCAGATCCTCCCAAATATTTCTCTTCTCCCCAGCCACATTGTGGGTCATCCCCCCTGGGATTGGCTAATGTCAGATAACTATTCATAATCCAGGGGTTGAACCTTTCACACCATTTCTGGAATATTTTTCCAGAAGCAGACAGAAGCAATCAGCCACCAGGTTTAGAGAAACCCTGATCAGACCTGAAGGATGAATAAAGCTCAGCTGGTTACAGCAAAGCCATATTCTAAATTTAGTCAGCTCAGGGCAGGAGGGCTACACTAACATTTATAGGTAATAACATAAGAGATTTTTGATCCAGGGAATTTCCAATTGCCTCCTGGCAGATGAGAAAGGAATTTATTTCCCCCACTAGAGTAAATTGGATCATGCTTTATAAGGTTTTTTAGCCATCTTCTGGATCAGCTGTGGGTATATTATTGTGCAAATGGGAGTTTTCTATTTGTTCATGTTTTCTATTGGTTAAATTAGATGAACTTGTATTTTTTTTCCCTCAACCTGACTAACTATGTAAACTATGAAAGTATCATCCTGGTGTGTTCACCAGTCATATGACACTATCATAGTCACAAGTGTGTTACACTAAATATTAAGTTTTTACTACTGAGATATGTCCCCTATGGTTCCACTTTTGAACAGTAAAATTATATGATACAAGACAAGACAAATATTACACATGGGGGGGTGAAGTTAGGGTGTTTTAATGATGCTCTCTGATCACACTACAGTTGCTTTCATGTGTCACAAGAACATGAACTGGTTTACTTTAAACTGACAAAAATTGAGAAATAATCAAACAACTAAAGATATCTCTCCCTCAGCGCTCATGGTGAAGATACAATATCAACCAAGCTGCTACTATAATAAAAAACAATGTAAAAAATTGTGTCCAAAATAAATATTTAAACACTAATAGTGCTTATATATTCTGAAAGTCTTTCAAACTTGATACACAGTCCACTTTTGACAAAATAGGCAGCCAAAATGTGAGAAAGATGAAGGAAATCTGCTCCAAAAGAGAAATGTTCAGGGTAAATTATAATTAATTACTCCAGACGATTAACCATCACTGCAATGCTTGAATGACAATCCCCCAAAAGAAATTTACTTACCAGATATTACTGGATTTATTGCATATCTCTGGGTATGTTGTTATCAGCAAGCCTCTGTGAATCTTCATCCAATATTAGTGGGAAGATGTGTGGATGTCAGGTGGCTAAAATCAGCAATCACTGCATCTTTCCATCTGTATGCCCCCTCTGCTGCCACATTTAGTACCTTTCGCAGCAAACTCAGCTGGCAGTTCGACCCCCCTCCTCCTTCCCCACAGCGTGCTTCGCCCATGCACAGTAGGGAACCGCCTATGAAGCCGCAAGGCTTCACTGCCGGTTTCCCTTCGCCGAGATGGCGGCAGCAGCACTCAAGAACCAATTAAAAAACAGTATTTGTATCTGCTGACTTTTAATTTTTTCTGAAGAAGCCTGGAGCTCTGCTTTAACTGTTTGCCGACCAGCCGCCGCAGTTGTACTGTGGCAACATGGCTTGGCTGCGTGAATCGCCGTCATGTTACGTCGCTTTCTTTTTTGGCCACTAGGGGCGCGCACGCCCCCTGCTCGCCCACGCAGCCGATGCGAGTGC
Source organism: Lithobates clamitans (assembly GCA_037952925.1). NCBI lineage: Eukaryota > Metazoa > Chordata > Amphibia > Anura > Ranidae > Lithobates > Lithobates clamitans. The sequence continues at coordinate 3,400,808 of JBBGZY010000223.1, forward strand.
CCGGCAGTCACGATGACTGCTGGGTTCCCACGTTCGCTCGGGGCACACCGAGAACCGGGATCTGTGTGTCTAAAATACAGAGTAAGTACAGCGATCTGTCATTTCCCCTACACAGTCCCGCCCCCTTCAGTTAGAACACACAAAAGGGAATACAATTAACCCCTTGATCGCCCCTCTAGTGTTTCCCTGCCAGTGACATTTTTACAGTAATCAATGCATTTTTATAGCACTGATCGCTGTATAAATGACAATGGTCCCACAAATGTGTCAAAATTGCCCGACGTTTCCGTCATAATGTCGCAGTCCTGATAAAAAATCGCAGATCTCCGCCATTTAATAGTAAAAAAAAAAATTTATAATAAAAATGCCATAAACTATCCCCTATTTTGTAGACACTACAACTTTTGCGCAAACCAATCAATATACGCTGATTTTTTATATTTTTTTTTCTTACCAAAAATATGTAGAAGAATACATATCGGCCTAAACTGAGAAAGAAATTTGTTTTTTATATATTTTTGGGGGATATTTATTATAGCAAAAAGTAAAAAATATTGCGTTTTTTTCAAAATTGTCGCTCTTTTTTTATTTATAGCGCAAAAAATAAAAAAAGGCAGAGGTGATCAAATACCACCAAAAGAAAGCTCTATTTGTGGGAAAAAAGGATGTCAATATTGCTTGGGTGCAACGTCGCACAACCGCGCAATTACCAGTTAAAGCGACACAGTGCCGAATCGCAAAAAGTGCTCTGGTCAGGAAGGGGGTAAAATCTTCTGGGGCTGAAGAGGTTAATCTATTATTATCCAAGTTATGGCTCAGCAAATTACCAGCATTACTTCTAATGAAATGAAGGACACTCATCAACCTGAGAGAACAGGGTTGTAACCCATGGGAAGTTCCTGCCCACAAAAGTAACTAAATCTCCCCTTCCTCTAATGCCCTGTACACATGGTCAGATTTTCCAATGGAAAATGTTCGATGGGAGCTTGTTGTCGGAAATTTCGACCGTGTGTAGGCTCCATCGGACATTTTCCATCGGAATTTCCATCACACAAAATTTGAGAACTGGATCTCAGATTTTCCGACAACAAAATCCATTGTCGTAAATTCCGATTGTGTGTACACAATTCCGACGCACAAAGTTCAACGCATGCTCGGAATCAAACAGCAGAGCCGCACTGGCTATTGAACTTCCTTTTTCTCAGCTCGTCATATGTGTTGTACGTCACCGTGTTCTTGATGTTCGGAATTTCCCACAAGATTTGTGTGACTTTGTCCCATATCTTGTGTTAGTTTGGAAAAAACTTTTTTTTGTCTGAACGGTGTGCGATTTTTACTATTTATTTATTTAGATGCTGAATGGTAGAAAGTGTAGGAGTGCAGATCCATATATGTTACTGCAAGAGAGTTCTCCAGAAGATTCTTAGTTTTAAATTAGCTTGGAAATGCTTAGAGAGGAAAGCAATAGCTTAATTCACATTTTATTGACTTGCTGTTTCACATTACTAACTACACTTGTAAATAGCTACCAGAATACCTACAAATCTGTACAAGACAGCATTGGTCATAGACATATCCTATATGCTATCAAGATCAGAGGGGAAACAGATGCTCTAAACACAGTTTATAAACTTAAGGTCCGTTTAATTGGTCATCAAACACAACACAAACACTGGTATTTCCTTTGAATTCAATGCAAAAAACATGTAACAGCTACTTGTCAACTCAATACACAGTCTTTAACCTCTTCGGGACTGCCTGCATTGTACTGCAGAAGGGCAGCTCCTACAGGAAAAACAACTTATCTGCAAACTGCTGGCCTTTTCTGGGTACAGGGGAATGCCCGCCCCACCCTGCTGACTCCCACTGTAATTAGACACAGCAGAATTTTTACAGCAGGTCTAATGATTCATGGCCAGGACCTGCTGATCAGCAGTGTCCAATCACAGCCCAGAGCCCTAAGTTGACAAACAACGCAGGACTCTTTCATAGGGAACAATCTCTTTGTTTCTTCTCCCTGCAAAATAGGGAGAAGGAACACAGAGATTTTAAGTGAAATGCAGCACATAATATACACGTTACACTTGTTAGGCACACACTTAACCCCTTGATTACCCTGCGATTTGAACTCCTTACCAGTCAGTGTCATTAGTGCAGTGACAGTGGATAGTATTATCACTGATTACTGTATTAGTGTCACTGGTGATGTCAGTATCAGTTAGTCAGTTCACACCCAGTGTCAGTTAGTGTCAGAATCACATGCAAGATAATGGCACTGCAACACAATCATGCAATCAGGAGCAAAGGCTTTCTGTTTCCCCTCACTGTGCCTGACTTGCGGTGTCCACCCACAACACATGCCTGGGCTAATCCCTAGTCACCAGGAATTATAAATTTATGCATTCAGGAAAGTTGGCCTGGAGCGGAGCTAAGAGGGGGTAATTTTGGAAACCATGATGGGGGAAAAATTAATCTTCTATGGTCTCCTGCCAGCCTAAAGGAACAGAACAGCGCCTGTAAAGGGGACTATGATTGGACGAATGTTGGCACCAAACTGTACAAGCTCCAGCCTGCTTTATCACAGGACAACCACCCACCTGGTGTTGAGTTAAACTCTCTGCCATCTTATGTATTACTCCTGGCCTGAGGTCTAAGCATGACATCTGCGACTAGAGTTTTTAATATTTGAGAATGAAGAAATGTCAACACATGAATGCATTTCCCCAACTTAAAGCTTTTGTTAACCCCCCCAAAAAATAAAATAAGATCCTGTTCCCTTAAAGCATGTTAAACAGCACAGTGCTTGTGATGTGTCTTTTGGCCCCTCGTGTCACCTGAAATACCTGGCTGATCCTACTTGGCTATACCCTCCCCCCTGTACACTGACCATGATATATCAGGCCCGCAGAGCCCTGACACCATGGTCAGAGTAGGTGCCTCTGTCATATGCAGCCCTCCTGTGTATGTGTCTCCTCTGTCCAGCTCCCCCCTGTCAGAAACCATGAAATCAGACCGAGACAGAAGTACAGTTAAATCTCACTTGTTTAATAATAAAAATAAAAAAGAACAAACATAGTCAAAACATAGCCAAAGTTCAGTAACTTGAACGGATAGTCAGCCAAGCCAGAAGTCAGAGATCAAAGTAGTGGAACAGCAAGCAGGATCCGGAGCCAGAAGGGATGTCAGCAAAGCCAGTCTTTAAACAGGAGTGCAGGAGATGTTTCTTGTGATGTTGACCAAGGCAAAGGCAGAGCTCCTCTGGACTGGACGGCTTACGTAAGCAGGACTGACAAGCAGGATATCAACAACAGCTGAGTAACTGTGAAGAGAGATGGGAGCTGGCAATTAGCCGTCAGCTGAGCGGCCATCTCAGAGAAGGAAGGGCTGAGCCCAGCCCTGACAGTACCCCCTCCTCAACGACCCCTCCCCCTCGGAGGACCACAAGGCTCGAGGGGAAAACATCTATGGAAATCACGGAGGAGGACAGGGGCATGTACGTCCAAGGATGAGACCCAGGAGCGTTCCTCCAGACCGTACCCTTTCCAATGCACCAGGTACTGTATGAGCCCATGGAACCTACGGGAGTCAACAATGGACTGTACTTCATACTGTTCATGGTTCTCAGCCTGCACAGGGTGAAGACGTGGCACCGAGGTGGTAAAGCAGTTGCAGACCAAAGGTTTTAATAAGGAGACATGAAATACATTTGAAATACACATATTAGAAGGAAAGTCTAATGCGTAAGCCACTAGGTTAATCCTGTGAAGAATACAGAAAGGCCCAATAAACCGAGGTGCGAACTTCAGTGAGGGAACTCGAAGTCAGAGATTGCGAGATGACAGCCAGACCCTGTCCCCAACCTGGTAGGAAGGCGCAGGCAGGCGTCTGCGGTCAGCATGGAGTCTGTACCTATCATTAGCATGATGCAAAGCCTCCTGGACTTGTGCCCCATAAAAGGGGAAAATCGGGAAGCAGAATTCAAGGCACTGTTGTGAGCAAACTCTGCCCACGGTAATAGGTCTGATCAGTTGTTATGAAGGTCAGAAATATAGCAATGTAGGAATCGCTCCAAGGACTGATTCGCTCGTTCTGCGGCCCCATTAGACTGTGGGTAATAAGCAGAGGAAAAGGCAAGCTGAATTCCCAACTGTTCACAAAAGGCTCGCCAGAACCGGGACACAAACTGACTACCCCTGTCTGAGACAATCACCTTGGGTAGCACATGTAAGCGAAAGATCTCCCGAGCAAAAATGGAAGCCAGTTCCTTAGAAGTGGGCAACTTCTTAAGTGGAATACAATGACACATCTTTGAGAAGCGGTCAACCACCATAAGGATAACTGTGTTGCCCTGGGAGTTGGTTAACTCTACAATTAAATCCATAGACAGGTGGGTCCAGGGCCTCTCTCCATTGGGTACAGTTTGTAGGAGGCCCACTGGAAGATTTTGGAGTGGAGTCTTACTCTGAGCACACACGGAACAGGCAGCTATGAAGGCAGTTACATCAACACGTAGACTAGGCCACCATAATTGTTGGGAAATGGCCTAAACGAGTTGATTCTTCCCAGGGTGGCCAGCTGCCTTGGAAGAATGGTAAGACTGGAGTACGGCAGTACAGAGACTCTCTGGGACAAAGCAGCGGTCACAAAGTTTCTCAGGAGGACATGGACCTGAGCAGCAAGAATTTTGTCACCCAAAGGAGAAGTGAGACTGGTGCGAACCGTAGCCAGAATACGACCTGGAGGAATCACAGGAACCGGAACTGACTCCAACTTGGAAGTGGAGGAAAATTGTTGTGACAAGGCTTCAGCCCTTACATTCTTAGTACCGGATAAGAATGAGACAATGTAATTGAAACTTGACAAGAAAAGAGCCCATCTCGCCCATCTGGGAGAGAGGTGTTTAGCCTCAGACAAGAATGTGAGATTCTTATGGTCAGTAAGAATGAGAACCGGCACAGTGGTACCTTTGAGGAGATGTCTCAATTCTTTCAGGACTAAAATGATCGCCAACAGCTCTCTGTCACCAATCTCGTAATTGCACTCCGCGGGTGACAATTTCTTGGAAAAGTAGCCAAGGATGCATAGCACTCTTAGAGGTCGGACGTTGAGACAGAAGGGCGCCAACACCAGTCTCAGAAGCGTCAACCTCAAGGATAAACAGTAACGTAGGATCAGGATGTGCCAACACAGGAGCAGAAACAAAGGCAGCCTTGAGACTCTCAAAGGCCTTAATGGACTCCGGAGACCAACTCTGTGGGTTACCGTCCTTTCTGGTCATATCAGACAGGGGCTTGACCAGAGACGAGAAGTTACAAATAAACTTCCGATAATAGTTTGCAAAGCCCAGGAAATGCTGCAGAGGACATAAACCCAGGGGTCGGGGCCACTGTGGGACCGCCAAAAGTTTTCTGGGTGCATCAAAAAAACCAGCAGTGGAAATGACATAGCCCAGGAATTTAAACTGTTCACGATGGAACTCGCACTTCTCCAGTTTACAATAAAGATTGTTCTCTCTTAGTTTCTGAAGCACATGACAGACATCTGTGTGGTGGCTCTCCAGGGACTTGGAAAATATGAGGATATCATCGAGATAAACCACCATACCTGCAACAAATCTCGGAGGACATCGTTAATAAATTCCTGGAAAATTCCTGGCCTGTTCTGGTATTAAACGCAGTTTTCAACTCGTCCCCCTTCTTAATCCTCACTAGATTGTATGCACCTCTCAAATCAAGCTTTGTGAAAACCGTTGCTCCCTTGAGGCATTCAAATAACTCCGTATTCAACGGAATTGGATAGGCATTCTTAATCATGAAACGATTGAGACCCCTATAATCAATACAAGGTCTCAGTTCACCACTCTTCTTCTTCACAAAGAAGAAACCAGCACCAGCAGGAGACAAGGATTTGCGGATGACATCAAGAAAACTGACAAAGGGTAAACCCGGCCACGAGGGGGTATGGCAATCAGGTACCAGCTTGACCTTTTTTCAAAGACATCGCTAAAATCGCAGTACTCCCCCGACAGGGAGGAGAGTGAAGAGCTGCACAGGACCTTAGCTACCTTCTGGAAGCATGTCTGACTGCATTGTGCTGACCAGGAGAGATTCTCAGCACGGAGCCAATCAAAAGAGGGGTTGTGCCTCTGTAAGCAAGGATAACCAATAACCAGCGGAAACTTAGGTGAGGAAATGAATAACTTGGAATTGGATTAACTCAGGGTGAAGAGCCCCGACGGCCATGGACAACGAAACTGTCTAATGAGTCACATGGGTAGGCTGTAGAGGTCTCCCGTCAAGAGCCTCGATGGCAAGTGGAGTGTCACGCAGCTGCAGCAGAATTGAGTGCTTCGATACAAAGGCAGCATCAATGAACAGGCCTGCAGCCCCAGAGTCAATTATAAGCTGTATCTCGACGGACAACTCAGCCCAAGAAAGGGTGACCAAAACCAGGGGCTTATCCTCCTGGATAACTGGGGATAAAACAACACCACCTAAGCTCTGTCCATGGTAGGACCTCAAGGTTCAGGCGTTCCCTGGCCGGGTAGGACAAGACTTCAAAAAGTGACCTGCCTGTCCACAATAAAGGCACAATCTCTCCCTCCTCCTAAAGGTTCTCTCATCTGGAGGGAGACGCGTGCAACCAATGGGTTCACCTTCACTGCCCGACTCTGGAGGCATGGGAGGTGGGGGAGGCACGGGTAGGACTGCAAAGCTTGGAGACAAATGTACAGGAGGCTTCTGCAAGAGCTCCTTAAAAGAGAGTCTTTCTCTGAGTCTGGAGTCAATGAGGATGGCAAATGTGATCAACTTCTCCAGCTCAGTGGGTATAGCTCGGACTGCTATCTCATCCTTGATGGTATCCGAGAGACCATGAGAAAAAGCAGCCACGAGGGCCTCATTGTTCCACGCAACCTCTGCTTCCAGAGTACGGAATTCAATGGCGTAGTCGGCAACAGTTCTCATACTCTGTTCGATGGACATGAGGTACTTGGCAGCAGAAGCGGAGTGTGCGGGAACGTCAAATACCCTTTTAAACAAAGCCACAAACTCAGGGTTACTCAAGACAACGGGTTTTTGTGTCTCCCATAGAGGGTTTGCCCTGGCCAAGGCTCTCTCAGAAAGCAAAGATATCACAAAACCTACTTTGCTTCTGTCCATCGGAAACGCCTGGGGCAGCATCTAAGTACATCTCAACCTGGTTGAGAAACCCTCTGGATCTTCCCCAAATAGCTGGGGAAGCGGAGCGGAACCAGACATACCTCTTATAGAGGTAATACTCGAGGCAAGTGCCTGCACAGAGACTGGAGCAACAGCAGGGTCGGCCTGCAACATAGGTTGTGTTGGGGCGGCCACAGTGGGAGATTCCAGGTGAGTCGTGCCATGGCGAACTGATCCATGCGATGATCCAGTTCATCCAATCTGGAAAAAATATTACCAGCATCTTCTGAATTCATGGCCTTCGCCTACTGTCAGAAACCATGAAATCAGACATGAGGTACTTGGCAGCAGAAGCGGAGTGTGCGGGAACGTCAAATACCCTTTTAAACAAAGCCACATACTCAGGGTTACTCAAGACAATGGGTTTTTGTGTCTCCCATAGAGGGTTTGCCCTGGCCAAGGCTCTCTCAGAAAGCAAAGATATCACAAAACCTACTTTGCTTCTGTCCATAGGAAACGCCTGGGGCAGCATCTAAGTACATCTCAACCTGGTTAAGAAACCCTCTGGATCTTCCCCAAATTGCTGGGGAAGCAGAGAAGAACCAGACATACCTCTTATAGAGGTAATACTCGAGGCAGGTGCCTGCACAGAGACTGGAGCAACAGCAGGGTCAGCCTGCAACATAGGTTGTGTTGGGGCGGCCACAGTGGGAGATTCCAGGTGAGTCGTGCCATGGCGAACTGATCCATGCGATGATCCAGTTCATCCAATCTGGAAAAAATATTACCAGCATCTTCTGAATTCATGGCCTTCGCCTACTGTCAGAAACCATGAAATCAGACCGAGACAGAAGTACAGTTAAATCTTACTTGTTTAATAATAAAAGTAAAAAGAACAAACATAGCCAAAGTTCAGTAACCGGAACGGATAAAAATAAAAATGAGAAACGGCGCCAGATCTAATAATCTGAAAATTTCCACTGCAGCACCAAAAATTAGTAATAACTAATAAACCATAAACAGTGATAAAGGGCACAAGTGAACCATAGAATGATACCATATATAACAAATTTGTGAAATGTCAAATCAGCAAGTGAAACATAAATCACGTGGCAACAAAAGTCCAACAAAGATTTAAATTATAAATATAACTCCCGTATATACTCAAGTATAAGTTGTTGCGAGTATAAGTCGAGGCCCTAATTTACCACAAAAAAAATGGGAAAAACTTATTGACCCGAGTATAAGACGAGGGTGAGAAATGCACAGCTACTGTAAGTGGAAAAGAGGGTCAACAATGCCCATTTGCAGCATCACTGTGCCCATTTGCATGCCTCACTGTGCCCATTTGCAGCCATAGGTCCCCTGAACTTCAAACTCGGTAGTTAAGGGTTCCTAGATGCCCCCTAGCTGCAGCCAAAATTTAGGGTCTCTGAACCCAAAGGGTCCCGAAATGACATTGCTGCAGATAGACACAGTTGACCAAATTTGGGGCCCCCGTATCTCGGGGCCACTTAGTGCTAAGAACCCCAAATTTGGTGTGCAAACCCAGTGGAACTAGCACCAAAAAATTCCAAAGCTGGGGTTTCTAGCACCAAGTGGCCCTGAGATACAGGGCCCCAAACATCAGTTCAGAAAATGTCAAGCACTTTTCTGCAGCAGAGAATGACATTTTCCGAACCAGATTTGGGTCCCCATATCTCAGGGCCACTTGGTGCTAGGAACCCCAGCTTTGGATATGTTGTGGTACCAGGTCCACTGGGTTTGCATACCAAATGTGGAGTTTCTAGCCCCAAGTGGCCCTGAGATACGGGGCCCCAAATTTGGTTCGGAAAATGAAATTTTTTGCTGCAGAAAAGTGCTTGACTCGAGTATAAGTCGAGGGGGGCACTTTCAGCACAAAAAATGTTCTGAAAAATTCGACTTATACTCGAGTATATACGGTATGTGATAATTCGGGTCTTCTAAATAAACTCCAACACCATGCCTTCTAAAGTGCAGTATGCTTCAAATCTTCAAATAAAGTGCTTCACTCGAAGTGTCATATAAATGTGCTCACCGGATATCTTTGGCCACAAAGTGACCACCAGGCATATAATAAAGGGATCCTTCCTCCTTTGGCTGAAATCTTCCAAGCCACAAACAGCTCTATACAACTGTTTCCAAAGTTAGCCGGACCTCAATCCAATCATGGATGGCATAAATAATGTGAAAAGTGAAGCACTTTATTTCAAGATTTGAACCGGAACGGATAGTCAGCCAAGCCAGAAGTCAGGGATCAAAGTAGTGGAACAGCAAGCAGGATCCGGAGCCAGAAGGGACGTCAGCAAAGCCAGTCTTTAAACAGGAGCGCAGGAGATGTTTCTTGTGATGTTGACCAAGGCGAAGGCAGAGCTCCTCTTGACTGGACAGCTTAAGTAGGCAGGACTGACGAGCAGGATATCAACAACAGCTGAGTAACTGTTGAGAGAGATGGGAGCTGGCAATTAGCTGACAGCTGAGCGGCCAGCTCAGAGAAGGAAGGGCTGATCCCAGCCCTGACACCCCCTCCTCTCCCTGCCTGTCTGCTCATACCAGCACCCGCCCCCGCTCCTTCTGCTCTCATAACCGCAACTAAATCATCTTATCCCCTCTGTTCCATAATAACAAGTGTTCCTGTGTCTGTGTTATGTAAAAAATCTTTCGATCTGTACCTATATGAGCTCCATTACCAGCGCTCAGTTGACTGTCGGCTCTCTCTCTCCTCTCCTCCCTGGATCCCCAGCGGGAGTGGTCGGCCCTGCCCACTGGAGCTGTGAGCCAGAGAGTGCAGAAAGCTGAAGAATCAGCTGAGCGCTGGGAGCGGAGCACATATAGGTACAGACACAGGGACACTTGTTAGTATGGTACAGAGCAGATAAGACGATTTAGTTGCAGTGGGTTAACAACCACTTTAACTGTAACTTTTCCATTGCATATTACATTGATACTAGCAGAATATATAGACATTCTGTAGCAGTCAGTTCAGCGCAGAGCGCAGGTACACATCTTCCCTTTACACCTACATTCCTCTACCTGGGAGCACTACAGAGTTGAGACCATTTCCCTTTGTGCACTAAGCCCTCAGCATTAAGCATTAAGCATCACTAATTCATAGGACTTGTAGCTGAGGGTCAGGGGGGATTAAGATTATCCCATTAGTATACCAGTCTCCTCCCAAGGTCCCTTCTGTAGCTCTGCCCAGGCAGGCGCGCTCCCAGATGGCAAGCACTCTCAGGATTCCACCATTACTCACATCAGAGGATGTTGTTCACCTATTATATCACTAGACAAGGGATTTCTCTAAAGGAGAGCTAACACCTAATTATGACTTTCCCCTTACCATGCAATAATGGCAACGGAGCCATCTAGTGCTGTATATGCAAAAAGTGCAGCGCAACTAAACCAATCGATATATTCATTGATTGTTTCAGTTGTGCTACACTTTTTGTATATATAGTATTTCAGTGGATGTGGGAACACACACATGACAGTGAGCTAGTGGCAACATTTATTATTTTACATAGTTGTTGCACATAAGTTCATCAAGTCTAATTTATGTGTGTGATTTTATGTCAGTACTACATCTTATGGTAGCACGGGGTATTTTTTATTTTTATTTTTTAAAGCGATCTAGTGGCAGGCAAGCTAACTGCACCTATTGACAAGTCACCTTCAGGTCAGCAATTATACTGTATTCCACTACCTGCCTACAAGTGCAGCAGAGATAGCATTGTTAGCTTGCTATAGGAACTCAGAAGCAGATTCAATTACTGGCAGGATCAAATGTATTTTCTGTGCTTGAAGGCTTGAAGCATTTTTAAAGATTCAAAACATGGGGAAATGTGCATGCATTGCAAAGATGTACTGCATATGTTTTATTTTTTTTATTTTTGCTGATCACATGCATGAATATCTAAAAACAAAGGCTAAAATGGTGATAGCAGAAGTGTATTATATGTTTTTTTTTTACATGGAATATTTCAATTGGATAAAAAAGAACTTTGGTCCAGATAAATATCACCAGTAAAGCCTGTAATGAATAACATCGGAAAGGATCCTTCGTTGAGTCAAATGACATTTTGTGTATGTTTGTGTTCACACTTCACACAGGCAATCTACTGTCACTAAATGGTTTTCCAGGGTGTTACTCACATGTAACAGTATTTTCTTCTCTAGCACATGAAAAAAAAAATGATAAAACTAAAAACCTGCTAACAGATAAAACTGATAACTGACTTCTTTTGTTAGGACTTTTTTTCTCAATTTGTAAATCTGCTAAAAATCACTCCCCTTTGTGTATACAGTGTATGTTCTTAAGGTCTTTTAAACCACTTCTCCCTTTGTAAAATCTCAACTTTCTCCGATTTGTAAATCATGTTTTGCCCTTTGCATTTTCAGGTCAGTGATATTTCTGTATTTCTACAAGGGAGAGTTAATAAACTGTCTTTACTGCAGACTGGTGCCACATTGTCAAGATGTACTAGATTTATTAAAAGAAAGAACCCAACTCAGTTGTTAATTTTCATGAACAAATCCCGAGTGCCCTTAGCTGTAATTCTGCATACAACATGTGGTAAAGAACAATTACAAGAGTTGTGATATTTTAAGGTTATAGCTCTGTGTACCTCGATGATGCTTTGAGCAGTTCAGGGTCAGCTGGTTTGCTTTGTGTGTCCCTGGGCATTGAGCTTCAGATTTTCTGTGTTCTTAGACTTCAAATATCAAGAGTCCATAAAATTCAAGATCGTGTCGGAGGTGATCGTAGATTTTACAGCCAAGTTATGTGAAGTGAAGATATATCTGTACTGACAGTTTTACCTACTCAATTGCAATACCATATAGACAGGGCACTGTGACAGTCAACAGAGTGATCATTGTCTGCACGTTGTTCAGTACACTGGTATATAGCATAATATACACTCGTGAATGTAATTGATGAATAGATATTCCCCAACCTGCATAAGGGTGATATATTTGTAACCCTTCTGGAAAGCAGAGTTTTAGACATGTCAGATTGTTTAACTGCATACATATATTAAGTACTGCCCTGTTGTTGGTATGTGCAGATAGTGAAAGCTTAAAGCTGAACTCCTTGCAGATATAAAAGAGACAAATGAATGCAACTTTGTATATGAAATACCATTAAATGTGTTTTTTTTTTTAATACATGCATTCTAGTTAACTGAATTTGACTTTATTTCAGCCTCTTGCAATTCCCTGTATAGTAAAGTTCAGATTGGGAGACAGAGAAGCAGCACACAGTGCCTATCAGTTGTTGCAGTGCTCATGTGCTAACAAAGGGCATGAGGAAAGGAGGAGACAGAAGAGTGACAGAGAAATGAGCTAATCAGTCTGCTGATTCTTCTTTAACTGTCCAGTCACAGGCTAGGGTAGGAACAAGACCTGTAAGTGTTATTTAAAGCATAAGTCCACCCTAACGTTAAAATCTCTACATCTACAGACATCCACGATCTAACGCTAACCTATCTAAGCTTGTAAAGAAGAAATCAGTATACATACCATTTTGAAGCCATTTCGACCCGATCCCATGCTGAGCTGTCAGCTGCGGCTTCGCTGTGGAGGTGGACGCAGAGGACACAGCCAACAACGGAAGCCCCATAGTAACTTTATGGGTGACGTCACTTCCCATTAATTTTACAGCCGTTGTTGGCTGTGTCCGCTAGAGACCGGATCAGCTTCAAAAAAGGTATGTATACTGATTTCATCTTTATAGGGCTAGATAGATTAGGCTTATATTGTGGATGTCTGTAGATGTAGCGATTTTAGTATTAGGGTGGACTTCCCCTTTAAAGTAAATGTAAACCCCAAATGAATGGCATTTTATTTACCATACTAAAGCACAGTGTATTATAAACAATTGTAATTTTTTCCACTTTATTACTTTTTTCATTCTTTTTTGCACTTCAGTGCTGCTGATCTCCTGCTGTCTCTTTGAAGCTACTATAATGTCTAAAATTTTTAGTGTTAGGACCACAGATTACAGGGTGTTGTGACGGGGCTCTGTGGCTTATGCATGCGTTTGTAAATGCATGCGGACTGAACCCCTGTTTTTAACGCATACTGTTAGACAGGTTAATTGGTTGTCTGCGAGCTGGTGGTAAGTAGGCTTGGAGTTTTTTCCTGGGCATTCCCCAGGTTTTGTTGTTATCTGTTTGTGGCCTTCCAATGCCTCTTACTGCGATAGCCAGCTATAAGTGAGGGTGGTGGCAATGTTTTTGTAATCACGTTGGGGTGTGTATTGGTCCAGCAACGCACCAGCACCTTTGCAGCCATTGTGCTATTTGCTGGGTGTCTGGTGTGTCCTGTACCTTTAAGAAGGGTTTGGGCTCCCTTCAGTCCACCTGCCCTCACTTAACCATTAGAATGCATGTGCTTCCACTGTGGGGACACCCAAATTTTTAGTGTTAGGACCACAGATTACAGGGTGCCGTGACGTGCCTCTGTGGCTTACGCATGCGTTTGTAAATGTGTGCGGACTGAGCCCCTGTTTTTAACGCGTACTGTTAGACAAGTTAATTGGTTGTCTGTGAGCTGGTGGTAAGTAGGCTTGGAGTTTTTTCTTGGGCATTCCCCAGGTTTTGTTGTTATCTTTAATGTCTGTCTACATGCATGCACTCCAAAGAGAGCTACAAGAGATTTCTCAGAGTGGGTTCAATGATTGTGACAACAGTTGACAATGCCTGCATATGTGTTAAAACAGATGCTTGTTACCCGAGACTGGTGGAGTTCTGGTCCAGGGTTTTCGACCTGCTCCAGACCCTCTTCCATATAACGGTCCTCATGGAAGCAAAGTTGGCCCTGTTGCATTGCCCAATTCTCAGGCCTATATGCATCCCAGCAGAAGCTGGCTATTTATCTTTTTATATTTGCTAAACGGACCATAGCCCAGGCCTAGACCCCACGCGTTGCCTTTCAAGGGGTGAAGTCACGTATGACTGCATTAATGCTTCTAGCATCGTGAATGACTCACACCCTAAATATATCAAAGTCTGGGAACCTTGGATTTCCTATGAGTTTCCCTCACTCCAACCGGCTTGTTCGGGGCTCCTCTGAATTCCGGTGGCGTATCTGAGTCTGAGTTCTTTTACCTCCTTTTTCCCCTTCCTTTTCTAGACTCTGTCCTTTCTTACTCCCTCCTACCTTCTTTCTGGTTCTTCTTTCTTCTTGTTGTTATAGACTCCATCCTTTGGGGTTGGTCTCAGGAATGGGACCACCCCTGGGAGGACTGTGAGTAGGTTGTGGTGTATGGACTTTTCCCCTTCCTTTTCCATTTTACCTTAATTATCCTTCAATATCATCCCAATCGCAAGGAGGTTTAACTATGATTGTTATGTTTGTATTCCTCTTGGATTCTTCTGTAATACCTGATCATTCTTTAGCCCCTGCAAGGGCGACCTATGTGCTTGCTTTTGATTTCTTACATTGTGGCTTAAAACCAATAAATGAATTGAAACAGAAAGAGAGAAAAACAGCTACTTGTAGTCTCCATTAAAAGCCTATGTGACAATGCAGGAGCACCGTTGGGAGACAGGGACAGAAGGCTGTCACTCTATAGCAAGAAGTTCCCTAGACAATGTCCTTTACCAAATATTATTTTAATTAAAACTGCACATGTTAAAGAGTGAAAATGATTTTCATTGATCTCTATGTTTTGCAAATAAAAGAGAGGGGCAAGGCTAGATAGCTCTGTGTTTCTTTTCTGTTGTCCTGATACTGAAGGGTGTTTTGTCATCCTAGAGCTGGAAATTTAATTTTGGCAGGATTACCAGGTGAAAATAAAGAAAAAAGAACTTGTAAGCTGCAATATACTGTAAAATATTTTTTTAGTCATTGGGCTGATACGCTTTAAATTCCATTTTACATCTGGAGCATACACAGTCCCAAAGAATTATTTTAAATTGCAGGCAATTATGTGCACGATACCAAAACATTGCTATTTTAGTAGAATGATACATTATTCTAGGCATGCCCGATGCCTGTCCTTCGAATATATTATACAGTATTTTGTAATATTAGACTTTAAAAAGGTACACGCCATGTGTTAAGAGATAACATGGGCAATGGCAATTATAAGCAGAACTAATAGGGAGCAGTAAAGGCAGTGTTCACAGCACAGTGCTGGCATTATGCTGCTTCTCGTCCATTAGAATGTTGGGTACAATTCTCTTGTCATATTATTAGTGTGTAATTTTCTTGGTTGTGAGGTCTCTGGTCTCCTGTCATAACAGGATGAGGATGAGCATGGATCACTGGGACACTAAATAAGCAAGTTCAAGAATTTGACAGGCAGCCTGTTAAAAATAAAAATATATACATGCAAAGAACTCATGCAAATGTGGACGGCTCTCTGCTGAGTCCTGCAATTACCTGGGAATGGAAATCAGAGCGTATGAAAAGGCCGAGGCGCTGGAGAGATAGAGGTGAGACTCAGTGAGATAAGTGACAGCGGATCAACCATGAGAGGCAGTTAAAGTGGTTAAACTGCTTAGAGGGATATTTTTTTTTCCTAAACAGGGGCAAGTTTATAGAGGAGAGAGACAAGTAACACAGGTTATAAAGTGACAGGTAATTAGAGAGTTGCTTCAATACCAACATCCTGGAGCATATATTTTATGTTCACATTTATGAAGTAGAATATTATGTGGGTCTGTATTAAATTCTTTGTGATTTCAGACCCAGGATTTACAATACAGGTGCACATAAGGTCCTCATTGAAAACTACGAAATTAAAATAGATTTTATTTAGTGTTTTCTGAACTTTTGGCTTATATAATTGTTCATTGAGCAGAACATGCATTTTTTTAAGTTACATGAATATGAACAGAACCAGGATAAAGGACAGAAGCCAGTGGCACAATTTAAAGATTGTAGAATAAATAATATTCAATTGTTTTAGTCATTTGTGTAGTGTTAAAAGTTCCAGTATACTCAAAGAATATTGAACCAATCAAATCAGTTTTTGATATACAATTCGCTAACAATCTGTTCCCTTTACCAAGGCCTTACACCAATACAAACATACTATTGGATAAGTGCAAGAGGAATCTGCAAAAATAAGCCGCTGGTGATCCAATCAGAAGAGGTGCCCAAAGTTATATGTCTAAGAATGGGTCCGATTCATCTGCTTTCATGAGCATCAGATTTCTTTATTTCACCAAAATAAAACTGGTTTTGTGGCTTTAAATTGCAACTTTCTCAGTTCAAGGGTGATAACATTGATGCCTGTGGGTTTCACAATGCATAGTAAAGTTCGGTATAAAAAGATCAGGGAAAGAGGTCGGTAACACAATTTTCCGCTAAAATATACTGTTGTGGAAATACTGTTATTGCAATGATCACCATTTTATTCTCTAGGGTCTCTGCTAAATATATATTAACAAGTTTAAATTAGTATTTTTTGCTAGAAAATTACTTAGAACTATCAAACATTTTTTTTTTATATATATATATATATATATATATATATATATATATATATATGTAATGCTTGATAGTTCTAAGTAATTTTCTAGCAAAAAATACTAATTTAAATTTGTTAAGTAAAAGTTCCAGAAAAGGCCTGGTCAGCAAGTGGTATAGGGTCAGTATCAAACATATTGAAAAACCAATATAAATTTAAAATACAAAGAAACCAATATAAATTATAGCTGAGCTGTAAAAAAAAATATGATTGATCGGAGGGAATGGTATATATAGGACATAAATATTTGAGTCAGTGTTACATTATTATAGTTAAAAAGTTGAGTGTACAAAAAAATACAGAAGCAAGGTATTTGGTGTCCCACAGAGGACCCAAAGCCCCTTATATTTGTCTTTAGTTAATCAACCCCTTGATGTCAATGTTAAAGAGCACCCCTTCACATACCTAAATCTATATCATGTGCCCCCACCCTTACATTTGAGCACTGCATGCATATTGTATATGCAGAATGGTCAGCAAACCAGAATATGAGCTAACACTTTCTTCGATATGCACAGGATTATTCCCCTCTTTTTTATGTAAATATATGTGCTTATTACTATGTCTCAATGAATTGTAAGGCATCACGCCAGCTTTGCTTTTATTATTTTGTCTCATAATAAACCTACATCTCCACCTCTTTACACCTGATAGACACCACATTTTCACATTTTTCATGGATATAAACTGCTGAAATGTCACGGACACACGTTCTCTATTGCAATATCATGGATCACAGGATTTATATCTGGAAGTAATTAGGTAATGTATTGTGTCCATAAATATGATTCATGCACTTTCAAGAGAGGTGATGTCTACTACAGTTGATTGTCTACTGGTTTAAATCAGAGTACCGCTAGTGGATAAAGTTACATCAGATGTGCTTTGCTAATTATTGCCTGACACGTTTTTTACTTTATATAAAAGATTACTTGTTCTGTATTCTCTGTGTAACCCGGCCCATAACGCTGGCAGCTGAGAAGAGGCTGTAGTACAGTTAGAGAATAGAGGATAGTGCACTGTCACTATAGGGCTGTGAGCAGCCTGATTAAGCCCCACCCACCACTCTGGAGACACAGAAGAAGAGGATATGGATAACTATGCCTCCTGAGAATGACAAAAAGACTGCTGGGACAATCTCCTTGGGGATGATGGGAGATGTAGTCAACACATTGTAATACAGTCCTGCAGAGGGGGACAGCAGGAAGGAAAGAACTACAATACCCAGGGTGCTTAGGGAGAAAAGGCAGCGCAAGAAGAGGGGGAAGGGGATCTGAGAGCCCATGAAAAAGTGGGCATTATTTAAGTGCCCACGGCATGGGACTGTGGCTGGCAAAAGAAATAATTTATTTAAAAAAAAAAAAAAAAATTTTTGGTGTTACTGTTCCTTTAAAAGATAGATAGGACAGGCATGTGGATTACAGGAGGAAAAAACGTGACCTACGGGCGGGAAAAACACGTGTATTGCGGACTGATACACGTGTTCTTGGGGCTATATAAGACCCCCGCATTCAAGTTCCAGTCACTGTTGACCCCACAGCGGCTTGACGAGCTCCATAGGCTATAATACTGAGCTATATTACAGGAGCTCGTCTGCCGTTTAGGTCATGAAGACGCTTGTGAGGAGGGTCCTTGAGAGGGCGGCGTCGGAAGGAGGTGAAGAATGGCTTATGAAGTGCCTGGCAGAATTTGAAGGGGAGCCGGTGGAGGAAGCGGGTATGAGGGACCCAGAAGAATGTTCGCCGGCCCCAGCCGCAAATGACATGCAGAGCCTATCGCCACCAGTGAATATCCCAGCGACTCACCTCAATACAGCAAGCAGGCAGCGACGAAGCCGCCCGCCGGAGCGTTCGGCTATAGCAGTTCCTGAAGTGAGAGCGGAGTCCCGCCCAGCTGAAGAGGTTGTTGCGGATGATGTCATGCCGCCTCAGCGCAGTGGAGGTCGCGTCCGCAGGAAGAAGAGGGCCTTTTCTCCGTCGCCTCTTCGTAGAAAAGAGGGGCGGGGTAACACTCACCTATCCCCGCCTCGCGGGGATAATCTCTCTTTCTCTCCACAGGTTGCTGCGTCATCTGTTGCCATGACGACGGGTGCGAGAGTGTCCAGGCTTGATCAGCTGGACGAGGTGATGACAGAAGCCCGTATCAGAACAGCTGCTGCAGATAGGCAGTTTCAACAACAGACACCTGATCTTCAATCTGCTACAGGAGCACCCCCTGCTGGTGAGTCAGCACAACAACTTTTCATAACCCAACTGCTTGATTCTTTGTCAAAATTTACAGCCTCTTTAGGCAATACTAATTTACCTGCACCTGTTATTTCACCAGCTAGTGTTTGGTCACATAATACTTCTTCAAATGTCACTTCACATGATATAATTAACACGAACGTGGTTAATAATACACAAGATTGTGTTAACAAGGCGCATATACTGTCTCCTGTGCCGGAAACATGTTTTAAGGAAGTATTACCTTGCGAGATGTCTCCGTTAGGTTTTCATTTAGCTTCAAATATAAAAGAAAAAATATGGAAAGGTGAATTTATTGATCTTTTGACATTATTACCTAGCAACAAAGAGTCATCTGTTAAATATGATAAACGGAATGATGAGGACGATAGACGCCGTATAGCCCCTAAATCTTTTCATAACTGGTTGCAAGCATTCTGTATTTTTTCAGCTATAATGGGCGAAAAGTTCCCTGAAAAATGCAGTGGTTTATTCCAACATCTAGAAAATATTCTTGAAGCTTATAAAAATTTTGGCGGTTTTGGTTGGTACAATTATGATGAATCATTCCGTCAAAAAATGGCAGTTTTCCCTTCCTTGAAGTGGGGGATGAAGGATGTTGGCTTATGGTTAAACCTAATCCTTCCTCAAAAACAAGCAGTCAATAAACAGCCTCTTGTCAATCAAAACACGTCTTCAGTTTATAAAAAGGGCATTTGCTATGCATATAACGAGTCACAGTGTAAATGGTCAACTTCGTGCCGTTATAAGCATGAATGTTCTTTTTGTTTCGGGACTCATCCTGTAGTGAAATGTTTTAAAAGGAGTTATTCCAATGTGCAATCCCGGGACAATTCCAAAAGCTTACACACCAGTGAAGCTGGAAAACATGTACCCGTGGCTACTTCTGTACCCAGACAAGGAGAAAGCGGGAATTTTAATTAACAGTTTTTCTTTCGGCTTTAGGCTTCCTGTTTTTTCCGGTAATGGGTGCCATATAGTTGATAATCTGAAATCAGTTGTTCTTCATAGGCAGGTGGTCAGGCAAAAGTTGATCAAAGAGATCACAGCTGGCCGTGTGGCCGGTCCTTTTGTATCTCCACCTTTCAAAAATTTTCGTATATCCCCATTAGGTTTAGTGCCTAAAAAAGAACCAAACTCTTATCGTCTTATTCATCATCTTTCTTTTCCTAAAGGTAACTCTTTAAATGATGAAATTGACGATTCTTTATCATCAGTAAAATATGCCAGTTTTGACGACGCTGTTTCATTAATAAAAAAATTTGGGATTGGAGCTTTGTTAGCTAAATCAGATATCAAGGCTGCTTTCAGATTATTACCTATTGCACCAGAGTCTTTTAATTCCTTAGGTTTTTGTTTCGAAGGTTATTTTTTCTATGACATGTGTTTACCAATGGGTTGCTCTTTATCATGTCAATATTTTGAGACGTTTGCTACTTTTTTGCAATGGGTTATTTTGCATGTTTCAGGTTTGGAAGGAATAATCCATTACTTGGATGATTTCCTTTTTGTAGGACCGCCTGATTCTCCAATTTGCGCTCTGCTATTGCAATTATTTTTAGCTATCTCTAACAATTTTGGAATTCCTATTGCTAATGAAAAAACGGTTCTTCCTTCCCCGGTTATCGAATTTTTAGGTATTACGATCGATACTATTTTATTTCAGTTTCAACTTCCTTTGTTAAAGATTAATCGTATTCAGGAGTTGATTTGTCTCTTTTTGCGCAGAAAAAAGGTTCTGCTAAAAGAACTTCAATCCTTTTTAGGATTGTTGGCTTTTGCGTCTCGAGTTATGCCGGTTGGTAGAATTTTTTCAAGAAGACTGTCTATGGCTATGTCGGGGTTTAAATCTCCTTTCTCACATATTCGGCTTACCAATGATCTTAAAGATGATCTATTGGTATGGTCTCAATTTCTTTTAGATTACAATGGTCGTACGTTTTTTCAGGAAGAACTAGTTTTTTCAGCTGATATGGAATTGTTTACTGATTCTGCAGGATCATTGGGTTTTGCAGCAATATGGCGCACTCATTGGTGCTGTGGTTCTTGGCCTTCTTTTTGGGTTTCAAAAAAAGCCACGAAGAATATTGTGTTATTGGAGCTTTTTCCGATCGTTGTGGCTTTTGAACTATGGGGTGAATTTTTTACAAACAAGCGAATTCTGATCCATTCTGATAACAAAGGAGTACTTTTTGCGATAAACTGCCTCTCCTCTAAATCCATATCTGTCATAAAACTTTTGCGTTACTTTGTATTTTTATGTTTAAAATGGAATATTTGGGTTAAGGCGAAACATGTTCCTGGTAAGCAGAATGAGATAGCAGATGCATTATCTCGTTTTCAGATGGCTCGTTTCAGGCAGCTTTTTCCCGAAGCGGACCTAGTTGGTTACACATGCCCAAATCATCTATGGGATTTGATTTAACCCCTGTCTGTTCAGCTATTCAACATTCTTTAGCTCCTAGAACATGGACCGAATATTTGGTTGCATGGAAAAAATGGCTATTGTTTAATGATGCAATGGGCTTCTCCGGTTGTTCACCTACGGAACAAACAGTTTTAGCATATTTTTGTTTTCTTATGCAAAAGAATTTTTCTTATAATCATATTAATAAAAGCTTGGCCGGAATTTCTTTTTTCTTAAAACTTCATAACTTGCCAGTTTGCACTAGTTTCTTTTCGGTTCGCCAAGCTCTTAAAGGTTATAAGAAAAAAACGTTCACACCAGATATGCGTAGGCCCATTTCATTGGATATATTGCGGGATATTTGTTTAGTGACTACTAAAGTATGCAACTCAGAATACGAAGCGATATTACTTCATTCAGCCTTTGTTTTAATTTTCTTTGCTGCGCTTCGAATTTCAGAAATGGTCCCGGCTAACAAAAAAGGTAATTCTGGGTTACTTTTTAATGAAGTATTAATTTCACCAGGAAAAGTACAAGTTTTTATAAGTCGATCTAAGACAGACGTTCATGGTAGAGGTAATTGGCTCTGTTTATATGCCTGTGGCGACTCTATTATTTGTCCCTATGTAATTCTTTCTACATATCTCGCTATTCGACCTTCGTGTTCGGGTAATTTTTTGGTTCACTTGGATCATTCCCCTCTTACTAAATTTCAATTTTCCGTTTTATTACAACGTTGTTTATCCCATTTAGGCCTCTCTCATCTTAAATTTTCGTCGCACTCTTTTCGCATTGGAGCCGCCACAGAAGCAGCTAGATTGGGTCTTGAGGATACAGTCATTATGAGATTAGGGAGGTGGGAGTCCAAGAGGTTTAATCTTTATGTTCGCCCTAATTTATGTCTTTAATTTCATAGGTCGCAAGTCTTACATTTGGATCATTGGACACTCGTTTATTTATTGGGCTCACAAAAGAGCGGGTCAACGTTGTTATACTTCTAATTTATCTTTACCCCATGCTTCTTTTAAAGTTCTTTGGAAGGGCATTCGTGGGCTGCAATGGAATAATCTTTTCTGTCATCTCTCCGCATTATCTCAGCGATGGCCCTCTCCGGATATATTGATAATTCATTTAGGGGGTAATGATGTAGGTAAACAACCAACTTTAGATTTACTTTTTATGATGAAACAAGATTTACATCGCATACATCTTTCTTTTCCGGGTACTCGGGTACTATTTTCCGAAATGGTGCCACGTCTTGTATGGTTGTCTTCCCCAGAGACAAAGCCTTTGGAGAAGATTAGAAGACGTGTGAACCATTCTATTGCAAAATTTATGCCTTTTTTGGATAGTTTTTCTTTCAGACATGTCGATTTGGAAGGGGGTTTTTCAGGCCTTTACCGACAAGACGGAGTTCACTTGTCGGATGTAGGCTTGGATATATTTAATTTAGATTTACAGAACATGATTGAGATGGCCGCGGTGGTGGGGTAGGCCGTTTTTGTTTTGCTAAACATAAACGGCTGGTGGGGACTTTGAAGAAGGTTTTTATTTATGGTACTCGCTCGAGTTCTATAACTGAGTGAGATATTGATATATGTTTTATTGAAATATTAATTAAATAAACAAATAAATAAATAAAATAAAGAAAAAGAAAATTTAAAATAATTTATTTATGTTTTAATTATAAAGTTTATTTATACCAATAAAGGTGCCGCGGCCATTTATCACCATTAAATAAGTCTGTGTGTGGATTATTTATTTATTTAAATTCTTTTGTACAGCCTACATTCCCATGAAAAAGTGGGCATTATTTAAGTGCCCACGGCATGGGACTGTGGCTGGCAAAAGAAATAATTTATTTAAAAAAAAAAAAAAAAAAAAAAAAAAAAAAAAAAAAATTTTTGGTGTTACTGTTCCTTTAAAAGATAGATAGGACAGGCATGTGGATTACAGGAGGAAAAAACGTGACCTACGGGCGGGAAAAACACGTGTATTGCGGACTGATACACGTGTTCTTGGGGCTATATAAGACCCCCGCATTCAAGTTCCAGTCACTGTTGACCCCACAGCGGCTTGACGAGCTCCCCATCCCTCCCACCCTTGTCGCAGCACCTTCTATGTGGTTTGTCACCCTTGGATCAAGGGGGGACTTTGAAGAAGGTTTTTATTTATGGTACTCGCTCGAGTTCTATAACTGAGTGAGATATTGATATATGTTTTATTGAAATATTAATTAAATAAACAAATAAATAAATAAAATAAAGAAAAAGAAAATTTAAAATAATTTATTTATGTTTTAATTATAAAGTTTATTTATACCAATAAAGGTGCCGCGGCCATTTATCACCATTAAATAAGTCTGTGTGTGGATTATTTATTTATTTAAATTCTTTTGTACAGCCTACATTCCCATGTGGAGAGAAAAGACACATGTAGTGAGACAGAGGTTGCAGGTGCTGGCTGTGGAGTGTGCTGCAGACTTGGACAAGAAGCAGAAAAGGATCTCTGGTACTGAGACATGTGTTGCCCTTCCTTCACTGCTGTCTGGGAGTGCTGGCCACCAAGACCTGTGTGCAGAAAGGCTGCTTTTGGCCCTAAGTAAAACCTCTGTGCTAATCATAGACTGTATTGCTGCATTCTGCCTGCCAGAGACTGCACCATTATAAGTACTGGGCAGTCCTACTGCTAAGGACTCCAAGGAGGGAGAAGGCTGCAGTATTATCCAAACCTGCTTGAAGGGAAAACCCTATGCTTGCAGAATGACCCTTTAATTGCTTCAGGAAGATGCATCAGGACTGATAGATGCAGTGCGAGGCCCTTTGGTCACTTGCCTAATACTAGCCCTGCTTCCGTTATTGCTGTTTAAAGTTGCTGCATTCTCCAAAAAACACTCCAGTGCTTGAACCAGGGGTATTCTTCAATAATGCTTCTATCCATAATGCTACTCAAGGGTGCAGCCCTCCACAGACCGGGCAGTCTTCTAAACAAGCTGCAAAAAACACTCAGGAGGGCACGAACACCTTCTGAATTACCATAAATAAATGTATTGCATCCAAAAAGACAAATGGATACTCACATGCTGCTATATAAATTCAAGACACTCCACATTGTAACACTGCTGTTGAACATGTACCTGTGCTACTAAATGTTACTAAACACACAAACTGTAAAATCAGCCTGTATATGCAGTAAAGCATGCTTGTTATACTGTGGAACTTAAAGGGGTTAATCCTCTGCATTGTGAAAAAGGGCTGTTTGATCCCGTGTGTACAGATCCTCCCCTTCTTGCATTGTCTCCAAAACATGTCCGGATAAGACAGAGTTACTGGATTCAGGATGCACATGCTCAGTTTGATGTGTATTGCTAGAAAGTTTTCTTTCTTGGGAGAGTGCATGTGATCAGCACAGGGCCAATGAGCACTGTCCAGACAGAGGGTCAGGGGTCCTGCATCCTGATAGGACAGCCAGTGCCAAGCACTGATAGAGGTCACAAGACTGCTATATACTGCTGATGGGAAAAGGTATTTAGCAGTTTATATTTACTAAAATGATGGCATTTCCCACGATCTGTGTACTGTGGGAGCCCAGGTATAGTGAATGCAGGGTCCTGGGTTTAGTAACACTTTAAGTACTTTATTGTTTGTCAAAAATCAATTTTCAATTAAAATCATTGGAAAAGAAATTCAAGCAATACTTATGCACTCCAGCTGGATGCAGTAAAACTGGTCCTAGGACCAAATTGTTGGAAAGCTGACTCGTTTTGGGGGTCACGCCCCTTTCCTCAAAGTCTTTTTGGATTCAATAAATGTATTTATTGTAATGCATGAGATGTTCGCACCCTCCTGTGTATTGTTTGCAGCTTGTTTAAAGTTGCTGCTTGTGGAGAGTCAGCTTGGCACCCTTTTTTCCATCGGACTCGACTTACTCTTGTGTGAGAGAGTTAGAGCTCCAATGGCTAATTGTACTTGGACCCACTGGCCAGTGGTTTAGATAATGTTTTCTTTCACTCTCAGTCAGGTCACCTAGATAGATTGTTGTTCTTTATAACAGTGTATATTGTCTTTCTTGTTACAATTGTGTGTTGCTTTAGATCCCATTTTAAATTGTATTATTATTGTTGGTTGCCCATTTAAAGCCACAGGTGTGTCAGGAAGTGTGGTGCCTCTCTCTAGAGTCAGGGGCACAGGGAACAAGAGATTCAAGGAAACAGCAGCCCTTTTCGAGGGTGGGGGTAGGAGGGATTTGGGCACTACATCTGCAAGGATTGCAGATTGAGATTTAGCCACACAGTCCCTCCTTTTTATCAGCTCCTATTCTGCGTGCATCAAGCTTCAAAGTAGGAGTCAAATGGATTCTCTATCAATGGAACTTGAATTTTATTGCAGCAGTACAGACTGTGTGAGTAGCATGAGAAAAATATAAAAATTTTGCAAGCAACAGTGGAATTTTATTATGTATGGTGTACAAATGATCATATCAAAGTCTCAGAATCCAATAAGTTGAAAACTTTTATGTGATTTTCTTATCCATGTCTATACAGCAAAAATGAATAAGGCTATGCTGCCAACATGCTGTATTGTCCTGTTGGCTATATAATGCATATTTGCATGTTGAGTGTTTGAGGGACTCACGTGGTGAACTTTTATCTCAACTCTTTGTATTAAGACCCCATGTCATAGTAGTTCTAGGGCTAATACTCTTTTTGTCAACTGATTATAACAGCCCTAGCTGTTATATTCCATTCCAAACCAGGGAGATTGTGTTGTCAAATATACCTCTATATGAGGCTAAGTTAATACATTCTGTTTGGTTCCCTAGATGTTCTTAGGAGTTCTGAGCTGTTAGCCTTTAGTGTCTCTTACTGGCACTAATACTGAATGTTGAATACTCAGCAGCTTAGGAAGTAAGTGTTTTGCGATGAAAGAGATCTGATGGATTGAGGATGCAAGGATTTACAGCACTGAACATTGGATAATCTTCTTTGTTATGCAAAGCCTTTCCATTGCTTTCTTTTACATGAAAGGAATGTTGAAAATCATAGAAACACAGTACAAATGCTTGTTCTATGATTTATCTTTTGTGATGTCACA
Organism: Lithobates clamitans; assembly: GCA_037952925.1. NCBI lineage: Eukaryota > Metazoa > Chordata > Amphibia > Anura > Ranidae > Lithobates > Lithobates clamitans. The sequence continues at coordinate 3,427,216 of JBBGZY010000223.1, forward strand.
AACCTATTTTTGAGTATTTGCACCTGCTTAAATGATTATACTCATGAGTGGGTGGCTCTCAATGGAAGAAAAGTTTGTCTTTTTGATGGTAGCCTCAGTCCAAACACGGTTGGATTGAATCAGTAGAGCCATTTAAAATCTGCTCTCCAGGCCAGTGTTAGTTTACCGGTAAGTTTTCTTTAGCAATTAACCAATGTCTAAAGGGGCAACAATGAAAATGTGGTGACATATGCCAATGCTGCTTAATGTAACTTCTGCTGTTGTAATTAAATATTCATGTAGTTGAGAGCTTTGGTTCATTAAAATGGACTTTACACTCAAAATGCAAAGTTGATCTATTAAATACTAGCCCACATCTGAATGCTAAAACATTACAATCCACTATTAAAAAAAATGTGAAAAGCTTAAAAATGTACTTACCTTATACCTGACCTCATCCCATAGTGTTTAGGTGAGGTTAATATCACAGTCCCTCCAGTGAGATCCTTGGAATGTTGGGAATTCCAAATCTCACCAAAAGACACTCCTGTAATGTACTGGAGCACCTTCTCATGAGAATTGGGATGGTTAGCTTCCAATGAACTGCCTGGAAGGATCACGAGGTCACACTTTACTGTGCAGAAAATAAGTATGTTTTTTTTTTCACTTTTCACAGCAGATTTTTTTTACAACAGGTTGCAGTGTTTTGAAATGGAAGTGGACCAGTATTTAGTAAGCATGCCACAACAACAATACTCTCTGCATACTCTCTCATGTGCCCTATCTTCTCAATTGCACTGCCTAACAGGAATGAAGAAACTGGTGAAAAACCAAAGATGCCCACACACAGACAGATTTGGGTACCTTTATAAAAAAATAAATAGATCAGTCAATAATCCTAATTTAGCATTATGAGGGAATCAGATACTTTAAGACAAGTTGTGACTGAGTACATAGGTGCTGATTCAGGCCTAGGTAGAATTGAAAAACACATGAATTAACATAATAATAGATTAGGGTTGCCATAGAGAAGATACGGAATAGACAGACGCACACCGTAATGGGATACCAAACATGAACTTCCTTATTGTAGTCTAGACAGAAAAAACACAGGAATCCATAGATATAATGGCTAACGCATTTCACACAGCTTGTGCCTAATCGTGGTTATGATTAGGCACAAAGCTGTGTGAAACGCATTAACTATTATATCCATGTATTCCTGTGTTTTTATCTGTCTACACTACAATAAAGAAGTTCACATTTGGTATCCCATTATGGTGTGTGGCTGTCTATTACGAGTTCTTCTACGTATCGCGGTGGCGAGCCAGGCCAGTACCTGTTGGGAGTTCCTGCTGCGGGATTAATTTCCCTGTCCCACCTGGAGTGGTGATTCCCCTTCCTCCATAGAGAGGATAGACTGGCACAACATCTTAAGAAAAAAAGGCGTGCAATAGCTCTAAAAGTGGAAACCTAACACACTACAGACAGTGCTGAATATCAACACTGCTCTTTGAACACACCTTCTATGAGACAAAATAAAATATCAATTTAGGTTACTTCACCAGGACACAGGATTCTTGGAGCTTAGAAACTTTGCAGAACACCTTCCCCATACCTCCTATTTATTTTCCTGTATTAAGATATTCCCTGCTGTAGCCAGGGTTGCCAACTTTCAGTAAATTTATGAACAGTTTGTAAAATATGCAATTTTTGGATCTGTCCATTACAGACATGCAGTTTTCATGTCCATAATAGACATTCACGGACAGATGCAAAAATTAAGGATTTTACAAACTGTTCATAAATTTACTGAAAGCTGGCAACCCTGGCTGTAACCCTGTGACTAGCAGGTCCAATCTATCTGCATATCTCTCTGGTGGACACAGAAGATACCACTAGCCAGTAATAGTGAGTGAACTGGTTAATGCATGTTTTGCCATCAATCTTGTTTCACCCATGATGATTGTTATACGTAAACCAATAAATTAACTAACAAAACTACAGCGCAAACCAAGTAAATCTCAAATAAATTTCAGAGTGGCTGCCAGCATTAGGAATGTGTCCCCACAAATGGATAAATATATAAAATAATGAATGTGGCGCTAATTCAGTAGGTACAAAAAAGTGCAAAAACATCAAATAACAAAATCAATAAACAAATCCATAAATAGTCCAAAATGTCGTTAAAGTGCACAAAAGTGCATGTATAAAAGTCAATAAAGTGCATGTGTAAAAGTCAATAAGGATCCACAATCTTCAATATCATCTAGAGCAGTGTTTCTCAACTCCAGTTCTTAAGGTGCCCCAACAAGTCATGTTTTTAGGCTTTCCATTATTTTGCTCAGGTGATTTGATCAGTTTTACTGCCTTAGTAATTACCACAGCCATTTCTTCTGAGGGAAATCCTGAAAACATGACCTGTAGGGGCGCCTTGAGGACTGGAATAAAGAAACACTGATCTATTCTAGACACATGGAAGTAAAAGGTGCAGTGATCAAGTGCAGGTAAGTTCACCCAAACCTAAATGTGTATTCACACTCTCTTCCACCATCCGTGATCCACCATAGGTGTGCCCCAGCCTCTCACCTCAGATAAAGACCCCAATGGGTCCAGTGATGCTTCTGGTAAATAATACAAGAATCCTCTCCAATCACGCAGTCTTACCCCTGGAGTATCAGGGATGGCAGGACTAAGCAGCGGTGCTGGTGGATAAGAAAACAGTGTTCTTCCTCTAATATTAAACACGTCCCCCCTAGACTCCAGAAGCGTCATTGGACCCATTGGGGTCTTTATCTGAGGTGAGAGGCTGGGGCGGACCTATGGTGGATCACGGATAGTGGAAGAGAGTGTGATTACACATTTAGGATTGGGTTAACTTTCCTGCACTTGATCACTGCACCTTTTCTTCCATATGTCTAGATGATATTGAAGGTTGTGGATCCTTATTCACTTTTACACATGCACTTTTGTACACTTTAACCTTCCTGGCGGTATGATTATTTCAGATTTTTGCGTCTCAAAGCGGTACAATTGTTTTGCATAGAAATATGGCGTTTTAGATTGTAGGCCTGTAATTCTTAGCAATAACACACTTAAATCTGTCCAAACAAGAGTCTAGTAGACATCCCGGGTATGATGAAGTTTGAAACAGAAAATCATAAATTATAATATAATAAATAAATATAAATAATTATAAATAATAATGATATAATAATAATAAAATAAATTTCCCCACGATTCACTATTGCTCAATTCTGCAAGTGTTCTAATTTACTATCGCTGTTTTCTAGCTGGTCTAAAGCCACTTTTGACATAAAGGGAAACTTTTTGGTTGCTATGGACAATCTCCAGTTTCCAGGCAGAAAGAACAGTATGTATAATATAAAACTGCATGCAGGGCATTGGACAAAGCACTGGGGACAAAAGGGATGTGAAATAATTTCATACAGTAATGTAATCTGTAAGATTAGTGTACTGTATGTGTTCTGAATTTTCACCCCCGTGCGTCGCGATGGTCGCAGGGATTGGAGCCCAGCACAGAGAGGCTTCGGGAGGAGGACAGAGCCGATGGACACCGTGGGGGGACATCGCAGGATCCTGGGGACAAGGTAAGTATACCGCACCAGGATCCTGCAATGCAATCCTGAGTGTGGCTAGGGGTTACCGCTAATGGTGCTGAAATTTAACCCCCAGCCACACTCGGGAAAACCGCCAGGGAGGCTACTGAAATTTTGGACTATTTATAGTTTTGGTGTTTATTGATTTTGTTATTTGATGTTTTTGCACTACGCACTTTTTTTGTACCTAATGAGTTAGCACCATATTCATTATTTTACGTATTAGCCAGCATGAGTTAGCACCAGCATGAGTCAGCAGCAGCCAGGGCGCTGGTTCAGACTTCATTTACACTCACCGGCCACTTTATTAGGTACACCTGTTAAATTGCTTGGTAACACAAATTGCTAATTAGCCAAACACATGGCAGCAACTCAATGCATTTAGGCATCTAGACGGGGAAGACGACTTGCTGAAGTTTAAACCGAGTATCAGAATGGGGAAGAAAGGGGATTTAAAGCGGAGCTCCTCCGAAAATTTTTTTTTTAAAAGTCAGCAGCTACAAATACTGCAGCTGCTGACTTTTAAAACATGGACACTTACCTGTCCAGGGCGCCCGCGATGTCGGCACCCGAGGCCGAAGCGCGTCTCCGTCCTCGGGTGCTGCCGCCTCCATCTTCGGTAAGGGAATCAGGAAGTGAAGCCGTGCGGCTTCACTTCCCGGTTCCCTACTGCGCATGCGCGAGTTGCGCAGCGCAATACGGATGGTCCCTGCTGCCTCTGGGACCCGTGTGTTTCCCAGCAGGCAGCGGGGAGGGAGCAGGAAGTGGCGTAAATAACCGCAGATTCTGTGGCTATCTATGCCGGAAGTGGGTACAGATACCTGTAATATACAGGTATCTGTACCCCCCTCCCCCCTGAAAGGTGCCAACTGTGTCACCGGAGGGGGTGAGGAATCTGATGAGTGGAAGTTCCACTTTTGGGTGGAACTCCACTTTAAGTGACTTTGAGCATGGCATGGTTGTTAGTTATATTTCAAAACTGCTGATCTACTGGGATTTTTCACGCACAACCATCTCTCGGGTTTACAGAGAATGGTCCAAAAAAGAGAAAATATCCAGCGATCTGCAGTTATGTGGACAAAAATGTGATAGAATTTGATAGAAATGATAGATAGAAAGGCAATAGTAAATCAATTAACCACTCATTACAACCAAAGTATGCAGAATACCATCTCTAAATGCACAAAACATCGAACCTTGAAGCAGATGGGCTACAGCAGCAGAAGACCATACCGGGTGCCTCTCCTGTCAGCTAAGAACAAGAAACTGAGGTTACAATTTGCACGGGCTCATCAAAATTGGACAATAGAAAATTGAAAAAATATTGCCTGGTCTGATAAGTCTTGATTTCAGCTGCAACAATTAGATGGTAGGGTCAGAATTTGAAATAATGGATCCATCCTGCCTTGTATCAATGGTTCAGGCAATCAATGGTTGTATCAATGGTTGTTGTGGTGTAATGGTGTGGTGGGATATTTTCTTGGCACACTTTGGGCCCCTTAGTACCAATTGAGAATCGTTTAAACACCACAGCCTACCTGAGTATTGTTGCTGACAATGTCCATCCCTTTATGACTAAAGTGTACTCATCTTTTGATGACTACTTCCAGCAGGATAATGCTCCATATCACAAAGCTCAAATCATCTCAAACTGTTTTTTCGAACATGACAATGAGGTCACTGTACTCCAATGGCCTCCATATTCACCAGATCTCAATCCAATGGAGCACCTTTGGGATAAGGTGGATCTGGAGATTTGCATCATGGATATGCAGCCGACAAATCTGCAGCAACTGTGTGATGCTATCATGTCAATATGGACCAAAATCTCGGAGGAATGTTTCCAACACCTTGTTGAATCTATGCCACGAAGAATTAAGGCAGTTCTGAAAGCAAAAGGAAGTCCAACCCGGTACTAGCAAGGTGTACCTAATAAAGTGGCCAATGAGTGTATATGTTGTCCAGAGAGAAGAGAGGGTCAGAAAATATAGTGTGACTCATGGTAATTAAAGTGGTTGTAAACCATACACCCAGTGAAGTGACTGGCCTCAGGTGATACACAGAGATGAAACAAATCCTCCTACATACAGTAAGTTGTACCTCAAACCCCCTCTCATCTACATCAGTTCAAAGTCCAGAATTTACACAGCTTGTCTGAGCTTTCAGAAAGCATTGGTCAGGGAGCTGAAGTTACTCTCTACAGAGCTCAGTAAGAGCTGATTGGAGGGAAGGGACACACACCCTTCACACAGCACATAGAAACAGAGCTGAGGCTGTCAATCATAGGCTGTGTGCTGGAGCTCCCTTCAATATCACCTTTTTAGCTCTTCCTGTTATGAATATAGAAGCAGACAATCTATTGTAAATTTTGGGCAAATATTTCTTCACTATTGTCTTAACTTTGTTAGAATTATCTTGCTTGCCAAAGAAGCTGGCAATCCATTGCAAGTTTGAGGTATACAGCAATATCTTATGTCTTTGAAAACCGTTCCAGGTTCTGTTTGCGGTATATCTACTTCTACCTTGAGGTAGATATCACTATTTTTGAAAGCACTCACGCTCTATCAGACTACCCTGTTTAAAGGTAGTATAAAGGTGCTAGGGTAGCAGTTAGCGAGTCTTTGTGTAGTAATATTCCTGTTGTAGGCATAGACAATGGGGAAACCTGTTGTGTACCTGTATAAAATTAGCCTGCAGTGTTAGCAGTGTGTTAAAACTACTTTAACACTGCATTTTTGCTAAATATGTCAGATGTGAACTCTTTACAAAATGTAGATTCAGCAAAAAGTCTATGACACAGTAAAGTGGTAGTAGGGGTTGTTCTAAGAAGTAACCAGAAGCTTTTCATACAATGATTTTTGAATGAATTTGAGGGGATCACAGAAAATGAGCGTAGCCCCCCTGACGGTTTTCCCGAGTGTGGCTCGGGGTTAAAATTCAGTCCCATTAGCGGTAACCCAGAGCCACACTCGGGATCGCATTGCAGGATCCTGGGGCGGCGTTACTTACCTTGTCCCCGGGATCCTGCGATGTCCCCCGCAGTGTCCGTGGGCTCCGTCCTCTGCCCGAAGCCTCTCCGTGCCAGGCTCCGTTCCCTGCGAGCGTCGCGACGCACGGGGGCGGAGCCTGGCGGCAAATGCAAAAAACTGTAAAAAGCATAACACATACAGTACTGTAATCTTACAGATTACAGTACTGTATGAAATTATTTCACATCCCTTTTGTCCCCAGTGCTTTGGCCTATGCCCTGCATGCAGTTTTTTGTGATATATACTGTTCTTTCTGGCTGGAAACTGGAGATTGTCCATAGCAACCAAAAAGTGTCCCTTTACTTCAAAAATGGTTTTAGACCAGCTAGAAAACAGCGATAGTAAATTAGAACACTTGCAGAATTGAGCGATAGTGAATCATGGGGAAATTTATTTTATTATTATTTTATTTTTATTTTTTTAATTATTTATTTTTATTTATTATATTATAATTTATGTTTTTGTGTTTCAAACTTTATCATACCCGGGATATCTACTAGACTCTTGTTTGGACAGATTTAAGTGTGTTATTGCTAAGAATTACAGACCTACAATATAAAACGCCAAATTTCCATGCAAAATAATTGTACCGCTTTCAGCACCTAAAATCCGAAATAATCATACCGCCAGGGAGGTTAAAAGCCATTACCTCTTCCTTTACCTGCAAACTCTACTCATAAAATTTACCATAAAAATAGCATTGCCTGCTAGAAAACTTTACTGAAAATATAAATAGTAGTAGGGGAGAGCTGCATCTGAGATTATGACAACCTATTCATAGTAGATAGTACTGCATAATAATTACCAATTGCCATTATACTCTACATTGCAATTAGTATTATAAATCCTTTATTTATTTAATATAATATAATACAGGCTATGTCTGACTTTTGCCGAATATTATAGCTTGCATTACATACAGTGTATTCAATACAAAAAGAAAAAAAGGAGCTGATTATACTTCTACTGGTAAGATGCAGGTATTCCATGGATTCCAATGCATTTGTGTGAACTAATGTTTGTCTTAATATTAGAAGATTTGTTGTGGCATTTTTTTTTTTTTAAAGCTACCTAACTGGGCAGGGTTGAGTGGTCCCTTAACTTCCACATACAGTAGATGCCCTTATAGTTCAGAATATCAATACCAATTAGAATAGTAAACATAATAATATTATAGTGCTCTCCCCTGAAGGGGCCACTGTGAATTGACCCAGCCCTCCCTTTCTAAAACAGAGGCTGCCTGCCACAGACACAATTCCAATCATACCAACAACGCAGGCTCAGTCTAGCAGATGTCTTTTTGTGGATTTTATTTGCAGAAATCTGAACAGGTGGGGATTTAAAGTGATTGTAAAGTCTTTTTTTTTTCCTATAAAAATAACAAACATGTTATACTTGCCCTGTGCAGTTGGTTTTGCACAGAGCAGCCTGGATCCTTCTCTTCTCAGGTCCTTCTTCTGTGTTCCTAGCCCCTTCCTTCTGTCAAGTGCCCCCACAGCAAGCAGCTTGCTATGGGGGCACCCAAGCTGAGCCTCAGTTCCGTGTGTCCATTCAGACAGGGGGCTGCGGTGAGGCCCCGCCCCCTCTCTTTTCTGATTTGGCTATCTGACTTTGACAGCTGTGCCTCGGCCAATCAGGAGGGAGAGTCTTGGATGGCCGAGACACTCGTGGACATTGCTGGACAGAGATGAGGCTCAGGTAAGTATTAGGAGGTCTGTGGGGGGCTGCTGCACACAGAAGGCTTTTTAACTTAATGCATAGAATGTATTAAGATAAAAAACCTTCAGACTTTACAACCACTTTAAGGAAGCTAGAAAACAATAGGAGAAATCAACGGGAGGACAAACTCCTTACAAATTCCTGTTAAAATAGCCTTGACTGGAGGTAAAAGGGAATGGTCAGTAATTCCAGGTTACTGTACTAGCAGACCCAGTTCATCTTGTAACTTCTGGCACTCAATTGCCCCTAGCACATGCACATCTGATAGTCCAAACCAGGTCCTACTCACAATGTTCTAGAACAGCTGTCTGCCACCCAGCTTCCACTTAAAGGGGTTGTAAACCTTTGTGTTTTTTCACCTTAATGCATCCTTTGCATTAAGGTGAAAAAACACCTGTCAGTGACCGGCCCCCCAGCCCCCCAGCCCCCCCTGTTTTACTTACCTGAACCTTCAAACTTGACCTGGCAGGGGCACGCTGTCTCTCTGCCCAGGGTTCTCGGCTCTTGATTGGATAGATTGAAAGCAGCACAGCCATTGGCTCTCACTGCTATCAATCAAATCCAATGATGTGAGCGCTGAGGACGGGGCAGAGTCCTGCATTCGGCCTCTATGGATGCTGAACGCTGGACTCGGGAGCGCGCCCACAAGGTAACTCCCTCGGGGAAGCACTTCTCCGAGGGGGTTATCAGATGTGGGGAGGAGCTGCAAGAGCCGCTGGGGGACCCCAGAAGACCAGGTTCGGGGCCACTCTGTGCAAAACAGGCTGCACAGTGAAGGTAAGTATGATATGTTTGTTATTTAAAAAAAAAATACCTTTACAATCACTTTAACACTCTTCAGTGAGGGAGACAAAGGGGGTTATTTACTAATGGTAAATCCACTTTGCACTTGGAAATGCAGTTGCTGTAGATGTGAGGGGAACATGCAAGGAAAATAAAAAACAGCATTTTGCTTGCACATGATTGGATGATAAAATCAGCAGAGCTTCCCCTCATTTCAGAGCATCCCCTCAGATCCACAGTGACTGCACTTACAGGTGCACTCTCAAGTGCACTTGTAGTGAAAAGTGGATTTGCCTTTAGTAAATAAACCCCAAAGATCCTTCTCCAGCCCAGACATCAAGATGATGCTCTCCAGCAAAAATCCTTTTATCATATCTTCTCCAGGCCCTCAGCCCAGCACCTACTGAAGGCCACACAGAAACTTTAGTACACAGCCTGCATCCCAGGCAGCAGTCCCAAACTTCTATCACCTCTCCAGCCAGCCTCTGGGCATCTGCTTTTCAGGGATTGGTTGGGGTCTATAAATATTTATAAGTCAGTGGTTGATCCTCCCATTCAATGTCCTGGAGACAGAGACAGACAGGAACAACCACTGGCCTAAGGAAAACCTGACAGACCAAGAAAACAGATCCGAACAGTGAAACCAAAACTAAATTTAGCCTGTCTAGGGCAAGGCGCTACATCAATAATAATATTTTATGAAATAAAAAATATACTATATTAGGAGAATTAAAGATAAACTCAATTTAAAAAGGCTTTGTACACTTTAAAATGTTTTTGTTGTTTGGACTAGGCATTAGAGTAGTTGTACTGTACTTAAATTTGATGTAAAGTTACAGGGTTGGGGCAGTGTAAGTGTTTTCCCATAGTGCCTTGGGGTGCCACTGAAAATGCAATTTACTGATGCATGTGTGAATTTGATATCTGTTACTGATCTGCAGCAGAGAAAAGTCAGGTTTATGTGGTGTGGTAATGCTGTGTAAATTTGATGGACAGGATAAATAGAAATGTAAGTCCTCCCTTAAAGCAGCTCCCTTTATATGCATTGTAGTTAGCTGCTTGTCTTGAGTTCCGGTTTAAAAGAAAATCAGGAGAGATGAGACCTAATCTCCTTAGATTATAATGGGAATATATTTTGTGTGTTATACACTTACAGGGTATTAAATAAAAATGGAGGTGAGGAAATGTAAAGGCTTTTTGAAACAGTCTGTGACTACCATTTTTTATTGCAAGTACAAACATAGGAGCAAGAAGCTGCTATTGTCAACATCTCTGCTTTTCCTTCCATAAACTGTTCTAATTCGATTCAGCAAGGACTCTGGAAAGCAATGCTATCCATACCAGAGACGTCTGTTGGTGACACCTGGGATTTCTACATAAAGGGGTTGATTTACTAAAGGCAAATTGACTTTGCAAGTGCAGTTGCTCCAGAGTTTAATAAATAAGGCAAAACTTATCTTTGCAAAGAATACCCAATCACGTGCAAGATAAATAAAAAAAAAAACAGCATTTTTAATTGCACGTGATTGGATGATGAAAGTCAGCAGAGTGTCTGCTCATTTACTAAGCTCTGGAACAACTGCACTTGCAGTGTGCAACTGCAACTTGCAAAGTGCACAGTCTATTTTCCTTTAGTAAATCAACCCCAAAGACTAAAACGAAGCTCTGACATAATTTAGAACATATTGGGGTTGATTTACTAACAGCAAATAGATTGTGCACTCGTCAAGTGCAGTTGCTCCAGAGGTTAGTAAATGAGCAGAAGCTCTGCGGACTTCAATCATTCATTCATGTGCAAGCAAAAATGCTGTTTATTTTATGTTCCTTGCATGTGATTGTGTATTCTTTGCAAAGTGAAGCTTTACCTCATTTACTAAGCCTTGGAGCACCTGCACCTTCCAAAGTGCACATTCTACTTGCCTTTAGTAAGTCAACCTCTCTGTTTAAAAAATAGCAAAGATTCTAGAAATTTGACATATTTGTTACATTTTGCCAGGTAAAGTTTGCTAGATGTGGACTGAATTTGAGTACAAGTTTGCTCTAAAACCTTTTTTCCTTGGCTTACCATTCTTGCTGTGTCCCTTCTGTCACACAGAGCTCCATTCACAGAACTAGATCTCATGCGGTATGTGGGTGACCAGCAGGGCAGGACTTTTGGGCCCCACCTTCTATACATTACTTTAAATAGAACAAAATGTTGACTGGTACCGTAGACAGTGTTACATGTTAAAAAAACGTAATAATCTATTTATATGACCACTGATTGAAGCTTGAAAACCTTTTTTTCCAATAAATAAATAATGATTAAAAAAGTTCAAAGTGATCATGTTTTTATTGCAATGCACAAATGTCTTGGTCAGGATGAGAATAAAACACTTATTTACCTGCAAAACATATTGAAAAACAAACAAATACCTTGTAAGGTTGCAAACATAACAAATCAATTGCAAGAATATAGCAAAATAACGAATTGAACAAAGTGCAAGATAAATTGTGTGCGTGTGTGTAGTACATGAGTGGGAAAAAAGGGACGTCAATTTTACTTGGGTTACAACGTCGTACGACCGCGCAATTGTCAGTCAGTTAAAGCAACGCAGCGCAGTATCGCAAAAAATGGCCTGGTCATAAGGGGGGGGGGGGTAAAAGGTTCGGGAGCTGAAGGAGTTAAGATTGAAAAAGTCAAGACTAAAGGGGCATTTTTTTTTCATACATAATGGCACACATGTATTTTGCTTTTTGACTTGACACATGAATTCATTCTTTTTACTCACTTTTAGTCAATCAATTCAGTGCTCTGGTGGGGGGAGGGGCTCCCATGCAGGAGCAATGGAGTCCAGTTGGTTGAGTCCAGTAATTTCACTGTCAGTGTCCGCAGCCTTCTACTTCTTGTATCCACGCCGCTCTGCAGACTGCAAGGTGGACAAGATGGAGGGAGGAGGTGGGTGGAGCCAACACTCACCAGGGGTAGAGTCCTGCGGTCAGTGTGAGTGACTGTATGGACAAGATGGAGGAGGTGCTGCCGATGGGAGGGCCAATACACTCATGGGCGGCACGGAGGAGGAAGATTGCTGGCCTTTGCCACACAGTGCCAGACTGCAGCAACAACTGCCTATCAGCCCGGGAAAGATAGATACACTTAGGCAGGCTCCTCCACTCCAGGCAGCTCCTGTCATGGTCACGTCGGCTCTGAGTCTGAGACTCCGAGTCCGACGTGACTGACTCAATGACGTCACTCGTTGCTAGACGCCAGGCGGCCCAGGCGCTAGCAACGAGTGCAGGGATGCCAAGCCAACGGCTCAGCTCCACCCACCTCCAGGCTCCTTCTAGTCCATCCTGCGTAATTACACATTAGAGTCTCTCTCTCTGCGCTGCTGATTGGCTGATGAGACAGACAGAGAGACTCGGGCAGAGCAGCACTGCAGCCAAGTGAGGACCAGTGTGAGTCACCGCTGTTTCATCCGATCTAACTGAAGATATATGAAGATATTTAAAACATAAACGGGCGGGGCCCATGGGGCCCCCTATTGGGCGGGGCCCATGGGCTTGAGCCGAGTCAAGCCCAATGGTAAGTCCGGCCCTGGTGTCCAGATACATATTCCTTAACCTCCCTGGCAGTATGATTATTTCAGATTTTTGATGCTCAAAGCGGTACAATTCTTTTGCATGGAAATTTGGCCTTTTATATTGTAGGCCTGTAATTCTTAGGAATAACTCACTTAAATCTGTCCAAACCAGAGTCTAGTAGACATCCTGGGTATGATAAAGTTTGAAACATGAAATCATAAATTATAATATAATAAATAAGTATAAATAATTATAACAAATAATAATTTATTTAAAAAAATATTCAATAATGTAATCAAATCAAAAACACTGAAATTTGCTCAGTTGCAGAATTGTCGCTGTCATTACTTTCAGTGTTTGATGACGAATTTCCCCACAAATCACTATCGCTCAATTCTGCAAGTGATTCTAAGTTATTATCGCTGTTTTCTAGCTGGTCTAAAACCGCTTTTCATGTAAAGGGAAGGTTTTGGTTGCTATGGACAATCTCCAGTTTCCAGGCAGAAAAAACAGTATTTATAATATAAAACTGCATGCAGGGCATTGGACAAACCACTAGGGACAAAGAGGAGGTGAAATTATTTGATACAGTAATGTAATCTGTAAGATTACAGGGTACTGTATGTATTGTGTGTGTTATACATTTGAATTTGGCGCCGTTCTCTGACCCCGTGCATCGCAAGGCTCGTAGGAAACGGAGCCCGGCTCTGTGATATATCGAGCGGAGACACAGCCACCGCACACAGCAGAGAGACCTCGCAGGATCCTGGGGTCAAGGTAAGAAAGTGTACCTTGATCCTGCAATGCAATCCCGAGTGTGGCTCGGGGTTACCACTTTTGGTACTGAAAATCCACCCCGAGCCACTCTCAGGAATACTGTCAGGGAGGTTAAATACCGCATGCAATCCTGAAACTGTAACGTTCTGTGGTATTTACCACAAAACGCTGAAAATGCTTGGTAAATACCGCGTGAACAGGCATTAAACTCAATTCATAGAAGGAAATAAATAATTAAATGCATGCTCAGATGCGGTAAGATACCACTTTGTGAATGGAGCCCACAATGCTGATTTCAACTTGCCTTGCTAACACTGTGAGAATAAGTCACACAATAGAGTGTTATACAGATGAGGCTCTCTTCATTATTTCTGTATTTGGACAGACACACCCAAAAACACGTGAAGTCTACCAATGTATATATTGTTGGCTGCATTGTTGACACACACTGAGCAAAATTATAAACTCAACACTTTTGTGTTTGCCCCTATTTATCATGAGCTGAACGCAAAGATTTATGACTTTTTCTATGTACACAAAAGGCCTATGTCTCTCAAATATTGTTTACAAATCTGTCTAAATCTGTGTTAGTGAGCACTTATCCCTTGCCGAGGTAATCCATCCACCTCACAGATGTGTCATATCAAGATGCTGATTAGACAGCATGATTATTGCACAGGTGTGCCATAGTCTGGCAACAATAAAAGGCCACTCTCAAATGTGCATTTTTACTGAATTGGGGGGGGCGAAAGCCAGTCAGTATCTGGTGTGACCACCATTTGCTTCATCGCATACAGTTGATCAGGTTGTTGATTGTGGCCTGTGGAAAGTTGGTCCATTCCTCTTCAATGGCTGTGCAAAGTTGCTGGATATTGGCAGGACTTGGAACACGCTGTCATATAAACCGATCCAGAGCATCCCAAACATGCTCAATGGGTGACATGTCCGGTGAGTATGCCATACAAGAACTGGGATGTTTTCAGCTTCCAGGAATTGTGTACAGATCCTTGCAACATGGGGCCATGCATTATCATGCTGTAACATGAGGTGATTGTCGTGGATGAATGGCACAATGGGCCTTGGAATCTCATCACGGTACCTCTGTGCATTCAAAATGCCATCAATAAAATGCACCTGTGTTTGTTGTCCATAGCATACACCTGCCCATACCATAACCCCACCGCCACCATGGACCACTCGATCTACAACGTTGACATCAGCAAATGGCTCACCCACACAACGCCATACACGCTGTCTGCCATCTGCCCTGTACAGTGAAAACCGGGATTCATCCGTGAAGAGAACACCTCTCCAAAGTGCCAGACGCCATCGAATGTGAGCATTTGCCCACTCAAGATGGTTACGACAAACTGCAGTCAGGTTGAGACCCCGATGAGGACGACAAGCATGCAGATGAGCTTGCCTGAGACGGTTTCTGACACTTTGTGCAGAAATTCTAAAGCACTAAAAATAGCGCCTGCATACCGCCTGTAAAGAGCCTCTCCTCTCACTCCAGTGTGAAAGCCAGAGGGCTTTCACACTGGAGCTGTGCGCTGGCAGGAAGCCAAAAAAAGTCCTGCAAGCCGCATCTTTGATCCTAAAGCGCCCCTGCCCATTGAAATCATTGGGCAGCGCCGCCGAAGTGCCGGCAAATCGCCACTGCAGCGATGCTTTGCGGGCGCATTTAACCCTTTTTCGGCCATTAGCAGGGGTTAAAAGTGCCCCGCTAGCGGCCAAAAAGGGCCGCAAAAACTACGGTAAAGCGCCGCTAAAAATGGCGGTGCTTTACCGCCAACGCCCCCAACGCCCCAGTGTGAAAGTAGCCTAAGGCAAACCTGTGCAATAATCATGCTGTCTAATCAGCATCTGGATATGCCACACCTGTGAGGTGGATGGATTATCTCGGCAAAGCAGAAGTGCTTACTAATACAGATTTAGACAGATTTGTGAACACTATTTGAGAGAAATAGGCCTTTTGTGTACATAGAAAAAGTTGTAGATCTTTGCGTCCAGCTCTTGATAAATGGGGGCAAACACAAAAGTGCTGCGTTTATAATTTTGCTCAGTGTAGTATGGTGATATTATTACTCTGCATTCAATAACATGAAACAACCAAATTTTAGAAAACTGGACTGTGGAATCTTTCATTTACATGCTATAGAGGTATACAGAGCTAAGGTAATGTTTGTTCTCTTGTATTATCACACTGCATATGCAATATATATATATATATATATATATATATATATATACACTACAATTGCATATGCAGCGTGATAATACCTACATAATTGGCCTAAAATAAGAAATGGAATGCCGTGTGTTACTTTACACAAAGTAACAAGAGCTCCTAGTAGGCAAAAATTACAAGCACCTCCTGCAGCAATTCTCTTTCTCTTCTGCTGTAGCCAAATGCCATTCCTAATGAGCAAAGCTCTGAGCGTCCTCCCACACGCATTCCTATTGACCAATTACAATGATGGGCTGCCACTTTGGCCATTAGGAATGTGTGTGTCACTATCAGAATCAGAAAATTACAGAATGTTACCCATTCTAAGTGCTGGCATTTATCAAAGGTGAATGAGAGCTGATGCAGTTCTGTGCAGGAACCTCTGGATACCTGCACTTTATATCAGCATTTTCCTTTTAACCAGTTCCCGACCGCCACATGTACTTGGGTGTACCTGTATGTCCCTTTGAATTTGCCGCCGTGCCATCACGTGTGCGCCGCAATTTTTTTTACCAGAAATATGTAGAAGAATACGTATCGGCCTAAACTGAGGAAAAAAAAATTGTATATATTTTTTGGGGATATTTATTATAGCAAAAAGTAAAAAATAATGTGTTTTTTTCAAAATTGTCGCTATTTTTTTGTTTATAGCGCAAAAAAAAAAAACCGCAGAGGTGATCAAATACCACCAAAAGAAAGCTCTATTTGTGGGGAAAAAAGGACGTCAATTTTGTTTAGGAGCCACGTCACACAACCGCGCAATTGTCAGTTAAAACGACGCAGTGCTGAATCGCAAAAAGTGCTCCGGTCTTTGGCCAGACAAATGGTCCGGGCTGAAGTGGTTAAATGACATGACTGAGGGACCAGCAGAATGCAGCGACTCCAATTATCTATAAAAAATTAAGCACTTGGGCCATCGCCCCTTCCAAAATGACCAGACGACACATTTTATTTGGAGTCGAATGGCCATAGCAGCCTTTTATTACAAACCATTAACCCCTTCCCGACCGGCGCACGCTGATGTACATCAGCAGAATGGCACAGCTGGGCAAATGGACTTACAGGTATGTCCATTTGAAATTCCTGCCGTGCCATTGTGTGTGCGCCGGCCGGGAGCTCCGTGAGTCGGGTCACGGGTCCTGCAGACTTGATCACCGCGGGGATACCCGCGATCGCCTCACGGAGAGGATGAACGGGGAGATGCTGATGTAAACAGCATCTCCCCGTTCTGCCTAGTGACAAGTGTCACTGATCACAGCTCCCTGTCATCGGGAGCAGTGATCAGTATAGTGACACTGCTAGCCCATCCCCCTACAGTTAGTAATCACTCCCTACTAGTACTGACTTAACCCCTACCCGCCCCCTAGTGGTTAACCCTTTCACTGCCAGTGTCATTTACACAGGAATCAGTGCATTTTTATAGCACTGATTGCTGTATAAATGACAATGGTCCCAAAAATGTGTCAAAAATGTCAGACATGTCCGCCATAATGTCGCAGTCACAATAAAAATCGCTGATCACCGCCATTACTAGTAAAAAAAAAAAATTAATAATAAAAATGCCATAAAACTTTCCCCTATTTTGTAAACGCTATAACTTTTGCGCAAACCAATCAATAAACGCTTATTGCGATTTTTTTTTTACCAAAAATATGTAGAAGAATACGATCGGCCTAAACTGAGGAAAAAAAATTTTTTTTTAGATATTTTTGGGGGATATTTATTATAGCAAAATGTAAAAAATAATGCGTTTTTTTTCAAAATTGTCGCTCTTATTTTGCTTATAGAGCAAAAAATAAAAATTGCAGAGGTGATCAAATAGCACCAAAAGAAGGCTCTATTTGTGGGGAAAAAAGGATGTCAATTTTGCTTGGGTGCAACGTCGCACGACAGCGCAATTACCAGTTAAAATGACACAGTGCCGAATCGCAAAAAGTGCTCTGGTCAGGAAGGGGGTAAAATCTTCTGGGGCTGAAGCGGTTAATCTATTATTATCCAAGTTATTACCAGCAATACTTCTAATGAAATGAAGGACACTCATCAACCTGAGAGAACAGGGTTGTAACCCATGGGAAGTTCCTGCCCACAAAAGTAACTAAATCTCCCCTTCCTCTAATGCCCTGTACACATGGTCGGATTTTCCATTTTGTTTGGGAGATACGTCGCACAACCGCGCAATTGTCAGTTAAAGCGATTCAGTGCCGAATCGCAAAAAACGCTCTGGTCAGGAAAGGGGTAAAATCTTCCGGGGGGCTGAAGCGGTTAAATACAGCATCCACAAGAAAACTATTTTAATGCATATAATACAGTCAATGCATAACAAATAAACCAACCTCAGCTTATGCACGGTCTAAGGTCTTTGAAGGCCTATATACTATTAGATTGTAAGCTCTTCTGAGCAGGGCCCTCTTAATCCTATTGTATTGTATTATAACTGTATTGTCTCCCTTTTATATTGTAAAGTGCTGCGTAAACTGTTGGAGCTATATAAATCCTGAATAATAATAATATATGCTCACAAATAACAGGTTGTATTTGCCACCCAATCAAAGGCCCCCAGCCGCAATTACACCGACTCAGGGACAATTAACCACTTATGTACTACCAGATACAACCTAATTAATACCCAGATCTTACCACGTATTGTTAGGAAGGGACACCCATACCTCAGATGGTCCCAACCCACAATTTTCCACAATTATTTAACCAGCACCGTCTTCAAAGACCCGATAGACCCCCTGCCACAGCACACGAGCATGACACCTTCCCCACGTGGTGCCCCCCAAACCCGGAGGGGCCCACTGAATACCCTCCTGCAATCCCAGATGTCATAAATCAATACCAATGGTATTCAGATGCACACCATCTCTTCTCAGATATCACCAGGTTTCATCCTCCAGCTCTTGATGATATATTGCCAGGTTTCCATTTTAGACAAAAAACCTTGCTACCTCCTTGCTCACCTTTATCCTGGCTTTGTTGATCTTTTTAACAGAGCAAGCCATATGCCACTGTACAGACCTGGCAACTATATCTGACCACACACATATGGTATCTGAAAAAATTGACCTTAGTCGTAAAAAAAAATCAAACTTAATATCCTTTATTAGCTCACGCATGGAGCGCAAGCCAAGGTAATTGTCCCCGACATGCAAGAGGACCACATCAGGGGGCCTGTCCAATCTAGAATAAAGATGCAAGTCGCGCAAGATCCTAGACCACATCATTCCTGGAATGCCCAGCCAGCGAACTCTGACTTCACTCCTGGACAAGCCTAACTGCCTACCCTCTGTCCTAACCTGGCACCCCCCAAAAAAAAATACAAGTGACCTAGGATGCACATCAAGCACGCTTCAGAATCAGCAAAAGAAAATAAAACAGGGAGGGGGAAATACAACATCCCCAAGAATCCTAACCATATCAACAAACAACAACAAGAGGATAGGAAACACATTAAATAAGAAAACAGGTTACCCTATAAGATGGCACAACTTAGCCCAACCCAACATATAGCAAGCCTTAGAAGTTCAAATAAATGAGAGCGCATATATAACCAAAATCTGACTGATTCCCACCACCCAATGCACTGAACGATCTGGTCATTAAGTCCCCATCGGACCGCTTCAATTGCCACCCCAATCTGAAAGTAATGATAAGAATAGTTGTCTGCACTCAAACCAGCGGACAACAGGTATTTCCTGAACACTGCCCTAAACGTGTGAGACCCTCCACATCCTGAACAGTCATGATGGAAACAGCACGTGGTGCCGAACTTGCAAGATGCGGCATTAAATTGCCAACATAACCCCCTGCGATTTGCGGTCAGTTGTGAAGAGGCTGCCGCACCTTTGGCCCCACCCTGAAAGGGAGGAACCGAACTCTGTGGAGACTACACCAATTTCATCCAGAGACTGAAGTTTTTGTGGTCCCATCACATGGAAGGCTGGACTGCCTTGCACTGACGAAATTGCTGACGAATATGAAACCCCACCATAGACTTGCTGAGCTTTGCCGATTCAGATAACAAAAAAAAGGTGGGAGCAATTCTCAGGCTCCTTTTCCCCAATGACACTAGTTAAAATGGCATAGGCCTGCAACTGGTTTGAGAACGTACGAAGAATCAAAGATACCGCCATTTTTCTTCTCCCTCCTTCTTACTTTCATCTGTTTTAACTTTAAAGTTAAATTTCTCCAAATTCTACATACTTACCCTTCCATATGTGTCGGGAGCACACAGGGTGCACGCTCTTGGCACAGCTGTTTTTGCAATAGTGTATGCACATATGCGACCGCTCGGCACCAAGAGGCCGTATATTTGCGGGCTGTCAGCACAAGAGGTTAAAAGGAAAACAACTCTTCATGAATTGAGCCCAGAGCCCTTATTGAATGACATTGTTGACATATGAGGTTGCTTACTTATGAAACTCCACAGAGGAGAAGATCCACGGTTCGGAAATCCCTCCATAATTGTTTTCCTTACAGTTTATGTTGTCTGTCCCCAATAGAATTTTGTGCTGGCCCAAGTAACTTCAGAAGCAAATTTATTCAACAGTTACTAGAGCGTAAACTGAACTGAAAACTTCACAGCAGCAGATCTTCACAGCAGGGTTCTGAAACTTCAAGTTCCAGGTTACAATAAAGCTGTAATCCTCCAAACTCCTTCATAACGCTACAGCAGGGATATGTTTCATTCTAAAAATATATTAATATATATAAATATAAATACATAATATATATAATAATATATAATACATATCTAAAAATAGAAGAGCAATGCAAAGAGTTTGTGTAACTAATATGGCAGTAATGCAAGAAACGGTGCAGTTATGCAAATTGAAAACCTGGCACAGTTGACGTTCATGCTCAGTTGCTAAAGGATTTAAACTCATTCATTAAAAAGCCACATTATTTTATATCTAAACTTCCTTTTAATTGGATCGGTTCCATGAGCTAGAGCTATAACATAACCATAACCAGAATATAATGAATTATTAAACCTGACTCTAGTCACATATGGATGTGACTGATTTGTTGATTTATACTGCCACATAATGTGTATCAGTGTGGTTTTATGAAATGTAGGTTTATCATTATTATCGCATTCCGTTTTTATAGGGAGATAAGTTTAAGGCTATGTTCAAACGGGCAGCCGGGGGCAGAGGGTTTTCTGCTTCTGGACGCAGATGCACTCTGTGCTATGGTACATACAAACACTACAGTAGTTGATTAGTTGCGGACAGTTTTTGTGTAGTCAGAAGCTTTGCAGAAATGCCAAACCTGGATGCACACTGTCTGCCTCCAAGGTTGGCCAGAGGCTCTCTTTGCCTGGGTGAGCAGTTACAGTACATGTAAACAGCAATGGCGCCGGCCATTGATTTGTACAGCTTACAAATCTGATAGCCACTGCTGTCAGTTGCTGCTGTTTGCAAACACCATGTGCATACATCAGGTAGCTCCATCAACAAAAATCTACTAATTATCACCAGTGGCCTTTTTTCCCACTTGTATGCATATAGCGTAATGTTTGAAATGCTACTAAAGGACCACTTTTACAAAAATATTGTTTTTTTCTAACTGTATGTGCATTCACTTTGGGTATTCTTTTTTATATATATAATGTGCATTCATTTACATTTTACTTCACAATTACATGCAGATCAAGCGGTCCAGTGACAGGGGCTAGTACAATCTATAACATTACCAGGGTGTATGCAGTGGTTATGGTTTAACATCATTTAAATCTTTTTTACATAAAAATTGTTGCTGCAATGGCTCAATGACACCCTGGCAGTGGTATAATTTGTCCCAACTTCTGACACTTGTGTTTGACAGCTTGACATGTGAATTAAGAACAAAATATAAATAAAGGCATTTAGACGAACATTTGTACATGGAACACTTTTTTCTTTTTACATATGAACTACATACAGTTATCAGAATACAGTCTTTTTTTCCAAATATGGATCCTTTAAAGTGTATGTAAACCCTTTTAGAAAAAGATAGTGCACAGTCCACATCCACATAGGCTTTGCTGCGTAGCCTCCCTGGCGGTATTCCCGAGTGTGGCTCGGGGTTAAAATTCAGGACCATTAGCGGTAACCCCGAGCCACACTCGGGATTGCATCGCAGGATCCTGGTGCCTCCTTACTTACCTTGTCCCCGGGATCCTGCGATGTCCCCCGCAGTGTCCGAGGGCTGTGTCCTCCTCCGAAGCCTCTCTGTGCCAGGCTCCGTTCCCTGCGAGCGTCGCGACGCACGGGGGCGGAGCCTGGCGGCAAATTCAAAAAAATGTAAAAATCATAACACATACAGTACTGTAATCTTACAGATTACAGTACTGTATGAAATGATTTCACATCCCATTTGTCCCCAGTGCTTTGGCCCATGACCTGCATGCAGTTTTATATTGTATATACTGTTCTTTCTGCCTGGAAACTGGAGATTGTCCATAGCAACCAAAAAGTGTCCCTTTACGTCAAAAATGGCTTTAGACCAGCTAGAAAACAGCAATAGTAAATTAGAACACTTGCAGAATTGAGCGATAGTGAATCGTGTGGAAATTTATTTTTTTACTATTTATTTTTATTTTTTTTAATTATTATTTTTTTTTTATTATATTATAATTTATGTTTTTGTGTTTCAAACTTTATCATACCCGGGATATCTACTAGACTCTTGTTTGGACAGATTTAAGTGTGTTATTGTTAAGAATTACAGACCTACAATATAAAACGCCAAATTTCAATGCAAAATAATTGTACCGCTTTCAGCACCTAAAATCAGAAAGAATCATACCGCCAGGGAGGTTAACTACAAATAGGAAACGGAAACATTATTATACAGAGAAAAGACCTTGAGTTTAACCATAGAGCATCTACAAATTTATAAAAACTGCCATCTACTGGTTGAAAAATATATCTCTACTGTTACAATTATTTGGTCATTTTACCTCTCTACTGGTCAGGATAGTGGTGGTTATAAACATCATTACCTTGGCCCCATATTTATTGAGTTGTTTCCATGTGGCCCCCCTGGGATTTGCTACCACTAACCGCTGGTCTTTTGATATTCTCCATATTTTGACGGCAATATTTAGACTACTCGCCCCCACATCCAAGAGTGATAGGTCCTGAGGAAGCAGTCAAAGCGAAACGTGTCAACCTCTGATCTCTTGATTTATTTTTCTCTAGGGTTTATACAACAAATGAGTAGTATGTGTGTGCTATGTTGGTCCTTGTATATGGGGCCTAAATCTGAAGCTTTTCTTTTAAATATGTTTTTTAATCTTAATAAACTTTGTCAAACTTTTTACTCATTCAAGTGACTGTCTTATTTGTACCAAGTCCAATCATAATATTTGGGTTCTAGTGAGCATATGGATGTGGTACATTTTTAGCAGCTAGAGTTTTTTGAACATTGTATTCCAACAAACAACTACTCCTTATATTACTTTGGATCTCAGTTCTATAAATCAGTTTCTTGTAAGTGGTTTTGTCAAAACATCTGCAATTTTCATCAGCAGCTCTGATCCACTATTGTTTCTCATGAGTTGGAAGTCTTTGCATCTCATCGCATTAATCTAACTCTGGTTTTAATGTTACGTGTGCAACATATGACAGACTTTTGGCAGGGATGCCTTTATTTCTTCTGGTGGATTTCCTGATTGAGGCCTCTTGTGGCCTGGTTTCTTCTTTTACATTGTTTGGATTGCCTGCGTTAATTTCTATTTCTGTGTCACTTTGTTGCTTATCTTCATGTGACATTGATGTGGAATTTCCCTCAGTTTGAAGTGTTTGTGTTAGTTCATGAAATTTTTAACACACTGAAGTTTCATTGACAATTACACTTCTACTAATGGTTACCTTCATTGTCTCTTGGTGTAGAATTCTGTATCCCTTTTGATTTACTGTACCCCACATGTACACCTTCCTTTGTGCAAGCACTCCATTTTGTAAGTTTTTCTTTTGGGATGTGCAAATTTTAGATGGTTACAATTCAAGGCTTTTCTATTTTACAGTTCATATGGAGTCTTCTCAGTTGATTTTCTTGGGAGTCAATTTTGGAGATGCGGTCATAATTGCCTTCCCCCAGTATGTGGTTGGCATATCTGCATCAAACAGCATGGTTCTTCCACTCTCACATCAAGTATGATTATTCTTTCTGCAATATCATTTTTTTCTGAGTTGTACAGTAACAGTAGTTTGAAATATTTTGCTATGCTTTCTGAGAATCACCTGTGTGTTATGCCTGCATATTCGATCTCACTGTCTGTGTGCAATACACTCTGCATTTTGCCAAATGTGTTGCTTTCTTGAGCCACTGTTCAAGTTTTCTGGAACTTCAATTTTGTTGTGTAACAGATATAGTGTAGTATACCTGGAGTAATCAACTATAAAAGTGAGAAAATACCTCTTCTTTCTTGGAGTCAACTTTTCAGTTGGACCGCAAAGATCTGAATGAATTAAGTCCAGAGGTTTCTTAGCTCTGCTGTTACTCTACTTTGGAAAGGCTTTTCTTGTCATTTTTCCTTTTATACGGCTGGTGCGTTTCATTGTTTGATCTCATGGACAATTTTTTATTCAAGCATAGTCATTCTCAGTTAATTTTCTTTATTATGTCAGGACTACTGTGCCCAAGTCATCTGTGCCATATGTGAATGCAGTTGGAATGTTTTTCCTCCTTGGCAGTATTAACTACCCCATTGCAGTTCAGGTGATACAGTTCATCTGTAATGTTAGCCTTTGCAAGTAAAATATTCCCTTTTGTGATGACACAACTATCATCTTGGAAAGTCACTACATTGCCTTGTTTTATGAGCTTTTTCATCCACAAAAGATTAGTTTCAGGAGCAGGGACATAGAGAACATTTTTCATAGGTATCTTTCTGGTTCATCTTTGGGAAAAAGGACAGTAAATAAAACTCTCCTCTTCCTTGTTATTCCATTTTGTGCACCTTAGATGTGGTGATTTTTTTTCTGTTTTACTCTGGTCAAAGTGAATAAAGACATTTCTGTCATTTGTCATGTGACTCGTAGCTCCTGAATCAACACACCATGCCTGCAAAGATGAGGTGCAACTTTTGGATTGAAAAACATATTCATTATTGAAGCAAAATCAGTTTCTTTCTTCATACTTTTGGCCTTTTATAGTTTAGTTTGTTTTTGCATTAACCACTTCAGCCCCGGAAGGTTTTACCCCCTTCCTTACCAAAGCACTTTTTACAATTTGGCACTGCGTCATTTTAACTGCTAATTGCGCGGTCATGCAATGCTGTACCCAAACGAAATTTGCGTCCTGTTGTTCCCACAAATAGAGCTTTTTTTAAATGGTATTTGATCACCTCTGCGGTTTTTATTTTTTGCGCTATAAATGGAAAAAGGCCTGAAAATTTTGAAAAAAAATGATATTTTCTACTTTTTGTTATAAAAAAGATCCAATAAACTCAATTTTAGTCATACATTTAGTCCAATATGTATTCAGCCACATGTCTTTGGTAAAAAAAATGTCAATAAGCGTACATTTATTTTTCTGGAATTTACACAGCTTTTAGTTTATGATGGCCTATCTCATTTCTTGAGGTGCTAAAATGGCAGGGCAGTACAAACCCCCCCCCCCACACCCCAAATGACCCCATTTTGGAAAGTTTATATTTTGCCACAAGTTGCGTGAAAATGACAAACTTTTTTTTTTTTTTTGCACAAAGTTGTCACTAAATGATATATTGCTCAAACATGCCATGGGCATATGTGGAATTACACCCCGAAATACATTCTGCTGCTTCTCCTGAGTATGGGGATACCACATGTGGGACTTTTTGGGAGCCTAACTGCGTACGGGGCCCCGAAAACCAATCACCGCCTTCAGGATTTCTAAGGGCGTAAATTTTTGATTTCACTCCTCACTACCTATCACAGTTTCGAAGGCCATAAAATGCCAAGATGGCACAAAACCCCCCCAAGTGACCCCATTTTGGAAAGTAGACACCCCAAGATATTTGCTGCGTGAGGTGTGCAGTAAGAAAGGTAAGGTAAATTCAAGGCATGCGGTGAAAAGGAAGGTGAATCCAGAATGTACAGTGAAAGGGGAGGGTAAGGGTAAATCTGGGGTGTGCGGGAGGGAATGCAGAGGGGGGGGGTGTGCATTTTGGATGTAGAGTGAGGGGAGGGGTATAGTAAATCTTGGGTGTGCAGTGAGAAAGGTGCAGTACATTTCAGGTTGATGAAATACAATGTTCATTTGTATTTTATGCAACAACTACATCAATATCAGTATTCAGTAGAGATATATTGTTCAACCAGTAGATGGCAGTGTTTATAAGTTTGTAGCTGCCCATGGTTAAACTCTATGGGGTTGATTTACTAAAGGCCAATAGACTGTGGAAACCTTGACCTTGGAAAATGCAATTGCACTCTGCAAGTGCAGTTGCTCCAGAACTTAGTAAATGAGGTAAAGCTTCACTTTGCAAAGAATACCCAATCACATGCAAGGAAAATTAAAAAAACAGCATTTTTGCTTGCACATGATTGGTTGATGAAAGTCAGCTGAGCCTCTGCTCATTTACTAAACTTTGGAGCAACTGCTCTTGCCGTGTGCAACTGCACTTTCCAAAGTGCACAGTCCTTTTGCCTTTAGTAAATCAACCCCTATGTCTTTTCTATGTATAAAAAAGTTTCTGTTTACAATTAGGCAGATAAAAGCATGTGCACTGTGTACTGTCTGTTCTGTAGGGTTATATACAGAATTTCTAACAGGTTATGGGCCCAGACATCCACCCAGAGAAAAGCTAAGAACCCAGTCATAGCCCAATCATAGCCAACTATAGCTGATAAGTGCAAGATACAGCAACAGAAAGAAAACTGCAAAAGAATACAAGAAAATGGGCAGTAACACAGCTGCAAAAAAGCTTTGATTCACAAATTTCCAGTATTGGAATTTCAGGATGAAAACGCTGCTAATAAGAGAAGGTACTTGGAAATGTGTAAATGAAGTCAGGCCAGAATACCCTTCAGATGAGTAGATAGAGAAAGACCAAAAGCTCAGAGCACAATCTCTCTTAACATAGAAGGTGATCAAATCATACATACAGTCAGGTCCATAAATATTGGGACATCAACACAATTCTAATCTTTTTGGCTCTATACACCACCACAATGGATTAGGAATTACAACAGTTTGTATATGTGCCTCCAACTTTTTAAGGGACCAAAAGTAATGGAACAAATTGGCTGCTCAGCTGTTGCATGGCCAGATGTGTGTTATTCCCTTATTATCCCATTTACAAGGAGCAGATAAAAGGTCCAGAGTTCATTTCAAGTGTGCTATTTGCATTTGGAATCTGTTGCTGTGAACTCTCAATTTGAGATCCAAAGAGCTGTCACTATCAATGAAGCAAGCCATCATTAGGCTGAAAAAACAAAACAAACCCATCAGAGAGATAGCAAAAACATTAGGTGTGGCCAAATCAACTGTTTGGAACATCCTTAAAAAGAAAGAACGCACCGGTGAGCTCAGCAACAGCAAAAGACCCGGAAGACCACAGAAAACAACTGTGGTGGATGACTGAAGAATTCTTTCCCTGGTGAAGAAAACACCCTTCACAACAGTTGGCCAGATCAAGAACACTCTCCAGGAGGTAGGTGTATGTGTATCAAAGTCAACAATAAAGAGAACACTTCACCAGAGTGAATACATAGGGTTCACCACACGATGTAAACCATTGGTGAGCCTCAAAAACAGGAAGGCCAGATTAGAGTCTGCAAAATCTGCAAAAATGTCAACAATTCTGTTTTTTTCTGTCAATATGGGGTGCTGTGTGTATATTAATGAGGAAAAAAATGAACTTAAATGATTTTAGCAAATCGCTACAATATAACAAAGAGTGAAAAAAAGTCCCCACCATATATATATATATACCCAACTGTTTTTTTATTTCCATCATGTGATGCTCAAAAGGAAAAGAATTATTGCATCATAGAATTTACTGTTTAAAAACACATTACCATCTTTGTTTAAAAAAAAGAAATGCACTCACAAAACATTATGCACAAGCTGCTGCACTGCAGAGAAAAAAAACATATGCTCACCCCTTAAAACCCTTGTTTATGTGGACAAGCTCTAAGGAAGCACAACCTTACTTTCGCTCTGTAGCATTGTGACATCACCGGCTCTGCCCCATATACATTGCACCAATCATGTGGCTTCCTCAATGGGTGTCAATATATTTATATTTTTATTTATTAACTGTTTGTGGATGGTTGTTGCATAGTATAAAAAAAACATAATAAAAAAATCACAACTTGCTGCAACACACAGCACTGGTTTTCCAGATGCAGACTTCTGTCGCATGCCCCTCCTCTTTCCTCATCCATTCGCAAACAGCCTTGTATTTTTTCACAGCATATAAGGCATTCTGTAAATGGAGCAGGAGAGATCATGTTGCAATTTTACTCTTCCTCTCCCCTTCCCTTCCTTCCTCTTTCCTCCCTCTTTTCTGATTTAAAGGAGAAGTCCAGCCAAAGCTTGTTTGGCTGGACTTCTTGCATGGATCAAAGGAGTGCAATTCGTTTTGCATTCCTGTGACCCGTTGTCAGCAGAGAGCGGATTGAAGTCCGCTCTCTGTTGATGTCACGGACATCAGTCCAGGCACCACGTCATCCCGACAATGGGAGTCTGGATCCACCAGGTGTCTGGACTGATACCCTACTCAGCCTCTCAGCGAGCCGCTGAGAGACTGAGCCGGCCCGCCCCCACCCCATCACAGCTCAGCGCTCCAATGAGTGAGGAGTGAGAAGAGCAGAGAGCTGTGACTGACAGTCTACAGCTCTCTGCTCGGGGAGCTGTCAGAACCGAGAAATTGGCGGTGTTCGATCTCTTGGTTATCAGTGCAGAGGCGCCGGGGGAAAATGCAGCATCGGACCAACGCTGCATCCACCGAGGTAAGTATGATGCTAAAAAAAAAAAAATGAAGCCCATACTTCTCTTTTAGGTTGCTGCTCCAAATTTCAAAATGCCAGCTGCTTGACTTCAATACATCTGAGTCACAATTCTGGAAACTAACATAGAGGCAATAAAACTCAGAACTGCTCATTTGTTACAGGTGAGTGCTTCAGAAAATGCTAAATCAAAAATTACAATGTGATAGCTAGACAAATGATATTTTGCAGAAGCAGAGGGCAGCCATGGCAGCCTATATTTTTTTCCTGATGACAGGTTCCCTTTAAATGAAGGTGAGAAGTCAGCGCCACTGTGAGAGTAATAGTGGATGAATCGTGAACATAATATTCTGCTCTGTGAATAGCAGATAATAAGTACAATGTACATAGTATCCCCAAGGGTGCAATCCAAATGCCGTATCTTCCTAGAAATCCTCCACAATGATAGTCATCCTTCTTACTTTCAGGGAGAAAATAGAAGAAATATCATTAAATGCTGCATTGTGCCAGTTCTGTTTTGTTTCTCGTTTGTAATCCACACAATACAAATCCCTTTCTTAACTCAAATTGCTCATGCTGCTGATTATGGCGGAATTCCCTTTGTTTTCCTTCTATTCATTGTATAATGTTGTGTTTAGTGTAGAATTACACCAATTACCTGGAATTCTTCCTCATTCCAGACTATTTTTTTTCACTGACTGACAACAGCAGCAGCCGCCACCGCATAAAGACATCTCCGAGTCAGCCGTGGGGTATTTGGAGAGGAGGGACGCATTCATGGTAATGCATTACTTTACCATAGTAATTCACAGCTTTAGCTTTTATCTAAATTGAACCTTTTTGGCTTTTTATACAAATTTCTCCCGTGGAAATGCCAGTGTGAGCTGGATGGAAGGAGAGCAGTGGGAACATCAGGAGCCCACTGGGTTAATGTTAGCTAATGTTGGTCTCTGCATCCAATCTGAGTCACACCGTGCAGAGCCGTCCGCAGCCGAAGCTATAATCCCAAAAATCTCTCTCTCTGTTTCCAAAATTGATATGTTGGATCTGACAAGGCAATTTGTGAATCAGCGCACACTCATCACACAGCTGGTGGGGTAAAGCCAAGTATACCCCAAACCAGAGTTATTTATCTGCTATCTGAATGCACAAGAGAATTAAACCTGCTGTTTCTTCCACTGTTAATAAACTATTTCTTATAAATATGTGTAGCATGTTCCTTTAACACCACACACATACATAGTACACACACACACACACACACATATATATATATATATATATATATATATATATATATATATATATATATATAATTATGTACCGTAGCATGTGTTTGTTGTTTACACATCATTATTTGGTCTTTATGACTGTACTTTGTGTGCTTCAATAAGTTATACTGTATATCATGCATCATTTCTCTGCGCAGAGTGACATCTCTACTGGATAATGTTGATTTGCCTCCAGTTTTCTTCTTTTTTTTTTTTTTCCCTGTGCTTTATCCATTTGTACATTCCGTTTCCCATAGTGCAATTCTGCCAAACTGTAACCATTCATTATAAATGCCTTTACACAACAGCACATTTCTGTCTCTTGGAATCTTTGATACCACCTCCTTTGTGTTGTACAAATCTATACATTTACTGTGCAGAATGATTTTACAATAATGTATTTGTTTTGTTTTTTTTTGTTGTTTTTTACTTATTTTTGTAGTCTACAAGCACTTCAGCTGAATATTTCGCTTCAACCAGAAGTATCAAACTGAAAACTATATAATTAAATGGCAATTCAATATTTCAGTGGATGGGCCAGGGACAGCAAGGTTCTTTATGTGCTTGTTGTTAAAGGGGGTATAACAAGCTGAATACATTGTGAAAAAGCCATATTAAAGTGATACTAAAGACTCATTTTTTTTTCTTTAAAAATAACAAACATGTTATACTTACCTGCTCTGTGCAGTGGTTTTGCACAGAGCAGCCTGGATCCTTCTCTTCTCGGGTCCCTCTTCGGCGCTCCTGGACCCTTCCCTCCTGTCGAGTGCCTCGGGGGCAACTGAGCCGAGCTGCAGCTCCCTGTGTCTATTCAGACATGGAGCCATGGTTAGGCCCCACCCCCTCTCTCTCCTGATTGGCTAACTGATTTTCATTGCTAGCAGCAGGAGCCAATGGTGCAGCTGCTGTGTCTCAGCCAAACAGGCGGGAGAGTCCCGGGTGGCCGAGGCATTTGTGCACATCACTGGATAGAGATGGGACTCAGGTAAGTATTAGGGGGCTGAGGGGGGCTGCTACACACAGAATTTTTTTTTAAAATCTTAATGCGTATAATGCATTAAGATATAAAACCTTCTGCCTTTATAGCCACTTTAAACCCAACAGCAAACATGTATTTTATTATAGCATACCAACTTTTAGATGTGATGAGAATATTTTTCTTTTTTAGACTTTCATTCTTTTAATGTCAAGCTGCAGCAAGCAAGGCCAGCAGAATATTGGCATGCATAAAAAAGGGAATTTACTCGAGAGATAAAACTGTAATCCTGACAATTTATAAAACTCTGGTTTGGCCACATCTGGAGTATTCTGTCCAGTTCTGGTCACCAGTACTCAGGAAGGATGTGCTGGAACTAGAAAAAGTGCCGAGAAGGGCAACAACATTAATAAGGGGAGGACCCCAATCACGAGGAATGGCTAGAAAAACCTAAACTTGAGAGGAGATATGATAGCTGTATACAAATACCTCAATGGTGATACCAATGTAGGAAGAAAACTATTCAGTCTCAGGGAGTGTAAGAAGACACGGGGCTACACAATGAGATTGGAGGAGAAGCAGTTTAACCTTAAGCTGCGTAGGGGGTTTTTCACTGTCAGGGCAATAATGATGTGGAACTCTCTTTCAGTGGTGTCAGCGGGAAATATTGATAGTTTTAAAAGACTCTTGGACTTGCATCTTAGTGAACACAATATACAGGAATATGGGAAATGATTACCAACATTGACACACATACACCTACTGGATGGACTATTGTTTTTATTTAACTTTACCAACTATGATACTATGAATTTCACCTTGTGATCTAGCCAGTAAGTCTGAACAAATGAACAAAAAACCCCAGTATTCAAGGCAAAATTGCATCTACATTCTTGGTACAGTCTCGATAGTAGAAGTAGTGTGGAACACTCATGGTTCTTCAGATTGATATGCTACACCGATGCAGCGCTCCTCAGACTGGGAAAACTCAACCGGAAACTGTAAAAGGAACAAACAAGAAGGTGCAAATGCTTAATGCATTACCATAAGCTTTATTGAACTTAAATACAAATGTGAAATGGATACTCACAAAAGTGATAAGGAATGAGCACTGTATCACACCAAACACAGACCAGTGGTAATGGAGCATCACTAGATCCCATGCATCACTCAGTTGGCAGGCTGATGCATTTCAGATGTCGCACCTTCTTCTTCAGAGCAATACCAGGCAGCCAGCCAGCCAGATAGCAAGTCTGTTGTTTTTCAATAGAACAAACTGTCGTCCATATGTAGCTGTTATGCCGCATACACACGATCAGATTTTCCGACGAGAAATGTTGGATGTGAGCTTGTTTGCTGAAAGTCCGACTGTGTATATGCTCCATCGGACATTTGTTGTTGGACGTTCCGCCAACAAATGCTGGCTAGCAGGTTCTGAAATTTTCCACCAACAAAACTTGTTGTCAGACTTTCCGACTGTGTATACACAAGTCCGCCGCACAAAAGTCCACGCATGCTCGGAATCAAGTACGAGCCGGAAGTGCTCGGTCTTGTAAAACTGGAGTTTGCAATGGAGATATCACATACATCTTGTATGTTGCTACGTTTGTAATTGTTGGCCAACTTTTGTGTGACCGTGTATATGCAAGACAAGTTGGAGCCAACACCCTTCGAACAAAAATCAACGGTTTTGTTGTTGTGTATGGGGCATAAGTGAGTTAAGGAAAATAATGCACCGTACACACGGTCGGATTTTCCAATGGAAAATGTGTGATAGGACCTTGTTGTCGGAAATTCCGACCGTGTGTAGGCTCCATCACACATTTTCCATTGGATTTTCTGACACACAAAGTTTGAGAGCAGGCTATAAAATTTTCTGACAACAAAATCCGTTGTCGGAATTTCCGATCGTGTGTACACAAATCCGATGCACAAACTGCCAGGCATGCTCAGAATAAATAGAGAGATGAAATCTATTGGCTACTGCCCCGTTTATAGTCCCAACGTACATGTTTTACGTCACCGCGTTGAGAATAGTCGGATTTTCCGACAACTTTGTGTGACCATGTGTATGCAAGACAAGTTTGAGCCAACATCCGTCGGAAAAAATCCTAGGATTTTGTTGTCGGAATGTCCGATCAATGTCCGACCGTGTGTACGGGGCATTACTGTATGTAAAAGCTTTATCCCAAAAGGAAAAAACTGTTGCTGCTGTAACTGCTTATAAAGTGTTATGGATTCAGTTAAGGTATTTAAACCTGATAGTACATTTAAGACTTCCCTTACCTAGGTTAATAATGCCGCTGTCCAAAAGTGTCTCTGTTGCTCCTTCATCCAGAGTGCTGGCACTCTAATACAGGATGTGAATTACTGACCAGATCACCAAGTGAAAACAGAGGGAAAAGCTTGCAAAAAGAAAATAAATGCAGCCACCACATCTATTGTTTGGTAAGCTACAATATATTACATTTTGGTTTTAGGTATAGCCACTTGCCGACCGCCTCACGACGATATACGTTGGCAATATGGCATGGGCAGGCAGAATCACAGACCTGTATGTAATCTGCCTCCCGCGGGCGGGGGGTCCAATCGGACCACCCCCCGATCACCCCCCAATCACCCCCCCCCGCCCCCGTCACACTGACACCAAGCAGTTTTTTTTTTTTTCTGATTACTGCATTGATGTCGGTTTGTGACAGTTATGCCCCGTACACACGGTCGGACATTGATCGGACATTCCGACAACAAAATCCTCTGATTTTTTCCGACAGATGTTGGCTCAAACTTGTTTTGCCTACACACGGTCGCACAAAGTTGTCGGAATTTCCGATCGCCAAGAACGCGGTGACGTCAAGCACGTACGACGAGACTAGAAAAGGCCAGTTCAGAACCAAGCGAGGCACCCTTTGGGCTCCTTTTGCTAATCTCGTGTTAGTAAAAGTTTGGTGAGAGACGATTCGCGCTTTTTCAGACTCGTGGCTTTCAGATCGTTTTCTGCCGTTCAGTTTGTGCTTTTAAATGGGGTTTAAATTCGCCCCAAAACATCAATGATGTTATTATTTTTTTTAATAACATCACTGATTTGTTGCTGGATGTTTTGCAATTGGAGATTACACCCCATGATTTCCCCTATCAGTATCTGGGCACTTTCAGATGTAAAGCGTTCTGGATCCCGATCACCTAAAAAGAGATAAAGAACAAAAAAAAAGGTCTCAAAAATCTGCCAACATCCATCTCTTTTACCTGAGCCTGTGGTCGCAGACACTCACCTGTTGTGGTTCCAATCTCCACCACGTCTTCTTCTTCCTCCTGCTCTTCTTCTTGGGTAGGTATTTCCCCTTCTTCCAGAGAGGGGGGGTCTCTGGTCTCCTGGGATGAGGGGTGTCCGAGTCTTTTCTCCCCTATGTAAAACAAAAATGGGATAATTAGCACACAGATATTTGATGACAGAACTAGAAATAGGAAACATTGCTTGGAAGTGGGGTACAATTGTCTATTTTAGCCGAGTTCCAAGATGTATATTTTTTATTGTCCTTTGTCAAGCTGCAATACTTTACCTGTTTAGTACAAGCTTCACAGATGGAGACCCCCCTATAGTATATACTGGAGCACCTGTGTGCCCCCCCCCCTAATAAAAATGGTGTTCTTGTGTCCCACACTAGTGCTCCAGTGTCCAGATGTGAAAACAGCTGCTCAGTGTCCTCTCCTTACACACAATCTAGTTTGCATTTCATTCTAGTAACAAACCCATCTACATAAACAAATATTTGGCATCCAAGTAGGCCCAAAAAAAATGTGGGAAAATGCATATGGCCTAAACAATGGTGTTCTAGAGGCCGAAAGAAAAATGTTTGATACGAACGAATAATGGGCCCATGAACATTAAAGTTGACCTTTTTAAACGTTACAATTACTAAAAGCATATGGAGCAGAACGAACGGAATAAAGACAGAAAGAATATGAACACAGCACAACTACTTACTTTTTTGCAGCACTCTCCGGATCTTTCGGTACTGCTCCGGCTCTCTCAACTTCAGGTCCGACCACCGCTTCCTGAGCTGATCTTTAGACCTTTGTACCCTGAAATTCCGCTCAAGACTCCTGACCACTTTACCAATGATTTTGGCCTTTCGGATGTTGGGGTGGGGGTAAGGCCCATATTTTCCGTCATAGTCGGACTTCTTCATGATGTCTACCATCTCCAACATCTCCCCAAATGACATATTTGTGGCCTTAAAACGTCTCCTTCTGGATCGGGATGTGCCTGGATCCGGGCTTTCCTCCTCCTCTTCCTCGTTGCTAGAATTAGCATGCACCTGTTGTAACTCCGCCATCATGCTCTTCCCCCACTGCGCCGAACGAAAAGGGGCGGGGAATAGACTAGAAAGAACATCAGGGGCGGGCGGAGTTACACGCATGCGCAGTGTGTATAAAGCGTAACACGCGTGCGTATTACGTACGATCTGTGAGCAGAGGAAGGAGCATTGGACGCGCCGATCGTAAGAACGAAGGTAAGAGACAAACTTGGGCCTATACTGCTTCTAGATTGAGGCCTATATTGTAACAAGATTAGGAGAGTTTGGACTGACATTAGGCTTTGTCTTGTGTCGTGTCTTGCAGTGAACATGGATATCTTAATGAGAGATACTGACTTCATGTCACTATTCATTGATATGCTAAGTGAGCTGCCCTGTCTGTGGGAGATTACCCACCCCCATTTCAAGAACCAAGCAAAGAGGAAGGCAGCACTGCAGCAATTGTGTGAAATAGTGAAGCAGGTGATCCCCACGGCAGACATCACTTATGTAAAGATTTTCATTGGTTGCCTGAGGAGCACATATCTGAGGGAGCGCAATAAAGTCCTGGATTCACAGAGATCCGGAGCAGCAGATGACATCTATGTCCCCAGGATGAAGACTGAACCCAGGCCATCCCTCTCAAGTCTTCCTTCCACGCTTCCTTCCCCCCCGGCTGAGGCTTCTGACGCCCAACCTGGGCCTTCCAGGCCACATATGGAGGAGCCCAGATTGAGCCAGGTATAGCATTCCTCTAAATATTTCTGCTTGTCCAATCAATGATGTTAACTAGATGTTAGTTGGGAGTACTAATTTAGGATTGTGATTGATGATGCCAAAACTAAAACCATGTCCCTTTTTCATACAAAGGGAAGTCTCAGCCAGGAGGTGGCCGGGCCGAGCCGGCTGGCTGATATCAAGGTCCCTCCACCCCCCCTGGAAACAGAAAGTGGCAGTAGGAGGAGTACCCTAGAGGAGGCTGCTATCAGATTTTTTTGGAGGGCTACAGAGGTCCTGGGAGCACCCCACACCATGCAGGAGAACCTTGCTGCATTCATTGCCTATAAAATGCAGAGGATGGAGGAGGGCCAACAAGCCATGTATCAGGCCCTCATATCAGAGGCTCTGGCGAAAGGTGTGAGGGGCCAACTTACACCTCACACACAGCTTTGGGATGGTCCTCCTCCTCCTCCTGCAGGTCCTCCTCCTCCTCCTCCCTTTCCTCCAGGTCCTCCCAGTCCTCCTCCTCCTCCAGGTCCTACTCCTCCTCCTGCCACATCTCCAACTGCACAGCCACAGCCCGGAAGGAAGTGTGAAAGGAAGACCAGAGAGTGATTGCCCTGGATCCAGTCTGGTCGGCCAATGATGGTTTGTTTGTGAGGATTCAGGTACATTTCTATTATACAATGTGAAATAAACAAGGGACACCAACACCAAACAATCTCCTGGAGATTAAATAATAAAAGATATCAATGGTGTTGGGGTAATTTGCCACACAAAACACACACAAAAATATTCTGGAGTAAAAATAAAAATAACATTGAACAAAGATCAGCCTTGGAAAAAATCCAAACATTAAGGAAAAAAAAAGGCTTAAAAACAAAAATAAAAAACATAAAAAATATAAAACTGTCAGATGTGACAACTAATAACAATATATTGAGGGAATCCCACTAAAAAAACACAAATAAAAGTTTGTGAGAAGTGTGTGTGAATATGAGCAGCAAAACTACTTAATTCTTGTCACATTATAAAGAAGAAGAGAGTGCGCTGTATTAAACCATTTTGAACATTGCAGCGTGACGAAAGTGCTGTATCCATTGCGAACGCTAAGTTTACCAGAACGAGTCCCGTGTCGGAATTTCTTCTGAGCATGCGTGGCACTTTGTGCGTCGGAACAGGCCACACACGGTCGGAATTGACGCGATCGGATTTTGTTGTCGGAAAATTTTATCTCCTGCTGTCCAACTTTGTGTGTCGGAAAATCCGATGTAAAATGTCCGATGGCGCCCACACACGGTCGGAATTTCCGACAACACGCTCCGATCGGACATTGTCCATCGGAAAATCCGACCGTGTGTACGGGGCATTAGTGTGGTAGGGCAGTTAGTGTTGGCCATCTTTAGGTTTAGGGTACCCCCCTAACCCCCCCTAATAAAGTTTTAACCCCTTGATCACCCCCCGTCGCCAGTGTCACTAAGCGATCATTTTTCTGATCGCTGTATTAGTGTCACTAGTGACGCTAGTTAGGGAGGTAAATATTTAGGTTCGCAGTCAGCGTTTTATAGCGTCAGGGACCCCCATATACTATCAAATAAAGGTTTTAACCCCTTGATTGCCCCCTAGTTAACCCTTTCACCAATGATCACCATATAAGTGTTACGGGTGACGCTGGTCAGTTCATTTATTTTTTATAGTGTCAGGGCACCCGCCGTTAATTACCGAATAAAGGTTTAGCCCCCTGATCGCCCGGCGGTGATATGCGTCGCCCCAGGCAGCGTCAGGTTACCGCCAGTACCGCTAACACCCACGCATGCACCGTACACCTCCCTTAGTGGTATAGTAACTGAACAGATCAATATCTGATCCGATCAGATCTATACTAGCGTCCCCAGCAGTTTAGGGTTCCCAAAAACGCAGTGTTAGCGGGATCAGCCCAGATACCTGCTAGCACCTGCGTTTTTGTCCCTCCGCCCAGCCCAGCCCACACAAGTGCAGTATCGATCGATCACTGTCACTTACAAAACACTAAACGCATAACTGCAGCGTTCGCAGAATCAGGCCTGATCCCTGCGATCGCGAACTGTTTTTTTGGCAGCGTTTTGGTGGCAAGCACCAGCGGCCTAGTACACCCCGGTCGTAGTCAAACCAGCACTGCAGTAACACTTGGTGACGCAGCGAGTCCAATAAGTGCAGTTTGAGCTGGTGAGGTGGCAAGCACAAGTATTGTCCCGCTGCCACCAAGAAGAAGACAAACAGGCCCATCGTGCCCATAGTGCCCTTTCTGCTGCATTCGCCAATCCTAATTGGGAACCCACCGCTTCAGCAGCGCCCGTACTTCCCCCATTCACATCCCCAGCCAAATGCAGTCGGCTGCATGAGAGGCATTTTCTTTATGTCCTCCTGAGTACCCCTACCCAACGAACCCCCCCAAAAAGATGTCGTGTCTGCAGCAAGCGCGGATATAGGCGAGACACCCGCTATTATTTTCCCTCCTGTCCTGACAATCCTGGTCTTTGCATTGGTGAATGTTTTGAACGCTACCATTCACTAGTTGAGTATTAGCGTAGGGTACAGCATTGCACAGACTAGGCACACTTTCACAGGGTCTCCCAAGATGCCATCGCATTTTGA
Organism: Lithobates clamitans; assembly: GCA_037952925.1. Taxonomy (NCBI): domain Eukaryota; kingdom Metazoa; phylum Chordata; class Amphibia; order Anura; family Ranidae; genus Lithobates; species Lithobates clamitans. The sequence goes on from JBBGZY010000223.1 coordinate 3,465,745, forward strand.
GAGACCCGAACCACAGTTATGAAAGTTACAGTTACAAAAAAAGTGTAAAAAACAAAAAACAAAAAAAAATATACATTTTAAAAAAAATAGTTATTGTTTTATTGCTCCCTCTCTCTCTCTATTGTTCTGCTCTTTTTTACTGTATTCTATTCTGCAATGCTTTATTGTTATTATGTTTTATCATGTTTGTTTTCAGGTATGCAATTTTTTATACTTTACCGTTTACTGTGTTTTATTGTTAACCATCTTTTTGTCTTCAGGTACGCCATTCACGACTTTGAGTGGTTATACCAGAATGATGCCTGCAGGTTTAGGTATCATCTTGGTATCATTCTTTTCAGCCAGCGGTCAGCTTTCATGTAAAAGCAATTCTAGCGGCTAATTAGCCTCTAGACTGCTTTTACAAGCAGTGGGAGGGAATGCCCCCCCACCGTCTTCCGTGTTTTTCTCTGGCTCTCCTGTCTCAACAGGGAACCTGAGAATGCAGCCGGTGATTCAGCCAGCTGACCATAGAGCTGATCAGAGACCAGAGTGGCTCCAAACACCTCTATGGCCTAAGAAACCGGAAGCTACGAGCATTTTATGACTTAGATTTCACTGGATGTAAACAGCGCCATTGGGAAATCGGGAAAGCATTTTATCACACCGATCTTGGTGTGGTCAGATGCTTTGAGGGCAGAGGAGAGATCTAGGTCTAATAGACCCCAATTGTTTCAAAAAAGAGTACCTGGCACTACCTATTGCTATCATAGGGGATATTTACATTCCCTGAGATAACAATAAAAAAAGTGAAAGGAACAGTTTAAAAATAAGATAAAAAAGCAAAAAAATAATAAAGAAAAAAAAAAGCACCCCTGTCCCCCCCTGCTCTCGCGCTAAGGCGAACGCAAGCGTCGGTCTGGCGTCAAATGTAAACAGCAATTGCACCATGCATGTGAGGTATCACCACGAAGGTCAGATCGAGGGCAGTAATTTTAGCAGTAGACTTCCTCTGTAAATCTAAAGTGGTAACCTATAAAGGCTTTTAAAGGCTTTTAAAAATCTATTTATTTTGTTGCCACTGCACGTTTGTGCGCAATTTTAAAGCATGTCATGTTTGGTATCCATGTACTCGGCCTAAGATCATCTTTTTTATTTCATCAAACATTTGGGCAATATAGTGTGTTTTATTGCATTAAAATTTAAAAATGTGTGTTTTTTTCCCCAAAAAATGTGTTTGAAAAATCGCTGCGCAAATACTGTGTGAAAAAAAAATGAAACACCCACTATTTTAATCTGTAGGGCATTTACTTTAAAACAATATATAATGTTTGGGGGTTCAAAGTAATTTTCTTGCAAAAAAAAATAATTTTTTAATGTAAACAAAAAGTGTCAGAAAGGGCTTTGTCTTCAAGTGGTTAGAAGAGTGGGTAATGTGTGACATAAGCTTCTAAATGTGCATAAAATGCCAGGACAGTTCAAAACTCCCCCAAATGACCCCATTTTGGAAAATAGACACCCCAAGCTATTTACTGAGAGGCATGTCGAGTCCATGGAATATTTTATTTTGTGACACAAGTTACGGGAAAGAGACAAATTTTTTTTTTTTTTGCACAAAGTTGTCACTAAATGATATATTGCTCAAACATGCCATGGGAATATGTGAAATTATACCCCAAAATACATTCTGTTGCTTCTCCTGAGTACGGGGATACCACATGTGTGAGACTTTTTGGGAGCTTAGCCTCGTACGGAACCCCGAAAACCAAGCACCGCCTTCAGGCTTTCTAAGGGCGTAAATTTTTGATTTCACTCTTCACTGCCTATCACAGTTTCGGAGGCCATGGAATGCCCAGGTGCCACAAAACCCCCTCAAATGACCCTATTTTGGAAAGTAGACACCCCAAGCTATTTGCTGAGAGGTATAGTGAGTATTTTGCAGACCTCACTTTTTGTCACAAAGTTTTGAAAATTGAAAAAAGAAAAAAAAAAATTTTTTTCTTGTCTTTCTTTATTTTCAAAAACAAATGAGAGCTGCAAAATACTCACCATGCCTCTCAGCAAATAGCTTGGGGTGTCTACTTTCCAAAATGGGGTCATTTGGGGGGGGGGTTTGTTCCACTTGGGCATTCCATGGCCTCCGAAACTGTGATAGGCAGTGAAGAGTAAAATCAAAAATTTACGCCCTTAGAAATCCTGAAGGCGGTGATTGATTTTCGGGGCCCCGTACGCGGCTAGGCTCCCAAAAAGTCCCACACACGTGGTATCCCCGTACTCAGGAGAAGCAGCTGAATGTATTTTGAGGTGCAATTCCACATATGCCCATGGCCTGTGTGAGCAATATATCATTTAGTGACACCTTTTTGTAATTTTTTTTTTTTTGTCATTATTCAATCACTTGGGACAAAAAAATTAATATTCAATGGATTCAACATGACTCTCAGCAATTACCTTGGGGTGTCTACTTTCCAAAATGGGGTCATTTGGGGGGGGGGGTTGTACTGCCCTGCCATTTTAGCACCTCAAGAAATGACATAGGCAGTCATAAACTAAAAGCTGTGTAAATTCCAGAAAATGTACCCTAGTTTGTAGACGCTATAACTTTTGCGCAAACCAATAAATATACGCTTATTGACTTTTTTTTTACCAAAGACATGTGGCCGAATACATTTTGGCCTAAATGTATGACTAAAATTGAGTTTATTGGATTTTTTTTATAACAAAAAGTAGAAAATATCATTTTTTTTCAAAATTTTCGGTCTTTTTCTGTTTATAGCACAAAAAATAAAAACCGCAGAGGTGATCAAATACCACCAAAAGAAAGCTCTATTTGTGGGAAGAAAAGGATGCAAATTTTGTTTGGGTACAGCATTGCATGACCGTGCAATTAGCAGTTAAAGCGATGCAGTGCCAAATTGTAAAAAGTGCTCTGATCAGGAAGGGGGTAAATCCTTCCGGGGCTGAAGTGGTTAATAGCGCTTAAAGTATTGAGTACAAGCAGGGTAGTATAAGCTATAGCATACAGAAAGCCTGACAGAAACAGACAAAATAATAAAAAATGCCATACTTATTATAACTTGCCTTTCTTGGTGCCTACCAATGGTAGCATGCATATGATACTAGACCTGTCCCCATCTGGTTTTTGAGACCAAATCCATGCAGAAATAGTATTTTGCTATGTATAGACATCAGAAAAAGAAAACTACAAAATGTATGGCAACTATTTTATGTTTTCTTGATGACTTTGTGGTGACATGCATATGGTAAATAACTACTAGCATAACATAACATAAATATTAGTTAAATAATGTGCTTAAAATGTTAATAAAAACATTAAAATCTCATAAGATTCAAAAATAGGACAAATCACGCACACATGCAAAAAATGCCAAAAAATGATTCTGTGTGTGTTCTGTGCAGATTAACACTCTTGTGCTCAGAGCTACTAGTCGGAGATAAGCTCAGTGACATAAATGGGAGGCGGTGTTTTTCGGGACGCAACAAAGTAAATAGTCCAGTGTGAAGGTAGGAACCGCTTGTCTCTCATTCTGCACCCAATCTGGTTCCTCTATGCGAGAGTATATAGTTGACAGTTGTGCTAATCGGGCCTCCTGGCAGTACCATAGTAGGTTTGGGAGCCCCAGACCTCCCCGGGTCCTGAGGCTGAAAAGAACTTGTTTTGAAAGGTGGTGCCCTGTCTTGTCCCATATATAATCAATTTTCTTGCTTTGAAAGCTCAGAATGTGGTCCCTTCCAATAGGAATTGGAAGGGATCGAAATAGATAAAGTAATCATGGTAGGAGAGTCATCTTAATTGAATTGGCTTTGCCCACCCAAGACAGTTCGTATTGTGCCCAGGTTCTGAGGTCAGAATCCAATTTCTTGAAAATGGGGGGATAGTTGGCTGCGTATAATCGCTCTATCCTGGAGGTGAGGTTGATCCCTAAGTATTGGATGGTCGAAACACTACTTTCAAAGTCAAACAAATTTTTCATCTGCTCCACCACAGTGGATGGAATAGAAACATTTAAGGCCTGGGATTTATAGAGATTCACATGTAGGCCTGAAACCTTAGCAAAATCATCCAGCAGTTTGCAGATATTAGGAAGAAAAGTGATCTGAGAAGTAACGAGGAGCAGATCATCTGCAAACAGTGCACATGTATGTGTCTGAGGGCCCCCTTTGATATCTGGGTGTACTCGGATAGCAATCGCCAGTGTTTTTCCTTTACTATAGCAAAAATCAAGGGTGAAAGTGGGCAACCTTGTCGAGTGCCCCTAGCTAGCTTCATGGGATCTAAGTAATAGCCCTGCAGTCAGATCCAAGCCTTTGGAGAGTGGAATAGAGGGGGCTCAATAACCCCATAAAGTTCTGACCAATACCCCACCGGCTAATAACAGCAAAAAGATATGGCCAAGAGACTGAGTCGAAGCCTTTTGCAAACCGATTGAGAGCAGCATACCCTCTTGCTTAGGGCTCCCATCCCAAACAGATTGGAGAAGGGAAATAATATTGATCGCTCTCCTAACTTGGTCCTGGCCTTGTCTGTCAGGATAAAACCCACTTGGTCTTTACGGACATAAAGGCTAATAAATGAAGCTATACAATTCACTAAGATCTTGGTCAGAATCTTCATGTCGTTATTTATCAAAGATATAGGCCTATAATTCCCAACTTCCCTCGGGTCTTTATTTGGTTTAGGGATCCCTGATATATAGGCGGAATTTAGATGTCTATCGAATGTCTCCCCTTTTCTTTTAGAATTAAAGAAGCTTGCTAGATGGGGGGCAAGAAGAGGTGCAAAGGTTTTATAATATGGTACAGTGTACCCGTCAAGACCTGGTCTGAGCCCCATTTAAGGTCTGATATGACTTGCATCACTTCTTTTTCCCTGATGGGGGTTTCTAAGCTATCCCAGTGCTGATCCTCTATAACTGGAAGCGGTAGGCTTTCTATAAATGAAAATGGGATGGGTCCCCTTCTGATCCTGCACTGTATAATTTCTTATAAAACTCATGAAAAGATTGCATTATACGGAGGGAGTTCAGTGTTGAGGTTGAGTGTTGACAATGTAGAAGAAGTAAGTACAGGTAAACAGTGTCCACAGATACAGGACACAGGGGTGAACTGTATCGCTTATCAAAAATTATACGCAACTCATAGGTAGATATTAAAATTCAAAACCAGAGTACAGTCAAGAATATATAAAGGACAAAGGTTTTTTGGAGGGTCTAAAATAAGCAATAGAAGATCATTAAAGCATCAATTGGTATATTTATAAATGGGGAGGGGAAGAGGAAAGATGAGCAAAGACACCGTTATGTTAATGCAATTTAGGAGGCGATGGTTGGCACATGGGTCCCATAATCTGATAGATCCCAAGGTTCCCACACCTTAGTAAATTGGGGAATGGAACCATGTAAAGAAGCTGTCAAAAACTCCATCCTCCAGATCTCAGCCACCAGGTGCAGAAATCTGGACCATGAAGGAGGTGCTCCGGACAGCCAGCACAATAGGATAAGCCTTTTGGCAGCTAGCAAAATGTAAGAGATTAGCCGACTTTTTTTTTTGGCTATGCCTGAAATAGGGAGGCCCAACAAATAACTTAAGGGATCCAGCGGAAGGGACACATCCACCACCTTCTGTATAAGTAGGCTCACATCATGCCAAAAGGGTTGCATCAGGGAACATTGCCAAAAGATATGAAATAAAGAACCTGTGTCAGTTCCGCAGCACCAACAGCACGGCGAAACTGAGGAATCATATTTGTGAATTACATCAGGAGTCTTATACCAGAACATGAGAATCTTGATGGATGTCTCCCTTTGAGTGACACATTTGGAGGACTTAAAAACAGAAGACCAAATCCTGTCCCATACCTGTACCGTGATAGGTCGGCCCAATAAATGGGACCATCTATTCATATAATGGTGTGTGGTCTCCTCTAGAGGAGTTGACTCATGGAGGATACGATAGACAAAGGATATTAAATGTCGTTGGTGAGGGCCCTGAGCGCAGAGGTATTCAAAGGCGGTTGATTTATCAAGGGTCAAGGTTGGGGATTTATAGTGAAAGAAATGTCTAACCTGTAGGTAAAAATTAAAAAGGTGGGAGGGTATATCAAATTTCTCACATAAAGTATTGAAAGTATGTAATCTCCGCGTGATGGGTTGGACCAAATTCCGGAGCTGAAAAAGAGGTGCATTAAGCCATGGGAAAACCCTACCTAGGGACATACTGTCTGGTAAGAATGGATTAAACAGCACATTCACCAGAGGAGAACAAGGTGAGGTGAGAGAATAATCTTTGAAACATTTACGCCAGATGGCTAAGGTAAAGGTCATTGGAACAGTGCACTGACGTTTAAAGATCTTTCTCAAGTCTCTTAATGTCGACGAGACCTTCATTTTTAATTTGAGAGGCAATTTGAATGAGCTTCCCCCTAATCATCACTTTATGTGCAGCCTAGGGGGTCTCTGCAGAAATACCTTCTACTGTATTAAAGAGAAAGTATTCTTTTATGGCTTTCTTTAATTCTGTCACTCTAATGGGGTCATTTAGAATCGATTTGTTGATTCTCCAGTGAGATAGGTCCGGCTTTTTATGGCTTCTGCGGAATGAGAGGACAACCATGGAGTGATCTGACCATACGGTGTCTTTAATGTAGGATTTGATTGCTAGTGGGATCTGGGTGGTAGAGAGGAAGATGTGATCGATCCTGGCATATGATTGATGTGGGCTCGAGAAATGAGTAAAGTCTCGCCTAGTGGGAGTCATTTCTCTCCAAATGTCAGCAAGGCCCTTCTAGAAGATTAACTTAACGATTTTATACCTACTTTTAGTATGACGGGTGAGTTGGGAACTCAGAGGTCTGGTTTAATCTAGTCTCTGATCAAGGGCATTGTTTGAGTCACCTCCATAGATTACAATGCCTCCCACCAGTGGGCCTAGGGTCTGGAACAGTGTGCAGAAAAATTTTGTTTGGCCTTGATTAGGTGCATAATAAGAGACAAACGAGTATAATTGGTCATCAAGGACCCCTTTCACTAGCATGAATCTGTCTTTCGGGTCTCTGTGCTCCTACTGTGGTGTAAATTTGCAGTTCTTGTAGAATAGAATAGCTAGCCCCCTAGTTTTGTAATGAGAAAAAAGGGAATTTTGGGACTTTAAATGAGGCAGGAACCAAAGGGATAACTGCCTCCATCCCTATCATTGATTAAAATTGAGAGCAAGTGGTGGGACTTTGTATGAAGCACACAGCAGCACAAAAGGAAGTCAAGTGACTGGGAAATACTGTTTATTCATGTTGTATAATCTAACATACAACTAAATGGGTATATAACCTCCAAAAGCATTTGATCATTTATAACATAAGTTACATGGTAGTCCACAATCATTGAAACAGTTGTAGAACAAACAATGGATATGTATTATAAACATAGGCAAGTTGAAACCAAAACAAAACTAAATATATCAAAAAAAACAAAAAAAATGATGAAAAGAGGGGAGAAAAAATAAATAAAATTAAAAAATAAAAGTAAAAGAAATAAACATAATTCATATACTGAATGATTATAAACATGAATAAAACCGTAGAGAATATAGATTGGTCCATGGTAGAATAATAGTAAAGTGTAAGGCTTGACGCGTTTTGCAGCCTTATAGCCACTCATCAGAAGCATAAACCATGGAAAATATAATTGAAAAAACAAAAAATATTAGTTCAAAATAGTCAAAAGGATAATGGACTTAAATTAGGCAAATAAAAGAAAAAATTGTATATAAAGGTTTGTTACCAGGTTGCATATTAAACTTACATCTGCATCTGCGCAGCGACAGTGCAGCATTGAAAGTCGCCAAAAAATCACAAGGTCTCATATCCGGGCACCGCGCTCGCCCCTGAGGCGATAGCAACCAGCACAGACAATTCGTGGGCCATGTGTGTGAATGGACAACCCCTTGTGAAGGGGAGAAGCAATAAGTCTGATGGAAAACCTAGGATGCAAGAAAAATGCATGAGAAAGAAATGTGACTAATATAGAATGTAAATTGGTAATAAAGGTGAAAATAATGAGTGAGGTGAGCGGTGAGTGATGAGGGGTGTAAAGAGGAAAACATAGTGGACTACAGTATGCCATCTGCAGCACAGTGAGTTTGCCATCTCCAGTAACCAGTAGTTGTACTCTAGAGAGCTGTGTCTCTCCACTCTGCTTTTCCCTACACATTGAGCTATCTAGCTATCCGGTCATGACATTTGTAGGACTTAAGCCCAGTCTCCTGATCATACCTTATATCTCCCAAAAACTTTCCCCCCTCCAAACCCTTCACAAATGACTTGACCAGGTTTTGGAGTAAATGGCCTTGACGGCCTTTTTATTAACAGATTATACAATTAAATAAATAACATCTTCATAAATAACCATTAAACTTTTAATATACTTTCTTAGTATCATATAGGGAAACAACATACCACTGGTCACTGCGAACAACTTCTTTTAAACTTTAGGCCTCCAGTTGGAAACCCCTGACTCGGAGGCAGTGCCCAACCTTCGCAGTGGCCTACCCTTATTAACCCTTCCAGGTTAACCCTCGTAACCTGGAATTACATAAACAACCCCCATCCTTTCATGGATGGGTACCAGAAACAACCCCCCATCCTTTCATGGATGGGTACCAGAAACAACCCCTATCCTTTCCTGGATGGGTACCAGAAACAACCCCCATCCTTTCATGGATGGGTACAATAAACCACCCCCATCCCGTTTATGGGTACCAGAAACAACCCCCATCCTTTCATGGATGGGTACCAGAAACAACCCCCATCCTTTCATGGATGGGTACCCGAAACAACCCCCATCCCATGGATGGGTACAACATGTTCCATAAATGTAACCTCTAACTTCTCCTTCTCCAGTGACCGAACACTGCCACAGCATGAAAGGGGTAACACCTTACCCTTGCGTGCGCCCCCACACCCTCAGCCCTCGCTGTATACCTTCCTGGAAGGTCCAGTGCCCACAAAAAACATTCACCACATCATTAAGATGTACCCCACTATTACACAGATCCTTCCATGGATCAACCTGCAGTTCAGATCCCTCCATGGATCAACCTACGGCTCACCGTGGCGTATAGCCATCCCCATCTATTGATGAAAAACCAAAACCAGCTCCATCAAACATAACAACTCACCTTTTACGTCACAAATGAGGTCCCAAATAGATCTGGATCCGATACCATTTTTTCCACATGTAGCAGCAAAAACATCCGGGGCACTGTACAAACAGGAGAACCTGGGTACTTCCCCCAGCACCCTGTTCTCTGCATGCCTGGGACCAATGCACCTGTTTGAGCCACAGCCTGGGGTTGCGTAAATGCCTACTGTTCGGCCGAACCTACGCCCGTCAGGCCCCACCAATAAACTAAGGAATAACCAAGTATAACCACCAGGCCCGCCTCCCGACCTGTGAACAAAAATACATGACCGCACCAACCACATAAAGTATCGATAAGAAGTACCATATAACAACAGCCCAAAGTCATGTGAAACATACAACCGCCCGTATGTGGGAAATGTACCACTTAACATCTCTCCGAGTCACACCTACTAATGCGCCCGACCGCTTCCTGACCAAGACCCAGCATGAACGCCTTCATGGCTGCCCCCTTCAAAAAGACTGACCAGAGAAACTTTTTGGGTCATGCCCGGCTGCTGACACACATCTTCAGAACCGTTACACTCTGTAAATGTGATAAGGACGCACTTGTCCTGACGTATTAAAAAAGGACTCCTAAACCCCAGGCCGCATGTCCTAACCAAAGAAAGCTAATGCAAATGCTGCCCGTAATAGAGCTCATGCTAAACAAGAACGTAGACCTTCTCCAAACTGGCACGCCAAAACCTGTAAAATCTTACCAGAGGCCGGGTGCCTCCCATACCCTTACTTGTACCCATCGTGTACCCTGACACCATTCGTTTTCCCTAAACTCTTTGGCGTGGTAACTTTGCCTTTGACACATAAAACGAAAGGCCAAAACCACCAACCCGTGGTAAAAAGCAGCTGCTGAGATACCCCGTCAAATGCCACATTAATATCTAAGATAACTGCATAGGCTGCATAATGACCTTCTGGGGCCATGACTATCCCGTCAATAAAGCAAAACATTCCATCCATATCATTTGAGTGGGATACCAAGTAGCCATACTCACAAGTTTCTTGATACCCTTTGCTACAAACCCCATGTAATGTCTGCTAATGATCCCAAACTCCTGGAACCTGTCCCACTGAAAACGAGACAAAGCGTCAGACCAAATGTAATCACACCCTGATCAGAGTACATCGTAGATTAATGCATCCCTTGTAAGCCACGCAGTACCAAATGTCGCACCAACCTGACCACCGCCATGTATGTCGTAGTCAGTATATAAACCCCCTGCACCCCCCAAATCGACCCAGTTGTCTCAGACCTTCTGGATGCTGAGGAATTCCCCCTGAACTTTCAAGGCCGCTACAATTGGAACAATTCCACCCAAAAGAGGTTCTGCAAAAACCCTGCCTGGCGACCAGCTGGAGGGGGGGGGGGACCGAGCTGCGCTCCATATTCCCCTGAAACAACAACCCCCTGGCGCCTACGGCATGCGTGAGTAGCTCCAAGTCAAAAACGCTGACGGGACCTGACCTGCAAAAGCACGCCCGCTGCACGATTCCAGAAAATCCTGCCTCACCCGCAAGTCCTCCCTGTAATCCTGTTACGGCTAAACGTGAGTGGCCCACCGTACTCCCGTAGCTTCTGACGCCAGCTGAAGGCAAAATAGACCTTACCCATGGGGATTATGCTGCAGCGAGCCCGCTCAGCTACCCAGCAAATATCATAGTTGACGTAACTGTCCCTTGCTGATCAAAAGGTCCCTTGCACCTCGTCTTTTTATCCCCCTTGGCTTGTCCCTCGGCAGCCCGCATTCATCCCAATAGAATCAATTGAGGGCCCGCTGTTGTACTCGGAGCTAAAGGAACCCCGAAACATACTGCCAAATTTTGCAACTTTCAACAAGACTGCGTATATATTGCAACCCACTGGACCAACCCTACAAACTGATCCATCTAATGCATGCCAGATTCGATACCCAAAACATCCCAGACTGCCCCTTATAAGAAGGAGCTAAACGTTTTGCAGAATGAACACTAAATGGAGCCACTCATCAGCGGTAAACAATCCACCTACTGTGCCCCATTCCCTATGCCGCTCCTCAGCCGCAAGCTGGCCGGATGTACCGGAATAGTTGAAAAAACCCATACAATGTCTGAATGGGCCAACAATGACCCCTGCCCATACCGCCGCACTTATGCAACCGCTCCATTGAAAGAAGTGAACGATACCCTCCTCCGGAGCAATTGAATCGCTGACCAGACCACCTTACCGACAGGCAGGTGATGAATCAATCCGAGCTTTTTGGGCTCTTTCTGGGGAACCACTTACAGTGGAGAGACCACCCTCCCTGGAAGCGGCCTACTAAAGATGAAAATAACCTCCTTCCCTAGTTTTCTCAAAACCACAGCTGTATGAACCATGGCCACCCGTAAATTGTCAGCCCCAGGTGGTACCTAACATGTGCGCCTGCAAATAATCTAACTGAGCCGAACATTGTTCGGGGTTTTTTTTTACTCTATTACACTCGCCCATATGGCGAACGCCGGTATCTAAGCGGCAGAGGTACGGGGAATCCACCAATACCTGCGTTGTTCCTATACTTCCTCGTTCTATTCTGGCTTCGACCTGGCCAGGTTGAACTTCTACGAATGCCATAACGTGACTATCGCTACACATTCACCTTTCGAACATTTTCTGGTATTGCTGACAGCACATGTGGGGCTCCAGGAGGCCCTCAAAGCAGATGTGTACCACTTGCGCGGAATCCGCCAACCTGACCGAGTCCACTGTTTCGTCCCCTGTCTTGCCCTGGCTATTCGGAGCCTATTCTGATAAACCGGGGGACTCACCGACCGCCGTGGCCGTACCCGTGTCTGTCGCAGCCGAATCTCCCGCAACCCTGGGTGTGCCCCCTGCCGGAGGTGTGTAATGCGTCACTGCCCGTGCCTGCCCAGGACTACTTCCTGTGTCCGGCTCAAAGCACCCTACCACTAACTCACCTAGCACCCCATGGATCCTGCCTTGAATACCGTCTCTTCACGCCACGGGAGAAGACCTGTTTGACGAACATGTTTCAAATCTGTCCGACGGACTCGAGTCCGGTCGAAAAGTCTGCTCGTCTGTATGCTAGTCTGTCGGACAAAAACCGACGCTAGGGCAGCTATTGGCTACTGGCTATGAACTTCCTTATTTTAGTCCGGTCATACGTCATCACGTACGAATCCGTCGGACTTTGGTTGATCGTGTGTAGGCAAGTCCGTTCATTTGGAAAGTCCGTCGTAAAGTCCGTCGAAAAGTCCGCCTGACAAAGTCTGCCGTAAAGTCCGGTCGTGTGTACGCGGTATTAGTGCCCAAAAAAATAGCCCGTAATGGGCACCATCATCCATAAAAATAAGAGGCAAAGTCTCTATTAATGGACTCTCTTGGTACCCACAAGGACAAGGGATTTACACACATTATTTAAAAAACTTATGAACAAAATTTTATTAAAAATATCTTTAAAAACAGGCTCAAAATGTGCCACACTACTTTCCCCATACTTGTAACTAAAATCCAGCAAAGAATTATAGATTCCGATGATAGATGATAGGAAACAAGCTGCAGCCTGCAGCTGTTCCTCTACATGTTTTGTGACATTCCTCGCTTTCATTAGAAGGAAAATGAGCACATATTTATCTGAGACAGAATATAAGTAGACATTAACAAACAATTAAAAGTTTCCAATATGTACAATGGAAACATACATATCATAGAGGTAGATGAATGACTGCTTACCCGCAACCAAAAGAGGGGGATATTTGTAATAAAAGTTTGCTCATAGGTTTTTAAATAATGTGTGTAAATCACTTGTCCTTGTGGCTACTGAAATAGTTCAGGATTTGCCTCTTCTTTTTCCTCTCTATAGGGGTTATAAAGTGACAATCCCCACCCCTGTGCCATACATTGGTTAAAAACAAGCAGTGCATTTTTTTTTTTTTTTTAGGTAATCTCCTAGTAATAGTAAGGAAGTATAATACTGTACTCCATAATGAAATTGCAAGTCATCCTTTGAGCAACTTGAAGATTTCCCAGTACACTTGAACTTAACCTTAGAGTGAACTGGCCTAATTGCACCAGAATGCTGACTGACCTCTATCGCTACCATTCTGGAGGCACCACATGTGAAAATCCTGGTAATCAGGGAAACAGGTACCAATTGCAAATTGCTTATTTGGCAGACGGTGGGGACAAGTAATTATAAATAATAAGTGCTAAAAGTGCAATTATCCTTTAGGAAATGCCAGAAAATTTTTGCCTCCAGAATTGTGAATCCCTGCTGCTGGAAATGATAGCCAAATACAGGAGGTCAATGCAAGTACCATTTCAATAAAAAGGATATTATTTTTTTCTGTGGAAAAAAAAATACTGTACAGAAAAAACAAGAATTTTGAAATATACAGCCCATCTGACTTTGTTCCCTAGTTCCCCTGTTATATCAATGTTTTATACCTGTTGTATCTTTTCAGGAAGAAATTAAAGTGACACTAAAGCTTCATTTTTTTTTTTAAATAACAAACATATCATACTTACCTCCATTGTACAGCTCGTTTTGCACAGAGTGGCTCCGAACATCCTCTTCTGGGGTCCCTCAGTGGCTCTCGTGGCTCCTCCCCGCATTATATAACCCCCTGGGAGAAGCGCTCTCCCGGGGGGTTACCTTGCGGGCGCGCTCCCGAGTCATTCATTCGGCGTCCATAGAAGCCAAATGTATGACTCAGCCCGCCCCCTGGCACTCAGGTCAATGGATTTGATTCACAGCAGAGGGAGCCAATGCCTGCGCTGCTATCAATCCATCCAATCAGGACCCGAGACACCGGCTTTTGCTGGTGTGCTCGTCCCCGGGACGAGATAGAGGGGGTACAGGTAAGTAAAATGGGGGCCGGGGGGCTGCAGCATTATAGGAGGTTTTTCACCATCACGCGGATTGTGTCGGAGGCAACGGAGGAGTCTGGGGCACTTCCGCCTTCCAGAACGCCGAGGTGACCACGGAGGGGCTGTTATTTACAGCCTGGTGGTGCCTTCTCCTCCCAGTGGGGGGTATTAGGTTGGGGGGAATATCCAAGGGGGCCGAATCACCTGCTTCTCATTTTAATCAACGAGTGGAGATATAATAAGAGGTGTCCATACTAGAGATCCCATCTTTTGTCTTTGGATCAACCAAGCGTCCACACCCACTGACCATCAGGTAAGAAGGAGGCAGTGAATGGTGTAAACAGCACCCTTTCTGCCATATATAATAATTCTTTCATTATTTTTAATAATATTTTTTGCGTTTCCTTTTCCCTTTTAGAGTCTATAGTCATTTGTAGTGATTTACACTGATCTATATTTTGGACCAGATGTTTTTTTATCACAGGGACTAAAGTCCTAATAATTTAAAACATGCAGTCAGGTATTCAGTCATGTTGTTATTCACTTTAGCACTATTTAGCATGCTATATAATTTTGAGCACTTTTCACTTCATTTATGCACCTTATTTTTCCACTCTTCACATTCATCATTCTTTATCTTCCTTCATCACTTGGTCTGCATGCCTTATAATCCAAGTACACACTGAGATCATCACCAATGTTTTTCAATGTTGTCTCACCTATCAATCACTACATTATATGTTTCTGCCATTTACAAATTTACACCACATCATTACTACAGTATTTATTGTTTCCATTATTCACTTTTAACACATTACTAACTGAACAATTTTTGAACAACTAAAATTTGATCACACATGAATATTAACCTTTTTTTTTTTTATGGATATTTACTTAAATTCATTAATTTCATTTTCATACATTTAATTTATTGGAACATTCATGAACATTTACAACAAAAAATAATTTAATTCAAGTGCTTATAACACTCAATACACACTGGGAATTGACCCCCGCACTTTTTCTCTCCTCTTTCTTTTCATATACGAGACCTGCCCGGCGCCACCCTTATATATATATATATATAAATATATAAAATTCCAATTTTTCAAAAAAATGTTAATTTCTCCATTAGCTTAATTACCCTAAAAATCAATATGTATATAATATACTAATGACCTCAGTTGTAATGATTTCCAGGTGCCTATGGCCCTCACTCCCCCCCCCCTTTTGGAGTGCCAATTATTTGTGATCACTTGTAAGTCCCGCGGCCGTGGGGGGTCCTCTACGAGGTCGAGGTGGGGACGGCTCCCCAGCAGTCTTCAAGACCACCAGTGGGAACATCAATTATCTAATTCGTGTGTGTTTGTTTTAATAAGAAGTCTCTGGATAAGTGAGCTATTTTGACGAAGAGGGTAAATATGATGCAATTATTGTTTTGTTTTTTGAATTTTATACATGATATCATATTTCATATGATTGAAAACTGTCTTTTGATATAATTATAGAAACACATGAACCCCCTGAGGAAGACCATAAATATATAGGTCGAAATGCATTGGGGCTTTGTTCCATCGGACAGCACAACCGCAATTCAATGATTGTAGGTTGCAGGATTAGATAACCTTACCCTTTTTTCAATCTTTATGGTATTGCCAATATTGTGATTTTTTTTCCCTTTTCTAATGTACTAGTCTCGCATTGTATATACCCAGAGCTCATGTTTTAACTCATGTGTCTATATTGTCTATTTGCTTTTTTTGATAATAAAATCATTAGACTCTTACAAATTTATTGACTCACAATTGCTGCTAAAAAACGCGGGGGAAATTCTTCTTTTTCTACAACACTTGGATAGGGTTTGTTCTTCCGCCTATGAGGTTGCCTTGTTCGGGGCCATCTTTGTGCTGGCCTTTTTGGGGCTTTTCGAGTGGGGGAATTGGTAAGCCAGAATAAACTTGGTGAGGGTGGGTTGAGCATACAGGTTGTGTGGTTAATGGATACTACATTGTGTGTGTTAAGAAGATCTAACACTGATCAGTCGGGGAGGGGTTCTTGCATTGACTTGGGTGTAGTTGCCTCTTTTCCAGTTTGCCCTGTCCGAGCTGTGGGGAGGGGAGTTTTCATGGTTTCAGCAAAATCTTCCGGAAGTGTTCTTTATGCATGCGGATGGGACAGCAATGCAAAATTCTACTTTAGGGCGGTGTTCAGGAAATGCCTATTGTCTGCTGGTTGGAGTGCAGACAACTCTTCTTCTCATTACTTTCAGATTGGGGCGGCAATGGAAGCGGTCCGATGGGGACTTAATGGCCAGGTCGTTCAGTGCTTTGGGTGGTGGAAATCAGTCAGATTTTGGTTATATGTGCGCCCTCATTTATTGTAACTTATAAGGTTTGCTATCTGTTGGGTCAAGCTTAATTGTGTGGTCCGATATAGTTGCCAAGTCTGAGTGGCGTATGGCTTGCTCTGTTAAAAAGATCAACAAAGCCAGGAAAAATGGTGAACTAGGGCATGGCAAGTTTTTTTTTTCTCTGAAATAGGGACCTGGCAAAACGTCATTGAGAGATGGAGGATGAGACCTGGTGATATCTGAAAATAGATGGTGTGCATCTGAATGCCATCAGCATTGATTTATGACATCTGGGATTGCAGGAGGGTATTCAGCGGGCCTGCTGATTTGGGGGGAGGCAACATGTGCATAAGGTGCCACGCTCGTATGCTGTGGCAGGGGGTCTATTGGGTCTTTAAAGGCGGTGCTGGTTAAATAATTGTGGAAAATTGTGGGTTGGGCCCATCTGAGGTATAGGTGCCCCTTCCTAACAATACAGTGGTAACATTGGGGTATTAATTAGGTTGTATCTAGTAGTACGTAAGTGGTTAATTGTCCTTGAGCCGGTGTAGTTGCGGCTGGGGGCCTTTGATTGGGTGGCAGATACAACCGGTTAATCATGAGTATATAGGCCTTCAAAGACCTTAGACCGGGCATTAACTGAAGTTGAAACAAATAAATAATTGCGCTATTACAGGAAGACAATGCAAGTGATAGCTGCCAGCATGTAACAATATGGTAACCAGTGTAGAAATGAATAAATACTAAACACATGCAGCACTAAAATAAATGGTAGGGATGTGCGTTTACATCCTATATATATATAGCGTCATATATCGTGGATAAATAACAAAATAATGTGTTCAATAATGACCAACTGAGAAATGCATCCCAGCTTAGGCTGTCTATAAATTTATGGCAGCTTATGGGGTGGCGCAGACAGGGGCATGGCGCAGACATCATGGCTCTTTCCTGAGTGGCTCTGTCACGAGTGATGCGCAGTTTCACCGACGCAGTTTAACGAAAGCAGGATAACTAAAGCTGCATGAACAACAGGAACTCTGCTCCACTCTGCAAGACGACAAGCAAACCAACTTTGAAATTTATTTTATATTAGGTTAGTTTCCCACTCTCTAGCCACTAACATGCTCCTTATTCTCTTCCTTCTCACATTGGTGTCTTCTATCCTCAAATTATCTTTACTCTACCCCTCCTCTCTTCCCTGCAGCATGCACATATCACCCTCACTCCTACCCTCTCCCTACTATGGCACCCATCATCTCCTGCATTTGCTGCACCCACATGCTGACATAAACACCAGGGCCACTAGACACGTGCGCTCATGCACATCCCACTCCCACCTTGCCTTCCTCACCCTCCTCCTTCTCCTAGTCTCAGGTGATATTTCTCCTAATCCTGGTCCGCCATTTTCCAAATGCAAGCCACATATCCAATACCCCTCCCCCTCTGGCAACCATCGAAATCCACTCAGTTTAATTTCTATCCCCCTACTTCCTCAAAGCACCCCACCAATCTCATGTGCCCTGTGGAACGCCCGCTCCATCTGTAACAAGCTAACATCTGTACATGACCTCTTCATCTCTCATGGCTTGAACATACTGGCCATAACAGAAACCTGGCTGCAAAATTTTGACTCGGCTTCTCCTGCTGCCCTCTCCCATGGTGGTCTCCATTGGACTCACTCCTCCAGACCCAACAGACAGAAAGGAGGTGGAGTTGGCTTCCTTCTGTCCCCACAAAGCACCTTCCAAGTCCTTACTGTCCCTCCCTCTCTATCCCTCTCTTCTTTCGAGATGCACTGTATTCGTCTGTTTTCTCCCATTTCCCTGAGGATTGCAGCAATTTATAGGCCTCCAGGACCGGCATCACGCTTCCTTGATGACTTTGCTGCCTGGCTACCCTACTTTCTCTCCTCTGAAATACCCACCATTATTCTTGGTGACTTTAACATTCCTGTCAATGTCAACAGCCCAACTACAGCTAAACTTCTCAACTTAAGCTCATCTTTTGACCTAACCCAATGGACACATACTTCCACTCACTCCAATGGTAATACCCTTGACCTTGTATTCTCCCATCTCTGCAACCCTGGCAACCTCACCAACACCCCCTTTCCTCTATCTGATCACAACCTCATTACTTTCACTGTATCCTTGCCTCCAACCACCCATCCCTCCAAGCAGCAAACAATTACTTGTAGAAACCTTCGCCACTTTAACCCTTCTCTTCTCTATTCTGCTACTGACAACCTATATGACATAATCTCTCCCCTGTCCTGTCCTGACCTGGCCACTTCTGTCTACAACAGTTCACTCTCATCATCACTAGATGCACTTGCTCCCCTAACCACACGCAGAATTAGGCCCCGACCGTTACAACCCTGGCAAACTGACAACACTAGAAATCTCAAGAGACATTGCCGTGCTCTTGAACGACTGTGGCGTAAAACCAAATGCCTGCAAGACTTCACCCTATATAAATCTGCCCTTCTAAAATACAATTCATGCCTCCATGCTGCCAAACAAGCCTACTTTGTCTCTCTTATTAATTCCTTGTCATCCAGTCCCCGTCGGCTCTTCTCAACCTTTAACTCTCTGCTTCGTCCACCACCCCCTCTACCCACTAACTCACTCACTGCCCAAGAGATTGCCAATCACTTCAAAGACAAGATCAATGCAATTCGTGAGGACATCTCCACTGTGCGTACATCTTCCCCACCCATCATACCTTGCCCAGCAGCACATTCAACCCTCTCCTCTTTTGAATTGGCTACTACGGAAGAGGTTACAAAAATTTTCTCGAATGCCCACCTAACCAATTGTCCCTTGGATCCTGTTCCCTCACAACTACTACGGTCACCCTCTTCTTCTATCCTATGCTCCCTCACCCACATCTTCAATCTCTCCCTTTCTAGTGGCATTTTCCCCTCCCCTCTAAAACATGCACAGATCACTCCCATTCTTAAAAAGCCCTCACTGGACCCTACCGACCTGAACAACTTAAGACCCATCTCATTACTCCCATTCACCTCTAAACTTCTAGAACGCTTAGTCTACAACCGTCTTAGCTCCTACCTCAATGAAAATAACCTTCTTGACCCCTTACAGTCTGGCTTTCGCTCGCAGCACTCCACGGAAACTACCTTACTAAAACTCACTAACGATTTACTAACTGCTAAAACCAACAGCCAGTACTCCATACTCCTACTACTTGACCTCTCTGCGGCCTTTGATACTGTTTACCACCCGCTCCTTCTCAATAAACTACATTCCCTTGGCCTCCGAGATTCTGCTCTATCCTGGTTCTCTGGCTATTTATCACAGCGCTCCTTCAGTGTCACCTACAACTCTATCTCCTCCTCTCCATTGCCCCTTTCTGTGGGGGTCCCCCAAGGCTCGGGTTCTTGGACCCCTTCTCTTCTCTATCTACACCTCCTCCCTTGGTCACCTAATAACTGCCCACGGCTTCCAATACCACTTATACGCTGATGACACCCAAATCTATCTGTCTACTCCTCACCTCACTCCTTCAGTCTCCTCCCGCATTACTAACTTACTAACTGACATATCAGCATGGATGTCGCACCACTTCCTTAAACTAAATCTCTCTAAAACTGAGCTATTAATATTCCCCCCCGCCCGTGCCCCCCTCCATGACTTTTCCGTCAAAATCAACAATGCAACCATCAGTCCCTCCCCTCACGCCAGGGTACTAGGTGTAATCCTAGACTCCGACTTGTCATTTCAGCCTCAAATCCATTTGCTGTCAAAAGTTTGTAGAATTCACCTCCGTAACATCTCTAAAATTCGCCCTTTTTTAACAAATGAAACCACCAAGCTCCTCATTCACTCCCTTGTTATCTCTCGCCTTGACTATTGCAACTCCCTTCTCATTGGCCTACTGCTCCATAGGCTATCCCCTCTTCAGTCTATCATGAATGCTGCTGCCAGACTTATCCACCTTACCAACCGCTCAGTGTCTGCCAACCCTCTACTTCAATCCCTACACTGGCTCCCAATCACCCAGCGAATTAAATTCAAAATTCTAACCACAACATACAAAGCCATTCACAACTCTGCCCCAAGCTACATCACTAATCTTGTCTCCAAATATCACCCAAATCGTCCTCTCCGCTCTTCTCAAGACCTCCTGCTTTCAAGCTCTCTCATCTCCTCCTCCCATGCTCGTCTCCAGGATTTCTCCAGAGCCTCTCCCATCCTCTGTAACTCGCTACCTCCATCTATCCGGCTATCCCCTACTCTTGCTACCTTCAAGCAATCCCTGAAAACTCATCTCTTCAGGAACGCCTATAACGTCTCCAACTAATCTCCTACCACTTCCACCAGCTCATTCCCCACAGTTACAACCTTTTGTACCACCTGCCCCACCCTATTAGATTGTAAGCTCTTCTGAGCAGGGCCCTCTTAATCCTATTGTATTGTATTGTATTATATTATAACTGTATTGTCTCCCTTTTATATTGTAAAGCGCTGCGTAAACTGTTGGCGCTATATAAATCCTGAATAATAATAATAATAATAATAATAATCATATGCCAATATAAGCGGTGTGTGCAATCAGTGAACATTTCACAGATAATCAAAAATTAGGAAAAAGTCCATTCATGTGTGGTAAACCATATAAACGTCCACAGAAACTGGAGGTTCATGGGCATATAAGGTGCCGCATTTAAACATAAAGTAGAGGCTGGAGCCAAATATGTATAGAGATATCACTTTACACACGGATCTTCTAAAATTCCAACTCAAAGCTGTAAATGGCAGAAGTGAATATCCTTACCAGAGGAGATGGACACAGTCGCCATACGGTGGAGTGTCATGCGAGCTTGAGGGATCAAACGATCCCGGGGGTGTCAGACTGGAGGAATCCTGGCGGAGAGTCCCATCCGGGGCGACCATAAATGTCAGATGGTGTGTGGGTCCCCAACCGATCCAGATGACACTCTCAGGTGGAATGAGTTTGCAGAAGGAAACAGCTAAAACTCAAAGGGGTCCTCGGCATCCTCTCCAAAAAAACGTAAATTTGGCTGGATCTAAACCTAAATTAGCACCATAGATTCTTGCCGCATTTCTTTGCTGTGCCCAAAAAATGAATGAATGGCCCAAGACCCATATCACTCGTTTTCCTGTCTCCATGTGTTCATCTCTAAAGGAGATCCTTTAGATCTTGGGCCATTCATGGGACTCTCTCCACCAGGATTCCTCCAGTCTGACACCCCTGGGATCGTTTGATCCCTCAAGCTACTTTATGTTTAAATGCGGCACCTTATATGCCCATGAACCTCTAGTTTCTGTGGACGTTTATATGGTTTACCACACACGAATGGACTTTTTCCTAATTTTTGGTTATCTGTGAAATGTTCACTGATTGCACACACCGCTTATATTGGCATATGATATAAGTTGTCACGAAGATCCTGCCAGTAACCGCATCCCAGGCGCACGGGAACCCGGCCACGAGTCCCATTGCGCATGCGCGCGCGTTCACGGGTGCGGTCACGCACGGGCACGCGCACGCGCACTCCCGCTGGTGTCAGGCGGGCTATTTAAACCTGCCTATCACACTCCATCCCTGCTGTCTGCTCTACAGCGTTCTGTGAGTGTTACCTGATCTGATCTGTGTTTCCTGTTATCTGACCCAGCTTCCTGTTTGACCATCCTGCTATCTGCCTGCACCAGACTCTCTTGGCTTGCCTGACCATCCCTCTGCATTACCCCTGGTACCTTTGCTGTCCGAACGTTACTGACCACCGGCTTGTTGACCCTCCGCTGTGTTTCATCAGCTTCCAGTCTGCTATTACCTGCTGTTGTTCCTGGTTCCAGTCCAGCTTCCAGTCTGCTATTACCTGCTGTTGTTCCTGGTTCCAGTCCAGCGTTCCAGGCTACCTTCTGCTGTGTTCCAGCCCAGCGTTCCAGGCTACCTTCTGCTGTGTTCCAGCCCAGCGTTCCAGGCTACCTTCTGCTGTGTTCCAGCCCAGCATTCCAGGCTACCTTCTGCTGTGTTCCAGCCCAGTGTTCCAGGCTACCTTCTGCTGTGTTCCAGCCCAGCATTCCAGGCTATCTTCTGCTGTGTTCCAGTCCAGCTCCCAGTCTGCTATTACCTGCTGTTGTTCCTGGTTCCAGTCCTGCATTCCAGTCTCTGTCCTCAGTCTACTCCTCAGACTACTGACTCCAGAGGGTGCCACCACTACTGGACTTCAGCAACTGTTGATCCTGCCAGGCACCCATACCACTCTTCACTCCTGGCCCTCTGTCTCCATTCCAGGGGAATGGGAGTGGGAGCTGTAAGGGAGGTCTTTTCCTGCACTTCAGGCTCACAACCTACCAGGTACGTGACAGTAGCAGACAGCCATGTCTGAGCCTGAGCAGGGAACGTCTCCCATGGAGGAACTCTGTGCACACCTGGCAGGATTGACTGAAGCAGTCAAAAATCTGCAGCAAGGATACACCAGACTGGAGGAACGAGTGTTAACCCTGTCTAACCCCATTGGGGCCCAGGGAGCTTCCTCTGCTCCTGTTCCTTCAGTTGGGCCTTCCTCAACGGTGGTGATGCTCCCTCCGGAACCTAAGGTTCCCACACCTGAACGTTTCTTTGGAAATCGCCATAAGTTCAAAGCCTTCCGCAATTCCTGCGAACTATTTTTTGCTCTTCAGCCACGTACCTTTTCCCTGGAGGCTACAAAGGTGGGCTACGTGATTTCTCTGCTCTCTGGTGACCCCCAAACCTGGGCCCATCGCCTCTTAGAGCAAAAGGACATATCTCTGACCAACCTCTCCACTTTCTTTGACGCACTAGGCCAGTTATATGATGACCCCCAGCTATCTGTAACTGCAGAAGCGGCTCTACACACCCTTCAACAAGGTCGCAGAGCAGCAGAGGATTATGTGGCTGAATTCAGAAAGCGGAGTGCGGATACTAACTGGAACGATGCGGCTCTCCGTTATCAATTTCGGTTGGGACTTTCTGATCCTCTGAAGGATGAACTGGCCAGGGTGGGTACACCACAGACTTTAAATGCTTTAATCGATCTAGCTATCCAGATCGATCGATGCCTACGAGAGCGCAGGTCGGAGAGAGCTATGGGGTCTTCTCGTCCAACTTGGGTTACCCCTAAGGTTCCCCATCACCCATCATCAACACCACCTACCTCCACGCTTAACTTACCTGAGCCAATGCAACTGGGTGTCTTGCGACCTTCACTCACCCCAGAGGAACGACAACGTCGCCGTGCAAATAACTTGTGCCTGTATTGTGGGGAACCCAGGCACTACGTCAGGAACTGTCCTCTCAAACTCCGTAAGTGTTTATCCCTATCTACTGACTGTGTGACATCTCTGATTAAAAATACCACTCACCTTGCTCTTCCTCTTCTGCTACAGCTTCCAGGGAAGGATCTACAAATCACCACCATTATTGACTCAGGAGCTTGCAGCTGTTTCATGGATTCTCGTTTTGCCATCCAACACCAAATACCCTTGTCACCTAAAGCCCATGGACTTTCTATCCATCTAGCTGATGGGACCGCTATCAAGTCTGGACCTGTCACCCAAGAGACTATGCCAATACCCGTTTTCATTTCCAACGTCCATCAGGAACAGCTGCGCCTGGACATTATCGCTTCACCCCTGTTCCCCATAATACTTGGCATGCCATGGTTACAGGCCCATAATCCGGACATAAATTGGATCACGGGTGAGGTGACCTTTCCCTCTCCTTACTGCAAACAGTTTTGCAGAACGCAGAACATCCAGGAGAACTCTACTCTGTTATGCCTAGATACAGATCCTAGTCTGCTTCAATCCATTCCTTCCGCCTATCATGATTTCCTGGACGTATTTAGTAAACAGAGGGCAGAGGTGTTACCCCCTCACCGGGCCTATGACTGTCCCATTGAGTTACTTCCTGGTGCTGAAATTCCTTTTGGAAGAATATTTCCCCTGACTGAGGTGGAGCAAGGGGCATTGAAGGAATACATTGACGAAAACCTCAAAAGAGGCTTCATTCGTCCATCCACGTCCCCCGCAGGTGCAGGCATCTTCTTCGTGCAGAAAAAAGATAAAACCCTCAGGCCGTGTGTGGATTACCGCGAACTAAACAAGATTACTGTGAAGAATCGGTACCCTCTCCCCTTAGTACCAGAGTTGTTTCAGAGACTGGGGACGGCTACCATATTCACCAAACTTGATCTCCGTGGGGCCTACAATTTAGTTCGTATCAGGGATGGAGACGAATGGAAGACCGCTTTTCGTACCCGTTATGGGCATTTTGAGTACCTCGTGATGCCTTTCGGCCTGTGCAATGCCCCTGCCACATTTCAATACTTTATTAATGATGTGTTACGTGACTTTCTAGACCTGTTTGTCATCGTCTATTTAGATGACATATTGATTTTCTCTTGTTCCCTTGAATCCCATCGCAGGCACGTCAGAAGTGTATTGGGCCGACTTTGACAACACGGTCTATATGCAAAGGCTGAAAAATGTGAATTCGAACAGGAAAGTATTCCATTATTAGGGTTGGTCATCTCCAGTAAGGACATTAAAATGGACCCCCAGAAGGTCACGGCTGTTCTAGATTGGCCAGTCCCGACTGATAAGAAAGGAATCCAGCGATTCGTTGGATTCGCTAATTTTTACCGCAAATTTATTAAGGGGTTCTCAGCTATCATTGCACCCATCACACAGCTTACCAAACAGGGTACACGCTTCCATTGGTCGGCCGAGGCTCAAAAGGCTTTTGAGACTCTCAAGGGCCTTTTTACCTCCGCCTCTGTCAGGGCCGGATTAACATAGGGGCTGATGGAGCTGCAGCTCCAGGCCCCTGCCTTAAAATCGGCCCTCACAGCTAGTAATATAAGCCCGACTTTCTCCTGCCCATAAACGTCTATGGGACAGGAGAAGCTGTGTGTAAATGGAGGGGTGTCTGGCTGCATCTGTGTTGGCTCACTGTGTTTAGTACAGTGTCACAGTGCACAGTTCCCCCCCTACACAAATGGCTCTGCCTTCCCCCTCCCCTCTCTCTGTGTGCAGTGAAGGAGCCGTGTGGGCTGGGAAATTATGAACAGACAGAGCAGCCGGCAGATAGAAGGTGAACTGAACAGATATCTGAGTGATGAGCTTCCAACCATCCAAGTGTGAGCTCAGTGACTGGACTCTTATCTCCCTTCTCTCCCCCTCTTTTACCTTTATCTTCAGCAATGGCTGTTATAACTACAGTCAATATGTAGATTTGGCTCCTTGTGCTTTTAGGTGGGTTCAAACTGCTTTGCTGTGTTTTGGCCATTGCTGGTGTATCCGCAGTTTTCCTGCGTTTTACCCACAGTCCTATTGATTTCTATTAGGTTGCATGTTTGTTCTGAAAGCGCACCAAAATCAATAGGACTGCAAGCTAAAACTGCAGATACACAAGCAGTGTGGCCAAACTGCAGCAAACCAGTGTGAGCCCAAAGGCTGTACACACCCCCCTCTATAGAACTTGGTCTGATCATTACTCCTGGCATTCATTTTACACACAGCCATACCATCCCAGATCAGGAGGGGTGGGGGCTTCAGGGATTTGTTTGACTATGCAGGCCCTGTCCCTTCTACCCATCCTGGAAGAGTCCTGGAGGGAGTGGCAGGCTGCTGGTGGCAAGTGACACACTGTATCTGGTGGCAGGCTGCTAGTGGCAAGTGGCACACTGTATCTGGTGGCAGGCTGCTGGTGGCAAGTAGCACACTGTATCTGGTGGCATGCTGCTGGTGGCAAGTGGCACACTGTATCTGGTGGCAGGCTGCTGGTGGCAAGTGGCACACTGTATCTGGTGGCAGGCTGCTGGTGGCAAGTGACACGCTGTATCTGGTGACAGGCTGTCAGTGGCAAGTGGCACACTGTATCTGGTGGCAGGCTGCTAGTGGCAAGTGGCACACTGTATCTGGTGACAGGCTGCTAGTGGCAAGTGGCACACTGTATCTGGTGACAGGCTGCAGGTGACATGTGGCACACTGTATCTGGTGGCAGGCTGCTAGTGGCAAGTGGCACACTGTATCTGGTGGCAGGCTGCTGGTGGCAAGTGACACACTGTATCTGGTGGCAGGCTGCTAGTGGCAAGTGGCACACTGTATCTGGTGATAGGCTGCAGGTGACAAGTGGCACACTGTATCTGGTGGCAGGCTGCTAGTGGCAAGTGGCACACTGTATCTGGTGGCAGGCTGCTGGTGGCAAGTAGCACACTGTATCTGGTGGCAGGCTGCTGGTGGCAAGTGGCACACTGTATCTGGTGGCAGGCTGCTGGTGGCAAGTGACACGCTGTATCTGGTGACAGGCTGTCAGTGGCAAGTGGCACACTGTATCTGGTGGCAGGCTGCTAGTGGCAAGTGGCACACTGTATCTGGTGACAGGCTGCTAGTGGCAAGTGGCACACTGTATCTGGTGATAGGCTGCAGGTGACATGTGGCACACTGTATCTGGTGGCAGGCTGCTAGTGGCAAGTGGCACACTGTATCTGGTGGCAGGCTGCTGGTGGCAAGTGGCACACTGTATCTGGTGGTAGGCTGTGGTTGGCAAGTGGCACACTGTATCTGGTGGCAGGCTGCTGGTGGCAAGTGGCACACTGTATCTGGTGGCAGGCTGCCGGTGGCAAGTGGCACACTGTATCTGGTGGTAGGCTGTGGTTGGCAAGTGGCACACTGTATCTGGTGGCAGGCTGCTGGTGGCAAGTGGCACACTGTATCTGGTGGCAAGCTGCTGGTGGCAAGTGGCACACTATCTGGTGGAAGGCTGCTGGTGGTAAGTGACACACTGTATCTGGTGGTAGGCTGTGGTTGGCAAGTGGCACACTGTATCTGATGGAAGGCTGCTGGTGGCAAGTGGCACACTGTATCTGGTGGCAGGGAGCTGGTGGCAAGTGGCACACTGTATCTGGTGGCAAGTGGCACAATGTATCTGGTGGCAGGCTGCTGGTGGCAAGTGGCACACTGTATCTGGTGGCAAGTGGCACAATGTATCTGGTGACAGGCTGCTGGTGGCAAGTGACACACTGTATCTGGTGGCAGGCTGCTGGTGGCAAGTGGCACACTGTATCTGGTGGCAAGTGGCACAATGTATCTGGTGGCAGGCTGCTGGTGGCAAGTGGCACACTGTATCTGGTGGCAAGTGGCACAATGTATCTGGTGACAGGCTGCTGGTGGCAAGTGACAAACTGTATCTGGTGGCAGGCTGCTGGTGGCAAGTGGCACACTGTATCTGGTGGCAGGCTGCTGGTGGCAAGTGGCACACTGTATCTGGTGGCAAGTGGCACAATGTATCTGGTGGCAAGTGGCACACTGTATCTAGTGGCAGGCTGCTGGTGGCAAGTGGCACACTGTATCTGGTGACAGGCTGTCGGTAGCAAGTGGCACACTGTGTCTGGTGAAAGGCTGCTGTTGGCAAGTGGCACACTGTATCTGGTGGCAGGCTGCTGGTGGCAATTGGCACATTGTACCTTTTGGCAGGCTGTGGGTAGCAAGTGGCACACTGTATCTGGTTGCAAGTGGCACACTGTATCTGGTGGCAGGCTGCTGGTGGCAAGTGACATGCTGCATCTAGCGGCAGGCAACTGTGGAAAGTGATACGCTACATTTGGTGGCAGGCTATGGGTGGCAAGTGACAAGCTGCATCTGGTGGCAAGTGATAAGCTCAGGTCCCACTGATTCTGCACGATGGTGAGTTGAACTATTTCACTATATATTACAATGTAGTAACTGAAATAATGGAATCTGATCATCCTGACACCATATCAAGCATGGTGTCAGGATGATTGATTTTAAGTACTAACACCAGCCATTTGCCTGACAAATCACCTCCACCACCGATTTCCCTGCCAACCCCGGGACTACATCCCCCACCCTCATCTTTTTTTCGGAAGAGGGGGTTGTCTCTGAATGACAGTTTGGAAAAGTGGTCTCCCTATGTTGCTGCTGGTGAGAGACCGCATAGCAGGTGGTATTGGTGGTGTAGCTGCTGCTCAGAGGCTGCACAGCTGGTATTACTGGTGAGAGTATATTTAATTCGTTTTAGCGAAAAATTGTTTGCATTTTCATTTTGTTTCCATAAAAAGGCCCACCGAAATCCTCAGCACCAGGCCCATGATGCTCTTAATCTGGCCCTGGCCTCTGTACTGAAGCATCCAGATTCCTCTTTGCCATTTATTCTAGAAGTGGATGCATCTGAAATTGCTGTAGGAGCAGTATTATCCCAAAGACAGGGAACCAAAGCCCTGCTGCATCCTGTGGCTTTCTTTTCTCATAAATTATCCACGGCAGAGAGAAATTATGATGTAGGTGACAGAGAGTTGTTGGCAATCAAGTCAGCATTGGAGGAGTGGCGCTATCTGTTGGAGGGTGCCGCTCATCCAGTTCTAATCTTTACAGATCATAAGAACCTGGAGTATTTGAGGTCTGCAAAGAGGTTGAAACCACGTCAGGCCAGGTGGGCTCTCTTTTTCTCCAGGTTCTCCTTCCATGTCACTTACCGTCCTGGCTCCAAGAATACCAAACCTGACGCCCTGTCTAGGATGTTCCACAAACCTCAAGAGATTTCCCCTCCAGACACCATTTTGTCTCCAGGGAACTTTCTTCTACTTCAGGGAAACCTGCTTTCCCAGATTAAACAGGCCTCCGCAGAAATAGAATCTTCCATTAAGACAGAACTCCAGGTTAAGGATGCGTTATTGTGGCATGAGAATAGGATCTTTATACCTGAAACACTACGAGTTCCAGTACTAGAGCTCTGTCACGATCATGCGCTGGCTGGGCATTTCAGTGTGGCTAAGACCACTGATTTGGTTCAGCGCACCTTCTGGTGGCCTCAGCTGCGCAAAGATTGTAAGGAGTTTGTAAAGTCCTGTACCACCTGCCTTAGGAACAAAGGGCACAAAACAAAGGCATGGGGTCTACTAAAACCCTTGCCTGTCCCAGATAGACCCTGGAAAATGCTCTCAATAGATTTTATTGTAGAACTACCCCCGGCCGGGGGCTTCACTTCAATCTTTGTCATAGTGGACCGGTTGTCGAAGATGGCGCACTTTGTCCCAATGAAGGGTACCCCTTCAGCTACAGAAACAGCACAAGCATTCATTAAAGAGGTCGTCAGGCTCCATGGGGTACCAGTTAACATCGTTTCAGATCGAGGGGTACAATTTACCTCTCGATTCTGGAGGGCTTTGTGTAAAACCTTGGACATTGAACTCTCATTTTCATCGGCTTATCACCCCCAGACTAATGGGCAAACAGAAAGAACAAACCAGACCCTTGAACAATATTTGCGCTGTTTTTCTTCCTTTGCCCAAGATAATTGGATTGCTGTTTTACCATTGGCCGAATTCGCTTATAACAATTCTATTCATTCTGCTATCAAGCAAACTCCGTTTTTTGCGAATTATGGTTTCCACCCCTCATTTTGACCAAACTCTCTTCCAGAATGCACAGTACCCGCAGTCCAGGAGAAATTGGATTTCTTTACCTCTAACAACCAAGTTTTACAGGACACCATGACCAGAACCCAGGAGTAAAACAAAGCAACCTTCGATAAAAAGAGGCGAGGTGAGCTCTTACTTGCACCTGGGGATCAGGTATGGTTGTCCACCATAAACCTCAGGTTGGCCTGCCCTTCCAAGAAATTGGGTCCCAAATTTCTTGGACCATTCCCTGTTAAACGGAGAATTAATGAAGTTGCATATGAACTTGAACTCCCGGATTCACTAAAGGTACATCCAGTTTTTCACGTGTCCTTGCTTAAACCATCTATTACTAACCCATTTCCAGGTCGAAGTACGGATCCTCCTGATCCAATCCTGGTAGATGGGGAAGAGGAATTTGAGGTGGAGGCTATCATGGACCACAGGAAAAGAGGTAGCCAAAATCAATTCTTAATAAAGTGGAAGGGGTTTGGCCCAGAGGAGAATTCTTGGGAACCAGAAGATAATATTCATGCTGAAGACCTGTTACAAGCCTTTAAAACAGCTCATCCAGAGAAATTTTTTCAAAGGGGCATCCGGAGGCTGCCCCTTGGGGGGGGGCAATGTCACGAAGATCCTGCCAGTAACCGGCGTCCCAGGCGCGCGGGAACCCGGCCACTTGTCCCATTGCGCATGCGCGCGCGTTCACGGGTGCGGTCATGCACGGGCACGCGCACGCGCACTCCCGCTGGTGTCAGGCGGGCTATTTAAACCTGCCTATCACACTCCATCCCTGCTGTCTGCTCTACAGCGTTCTGTGAGTGTTACCTGATCTGATCTGTGTTTCCTGTTATCTGACCCGGCTTCCTGTTTGACCATCCTGCTATCTGCCTGCACCAGACTCTCTTGGCTTGCCTGACCATCACTCTGCATTACCCCTGGTACCCCTGCTGTCCGAACGTTACTGACCACCGGCTTGTTGACCCTCCGCTGTGTTTCATCAGCTTCCAGTCTGCTATTACCTGCTGTTGTTCCTGGTTCCAGTCCAGCTTCCAATCTGCTATTACCTGCTGTTGTTCCTGGTTCCAGTCCAGCGTTCCAGGCTACCTTCTGCTGTGTTCCAGCCCAGCGTTCCAGGCTACCTTCTGCTGTGTTCCAGCCCAGCGTTCCAGGCTACCTTCTGCTGTGTTCCAGCCCAGCGTTCCAGGCTACCTTCTGCTGTGTTCCAGCCCAGCGTTCCAGGCTACCTTCTGCTGTGTTCCAGCCCAGCGTTCCAGGCTACCTTCTGCTGTGTTCCAGCCCAGCGTTCCAGGCTATCTTCTGCTGTGTTCCAGTCCAGCGTTCCAGTCTATTACCTGCTGTTGTTCCTGGTTCCAGTCCAGTGTTCCAGGCTATCTTCTGCTGTTGTTCCAGTCCAGCTTCCAGTCTGCTATTACCTGCTGTTGTTCCTTGTTCCAGTCCTGCATTCCAGTCTCTGTCCTCAGTCTACTCCTCAGACTACTGACTCCAGAGGGTGCCACCACTACTGGACTTCAGCAACTGTTGATCCTGCCAGGCACCCATACCACTCTTCACTCCTGGCCCTCTGTCTCCATTCCAGGGGAACGGGAGTGGGAGCTGTAAGGGAGGTCTTTTCCTGCACTTCAGGCTCACAACCTACCAGGTACGTGACATAAGTTATGGTAATAAGGAGAGCCGGCAAAACTGTAATCCTTGAAGTGACGTTTATTGGTACATCAGAGTGACAATAAAACAATAAAGCTGACGCGTTTCGGCAATAGCCTTAGTCGTAGCTGTTACGACTAAGGCTATTGCCGAAACGCGTCAGCTTTATTGTTTTATTGTCACTCTGATGTACCAATAAACGTCACTTCAAGGATTACAGTTTTGCCGGCTCTCCTTATTACTGTTCCATTGGAGTGTGTTGGGACACATCGAGCCTCGGCACCTGTGAGTGGACCTGGTGTATTGATTAAGTTGTCCCTGCAGAGAGCGCTGTTACCTTTCTTCTTTTCCATGCATGATATAAGTTATGAACACATTATTTTGTTATTTATCCAAGATATATGACGTTATATATATATATATATATAGGATGTAAACGCACATCCCTACCATTTATTTTAGCGCTGCATGTGTTTAGTATTTATTCATAAGCTGAAGTTGGTTTATTTGTTATGCATTGACTGTATTATATGCATTAAACATGTCTTGTGAATGGTGTATTTAATTGTTTGTAATAAAAGGCTGGTATGGCCATTCGACTCCAAATAAAATGTGTCGTCTGGTCATTTTGGAAGGGAGGATTGGTCAAGTGTTTAATGTTTTATAGATAATCAGAGCCTCTGCATTCTGCAGGTCCCTAAGTCAAGGCTCATCCAAAGCAGCAGGAAGAACAACTGCAAGAAATATATCATAAATTAGGAAACTCATCACAGGGAAACAAAACATTTCTTAAAGCTTTACTGAAACAATTTTAAAGGACCACCCCATCCAAAATGTATAATTTTTTTGTGAATGATGAAGAGTTAAACTACCTGAAAATATGCTAAATCTCTCAAGGATGCTGATAAGCACGATTCACATCTATGCATGTTGCTTTTGAGCATTTCTGCAGTGCTGTTTGCTGTTTGTGTTTTGTAACCATGTTTTTACAGTGATTTTGCCGTAATTTGCTTTTACATCAAATGTATACAGCCGGTTGCTAAGAAGCGGCCCGGAAAGCCGACTGCCATGTTCTTAACAACCAATGAGTCATCAGCTGTCAGTGGGGTTCCCTGCTGACAGCTGAATGTAAAAGGAAGAAAAAAGGATTGCCGGCAAAAAAAAATTGTGAAGAAAAACGGCGTGGAGTCCCCCCCTCTGACCTCCACCCCAAAGCACCTTGTTTCCATGTTGATGGGAACAAGGGCCTCTTCCCACAACCCTGGCCAGTTGCTAGCTTCCCGGCCCGCTCTTTAGCAACCAGGTATATACAGTGAATGTAATGCAAAGAATAAAAAAATTCACACAATGCAAATCGTGGCAAAAATCACTGTGAAATCGCAGGAAAAACACAGTACATGCATTTTAGATGCAGGTTCATTACATGCAAAACTGCATGCTGAGGGGAAAATAGTCCCTGACCCTTTTAAAAAATGCAAAGGCACAAAAATGTATTGATATGAATGTGTTCCATAGGAACCCATGTTAAAAAGAATGTCCTGTGTTTCTGCAAAAAGTATGAATGTTGTGAATGGAGCCTACTGAGATGGCTGCACTTGAGTTTGAGTATGGCCATTGTGACCATTTCCCATTTCTCCTGTTGGCTTTTTCTTTAGATATTGGCAAGACTGCAAGAATAGGTGCTGTGTCAAGCAAAGGTGGGATGGAGCAAACAAAACTGAATTAAACAGGACAAACTCTTGATTTTCAAGAACTATAGGGAAGTCAGGTTCTTCCTATAATCAAAATTAATTTTGAGTGGAATGGCCATTTAACTGAAGACTTGCAGATTAAAAAAAAGTTTATGCTTGATAAATATCCAATATGTTAGCGACACCCAAAATGTCAAGTAAAAGAAATCTAACAGATTTCAATCAAATATGTGGCCTAAACAGTCACGATACCACACGTTTTTGTCACAATACATTGGCAATGCATTAGCACTGATAACACCTGGGTTAATTGTGTTGACCCTAAAGACTAAACAACAAAAGCATGGTCTGGAGGCAGACTAATTCCCCTCCCATAAGAAATTTTAGTACGAGAAAATTTCTAGTGACAGTAAAGTAAGGGCTGCTGTCAACACGTGACTGAAGGACCAAGAGGCAATGTTCTTTTTAAATAGGATCAATGTCTCAACTATATCAATCCATAAAGAGCTAATTTGTGGACAGTGGACATCAGGGAATATCATTTAATATTTTAAGTTAAAAAAAAATGCCATCGAAGAAATGTAGATCCATTGTTATATACAATGATTATAGATTGTAGGAGTCCATTAAAACTTTAAACAGAGAGTGGGTTGGGATAAAAGAAACTGGCTTTCAGGGAGGTGCATGCGCAGAGCCGTCTAAGCTAGACATGTCAGCTTAGAGCTCTGTACCGACCAGGACCCGATGGCCTCTTTCACTGAGTCAAACCGGACTGAAAAGACACAGGATAGTATATAATATATCCCCAGAGTCAGTGGGCATATTTTGGAACTATGTACAGCGGCCAAAAAGCTAAAACCCACTGTTAGAATGGCGGCAGCATCCTCTTACCGCTCCTCACAGCCTGCCTCACAGCCTGTCTCACAGAAACACTATGAGTCACCCTCCTCAGCACAGCACAGTGAGCCTGATTATACCTCAGGAATGACCCCTCTTATTCCACAAAACTCCACTATTGGCCCTGACTTATTGCCTCAATTTGAAAGGGTCTTACACAAGGCATTACAGAACACCTCAGATGCCATTACAGACAAATTGACACGTGAAATTCGTGAAGTGGGCCACCGCACTTCAATCCTAGAACAAAGGATGGATGAATTTGATATTCACAGAGAAGAATTGGAGTCCCTTAAAGAATATTACACTAATCTCCAAACCCGCCTTGAAGACTTTGAGAACAGCGCTAGAAGATCTAACCTACGGATATGTGGTATCCCTGAGGAAATTGAAGATTTACAATCGACTGTAACAGCACTCTTCCAAGAACTTGCCCCATCAATACCGATCGAACGTCTAGAAATGTACAGAATACACAGAGCCCTAACTTCACGCAATGCAGATGGACCACCTAGAGATGTTATACTGAAAATGCATTATTTTCGTACCAAAGAGCAACTTATGGAGGTGACAAGAAATGAAGACTCCTTGATTTTTCAAGAACACAGATATCAAATCTTCGAAGATCTGTCTCAAATTACACTTCTCAAGCGCAAGGAAATGAAACCGCATCTGCAAGTTCTTCAATACCACCGCATATCATATCGCTGGGGCTTTCCTTTTTCTCTTCGTTTTTCATACAAAGGTACTCTATACACATGCAAATCAACGGAAGATCTTCTCATTGTAATTAAAGACCTCTGCCTGTCCACTCCAACTGCAACTACAGATGGACCCAAACATCGACTGTCATTTTTACCTCCCCCACAGCTCCAAGATCTTCAGAACCCTCAAGCAACTCAGGCTCCACTCAGCCCCCACAAAAGAGGACGCTTTACTTCGTCACCTCCTGCTGAAGAAGATATTACAGGCAGCTGAACTCTAATTGGGTGATACCTATTTAATCACTTCTTTTTTCTTACTATCGATACAATACTCTCTCTCAACCATACCACATGGTTTACCTTTGTAGTAATACAATGCAGTATTCAATGTTACCTATTAAACCAATAGGATACTTCTCCAATACAAATTCTTTTTAAATTGTTATATCCGTTATGATATTGCTAGAATCGGTTGCTTTCCTTAGATCTACTCTCATGGATCTATCTTTAGCTGATCTCTAACCAGTTGCCTAAGGGATATACCCTGCAGCTGCAACCTAGTCGTTCTAATGTTTTAAATCATATAGTTTGGATATATCCTTAGATCCTTAGATATTAGCTGTTAAATAGGTCTAATAGCTGACCTCTTCAAATTTTCTTTTTCTCTTCTGAATAGTTAATTTACATAAATTGCAAAGGTTTACTTAGCCAATTGTGCTTGGGATTAGTTTAAACTAAAATATCATATAGATAGTAACAATTTTTTTTTTCCAAGTTTAATTTACACCTTTTGACTCATCAGTTCAATGATATCTAATACAATATCAGTAGGCTGTCGTAGTCCCGGAGACAGTTCACTGCACCTCCTTTTTTTCCCTTAATGTACAAGGTCTCAACTCTCCTCCAAAGCGCACTAAAGCCTTTAATTTTTTCTCCAAACAATTGGCACATGTGGTGTGCCTACAAGAGACACATTTTATCCCACAGTCCACACCGAAATATTTCAGCCGTAAATACCCACAAGTTTATACAGCATCTGCCAATACTAAACAAAGGGAAGTTCTAATAGAATTCCACCGCACGACACCATTCACCCTCACCAAAGAGCTCAAAGACCCTGAAGGGAGATATCTAATCTTATCTGGATTTTTATTAGATAGTGAAGTTACTATAGTCTCCTATTACGCTCCTAATAAAAATCCACTACTATTCCTCTCTCACCTTTTTTCAGTGATTGATTTGCATAAACAAGGTACCCTTATTATTGGAGGAGACTCAAATCAAACAATATACCCATTCCTTGACAAATCCCCAACCCCTCATACCACACCTAAACTTTCCTATCAGAGACTACTGAACCAACACTCACTACTTGATACCTGGCGAAAACATAATCCTGCAAGAAGACAGTATACACATTACTTTCATCCTCATAAACAATTTTCCCATATAGATTATCTTTTCGTTCCAGTTAGCACCTCCGCATTCATTCTGAACTCCAATATTACACCTTATACTTGGTCAGACCATAACCCAGTCATAACAACTCTCTCCTCATTGGTTCCGAAACCCAATCATAAAACATGGTGCATAAATGACAGGCTTTTAGCGAATTCTACATTTAGATTAAACTTGGAGGAAGCCATAAAAGACTATCTTACTAACAAAAAGGCCTCTGATACGGATCCTGTAACTCGGTGGGAAGCTCTCAAACCCTATGTTAGAGGGGTCTGTATTAGTCAAGCATCTCATATACGTAAGCAAAAACAACAACTTCACAAACGCCTAGAGGAAGCATTTTACAAAGCTTTTGACACTTTTCAAGCTTCACCATCCCCACATAATAAATTAAATTATGATAAATCACGCATAGAACTTGACTTTTTTTTAACAGAATCAGCCGAGAAAACTTCACGCAAAACTAAACACACCTTTTACATGCAAGCTAACAAGCCAACTACATTTCTGGCTGTAGCAGTACAAAAGACGAAATACACCCCGAAACCTATCCGCCTAAAAATTGCTAAAGATAACTATACTAGCAAACCGCTGAAAATCCTTAATGAATTAAAAAAAAAAACTAACAGAACTATACAAAGAAACTAAAATGTTAAACCAATCACACCTAAACAATCTCTTATCTACGTTCACTTTCCTTCACTCTCTCAAACTCAACAAGACTTACTAGAGAAACCTATTACTGAGATACAAACTGCCATTAAATCACTTAAACTTCGCAAACGCCCTGGTGTTGATGGTTTATCAGCCACTTACTACAAATGATTTACTTCACTATTGTCACCCCTCATGGTTGATGCCTTTAACCTTCTTCTTAATGATCACTATTTCCGTACAGAATCACTTACCGCCTCCATCTCCATGTTCCCTAAGCCCAACACAGACGACACTTCTTGGGCTATTTACAGACCAATATCTATCCTTAACATTGATATCAAAATTTTAGCCAAGATTCTCTCTTCCAGACTCAATCCTATAATCAGTTCTTTGATACATAAGGATCAAACTGGATTTATTCCCTCAAGACAAGCAGCCGACAATATCCGCCGAGCCACAATTCTAGCTCATATAGCACGTTCCCGCCGTATTCCTACATGTTTCCTTTCATTAGACATATGAAAGGCATTTGACACCCTATCATGGCCTTATCTACATTCTATTCTTAACCAATGGGGATTCGGTCCACATTTCCTCAGATGGATCACTACCTTATACCATAATCCGAAAGCGCATATTGCATACTCATGATTTAAATCTGATTCTTTTAATATAGAAAGAGGAACTAGACAAGGTTGCCCCCTTTCCCCTCTTCTTTTTGCTTTAGCAATAGAACCCCTAGCCCAACTTAATAAAATGAACCCAAACATTAAAGGTCTAGAACTTGGCGGCTACCATCATAAATTATGCATGTTTGCGGACGATGTCCTAATATTTTTAACATCCCCTATAATATCAGCACCAACTCTTCTTGATATTCCCTCAAAATTTGAACGAGTATCGGGCCTCTCAGTTAATCTACACAAATCAAAAGCCCTAAATATTTCACTACCTCCTGATCTTCACACCCAGTTAATTCATTCCTTACCATTTGCATGGTCACCAATTTCTATATCCTATTTGGGAGTCAACTTTACGTCTAACCCAATGGATCTATATGCTACTAACTACCCGCCAATGCTATCACAACTCTCTAAACTCCTCTCAAACTGGTCAAATTTACTTCTATCATGGATGGGTAGGATTGCAGCGATAAAAATGTCTATCCTTCCAAAAATTTTATATCTATTCAGGGTCCTTCCTATCACTGTCCCAGCACATTTCTTATGTATCTTACAACGGAAAACTTTACAATACATTTGGGGCAATGCCAAACCTCGATTGCCTAAACCTACCCTGTATTCCCTCAGAATCCGAGGGGGTCTGGGTGTACCAGACTTTATCAAATACTAATATGCAGCACAACTGTCACAATTAACTAAATAGCATGCTACATCTGAAATTCCACTATAGGTGGCATTGGAATCGGTTGACTGTGATCCTCTTTCTACAGCAAATCTTCTATGGCTTTCTCCATCACAACAGCAGAAGCTTACTAATCCAATTACCAAACACAGCCTTTCAATCTGGGATAGACTGAAAACTCGATTTGGCCTCCAATCTTCACACAATCCTCTCCTCTCCTTCTTACATAACCCATCATTCTACCCGGCCTGGTCTTCCCCAACATCTTTCCTAGCTTGGTCAAAAGCGGGATTAACAAGGGCATATCATTTCTATAAAACCCAGGTTATCACACCCTTTCCAACTCTCTGTGAAACATGTAATATCCCGCCCTCAGAAATGTTTAGGTACCTACAAATCAAAAATTTAACAATGATCCTCATAGAAGAGGACTCATCTCAGATATATATACTCAACTACTCTCACACAACTCTTCATCTCCACTGACTTATACCTCAAAATGGGAAACAGACCTTCAAGTACAACCCGAACAAATAAACCGGTCCCAAATATGGAATAATACCAAATCAGCAGCACCTAATATTGTCGCTCTCGAAACTAATTACAAAGTTCTCACCAGATGGTACCTAGTCCCTGCCAGAATCTCCATGTTTTCTCTACAATACCCGTCCCAATGCTTCCGAGGATGTTCAGCACTAGGATCACACATGCACATATGGTGGGAATGTAAAATAGTTGAATCCTTTTGGTTGGAGGTGTTTAAGATGCTTTCTACTATGTTTAATATATCTTTGCTTCCTGATCCAACCACAGCACTCCTAAATGATAAACCAAATATTTTATCACACTGCCAGTTTAAGCTTTTGCTCTTCATAACCACAGCAGCCAAATGGACCATAGGGAAAGCATGGAAATCTGACTCACTCTGTATTTTGTCATTTAAGAACAGAATAACTCAGTTCATGATCCACGCAAAGACCGAAGCAATCTTACTTGACAATTTATCGAAGTATGAAGCCTTATATAGACCATGGTTTGAGCATTTCCTACCTCCAGGATTCGATAATTCATTATTTCTTCTTTGAAGATATTATATGGACAACCTATAATGTTACTATAAACTATACATATTGCCTTTAATTAGTGGTTTTCTCTGGTAATTCCCCCATGTCCCACCCCCTTATCTCCTTACCCCCAACACTGTGCAGTTACTACCCCCTTCACTTACTACTTGACTTTCTTGAAGTGTGAATGACTAAAAATAGTTGGAAAGACTTATTTAATCTCCAGATGAAGCTAAGCCATATTGCAGGAACTTGGCCCTGGAACTATTTACTTCCTTTTCTCTATTATACTTACTTTCCTGCATCTTACCTTTCCCACACTTCTTAATAAACTTATTCCAACCCCATACCTCCTGTACTTTACCTTTAATTTGTATAATTCTTGTTTTCTGTATTCACTTAAAATGACATAAACATTTATGATATATTGTGTGTTACTTTTCATACCATAATCACCTATGTGATGCATTACAATTGCCTGTTACCTTATATATACAAGAATGTTATTATCTTTCTTTGTAAACCTGAACTATATTTAACTCAAAACAATAAAATATTTTAAAAGAGAAACTGGCTTTCCCTTGCAGAACACCAGCTTTAAGTTGGTGGGCACCGAACTCTCCCATACTAGGGA
Organism: Lithobates clamitans; assembly: GCA_037952925.1. NCBI lineage: Eukaryota > Metazoa > Chordata > Amphibia > Anura > Ranidae > Lithobates > Lithobates clamitans. The sequence goes on from JBBGZY010000223.1 coordinate 3,505,705, forward strand.
TGAGAAAATAAGATGGCAGGTAACACAGGACTGACAGTATCAACTAATTACCTGCTAAATTGACTGGATACAACGATCTGTCTCTTACCTATATGTGTCTCATTGCCTTAGGTGAACAGAACTTCCCTGTACAGCATGCCATTGCCCCAGTATACTTTACATTTGTCTCCCTCACCAAGGGAGCTAGAAACTATACTTTTGAGCTTCATCAGGCTTTGTTCAGTCTGCAGTTTTTGCTCAAAGGCACTAGAGTCCCCTCTTGGTTATAGCAAGTAAAGGGATTATGGTTACCATCCTCCTGCTCTAAGATCAGAGATTGGACCTTTGCAGCAATGTGAGTGACCACTAATACCAGCACTACATTGTCATCAGGGCCGTCTTTAACACAGGGCAAAAGGGGCAGCTGCCCTGGGCCCTGTCATTGCTGTGGGGCCCAAAGCAGCTGCCACTTAAGCCCTGCACTGCCCGCAGTTTTCCCTGAGTAGTGGGTGCAGGCAATCCCACCCCTGCTGTCCCAAGTGGCGGACACAATATGACAAGAGAGTGGGACAGCTGCGGGCTTCATGTGCTTGAGCCCACTCCTCTCACTTCTCCCTCTGTCAGGAGCTGCGGATCGGAGTGACAGGGAATGACAGAGCAATGCTCCATGTTCCTCCTGCCCCCACCCCCGCCTGACAGACCTGTGTAGCACACAGCCGAGTGAATTGTTCTGGCTGTCTGCTACAGGTCTGATAGGCGGAGACTGTGTTGCACCGCCATATCATCAGGTGAGAAAGAATATCGTGGAGAGAAGGGGATTCACATGTTCAGAGAATTGGGGGTACAGAGGTGAACATGGGGGGTACAGAGGTGAACGTGGATGGGAGGTACAGAGGTGTACTGGAGGAGGGGGGTAAAGAGGTGAACATGGATGGGGGGTACAGAGGTGTAGTGGAGGAGAGGGGTAAAGAGGTGAACGTGGATGGGGGGTACAGAGGTAAATGTGGATGGGAGGTACAGAGGTGTAGTAGAGGAGGGGGGGTACAGAGGTGAACGTGGATGGGGGGTACAGAGGTGAACGTGGATGGGAGGTACAGAGGTGTAGTGGAGGAGGGGGGTACAGAGGTGAATGTGGATGGAAAGATACAGAGGTGAACGTGGATAGGGGGTACAGAGGTGAACCGTGGATGGGGGTACAGAGGTGGACAGGGGATAGATAAGTGAGCTGTGGATAGAGGGGTACAGAGGTGAGCTGTGGATGGGGGGAATACAGAGGCGAACGTGGACGGGGAAACTGTGAATGGGGGGATGGTACAGAGGTAGACAGGGGATACAGAAGTGAGCTGTGGATGGAGGGGTACTGACGTGAACGTGGAATACAGAGGTGAACTGTGGATGGGGGGGTACAGAGGTGAACTGTGGATGGAAGGGGGTACAGAGGTGAACTGTGGATGGAGGGGGGTACAGAGGTGAACTGTGGATGGCAGGGGGTACAGAGGTGAACTGTGGATGGAGGGGGTTACAGAGGTGAACTGTGGATGGAGGGGGTACAGAGATGAACTGAGGGTGGAGGGGGTACAGAGATGAACTGTGGATGGAGGGGGTATGGAGGGGAACTGTGGATGGAGGGGGGGACAGAGGTGAACTGTGGATGGAGGGGGGTACAGAGGTGAACTGTAGATGGAGGGGGGTACAGAGGTGAACTGTGGATGAGGGTGAAGAGGTAAGCAAAGTGGTGTGCAGAGGTGACCAATAGATGGGTACTTGGGGGGAGGGGGGGAGAATATGCAAGTACTGCCCCTTGTGCTGATTTTTTTCTGTGCCCTGTATGATACAAACACCTCACAGTACACATTCTCAATCCCTGTGTGTCATCCTGGTCTCTTCTATCTCCCTCTTCCCTTCATCATCCTGGACTCCCCTAGCCCCCCCCCCTTATCATCTTGAACTCCCCCCCAATCATTATGGACTCCCCTATCTCTCTCCCCCCGCTATCATTATTATTATTATACAGGATTTATATGGCGCAGACAGTTTGTGCAGTGCTTTAAAAACATGAGGGCAGACAGTACAGTTACAATACAATTCAATATATGTTTACGTGTGTGTTTGTTTTTTGGGTTGTTGGAGGTGGAGAGAAAATTTGCATGGGTAGGGCCCAAGAAAATGTTTGCCCAGGGTCCAATCAATATTAAAGATGGCCCTGATTGTCATCAGATTCAACAATTACATTTTCTACATCGAACATATTAGGTAACTGTGCGTTCAATGTGGTTTGCTCTTTTCCTCTAGTAGGAGAACTGCTCATTTCAACTCAACTTTCCTCCTCCCTCTGTTCATCCTCAGATTTCCTAGATGCACCCCTCACTTCTTTACACAGTACCTTGGTATTTCCAGAGGGTCCAGTTGTGAAGTCAGAGGTCTTCTGTCTGTTCCTAGCAGAACCCGTGTGGCAATCTTGTATGGGGCTCCAATCTCTCTCATCTCACTTTCCACCCTAACTGATAAAAACACATAATGGGGTAACACATGTGGGTTCCCCAACTACAGTAACAGTAATACCTTGTACACAGGATCGGGAATTCGGCCAGCAAAAGACCGATGAGAGCTTTTGGTCGGAAAATGTGACTGCGTGTATGCTCCATCGGACTTTTGCTGGCGGAATTCCCGCCAGCAAAAGATTGAGAGCAGGTTCTCAATTTTTTGGTCAGAAAAAGTCCCTATCCGAAAACGCATTAGTCTGTACAAATTCCGACACGCAAAGTTCCTACGCTTGCTCGGAAACAATTCGACGCATGCTTGGAAGCATTGAACTTAATTTTCTCGGCTCGTCGTAGTGTTGTATGTCACCGCGTTCTTGACAGTCGAAAGTTCAGAGAACTTTTGTGTGACCGTGTGTATGCAAGGCAAGCTTGAGCGGAATTCCGTTGGAAAAACCATCCAAGTTTTTTCCGATGGAAAATCTGCTTGTGTGTACGCGGCATTAGGATCCTCTTTTGGATGGCGTCACAATTTGGTTACCCAAGATGACAGGGCCCCACTTTCCCACTCACAAACAGCACAGAAGGTTTGTTTACAACATAATGGCCAGGTGATGTTGTTTTTTTCTGCTCAGGACAGTTGCTCCTGAGGTGTCTAGCTTGTTACCAGGAACTTTTGGTGCTGGTCACTAGGACAACTGGCTTTTAGGTATAGTAGAGGCTGCCATTGGTGATTTCCTTCCTTTCCAGCCAAGGGGGGGCACCTGGGGGTGGTTAGATACAGTAGTGTTTATAAAAGTATCTGCCAATTTTGCTTCCGCTTTGTCAAAATTAGGGTTGTGTTCCAGCATAAACTGTCAAATTTTTGCAAAACAAATGTATGGGAGTTGATCCTGGATCATCAAATCTTCCGGGGACTTATGAGAATCTTTTTCAGGTCTTTCTTTTTTATTTCAATAGTTTTTTATTGAAAATTTCAAGTTTCACAAAATTGTAGTGTGTACATTGTAGGTCGATAACATTAAGCAAGAACAGAATTGTATACATTGAGTAATCAACGGTTAATCATCAATATAACATAACAGAAATTTGGATCTGTCATAGTCGAATTAGGGAATACCTAAGGTTGTGTAATTCCAGAGAGCGCTGCCCTCGGGGACCCCATTGGGAACTATTTGTCACCCGAGGGGGGCTGCTCTTATGGGCAGAATCCAATATAAGCAAATTAGATAGCATAAACCAGTAGTAAATATGGTTGTTAACAACTAATGTAACTCTAGCTGATTGTTGTATGTCAAGATAGAATATCAGGTTACCATTACTTTAGAGAAATGTCTCAGCCCCAGCCCATGACTCCCACGGCCTCCATTTTGTCCATTCTTTATTTAAGCGGCCTACGCTGGAGGCCATCACTATTTCGAAATTATAATGGAGGTTCACCGTGTCAAGCGTGTGTTCTACGGTTGGGGGTTTGTCAGATTTCCACAACCTTGCTATGCACAGTCTCGCTGCGAGTAAGACGTGAGTCAGGACATGTCTGTATTGCGGTAGGACAGAATCAATATTGAGGTTTAGTAGTGCCATGTCAGGGGCAGGGAGTATGGTTTGGTTTGCAATGTCTGTCAGTATGAGAAATATTTTATGCCAGTATTTCTGTAATCGAGGACAGGACCAAAATATGTGGAGTATGTCTCCCTTGGCTGAGTTGCATCGCCAACATTGGTTGCTCGTGGAGGAGCTGAACTTAGCTAGCTTTGAGGGGGTTAGATACCATCTAAGGGACAGTTTTTGAGTTGTCTCCCAAAGTGAGGAGCATTTTGTGACCGCGTAGGTAGACCTAAGTGCTCTTTGCCATTGGTGTTCCGTGTATGATTGTCCTAGGTCATTTTCCCAGTGTATGTGGGGGGGGTTTAGTAAATTGTTGTTTGTGTTGTAGGATTTTGTAAAATAAAGATATGCCTTGTATTTTGGGGGAGGAGATAGTGAAATAATCCCATGCTCCGGAATGCAATGTGTAGAGAGGAAATTTAATGACTTTAAGGCAATGGGTAACACGTATGTAAGTGAAAAGGTCTGATGGAGGCAGGTCGAATTCGCGTTGAAGGCGGGAGAAGGGCTTCAGACTGTCTTTTTGAAGGATATTCTGAATGTTATGGATACCCTGTTTGGACCACTGGCCTAAGTGTAAATCGGGTGAAAGATGGTGGGGAGATTCTATCAGGATAGGTATGGAAGGGGTGTCAGGGACAGCGCGACCGTTGTGTAGTAGTCTTTTCCATGCCGTGATTGTTGCTAACATCGTAGGAGGTAAAGCCGACGATATTTTTGGGCCCCAGGGTGTACTCATCGCCCAAAATTTTAGATTTGGACGCAGCAAGGTCGAGTTCTCGATGGAGCTCCAGAGCTTGCTAGGACTGGACTGGAACCACTCATCCATTTGAGCTAAGATTGCCGCTGTGTGATAGTCTTCAAATTCAATTGTGCCCGAGCCCCCCACCGTTCTGTGGTGTCTGAGTACAGCGTGTGCACATCTGGGCTTAGTTCTGTTCCAAATAGCTTTGTTAAACATAGTTTGTAGAGATTTGAAATATTGTTTAGGAATGGTGATGGGGAGAGTTCTAAACATATAAAGAATTTGTGGTAAGTGGATCATTTTGAACGTTGCGAGTCTACCAGACCATGAGAGGTTGTGTTTGGTTAGGTTTAGTGTTTCACTTTTTAATTTGGCTAGGAGAGGTTTGAAATTTGCTGTAAAGAGTTGTTTGGTTGATTTAGTTAAATGAATTCCCAAGTAGGATAAACTGTTGTCAGCCCAGGCAAAGGGGAATTGCGCCTGTAAAAGGTGTCTGATGGTGGCGTCTATTTTAATGTCCAGTATGTGTGATTTAGTTACATTCAGTTTCTAGTACGAGATTCGTCCAAACCACTCTAGCAGTTTTTGGGCTGCAGGGAGGGAGGAATTAGGGTTGGTGAGTATTAGTATGACGTCGTCTGCAAAAAGACTAATCTTGTGTTGGATTTTGCCTATCGTTAGACCAGTAATGAGGGGGTTCGAACGAACGTGTTCTGCTAAAGGTTCTATCAACATATTGAACATCAGTGGGGATAGCGAGCAGCCCTGGCGAGTGCCATTCGTTATGTGAAAAGGTCATGATATCATGTCCACAGAGTAAACCTGTGCTGATGGGGTAGTATACAATGCCATTATAGCGTCATATATTAAATCTCTGAACCCAAACTTGGTCAAGACTTCTCGTAGGTAGGACCAGTGGACCCTATCGAACGCCTTCTCTGCGTCCAAGTATAGGAGCAGAGAAGGCGTTCCACTAGACTCAATATGATGTATCAGATTGATCATCCGTCTTGTGGTGTCGGGAGCCTGTCTATCTCTAATGAACCCCGATTGGTCTTTGTGGATGAGATCTGGCATGACCGTCATCAGGCGTCTGGCAATTGTTTTGGCATATATTTTAACATCAAGATTCAACAGAGATATTAGACGAAAGTTTGGAGGGGAGGTTGGATCTTTTCCCGGTTTCGGGATGGTAATAATAATAGCGTTCAGAGATTCATTTGCGAGCTTGGAAGAGGAGGCAGCAATATTGAAGTATTCTGTCAGATGGGGAATTAGGTGGCTTGAAAATTGCTTGTAGTATTCTCCCATGAGCCCATCAGGTCCGGGAGCTTTGTTCAAGGGCAGAGATGAAATCGTGTTTAGGATTTCCTGTTCTGAGAACGGTTTGCTTAGAAAAGCCAATTGGGTGTCTGTCAGGGTCGGGAGTTTAATTTGGTGGAGAAAGACAGTAATGTCAGCAGAGGATGGTTGATAGGTATCAGGGTCGTGTTTGATGTTGTACAAGTTACTATAATATTCGCTAAATGCGTTCGCTATATCTTGGGGGTTAGTCAGTTTGACATTAGAGCGGGGGTGGAATAGGTGGGGTATTCTGGACTTGATTCTATGTCCCTTGAGGCGCTGAGCCAATCTCTTGCCCGCTTTGTTGGATGTGGAGTAATTGTTGGCTTTGATTTTGCGTTGGAAATATAGAAGTAGGGAACGTAGGTCTCATCTGAGGGTCAATAGTTGGGCTAGAAGTGTCAGGTTTGAGTTGGTCTTGTGTTGGGATTCAAGAGCTGCAATTTGGGATGTAAGGGTATCTATTTGCTGCGTTCTCTCCTCTTTCTGCATATTGCACTTCATTTTATAATCGTACCTCTGAGAACCGCTTTATGTGCGTTCCACACCGTGACGGGGTCCCCCACCGAACCTTTGTTTAAATCAAAGTATTCTTGCAATTGTTTTTTAATATCTTGGGAGTAGGTTGGGTGTGATAGTGATTGGAGCATGGTCCGACCATGTCACGGTGTGGATTACAGATGCACCAATGTTTTGTAGTAGCCACTTGTCTGTGAGGAACATATCAATCCTGGAGTACGATTTGTGGTGTGGAGAAAAGTAAGTATAGTCTTTTTCAGACCCATGGTGGCACCTCCACACGTCAAAAACATCATGTGACGTGAGGAGTTGCCCCAGAGGTGACTCTCTTCTTTTCGCTGCTGAAGTAGAGTCCATGTGAATGTCTGCGACCATGTTGAAGTCTCCACAAATGATAAAGTGTCCTTGCCGTGCCTCTCGTGCCTTGAGGAAAGCTCTTCTAAGGAAACACATCTGGCGGGTATTGGGGGCATATATATTCATCAAGGTGTAGGTGATCTTGTTGAGGGTGAATATTAAAATGAGATAGCAACCATTGGGGTCAGGGATTTCCTGTATCAGATGGAAGTCTAGACCATTTTTTATGGCAATGAGGACTCCCCGTTTTTTGGAGTTATAGGTGACGTGATAGATTTGGGGATATTTGCTATTGAAACAAAGAGCTGTAGCTGTGGGAAGCAAATGTGTTTCTTGGACACATAGGATATCGCTGTTCAGTTTAACTGCGTGCCATAGAGAGTGGCGCTTTGCCGGATGGTTTAGTCCCTTGGCATTGAGGGACAAGACGTTGCATGGCATGGTTTCCTGTTAAGAGTGTTGGAGATGCAAAGAAATGAATAACACTTATAGGGCGTACACACGGTCGGACTTTGTTCGGACATTCCGACAACAAAATCCTAGGATTTTTTCTGACGGATGTTGGCTCAAACTTGTTTTGTCTACACACGGTCGCACAAAGTTGGCGGAATTTCCGATCGCCAACCACGCAGTCACGTACACCACGTACGACGAGACTAGAAAAGGCCGGTTCAGAACCAAGCGCGGCACCCTTTGGGCTCCTTTTGCTAATCTCGTGTTAGTAAAAGTTTGGTGAGAGACGATTCGCGCTTTTTCAGACTCGTGGCTTTCAGATCGTTTTCTGCCGTTCAGTTTGTGCTTGTGGGTTTGTATCTGCTCTTCAGTGCATGCAGCAAGTTCCGCGTGACTTCATTGTATTCTTGTTCGTTCGTTACTGTTTTTCAGGTCGCTCTTCACAGGCCTTGCTGTTCTTCAGTGCGTTCTGTTACTTCGTTCTGAGCAGCCGACCGTTTTCTAGCCATGTTTCGTATGCGTACTCCTCGTAGAGTTCGTGCTGTGCGGGGGCTTGGTGTTGGGGTCCTGACCTTGACACAAGTCCAGTCCATGAACAGGGTGGGGGGGAGTTCATGGACCAAGAATTGGTTGCTTCAGCGTGACCAGTTCTCTCATATGCCTTTGCTCCGTGAGATCTGTGAGAATAATCATGATGATTTCAGGAACTTTCTCAGGATGACGGACCCCGTATTTCACCGTCTGTTGGCTTCGCTGACCCCCTATATCAGCAGGCAGGATACCTGCATGAGGCAAGCCATCACTCCGGAGCAGAGGTTGGTCGCTACCCTGCGGTATTTGGCGACAGGGAGAAGCCTGCAGGACTTAAAGTTCTCGACAGACATCTCCCCCCAGGCTCTGGGGATCATTATCCCAGAGACCTGTTCTGCCATCATCCAGGTCCTGCAGAAGGAGTATATGAAGATAAGATTTTTATCCTTTTATATCACATTTTATTGTATTGAATGTTTGCTAATATATTGTATTTCTTTCCTCATTCCCTAATTACCATGATTGTAATATGCTGTGAATGTCCCCTTTGTCCTCATGCATGTTGGATTTTTATGTTATTATTATTTTAGGTCCTTCATACATATTTGCCCTTCACTAACCTCCCCAGCATGGTGTCTCCTGGCCTATATTCACCTCATGTAGTCACTTAACAATGTATTTTATCAGCTCCATAGTAGTGCTTTACCCCAAACACCCCCTAAAATGTTTGGAAATGTTATTTTTGATTTAAATTCAGGCAGAGTGCCAGAGGCTTTTTTTTGTGGTGTCCCCAAATAATTTTTAGTAACCCTCCCTCCCCCAACTGCTAAGTCAGCTGATCCCAATTCTCTATCCTCAATCATCTATCTGCTGACTTTGCCAAACCCATACACACTATACCCACCTTTTTAGTGCTCAGATTTATGGATGAATTCCCCAAAGCATGTAGTGCAAGGGCCTGCCTGTATACTTTCAAATGGTACTGTTTACATTTTTGGGATCCTATTATTATCTTGATAGGTAATAGCAGAATGTCCAAATGTCCTCAAATGTGTACAATGTGTATTTATATCTTTGTATTATGACACTTCTTACCTGTCCAGTGGGCTGCCAATAGTGTAACTAAGGAGGGTCTGTTCAAAGTAATACCCATTATTTAGGCATCCATCTCTCAATGAAGTGAAGAGGGTTACCTTTCCAAGATTTCCACACACCCCCTATAATGTTAGAAATGGCCCATGAGAGGGGGGGAGGGGGAAAATAATAGGTGTACCTTATACTTTGGCATTGTTAAATTCCCCTTACTAAATGCTATCTGGAGGTTGCCCCATAATGTTTGTGTCTAATCTGCTTGCCATGTTTCTGTGAAAAAATAGTAATGTTTATTGTTTTTTCCTCAACAGTTTCCTTCCACACCACAGGAATGGCAGACTGTGGCCTCCCACTTTGCCCAGCGGTGGGACTTTCCTAACTGCGGAGGGGCAATTGATGGGAAACACGTCCACATCGTCCCACCACCCAACTCGGGGTCGTACTATTATAATTACAAGGGGTTCAATAGTATAGTGATGTTGGCGGTGGTGTCGGCTAATTACGACTTCTTGTATGTGGATGTGGGGAAGAATGGCCGGATGTCCGATGGTGGAGTCATCGCCCAGACGGAGTTCTACAGGCATCTCCAGAATGGCAGCTTGGACTTGCCAGCTCCAGAGGACAATGTTGAAGGACTCCCATTTGTGTTCGTTGCTGATGAAGCGTTTGCGCTGGGGGACCACCTGATGCGAGCATTCCCAATGAGGACCCTCACCCCGGAACAGAGGGTTTTTAATTACCGGCTGGCCAGAGCCCGAAGAGTGGTGAAGAACACATTTGGAATCCTGGCCAGCCGGTTCCGCCTATTTATGACACCCATCCATATGGTGGAGTATAAACTGAACCGTATTATACTGGCGTGCTGTATTCTCCATAACTTTTTAAGGAAACATTCGGCCAACTATGCTGGCTCAGTTGGGCCTGAGGCCTGAATCATACATCAAACCACACTGACGGTGCTTGAAAGTGGCCGTCCTGGCTTGCCCTCCCTGAGTGCCCGTGATGTCCGGTTACGCTACCTGGAGTTCTTTGCGGGTAGGGGGGCTATCAATATGCCAGACAATCTGTGAAGCCTTTTTATAATAAAAAAAAAATAAATTCTTTGTGGACATTTACTGCTTGTGATTGTTTTAGCTGACGCTGACAGAAATGTTTTGAGTGCAGAAAATGGCGTGATTGTGTAACCTTATACAAAGCACTGTTGGCTGTTATTTACTAAATGCAAAAACACATTTCACTACAAGTGCACTTGCAACTGCACTGAAACTGCACTTGTAGTGCAAAGTGGATTTGCCCTTAGGAAATAACCCCCATTTTCTCAGAAAACAACAATTACATCACCCCAAAAGTGTTGTAGCGTTGAGACAATAATCCACACATTCTTGATTAACAATCTTTTTAATACCTGCACAATCACATGTGCATTTACCAAAAGTTTTTCAAACAAACCAACATGTTTGTGGTATACCAATTTTTGTGGTGGCATTATCAAAACTCAAAATGTCCATTTTAGATAAAACAGGCATGTGTAAAACCAAAAAGAAAAGACACAAATCTTGAACTTACAAACGTCACATTTGGTCAAATTTGAAGGCAATATCAGACATGAGTATTTAGGAACTGTGTTTGATATTGCGTTCAGATGGAGGGAAATCACCCCTGGAAAAGCCAAATTTGGAAGATGCACACCAATTTACCAATGTCAACATGTGCTAGCTGCCATCACGGGGGATCAAGGGATGTGTTTTGGGGGAGCAAGCCCTTCCTCACCGCTACTTTATTATTGAGGAAGGGGTTGCACCCCCAAAACGCGTCCATTGATCTCCCGTGATGGCAGATGGCACATGATGGCACACTCTGTGCATCCTCCAAATTTGGCTTTGGGAAAAATCACAAAAACATTTTTCACATTGTAGCACACAAAAGAAGAAAGTGATTTGGAGGGGCTTTAAACTCGCCCCAAAACATTAATGATGTTTTTATTTTTTGGAATAACATCATTGATGTTTTGCTTGATGATTTTCAATTGTAAATTACACCCCATGATCTCCCCGATCAGGATCTGGGCACTTTCGGATGTGAAAGGATCTGGATCCACAACCTCACGATCACCTAAAAAGAGAGGAACCCCAAAATAAATTAGGTTTCAAAAAAATGCCGGCATCCATCTCTTATCTGAGCCTGTGGTTGCCGACACTCACCTGTTGTGGTGACTAGTTCCACCACATCTTCTTCCTCCTGCTCAGCTTGTGTTGGGGGGATTTCCCCTTCTTCCAGAGGGGGGGGCTCTGGTCTCCTCAGATGAGGGGTGTCCTCCGAGTCTTTTATCCCTATGTAAAACAAAAATGGTATACTTAGCACACAGATATTTGATGGCAGAACTATAAAGATGAAACATTGCTTGGAAGTGGGGTACAATTGTCAATTTTAGCAGAGTTCCAAGATGTAGCTTTTTTAGTGTCCTTTGTCAACATGCAATACTTTACCTGTTTTGTACAAGCTTCACAGATGTACACCCCCCTATAGTATACACTGGAGCACCTGTGTGGCCCCCTAATAAAAATGGTGTTCTTTTGTCCCACACTAGTGCTCCAGCATCCAGATGTGTAAACTGCTGCTGAGTGTCCTCTCCTTACACACAATCTAGTTTGCATTTCATTCTAGTAACAAAGCCATCTACACAACCCAATTCTTTGAAGACAAGTATAGGGCGTCAAAATGGTGGCCAAATGCATATGGGCTAAACAATGGTATTTTATAGTTGGAACGAAAAATGTTTGATCCGAACGAATAATGTGCCCATGAACATGAAAGTTGCCATTTTAAACTGTACAACAGTTCCTAAAAGCACATGGAGCAGCACGAACGTAATAAACATAAAGAATAGGTACACAGCACAACTACTTACTTTTTTGCAGCACTCTCCGGATCTTTCTGTACTGCTCATGTTCTCGTAATTTGAGGTCCGACCACCGTTTCCTGAGCTGATCTTTCGATCGTCCTACCCCGAAATTCCGGTGCAGACTCCTGACCACTTTTGCCATGATCTTGGCCTTTCGGACATTGGGGTTGGGGTAAGGCCCATACTTTCCATCATAGTCGGCCTTCTTCAGGATGCCCACCATCTCCAACATATCCCCAAAGGACATATTTGAGTCCTTAAATCTCCTTCTGGATCGGGACGTGTCCGGATCCAGCCTCTCCTCCTCCTCGTCCTCGTTGCTACAATTAGCACGCACCTGCTGTCTATCCGCCATGTGCTCTTCCCCCACTGCGCCGAACGAAAAGGGGCGGGGTATAGACTAGAAAGAACGTCAGGGGCGGGCGGAGTTATACGCATGCGCAGTGTGTATAAAGCGTAACACACGTGCGTATTACGTACGATCTGTGAGCGGAGGAAGGAGCATCGGAGACGCCGATCGTGATAACGAAGGTAAGATCTAAACTTGCGCCTATACTGCTTCCAAATGCAAGCATATATTGTAACAAGATTAGGGGAGTTTTGCCTGACATTAGGGTTTGTCTTGTGTTGTGTCTTGCAGAGAAAATGGATGGGTTCAATGACCACAATTTCCTGCCCCTGTTCATTGACAAATACAGGGAGCTGCCCTCTCTGTGGCAAGTGAGACACCCCCACTATAATCACAAACAGAAGAGGCAGGCAGCTCTGGAGAAACTGCTGGAGTTGGTGAAGCCGGTGGTCCCCACAGCAACCATCCCTTATTTAAAAGCCAAAATTGGTGGCCTGAGGAGCACATATCTTAGGGAGCGCAAGAAGGTCACAGATTCCCAGAGATCCGGAGCTGCAGCAGATGACGTTTATGTCCCCAGGCTGTGGTACTATGAGAGACTGCGATTTCTGTCAGACCACACTGAAGTCAGGGAATCCCTCTCCACTCTTCCTTCCACGCTTCCTTCTATACCAGCTGAGGCTTCTGATGTCCAACCTGGGCTATCCAGCCAAGAAGAAGTGGAGCAGCCCAGCTAGAGCCAGGTATAGTATTGTTCTACTGATTTCTGGGCAATAAAGAAATGATGTTTACTAGATGTTATTATTGATCACTAATTGAAAGTGTTTTACATATCAATAGACAGTAGTGGGCACCCAAAATTGGGACAAGAATGAAAACTGCTGGGCTCAGAAGGATAGTCTGTTATATTTGTTAACATTCAATTTGCAGCAGTCAGGAGGTGAAATTGCGTGTGATTGATGGAGAAAATACTAAAACTATGCCCCTTTTTCATACACAGGAAGACCTCAGCCAGGAGGAGGCTGTGGAATGTGGCAGTCAGGAGGAGGCGGTGATTAGTGGCAGCCAGGAGGAGGCGGGGCTAAGTGTCAGCCAGGAGAAGCCAGGGACCAGTCGCAGCCTGACTGAGTCTCAGGTCCCTCCCCTCCGCCTGCCATATAAACGAGCCAGGAAGGCCACTCCGAGTCCCGTGCAGGATTCAGCGTTCAGGCTGATCCAGGAGGCTTCGGCGTCCCTACGAGCCTTACCCACTCCTGAAGAGGCCTTTTCCTGCATGGCTGCCACCAAATTGCAGGGCATGCAGGAGGGTCAACGCAGTCGCTTTGAGGACCTTCTGTATAAAGTCCTACGTAAGGGGGTGAGTGGGGAACTAACACCCAAGGCCGACATGGTTGAGTTGGACCATCCTCCTCCTCCTCCTCCTGCTGCCACAACTCCACCACCAGAGCCACCGCGTGGAAGGAAGCGTGGAAGGAAGGCAAGAGAGTGATGACCCTGGGTTCAGTCTGGTCTGACAAAAGCTGCAGTCTCTCGTATGACCACAGCCTGGGGACACAGATGTCATCTGCTGCTGTTCATGATCTCTGGGACTTCTGGACCAGACTGCCCTCCCTTAGATAAGGACTCCTCAGGCCACCAATTTTGCGTAAAAATAGTTGATGTCTGCCCTGGGGGTCCAAGGCTTCACCCACTTCTGCTGTTTCTCCAGCGTTGCCTCCCTCTTTGTTTAGTTGTGAGTCCTTAATAAAATTTTTTAGGTAAATTATACTCTCCTGTGTGTGTTTTCATCCAAAAAGGACAGTTTGTTGGTGACGATTCAGGTCCATTTCTAAAATATAATGTGAAATTAACAAGGGACAACAACACCAAACAATCTCCTACAATATAAATAGAACAACATATCAATGGTGTTGTGGGAATTTGTCACAAAAAACACACACAAACATTTTCGGGAGTACAAATCAAAATCGCAAAAAAAATAAAAATAAAATACAAACACAAAAAAAGAATCTACATTAAAGACAAAAAATATATAAAAAATATACAAAAATATGTTGTCAGATGTGAGAAATCAAAATATATTGAGGGAATCACGATAAATAGTAACTAAATAAGTTTGTGAGAAGTGTGTGTGAATATGAGCAGCAAAACTAATTAATTCTTGTCACATTATAAAGAAGAAGAGAGTGCGCTGTATTAAACCATTTTTAACATTGCAGCGTGGCGAAAGTGCTGTATCCATTGCGAACGCTAAGTTTACCAGAACGAGCTGTTCCGTCTTGGAATTTCTTCTGAGCATGCGTGGCACTTTGTGCGTAGGAACAGGCCACACACGGTCGGAATTGACGCGATCGGATTTTGTTGTCGGAAAATTTTATCTCCTGCTCTCCAACTTTGTGTGTCGGAAAATCCGATGGAAAATGTCCGATGGAGCCCACACATTGTCGGAATTTCCGACAACACGCTCCGATCGGACATTTTCCATCGGAAAATCCGACCGTGTGTACGGGGCATCACAGTTAGTCGATTCAAGGGTGTGAAGCGTAGGTGTCTCCACTACGGGGGAGAGAGAGATCCTGTTGCACGTCGTCGTGGAGTAGAAGTCCTAGAGTTGAGGCCGTGGAAGATGGCTGGGGGGAAAGCAACAAGTCAGCGGGCCAGATGATAAAAACGTGGGAGTGATACCTCAAAACAACAATAAAAAAAAAGGGAAAATAAAAACTGTAACAGATCTTCTGGTATGCTATATATGTGTGGTAAAAAGTTTGTGGCGACGTGGGTAACAAGAAGCTATGTATAGCTATGCTGCAAGAGGGGGAAACCAGTTTGTAGGTAATGGAACTGAAGAAAAAGATTCACACAAGGTAGCAAGGGAGAAGTGTGGTGGTGGTTGTGACCCAACAGGTTCAGGTGTTAATTTGGGGTTGGTGCGCTCTTGAGCCCTGGTTGGTGCGCCTGTGAGGAGATGTGTGTTGCGGCAGAGGTGATATTCCTTCTACTGGGGGTTCAAGAATGATACCCCAATCATGGAGCAGACTCATTCCTTTCATGAGGTCGCTGACAACATGGGTGGTGCCATTTTTTGTGATGAGCAAAGTCGCGGGATAGCGCCATTTGTACTGAATTTTATGGTTAAATAGGGCTTTGGTTATGGGGTTCAGCTTTCTCCTCTGTTGTAGCGTGTATTTGGACAGGTCAGGGAAGATCTGGATTCCGTCATATGGTCTGGGCAGGGGACCTTTGGATCTGGCTTCTGACATCATCTTTTCTTTGATGTGAAAAAAATGAATTCTAATGAGAACGTCCCTTGGAACTGATGCTGCTAGGTGTGAGTGTTTTGCAATCCTATGGATTCTGTCAATGATAATATCTCTGGGAGCCGCATCGGGTATGATAGTATCTATGAGATCTTTGGCGTATTTCGGAAAATCTCCCGGGGGAACCGTTTCAGGGACCCCCCTCAGCTTGACGTTATTACGTCGCGAGTGGTCTTCCAAATCGGCCAGTTTGGCCCGGACCCAATCTTGTTCTCCTTTAATTTCATCCACTGCATCAATTATGTCATTTACTGTAGTTGAGCAGTCTGTCATGCCCTGCTCTATGGTAGAGATTCTATTGTCCATAGAGTGCATGTCTGTGGAGATTTTTGTGAACAGGGATGTCAGATCCGTCATCAGAGAGGTTTGCAGGGACATGAGCATCTCTTTGAGAGTGCTGTCAATAACTAGGAGACCAGATGTGGGGAAAGATGCCATAGAATTATGCAGGGCCTGATTGGATAAGAATGGAGTGAAGGCCTGGGCCTGAGCTATCATCCTAGCAGGAGGAGGCTGCAGGTGCGGTGCATCCATCCACATCCGAGCTTTGGCTGGGCTGGAGGTAAGAGAGTCAGAGCCTGGGTCCTGTGTGGGGGATAAGGGCAGTGGAGCAGTGCCCATTTCTGTGTGGATGGCGTCTGGGAGGTCTGTGTAAGCCTACTTTGGCTCCGTCAGGCCGCCGGCGCCATCTTGGATCACACTGACCTTGTCCTGAGGGAACATGAAGGTGGTGAGCTTTCTGATGCCGTGTTCACCCATCCGCTTGCGGGACATTGTCGGTCGGCACCTGGGGAAGCTGTGAGGCGATTTTGGGCTGGTTCCGTGGTGTCTGTCGGGTCCTATTCGTTCCGGTGTTCTCCCTTGCTGAGGAGCTGTGTATTCAAGCGTCCATCTTCAGCGCCAGCTAGCCACGCCCCTTTTTCAGGTCTTTCATTCACTGCTAGAAAGTGGTATGTAATTAGTTTACCACATCTATGTAAGAGTCTGAACGTCCTTTCTGCAGTAGCAGCAGACTAGCAGACTCCTTAGACAAAAATAGGAAGGTTGACAGCAGTACAGAAAAGAGCCCTTAAGCTGTAACCATCAATCTGTACTTTTGCAGCATCAGCTTTCTCCTATAGTAACTGAAGAAAAGCTCACAAGAAATGCAGGAATTCTCTGGATGAGGCTGTCTTGACGGTTTCAAAGGCTCTCAACAGTTTCCCGGTCTATGACAGAGTAACTGCTGATGCTTCATCTCAGGTCTCCATCCTTTCCTTCATGCCTCAAAGGAACAAGCAGGCTCTCCAGCAGAGCCTCGAGCATATGGCTAGGCCTCAGGCTTTCAGGCCTACCCAGAACAGCAGTCGCTCACACATCCATATCAGACCAAGGTCTGGGCGGGAAGACTACAATCACTTGACCTCTCCAAATATTTAAACTCTCTCCCAGCATGCTCAGTGGACATGAAACTCCTACTGATTGGCTAAGAGAAATATGAATATTCATAACCTAGCTTTACTGTAGCTCATAACACTGATGCCAAAGGTAACAGTGCCACCTACTGACAGAAAGGAGGAACCAAAACTACACTAGGCTTGGGGATAAAAACAAATGATCACAAGACTGAAAATCATCCGTTAACTACAACCTAGCACAGCTACATTTACTGGTAACTCCTGTTTAAGACAAGGGTGCTACACATGTTTAAAAAAAAATAGAATGGGGGGAGATGGGCGGAGTCTAGCGGAGCAGACATGCATTGTTAGAGCTCTGCACCGCTGAGGAGAGAAGAGAAGGACAAAGCGGAGCCTGCAGGCTCAAAAGGTATCCATTTGAACCTTTTTGCCCCAGGGAACAAACTGTGAAAGTTTGGGCAGGAAATATGGTACTGGGAGGAAGCCGTGGCAGAAATAAAAATCACCTCACAAAGAGCTCACAGGCACTCACTGCAACTAAAGCAGCTCCAGTCACCTCACAATATACAGCATCAGGGCGCTCTCACAGACAGAAAATGTCACAGCAAGACTCTCCATTTGAGTCAGATACAGAACAAATCCTCTCACAAACTTCTCCACAAGCCTCCTCAGCATCCCCAGTAATATTATTACAATTTGAAAAGATGCTTCATAAGGCTTTAAAACAAACCTCAGACCAAATAACAAAAAACCTAACCAAAGAAATAAGAGAGCTGGGAAACCGCACCGCAGCCTTAGAAATAAAAATGGATGAAATTGAAATTACAACCCAAGAAAATATAACAGAATTGGAACAATTAAAAGAAGAGAATTTAATACTTCAAACTAAGCTCGAAGATTACGAAAATAGAGCCAGACGTTCAAACTTGCGCATAAGGGGAATACCTGAAACTGTGACAGACCTGCAATCTACTATTACTGCTCTATTACAAGAACTAAAGCCAGATATCCCTATTGAACGTTTAGAACTGGACAGAGTACACAGAGCCCTCACAGCCAAAAAGAAAGATGGACCCCCACGTGATATAATCACAAAATTTCATTATTACAGAACGAAAGAACAAATACTAATTGCTGCAAGAAAAAAAAAGGAACTTAATTTTCAAGGACACAATTATCAAATTTTTGCTGACCTATCCCAACTTACTATTACTAAAAGACGATCCATGAAACCCCAGCTAATGGAACTGCAACGCCACAACATTATGTATCAATGGGGCTTCCCCTTTTCAGTCAGATTTAACTACCAAGGTACAATTTACAGAAGCAGATCAGCAGATGAACTACAACAAACCCTTTTAAAATTAAATCTGACAGAACCCACAAGCAGCAACTCTCCCACACGCAGAAGAATGGCATCATCTTCACCTTCAGGCAGCACCCAGAAAATTTCAGAACAAAATGGGAATCATCATTCTCACAAAAGAGGCCGTTATGCCACATCATCCATGGACCAAGAAGATTCAATGGACTGACATCCTAATTCCTGATATCTCTTCATTTATTATACTAAGAGATGGTTCTCTATAAAAAAACCTGTATTTATAACTGAATGTAACTGCATTCTGATAGTCACACACTGTGTGGGATCATGTTACATTCCAGTTATATTTCTTATTACTTCTGATTCATATAGCCTTAGAATATATAAGTAAAATAAGGAAATTCTTGTTCAGTTATATATTTTCAGGTAATAACAATAGATTTATTACTTTTTTAGGACAAATATGTTCAATAATCCAGAAGTAATGGAAGCTTTTTCTTTCTTTTCTTAAAACAAATATATTATTACCTACCTAGTTCCTAGAACTATGTTTTTGTTTATTCTAATCTGAAGCAATACAACCTCAATTTTATGAGTTAACATATCTAAACAGTTACATATGAATAAAATATGTAATTGTTTACTCTAAAAGGGTTAAAATCCCAAAATAATTCAAACTATCTTCATCAATACCAAAGTTATTAACAGTACCTTTCTAACTGAATTATTTAGCCTAGGGCAAGACTAACCATATACAACCACCCTGGAATAAATAATTTCAACAAAAACCATATTCTGCACTCCAATTAATGAATCATCATTTGGATGTCTTTTGACATAGCACTTCTCTCCTGTAAGCGGAAGATCCGTGTACCCCCATTAGCCCTCCTCATTCTCCCAACCATATTATGTGGGAGTGTGACGAAGGCACTTATTCCCCTGAGAGAGATATTTATTCTCTTTCATGGGTAAATTGTGATTACTTGCAAAAAATAATTTATACAATGTATCATCTAATCTCATATGTTTTTTGTTTACTCTTTACTCCAGAATTCACTGGTTTCTTTTCTATCTTTTCATCTCTTCAGTCCACACAGGTTGATCTGCGCAGTGAGCTCTGCATAACAAAAAGTAAGTCAAAACTATTTGATCTGTTGCCATGGCACCACTGAATATACTTTCCCTGAATGTTCAGGGAATAAATGTCCCTCAAAAAAGGACCAAAGCCTTCCGTACTTTCCATAACAAGAAGGCTCACATAGTATGCCTCCAAGAAACACACTTCACCAAAGATTCTACTCCAAAATATATTTCTCCTTTTTATCAACAAATTTACACGGCTTCTGCCTGTACCATACAAAGGGGAACTCTAATTGCATTTCACCGATCCACACCATTCACCTTATCATCAGAAATTAAAGACCCAGAAGGTAGATACCTGATACTCATGGGTTATATAATGGATTCAGCAATCACGGTGATTTCCTACTACGCTCCTAACAAACAACCTACACCATTCCTCTCACATATATTACAAGTGATTAATACACACAAAATAGGAACAGTGATAATGTGCGGGGATTCGAACCAGGTCCTCCTCCCATTTCTAGATAAATCACCTTTTACACCATCCAAAATAACCTCTAGATTACCTTTTTCTCAACTTCTTTCCAAATACAATCTAGTAGATTCGTGGAGAGAAAGTAAAGAAATGAAAAAGAAATTCACTTATTTCTCGCACCCTCATCAAACCTTCACCAGAATAGATCATATTTTTCTAACAATAGGAATGATACCAGAAATTATTGCATCAGATATAATTCAGATTCCGTGGTCTGACCATAATGCAGTATACACTACTATAGCCTCAGCCATACCAAAAGCGCATGACCCAACGTGGTACTTACCGGACATAATGCTCAAAAATCCACTACATCAGATGGCCATTGAACAAGCTTTAAAGGAATACATATCAATTAATAATACAACAGACATCTCCCCAATAACACTGTGGGAAGCTCATAAGCCTGTCTTGCGTGGTACAATACAAAGACAAATGGCACTATATAAACGGGAACGCAAAAATCTAGCAAAAAAACTAGAACTCAATTTTAATGCAGCCTACATATCATTCCAACATAATCCATCTCAGAGTTCAAAATCTCATCTGGAAAAATCTAGATTGGAATACGATCTATTTCTCACTGAGTCAGCTGATAAATCCCTCAAACACTCCAAACACAATTTCTACATGAGAAGCAGTGCAAGTGTAAGCCAGGAAGCTGCATGTGTATTTCTTTGCAAGAGAGAAATGTTGAAACCTCCTGTGAGGGAAACCCTTTGATTTTGATTTATAAAACTTTCTGCTAAATAAATCTGGACAAGGATAGCCTTAAAAAGAAGAAAAGCCAGTGGATATGTCCAGTGGCGGCTGCTTTTTTTTTTAAGGGGGCCCCCCTGGTCGGTTGGTCATTCTAGCCTGGCACTTACCCCTTCTAGGTTTAGGCGGGTAGGGGCAGGCGGCGAGTAGTGGATCCTGTGTCAGCAGGCGGCGGTCAGCAGCTCCTGTGTCAGTAGGCGGCATGCAGTGGCTCCTGTGTCGGCAGCGGCTCCTGTGTCCTCTCCTTCTCTTATGCATCACATGCATCTCCTCCCTCCTCCTCATAGGTATCCAATAGGATCGCCTGTCCTTTCAGCCAATCGGGTAACGGGTCTCTAGACCCGCTTCCTGATTGGCTGGGAGGAGGATCAGTGTGGCAATAGTGAATATTCTTTTGCTATTGTCACACTACTGGGGGGGCTTGGAAGGCTGTGCTCTGCACCCTAAACAAGCAACAAAAGATACAACTAGTGTTAACCCAGGGAGCCGCCAACATAAAAAAGGTATACAGGTATACTCACATAACTCGAGAAAAATATTAAATATATATATATATATATATATATATATATATATATATATATATATATATATATGTGGCGCTACCCCACCTACAATACAATAGCAGGTGCCGCTGCTTCCGGGTACGGCCGAACCCGGAAGCCCTTGTTTTTACTGTGGAACGCAATACTCTTTTATGTAAGTTGCTACAATTTTTTTAAATAAAACTTTTAATATACTACACTATGGAGCCATCTTTTCTCTTTCCATTACCCATCTGAGGACATCCGAGGATATCTATTGAGTGCGGGAGAGGGTTTTACTGTGGCTAGAGTATCTGTGTTCCTGGAGGCTGTGACAACTACCAGAAGCTCATCCCCACTATACAGTTCCACCACTTGTCGGTACATGCTTGATTCGGCCCACTGGGGGGCAACAACTACAGGTGAAATACTGGGGGAAACGATCGATGCACTCCGGAACAAGATTGGATCGATATACTGATTATTAGACACTGGTTGTCACAGTGTTCTGCCCACTGCACTTGCACTTTTTCATCACCTTTAGAAGATTTTTACCATGCTATTATCGGGAGTCGCACGCCATGCTTTTTTGAACTGCACTTTGCGTCTGTTTGGACATCTTATAGTATATGTGGTATCAGTTCACCTTATTTTTGCACATCCTTATTTATATTTAATATTGCACTTGCACTTTTATATCACCTGTATAAGAATTTTAGTGCTGCTATCAGGAGTCGCACTGTATGGAGTTTTTTTCTGAATTGCATATTTATATTTGAATATATTTTTACGGTATTATTACTAGGAGTTCACATATTTCTTATAAATATTGCATATTATTGTTCTTATTTATATGCACATTGCACTTTCATTAGTGAGTTCACTTTATCACTTTTTTTGCACGGTATCAACGCCATTGTTGTATACCTGATCATTGCACCTTATATTGATTATTCTTTTTGTATTCGATTACTTCTATATATTATTGATTTTTAGATCATCAGCTATTATATTGTAGGTGGGGTAGCGCCACATATATATATTTAATATAGTGCTCTGCACCCTGATCCCACCCTTTTTTGAAGCCTATTAGAGCCTCATTTCATGGGGGCACTTGTGCGGGCATGCTCCCGCATCCTGCTGCGTCCATTGATGCAGACAGCAGGACTCAACCCGCCCCCTGGCTCCCATGTCACTGGATTTGATTGACAGCAGCGGGAGCCCCTGGCTCCTGCTGCTATCAATCTATCCAATGGGGACCCAAGACAGGGGCTGGAGATGCTGTGCTTGTCCTTGTCACTGGAAATATCGGGTTCAGGTAAGTAAAAGGGGGGCTCTGGGGAGCAGCTGCACCACAGAAGGTTTTTCACCTTAATGCATAGAATGCATTATGGTGAAAAACCACCAGACTTTACAACTCCTTTAAAGTTCTACCATTTAAAACTAGTTCTCACAATATGTATACTGTATATAAAAAATATATGCGCTGGCACCCACTGCACTAAATCACAATGCCTCCCACTGAGGTTACACTGTTGCAGGGTTACTCCCCTAACTTATGCACTAATACTCTAAGCAAAACTATGCCTCTAGGCTGCCAACCAATGTGTGATGATGGCACTCTCACTCTACAATTATTACAGATAATTTAAAGCTATTGTACAGAGACATTAGCTTGTTGGGATAAAAATCGAAATGCCCACTGAAAGCATTCATCTATGGGGTCAGTTAACTCTGCAGTTAACCCTTTATACAAACAATAGCTGCCACCACATATTTTATTGGAAACACAATTCACGATATCTGTTATAATGAAAGGAAAAAACAATGCAAGAAGAATATTTACAGAAAGGAATATTACAAAATAGACAATAGCTACAGTAAAATAAACTGGATAAAATATGAAAAATACTTAGGAAAGTGTGCTTGATCTTCACTTCTGTTAGAGTCCAATTCAATGCAGCGTAATGCCCCGTACACACGGTAAGATTTTCTGACTGAAAATGTGCGATGGGAGCTTGTTGTCGGAAATTCCGACCGTGTGTAGGCTCCATCGGACATTTTCCATCGGAATTTCCGTCACACAAAATTTGAGGTCTGGATCTCAAATTTTCCGACAACAAAATCCGTTCTCGTAAACTCCAATCATGTGTACACAATTCCGATGCACAAAGTTCCACGCATGCTCTCAATCAAGTACGAGACAGAAGTGCTCGTTCTGGTAAAACTAACGTTTGTAATGGAGATAGCACATTCCTCACGCTGCAAATTTTAAAATCTTTTAATGCAGCGCATTCTCTTCTTCTTTATAATGCTAGAATAATGAAGTTGTTTTGCTGCTGATACCCTGTTTCCCCGAAAATAAGACCTAGCGTGATTGTCGGTGATGAATGCAATATAAGCCCTACCCCCCAAATAAGCCCTAGTTAAAGTCCTTGTAGGTCTTCTTTTCAGAGTAGGGCTTATTTTCGGGGAAACGGGGTAGGGCTTATTTGGGGGCTAGGGCTTATATTGCAGTCATCACCGACAATCATGCTAGGTCTTATTTTCGGGGAAACAGGGTATTCACACAGAGTTCTGACAAACTGATTTCTTTATTATTTTTCGTGATCTCATGAATCATTTTTTTATTTCGTCAAATCTCCATAATAATGTTTAGAATTTTTGTTTATATATATATTTTTTTTATCCAGAGCTCATATTTTTTTTTTAATATATAGTGATCTTCACATTTTTTTATTTCGTTTTGTGTCAAGTTACCACAACACCATTATTATCTTGTATTTTTAAACCTCAAGGAGGTTGGTGTTGGTGTACCTTGTTAATTTAACATTGTATTTTTGAAATGTACCTGCCTACTCACAAACAAACCATACTTTTTGAAGTAAAACACATAGGCAAGTATTTGTGAAAAATAAATAGCCATTTATTATGGGTCATAACAAAATAAAGAGGAAAGCAACGCTGGAGAAACTGGTGAAATTTGCGAAGCCTTTGTACCCCAGGGCAGACATCAATTATTTTACAGTCAAAATTGGTGGCCTGAGGAGTCCTTATAATAGTGAGCACAATCCGATCCAGGACCACAAGATATCAGGAACAGCAGTAGATGACATATCTGTCCCCAGGCTGTGGTCTTACCACAGCCTGCGTCTTTTGTCAGACCAGACTGAACCCAGGCCATCACTTTCTTGTCTTCCTTCCATGCTTCCTTCCACGCTTGCTTTCAGGCTGTGGCTCTGGTGTTATAGTTGTGGCAGGAGGTGGAGGAGGAGGACCAAACATGGCTTTGTCTTGGGAGTTCACCCCTCAACATTTAGGGCTTATAACATAACTTCCTCTCATAAAAGGCGTTGGCCCTCCTCAATTTCCTACATTTTGCAGGCTGCCATGTAGGCATAGTCCTCTTAAATATTGGGGGGGTTCTGAGGGCCGCAGTAGCCTTCCGAAATAGGCCAAGTGCTGCCTCCTCCAGGTTACTCCTCTTCCTGGGACTTTTTTTTTGAAAGGCGCAGGGGAGGGACCTGGGATTCGGGCAGGCTACTGGGCCCAGCCACCTCCTGGCTGCCACTTACCCCCGCCACCTCCTGGCTGCCACTTTTCACAGCCTCCTCCTGGCTGAGACTTTCCTGTGTATGAAAAAGGGACATAGTTTTAGTTTTTGGTTCATCAATCACACACAATTTTCAACTCATGACTGTTGCAAACTGAATGTTAATAAATAGAAAAGACTATCATTCTGACCCCAGCATTTTTCATTCTTGTCCCAATCATTTGTGGTCACTACTGTCTATTGATATGTAAAACACTTTGTAAAATCAGAAATTACTGATCAATAATAACATCTAGTTAACATCATTAATGATTTGACTAGAAATGTGTTGAACAATGCTATACCTGGCTCAAGCTGGGCTCCTCCACTTCTTCCTGGCTGGAAGGCCCAGGTTGGACGGTGGAAGCCTGAGCTGAGTTGGAAGGAAGCCTTGAAGGAAGACTGGAGAGTTCTGGCCTGGGTTCAGTCTGGCCTGCCAGAAAATGCAGTCTGTCATAGTACCACAACCTTGGTACATAAATGTCATCTGCTGCAGCTCTTGATCTCTCTGAATACTGGACCTTCTTGCGCTCCTTATTATAAGTGCTCCTCATGCCACTAATTAGGGCCTTCACAAATTCCAGCAATTGATCCAGCGCTGCCTTCCTCTTTGTTTTATTGTTATAAAAGAGGTGTTTTACCTGCCACAGACAGGGCAGCTCCCTGTACATATCCCAGTCCTGATCATTCAATAGATCCATTTTCTCTGCAAGACACAACACAAGACAAACCCTAATGTCAGGCTAAACTCTCCTAATCTTGTCCCAATATAGGCCTCAATCTATAAGCAGTATAGACCACTGATGCACCAAGTTAAAATTGTACCTTCGGTCTAACGATCAGCACTTCCGATACTCCTATTACTATTTCTGGCCTCAAATATCTGTGTGCTAAGTATACTTTTTTTTTCTTCACATAGGGGAGAAAAGACTCGGGACATCTGAGGACACCAGGGACCCCCTACCTTTGAAAGAAAAGCAAATCCCCACACCACAACCAGAAGATGTGGAGGAAGGAGAGGTTTATGAAGTGGGCGAAATAGTGACCACAACAGGTGAGTGTCTGAGACCACAGCTTCAGGTAATAGATGTATGCCTGCATATTTATAATGCATGGTGTGTTTTTTAATTTCAGGTGATGTGGATGTTGTGGAATAAGATTTGCATTCCACAAGTCCAAGTGCACACGTCCTCATCGGGGAGATCATGGTGTGCAATCGTGATTTACAAAAGATCAAGGAAGACATCAATGATGTGGAAAAAAGACTGAAAACATAATTGATGTTTTAGGCAGAATCTAAAAAACACCAACATTCTTCTAGTTTATTTTTATTCTTAGTATTTTCACACATTTTAAATATTTTTTAGAAAGCCAAATTTTGAAGATGCACACAGTGTGTCAACATGTGCTATATGCCATCACGGGACATCAAGGTACGCGTTTTGAGAGTGCAACCCCTTCCTCACAAATAAAGTAGATGAGGGGTAGGGGTTGCACCCCCGAAACACATCCATTGATCCCCCATGATGGGAGCTAGCGCATGTTGACATTAGGCATGGGATCAGGAGGGAAATCTCCATTTTGACTCTCAATTTGTGTGCATCTTCAAAATTTGGCTTTCACAGGGGGTGACATCACCCCATCTGATGAAGGCAAGATCAACATACTAATGTCTGATATTGCCTTAACTTTGTCAAAGTTAAACTTTGTAAGTTCCTGAGTTGTGTATTGTTTTATGGTTTAAACATGCCTGTTTTAACAAAAAAAAGCTATTTGTACTGTGAAAAATTAAAATGTTATTACTAAAATATGTTGGTTTGTTCAAAAAACATTTTCTAACGCACATGTGAATGTGCACAGAGTAAAACGTTTTCTACTCAACAATGTTTGGCTTCTTCTTTCAATGCTCAATATCATTTTTTGGACTAAGTTGTTGTTTACACTGAAACAGGGGTTATTTGCTAAAGGCAAATCCACTTTGCACTACACGTGCACTTTCAGTGCAGTTTCAACTGCAGTTTCAACTGCAGTTTCAAGTGCACTTTTGCAGTGCACTTGTAGTGCAAAGTGGATTTTCCTTTAGTAAATAACTCCCACAGTGCTTTATAATTTGCCACAATCATGCCATTTTCGTGACTCTGCAAAATTCATTCATGGTGCTGAAAATTATGTATATTTTTAACAGTAATGCATTACATATATTAACAACAAAAACAAGGTGTGTGTGTAGCAGACCCACAACATAATAATAGTTTGCTGAAGAAGAGATAGTCATCTCATGTATCAAATAAATTAAGTTTGCACTATTGAAGAAAATTTCCAAAAAAAGACCATTGGAGGACCTAGGAGACAGCTTAAAAGAAACACAAGCAGTAAATCAAAGGAAATATTATTTCAGTTTAAATAAAAAAAAAATATTTTTAAAATGTTTATTAAACATTTTAAACCCTACCCCCAAAGTACTCCATATATTTTATATGGACCATGCGTGCGCTTTGGGGGGGCAAGCACTGAAAACCAGATACAAACCCACAAGCACAAACTGAAGAGCAGTAACGATCGGAAAAGCACGAGGCTGAAAAGAGCGAATCGTCTCTCACCAAACTTCTACTAACACGAGATTAGCAGAAGGAGCCCAAAGGGTGGAGCACTTGGTATTGAACTTCCCCTTTCTAGTGCCATCATACGTGTTGTACGTCACCTCGTTCTTGACGTTTGAAATTTCCGACAAAATTTGTGTGACCGTGTGTATGCAAGACAAGTTTGAGCCAACATCCGTCAGAAAAAATCCATGGATTTTGTTGTCGGAATGTCCGATCGTGTGTACGGGGCATAAGTCTGATCCTGACAGAGTCATTGGCCCTCAGAAAGGGCTCTCAGCTTTGAAAGAAAATTGAGAGCTCTGAGCTGCAGATACATCAGATATTTGTTGACCCTTAAGAGGTTGTGATTTGGTGATTCCCCGCCCAATCAGGAGGACATAGGGGTAGGAGGTAAGAATAACACTGTAACATTGTACCTGAACTTCCCTCCAGGCCAGATTTCTAAATGCATCTATATGTTCATATGACCATGTTTTACAGTCCAACACCATATTGCTGCAAAGTATGAATTCACAATTTGATAGACATCAGACATGATATGGGTTTGATGTTTATTATTAGGGATGAGCCGAACAACCCCCCGGTTTGCTTCACACCAGAACTTGCAAACAGACAAAAAATTTGTGCGAACATGCGATCACCGTTAAAGTCTATGGGACACGAACAAAAAAAAAAAAATCAAAAGTGCTCATTTTAAAGGCTTATATGCAAGTTATTGCCATAAAAAGTGTTTGGGGATCCGGGTTCTGCCCCAGAGGACATGTATCAATGCAAAAAAAATGTTTTTAGTAGAAACAATTAAAATTACATAGTCCTTTAACCACTTCAGAACCGCCGACCGTCGTTTTAATTTGAAGAGGACTATCATTGTTATGGCAGCAGCTAGCTGCCATAACCTGGGTATCCTCTTCTTCAGTGTGCGGTCCGCTTCAAAATAAAAGTGGTCTCTGCAGCGGACTAGCCGAGAGATCCCTTTTATCAGTGGCAGGAGACGGGCCCCCCTCCTGACTTGCTCCCCCCCTCCTGACTCGTGGTCGGATCCTGTCCTTAGCCTGACATGAAGATGAGTGAGGGGAAGATGGCCCACACCCGTCTCCATATCATTGCAGGGCGGAAGCGATGTCAAAACGTCACTTCCGCCTATAGCTCTTAAAGGGCCTTTTTTTTGTAATTTTTTAAATGACAATTTTTTTTTGATTGAATTTTAGTTTAAATAAGAGATCTGAGGTCTTTTTGACCCCAGATCTCATATTTAAGAGGTCCTGCCATGCCTTTTTTCTATTACAAGGGATGTTTACATTACTTGTAATGGAATAAAAGTGACACATTTTTTTTTTTAAAGAACAGTGTAAAAATAAAAAATAAAAGGTAAAATAAATAAGAAAAAAAAAATATTTAAATGCGACCCGTTCTGCCGAGCTCACGTGCAGAAGCAAACGCAAACGTGAATAGTGCCTGCATATGAAAACGGTGTTCAAACCACACACCAAACCGCGATTGTTAGAGCGAGAGCAATTATTCTAGCCCTAGACCTCCTCTGTAACTCAAAACATGCAACCTGCAGAATTTTTTAAACGTCGCCTATGGAGATTTTTAAGAGCATAAGTTTGTCGCCATTCCACGAGCGGGCGCAATTTTGAAGCATGACATGTTGGGTATCAATTTACTCATCGTAATATTATCTTTCACAATATAAAAAAATGTGGGATAACTTTACTGTTGTCTTATTTTTTAATTAAAAAAGTGTATTTTCTCCCAAAAAAAGTGCGCTTGTAAGACCGCTGCGCAAATGCGGTGTGACAAAAAGTATTGCAACAAATGCCATTTTATTCTCTAGGGTGTTAGAAAAAAATATATATAATGTTTGGGGGTTCTAAGTAATTTTCTAGCAAAAAAAACTGTTTTTAACTTGTCAACAAATCTCAGAAAGAGGCTCGGTCCTTAAAGAGGAAGTAAACCCTGATGGGTTTTACTTCCTCTTTATTTCCCTGCAAAGGTAAAGCATAATGGACCACAATGCATTGCATTGTAGCCCATTATGTATCACTTACTTGAAACTGAAGCCTGCGATGTCACCACTGACCCCACTAGCAGCGAGCATCCATCTTCACCCCTCTTCCTTCTGGGGCTGCGAACTCTGGCTCTATGACTTGCCGGAGTCGCGTGACATCACTGCCGCGCATGCGTACGGGAGCCGCCAGTCACAGCATGATCCCTTTAGAAACTACACGATCTGCCCTTTATAAAGTGTGCATAATATAGGCTTACCTGTAGGTAAAAGTGGTTGTACAGGGTGTGCAACCAGTTTAATTGGTTAAATATCGTGCCTGGGGGGTCCCCTTAGTCTGCTTGTAAAGTAGTGCATTTTTCAAATGTTTAGAAAAGCAGCAAAATGACATTTCCTAAAGGAAAACATTTTAATAAAAAAATTACTCACGGCTGTAATGTATTGCCAGATCCCGGCAATATACATAAAAAATCATTTAAAAAAACAGTGTGACCCCCCCCCCCCCCCCACCCAGTCCATACCAGGACAATTTTTTTTTAAATGGCGTGGGGGTCCCCCACCAAAATCCATACCAGACCTAAAGGGCCTGGTATGAATGGGGGCATTCCATGCTGTTTTTTTCTCAATTTTGTCATAGCGCTCCCCTTAACCACTTCAATACACTATATTATATATTGTACACTGCACTGTATACCCTGCACTGTATTATATATACTGAGTGCACTATATACTCTGAACTGCAGAATATATACTGCACTATATACTCTGAACTGCAGTATATATATTATATGGACTGCACTATATACTCTGCTGAAAAATTGGGCCTTAGGTATTGGTGGTGGCAGAACACAGTAACCCCTCACAGTTACTCTTGTTGGGCGCAGGAACGCTCCCTGCTGTTAAATATTATTTCAAAAATTGTAATTACATGTCCCTGTTAAACAGGGGTAGAAACATTGGGCAGTAGGTATTGGTGGTGCCAGAACACTGTAACCCCTCACAGTTACTTTTGTTGAGTGCAGCAACGGTCCCTGCTGTTAAATATTATTTCAGAGGCTGCTTGACCTCTTTTTTTCAAAATTGTATTTTTATTACATTTTTTATGTTTTAAAGTGAACAAGTACAGCATTGTTGTACAATATAGAATACAAAGTTATTGAAAACATATTGATATCAAAACAAAATACAAAACAAAGTACAAATGAACATAATTCATGATTACAGAGCACAGGAGTGTTCTGCATAATATGTCCAGGATATATAAAGTGAATAATCCGAAACTAGGTATTATAGGATCGAAACCAGAAGTCAATCACATAGAGGGAAGAACAAAGATTCCATGAAGAGTATGTGGTACGGGACAAGAAACTCTGAATGACATATATGAGAATGGAGTAAGTGAGAGGGGAGGCACCATGATCACAAAAAATATTTATACCAAGAGAAATTTTAGGAATCGATAGTTGGCATAGGGGTCTCAAATTTCGACCGATCCCAGAATTACCACACTTTTTTAAATTGGAGGATAGTGTCATGTACTGAGGCCGTTAGATATTTTATCCTCCGGATTTCAGCCACTAGTTGCAAAAATTTGTGCCAAGGAGGAGGTGCGTTGGACAGCCAGCAGAGGGGAATAAGTCTTTTGGCAGCCAGTAATATGTAGGAAAGAAGCTGATTAGCTCTCCTGGTTAAGCCAGGGAAAGGTCGGCCCAACAGGTAATGCAAGGGATCGAGTGGGAGGGATTTATTCAACACTTTCTGCATCAGGAGCCTCACCTCACACCAAAAAGGTTGGATCATTGAACATTGCCAAAATATATGGAATAGGGAACCCGTGTCAGTTCCGCAACGCCAACAGCACGGCGACACTGGAGGATCATATTTATGAATAACGTCAGTGGTTCTATACCAAAACATGAGAATTTTCATGGATGTCTCCTGCTGGGTCACACACTTGGAAGACTTGGAAACAGAGGAACAAATCCTATCCCATACCTGGATTGAAATAGGTCTGCCTATTAAATTGGACCATTTTTCCAAATAATGATGTGTGGTCTCAGTAATAGGTGTCGACTCATGAAGGATACGATGAATGGATGATATTAAATGTAATTGATGGGGGCCTTGAGCGCATATGTACTCGAAGGTAGTTGGATTATCAAGAGTTAAGGTTGGGGATTTAGAGTGAAAAAAATGTCTAACCTGCAGATAGAAATGGAAAAGTTGGGGAGGGATATCAAATTTCTCACATAGGGTGTCGAAGGTATGTAATCTTCGCGTGTACTAGATTTACTTTGGGTGTACTAGATTTCGAATTTGGAAAAGGGAGGCATTGAGCCATGAAAAGATCCTGCCCAGGGACATACTGTCTGGTATAAGTGGGTTAAACAATACATTGACAAGCAGGGAGCAAGGCTAGGCAAGGCGATATTCTTTGAGGCATTTACGCCAGATGGTTAAAGTAAAAATCATTGGAGCAGTGCATTGGCATTTGAGAATGGGTTCCAGGGATGAGGGATCTCCCCAAATCAAGGAACTCGGGTGTACTGGATATAGCACACCCTTTTCAATGGCAGTCCACAGGTTTGGTGCGAATAAAGAGGACCAGGAAGCAATAGGCCCTAAATGTGATGCATAATAATGTTTAATAATGTCCGGTGCACCCATTCCCCGCCTGGATCTTGGGGCAAAAACCACTGAACTTGCTATGCGATGAGCCCTATCCCCCCATATGAACTTTAAGAAACTTTGTTGAATTGCCTTTAATTGGGATGAGGGCAAGACAGCTGGTAATGTTTCAAAGTGGTATAGCAGTCTAGGTAGAATAGACATTTTTACAACATTAATCCTGCCCAACAAAGACAAAGGGTATTTTTCCCAAGCCATCAGGGATTTATTGATGTCCAGAACCAGGGGTGGAGAGTTGGGGTGGAATAGGAAGGGGTGAGAAGAACACCTAGGTATTTAAGGGAAGTTTTGCACCATTTGTAAGGATATGACTCTTTGAGCTGTGATAATATGGGTAATGGGATGTGTATAGGCAAAGCTTCAGTCTTGGATGTGTTGACCTTATAATCCGAGATGGCCCCAAAGGAGGTCAGCAATTTATGTAGAGAGGGAAGAGAGATCAATGGATTAGTGATAGTGAGCAAGATGTCATCCACAAAAAGTGATAACTTATATTCCCCCTGTCGCATCAGCACCCCACGAACATCCGGATGAGTGCTGATGGACTCTGCCAGGGGCTCTAAACATAGAATAAAAAGAAATGGTGATAAAGGGCAACCCTGGTGAGTAGCGTTAGTCATGGGGAAGCTAGGCGACAGGAAGGATGACATCTGTACTTGAGCTGTAACTGTTGAATATAGAGCCTCTAAAGCTTTCAGAAAGGGACCCCTAAAGCCATACATCTTCAAAACATTAAACATATAAGGCCAGCTCAGCCTATCGAATGCCTTTTGTGCATCTAGACTGTCTGGAAGTTCTATCCAAAAGATCTATCAGGTTTATTGCACAATGGGTATTGTCCCCCGCATGTCTGCAGGCACAAAACCCACCTGATCCTTATGAATCAGTTTGGGGATAAGTCTAGATAATCTGGATGCAAGAATTTTAGTAAAAATTTTATAATCTGAATTTAAAAGGGCTATAGGCCTATAATTATCTGGGACAGAGGGATCCTTGCCTGGTTTTGGGATGACAGAGAGAAATGAGTGAGAAAATTGTGAAAGAGGAGACGTACCCTTGAGCAGAGACTCATAAAGAGTTAGCATATGTGGAGACAAGATATCAAAGAAGGATTTGTAGTAAAAATAGGGCAGACCGTCAGGGCCAGGTGATTTATGTAGGGGGAGTTTCTTAACTATGGTCAAAAGTTCTTCAGTCGTTATGTCTATATTCAAACTGTCTAAGTCCTCAGAAGTTAGTTTCGGAAGTTTAATGTTAGAAATTTTTTTTTCAAACTTCTCCTGAGTGAAGTTAAAATGGTTCTCTGGAGTTAGACAGTTGTACAATTTATGATAAAATTTGCCAAAGGTGTTTGACATTCCACGGGGGCAGTACACTCTAGATCCATCCGCCTGTTGAAGGAAATCAGGAAATGAGTTAAATGGGCGTGGATGTAACTTGTTGACTAGCATTCTATGTGGTTTATTTGAATATTCGTAAAACTTTTGTTTTGTCCATAATAAAGACCTAGCTGCCCTGCCCAGTTGTATTAGTTTGATTTGCTCTCTGAGGGAGGTGACCCTGCGTAGTTTCGACACTGTGGGGCTACTCAAAAGCCTTTGCTCAGCAGTGACCAAAGCGGAAGTAAGAGACTGTATAAGACTATTTCTATCTTTCTTTAACCTGGAACTTTCAGCTATGCAGGCGCCGCAAAAAGCAGTCTTGTGTGCCTCCCAAAGTGTGGAAAAATCTGAGACAGACCCTATGTTATACTGAAAATATTCTTCTAGGCTTTTTGCTAATATGGTACGTGAGACCTCAGATTGTAGGAGGTGGTAGTTTAGGCACCAGTGACATGACTTAGTGTAGGCCTGGGAAAGCATAAGGTTTAATGTGATGGGAGCATGGTCCGACCATGTAATAGGTGATATGTCAGCCTCAGCCAAGTAAGATATGAGTGGGGCTGATATAAAAAAATGGTCAAGACGTGGGGAAAGAAGTGGGGAAATACCTCGAGGCAAATTTAAGTGAACCATCTGACTTAAAATTGGTCTCCTGGGCTATCACCACATCTGCTTCTGAGGCCCTGAAATCCTTCAGGGCCATCCAGCGCTTGTGGATGGAGCCCAGACCTTTCACATTATACAACATAATTTTCAAAGCCATATATATGGACCCGTTAGATAAGCTTTTGTAAGGGCATAAACATCAAAGAGCACAGAAACACAAGAAACAAAAAAAATACAAATATGATCACAAACATTGCCTATAGCAGCATTCCCGTGGTACCCAAATATTAGCAGACATATCCTGTAATAAAACTGCATTTAGAAAGATATGGGTAGGACATATTCATCCTAAGTATCTGATTAATATCTATGGACAAAGAAGAAAACAAAAACCAACTGGAGAAAAAAAAAAAAAAGAAATGAAATTCTGTAAGACCTGAGAAGCAACTGCATCTCAGGAGAGCTTGAACAAAAGTCAAGGCCAGGTAGGGGCGTATACGGACTTCCATCAGGAGACTCTAGGTAGAGAACTGGGAAGCACCCGCCGCTCTCCTTATGAGCTCGGTAGCAATTGGGATAGAGTCTGCCAGTAGGAGAGTAGTTAACAGAACAAAGAAAAAGTCAGCAGATGAACCAGAGAGTCTGTCAACTGAGGTACTCTGGCCAGGGAGGGGAGAACAGACCATTAGCTACAGAACCTCATGGGATGAGGAAAAAATAACTCTACCCTAAACAAAACAGAAAAAAAAGAAAAAAGAACAGGGTAGTTGCAAAAAGTATTGTAGGCCAGAACAATAATTTCCATTACTCTTAAGACATGAAGAGTTGAAAATGTTCTGAGCAATACTGTGTGGATGGATCCAGGGAGACAGAGGCAAGACAATCAAGGAGGTTGCTTGGAGGTGCGAAGACGTTGGGGTGTAGAGAAACGTTTCCTGGATTTGTCTCTCATGGGGGTCCAGATGCGGCTGGGCGTGTTAGGAGGTGGATGAGCCTGATTATTTGAAGGGAACAAATCCTCTTCCAGGAGAGGAGGTAGACCAAGGCCTTTCAAGAATGCCTCACCTTCCAATAATTCACGCAGGGTGTGTTGCACGCCATCTTTGGAAACGGTGAGGCGGAATGGAAAACCCCAGTAATATGGAATCTTGTGGTGTTGTAGGTGCAAGGTGATTGGGCACAAATTCCTACGTTTAGCAAGGGTAATGGGAGAAAGGTCACTAAAAATCTGGAGTTTTGCTCCCTTGTATGTAAGTTGGGATTTGTTACGGGTGGCTAGGGTGAGTGCTTCCTTGCTTTCAAAATAATGGAACTTCACTATAACATCCCTGGGTCTAGCTCCAGCTGGAGGCCTTGGGGCCAAAGACCGGTGGGCCCTATTAAGGCACCAGTCTATGTCCACCACCGTGGGGGCCAAGGTGTTAAAGAGACCCAGAAGATAAGCACATAGGTCAGGGTCTCCCACTGTTTCAGGGATACCTCTGAAGCGTAAGTTTTGTCTTCTTTCTCTATTTTCCAATTCCTCCTGCTGCAGCTGTAATTGAGAGACTGACAAACGTAAGTTATGGTTTTCCTCTTCAATAGCCTGTACATAGTTTATCATCTCATCGAATTTGTTTTCAAGAGTGTCAGTACGTTCACCAATTTGGTCTATCTCGCCTCTCAGTTCTGCAGCTAGTTTGTTCACCTCCGTTGAGACATTATTTGTGATTTGTTGCAGTAAGAGCTGCAGCTTGGCATCTAGCTTGGCATCTAGTATATCTGGAATGAAGGTCTCGTGTGGAGAGGATAGAACAGGACCTGGACTCTAAGGATTAGTGGATGGAATGTTCGCGGCACTCTCCACTCCCATGGATGGATCCATCAATGCAAAAGGGTCTGCGGGAGAGTTTGAGGACAAAAGTTGGGGTCTGGTGACA
Source organism: Lithobates clamitans (assembly GCA_037952925.1). Taxonomy (NCBI): domain Eukaryota; kingdom Metazoa; phylum Chordata; class Amphibia; order Anura; family Ranidae; genus Lithobates; species Lithobates clamitans. Next base: position 3,541,804 of record JBBGZY010000223.1, read on the forward strand.
TATTGTTCCATGTTTGAACTTTCACGTGACCCAAACAGGGGTTTGGAGCTTCGCTGTTGTTGACCAACTTTGCCCATGGGATGGTCAGGGAATGTGGCAGACGATCTGGCCTACCTCCGGTGCTATAGATAGCTGATATAGCGTAGCGGAGTTCTCGGGGAGCAGGTGGGCCTCCGGGCTCACTTAGGGGATATAGTCCATATTAAGTGGGATGGCCACCATTCATTTGTTAATGAGTAGCTGAGTGAAGAGGTGATAATCCCAATGATAGACACAGTTCAGTTAGGGTGGAGGTGAAATACAGGAGGAGTGAGAGAGAAGTGGCTGGGTGCAGCAGGAGTCCCAAGATGGCCGCCGACCTCCGTGCCTAGGCCAAGGCCGCGGATTATCCTAGAGGCGACTGCCGTCTATGTGAGTTCCGCTCCGATCAAGCCTGGGTATTTCCCACTAAGCACAAGCGAAGGGTCAGCGTGCAGTCGCTGCTAAGGGTGTCAGCTGTAAAGGAGGGAGGTCTACTACTTACTGTGCCCACGGGAGGAGGTAGGAGCCGGAACGATAGGCCGCAGGCCCCGGTATGATGTCAGGCCAAGGAGTGTTCAGGGCCTAGGAGGCCTCAGGCAGCTTTCAGGCAGTCGGCCCCCGCTGCAGAGTTGTCCGATGTTCTCTGGGGATGAGTTGTTGGCGTGCTGGGATACAGCGATCGCTTCTCCCTCAGGTCTCAATGTGCTGAGAAAAAGGTATATATCAAATACACTGCCTGTACTGACTGAATATAGAGTTTACACTGTATATATAGGCTACGCTGAATGCAGAGTGTATATATATATATATATATATATATATCTATATATATCTATATATATAGATATATATATAGATATATACTAGTCTGACTGTATATATATGTAAAATACACTGCCACTAACTAACTAACCTGCCTAATCTAGCTCAATCTCTCTATCTCCATCCACTATAACACATTATACGGGTGCTGTGTAAAGTAAAGTGTGGGGTGTGGACTTATTCCCCCAGAATCATGATTGGCCAAAGGCACCCTGCCGTTGGCCAATTATGTCTCTGGCTGAGGAGCATGCTGTGATTGGCCAAAGCATGCAGGTCAGGTGCCAGGCTTGGCCAATCATTATCCCGCAATGCACTGCGGTCTTGCAGTGCATTATGGGGCACTCGAATTTGCTGCGAACGTGCGAACACCCGATGTTCGAGTCGAACTTACGTTCATCTCGAACTCAAAGCACATCCCTATTTATTATCCTTACAGGATGGAATGTGTCCCATCCACCTTTCGCACCTTGTAATACATTGGGTGTTTGTTGGTACTGGACTGAATGTAATTCTCATTTGGGTGGATGCTTTTTATTAATGTAGTACTTCCATATCAGGATTTATGAATTATGTATGGATCTTGGTTCTGGCAATTACACAAGCACTATACTAAACTGTTTATTCACTTTACTGTTTGTTAAAATATTTACAACCTGGCAATTTTGTGACATGCTTAACTCAGAGCTTATTCACACGATTTCAACTGGGCTGCATTTTTCTGCACACCACTGCACACATATGGTGTAAACAGGGCAGATAGACAATTATTTTTCTATCTGTCCTGTTCACACCATATATGTCCAGGGGTGTGCAGAAACACGTGGTTGAACTGACAAAACCCTAAGAATCTCTTCGTAATGCTGTTTTAAAATGGCTATCAGTGCTCTGGCTTGACAGACTTCTTCTAAGTACTGTTTATGTCACTGCTAGATGTTTTAATGTCAATTTTACAATGGCTGTTAGCAGGCTTGCTTTTAGAGATATCCTGCTAAGCGGTTTAATGACACTGGGCTAAGCAGGATTTATGGTCCTGCTGGAAGTTGTGTTTATTTAACTTGATCTTCCAGATCTGGATGTATTCTAGTGCAGTGGTTCTCAACTCCAGTCCTCAGGACCCACCAACAGGCCAGGTTTGCAAGATAGCTGAAATATTTCACAGGTGATATCACTTGCTGCTCAGTGATTGCAGTATTCTAGTCTGCAACTCCCCAAGGTAATACTTAAAATCTGGTCTGTTGGTGGGTCCTGAGGACTGGAGTTGAGAACCACTGTTCTAGTGTGTGGGTGGTTTATGTCCCTAGGATGCAATATTTAAAGTAGTTGTAAATGAAAAACTTCCAAGACTCATATTAATATAGTTCACAGTATGTAAACACTATATTAGAATTTACTCCCCCCATTTTTTAAATCTTTTTTCTTTGTTTATAGTCCAGCAGTGGAGGATGTGAATACTCAGGAAAATGGTTACAAAATACAAACTTGGTAGTATCGAACCCCCCACCCTGATACACAAAGTCTGCCCAGAAATTCCTGAGACCTGTTGGAGATGCCAATCTGGTCGAGGGACATTATTACACATCTGGTCCTGTCCACGTATCCAATCTTTTTGGGCTGAGGTAACCCGCATTATTGCTCCAGTCACAACATACAACTTGGACCACATCCCAGCACAACTCCTCCTACATCACATCAATCTCTCACAGGAAGCCTACTTCAAATAGTTGGTAATGCACATGGTTAATGCCGCAAAACAATGTATACCGTATCGCTGGGGCACTACACACACCCCATCCATCAAAGAATGGCTCAGAAAGATCTGCAAAATAGCAGAAATTGAATGCCTGATCAGTGTTGCGCACAACACCCCCACAAAATTCCTCTCAAAATGGGCATACTGGAATCACTTTCAAACAACGGCTGAATACCTCAACCTAACCAACTCCCTATCTTAACTTGCAAATACTCCACAGTGATCGGTTTTCTTTCAAGGGCCCCAATTCTCTGTCCAACACTAAACTATTATATAGGCCTCATCCTACTCCCAAAACCAACTGAGGGAGTGAGAGATGAAGACCTCTAATAACACATACCAATACTCCCCCCCTTTTTTTCTCCCCTTCCTGTTCTGCTTTCTCAATCTCTTTTCGGACATACAGAGACTCCCCTGTATGCATTGTCTTAACTTTCTGACAGGTTCATAATCCATGCACCACTTCCCAACACCCCCTACGTAGATCCCATCTTTATACCAACATATCTAAGCCCCTCTTCCTAAAATAAATACAATTGTACTGGTATACACACTGAAACATTACCTCAATGTCACAAATGATCAGCCTCTGGAAGGAAATTAGTCCCTTAGACTTCCTGCTTACTTCTGCTATGCATTTTTCTTTTTTTCTTTATAGTGTGGCCCATAGGTCTTTCGTTATTCTGGCACTCTTAATAGACACATTCCAGGTTAAGAGACAACATATGCTTTAATAACTTCACTATAACTGTAGACATGATAAGTTCATAGCACTTATTTTATATGGAGGTATGATATATTGATGAAGGTATACCTCCAACCGTTCACTGTTTATGTTTGCGGACACTGGTTACTCCTCTTTAATACTACCTGTGGATATGCAGTACAAGATAGGCTTGTTTCTCTGTATTCCTCAATTTCTGTACCATGCTATGTATGTGTCAGAAACCATGAAATCAGACTGAGACAGAAGTACAGTTAAATCACACTTGTTTAATAATAAAAGTAAATAGAACAAACGTAGTCAAAGTGTCAAAGCCAGAGTTCAGGAACCGGAAAGGATAGTCAGACAAGCCAAACGACAGGGAGCCAGAGATGAGCATAGTAAAACAGCAAGCAGGATCTGGAGCCAGAAGGGATGTCAGCCAAGCAAGTCTTTTAAATGGAATGTAGGAGAAAGTCTCTGTGATGTTGACTAAGGTGAAGCCAGAGATCCTCTGGGCTGGACAGCTTAAATAGGCAGGACTGAGGAGCAGGATATCATCAACAGCTGAGTAAATGTGGAGAGATAGGAGCTGGCAATTAGCCGACAGCTGAGCGGCCAGCTCAGAGAAGGAAGGGCTGAGACCAGCCCTGACAGTATCCCCTCCTCAACGACCCCTCCCCCTCAGAGGACCACCAGGTTTGAGGGGAAAACATCTATGGAAATCACGGAGGAGGACAGGGGCATGTACGTCCGAAGATGAGACCATAGAGCGTTCCTCCGGACCGTACCCTTTCCAATGCACCAGGTATTGTATCTGCCCACAGAACCTACAGGAGTCAACAATGGACTGTACTTCATACTCCTCATGATTCTCAAACTCTACAGGGTGAGGACGTGGCACCGAGGTGGTAAAGCAGTTGCAGACCAAGGGTTTTAATAAAGAGACATGAAATACATTTGAAATATGCATATTAGAAGGAAGGTCTAATGCGTAAGCCACTGAGTTAATCCTGCAAAGAATACAGAAAGGCCCAATAAACTGAGGTGCGAACTTTAGTGAGGGAATATGAAGTTGGAGGTTGCGAGATGACAGCCAGACCCTGTCCCCAAACTGGTAGGAAGGCGCAGGCAGGCGTCTGCTGTCAGCATGGAGTCTGTACCTCTCATTAGCATGTCGCAAAGCCTCCTGGACTTGTGCCCAAGTGGAACGAAGACCACGGAGGTGCTCCTCTAGCGCAGGAATACTCTGCGGAACAAACGAGTCAGGCAACATGGAAGGTTTAAATCCATCATTCGCTATAAACTGGGACAATCGGGAAGCAGAATTCAAGGGACTGTTGTGAGCAAACTCTGCCCTCCCTAATCCTCACGAGATTGTATGCCCCTCTCAAACCAAGCTTCATGAAAACCGTTGCTCCCTTGAGGAGGTCAAATAACTCCATAATCAATGGAATTGGATAGGCATTCTTAATCGTGAAACGATTGAGACCCCTATAATCAATACAAGGTCTCGGTTCACCACTCTTTTTCTTCATGAAGAAGAAACCAGCAGCAGCAGGGGATGAGGATTTGTGGATGAAACCTCGAGAAAGTGCGTCTGCAACATGCTCCTTCATGGCCTTATCCTCCAAGACTGACAAAGGGTAAACCCGGCCACGAGGGGGTACGGCACCAGGTTGAAGGTCAATTGCGCAATCATACGGCCGGTGTGGAGGTAAACTACCGGCTTGACCTTTGTCAAAGACATTGTCAGAGAGGTTACCTCGGTGGACATGATGTTGCTCGTCGTGGTGTGCGTCGGGGTACGCCGGTGCGCACTGGTGCACGCGTTCCTGTTCGTCCTGGTGTGCACGCTTCTGTAGACACTGGTGTGTGCAACTCGGCTGGCCCTGGTGTGTGCGCCAGTGTTCAAATGCATGCACGGGTGCACGTTAGCGCGTGCGTTCCTTTGGGCACTGGTTCGCATCATCCGGTGGATGCTGGTGTGTCGGTACACGCGCACATGCGCCGTTCGGCGCCAATCTGCCTATTTAGGCTAGCTGCACTCTCTGCTCGGTGCTGCCTAATCAACAGCTCTTCCGTGCCCTTGTTCTTGATTCCTGTGCCTGTACTTTGATCTCCTGACAAACCCGTCTTGCTTCTTGGACTCCTCTGAACTCTGCCCGCACCTGACCTCTGGCCTGTTTGACTACTCTTCTGCTTGCTCCTTTGTACCTCGTTGCCTGCCTGTTGCCTAACCCAGCCTGCATCCGGACCTCCCTGCTCAGCTCCTGCTCAGCTCCTGTTTGCCTGTGTTCCAGCTTGCACCTTGCTGCTCAAGGACTGTCTATCTACCAGCATCTGGACTCTATTACCAGGCTCCCATACCACTCCGCACTCCTGTGCTTCCTGTATACTCTACCAGAGGCCGCGAGTCGGACGCGTAAGGGAGTCTGATAGACATTGCTAAAATCGCGGTACTCCTCCGGCAGGGAGGAGAGTGAAGAGGTGCACAGGACCTTGGCTACCTTCTGGAAGCATGTCTTACTGCATTGTGGCGACCAGGAGGGAACCTCAGCACGGAGATAATCAAAAGAGGGGTTGTGCCTCTGTAACCAAGGATAACCAATAACCAACGGAAACTTAGGTGAGGAAATAACTTGGAATTGGATTATCTCATGGTGAAGAGCCCCTACGGCCATGGACAATGGAACCGTCTCATGAGTCACATGGGCAGGCTGTAGGGGTCTCTGGTCAAGAGCCGTAATGGCAAGTGGCGTGTCACGCAGCTGCAGCGGAATCGAGTGGGCAGCATCAATGAACAGGCCTGCAGCCCCAGATTTAATTAGAGCCTGTATCTTGACAGACGACTCAACCCAAGAAAGGGTGACCAAAACCAGGGGCTTATCCTTCTGGATAACTGGGGATGAAACAACGCCACCTAAGGTCTGTCCATGACAGGACCTCAAGGTTCGGGCGTTCCCTGGATGGGTAGGACAAGATTTCAAAAAGTGATCTGCCTGACCACAATAAAGGCACACTATCTCCCTCCTCCTAAAGGTTCTCTCATCCGCAGAGAGACGCGTGAAGCCCAAGTGCACGGGTTCATCTTCACTGACTGACTCGGTACCAGGAGGCATGGGGGGTGGGAGAGGCACGGGTGGGACTGCAAAGCTCGGAGGCAAACGTACAGGTGGCTTCCGTAAGCGCTCCTTAAAAGAACGTCTTTCTCTGAGTCTGTAGTCAATGAGCATGCCAAACGGGATCAACTTCTCCAGCTCAGTGGGTATTTCTCGGACTGCTATCTCATCCTTGATGGAATCCGAGAGACCATGAGAAAAAGCAGCCATGAGGGCCTCATTGTTCCAAACAACCTCAGCAACAGTTCTTGTACCCTGTTTGATGGACATGAGGCACTTGACAGCAGAAGCGGAGCATTCTGGAACGTCAAATACCCTTTTAAAGGTGGCCGCAAACTCAGGGTAATTCAAGACAACAAGTTTTTGCATCTCCCATAGAGGGTTTGCCCAGGCCAAGGCTCTCTCAGAAAGCAAAGATATCACAAAACCTACTTTGCTTCTGTCTGTGGGAAACATCTGGGGCAGAATCTCAAAGTATATCTCAACCTGGTTGAGAAACCCTCTGCATTGAACTGGATCGTCCCCAAATCGCTGGGGCAGTGGAGCGAAACCAGACATACCTTTTGTAGAGGTAATACTCGAGGCGGGTGCCTGCACAGAGACTGGCACAGCAGCAGGGATGGCCTGCAACACAGGTTGTACCGGAGCAGCCACAGAGGGAGATTCCAGGTGGGCCGTGCGACTCAGGAGCATCTGTAACGCCATGGCAAACTTATCCATGCAGTGATCTTGCTCATCCAATCTGGAAAAAATATTACCAACAAGTGGATTGACTGCATCTTGAATTCATGGCATTCGCCTACTGTCAGAAATCATGAAATCAGACCGAGACAGAAGTACAGTTAAATCACACTTGTTTAATAATAAAACTAAATAGAACAAACGTAGTCAAAACATAGCCAGAGTTCAGGGGAGCGTGGTCAACATTACCCGGTGACCACGCCCCCCTAAAACGTCACAGTCCCAGCATGCCCAGGGACTGTGACGACATAAGGGGGCGGGGTCTCCGCCTATATAAGTCACATCGGAGTGCTCAGAGAGCAATCCAGCCTGAGAGACCGTCGTGTCAACATGGGAAGAAGAGAAGAAGCCCAGAAGCCAAGAAGCCAGAAGTCCGGGCCTCCTCTGGCAAAAGAGCGGCATGAAGACAGCGGAGGAGCCGGCAGAAGAACTGGAACACCGGGAGAAGAGGCCAGAGAGAGCGGAGAAGAACCAACCGGACGACGGGAGAAGAGGAACCGGAGGGACCCCCGAAGTCGGAAGAAGACCCCCCGAAGCCGTAAGAAGACCCCCCTCTGAATCTGTCCAATAAATTACTTTAAAAACCTGTGTAGTGTGTTTTATTATTGACACTTTTTCCCTAGGTAAATGGGTAGGGGTACCATGTACCCCATACTCATTCACATAGGGTGAGGGGCCGGGATCTGGGGGCCCTCTTATTAAAGGGGGCTCCCGGATTCCGATAAGCCCCCTGCCCACAGACCCCGACAACCAACGGCCAGGGTTGTTGGGAAGAGGCCCTTGTCCTCATCAACATGGGGACAAGGTGCTTTGGGGGTGGGGGGCGCCCCGCAGGGTGCCCCCTCCCCCAAAGCACCCACCCCCCCATGTTGAGGGCATGCGGCCTGGTATGGTTCAGGAGGGGGGCGCTCGCTCATCCCCACACCCTTTCCTGAACGGCCGGGTTGCATGCTCGGATCGGGGTCTGGTATGGATTCTAGGAGGGGACCCCACACCGTTTTTTCGGCGTAGGAGGTTCCCTTTAAAATTCATACCAGACTTAAGGGCCTGGTATGCCCCGCACTCGCCGCAATAGGAATATGTGTTTTTCCTATTGCAGCGAGCGCGAGATGCAATACCCTGCCCGTGCGTTGTATCTGGTCAGTCGGACCAGCATACAGACGACCGAGATGAATGGGCTTTCCGTCAGGAACTGAGTCCGGCGGACCAAGATTTGAAACATGCTTCAAATCTAGGTACGGCGGACTTTTGGGGAAAAGAAGTCCACCGGAGCCTACACACGATCGGAATGTGCGGCGGACTCTGGTCCGCCGGACCAAGTATGCTGGAAAGTCCGCTCGTGTGTACGCGGCATAACGCGAAGGCAGAGATCCTCTGGGCTGGATGGCTTAAGTAGGCAGGACTGACGAGCAGGATATGATGGATAACAGCTGAGTAACTGTGGAGAGATAGGTGCTGGCAATTAGCCGACAGCTGAGCGGCCAGCTCAGAGAAGGAAGGGCTGAGCCCAGCCCTGACAGTATGCTTGTTGTTTTGATTTTCAATAACTTTTTCATGGAAAAAAATAAAAAAGCCTACAGGCATGTAACACAGGTGTTTTAAACAATAGTTACATAGTAGGTGAGGTTGAAAAAAGTCCATCAAGTCCAACCTATGTGTGTGATTATAGGTCAGTATTACATTGTATATCCCTGTATGCTGCGGTCGTTCAGGTGCTTATCTAATCGTTTTTTAAACTATCGATGCCCCACCGCTGAAACCACCGCCTGTGGAAGGGAGTTCCACATCCTTGCCGCTCTTACAGTAAAGAACCTTCTATGCAGTTTAAGGTTAAAACTCTTTTCTTCCGATTTTAGCGAGTGGCTACGTGTCTTATTAAACTCCCTTCCGCGAAAAAGTTTTATCCTATTGTGGGGTCATCAGTATGGTATTTGTAAAGTGAAATCATATCCCCTCTCAAGCGTCTCTTCTCCAGAGAGAATAAGTTCAGTGCTCGCAACCTTTCTTCATAACTAATATCCTCCAGACCCTTTTATTAGCTTTGTTGCCCTTCTTTGTACTCACTCCATTTCCAGTACATCCTTCCTGAGGACTGGTGCCCAGAACTGGACAGTATACTCCATGTGAGGCCGGACCAGAGTCTTGTAGAGTGAGAGAATTATCGCTTCATCCCTGGAGTTAATCCCCTTTTTAATGCTTGCCAATATTCTGTTTGCTTTGTTAGCAACAGCTTGGCATTGCATGCTATTGCTGAGTCTATCATCTACTAGGACCCCCAGGTCCTTTTCCATTCTAGATTTCCCCAGAGGTTCACCCCCTAGTGAGTAGATTGCATTCATATTTTTGTCACCTAAATGCATTATTTTACTTGTTTCTACATTAAACCTCATTTGCCATGTAGTTGTCCACCCCATTAATTTGTTCAGATCTTCTTGCAAGTTTTCAACATCCTGCGGAGAAGTTATTGCCCTGCTTAGCTTAGTGTCGTACGCAAATACACGGATTGAGCTGTTTATCCCATCCTCCAGGTCGTTTATGAACAAATTAAACAGGATTGGTCCCAGCACAGAACCCTGGGGGACCCTACTTCCCACCCCTGACCATTCAGAGTATTCCCCATTTATCACCACCCTCTGAACTCATCCTTGTAGTTAGTTTTCAATCCATGTACTCACCCTATGGTTCATGCCAATGGACCTTACTTTGTACAGTAAACGTTCATGGGGAACCGTGTCACATGCTTTTGCAAAATCCAGATACACGACGTCTATGGGCCTTCCTTTATCTAGAGGGCAGCTCACCTCCTCCTAGAAGGCTAATAGATTGGTTTGGCAAGAAAGATTCTTCATGAGTCTTTTGTGTTCTATCTTAGCCGCCCTAATTGCACCCTTACATATCTTGTTGCATTGTTTGTAAAGTATGAATGCTGATGATGATCCCTCAGCCTTGTATTTTTTGAAGGCCTTCTCCTTTGCTTTTATATGCATTTTTACATTAGAGTTAAGCCATCCAGGACTTTTGTTTGCTCTTTTAAATGTATTTCCCAATTGGATGCTCTGGCGAATGCCCTTATTTAATATGCTCTTAAAGCAAACCCATCTCTCCTCTGTGTTCATTGTTTCTAAGATTTTATCCCAATTTATATCTTCTAACAAGGTTCGTAGTTTGGGGAAGTTGGCTCGTTTGAAATTCAGTGTCTTTGTGTTCCCCTTGTGCTTCCTATTTGTGTGATTTATACTGAAGCCAATTGACCTGTGATCGCTGTTTCCTAAATTGCCCTGTGTTTCTACATCCGTAATCAGGTCTGTATTGTTGGTAATCAGTAGATCTAGTAATGCCTTGTTTCTAGTTGGTGCATCTACCATCTGACCCATGAAATTGTCCTGCCAGACATTTAGGAACTGGTGAGCCTTAGACGAATGCGTGGTTCCCTCCGCCCAGTGTATGTCTGGATAATTAAAATCACCCATTATGATAACACTTCCCATCCTTGCTGCTAATCCAAATTGTGATAGAAGGTCCACCCCCCTCCCTCAAGTTAGAGGGGCTATATACTCCCAGTATTATTTTCCCCTTAACTTTATCCCTTTGGAGCTCTACCCATAAGGTTTCCACCTCCTCCCTAGCTCCCTTATTGATGTCATCCTCACATTCACTTGTACCTTATTCTTGATATATAGGTATACTCCTTCCCCTTTTATACCCTCTCTATCCCTGCGATAAAGGGGATACCCTTGAATGGTTGCCAGCCAACCATGAGAGCTGTTAAACCAGGTCTCTGAAATTCCCACAAAATCAAAATCCTCCTCGTTCAACAGTATCTCTAGTTCACCCATCTTGTCCGCCAGGCTCCTGGCATTGGTGAACATTCCACGTAGTTTAGACCGGTCGCATACTGTCCTCTTATTGGGTTTTCCGAGATTGCAAATATGACTACTATACTCACCTTGGGTTTATGGGCTTTAGTCAACCTACCACTAATGCCCCTAATACTACCCTCTGGAATATGTTCATTGCTGACTATATCTACCTCTGGACCCTATCCCCCCGTCGTCTAGTTTAAAAACCCCTCCAACTTTTTTTTGTTTCAATAAGTTTTTATTGTTTTCACAAGAAATGAGTAGGAAGTACAAGACATATTGGGCTTATGGTAGTTGGTCCCCACTACTATTGTTGCATAACAGACACGGTTCATTACATGAAGAGAATAACAGTTACTATAACTCATCCTTGTTCTATGTTTACTAGGGTACAGTTTAAAATGATAAAACTTGATGACACAAATTCCAGCTGGAATCTAGTGATCCATGCTGTTAGTTAAAATCCATATACTTCTACAACGTAACATAAGATAGATGAGAAATGACAAATGAGAGAAATAGAAAAAAGAAATTAAATTTCCATTAACCAACCAGAGTAAAGAAAAATAATAATATTAATCCTTTAGTGACAGTCCGATATCACAGGCTATCTATGTATTCATTCTAGGATTTGATGGACCCATATGGTGTGAGTACCAATTCTGCGAAGAGCACCAAAGCTCAGTAATCTTCAAATGATTACCTGTACTATATGCAAATTGTATTTCATATGCACTATGTGTGTTTATTATTTGTAGGGTTTTTACCAAGTTGGGAGGTGTGCTATCCTTCCAGTGCTGGACTATATTAAGTCAGGCTGCTAAAAGTATATGAGACACCATTGCTCCTATGCTTGTTGGGATTAATTCTATATCAAGTGACAGAAGCGCCTTCTCGAGGAAGATGTAACTTTTATTCCTATAACCTGCTCAATTATGTTGAAAATGTGAGACCAGTATTTTTCAATATGTTGACAGAACCACAGGATGTGTGGTAGTGTCCCAGGTCCCTCGCAATTCCTCCAGCATTCTGAGGATGTTCCAGGGGCGAGTTTTGATATGCGATATGGGGTGAAGTACCATAAGATAATTTTTTGATACAGTTCCCACAGGTTGGCACTTCTGGTGGATGCATATGTTGTACTACAGGCTTTCTCCCATTGATCCTCAGAGTATACTTTCCCAAATCCCTTTCCCAGGCTTGTAGGTATTTATATATTAATGGCGTGCCTTTGATTCTTGTATTAGTGGTTGTGTAGTATAAAGCTACTTTCCAGGGTAGGTAGGTGATTAGTTTGTTATCATGTTTCAGTAAATTGGAGATTTGGATATACTTATAAAACTCCGATGGGGAATAGAATGTGAATGTTTTAAGCGCAGGGCCTACAAACAAATGCTCCAATAGAAGTGCTTTGGTGGTGCACCAATTAGTCAAGGCTATATCAGGTATCAGGAGTGAAATAGCTATTATTGGGAATTTTAGAGAGGTAAGGGTACCTGTGGTGGATATAGATTTGTGCAGGTAGCAAAAGGCCTCTACAGAAGCCTGTAAGGTAGGGCTACTGTGGGTGTTGTGGATGAGCAGAAAGGGCTTGTTATACGGTAGTTATATGTTACCTCCTATAACTTGGTGCTGTTCAAGCTAAGCCCAGAGAGTGTTGTGGTGTGTGGTTGATATGACTGATTTCTGATTGGGACTCTAAAACAAAGTTAATACTGCAGCTGCAGGAACAGATTCACAGGACTCAATCACTGTGTTTAAAATGTCCGTTCTGTGAAAAAGTTTATTACATGTTATTTTATACATAGATAAGAAAGGGGTGGTGTGAGATGTTATTAAAAACTAACAAATAGCAATATGTTATTATAAGCTAACAAATAGAAATATATTATTAAAAACTAGCGAATAGAACAATTGCAAAAGTAAAACCTTGGAAAGGGAGGGGGGAGTAGAGAGCGTTTAGTAGGAGAAGTGTCTGTGTGTTAGGTGAAGGTTACAGAACACATTTCAACAGTGAGAACAAAATGGATTCTCTTGTGCTTAAATGAACAGTACAGTGAATGTCCATGTCATTTCCCCCCTTTTGTTTATTTGACACCATTCTTCTCCGCGTTACGTTCAGCCGATTGCTGGTAACTCCTGTTACATTGGCGCAGAGAGACGGCGTCCTGTTCAGCTCTCTCCTAGCTTTCTCACAATAATGGGTTCATCAGGGCTGGTGGTACATTTGTTGGTACAGCGGGTAGTCACACAGAGGCATAGCCTGATGAGGAAGTAAATAACAAACATGAGAAATAGGAACATCACAATGTAAGCGCCTAGTTTCTGTAACCATGTTGCTATGCCATATAAAAAAATCACCAAAACCTCCTAAACCCTGAAAGGGGTTCCATCCATCTTTAGCAATATCTCTGGCCTTATTCTGTAGTTCTCTTATCTTAGCAAGATGCCCTTTAATAATGTCCTCATTATCAGAAATGTATATGCAACAGTCAGTGCGAAATATCTTACACATCCCACCTTGAGCTGCAGTGAGATAATTTAGCGTTAATCTGTGCTCTAATACTACTTTTTTAAGCTGAGCCATTTCTTCATTTAATAAACCTATATCAGTGGTAGTAAGGTTAATAATCTCATCTACAATTCTAGTGTAATTATTTAGTCTTTTCATTGCTTCAATTCCCCATCCTGTCCAGGAAGGGAACCATGACCATGCCATGTCACCTTCAGTGAACAGCTCTCTTTTGAACACTAAAGGGTATTCTGGACTTTGATCTGGTCGCACTGTATCTTTGCGAACAGCCAAAGCAGGTACTAACTTTCCAATGTAACATGTACCTGTAACATTAGTAGGAATCCAGGCGTAAGCTTTATTTCCACATATATAATATAACCCTCTACGTATGGACGGTATGCCTGCTCCTAAAAAACTGGAAGCAATAACATGGAATCTCAGGAAACCGATATTTTCACATATTGGGAACTGTGAGCAATTTGTACTATAAAGGGTTCTATTTAGTTCTGGATCTGGGATATAATAATATTGACCATAGTTTCCTCCATAAACTGTAATTTTTGCTCCGCTGCAATCTGAATTGCCCAACCGTCTACATTTAGTGTTAAACGGGCATGTAATGTTTAAACAAATCTGTGGAGTGTTTATCTGTTTCGAAACCATCAAAGTTACTGATCTGTGCTCATTAGCTGTGGAGACTATGTATGAGCCATTTATTCTGGTCCTGTTTAAATCAGTGAAATTGAGAGGCATTGCTATCATGGGTATTGTTCCTGTATGGGGATGTAAGTGAGAACACACCCAGCAGTTACTAGCGTTGCTATGGGTTGCATACAATTTTAACATTTGGATGAAAGGGTTATTTTTCCATGTCTCAGTTCTCACAAACAACAAAAAGAAAAGAAACATTATCATCTTTTTTTCAAAGGATATCATCACTTCAGGATTTTCTTGCAGTGACTGGCGTGAATCCAGGTGGGCTTTCCTTCCAACTTGACAGCAGAACTGGTTGTCAAAAGCACCAAATGTGGTCCGTCAAATTTTGGTTCTAGTGGCTTTCTGACGTGTCGCTTGACCACCACCCAGTCACCTGGTTGGATTCTGTGAATACCTGAAACAGAATCTGGGTCGGGGATAGATTTATAAACACCTTCATGTATTTTATTCAATGTTCTTTGCAAAATCTGAACATATTCTAACAGATTAGAGTGAGAAGCCTGCAACTGTTGGGGAAAATATAGCCCTGTTTTGGGTGGCCCTCCAAATAAAATCTCATAGGGGGACAGCCCATGTGGTTGTTTAGGGGTAGTTCGTACAGAATATAGGGCTAATGGCAAAGCTTCCACCCATCCTTTTCCTGTATCTGCTTTAATTTTTGCACATCTGTTTTTCAAAATTCCATTAAGTCTCTCAACTTTACCACTACTTTGTGGATGATAAGGTGTATGGAAAGCTCGCTGTATGTGAAGTGCTTCCATTACCTCTTTCATTACTTCCCCAGTAAAATGGGTTCCTCTGTCACTCTCAATAGTTTCAGGAACTCCATATCTACAAACTATTTCATTCAAAATTTTCTTTGCTGTTGTTTTTGCATTTGCTTTGGCTACTGGCCAGCTCTCGGGCCAACCTGAAAACATGTCAACACACACTAAAGCAAACTCATAGGTGCCTATTCTGGGCATCTGAATGTAGTCTATTTGAATTCTTTGGAAAGGGAAATCTGGCTTTGGAGAATGCCTTTGGGGAACATGAACAGGCCTCCCTGCATTGTACAGAGCACAAGTGAGACATGAAGCACAAAACCTGGCTGCAAATGCACTAAATCCAGGTGCTATCCAATAGCAGTCAGTAAGTGCCACCATCGCGCCCTTAGCAAGATGACTGACGCCATGTGCCAGCTGTGCTAAAACTGGGTACAAACTCCTGGGTAGACACATCCTGTTGTCAGCGCTCCACAGGCCCTGCTGATTTTGGGTAGCATTACATTTTATCCACTTATCCTTCTCTTCATCAGGGGCCTGGTTCTGCAACTGAATTAGAGTTTCTACATCCCACTGCTCTTGATGAGGGGAATCTGTCCCCGCTACCTGGGCGACCCCTACAGTGGGTGTGACTCCAAATGCCATAAGGGCAGCATCCTTTGCCGCTTGGTCCGCTAAAGCATTTCCTCTGGCTGTCATGTCACTTCCCCTTGCATGCCCTTTTACCTTCAAGATGGCAACTTCTGCTGGTTTCTGAAAGGCCTCAAATAGCCGCTCTATGAGTTTTGCATGTCTCACTGGCTTCCCTGCACTAGTCAGAAAGTGCCGTGCTTTCCAGATAGGCCCATAATCGTGGGCTATTCCAAATGCATATCTGCTGTCAGTGTAAACATTTCCCCTTTGATTCTCTAGGAGATGACATGCTTTGACTACAGCATACAACTCCGCTTCCTGTGCTGACATCTGGGGTTTCAATGCTTCCTGATGTAAAATGGTGTCTGTAGTGGTTACAGCATACCCTGTGTGTGGCTGACCATCATCAGTGTAAAATCTGGAACCATCTACGAATAAGTGTGTGTCACAATCTGATAAGGGCTCATCTTTTGCTGGTGTGACAGAGGCCCTTTCTACCTCCATAAGAGCCATACAATCATGAGAAAAACTCTCAGGTTCTACATCAGTACCATTGGTTGCATCTTCCTCATCAATTATAGGAAGAAGAGTAGCCGGATTTAAAGTAACACATCGTTTGATTGTTAAATTCGATGGAGCAAAAAGAGCAGACTGGTACTTGTCAAATCTATTGGCAGACACATGTCTAGTATTTACTTGATTCATGATTTCCTGTACTGCATGTGGCACATACAGGATGAGAGCAGAATCTAGTACAAGCTCAGTTACTTTGTCTAGCAGCAAAATGCAGGCTGCTATGGCTCGCATACAACTGGGGGAGCCTTTGATGACAGGGTCTAATGAGGCTGATACATACATCACAGGCCTCTGTTTGTCTCCATGTAGCTGGGTGAGTACACCTGCAGCAAATCCATTGACTTCATGACAGAACAACGAGAAAGTCTTAGTATAGTCAGGAAGTCCAATGGCGGGAGCTTCAGACAAAATTTTAATGAGCTCCTTCATCTGCAATTCATTGTCCCATGTGAGTTTGAAAGGGTTTCTAGTGGTAGCCTCATATAGAGGAGCCATAAGTTCTGATGCATTTGGAATCCAGTCCCTACAATATCCCACTAACCCCAGGAAGGCACGTAGTTGCCGGACATTTCTTGGTTTTTCAAAGTTTTGTAGAGTTTTAACTCGATCTGGGGTTAGGTGACGGATTCCATGTGAAATGCAGTGACCCAGGAAGATCACTTTCTCTTGGCAGTATTGTAGCTTATCTTTGCTAACTTTGTTGTTACTGTTATAGAGAAACAGGAGAAGGCTTACTGTTTCTCTGCTACAAATATCCTTTGTATCAGAACAAATAAGCAAATCGTCTATGTACTGAAGCAAAACTGTGTTTGGGTGTAAGGGGGACCATTGGTCCAATACTTGCTTTAACGCAGTATTATATTCAGAGGGGCTACTCACACAGCCTTGGGGCAATCTTGTCCATGCTAACTTTTGGGCATCATGGGTAAATGAAAAAAGGTGCCAGCAATCTGGGTGCAGGGGCACCGAAAAGAAAGCATTTGCAAGATCAATCACTGTAAAGCAGGTGCTGGAGGCAGGTATTCCACTTAGTAAAGTGCGGGGGTTGGGCACGATCGGGGTATCTGCCTCTATTATATTGTTAATGGCTCTCAAATCATGCACCATGCGATATGTCACCTGTCCACCCTTCTTGTCTGGCTTCTTTGCAATTGGGAACAGGGGTGTATTGACCTGGGACTTAATTGGTACAACAACCCCTGCTGCTTTCAGTTGAGTGATTTGATCCTTTATCCCCTCAGTCTGAGCAATACTCAGTGGGTACTGTTTAATCTGTGGGAGATGGGCTCCTGGTTTAATTTTTATCATGACTGGGGTGCAATCCAGCAGACCTACATCATATTTGCTGGTGGCCCATAATTCAGTGGGAATCACTTTCAATTCTGGTGGAAATGGCAGAGTGGAGTCTTGGATTAAAAATACTCCACAGGCAGAATTTAAAACTTCTCCTGATAGACTACTGACCACTTGGACTCCTGTAGGAGTGTAGTCTATGTTTGCTAAAATTTGGTTCAAAATGTCAGCTCCCAAAAGATTGGTAGGAACTGTGTCTGAAACTAACACTTTAGTGACAATTTCTGTTTGCTGTCCTAGCCTGAGTTTAAGTGGCTTGGACTCAACCAAATCAGTAGAGGTCCCGGTTAGGCCAACACCAGAGATAACATTTGTAGATAATAATCCTGGAGGTAAGTCCTCTATATTAAAAACACTTCGGCTTGCACCAGTATCAATTAAACAGGTTAATTCTGTTTCTCCTCCAGGATAAGGGAGTTCTTGTAAAAATACTTTTACTCTGGCCTTGGGACCATTGTCTCCCCTATTTAACATGATTGATACTGGCATGCCATTTTCCTATGCCTGATCCACTGCTTTTGGCAGAGAACTGGGATCAGCATGAGGGGCCCCTAAGCTCTTTTCTAGTCTACGGTCAGGAAGATGGCAGAATTTGGCTATGTGTCCTTCCCCATCACAATTGTAGCATATAATTGGTCCCCGATTGCCATGATTTCTGAAATTGCCTTTGCCTCTTCCTCTTCCTTTTCCTCTCTGCTTCCCCATGTACATTACCTTGGGTTTGCTGTCTTTTTGGTTAATCCTGTTTTCTATGGAAAACAGGATAGGCAGGACGTCTCGAATAGACATATTGCCTGCCTCAGGCCTTGCTGTGAACAACTTTTCTTTCAACTGGGGTATTAAACCATCAAGAAACCTTTGTTTCACCAGTTGTGTAGATGGACTTGCAGTTTCTCCCGCCTTCTCTTCCTCTATTTTAATGCCTGCTTCCTCAGCCATATCACTTAACCACCTCCAATAAGCCCCTGCTGCTTCCTCTTTCCCTTGCTTAGCATTCATAAATTCAGCATGTCTGGTTTGTCCATATATTTGGGGCAATTTTTCCTTCAATTTCTCACAAACCTCCCGTCCACTAACCATCTTACCTAGATTTTTGACGTCTACACCTTATTCTTTAAGTATATAGCCAGACATGTTGCTTCCCACTGCTTTAATAAGAAGCTGATGAATGTCAGTAGCAGAAGCCTCATATGCTTCCTGTGCAGCACTAAGTTTGTTTGCAAACCCAATTGGATTCTTTCTAGGATCTCCCAATCCCTCTAATATGGCTCTCATATCTTGGGGACTAAAAGGTACATGCCATTTAATTTGAGACTTACTGTCAACAGCATCACCTTCAAAAACTAATTGGGTTCTGACAGGATAAACTGCAACAGATTTCTTTATGCCAGGGGCAGAAGGGCTGGCATCTCCCTTCCTTCTCTCTTCATCTTGCTGCCACAATTTGGAAATTATGGTTTGCTCTGGAAGTTCAGACTCTATCTCTCTTTCTCTGGCCAAAGCCTTAAGTTCAGAGAGATCTAGGTTTGCATATGTGCCTTTTGATTTATGCCAATCATCTGTTTCTAGGATATGAGCCAAAATCCTCTTTGTAGGTTGATATGGGGCTGTTAAACCTCTGCTCTCCACTATATTGCATAGCTCATCTTTTGTGTGTTCCATGTAATCTAATTCTTTTGCTTTTGTGCGTGGACCCCTTAAAGCCAAACTGGCAGCCACATAAGGTGGGGGGTCCTCCTCTACAGAGTCTTCTGGCCAAACGTAGTAAATTTGGGCAGTACTTTTATTAAATATCTCCATCAAGCCAGTTTGATTTGCTACTTTAGCTTCTGTCTCCCATGTGCAAGCTATTCTCCACGTTCCTTCACTGCACAGTAGTGGGCCATAATCATGCAGAAAAGTTTGCCATACTTTTAAATCAAAAGTTCCTTCAGATTTTAAAGGTTTAGCTGTTCCCTTTGTCCATTCTACCCATTTATCTAGGGGCTCAGTATAGGCAGAACCGTATCTTCGGTTCATATATTCTCTAGCGCTCATCTTGCGCTGGGCATTTTCTGAAGGCCTCTCTCCCTTCATTCCCTTAATTAATTTAATGCCCATAATGACTGGCCAGTCTTCTCTCTTCTCTACTTGTGCCTATACCCTCTTGCCTCTAAAACAAATAGTACAGCAAATCTGCAGATTTACAAGAATAGTCTCCACTTATCTACGTGGATAGAAGGGGTTTATGACAATAGACAAAACACTCATTAAGAGACCCTCCTTGTCTCTTCTCTTCTCTGTGAGTTTTATCTGACCCTACCATGCGCCTCTGACCCAGGTCGCCCACAAGGAGTCAACGCAGGGAACTGCAGAGGATTTTCCCTATCCACACACAGTCCAACCCGTGAAGGGGGACACAAACACATTCACACACACACGTTACCCAACCAGAAAGGTCCGAGAGTGGTCTGGTTTCCTTGAGAACCGACAGATAGGATACATAGGAAAAGGCAGAAATATAGCAAGCTTAAGGGCAGCTTACCTAGCCGGCATTTGAGGTCTGCGTTTCCCGATGATCCCGATCAAAGCGCGGTTCCTTCTGGAGACTCTGCCAAACTCCTGGCTGGCTCGCCAAGACTGATATGACTGATTTCTGATTGGGACTCTAAAACAAAGTTAATACTGCAGCTGCAGGAACAGATTCACAGGACTCAATCACTGTGTTTAAAATGTCCGTTCGGTGAAAAAGTTTATTACATGTTATTTTATACATAGATAAGAAAGGGGTGGTGTGAGATGTTATTAAAAACTAACAAATAGCAATATGTTATTATAAGCTAACAAATAGAAATATATTATTAAAAACTAGCGAATAGAACAATTGCAAAAGTAAAACCTTGGAAAGGGAGGGGGGAGTAGAGAGCGTTTAGTAGGAGAAGTGTCTGTGTGTTAGGTGAAGGTTACAGAACACATTTCAACAGTGAGAACAAAATGGATTCTCTTGTGCTTAAATGAACAGTACAGTGAATGTCCATGTCAGTGGTAAACCATTCTTTTTATTGAGCTAATATGGTTGCTGCATGGTAATCTCTTATATTCGTGTGCCCCACACCTCCTGCCTGCTTAAGTTTGATAAGCCTGCTAAAGGTACAGCGTGCTTTTTTTCCCACTAATAAGAATCTATTTAGCTCTGATTGTGCCTGCTGGAAGAAGGATTTAGGTACTTGTATGGGTAATGTTCTGAATAAATACAAGAGTTGTGGGAGAACTTGCATTTTGAATGCAGCGAGTCTGCCCGACCAGGATAGTTCATATTTCCCTAAGTTGTAAAGTTTTGAATGCAAAGGAGTGTAGGAAGTGGATATTATTTTCTTTAACAAGATCAGACACTCTAGGAGTGAGAGTAAAGCCCAGATATGCTATACATTTTTCTTTCCACATGTAGGGGAATCTTTTGCTAATACTATGTCTTACTACACTGGATATGCCCAGTCCTAGAATGTATGATTTAGTTTCAAAACACCTATGTATGATTTAGTTTCATTAACTTTATAGTAGGATATGGCATTAAACAGCTGCAATGCTTGGTGTACCGAAGCCAAGGAATTTTTAACATCAGTAAGCATCAATATTATATCGTCAGCGAACAGACTAATGGTATGCATCCTTCCATTAATTGAGAATCCTGTAACATTAGGATGTTGACGTATGTATGCGGCCATGGGTTCCATGAGTAAGTTAAACATTTGTGGAGATTAATGGGCACCCCTGGCGGGTTCCATCTGTTATATTAAAAGGGGTTGAAAGTATACCCGAGATATAGACCTGAGCCGAAGGGGTTGTAAATTGTGCCATAATGGCTTGGAATTGAGAATCCTGTAACATTAGGATGTTGACGTATGTATGCGGCCATGGGTTCCATGAGGAAGTTGAAAATTTGTGGAGATAATGGGCACCCCTGGCGGGTTCCATCTGTTATATTGAAAGGGGTTGAAAGTATACCCGAGATATAGACCTGAGCCGAAGGGGTTGTAAATTGTGCCATAATGGCTTGGAATATCTGGCCCTTAAAGCCAAATTCGTTCAGGACCTGTGCCAGGTACTTCCAATGGATCCTATCGAACGCCTTCTCTCGGTTAAAGCTAGGAGCAGAGAATGTGTCCTAGTTTTGCTGGCAAGGTGAATAATATTGATCAGGCATAATAAAAACAATATTAAAAACACTCTCAGACGAAGTCAGGAAGTGACAAAACGCATAAGGGACGTGATCTCCGTGGTTAACCGGAAGTGACGCATGAGTTATTTGGATTTTCAGTACGTATATATTGTAAGGGGATGACATATCACACTATGTGACCAATTTGTTTCCTTGCATGATACGGCTTTAAATCTGGTGGGAGTTCGTATAGAGCGGTGGCAATTAAGTGATAAGATTCAAGGTGCATTATCTTTGCATATGTGGTGAGTGCATCCCCAAAGGGGAGATCATCTCACGTGGTGAACTGTTTGGTGGAAGGTGTTTCTTCACGCTTAATAACTAACATATGACATCACTGAATCGTATCGCGATATACCAGTCAAAAGTAATAAACATTGGAAAATATGTGAAAATTTTGAAATTCACAATGACTATAAACTATAAAATAAAATCCAAAAAGCAGCAGCTCACAATGTGATAAC
This sequence comes from Lithobates clamitans, assembly GCA_037952925.1. Classification (NCBI taxonomy): domain Eukaryota; kingdom Metazoa; phylum Chordata; class Amphibia; order Anura; family Ranidae; genus Lithobates; species Lithobates clamitans. The sequence goes on from JBBGZY010000223.1 coordinate 3,564,043, forward strand.
ACAAATAAACTATATAAAGGGAAAAAAAGGCTGCGCTACAAATGGAGGGTCCATACAGTAGTTCTTGGATGGACGATATTAATTCAATCAAGTGACGAACACCCAGGTGAATCAGAATAATAACAAATGTGCCACCACCTGATGAAAAACCTGCTTACCAGCTGGCAGGTAAATCGGGCAATTGGCTTATACCCAGCCAGGGCCTTTCCTCATAAGGGGGATCCGCTGACGGACTGGAGGTTGGATGCAAGTTGAAATGGATAGGGTACTCAAACTCCTCCTGGTAGCACAAGACCTGGTCTGTGTATCAACCTTGACTTAAGGCTAGTCATTTTTCTGCTTTGTTACCAGTCGCATAATAGGACATTTTAAGCCTCCTAGAAGCTTTTTCAAAGTCCTCTAATAGTATTAAACGGAGGTCACACCTGAGTTTGGTTAATTGTTCAGATATTGCTGGGGACGTGTTGGTTTTATTTTGGGCTTCTGGGGTTTGAATCTTAGAAGAAACATCATGTATTTGCCGCCCCCTCTTCCTCTTAGCCCTTGCTCCCAGTTTAATAAGGGGACCCCGCATAAACACTTTGTGAGCGTTCCAGGTTACAAAGGGATCAGTAACCGAGTTTGCGTTGTGCTCAAAAAATTCAAGCAATTCCTTTGTTAATTCAGATTTGGAAGGATCAGCCTTAAACAGCCACGGGTTGGATCTCCAAACAAATGTAGGATTGACATTAGATGTGTCCTTAACTAACAGCCATACTAAGGCGTGAACAGACCAAGTGATATAGTTGATCTTAGATGCTTATATTTTGGTTAGCAACCATTTGTCTGTTAAAAAAAGGTCAAGTCTTGTGTAGACTATATGGCTTGTGGAGAAAAAAGAATAATCTCTTTCTGTGGCATGTAGATCACATGCCTGGAAAAGCAGGGGCTGGAGTGAATGTTGATGTTTAATAGAGAGTGTGGTGGAGTCCATTTTTGGGTCAGGGGGTAGATTGAAGTCCCCACACAACAGCAGGTAGCCCTGTTGGATTTGGTCCTGTTTAGAACTCTGAAGAAACGAGTTTGGTGTTCATTTGGAGAATATACATTTACCACTGTGTAGGTGGTAGAGTTAATGTGACCGACCAAAATGTGGTATCTGCCCTGCGGGTTAGACAGCTCTTTATGCAGTTTAAAGGCAACCATGTCTCTTACAGCAGTAAGTACTCCTCTTTTTTTAACTGTGCTTGAGAAAAAGATATGTGGGAATTTGAGGCTGGAGCATTTAGGTTGAGCATGGGTATTAAAGTGCGTTTCCTGGACACAGAGAATGTTGCATTTGTTTTGTGCCGTCTCTTTCCATAATGTCCTGCACTTTGCAGGGTGGTTAAGTCCCTTGGCGTTGATAGTTAAGAAAGCTATGGTCATCGTGTGAAATGAGGATCGAGGATTTCGCACTGCATGTGCTGGTAACACTTATATGAGTAGATGATATTGGGGTTGAATCTCCAAAAGCGATAGCTGCCCAGATCCAGGTATTTGGATTTGAGGTTGTACGGTGACATGACCTTCAAAGTGAAAGGGTGGATGTGACTCCAACTGCGGATATAAAGAACGAACATAGATATAACTGCAAAAAAAAAACAAAGGAAGGTCAGTGTGACCTGAGTGTGGCTTATAGCCACTTAAGACTGTATAGGGGGTAAAAACAAAAAAAAAGTTCAGCTTAATGGTTTTCTCCTATTCAGGGAGTGGTAGCTAAGTTCCATTGCTTGCTGCAGCCAGTTAAAGTATGTTTGCAAGCATATTTTGAGGTGACCAGGTTCAATTCCTCTGCAATATGTTCAGGGCTCCTTGGGTTGGAGGCCCAAGGTGAACCCTCTGGCACAATGTGCCACATTTTGAGTAAATGCAACCCTTTAGCAAGAGAGTCCACAACATGGTCTTTACCTTCTTTGGTAATGATTAGTTTGGTTGGGAACCCCCACTTGTAGGTGATCTTATGGTTCCTTAGTGCCTTTCAAATGGTATTTAGGTTCCTGCATTTTTGGAGGGTAAATTGGGATAGATCAGCAAAGAATTGCAAATCCTTGTATTGCAAGGGAAAGAGATCTTTGGTGCGTGATGCTGCCATAAAACATTCCTTTACATGAAAGAAATGGAGACGTAGTATAACGTCTCTGGGTATGTTGTCAGGTAGGTGTGAGGGCTTTGGAAAGCGGTGGATCCTATCCACTGTGATATCTAAAGGATGTAAAGAGTTGTGCCGCATATTTATGCAGATCAGATTGCTGGACCGATTCAGGGACTCCCCTAATTTTCAAATTGTTCCTCCTAGAACGATCCTCAATGTCTGCAAGTTTGGCTTTACCTGCCTCCATTTTATCCTCATTATTATCATGGGCATCCAGTAGATCATTGATGGTGGTTGCAAATTCCTCCATTTTTGTTTCAATATGATCTACCCTGGATGATGTTGCTTGCAGTTCTACTACAAACTTGTGTACACAGGACATCATGTCAGCGTGCAGTGAACTTCTTAAAGAAACTAACATGTCCTTTAATGTGGTGTCTAGCACTGGCTGATTATTTGTGGGGAAAAGATCAATTGAATCTGGGAGATCTCTAGTGTCCTCCCCTGAATCTAGGCCCCGGCTCATCTCATGTCTGGAATCTGTTGCATCCAATCTTAATCGCACCTTCTCTGGGCTCCCTGAAGCAGGAGTGTGAAGGGGGTACTGTGGGCTTTTAGATGATGTGTTCCTTTTTGCTGGATTGACTTTTGCAGGTCCCTGTTGAGGTGTGCTGGACAATGTGAGAACTGATGAGTCTCCGCCATCTTGCCTGTGCTCAGGGGTGAAGTATGCAGTTAGTTTCTGTGGCTTCCAGTTCTCCTTATTCTTCCTGGGCATGTTTGGTCAGTTCCCCGGGGTTCTGTCTTGGTTCTGGTGTGCTCGGTGGGCTATGTTTCAGAATCTGCAGCCCACTATGTGCCAACATTACCCTGATTGCTGTGGAGCTTCTCTCTCAAGCGTCCATTGCTGTCCTTGGCAAACTCGACCCCCACCCCTCTAACTTTTTAGCCATCTTCACTCCCAGCAGATCTGCACCCTCCTCATTTATGTGCAGTATGTCCCTTCTATAGAACTGGTGACCGACTGAGAAGTCGGCCCAGTTCTCCAGGAACCCAAACCCCTCTTTACTACACCAGCTCCTCAGCCACTTGTTTACTACCCTAATCTCCCTCTGCCTTTCTGGTGTGGCTCGATGTACCGGTAGTATTCCTGAGAATACTACCTTGGAGGTTCTTTTCCTCAATTTAGCTCCTAAATAGCTGTGGTGAATATGTACATTTCTTCTCTTGTAATGGTGATAGTAAACAGGTGTATATTTTAGAAAGTGCATGAAAAGTCAGACATCATGGGTAGAATTTTAAACACACTTTGACAAATAAAGGCATATCTGTTAAGTATCATATAGATGACAGGCATAATGTTGCCATGGTAAATAAAAACTAATATCATGCTCTGTATTCAAATAAAACCATGTTGATATGCAGCTTACTAAGTCTTTTCCGATTCAGCCAGCTATCCTCACTATGGATGCTTTGACATCACTCCTACCACACAATGTCTTATTTCCTCTGTCCTAGGTCCTGTGAGTCCCCTCTAGGGAGCTGTTACAAGGAACTGCAGATAAGAGATTATCTCATCCCTTCTGTCAGTGAATGTGGAAGGATCTGTTTAAACAGAGCTGCAATGAATATTACTCAGAACAAAATGAGGCCCTTAAATCTGGCTATTTGTGTCATTATTAATAACCCTTAATTGTAACTCCTAATCATCCCAAAACGATGTTGGTATTACTATTCATGACAAATCAGCCTACTGGGGATTTGTAATTTTTTTCTTTGTCTGAGCAGATTTGAGTGAAAAAATTAGACCATATGTCACTTCCCATTAAACGTTAAACATTTTTTTTTTTTTCCTTCTGTATGGAGAAATAGAGACAGGGAATTTTTTTCAGCCTTCTGGTTAAGAAGTCTTAGAATTAATATGGGGTTGCTCTCCCGTTCTGCAAAAGAAGAGGCATATTTTTACCTATCTAACCGAGGCTTCAGTGTCACTTACAACTTTACTTTCTCCATCAGCTCATCCCTCACAGCTAATACCTTTTTTATCAATTGACCCTTCCTCCTAGATTGTAAGCTCTAGCGAGATGGGCCCTCTGATTCCTCTTGCACCAAGTTGTAATGTAACTGTAATGTCTGCCTTCATTTTGTTAAGTGCTGCTCAAACTATTGGCGCTATATCAATCCTGTATAATAATAATAATAATATTCAGCTGTTGCTCCCCACCCAGTGCTTTAATGATTTGTAAACTAGTTTATCAGACTTATTTAAAACATTGTTCATATTTAACCACTTACCGACCACCGCATGACGATGTACGTCCAAACTTTGAACGGCGATATCGCTGTTATGGCAGCAGCTAGCTCCCATAACCCCGGTATCCCTGTTTTCATGCGGCAGCCGGCTTTCAGATAAAAGTGGTCCCTGTGGCGGATTCACCGTGAGATCACTTTTATCGGTGGTGGGAGAGGGCCCCCCCTCCAGCCACGATCCAGTGCCCTCCGCCACTTACCGGAGCCATCGGTAGCGGCGTAGTCGATCGCATCTGTCTCCGTCCTGTGCCTGGAGACGAGTGAGGCTAAGATGGTGCCCACTCGTCTCCATGACACTGCTGGGCGGAAGCGACGTCAAAACGTCACTTCCGTCCACGCCTCTTAAAGGCACATTTTTTCAAATGTCATTTTTTTAAATGACTTTTTTTTTTTTTTTATTGCATTTTAGTGTAAATATGAGATCTGAGGTCTTTTTGACCCCCAGATCTCATATTTAAGAGGTCCTGTCATGCTTTTTTCTATTACAAGGGATGTTTACATTCCTTGTAAAAGGAATAAAATTGACACATTTTTTTTTTAAAAACAGTGTAAAAATAAATAAAATAATGTAAAATAAATAATAAAAATAAAAAAAAATTAAAAAACCCCCCGTCCCAACGAGCTCGCACGCAGAAGCGAACGCATACGCGAATAGCGCCCGCATATGAAAATGGTGGTCAAACCACACATGTGAGGTATCACCGCGACCAGTAGAGCGAGAGCAAAAATTCTAGCCCTAGACCTCCTCTGTACCACAAAATATGCAACCTGTAGAATTTTTTAAACATTGCCTATGGAGATTTTTGAGGGTAAAAGTTTGACGCCATTCCACGAGTGGGCGCAATTTTCAAGCGTGACATGTTGGGTATCAATTTACTTGGCGTAACATTATATTTCACAATATAAAAAAATGTGGGATAACTTTACTGTTGTCTTATTTTTTAATTTAAAAAAAGTGCTATGTGATTATTTTTTCTTTTCCATTATCGATAAAATCATCACTTTTATTTCTTCCAAACAGAATAGATTTGACCACATATTTTTACCTGAGACATCATCCACACCTGCTTTCACTATTAATCACTTACAATTCTCTCCCCATCAACCTCAAACACCCCAACATAGTGCTAAGTATGAGCAATATATTCTGAAACCTTTCTACTAATTGGAAGATCTTCTAATGGCAGAGAACTACCAGTGGTGGGATATTTCATTGCTTCAAAAATATTTAGAGTCTAGTATAACACCAAGGGGCTTGAGAATATACAAAAAAACGGAAAATTGTATCAAATACTTACCGTAATTTTCCTTTCCTGATGCCAAACCATGGCAACATACTAGTGATAGAGCTCCGCCTCTTGACCACTCCCTCAGGACCAGTGAATAGCATAAAAAAGGCATAGTTAATTAGCCGCCCCCCCCCCTCCATTCTTTGTAACAAGTAACATATCGAAACATACTGTACAAGGGTGGGTCTGTATGTTGCCATGGTTTGGTGTCAGGAAAGGAAAATTACGGTAAGTATTTGATAGAATTTTCCATTTTCCTGATGCCAACATGGCAGCATGCTAGTAATAAATAACCAGCTGACAGGGTGGGTACTGCTTAATCAATTTTCATTTTATTTACAATGTAAGAGAAGATTGGATTGTTCTTCTCCCAAAGTCTACAGGTGATAAAGCACCTGGATCTACCCTATAATGCCTAAGGAATGTGTTTTGAGAGGACCATGAAGCTGCTCTGCAGATGGTCTCCATTGACACATTTGAAAAGGGTGCTCACAAGGCTGCTATCGCCCTGGTAGAGTGTGCAGTCACCGTTGAAGAGAGTTCACACCCTCTTGCCCTTTTCGCTCTGTGAATAAGCTTGACGATCCAGCTCGCAAAGGTTCTTGAGGTAGCTTCCTTTCCTTTGTGTTTTCCCACTGGGATTATGAAGAGCTTATCCGAGCATCTGAAGGGAGCAGTGGCCGACAGGTATTTCCTTAAGGTTCTTGAAACATCCAGCTCATGTAGCCTGCCCGAATATTCTTCCGGAAAGTTTGGTAAAGGCCAGACACCTGTTTGATGAAACGTAGTGGCTACTTTTGGCACAAAAGGTCTATTGGATGAAGTTCCACTCGGTCTGGAAAAAAGTTAATATGCCTATCTGATATTCTCAAGGCCTGAAGTTTAGAGACTCTCCTGCCTGAAGTGATGGCCATCAGAAAAACAACTTTTTGTGTAATGTCCCACAAGGAACATTGCTCAGTCGGAGCAAAAGGGTGGCCAGATAGAAAGTCCAGCAGCACAAACAGATCCCATTGGGGAAAGATTCTCTTCCTAGGTGGTCTGCTTTTATTGACTGCCTTTAGGAACTGCACTACTAACGGGTCTTCAGCCCATTTGATCTTTGTCACTTCTGAGATGGCCGACACTTGCACTTTGAGCGAACTCAGGCTAAGGCCCATGTCCAATCCTGATTGAAGAAAATCTAGGACAGTTGAAAGTGGAGGTGCAGAAGGATCCAGTTCCCATCCCACCAGGAAATTTGAAAACATGTCCCAAACCTTGGCATAGACTTGATGTGTAGAAGTTTTCTGGCTCTTAATAGAGTAGAGACTACCCTAGAAGAGCATCCTAGGCTCTCCAACTTCCTCCTCTCAACAGCCATGCTTGCAGCTTCAGTCTGTGCATGCTCAGATGCAGGAAGTCTCCCTGAATCAGAAGGTGGGGGAACACCGGGAAGGGTACTGGTTGCTCTACGCTGAGATGGACGGCCAGTGGAAACCAGGGCCTCTGCGGCCAAAATGGAAGAATCGTCATGACCTTCATGTTCTCCTTCAGCAGCCTCAAGAGGAATCTCATTATCAGAGAAACCGGGGCAAAAGTGTAGGCTAGGGCACAGTCCCAAGGCGCAACTAGAGAATCCGTCCCCTCCGCCTGAGGATGCGGGAACCAGGATAGAAATCTTGGGAGTTTGCAGTTGCTGGGAGAAGCAAAGACATCCATTTGGGGTTTGCTCCACATGTGAACCAGTTGGGTAAAGACTCGGGGGGGTGTAGAGCCCACTCGTTGTGGTCCGGAAATGCGCGAGAGAGATGGCCAGGGAGAGGCTAAATCCGAGCTGGTCCGCTGGTCCGGTCTCCTGCTCTCTGTCCACAGCAAACTCCTCCAGGCAGCCCCTGCACACTAGCTTGTTGGGCATTGGGACTGCTCCACAGGCCCAGCAGGTCTTTTTAGTAGGGTGCTGGTATAGCCCATTTCACTTCCTTTTGAAATGGGAGTGGTGCCTGTGTCTGCATTTTCCTGAAGAGTCTCTTTCTTCTCCGGCTCTAGATCTTCCAGAGCGTGAGTGTGCGGGGCTGAAGCAAATCAAAACAATCCGCAGTAAGAAGGCACTCTTTTTTTTTCAAACCTGAAAACTTACCCAGATGTTGGTCCCCAACCTTAGAAATTAAGGGTCTTGTATAAACGGTGACTGACTCATGGCTGGAGAACGGGCGGGATGGCCAGCTGAAAAAGGAAAAGCAGGAAAAAAGAAGATAGGATTTTAGAGATATTTGGGATGAAAGAATAAAATATGCTTCCAAAAAGTCAAAGGAAAATGCTCCCTTTTTTCTTTTCCTTTTTTTTTATAGGTGAGTAATACCTGGACTCCATAGAGTGAAAAGGAGCATTAGGCAGCCGCGCTCACCCTATTGGGGAAAAGAAAGACCCCTGTAAGGTGTGCATTGCACCGCCGGACGACATGGACACAGGGCCACCACCAGAGACCTATGTGTAGCGCTGGTAGATTTTCAATCTACTTCTGATAGGCAAATTTAGTGTGTTATCTGTTCATACATAGTCAGATTTGCCTCTGTTCCAGCTTGGCTGAGTTGCATGTAGTTTCACACTGTGCCTGTGGGTGTCGTTGCCGCCATGGGTCGGTGTTGGAAAGGCCACACGCTGAAGCGTATGAGTGCTCCTCTGTCCCGGAGATAACTCAGTGGAGGTGGTCCTCCGAGTTGCATTCTGGGGGAGGGTATTTATGGGACAGACGCCATGTTCCGGGGTTCATTTCCATCCACCTGCTGGCCCTCCTGGCCGACAGGTATGTGCTAGGAGTACTACCTCGTGGTCCTCCGATCGGGAGGCCCACGTAGCTGCAGCGTGTGGGTGGGCCCAGAAGCCTGTCTGGGGCCTACCACAGCGGCAGAGGAATGGTCCTGGGCTGTATGTCCTAGAGGGAAGAAGCTGGACAACTGAGAAGATCCCAGGGGAGGACCCGTCATGGAAGGATCATGCAGAGTGATGGTCTGTAGAGGGGCCTGGTGACTCAGTTGGAGGACGTATCCTAAAGTAACCCTACTGCATAGTACTGCCGGGTCGGCTCAAAGGTTCTAGTACTGTGTTTGCTGTTCATCTTAAACCATTACATCCTGTGGCAGAGGATCGTATGGGTTTTGTTCCGATCAAGTCTGTGGCAGAGACTTTTGTTCGTGCTGCATACTGGCTGCTAGGTTAGTGAGAGAAACCTAAGTGGGCAAAGATTCAACTCTAAAGAGATAGTACATTCATCTACAAGTTCTCAATTCCTAGTGCTACACCAAGAAAAGGTATTTGAACTTCCCTGCAACTCTCCTTCTGCCTCTTTCCTGCTACTTCCTTCAACTATTGTTTATTAAAGCATTGGAAAAGATACTAAAGTGTTCGGGGCTTACATTGTATGGTGTTAAACTCAACGGGACCCTAGACCCGGTTCCGGTGAAATAGAGGTAACGGTGGTGACGGTAACAGCCCGCTATAAACCAGCAGCTCCACCGAGAGTTATTGCTACATATGAGGGGAAGAAGGAGAGAGAGACAAAAGGAGACAGCAAGAGAAAAGGTGACAACAGAGAGTAAGAAACAAACAGAGACCCAAAAAATAAAATAAGGGACAGCAAAACCCTAAACAGCACATGTGGTTAATATAAACGAAAATAAAGAAATAGCTGCCCCCCTCCACACCTCTGCCCGCAGTCACTTAGTAAATGGCAGATTTTGTTCCTAGTGAGGAAACAGCCTGGGACCTCGTACTGGGAAAGGCTCAACCCAGCCGGATGCTGCACGGAGGCAGAGGTGGGGACATATACTGCTTATTTCATCACTGGTGCATTGAGGTATGAGGAAAAAAAGAAGAATGGGGGGGACTAACTATGCCTTTTTTATGCTAATCACTGATCCTGAAAGAGTGGTCAAGAGGCAGAGCTCTATCACTAGTATGCTGTCATGTTGGCGTCAGGAAAATGTGATTTCCTAGATTCCGATTTACTTAAAGAATGTCGTCAATTTTCAGATTTTTGTACATCCAAATGGATGAATATTATCGTCAAACAAAGAGAAAAGAAACTGAAAAATTACAAAAGAGAACTTGTCAACATACATTTAGAACTCCACAAGCACCAGTCTTTTGGTCTCAAAAATAGACGGCTGTCCACCTTAGGCAAAAAAAAATATATATATAGAGCAGAAAACAACTTACACTATAAAAAAAACTAAAAAGTTAGATGGGGACCTCCAGGATTATAGAGAGGATAGGGTCTTCACCCAGGTGTAGGAACAGACATCCCCCTCACACAGGTGAACCTATCCCGAGCCTAAAACTCAATACTCAAAGCAGCCAACATCATAATTACAATAAATGCTTTAATTACAACAGCATACGCCAAAATAAAGATAGAGTTTCCCAATCCATCAGCCCTTTACCAAATCATCCAGATAATTTAGACCCTCATGAGGCTAATGCCAACTCCTCCTCCACAATAACTTCTGTTATCAGCTGTACGGTACCTATACCAGTCACGGGTCATTATGACCCATTAATTAAATCATCCAGCTCCACCAGTTGTTCATGCCACCAAAGCTTTTCAGCCCTCATTGCCTGAGCATTAGGGATGAGCCGAAACGCCCCCCAGTTCGGTTTGCACCAGAACATGCAAACAGACAAAAAATGTATGCGAACATGTGAACACCATTAAAGTCTATGAGACACGAACGTGAAAAATCAGAAGTGCTCATTTTAAAGGCTTATATGCAAGTTATTGCCATAAAAAGTATTTGGGGACCCGGGTCCTGCCCCAGGGGACATGTATCAATGCAAAAAAAGTTTTTAAAACGGCCATTTTTTTAAGAGCACTGATTTTAAGAATGCTTAAAGTGAAACAATAAAAATGAAATATTCATTTAAATATCATGCCTGGGGGGTCCCCTTAGTTTGCCTGTAAAGTAGCAGATTTTCCCCATGTTTATAATAGCACCGCAGAAAAATTATATTTCTAAAGGAAAAAATTGAATTCAAAATTGCTCACGGCTGTAATGCATTGCTGGATCCCAGCAATATACATAAAACAATCATTGAAAAAAACAGTGTGGGTTCCCCCCAGCCCTTTACCAGGCCCTTCGGGTCTGGTATGGATTTTAAGGGGAACTCCACACCAAATTTTTTTTTAAATGGCGTGGGGGTCTCCCCAAAATCCATACCAGACCCTTATCCGAGCATGAAACCTGGCAAGCCACGGGGCGGGGGCGAGAGAGTGCCCCCCCTCCTAAACCGTACCAGGCCACATGCCCTCAACATGGGGAGGGTGCTTTGGGGTCATGTTGATTGGGAAAGGGGCCTAATCCACACAACTCTTGCCCGGTGGTTGTGGGGGTCTGTGGGTGGGGGGGCTTATCGGAATCTGGAAGCCCTCTTTAACAAGGAGGCCCCCAGATCCCGGCCCCCCCTATGTGAATAAGTATGCGGTAAATTCACCAAAAAAGTGTCAAAAAAGTAAAAACGACAGTTTTTGACAATTCCTTTAATTAAATTCCTTTATTAAAAAGTCCATCCATCTTCAATCCCCGCCCTTGCCTATATAACAGTTGTCACCGTGAAAAGACTGCATTCGGCGAGACGCCTCCCATGGAGGCAGAGTTTTTCTTTTTTTTTCTTGTTTTTGTTTTTCTCTGAACCATCGGCGCCATGATTTAAGATGGATTTACATTGCGGGACACTTTTTTTTTTTTAATAAAGGAATTGTCAAAAACTGTCTTCTGTCGTTTTTACTTTTTTGGTGAATGGGTAGGGGTACAATGTACCCTATACTTATTCACATATGGGGGGCCGGGATCTGGGGCCCCCTTAATAAAGATTCTGATAAGCCCCCCGCCTGCAGATCCCCACAACCACCGGGCAAGGGTTGTGGGGATGAGGCCCTTGTCCCCATCAACATGGGGACAAGGTACTTTGGGGGAGACCCCAAAGCACCCTCCCCATATTGAGGGCATGTGGACTGGAATGGTTCAGGAGGGGGGGCCCTCTCTCGCCCCCCTTTTCCTGCGGCCTGCCAGGTTGCATGCTCGGATAGGGGTCTGGTATGGATTTTGGGGGGACCCTCACGCCATTTTTTTTTACATTTTGGCACAGGTTCCTCTTAACCACTTCAATACACTGTGTTATATAAACTACACTGCCTGCATTGACTGAATATAGAGTATAAACTGAATATATAGTCTACACTAAATGCAGAGTATATATATACTAGACTGTATATATACAGTATCTCACAAAAGTGAGTACACCGCTCACATTTTTGTAAATATTTTATTATGTCTTTTCATGTGACAACACTGAAGAAATGACACTTTGCTACAATGTAAAGTAGTGGGTGTACAGCTTGTATAAAAGTGTAAATTTGCTGCCCCCTTAAAATAACTCAACACACAGCCATTAATGTCTAAACCACTGGCAACAAAAGTGAGTACACCCCTAAGTGAAAATGTCCAAATTGGGCCCAAAGTGTCAATATTTTGTGTGGCCACCCTTATTTTCCAGCACTGCTTTAACCCTTTTGGGCATGGAGTTCACCAGAGCTTCACAGGTTGCCACTGGAGTCCTCTTCCACTTCTCCATGATGACATCACGGAGCTGGTGGATGTTCGAGACCTTGCGCTCCTCCACCTTCTGTTTGAGGATGCCCCACAGATGCTCAATAGGGTTTAGGTCTCAAAAAGGGCCTTAATGTTTCACTATCTCATTTCCTGAAAGCATTTGCTCTTTTTGGAGATTTAAATAAATTCACCCGTAAACTCGCTCTCAAAAGATTCTTCAATAACAAGAGTTTCTAATATTCCTTTGAGTTCTCCCTATCCTCCTACTGAGCACAGTTTGGATATGACCTACAAGCCTTAGAAGATCTACAATCTCTCTGGTCTGGTGACAATGGCCAAGATGATTTCACTCCATCATACATTGTTCCTGACATAATACACGCTGATCTGAAGCCTAAATCATTTTTATTATTCCACTCAGGCCAGGGGGACCTTCATAGACACCTTTTACCAGTTGGTCTATGATTATATCATGACATTGTGCTCCTGTTTCAATGCAACCAAATATCAGTATCATGACCTCACTCCATCAGAACCTAAAGCCCTAGACAGCCTGACCACCAATGACCAAATAGTAATCAAACAAGCTGACAAAGGGGGAGATATTGTTGTATTAGACAGATCCGAATATGTAGCGGAGGCCCACAGATTACTAAAAGACCCTGTTACTTATTGCAGTCTTCCCAAAGATCCCTTTAAACACTACAAATTGGAGCTTAAATCCAGTGGCGGCTGGTGCTTGATCTTTTTGGGGGGAGGGGGGCGGCCTGTGGCCTCCCCAGCCAGCCAACCCCCCCAACCCAGCCAGCCAGCCAACCAACCCCCCCCCCCCCATTGCTCGCTCGATTGCTGCTTCCCCCACCAATCATGACTTAGGACTCGTGGCCAATCGGGTCTTAGGACTCCCAGCCAATCGGGTCAAAGGACCCATTTCCTGATTGGCTGGGAGGAGAAACAGAAAGACATTAGCGTATATTAATTTGCTATAGTCACACAACTGGGTGAGCTTCGGGTGCAGTGCTTTGCGCCCTGAGGCCACCCTTTATGAAGCCAATTAGAGCCTCAGGCTCTGATCATGTGCTTCGGAAAAAAAAAACCCATTGGAATCCATGTGTCCTGTGCCCTGCATGTAGATAAGGGGGGCGGCGCCCCTGCGCCCTGCATGAGCTGCCACTGCTTAAATCTCTTTGGGACACAGCCATACACAATAAAGTAAATAATAAAAATTTATATGAATTTCTGTTTAGGGATTTTTTTCAAGACTCCGAACTTTTACATTATACCCAAAATTCACAAAGACCCTCTACATCCCCCTGGGAGGCCAATCATAACCTTCATGGAGGGCATCACTCAGTGTCTTTCCATTAATTTTTCCAACCCATTGTACAATCTATCCTTTCATACATTCCTGATTCCTCTCACTTACTGGAAACATTGGTAAAATACACCTGGGAGAAGTCCTACATGTGGGTTTCTTTGGACGTGTAATTTTTATACATGTCCATACCCCACAAGTTTGTCATTATCTGTAAGTATATTTTTGAGTTAAAGCGGAGTTCTGCTAAACAAAAAAAATTAAAAGTCAGCAGCTACAAATACTGCAGCTGCTGACTTTTAACAATGGAACGCTTACCTGTCCCAGGGTCCAGCGATGCGGGGGAGCAAAGCCCCGCTCGTCTCCCCCTCTTTTCTGCGGTGCTGGCATTGTAAGTGTGGGCGCCCTGCTATGGCTTCACAGCCAGACACCCACTGTGCATGAGCGTGCCACGCGCCGTGACTGGCGGGGCAGTCATCTGGGACCTGTGATGTGTCCCAGATGATTGCTGAGAGGGAGGGGGGAGAGGTTATCTCCCTTTCGGTGCCGCGGTGCGCCGGGAGGAAGTGGGAGCTGGAACCATCTGAAAAGAGGATACTGGCTCCCCCCCCCAAAAAAAATGACATGCCAAATGTGGCATATCAGGGGGTCACCTCCCTTAAAGTGGAAGTTCCATTTTTGGGTGGAACTCCGCTTTAATTTATTCTATCATATTAACTCAATTTATTACAGGTGTTTGTCCCCTATTTGATGTTAGTTATAGAATTTTGATGACATTCCATTGGTTTTATTTTATGTTATGAACCTTTGTATCATTTGATACTTCTGATGTCAATTTGTAATTATTATATTTATAATTAATGTCTAGATCAGGGATAGGCAACCCCGGCCAGGTTGCCACAAGTGGCACGCAAAGCCTCTTTTGCCGGCACTCGACTCCCTCCCCATCAGCAGAGCAACACAGGGAAGTGTCAGTGAGACACTGATGCATTCCAGTTTCAGAATCCCCCACGCTGCACCTGCACTGGGGGGGGCACTGTGCCCCCACACATTGTAAACGATGGGAAACATTGTTTGGTTCTCTAACTTGGGTGCAGTTCTGCTAGGGGAGGACGGTCCGTTTCCAGGAGGAGGAGGAGTGTCATTGGCCACTGCTAAAGCCAATCACAGTCCTGCTAGCCCCATCCACCATCTGGAGGAAGATGACTCGCTTGGTTGCTACTACTAATCTCAGAAAGAAGGGCTTTCACTGTGATTCAGAAAACCACAATCAGGTGACAGTTTGTGGAATTACTGTTGAGCTTCTGGGAACTTTGTTGAAATTCTTCCTGAACCTTTGCATCAGTTACTACTGAACCCCTGCACTCTGTGCCCATTTAAGCCATAGCCAGTATTCAGCGCAATGAAAATCACAACCAACTTTTGCTGCCACACTTTTCTTCAGCTGCGGGGGCCTAACTTATGATCCTGCACACAGGCTCACTGCTTTCAGAAAATGCCCCTGACCTGAGCTCATCATTGCACATCCATTCCAGATGCTTGTATGTGACATCGCATACAAGCACGTGGGTTGGATGCGAGAGGTTGATCAGTAGGATGAGTGTGCCAGGACAGGTAGATGTGTCTCATCTCTGCTTCCTTTCACCACTCATATCATGCATATCATAGATGAGAATAGGGAACAGTGGTGGAGCAGATGAGCAGGAGGATACAGCGGTAGGGAAAATGAGCAGGAGGGGTTCAGAGGTGGAACAGAAGAGCAGGAGGGTACAGCAGTGGGGCAGATGTGCAAGAAGGTACAGTGGTGGAAGAGATGAGAAGGGGGTTTAGCAGTGGGACAAAAGAGCAGGGGGTACAGTGATGGGGCAGATGAGCAAAGGGGTTCAGTATTGGGCCAGATAAGAAGGGGATTACAGTGGTATGACAGATGAGCAGTGGGGTTTAGTGTTGGAGCAGATGAAAAGGGGGTTCAGTGGTGGGACAGAAAAGCAGGGGGGTAGAGCAGTGGGGCAGATGTGAAAGGAGGTGTATTGGTGGGACAGATGAGCCAGGGGTTACAGTGGTGGGGCAGGAGAGCAGGGGGAACAGAGGTGGGACAGATGTGCAGGAAGTACAGTGGTGGGGCAGAAGAGCAGATAAGTTCAGTGTTAGGACAGATGAGCAGGGGGGGTTACAGTGGTGGGACAGAAGAGCAAGGGGGTACAGTGGTGTGGCAGATGTGCAGGAGGTACAGTAGTGGGAGGGATGTGAAGGGGGTTCAGCGCTGAGACAGAAAAGCAGGGGGGTACAGTGATGGGGCAGATGAACAGGATGTTACAGTGGTGGGACAGATGAGCAGGGAGGGTTCAGTTTTGGGCCAGATGAGAAGGGGGTTACAGTGGTGGGAAAGAGAAGCAGGGGGGAGGGTTCAATGTTAGGGCAGAAGAGAAGGGGGTTCAGCGATGGGACAGAATAGCAGGGGGTACAGCGGTGGGGCAGCTGTGAAAGGATGTGTATTGGTGGGACAGATGAGCAGGGGGTACAGTGGTGGGGCAGAAGAGCAGGGGGAACAGAGGTGGGACAGATGTGCAGGAGGTACAGTGGTGGGGCAGATGAGTAAGGGGGTTACAGTGGTGGGGCAGATGAGCAGATAGGTTCAGTGTTAGGACAGATGAGAAGATGGTTCAGCGGTGAGACAGAAGAGCATGGGGCTTTGGCGGTGGATCAGATGTGCAGATGTACAGTGGTGGGACAGATGAGAAAGGGGGTACATTGGTAGGGCAGATGAGCAGGGGGTTACAGTGGTGGGACAAAAGCCCAGGGTGGTACAGTGGTAGGGCAGATGTACAGGGGGTTACAGTGGTGGGACAGATGAGCAGGGGGTACAGACGTGGGGCAGATGTGCAGGGTAGTACAGTGGTGGGGCAGATGTGCAGGGGGTTACAGTGGTGGGGCAGATGTGCAGGGGGTTACAGTGGTAGGGCAGATGTGCAGGGGGTTACAGTGGTGGGACAGATGAGTAGGGGGGTACAGAGGTGGGGCAGATGTGCAGGGTAATACAGTGGTGGGGCAGATGTGCAGGGGGTTACAGTGGTGGGGCAAATGTGCAGGGGGTTACAGTGGTGGAGCAGATGTGCAGGGAGTTACAGTGGTGGGGCAGATGTGCAGGGGGTTACAGTGGTGGGGCAGGTTTTCAGGGGGTTACAGTGGTGAAACAGATTTGCAGTGAGGACAGTGATCTGAGGTGTGAAGATGCATTAATTGGGGCTGATCTGAAGTGTGGAGTTTCAAGTATTGGGCTGATCTGAGGTTTGAGAGTGCAGGATGTTAATTACTCACTACTGCTTAAAGAGTTTACAGCATTTACTTTATAAAAAATCCTTTTCATGATTGAGAGTGTGAAGTTGACTTTTTTTATTATAAAAGCTGCACGCTCAATTTCTTTGAAAACATTTTTCAGCACACTGTGCTCAAAAGGTTGCCTACTCCTGGTCTAGATTGCTGCAGAGTTTTTCTTTTGTTTTTTGTTTATTATATTTGTGATTTCCTAGAGCACCAACTTTCCATAAAAACTTCAGGCCCAGAAGCATTTGCCCCCTTTCTGACCAGGGCACTTTTTGCGAATTAGCACTGCGTCTCTTTAACTGACAATTGCGCGGTCGTACGACGTTGTACCCAAACAAAATTGACTTCCTTTTTTTCCCACAAATAGAGTTTTCTTTTGGTGGTATTTGATCATGTCTGCGGTTTTTATTTTTTGCGCTATAAACAAAAAAGTGCGTCATGACTGCTGAGGCGCAATGGGCTTAGGCCCCACTTAACGTAACACCAAGGGATAAAATCCCCCACCACCCTTGCCCTTCACTCCATTAAATAAGTCACTTACAACCATTAGGTTGGAAAGGGCAAGGCCACAGCTTTATTAAATTCCAACACATAACATGTGAACATATTTAACCAGTACCAGTCACAGTCGTACTGTGAGCACCTAACCAAAAGAGGGAAGTGGGGCCTGTCCTTACTATAAGTGCTGGACAGA
The DNA here is from genome assembly GCA_037952925.1 of Lithobates clamitans. Classification (NCBI taxonomy): domain Eukaryota; kingdom Metazoa; phylum Chordata; class Amphibia; order Anura; family Ranidae; genus Lithobates; species Lithobates clamitans. The sequence continues at coordinate 3,581,675 of JBBGZY010000223.1, forward strand.
AAGCCTATTTCCAATTTTCCATCAAGGACATAGCCCATTACAGCAACTTTAACTGCTGGCAAGGTCAAGAAAACCGCAGCAAGCTGTGACATACCAAACATAGGAAAAAAGGGGCGGGAGGGTGGGCAGCTCTTCCAACGACTCTTCTGAAAGACCCTGAATTCCCTGGGGCACACGATTTTCTGAGCTCAGGCCCATCCCATCCCCATGTCCCAACCAATCATTCCCCTTGTCACACACCTAGCCATGCCCCCATCAGTCAAGGCTCTCTTTCCCTAGGGGGCTCAAGAGGCCTTCAATTTTGAAAAAAAAAGCAATATTTTTTTACTTTGTGCTATAATAAATATCCCCCAAAAATATATAAAAAAACAATTATTTTCCTCAGTTTAGGCCGATATGTATTCTTCTACATATTTTTGGTAAAAAAATATCATAATAAGCGTATATTGATTGGTTTGCTCAAAATTTATAGCGTCTACAAAATAGGTGATAGTTTTATGTCATTTTTATTATTAATTATTTTTTTTATTCGTAATGGTGGCGATCTGCGATTTTTATCATTACTGCGACATTATGGGGGACACATCGGACACTTTTGACACTATTTTGGGACCATTGTCATTTATACAGCGATCAGTGCTAATAAAATACACTGATTACTGTGTAAATGACACTGACAGTGAAGGGGTTAACCACTAGGGGGCGATGAAGGGGATAAGTGTGTCCTAAGGAGTGATTCCAACTTTGGGGGGGATGGGCTTTAACACACATGACAGCGATCGCTGCTCCCGATGACAGGGAGCAGTGATCTCTGTCATATCACTTGGCAGAACGGGGAAATACTTTGTTTACAAAGGCATCTCCCCGTTCTACCTCTCCGTGACACGATCGCGGGCACCTGGCGGACATCGAGTCTGGGGGACCCGCGGTCATGGAGAACGCGCCGGACACACGCGCCCACAGTGCCGCTTCTTAAAGGGGACGTACCTGTACGCCCTTTTGCCCACCCATGCCATTCTGCCGACTTATATTGTTGTGCAGCGGTCGGGAAGCGGTTAAACAAGAAACTTTTGTAACAAAGTTTTTTAAATGATACAATTTTCTCTCTGTATGATCATCTAGTAATTATTTAAGTTATTCTTTTTGTATCCCTGCACTTCGATTTGGCTGGTGGCGGCTGCTTTTTTGTTTATTTCACATGGATGTTTTTTTAAAAAAAATTCTCTCTCTAAACTTTTATATTTAATTTTCAATTATTTGATTATATTTTTTGCCCAATTTTTTGTGAGGCTGTTACGATTAGCCCCTCTAGTTAGATTGATCCTAATTAATTGGCCCATGCAGCTGTTAAATCTTAACCAATTAAAACAATTATTTTTGTTCCCCTAATGATTTATAAGCCTGATCTGCACCTGCAGTGGTATGACGTGGTATTTTTCATATTAAAACATTGAAGGTAAAGTACAGCAATATGGAGAAGTGCAATAGTGGAATAGGTAGGAATAAGGGGGTGGTGCCAGGTACGAGGGGGGGGGGGACAAAAAAGAATAAATAAGTAAAAATAAAGTGGGGATCTCAAGGGATCCCCCCTGCTAGGAGGGGGGAGTCAAGAGAAAAGTTACAGGTTATGCCAGGACTTTGTTGTCACACAGAGTTCTTCCTTCAAACAGATAAAAAGCAGCATTTGACGGAGGAGTAGAGAGGAAACATTTAGCTTTCTTTGATTGAATATTGAAATGCTGCTGCATAATCTGAGGAAAAGCTAAATTTAATCCAATAGAAACTCAATAGAAACTGTTTTTTTTTTTAAACTTCTCTTTTACTTCCTAAAGAGGTCAGATCCTCCATATGCTTGATGTCATTTACTTTGGAATACCATTGGCTCAAGGTGGATGAGGTAGGTTGTTTCCATTTACATGGAATACATGCCTTAGCCACATTGACATGATGTATTTTTTTATATCTGGATTTGGGATTCGATGTAAGGTGCAATAAACAGATGGCTGGGTTGTTTTCCTGGTTTATGTCGGTATGATGGTGTATTACTGGCAATACCTGATTCCAAAATCTTTGGATTTCAGAACATTCCCCAAAAATATGCAGTAAGTTACCATGAGGAGATCAACAATTGTCTTCTAAATCTGGGTATATGTTAGCCAGCTTTGAGGGGGTCCTCTACCATCTTGTCAAGAGTTTATAGTTCAAGCATTTGTTACCCCAACATTTTGTATTTCTGATATGTGCTTGCTACACCATGTAATTGTATGAGAAAATATCCTGTTCTCTTTGTTTTTGCCTTTCATTTCTATTTTAAACTGAATGGGTTGTTTTACAAGGTGATCGTTTACAATCACTTTAAGTTCCTGAAACTTGTTACAGATGGATGCCTTATATGAGAAGAACATGATATGTTCCCCTTGCTTTTCAGTAAGGGGCAAATTCCAATCTTTCTCTAATTTTTGTAAAAAGGATTCTGAAGGTAAAACCCATGGATATCTACAGAAGATTTCAAGCACAGTACAGTGATGAGACGCTCAGCCGCAGTAAGACATTTGAATGGTGTAAACATTTCAAAGATGACCGTATGGCCATCAGTTATGATCCCGGACATGGTGGTTCCCAGCCTGGAGAAGTCATTCCTGTGAACACCTGATTATGGATAATTGACTCATAACCATGAAATTGCACAAGAGATTAATCTTTCTATGGGAATGGTGAACACAATCATTCACAAACAATTGATTTTTCGAAAAGTTAGCGCACACTGGGTACTAAGAAAGATTGGCACAGAAGAGTTGAAGTCTACACTGCATTGAAGGAGCGTTTTGATAACTAATGGTGTCCTGTTTCTCTAGGACAAGACAGTTCATACTGCTCACCACACTACGTGCACATTTCATAAATTTGGCTGGGAGGTATTACCACATCCCCCTTACAGCTCAGACCTTGTTCCAAGTGATTTCCACTTGTTTGGATCAATAAAAGAGTTCCTTGGAGGTCAGCATTTCAGCACTGATGAAGAAGTGAAGCAGCCTTTCCTAGGATGGTTCAGGCATACTGACAAATCTTTCTATGTCGAAGCTTTCCAGGCATTAGTTAAATGCTGGGATAAGTGTATAAGTGTAGCAGGGGAGTATGTTGAAAAACAAATGCAGTTTCCAGATTTGTTCTTTTATTATACTTGAGGTGATTCTAGCTGTATTAGTGCACTTGAGACAGAAACAAATGAATACTGTCTGTGATACTTTTTTTATTTGCACTAACATAATATTTTTCAGGACAAGCTTTCAGGGTATATCCCCTATTTCAAGGTCCCAGCAGTACTGATTCACAAACGTTTTAGCTGGTTGTTAAAAAAACGTAGTCTCTGAAGGAAAGAGAAAAAAAAGGAAAAACAAACATGCACGAACAAATGTACATAAAACTAGCATAGTTAGTGAGATAAAACAGGGGGAGTGAGGGGTATAGACTGAGGGGACAGTCATTGAGGTAGGGTCATAAAACTTTTGGATAACAAGTAAGAAAACCCATATCTAAATTTAGGCTGTTGTCATTGGTGTCAAATAGAATTATCGTTCTTAGTTCAAAAGTTTTCATTTCCTGGATAGTTCTGAAATTCCCTTTAAGAACTAAGACATTAAAGTAATTTTAAAGTCGAATTTTTTCCCTATAAAAATAATAAACATGTTATGCTTACCTGCTCTGTACAGTGGTTTTGCACAGAGCAGCCCAGATCCTCCTCTTGTCGGGTCCTTCTTCGGCTCTCCTGGCCCCTCCCTCCTGTCAAGTGCCCCCACAGCAAGCAGTTTGCTATGGGGGCACCCGAGCTGAGCTGCAGACACGGAGCCCCAGTTGGGCCCATCCCCCTCTCTCTCCTGATTGACTAACTGACTTTGATTGACAGCAGTGGGAGCCAGTGGTGCCACTGCTGTGTCTTAGCCAATCAGGAGGGAGAGTCCAGGACGGCCGAGGCACCCATGGACATCACTGGATAGAGAGGGGGCTCATATAAGTGTTGGCCAATTTACAATTTATGTAGAATATTATATATATATATATATATATATATATATATATATATATATATATATATATATATATACAGTGGGGATGGAAAGTATTCAAATTCCCTTAAATTTTTCACTCTTTGTTATATTGCAGCCATTTGCTAAAATCATTTAAGTTATTTTTTTCCTCATTAATGTGCACCCAGCACCCCATATTAACAAAAAAAAACACAGAATTGTTGACATTTTTGCAGATTTATTAAAAAAGAAAAACTGAAGTATCACATGGTCCTAAGTATTCGGACCCTTTGCTGTGACACTCAGGTGCTGTCCATTTCTTCTGATCACCTTCATTTGAGTCCAGCTGTGTTTGATTATACTGATTGGACTTGATTAGGAAAGCCACACACCTGTCTATATAAGACCTTACAGCTCACAGTGCATGTCAGAGCAAATGACAATCATGAGGTTAAAGGAACTGCCTGAAGAGCTCAGAAACAGAATTGTAGCAAGGCACAGATCTGGCCAAGGTTACAAAAAAATTTCTGCTGCACTTAAGGTTCCTAAGAGTACAGTGGCCTCCATAATCCTTAAATGGAAGACGTTTGGGACGACCAGAACCCGTCCAGCCGAACTGAGCTATCGGGGGAGAAGAGCCTTGGTGAGAGAGGTAAAGAAGAACCCAAAGATCACTGTGGCTGAGCTCCAGAGATGCAGTTGGGAAATGGGAGAAAATTGTAGAAAGTTAACCATCACTGCAGCCCTCCACCAGTCTGGGCTTTATGGCAGAGTGGCCCGACGGAAACCTCTCCTCAGTGCAAGACACATGAAAGCCCGCATGGAGTTTGCTAAAAACACCTGAAGGACTCCAAGATGGTGAGAAATAAGATTCTCTGGTTTGATGAGACCAAGATAGAACTTTTTGGCCTTAATTCTAAGCGGTATGTGTGGAGAAAACCAGGCACTGCTCATCACCTGTCCAATACAGTCCCAACAGTGAAGCATGGTGGTGGCATGCTGTGGGGGTGTTTTTCGGCTGCAGGGACACGACAAGGGAAAGATAAATGCGGCCAAGTACAGGGATATTCTAGACGAAAACCTTCTCCAGAGTGCTCAGGACCCCAGACTGGGCCGAAGGTTTACCTTCCAACAAGACAATGACCCTAAGCACACAGCTAAAATAATAAAGGATGGCTTCACAACAACTCTGTGACTGTTCTTGAATGGCCCAGCCAGAGCCCTGACTTAAACCCAATTGAGCATCTCCGGAGAGACCCAAAAATGGCTGTCCACCAACGTTTACCATCCAACCTGACAGAACTGGAGAGGATCTGCAAGTAGGAATAGCAGAGGATCCCCAAATCCAGGTGTGAAAAACTTGTTGCATCTTTCCCCAAAAGACTCATGGCTGTATTAGATCAAAAGGGTGCTTCTACTAAATACTGAGCAAAGGGTCTGAATACTTAGCACCATGTGATATTTCAGTTTTTCTCTTTTAATAAATCTGCAAAAATGTCAACAATTATGTGTTTTTCTGTCAATATGGGGTTCTGTGTGTACATTAATGAGGAAAAAAATGAACCTAAATGATTTTAGCAAATGGCTGCAATATAACAAAGAGTGAAAAATTTAAGGGGGTCTGAATACTTTCCGTCCCCACTATATATATATATATATATATATATATATATATATATATATATATATATATATATATATATATATATATATATAAATAAAATGTTACCATGTTTTTTTTGAACACACCATGTAAACATTCACAGTGCAGGTGGAAAAAGTATGTGAACCCTTGGGTTTAATAACTGGTTGAACCTCCCTTGGCAGAAATAAATTCAACCAAACATTTCCTGTAGTTGCAGATCAGACGTGCACAATGGTCAGGAGTAATTCTTGACCATTCCTCTTTACAGAACTGTTTCAGTTCAGCAATATTCTTGGGATGTCTGGTGTGAATCGCTTTCTTGAGGTCATGCCACAGCATCTCAATCGGGTTGAGGTCAGGACTCTGACGGGGCCACTCCAGAAGGCGTATTTTCTTCTGTTTAAGCCATTCTGTTGTTGATTTACTTCTATGCTTTTGGTCGTTGTCCTGTTGCAACACCCATCTTCTGTTGAGCTTCAGCTGGTGGACAGATGGCCTTAAGTTCTCCTGCAAAATGTCTTGTTAAACTTGGGAATTAATTTTTCCTTCAATGATAGCAATTAGTCCAGGCCCTGATGCAGCAAAGCAGCCCCAAACCATGATGCCCCCACCACCATACTTCACATTTGGGATGAGGTTTTGATGTTGGTGTGCTGTGCCTCTTTTTCTCCACACATAGTGTTGTGTGTTTCTTCCAAACAACTCAACTTTGGTTTCATCTGTCCACAGAATATTTTGCCAGTACTGCTGTGGAACATCCAGGTGCTCTTGTGCAAACTGTAAACGTGCAGCAATGTTTTTTTGGACAGCAGTGGCTACTTCTGTGGTATCCTCCCATGAAACCCATTCTTGTTTAGTGTTTTACATATCGTACAATCGCTAACAGGGATGTTAGCATATGCCAGAGACTTTTGTAAGTCTTTAACTGACACTCTAGGATTTTTCTTCACCTCATTGAGCAGTCTGCGCTGTGCTCTTGCAGTCATCTTTACAGGACGCCCACACCTAGGGAGAGTAGCAGCAGTGCTGAACTTTCTCCATTTATAGACAATTTGTCTTACCATGGACTGATGAACAGCAAGGCTTTTGGTGATACTTTTATAACCCTTTCCAGCTTTATGCATGTCAACAATTCTTAATCGTAGGTCTTCTGAGAGCTCTTTTGTGCGAGGCATCATTCACATCAGGCAATGCTTCTTGTGAAAAGCAAACCTAGAACTGTTGTGTGTTTTTTATAGGGCAGGGCAGCTGTAACCAACACCTCCAATCTCATCTCATTGATTGGACTCCAGTTGGCTGACACCTCACTCCAATTATCTCTTGGAGATCTCATTAGTCTAGGGGTTCACATACTTTTTCCGCCTGCACTGTGAATGTTTACATGGTGTGTTCAATATATATATATATATATATATGCACACACACACACGCATACATACAGTACTGACATATTGACCGGGCCAGAATTTGTCCAAGCCAACTAGAATTTACATATCAAAAGGAGGACTGATGACTCTTTTGCTATGTTAATTTTATGCAAGTTCAACTAGGTATTTGGGGAATTGCCTTTGAATCCAATTGAACATTTCAAGGGGTACATTATTTACATACTTAAGAATGATAAAATATGTTATTTGACTATTCAAGAAGTATTTATTGATAGTAACTAACTAGACTTGAGAGGGTATTCATGGGAAATGGAGGCTTGTTTACCTGGTAAACACTCAAGTGATCGTAAAAAGTAATTACAAGTAGAGTCTTTTCACCTTGATTAACCAGCTGTTATTTTTTCTTTCTTACATTCTTTCTTCTTTAAGATGACAGCACAGGTCTAGATTATAATACACATTATTGCATGCATGGAAGCTATATAGGTGCATAATATAGATTGGACATATGCTGGATTGTAGTGTCTCTATGCTTGCTAAAACATGCTAGCTTGAATGGGACTCTGGTGTTTATTTTAACATTTACTCAGATTTTTTCATTTTTTGCAAGTATCTTGTGAACTTTGTTCTGTGCTAGGACTCTATAAATGCATCTCTCTGGATGAACCGATTGATTGCTGCGGGAATAACTAGAATAATAATAATAATTATCATCATCCCACTATAATATCACTACATTAATCCTTCTACAACTAAAAAATGAAAATCTGGGTCATGGCACCCATTTAGTGATGTAGTTGTAGAAGTGTTCTGAGATGTTATCGCTGTCTTCTGGATCTGAGCATATTCGGTGGTATCTGATTGTCTAGCTGTGTATGATGGCCCATTTAGTGTGTTGGGGTGAAAACTAGAGCTATGAAGATAGTTGCATAGTTGCATCGGTCAGTCAGTTTCCTGTGAATCGAAGTGTGAAGCTTGTCATCCCTGATTTATACTGTAGTGTCTAGGACATGTTTGAATAATCCATTTTTAGTTTGATTGATGGGTGAAAAGTGTTCAATGATTAATGAGTAAAATTGTTTTAGATTTTCTTCACCATATGTCCATATGATAAAAATATCATCAATATAGTGATAGTATCTGTTCTTATCTGTATAGTATAGTATCTAAGTTTTTGTTGTATGCTGTTCGGGAATTTGTTCTCAAGGTCAGCCATAAATAAGTTTGCATATTGGGGTGCCATTTTACTTCCCATAGCAGTACCCATACACTGAAGATAGATGCCATTGTTAAAAGTGAAGTAGTTGTGTGTAAGAATGAATTCAATAAGCTGTGTAACATCCTCAGCAGTGTATTTGTGGTTTGGTGAGAATGATAAGAATCTGTGACATACAGCCAGCCCATCCTTGTGAGGGATGTTACTGTATAGAGAGATTCTACATCCATAGTGACTAGAAGTGTATTTGGCCGTAATTGTTGAGCTTGTTCATAAAATCAGTTGTGTCTTGCAGGAAACCCGCAGTATTCACGATTAACGGTTTAAAAAATGTTTCTACAAGGCCTGTGATTTGTTTGGTAAGTGTATTTATACCTATTATGATGGGTCTGCCAGGATTTCTTGGCTTGTGAATCTTGGGCAGCATATATAAGTCCCCAATTTCTGGATTATCCGGAATCACATTGATAAGTTCTGAATGTAGGTGGGTTGGTATTTGTTTTAATGGGACCTTTTAATCCTTAGTAGAATCCTGGATCGGAATATAATCCAGTTGTTTATAATAAGTAGCATTTGCCAGCTGCCTCTGGCCCTCTTGTATATATTTGTTTGTATCCATCACAACAACTGCTCCCACTTTATCTGCTGGTTTGATGGTGATGCCTGATTACATAGTTACATAGTTAGTCAGGTTGAAAAAGGACACAAATTCATCAAGTTCAACCAAGATAAGATTATTGTGTGAATCTTGTAAAACATGATTTTTTAACATTCTGCTAAAACTTTTGTGAATTAGTACTGCTGGGACCTTAAATAAAAAAAGTATCACTAACAGTACTCAATTTGGGTGTCGCTGGCAGTCGGTAATAGTCGCAGGAACGGCAAATTGCTGGGAAGCACTCTGGGACGCCATGTTACCGACATTCCGGGACACACAGTACTATACTTTGAAGCTTCCTATTGGGGCACACTGAAGACAGGAGGAGCCAGAAGTGTCGGTAGGGGACCCCAGAAGAGGAAAATCCGGGCTGCTCTGTGCAAAACAATTACATAGAGCAGCTGTATTGATTGAACCAGCTGGAGATCGACATATGCATTTCAGTATAGAGCCCGGGGGTGGCTCCAAAGCGTGTTTGGATGCAGTTAACCACCGTGTCACACGCTCTGAGGTGAGCGCAACAGCCTTGTGGGGGGTCACTGGAGTGCATCGGAGCATGGTTTTGCAGCACTATAGATTGGATGAGCATGCTGGATGATATTACATATGGACACTGTTTCACACGTTTCATTTGGCATTTATTATTTATGATTTTTGCTTATCACAAAGGAACATCTGATAGAATTTTTTGATGTATATGTAGAGCACTGTGCACTTTCATATTCTATGTTGCACTTTTGATATTGCATATGCACATTGCACTTTAAAACTTTTTCTGGCATGGACTGTCACTTATGAATTTACTACTTTATTTACTTGATTGACATTTGATGGCTATGAATATATCACATACGTTTTGTATTTGATTGATACACACTTGATGCAAATTTACACATAGGTATATATTTATTATGATTTTTTTCTAGCGCAACGCACTTATTTCTTTATAACAGTACTCAATTGTTTCTTTTATTATATAAACACAAAAGTCCCGGTTTGACTTAAAGTGGAGCTCCACCCACAAGAGGAAGTTCTGTTTTAAGGACTTGTTCTCCGCTCCCCTTGAACAATTGGTACGTTTGAGGAGCGAAGGAGGGAGCAGGTACCCGATTTTGCCAGGTACCTGCTTCCCACTTTCGTTCCCTGCGCCGCCGCGCTCAGAAACGGAAGTTCTCCTCCCTCCCCACTGCAGTCTACTGGGACACTGACAGGTCCCAGAAGACTGCATTCACCACTCATGATGCGCAGTGCGACTGAAGCCACAAGCTGTCACAACCGGGTGCCCATAGTGAGGATGCCAGTACCGGGGCCCGAAGACAGTGGATGAGACTGACTGGGGTGAGCACACCGCTGGATCGTGGGACAGGTGAGTGGCTGTTTTTTAAAAGTCAGCAGCTACAGTTTTTGTAGTTGCTGACTTTTATTTTTTTCATAGGTGGCTGGAACTCCTCTTTAAACACCCCTCTTACTGTGTCGATGATCCGATTCAAGGGGAATCCTTGATAGGACAAGCAAGATAACCCTGTTAAATGCAGATCCACGATTCGTTTTTTTATTAGAGCACCAATCTGTAATATTTGCCAGATGTGTAACAGAATAGTAGAGAATGGGATCTGGAAAACCAATGCCACCCCTACATTTAGGCAGAGACAAAAGTCTTTAGAAATACAAAGGCTGTTCCCAAACAAAATTAAGGTCCTTTTTTTCCCACAAATAGAGCTTTTTTTAATGGTATTTGATCTCCTCTGCGGTTTTTATTTTTGGCGCTATAAACAAAAAAGTCCGACTATTTTGAAAAAAAACAAAAAACAATATTTTTTACTGTTTGCTATAATAAAGCGATCGCTGGTGGGCGGTGGACATCGCGGGCGCCAGCCATGTGCATCAGCTCTGGCGCCCGTGCCGCGGGCATGAGCCTGCTATAGTCAGTAAAGGGACCGCCGTAATGGTATGGCGATTTGCGCAGCTGAGCCGACCTGCCACAGTATAACTGCGGTGGCTGGTCGGCAAGCGACTAATGACACAACAACACGATCTCTGTACAATCTTCTTTAGCTTTACCAAAATTATATAATAGGAGGACATCCAATCACTCTGTTTCTAATCAAGCAGGCCATTGTACTACAGCTCCACTCTACGTGCGTGCTAACTAAACCCCTGTTTTTAACCCAGACTGTTGGACAGGTTAATTTGGTCAGTTGGTAGACTGGTTGGAGAGTTGAGCTATGGAATGTTCTGTTTTTGTCTTTCATGTGATAGCCCTTCCATGTGCTCCTTGCTGTGAAGGCCAGTTATAGGTGGGGGCAGGGGCCATTTGTTTGTTATTGGTGTATATTTGGTCTGGGGACACACTGTACACCTTTGCTGCCATTATGCTCTTGCTGGGTGTCCAGTGTGCTCCTGTTCCTTTAAGGGGGATCAGGCTGCCTCCAGGCCCACCTGCCCCTCATCTATCCATTTAATTCATGTGCTTCCATTGTGTAGACACTCATAAATGTAGTAGCGTTAGGACTGCAAGCATACACAGGGTGCCGTGAAGAGGCCTTGCAGCTTATGCATGCATTTGCAAATGAATGCTAACTAAACCCCTGTTTTTTTTTTTTTGTATAATAACTTTTTATTTTTAGAACAAGACATTACATGGCATGTCCAACAGTGCAAATCATGTAAACAATGGCCTCGCAGGGCCATATCAGTAATAATATTCAATATGTGGGTTGAACAAACACATACATTACTATTAACCTAATGTAAGGTGCTAATCTAGGGATAACTCTATGGGACCCGCTAAGGGGGTTAAACCCCTGTTTTTAACATAGACTGTTGGACAGGTTAATTTGGTCAGTTGGCAGACAGGTTGGTGAGTTGAGCTATGGAATGTTCTGTTTTTGTCTTTCGTGTGATAGCCTTTCCATGTGCTCCTTGCTGTGAAGGCCAGTTATAGGTGGGGGCAGGGGCCATTTGTTTGTTACCATTGTACTACAGCTCCACTCTACATATGCTGTAATGTGATAGTGCAGCTCCAGTGCACTCTGCCAAATAAATCATCTGTGCAAGAGGAAGGTACAAAACAATCACCAGAGGAAGACACTGGCTGTGTATTCAGGGAGAACAGTGCTCACTGACAGTGATTGCATGTCAGTACACAGGGGGGCGGAAGTAATCTCCTGGAGGAGGGGGGCAGTTGCAGGGTGTGTGTTAATGAGGTCAGCTGCTGAACTACTTCCTTCTAATGGTTTTCCTGTCCAAAATACCAGGACAGATACCAGGAAGTAATGGAGAAGTTTTCTATAGGAGACACTGAAGTTTAAGGTAAATCCTGCTCTAAAATATATACAAAATTAATTTTATTTTCTGCAACAGAGGTAAAAAAAAAAAGGGTGAACTTTACCTTGGATATGCATAAGACAAACTATGAGAGATAATTTATACTGTAGACTTACTTGGCTGTTCCTGGTCAAGACCCCTACTACAGAGCATTACCTGACTAACCAGAGGAAATCTGAAAAAAAAAAACTAGCAGCTGGCAGCTGTCTGGGCAGAAACTTGTAAAACAAAATATAATCCTACCATGCAGGTCATTGTTTAGGTCCTTCTCCTTATGGAGTGACAACTATCTCCTAACTGTGCTATTGAATTTTCAAACTGTCACATGATCCTTTGTTGGAGACTACAAGTAGTTGTGCTGACACACATTGTACAATCATCCTTAGAGCGAGTACAAAAAAATAAACAGTTACGAGAAAGGGGAAAATAGTCTGTTATGAAAATAATTAATATTACACTGTGCTTTAGCAAACCGTCACCCACAGAGATTAAATCTCTTTATTATATTAACCAGTTGGAAAAATATGTGTGGCGCTAAAATAATGTACGTTGTTGGGCAAAGCCGAACAGAATGGTTTCTGAAAGGTAATATGCACAACAAAATAAATTAATGAGAGAAGACTATGTGGGAACTGTTAGTTGGCACTAGCAGAAAAAATATTAAAATATAATATTTAAATTAAATCATATAGGTGAATCATGAAAGAAGCGACAATGATATGACCCCTAACAAGGGGAAAAATATTGGTGCTGAGTTGTCAATGGGTAAAGAGAAAAGAATTGTCCATCCTAATTCTAGGAAAAGGCAGTTCTATATAAGTGAACCTGAATAATAATAGGATTTGAGAAAATATTAAATAAACATAAGTGAAAGTGTCCACGTGATGTGGGATATAACAACAATAAGTGACAAAAATTGCGTGAACTGCCAGTGAGACTAAAAGTCCATCTAAACGTATGTATAGGAATGATAGCTCAAAGTCCGCATGAAGTAATGTAAAAAACAATCAGCGGCCGTTGGGGTGGGTAAAGAGAAACCTGGAAACCCCTGATTGACATCCACAAGGTACGATAACAGACTTCTGTATAAGGGGATAGGTGTAGATACCCTTACCGGAAATGGTGGACTCCCAGCCAATGACTTGGGAGTCAAACAGGCTTGTAATGGAACAAGGGGAGTAACTTCTGGTTCCCCGCGACTGGAGGTGATAAGGGAATGGCGACAATCATCGACTCCACCTTTCAATCTCACTGACCAGTAGCATCAGAAATGTCAGTGGTAGGTACTCATTGTAGATCCAATTCCATAAGCGGGAAGTAATTCTTCAAAAATAAAGGGAAAGAAACAAGGGCTTCCCCATAGTGTAAATCAGCTTGGAACTGGCTTTAATAAAACAGAAGTAAAAAACAATCCAATTCTTCAAAGAGGAGTAAAAAAATGCATGTAGCGCTAAAATAAATGGTGGCAAGACAGGGTTGGATTTGCCTGTCTTGCCACCATTTATTTTAGCGCTACATGCATTTTTTTACTCCTCTTTGAAGAATTGGATTGTTTTTTACTTCTGTTTTATTAAAGCCAGTTCCAAGCTGATTTACACTATGGGGAAGCCCTTGTTTCTTTCCCTTTATTTTTGAAGAATTACTTCCCGCTTATGGAATTGGATCTACAATGAGTACCTACCACTGACATTTCTGATACTACTGGTCAGTGAGATTGAAAGGTGGAGTCGATGATTGTCGCCATTCCCTTATCACCTCCAGTCGCGGGGAACCAGAAGTTACTCCCCTTGTTCCATTACAAGCCTGTTTGACTCCCAAGTCATTGGCTGGGAGTCCACCATTTCCGGTAAGGGTATCTACACCTATCCCCTTATACAGAAGTCTGTTATCGTACCTTGTGGATGTCAATCAGGGGTTTCCAGGTTTCTCTTTACCCACCCCAACGGCCGCTGATTGTTTTTTACATTACTTCATGCGGACTTTGAGCTATCATTCCTATACATACGTTTAGATGGACTTTTAGTCTCACTGGCAGTTCACGCAATTTTTGTCACTTATTGTTGTTATATCCCACATCACGTGGACACTTTCACTTATGTTTATTTAATATTTTCTCAAATCCTATTATTATTCAGGTTCACTTATATAGAACTGCCTTTTCCTAGAATTAGGATGGACAATTCTTTTCTCTTTACCCATTGACAACTCAGCACCAATATTTTTCCCCTTGTTAGGGGTCATATCATTGTCGCTTCTTTCATGATTCACCTATATGATTTAATTTAAATATTATATTTTAATATTTTTTCTGCTAGTGCCAACTAACAGTTCCCACATAGTCTTCTCTCATTAATTTATTTTGTTGTGCATATTACCTTTCAGAAACCATTCTGTTCGGCTTTGCCCAACAACGTACATTATTTTAGCGCCACACATATTTTTCCATACCTTTTCGCAATTTGTCTGATTGTGGTGTTGGCTGCTTTGCTTGCTGGTTGGCGCATTATCTTTTTAACATTTCTTTTATATTAACCAGTTGCCTCCCTCAAACTCAATGGTTCAAAAACAGAACTTCTTCTCCTACAAGCTAACAAAAATTCCACAATAAAGACTCCGTGGACACCTCCCACCATCCTCGGACAGACCATCTCTCCAAGCACCAAAGCCAAGAGCCTCGGAGTCATTTTTGACTCAGGAATGACAATGGATGCACAAATAGGATCAGTGGTGAGCGGATCCCACCATCTCCTCCGCCAGCTACGCAGACTACTCCCCTTCATCCCTGAAGAGGACAAAGCGGCAGTTGTGGGAACAATCATCAATTCCCGACTCGACTACGCAAATTCGCTCTACGTAGGACTACCCCAATATCAGCTTGCGCGCTTGCAACTCATCCAAAACACGGCGGCAAGACTGTTAACAGGAAGAAAACCATGGGAATCCATCTCCCCAGCCCTAAAGAGCCTACACTGGCTAACCGTGAAGAATCGGATCACATTCAAGACCCTTTGCCTCACCCACAAATGTATACAAGGAAATGCTCTGCTATATCTCCGGGAGAAAATAAAACACTACACACCAAATCGCAGTCTTCGATCAGCCAACCAAAACCTCCTTATCATTCCCAAATACCGCTACAAAGCAAAGGGAGAACGAAGATTCGCAGTCCAAGGACCCCGACTATGGAATGCTCTTCCAACCAACATCCGCATGGAAGAAAACCACCAGGCCTTCAGAAAAAAACTAAAGACCTTCCTCTTCTAACAAGCTGACAACAGAGAATGTATCTCAGCGCCTTGAGGCGATTCAGTTCGCATTTGCTGCGCTTTACAAATCATTCATTTATTCATTCAGTTGCCTACTGGACACTTTCACCCCCTTCCTGCCCAGGCTAATTTTCAGCTTTTAGCACTGTCGCACTCTGAACGCAGAACACTGTACCCAAATTTAATTTTATATAATTTTTTTCACAAACAGAGCTTTCTTTTGGTGGTATTTAATCACACAGTTTTTTTTTGCTAAACAAACGAAAAAAGACCAAAAATGCTGAAAAGAAAGGCTGCACTGATGGGCACTGATAGGCAGCATTGATGGGCACTGATAGGTGGCACCGAGGAACACTGAGAAGTGGCACTGATGGGCACTGATGAGGCAGGACTGGTGGGCACTGATGAGGGGGCACTGATGAGACTGCACTGATGGGCACTGATAGGTAGCACTAATGGACTCTGATAGGGGGCACTGGTGGGCACTGATAGGTGGCACTGATGGGCAATAATAGGCAGCACTGGTAGGTGACACTGATAAGGAGTCACTGATTGGCAGCACTGATGGTCACTGATTGGCAGCACCAATGAGCACTGATTTGCAAAACTGGTGGGCATTGATTGACAGCACTGGTGGGCACTGTTGGGACTGCACTAATAATCAGGACACTGATAATTAGTGCCCTGATTATCAGTATCGATGTCTCTTTAACACAACCCGGTTATCAGATCTTTTTCTCTCCTCACGCTGTCAGCATGAGGAAAGAAAAAACGATATCTGGCTTGTGTTGATATCCGTGATCAGCTGTCATTGGACACAGCTGATCACATGGTAAAGGGCCACTGTGATTGGCCCTTTACCCCGATCTGTGACCAGATGAGTCCAAAGGACTTGGCGATCACAGGATGAAGCTCGATCACAGGAGAACGTCCATGTACACCCTTCTGGCAAAGTAAGCCTGTGTCAGTCACCGGCTCTCTGCTCTGCCCCCCTTTGCGCTCACTTGAGCATTGGGTTGTGGAGGGGGTGGGGGCAGAAGCAGCTGGTTCAGCTGGTTCAGCTGATTCAGGCTCTCAGTGGCTTGCTGAGAGGCTAAGCCAGGTGCGGCTCCAGGGTTGTGGGTGGATCCTGACTTTATTATCACGATCTTGACCCAGCCTGGACCGGCTCGAAAAATGTTTATTGGGTTTTTTACATTACATTACATTACATTAGTGCATGGTAAATAAACTGTGTAACATTATTATAATAGGATGAAGTAATAGAATAACATAACATTTAGTGCCTTTAGGAGTGGAAGCAATGTTTGGAATATTAAGATAGTAACCTCATATATTGATCTAGCCAGAGCAGTGGTGGTGGGTGAAGTTGAAAGGTGAGGGTATGAAAGAATCACGAACGTCAAGGAGCCTCAAAGATTTGTTTTTGTAGTTCAGGGCAGAAAAAACACAGAGGGGTCAGACAGATTGGATAATTTAAGGTTGCCTAGGGAGTTTGTACCAATCCATGTAGCAAAATGGTTGCATGAGTTTTTGTTGATCTTCTTGGGAGAAAGTGTGTTCCATGAATTCACGCCATCTCGTGAAAAATCGTGAGGTTGGGCGAAAGTTCAATACAATGGTGTCTAACCTTTCCAGATAAAAGAGCGACAGGAGGGCTTTTTCACTGCTGGTAAATTTGGCCGTGTTGGCTTGATCCAGTGCGACATGATAGTCCTGCGGGCCACGAGGAGGCAGATATGCGTCCAGTGGGAGATGTGAAGCAGACTCTTTGCTGGTGGTGTGGATAAGGGTTGTTCACAACCAAACAGACATATAAGGTAATGTCTTGGGATCCGCATTTTAGTGATCTTGTATAGGGATGAGCCGAACACCCCCCTGTTCGGTTCGCACCAGAACATGCGAACAGGAAAAAAATTCGTTCGAACACGCGAACGCCGTTAAAGTCTATGGGACACGAACATGAATAATCAAAAGTGCTAATTTTAAAGGCTAATATGCAAGTTATTGTCATAAAAAGTGTTTGGGGACCCGGGTCCTCCCCCAGGGGACATGAATCAATGCAAAAAAAAGTTTTAAAAACGGCCGTTTTTTCAGGAGCAGTGATTTTAATAATGCTTAAAGTCAAACAATAAAAGTGTAATATCCCTTTAAATTTCATACCTGGGGGGTGTCTATAGTATGCCTGTAAAGGGGCGCATGTTTCCCGTGTTTAGAACAGTCTGACAGCAAAGTGACATTTTGAAGGAAAAAACACATTTAAAACTACCGCGGCTATTGCATTGCCGACAATACACATAGAAGTTCATTGATAAAAACGGCATGGGAATTCCCCACAGGGCAACCCCGAACCAAAATTAAAAAAAAAAAATGATGTGGGAGTCCCCCTAAATTCCATACAAGGCCCTTCAGGTCTGGTATGGATATTAAGGGGAACCCTAGCCAAAATTAAAAAAAAAAATTGACGTGGGGTTCCCCCTAAATTCCATACCAGACCCTTCAGGTCTGGTATGGATTTTAAGGGGAACCCCGCGCCAAAAAAAAAAAAAAAAACGGCGTGGGGTCCCCCTAACAATCCATACCAGACCCTTATCCGAGCACGCAACCTGGCAGGCCGCAGGAAAAGAGGGGGGGACGAGAGTGCGGCCCCCCCCCCCTCCTGAACCGTACCAGGCCACATGCCCTCAACATTGGGAGGGTGCTTTGGGGTAGCCCCCCAAAACACCTTGTCCCCATGTTGATGAGGACAAGGGCCTCATCCTCACAACCCTGGCCGGTGGTTGTGAGGGTCTGCGGGCGGGGGGCTTATCGGAATCTGGAAGCCCCCTTTAACAAGGGGACCCCCAGATCCCGGCCCCCCCCCTGTGTGAAATGGTAAGGGGGTACTTACCCCTACCATTTCACTAAAAAACTGTCAAAAATGTTAAAAATGACAAGAGACAGTTTTTGACAATTCCTTTATTTAAATGCTTCTTCTTTCTTCCTTCATCTTCTTCTTCTTCTGGTTCTTCTGGCTCTTCTGGTTCTTCCTCCGGCGTTCTCGTCCAGCATCTTCTCCGCGGCGTCTTCTATCTTCTTCTCCTCGGGCCGCTCCGCACCCATGGCATTAGGGGGGAGGCTCCCGCTCTTCTCTTCATCTTCTTCTTCTTCTTTTTCTTCTTCTTCTTCTTCCTTCTTCTCTTCTTCTCTTCTTCCTGTCTTCTCCGGGCCGCTCCGCAATCCATGCTGTGGCATGGAGGGAGGCTCCCGCTGTGTGACGGCGTCTCTTCGTCTGACGGTTCTTAAATAACGGGGGGCGGGGCCACCCGGTGACCCCGCCCCCCTCTGACGCACACATGACGGGACTTCCCTGTGGCATTCCCCGTGACGTCACAGGGAAGTCCCTCAAGTCACCGTGCGTCAGAGGGGGCGGGGTCACCGGATGGCCCCGCCCCCCGTTATTTAAGAACCGTCAGACGAAGAGACGCCGTCACACAGCGGGAGCCTCCCTCCATGCCACAGCATGGATTGCGGAGCGGCCCGGAGAAGACAGGAAGAAGAGAAGAAGAGAAGAAGGAAGAAGAAGAAGAAGAAAAAGAAGAAGAAGAAGATGAAGAGAAGAGCGGGAGCCTCCCCCCCAATGCCATGGGTGCGGAGCGGCCCGAGGAGAAGAAGATAGAAGACGCCGCGGAGAAGATGCTGGACGAGAACGCCGGAGGAAGAACCAGAAGAGCCAGAAGAACCAGAAGAAGAAGAAGATGAAGGAAGAAAGAAGAAGCATTTAAATAAAGGAATTGTCAAAAACTGTCTCTTGTCATTTTTAACATTTTTGACAGTTTTTTAGTGAAATGGTAGGGGTAAGTACCCCCTTACCATTTCACACAGGGGGGGGGCCGGGATCTGGGGGTCCCCTTGTTAAAGGGGGCTTCCAGATTCCGATAAGCCCCCCGCCCGCAGACCCTCACAACCACCGGCCAGGGTTGTGAGGATGAGGCCCTTGTCCTCATCAACATGGGGACAAGGTGTTTTGGGGGGCTACCCCAAAGCACCCTCCCAATGTTGAGGGCATGTGGCCTGGTACGGTTCAGGAGGGGGGGGGGCCGCACTCTCGTCCCCCCCTCTTTTCCTGCGGCCTGCCAGGTTGCGTGCTCGGATAAGGGTCTGGTATGGATTTTTAGGGGGACCCCACGCCGTTTTTTTTTTTTTTTTGGCGCGGGGTTCCCCTTAAAATCCATACCAGACCTGAAGGGTCTGGTATGGAATTTAGGGGGAACCCCACGTCAATTTTTTTTTTAAATTTTGGCTGGGGTTCCCCTTAATATCCATACCAGACCTGAAGGGCCTTGTATGGAATTTAGGGGGACCCCCACATCATTTTTTTTTTTTTTTTTTTGGTTCGGGGTTCCCCTGTGGGGAATTCCCATGCCGTTTTTATCAATGAACTTCTATGTGTATTGTCGGCAATGCAATAGCCGCGGGTAGTTTTAAATGAGTTTTTTCCTTCCAAATGTCATTTTGCTGTCAGACTGTTCTAAACACGGGAAACATGCGCCCCTTTACAGGCATACTATAGACACCCCCCAGGTACGAAATTTAAAGGGATATTACACTTTTATTGTTTGACTTTAAGCATTAATAAAATCACTGCTCCTGAAAAAACGTCCGTTTTTAAAACTTTTTTTTGCATTGATCCATGTCCCCTGGGGCAGGACCCGGGTCCCCAAACACTTTTTATGACAATAACTTGCATATAAGCCTTTAAAATTAGCACTTTTGATTTCTCCCATAGACTTTTAAAGGGTGTTCCGCGGCATTCGAATTTGCCGCGAACACCCCAAATTGTTCGCTGTTCGGTGAACTTGCGAACAGCCAATGTTCGAGTAGAACATGAGTTCGACTCGAACTCGAAGCTCATCCCTAATCTTGTATATAAAGTTCAGTACTGAGTCCCAATACATGATAATGGATTGGCACTCCCAGAGGCAGTGGATCAGTGTGGGGCGTGGTGCAGAACACCAGGGGACTGCTCTTGGGCTGGTTCTGTTTTGTTAATACAGAAAGGGTAGTATGCTCTATGGATAATTTAAAATTGCGTTTCACGCCATGTTTCAGATATAGTAAGTCTGTGAACTTGTCTGTATCCTTCAAGAATTTTCTATGGAAGGTCTTCCTCATCAAATATTTTAGACCACTTTTGAAATGGTTTAGGATGAAACTTGGCAGTCTGATGGGCAATAAGGTGAGAGTATAGGCTGGAAATGGAATAGTCATCTCTGTGTAGTACAGTGTCAATAAAGGACTTTTGGAGAGGATCCGTTCCAGGTCTGTAACAGGACCATAAATAACCGACCAGTTGATGGTAAAAGAAGATATGTGTCGCTGGTAGAGAGAATTCCTATGACAGGGTTTGCAAGGATTTAAATTCGCCAGGGCTATTAAGGTATATTGAGGTAATGTTGGTAAGACCCTTAGCACTCCATTTGTCAAAGGCTTTGTGTAGAGTGGACAGGAGAAACATTGGGTTGCCTTGGATTGGCAGATGGCAGGAAATACTGGAGGGTAGTCCCAGCAGTCTCCGCACCTCTCTCCAGGCTATAATTGTGTATTTGATGAGTACACTAGACCTGAGGGATGTTGGTAGCTTGTTAGGGTTTGAGTGGACAATGGCTGGTAGAGCATGTGGAAAGGTTGAGGCACCCTCTAGGATGGTATTGGAGTATCTAGATTTGCCAAATATCCAGTCAAAGCCCTGTCTGAGTAGGCAGGCGAGACAGTAAAAATGTATATTGGGCAGGCCCGCCCCCCCTTAAGACTTCGGGAGACACAGTTTTTGTAGGGCAATTCATGACTTTTTGCGAGACCATAAATAGGTGGATAATGCCTTGTGATTTTTTTTTACATCAGAGTGCTTTAATAAAAGAGGAATGGTCTGCATAGGGTAAAGTAGGCGTGTAAACAACAACATTTTAAAAAGGTGACATCTCCCAAAGACCGAGAGGGGGAGGGCTGCCCAAGCTTCCAGCTCCTTTACAATTTTTGATATCAATGGTGGAAAGTTAAGTGTATATAAAAAGGAAGGTTCTCGACCAATATGAATGCCTAGATATGTGATATGTTGCGTTGTTATGGCTAAAGGAGACTGGTGTCGCCATTTGGCAGACAACTTCGGATGGAGTGATAACATTTCGCTTTTGTGAAACTTAATTCGAAAGCCTGAGCACAGTCGGAAAGTCTGGAAGAGTTTTTTGGAGTCTATCAAAGTCTGCAATGGGTTGCAGAGAACAACAATATGTTGTCCGCAAATAGGGTGGAGCGGAGAGTTTGGTTACCTATTGTGATGACACTAACCCTGTCAGGCGAGTTAAGTAATCTGGATAAAGGCTCGATTGCGATGTTGAATAGGAGAGGGGAGAGTGGGCACCCCTGTCTAGTTCCTTTTGGCAAGGGGATCGTATCAGAGATAAAGTCAGGGGTGACCAGACACGCAGTTGGAGATTCGTACATTCGCTGTAAAAAACGTATGATTGGGCCCGAAAAAAACAAAGTCCACCATCACTCTAAATAGCCAAGACAAACTGATATTGTCAAAAGCCTTTGCGGCATCAAGTGACATTTTGGCGACGTCCTGTTCAGGATTCGATCTAGCGTTTAGGGTGGCCGAGCATCCCTGGACAAATCCTGATTGGGCCAGGTGTAATAAAGATGGGAGTGGGTGAGGTAAGCGTGTCGCAATTATTTTGGATAGTATTTTGACATCCACATTAATTAATGAGATTGGTCGGTATGATCCTGGAAGTGAGGGGTCCTTACCTTTTTTAGCTATTATTCTAATATGTGCCTGCGTTCCTGTAGGGAGATAGGGGCCCCCATCCCGCATGGCTGCATAAACATGTTTCAGGGTGCCTGGAATAAAGTCTTTTGTTAACTTATATAATTTCGGTCCTATAACCGTCCGGGCCTGGGGCTTTAGCAGACGGCAGTGATTTAATTGTCAGTTGGATATCCTCGTTAAGAGCAGCTAAATGATTCTCCTGAAGTTTGGGCAAACGGATCTTAGCTAGGAGGGCTTCAGCCGTTGGTTGATCATTCGGGTCCGCTGAGTATAGATTAGTGTAATAGTCTGCTAATAGTTTACTAATTTCCGTAGGTGAGGTAACTAGTGTGCCAGCTTCATTTTTCAGGGCAGAGATATGGGTGGGCCGTCTTGGCCCCGTGCAGAGCTTTGCCAGCAGTTTGCCTGACTTGTTGCCAAACCTATGAAAGTGTAAAGTAGAGTAGGAGGTCTTGGCTAATTCTTGTTGCTCTGCCCATAGTTTGAATTCTCGTTTGTCTTTGCTCCAGGCCTGAATGTTGTCGGTTGTACGATTAAGTGTGAGTAGTTTGTGTGCTGATCGTAAAGTCTCGCTAGCTCGCATGTAGTGTTTTTTGGCATTCCTCTTAAATTGGGTGGTATAGGAAATAATTTCCCCCCTCATGAAGGCTTTTCCAGCCTCCCAGAAGAGGTTTGGGTCTGTAAGATGTATTGCGTTGGTCGATGCATATTCTGTCCATGCTGTATATAGCATGTGGCAGAAGTCCTCATTATCCGTTAGGTAAGAAGGGAAGCACCATATTTGCGTGGGAGAAGAGGGTTGCGTATTGATCAAGTGTATTGTGATGGGACTGTGGTCTGAGATTCTGGCGTCGCTAATTTCCGAGTTGCATAGCGTTGGTAGAAGTGCGGGAGAGGCAAAAAAGTAGTCGATGCGAGCGAAGGAATTGTGGGGGGGGGGGGTAGAAGGTATATTCTTGGTCAGTCGTGTTAATCGCCATACATCTATCAACTGCATGGAATCTATTGTTTGTGTTAGGAGCGTCAGGGTTGGAGTTGGAGTGGTATTTCTGGTCATCCTATGCGTCGTGTCACCAGTGTGGTCAATCATGGTGGACATAACTAAATTAAAGCCCCCGCCTATTAAGTGTAGAGTCTCTGGTGCAGCCAGTATCCAAGTCGCCATGCCTCAAAAAATGAGGTGAATTGGGAGCATATATATTAGTGATAGCTAAGTCTTTGTTAGCTAAGGTCATGTGTATCGTTATTTTGCGGCCTGTCACGTCAGTCTTAACATCCTTAATAGTATGTTTCAATTTTCTGTATAGTAAGATGGCTACTCCAGCTTTGCGCCCTACGGTGGGTGAGCCATATACAGTTCCTACCCATAATTTGCGTAAACGGGTCAGATCATCTGCGGACAGATGTGTCTCCTGAAGTAACACCACATCTGCCCATAGATGCCCTAAAGTGGATGTAAACCCAATGTCATCCTTTCTAAACTACTGCCATAGGGGTTATCTATAAGGATATACATGCCTCCTGCATGTATCTTTACCTGTCAAATGTCTCCCCTCTGTCTGTTATTAAACGCGAAAAACTGCATATTCTGTGGGTGGGTCTGTTGTCTGGAGCTCGATGGGTGGAGTCGTGATGTCAGTACACTCCCCGCCCACCTCTACACTCCCCTTGTCAATATGCATTTTCTCCTGTGTATTTCTAACACTGAACTTCTGCTATGATCTCTAACATCCAGTGAAAAGACAGGAAAGTAACCACATGACTTCAGCATGCCAAATTATGCTGAGGTTTGGAACAGCCAATCCTTGCAGAGCTGCTGAACAAAGGAGTGGGAGGGAATTAAAAAATACTGCATGTCTCTTAGGCTAGTGCACAAGATATGTAAGTCACCTGTCACTCACAGCAAGGGGGAGGATTTGACAAAGTTTTTCTCAATTTGTCGAGATTTATCTCACTGAACAATAAGAGAGGATTGCTCAGAGATGGATTAAATCTGTGTGGCAAGACTGTTCTCAAATGATAGGAAATCTTATACTCTACAGTATGATATAAAAAAAAAATGTCATGTTTACATCCACTTTAAGTGTCTAAGAATTGACATGTGCTTACTTGGAGAGCGAAGCCCCTTAACGTTCCACAATACAATCTTTAGGTGATTCCCATGGGTTGAGGAGGCCATGTCTGGTGTGTAGGGACGTCCTGAGCTTGATGTAAGGAATGAAGTCTTCCTCCAGGCATCATGTCATCAATCCGAGGGTCACCCAAGTATTGTAGGTTTCCTGAGGTTAAAGGCACGAAACAGGAAATTAGAAATTGTATAAACATTAAACTAAAACAGTAAAGAAACAGCATAACAGAGGTTTGGTGCAAAAAGCACCTATCAAACAGCAAGTACTTCACTTTTTTCCACATGGGACTAAACCAGATGGCAGAACCTCCGCCTTTCCCCTGCTCCTCTCCTAGAGATGAAGTGCAAGCTTCAGAGGAGGAGAGGTGAGGGGAAAGGGGGGAGAGGGAGGGGGGAAGAGAAGGGGGTAAAGGGGTGATTGCTACTTGGATGGGGGTTAGTTGGGTATCTAGACAGAGATGAGTGGAGGGTTTATGTTCCAGGAGGTTGCAGCATATTTCATCTCGAAAAGGGAGCAGGGTATTAAGCTAATGGCAGATACCTTGAGGGAGACTGCACACACTAATAGCCAGTACTCTAAGTAGTTTAAGATGGGAGATAAGCAACAGAGGGGAAAATTACATAGCGTCCACATTTAGGTGTAGTATCTTAGTAGCCCAGCATATGGAGCAGAGAGTTCACTCAAACAGTGATGTGGGAGATGTGGAAAAAAGAAAGAGGGGTGATGATATTACCCGTCTCTCATGAGCATCCGCCGATAGGTAGTCACTGAGGTCTGTTTTCAGCGATTGCCGGAACGATCTGCCTGGTGAGGGAGAAGTAGTTGGAAATGAGGAGGAGCCTTCCGCTGAGTTGGTATGGTCAATTTCTGTGCCAAATGTTGCAAAGTATCGATCTGCTTCATCTGGTGAAGTAAAAGTGAGGTATTCCCTGAGTGCATTTGGATATACAGGGTAGCCGGATATGCCAGAGAGAATTTCACTTGATTGTGGTATAAAGTTGAACAGATTGCGGAGAACGCTTTACATTGTTTCATCACATCGATCGAAATAGTCCGCAAAGAGCAACAGTTTTGCCCTGTCCACTGATAGGGAGCTTGTGCGGCGGAATGTGTGCATAATGGTGTTTTTGTCTGTGTAGTTCAGATACTTAACAATTAGGTGTTTGGATTTGGCACCACTTTCCTTGAACTGACCGATGCAATGGGCGCTCTCAATAGTGCAGGGTATGCGGAGTCCCAGTTGTTCAGGAATAACTTTAGAGCATATATTTGTGAGCTGGTTGTTAGGTACTGATTCTGGCAGTCCAATTATGCGCAAATTGTTTCTCCTGGAGCGATTTTCCAGATCGTCCAATTTGTCCCACAATTTTCTGTTTTCAGCGGTCATGCGGGCTATTACTGCTGACTGTGCAGTGGTATCATCTTCTAGGAATTATATTCTGTCCTCTGCCTGGGTGATTCTCTGGGCTTGTGCCTGTACTTCCAGGTGGAGTTGTTCTAGCCCTCTGTGCACCGCAGCATCTACAGTGGCGGCCAGGGTAGATCCCAGCAGGGCAACTACCTCCTGGGCAATGCCTGCTGGTAATGCAGAATTCAGTGTCTGTGTAACTGGAGCGTTCAGCAGTGGAGATTCCGCCGAGCATGGAGCGGCCACCATTTTGTCTAAACCTGGAGCCGTGTCTCCCGCGGGGGTTGCCGAGGAGGTGACCGCTCGTGCGTATGATCGTTCCACGAAGCGGTCCACGTGTGCCCACTGTGTAGCGGTGGTGGATGGGGGTTACGCCGAAGTTCTGGCCAGTTTAATAGCGGATAATCGGAGGAGGGCGGCGGGTGCCGTGTCCCATGTGGCGCCGGAACCAGAAGTCTAGCACCCTCCTTATCTGTGAGTTTGTTTGGCCATCTAGCAGTATTGCACCTGTATTTCTTACTTTCAGATCTTCAGCTATTTACCTACATTTAACCTTTAAGAAAAAATGTCATATAAGTACCTGTAATAAATAACTAAATAAATAAATATTGCTGCAGTTTCCTTTGCATTGTTCTCTTTTCTAAAACATCTCTAAAGCTGTATTAGCTTTAACAGATACTTGTATGGGTGGTATCTTGAAAGGCAGGTTGCAGTATTGTCCTGGGGTAACTGTGGCACTGGCTATAGAAAACATCCAATCTGGAAAGTGGGGGTTTTAAAAGTGCCCATACCACAATAAAAAAATTCCATAGATATAGCTTTATTTATACATTTAATACAATTAAAAACAATATCTACAAAATCGATATATAGAAATAATACACATAATATGAAACTCAGTGGATCAATATGTTATGCATGCAGTCTGCTTCTTCAGAATCCATGTTGCTTGTATGATCAAAATATATGTCTAGTAATAAAAAATACACAAACAGCAACAATATTTACAAGACATTTGAAACATTTAACCTTTGTAAGGGGAATGCTTAGGTGCCTTTTTGTGGAGATGTGGTTGAACACGATAATGAGGACAGGCGGGAATGTTTGAAGCAGATGATAGGCTTGGCTACATTTTGAAAATCTCAGAGGACTATAGTGTTTATCTTATGCTTGTATGAGCTAGAATCCTAGTGTGATTTATTGTGCATATTTCTTTATAGCTGCGGAGATTGCTGATAAATTTGAGTGTCTGAGAGAATACGGTTAGTTCCCTTGAGCAATTTAGGGTAAGTTTATCTGAGATTATTGATACTCCTGGATGGCCATACATTGGTCAAATATAACATGAAGTCAGTATTTTTGTGCCCCTGTTATAGGCTGTAGTGACTGTGACTCCCCTCTGTTAGAACATCACGGTCTAACATTGCTTCTTTATTGATAGGTATATTTTTGTGAATTTATAATTTGTTATTATGATGCCTGACATTTTTGTGTCTAGAATATTAGATGGTCTGTATGTTTGCATTCCTCATATTTTTTAGATATCTAGATGATGTTTCCCCTTCATTCTATTTGGTTGCCCTAATGTCATCATCCATCCTAGAAATTATTGCATGTTTTTTCTTAGGTAAGAGTTGGGGTATGGTTATGCGCTGGTCTTGTCTCTGTCCCTCTTTGATCTGAATGTCTGCTTTTCCCAGCGCCATAGTATGGTTTTCCCCCTTTTTCCCCCTTGTCTCCCCCCCTTCCTTTTACCCCGTGTAAATTGAATTGATGTTGTTGTAATCCGTTTTGATAAATTGTTCCAAATGTCTTGTAAATATTGTTGCTGATTATGTATATTTTATTACTAGCCATATCTTTTGATTAAAGAAGCAACGTAGATTCTGAAGAAGCAGATTGGAGCGAAAAATATTGATCCATTGACTTTTACATTATGTGTATTATTTATCAGATATGGTGATTTTGCAGATATTGTCTTTGACTGTACTGTATGTTAATGTAAAAATAAAGCTGTATTTTATGGTAAATTTATATTGCGGTATGGGCACATTTAAAAACCCCACTTTCCTTGGATATTTTCTATAGTGAATATAATTGAATCAGGGTAAGGTGCCTTGAAGTTTTTGGGGTTTTCCACTTCCCAGCAAATGTATTTAACTGTGGTACTGGGACATACTAATGAGTAGATAAGGCAAGCGAATAAAATGGGAATATAACGGTGCAATATGAAACCAAAGAATAAAGTTAAAATCTTCAATATTTATAAAAAAAAAGTCCAAACATCGTATTTATAAAATCAATATGCTTATAACCTAATTTGTTATGGTCCATAATATTTATAGTGGTATATAGATGGATCCCGACATGTTTCGCCCTATTATTGGGCTTCCTCAGGAAGCCTTCTAAGGACAAGAAATATAAGGAATATACCATAAATGTCATATGATTACAAAAGGATATACACAAAATATTTTCATTTAGACAGTCTAATTTTTAAGATTTATATAGGTGTGTGTTAATATGCGCCATCCCACATGCTTACCCCAGGTCTCTGAAAATTCACTTAGAGGTGTAATCACTATTCAAAGGAAGTGAAGTGCTATATCCACTGCAAAGCTACAGGTGTCCACAGGAGGTCTAGACCAATGACAGGGTCCCAAAGAGCAGCATGGGCAGAACGAATATGTGGGGTGGCACTGGAGGAAAGCAAGGCACACCCAGAGAATGCCCCGGGTGTGCCTTCCTTGTGCCCAGTGCCACCTTGCATATTCGTTCTTCCCATGCTGCTCTTTGGGACCCTGTCATTGGTCTAGACCTCCTTCCGCCTTTTCCTTTTGCTGTGGGGTCATTCGGGGATGTGTGGTTTCCTTCCTGGAAATGCACTCCTCTTACCTACAAGTGGTGTCCATCCTTCCCCTCGCGGCTCGCAGCGCTTGGACCTTGCAGCATTGGGAAGAATGGGCCACTGACGGTGATGGCGCATGCACAGTATGTAAGTATATCCGCACCCAGCAACATCATACGCTGGCTACATGGGAGGCAAATAATGTCTGGCATTCCCGCTTACATTCTGCCGGAGACACGCTGACAACCAGATACAATGTAGGTTAGTCTTTTCATCCTGAACTTTTAGTCAGTATAGACAATGAGATAATTTACTTCAGTGCCCATATCAGGGAGCCCTTTGATATAAATCAACCTTGTTTTGTATTTGAGCAAATACTTCTTTCTTTCCCCATTTTCAGCTCAATATGTAAATGGCCTGTTTGGTGGACTCTGCCCCTGGTGTCATGTCTATGTACAGCTAAACCTGAGTGAGTGTAATTATATATTTTTTGTGAGGAGTGCTAAGCTAGCACTATGACATTAATATAGACCATTAATGACTTTGCCTATGCTGCTTTCTAGTCTGGTCCTTGTCTGCCTCCTGTGGCCACCTGCAGCTTTGCAGTGGATATAGCACTTCCTTTGAATAAAGTTGTGATTACACCTCTAAGTGAATTTTCACAGACCTGGGGTAAGCAGGCATTATGACGGCATATATCCTTTTGTAACCATGTGACATTAATGGAATATTCCTTATATTTCTTGTCCTTAGAAGACTGAGACCCCAAGCGGAAAGCATCCCCTGAGAAAGCCCAATAATACTGCAAAGCATGTCGAGATACATCTATATACCGCTTTAAATAATATGGACCATAAAAAATTGGGTTATAAGCATATTGATTTTATGAATAAGATGTTTTAGACATTTGTTAATAAATATTGAATATTTTAACTTTATTCTTTGGTTTAAATTTTATATTGCACCAGTATACTCCCATTTCATTTGTTCTCCTTTTCTAAAAATCTAGGGATGAGGTGCTTAGGTTTTTGTGATGGCTAGTCCACATTAGATCACATTCCATACTATTGAGTAGATGTAAAATGGATAGCAAGGTTCCTCTCTGCCATCAGTGGTGCACATGCTTTGTGACTTTCCAAAAAACACAGTAATTTCCAGCGCTTATAGGTCTTTTAAGGTAAGGGGTAACAGGTGTCAGGTATAATGGTGGTGTGAATGGTATAAATGGTATCCCAGGACTAAGTGGATGCTGCCTTCCTCAGATGGGGTAATCCGAAGGAAACTAAAAGAAAAACAGAAATGGAAGGTGTGCACACCTAGTGCATTACCATAAAATTGTATAAAAGTGGGTACTCACAAATTGCAACTGACAAAAAGCCATAAAACCAGTGCATGGACATGCACAGAACTTGGGGTACAGCTAACGCGTTTCGGGGGCACACCCCTTTCCTCAGAGCTAGGCAAATTCCGTCGACCCTGGGCAATCGCTTTTATAAGGAATAGTGGGATTGGAAATTATGTGACAAAAGAACCACGCCTACAAAGGGGCGGGGAAAAAAAATAATAATAATTGAAAAAATGAATTAAATTATATATATATATATATATATATATATATATATATATATATATATATATATATATATAGTCGTACTAATGTATAAAACAACAAAATCCATGTCAAAAACCTTTTTTAAAATAAAAAAAAACTCCATTATATGTACACTCAGGGCTTTTTTTCAGCGGGAAAGTGGGGGAATGCAGTTCCGGCACCTCCTGGACTGACTGTATGTAATGGCAAGTGGTGCTGGGGTGTGCTGCAGGGTATTAATGCTCACTGCTGGGGGATCTATTCTAGCTGGGGGGGATCTATTTTTGCAGGGGGGTCTATTGTTGTTGAGGAGGTCTATTGTTGCTGGTGGGGGACCTATTGTTGCTAGGGGTGGGTCTTATGTTGCTGGGGGGTCAGTTTTTGCTGAAGGAGATCTACTGCTGGGGGAGGGGTCTATTGTTGATGGCTGCCAGAGAGTCTATTAATGCTGGCTGTGTGAAGATCTGTTGATGCTGCCAGGAGTCTATTGTTGCTGGGGGAGAATTTTGTTGAGGGTGGTACATTGCTGTTAGTGGGATCTATTGTTGCTGGCTGAAGGGGATCTATTTTACTGCTTTTCTTGATATCATTACCAAATTCCATACAAATTACTTAGCACCACAAAATGATACTTGGTTCTGTAGTGTCTAAAAGGGGCGGTACTGGGAGGTGGGTAGGGGATTGAACCAAGGGTTCGGATGTGGGTAGGGGGCGGGTAAAAGGGGTGCCTCAGAAAAGGGGAGTTCCTGCACCTATTGTCTGAGAAAATGCCATGTGTACACTTATAGATGAATAAGCAATAATAATGAAGAAAATGTATTTAAATATGATATATTGCACATTTGTATTTGGTCAGATGATTGCAAGAAAATAAAAACAGATATAGATATAGAAGCACATGAGCAGAGGAAGATGAAGGTTTGATTGAAAAGTCAATCAATGTCTCACCTCTTCATGACTGAGGTAGCCCCTGCACACCGGGATTGCCTGACCGGAAGTATCAGGAATGCCAGGAACGGGGGGACACCCCAACAGACCCAAGCAGGAACCTCCCCGGTTACACTCAGTGACACACAATTAATGGGACAGACAACAGGGAACCAGCGCATTTGTTGACATCCGACGTCTTCTGGTGTGTCTAGGAAGTGGGTTTTCCCCTGGCACTGTGCTGGTTTCCTGTGGTCTGTCCAGGTGTTCCTTGATCGGCGCACTACAGCGGGGAGGTTCCCACTTGGGTCTGTGGGGGTATCCCCCCATTCCTGGCATTCCTGATACTTCTGGTCGGGCAATCCCGGTGTGCAGGGGACACCTTAGGGTGCCCACAGCCCCTGCAGCTACCTCAGTCATGAAGAGCAGGGAATGAGCTAGATGTTTGAGTCAAACGTAAGTTCGATTCAAACATCAGGTGTTCGCCTGTTTGCCAAACAGCGAACAAAGTGTAACGTTCGCGGCAAATTTGAAAGCCCCGGAACACCATTAAAGTCTATGGGACACTACCACGAAAAACCAAAAGTGCTCATTTTAAAGGCTTATATACAAGTTATTGCCATAAAAAGTGTTTGGGGACCAGGGTACTGCCCCAGGGCACATGTATCAATGCAAAAAAAAGTTTTAAAAACGTCAGTTTTTTCGTGAGCAGTGGTTTTAATAATGCTTAAAGTGAAACAATAAAAATGAAATATTCCTTTACATATCATGCCTGGGGGTTGTCTTTAGTATGCCTGTAAATAAGCAAATTTTTCCCATGTTTAGAACAATACCACAGCAAACGGAAATTTCTAAAAAATGTAATTTAAAACTACTCGCGGCTGTAATGTATTGTCGGGTCCCGACAATATGGATAAAAATCATTGAAAAAACGGCATGGGTCCCTCCCAGTCCATTACCAGGCCCTTTGGGTCTGGTATGGATTTTAAGGGGAACGCCGCACCCATATTTAAAAAAAATTGCGTGGGGGTCCCCCCAAAATCCATACCAGGCCCTTCAGGTCTGGTATGGATATTAAGAGGAACCCTGTGCCAAAATTTAAAAAAAAAAAGGTGTAGGGGTCCCCCAAAATCTATACCAGACCCTTATCCAAGCATGCAACCTGGCAGGCTGCAGGAAAAGGGGGGGCGAGAGAGTGCCCCCCCTCTCCTGAACCGTACCAGGCCACATGCCCTCAACATGGGGAGGATGCTTTGGAGTCCCCCCAAAGCACCTTGTCCCCATGTTGATGGTGATAAAGGCCTCATTCCCACAACCCTTGCCCGGTGGTTTTGGGGGTCTGCGGGCGGGAGGATTATAAGAATCTGGAAGTCCCCTTTAACAAGGGGACCCCCAGATCCTGCCCCCCCTATGTGAATGGGAATTGGGTGCATTGTTCCCCTACTCATTCACCAAAAAATTGTCAAAATGTTAAAAATGACAGTAGACAATTTGGGACAATTTCTTTATTAAAAAAAAAAAACTGTCCCGTGATGTCAATTCATCTTCGATCACAGTGTCTGACGATCAAAAAAAAATGGAAAAAACTCCGCCTCCATGTGAGGCTCTCACTGACTGAAGCCTTTTTGCGATGACAGCTGTTATATAGCTGAGGGCAGGGCCACCAGGTGACATAAATGGGTGACCCCGCCCCCTCTGATGTTGCGTGACGTTGTGTTTTTTTCCTCGGGACTGTCAGTGCTTTGATTGAAGATGGACATCTTTTTGATAAAGGAAAAGGGCTAAGCCAGAAAAAGGTGGGACTTTATATGAAGCACGTGACTGCAAAAGGGTACTAGGGTGAACATCATCACTTCTCCCTGCTTATTCTACTCTCACTCACACAGGACCTAATCTGGATTGGCACTTTTTCACTGCATTTTCATCACCCTGTACATTGGTTCTCTTTCCTTCAGGCACCCCTTACCTATTCACTTTCACCCTACCCCCTTTCTTTTATGGGGGCCTCCCGCCGTTCATCCTCACTATTTTCACCTCTCACCACTTCCTTGGTTTATTTTATATTCATTTTTGTTTTACTTTTTCACTTCCCCCTCAGTTCTACCTCGTGTTGCCTTGCCTGCCCGTGTGGTTGCCCCTCTTGTCCCCGCTGGACGGTCCGCCACGGCTCCTGGTTGGGGATTCCCTCGGATGCCTTGGGGCCTCTCCTCCACGCCATCGACACATACACCCTTAGTAAGTTATTACTGATTTTGGGGGTTTCCTATTACACCCCACCCCCAACTAGCTTTACATACCTTACGCTTTTACTTATACCAGTCTCATTCCAGATATCTCACAGCTTGCTCCTGATGAGTGGCACTTAAGCCACGAATCGCGCAGAGCTACCAGATGCTGTATATCTACCCATTTTACCTTTACCATTCAGGCTCATCAAGGCCATAGGCCCTGCAGACAATACTTTGTATCATGGTTTTTTAAAAATTCCTTTCGTGGTGAACCAGGAAACTTATTGTGGTCATACAATCAGATGTTACTGTCATGATTATTGTCATTACCTTGTTTAACTATTATCTTTGCTACCAGCATTATTTGCATGCTCCAGCTGCACAATCCATCACGTATTATATGTATGTTGCCATGTAATTTTGATACTACCTTCTTGTTTCCAATAAATTTACTTATGTTCACCATAGTACCCTTTTGCAGTCACGTGCTTCATATAAAGTCCCACCTTTTTCTGGCTTAGCCCTTTTCCTTTCATTCAGAATGGGATGGAAATACTTTTTTTTTTTTTTGCCACTTAAGCAGACACGTTTGAGAGACTTAAATCAACTTTGCAGGTCATCTTTTTCATCCCTTCTCTTTGTCACATCATAGTAGCTTGTATCAGTTAAACATATGTAATTATTTTATCATGCCTTATACAACTAAATAAATATCCCATTGTTACAAAATATTTAACTCAACCCCCCCCCACCCTCCACCTCCACCTACCTCTGTGTACCCAACCCAAACCCTCTTATAACCTACACTTTATCCCTTCCTCGCTATAGGTATAGACTCTCAATTACATAGTTACATAGTAGGTGAGGTTGAAAAAAGACACAAGTCCATCAAGTCCAACCTATGTGTGTGATTATGTGTCAGTATTACATTATATATCCCTGTATGTTGCGGTCATTCAGGTGCTTATCTAATAGTTTCTTGAAGCTATCAATGCTCCCCGCTGAGAAGGGAATTCCACATCCTTGCCGCTCTTACAGTAAAGAACCCTCTACGTAGTTTAAGGTTAAACCTCTTTTGTCTAATTTTAATCAGTGGCCACGAGTCTTGTTAAACTCTCTTCTGTGAAAAAGTTTTATCCCTATTGTGGGGTCATCAGTACGGTATTTGTATATTGAAATCATATCCCCTCTCAAGCGTCTCTTCTCCAGAGAGAATAAGTTCAGTGCTCGCAACCTTTTCTCATAACTAAGATCCTCCAGACCCTATTAGCTTTGTTGCCCTTCTTTGTACTCGCTCCATTTCCAGTACATCCTTCCTGAGGACTGGTGCCCAGAACTGGACAGCATACTCCAGGTGCGGCCGGACCAGAGTCTTGTAGAGTGGGAGAATTATCGTTTTATCTCTGGAGTTGATTCCCTTTTTAATGCATGTCAATATTCTGTTTGCTTTGTTAGCAGCAGCTTGGCATTGCATGCCATTGCTGAGCCTATCATCCACTAGGACCCCCAGGTCCTTTTCCATCCTAGATTCCCCCAGAGGTTCTCCCCCCAGTGTATAGATTATAAATAGATCAGCTCCATGATTTTTTGAATTCTTTCCAGCAATCCCATTTATCTATGGTCCTATCATTTTATTCTTCTAAACTACGCCCCAAATATTCCATACTATATGTTTCTTCTACCGAATCGATCCACTCCCAAATTGATGGGCATTCCTCATTTTGCCAGTTCTTGGGGATGAGTCTCTTTGCTGCATTTATTAACTGGTTCCCGACCAGCTCCTGTAGATATACGTCGGCAGAATGGCACAGCTGCGCAAAGTAATGTACCCATACCTTACTTTGAATTTGCCGGTGTGTGCGCACGCCGCCGCGATCTCCGTGAGTCGGGTTGCGGGTCCCGCGGACTCGATCGCCCTGGGGATACCCGCGATCGCCTCATGGAGAGGATGAACGGGGAGATGCCGTTGTAAACAGCATCTCCCCGTTCTGCCTGGTGACAGTGTCACTGTTCTCTGCTCCCTGTCATCGGGAGCAGAGATCAGTGTAGTGACACATACAGCCCATCCCCCCTACAGTTAGAATCACTCCCCTAGGACATACTTAAGCCCTCCCCGCCCCCTAGTGGTTAACTCCTTCAATGCCAGTGTCATTTACACAGGAATCAGTGCATTTTTATAGCACTGATTGCTGTATAAATGACAACGGTCCCAAAAATGTGTCAAAAATGTCTGATGTGTCCGCCATAATGTCGCAGTCCCGATAAAAAATGCTGATCGCCGCCATTACTAGTAAAAATAAAATTATTAATAAAAATGCCATAAAATATCCCCTATTTTGTAAATTATTGCGATTTTTTTTTACCAAAAATATGTAGAAGAATATGTAGCGGCCTAAACTGAGGAAAAAAATTTTTTTTATATATTTTTTGGGGATATTTATTATAGCAAAAAGTAAAAAATAATGCGTTTTTTTCAAAATTGCTGCTCTTATTTTGGTTATAGCGCAAAAAATAAAAATCGCAGAGGTGATCAAATACCACCAAAAAAAAGCTCTATTTGTGGGAAAAAAAGACGTCAATTTTGTTTCGGAGCCACATCGCACGACCGCGCAAAAGTCGATTTCCTTAATAAGATGTGAGATCTTTTTCCAATATTTTTTAATTTTGGGGCAGTCCCACCACAGATGGGCCATTGTTCCTACCTCCTTGCAACCTCGCCAACATTGTGCCGATTTATTTCTCTGATATTTGCTTGTTTTAACTGGTGTTGCATACCATCTACTCAAACATTTGTAATTCATTTCTGCAGTTCTAGTATCTACTGCCGAGCTATGAGCAAGTTTCAATATTTTTCTGATAGTGTTTTTATCCGTCTGTGACTCCAGTTCCCTCTCCCATTTTCTAATATATGGGAGTATCTCCACTTCTTCTACCCTCAACAATACTTTATACATTTTTTATATAATATTCCTTGTATCCTCGACTGAAAACAGTCGTTCCAACATAGTCAAATCATCTCCAGATCTAATTGGTTGAGGTAGGTTTTTGACAAAGTGGTTCAACTGGAGATACCGCCACTCATCCATCACCCATGAGTCTTTGTTGTATTTCCCGTTTAGTTGTTTATACATCCCGTCCCAAATTTTTAAGACATTCTGTGTCAGTGCGTGAGTATTTTCATCCAGTGTTCTATAGTGTGGAGGATTCCATATAATAATTCCCAATTGTGCCTTACTAATGGTGCGTACACACGTCAGACTTTTCGACCGGATTGGTCTGACGGACGCCGACGGACCAAATCCGGCGGACAATCCGATCATGTGTGGGCTTCACCGGACCTTTAGTGGACTTTTCCAGTCGCAAATCTAATGGACTTTAAATTTGGAACAGGCTTCAAATCTTTACAGCGTAACTCCTCCGGACCCAGAAATCCACTCGTCTGTATGCTAGTCCGACGGACAAAAACCGACGCTAGGGCAGCTATTGGCTACTGGCTATCAACTTCCTTATTTTAGTCCGGTGTACGTCATCACTTACGAATCCGTCGGACTTGGTGTGATCGTGTGTAGGCAAGTTCGTTCGTTAGAAAGTTCATCGGAAGTCGTCAAAAGTCTGTCGAAAGTCGGCTGGAAAGTTTCTCGGACCAGTCCGGTCGAAAAGTCCACCCTTGTGTAGGCGGCATAAGTGTTTTTTCTATATTAACCCATCTTTTTTCATTTTTTTCTTTAGCCCATTCTACCGCTCTTGACAGTACTATTGCTTTGTAATATTTAATATTGGAAAGGAGACTCTTGGTTTTTTGTTTTTCCATATTGAGTTCATTAATAACATTTTTAACCTTCTGCGATATTGCTGAGGGAGTGCCACTGGCAGCATCTGGAACCTATAAGTAATCTTCCATAATAACGACCTGTTTGTAAGTCTTTTACTTTCAATTCTAACTTCATCGAACAAGGGTAAATAATTTATTTTATAGATCTTCTCCAATGTATTTGCTAATTTAATTCCCAAATACTTTAGTTCTTCCGTCCAAGCGAATT
This sequence comes from Lithobates clamitans, assembly GCA_037952925.1. Classification (NCBI taxonomy): domain Eukaryota; kingdom Metazoa; phylum Chordata; class Amphibia; order Anura; family Ranidae; genus Lithobates; species Lithobates clamitans. The sequence continues at coordinate 3,619,182 of JBBGZY010000223.1, forward strand.
TAAACTTGTTTTTCAACGATCGTTCTTCCGACTTACTTAGATTAACATTTAATATTTCGGACTTTGCTATGTTTATTTTAAAGTTAGAAATTTCCCCATATTGTTGTAAGGTATTTAATAGGTTGGGCACAGTGATCCAAGGGTTCGTGATGTAGAACAATACATCATCCGCAAATGCTGCAAATTTATGTTCTTCCTCTCTCAACTTGATTCCACTTATATCAGGGTTATTGCGTATCGTAGCTAATAGTGGTTCTAAAGATAAAACAAATAATAAAGGGGATAGGGGACACCCCTGTCTCGTCCCATTTTTCATCTCAAAAGGGGCAGACATTAAGCCATTTACTTTTATAGATGCTGTAGGGTGATGATATAATGTTTTGATCCATCTAGTCATTCTTGGGCCGATTCCCATAGTTTCCAAGGTCTGTATCATGAACCCCCAGTTTACTCTGTCAAAAGCCTTTTCGGCATCAATTCAACAGGAATAGTCCTGGGGGTCCGCTTTCTTTCATCCTTTAGTAAAAGCAGCGTTCTCACCCCGTTATCCCTCCCCTCCCTTTTGGGGGTGAATCCTACCTGGTCCTGCTTTACAAGAGTGTTCATCAATCCTTTCATCCTGCCAGCCAGTACTTTAGCGTATAATTTTTTGTCTGCATTTTGTAATGATATTGGAACATAACGTTTCGTCCTTACCTTATTTCAATATTACTGTAATTGAGGCAGATAAAGCCTTCCTGCTTAATTCATAATCTACCCCCTAGCCATTCATGTATTGGCATAGCTTTGGAATTAGGATCTCTTTATATTTTTTATAATAGAACATTGTGAACCCATCTGGGCCAGGGCTTTTTCCCGGTGCCGACTCTAGTAAGGCCTTTTTTATTTCATCCTCTGTTATAGGATCTTATAGTGTCTCCCCAACTTGTTCGGAGATTTTAGGGAGTCTCGCCTTCTTTAGAAAATTGGTTATTTTCCCGCTTTTACCTCCAGACTGAGCCCCTGAGTATACTGAGTATAGTTCTTGGTAATAATTTTTAAATATATCCGCAATTCCTTTTGACATATAGACCATATCACCTTCTTTAGTTTGAATCTTTTCAATAAAATGTATGGCTTTTTTCTTTTGTAACATGCTAGTCAGATGTTTACTAGGTTTATTTCCCCACTGATATCTTTCTCTTGCTATCCTATTGAATGTTTTCCTAGTTTCTTTTCCATTAAAACTTTCAATTCAACTCTTTTATTTACGACCTTTTGATATGATTCTTGATGATGACCCTGATGTTTTTTATGTTCTTGTTCAGCCCTAAATATTTCATCCAATAATTTTTGGATTTTCCCTGTTCTCTCCTTTTTTTTCCTTGCTCTTAATTCTATCAGAATCCCCCTAATGTAGGCCTTATGGGCCTCCTGCAAGGTGGATCCTGATACTTCTCCAATATCATTTAATGAAAAATAATATTCGTACTCCCTTCCAACTATTGCAGAGCCTTCCTCATCTCGAATCAGCTCCTCATTTAGATGCCAAGCAAAGGAATGGCCTTGTTTGCCGAGGACTGTCAGTTTCATCCTCACTGGGGCATGGTCCGAAAGTGTAGAAATTTCTATCTTGGTTTCTATCACCTTGTCAGTATCTCTATGGTCGACAAATATATAGTCTATCCTAGAATAAGACCCCTGGACAGGGGAGTAGAATGTAAAGTCTTGTGTTTTAGGATGTTGTATCCTCCATATGTCGACCAGTTGGCAGACTTGCAATTTTTGTTTTATTCCTTTTAATTGTACGTTATTTGTCCCCTGTGCCCGGGTCGTGCTATCCAAGCCTGGCTCCATACAGAAGTTCATATCCCCCATCAAAATCAAATGTCCCTTCTTAAAGTCCATCAACTTCCCCAGGAGATTTTTTAGATATTTCATAGAATTCTTATTGGGGGCGTAGATGTTCGCCAATGTACACTCCATTTCGCATAGTTTACCTTTTAGGAAAAGAAATCTTCCTTCTGGGTCCATCAACCTATCCTCCAATGCGAACCGGGTTCCTTTCGCGAACCCTATTGCTACCCCCTCGCTCTTTTTGTAATTGTGTCTCCGTAATACCATGTCAGAAAATCACTAGAGTACAATTTCATGTTTGACTCATGGGATAGATGGGTCTCTTGGAGAGAGACCACCTCTGCCCCATACCGTTTAAGCTCTTTCAGTATCTTGTGTCTCTTATTGGGAGTATTTAGTCCCCTAACGTTGTAGGTCATGAAGTTAATTGTTGTCATCTCTTTATTCCCTCTATCCTATACGAAGCTTGTTTCTCTTGTCTATAGCGAGGATTTACCACTCTTTTAAGCACTGTACCAGAGGTAACCACCCACCCCCCAACCAAATACCTCCCCCCACTCCCACCCCTCCCCCTCCACCCTCCCCTCCTTCCTTGGCCCCAAACAGCCCCCTTGACCATCAAAGGCCTTGTAAATCATGTCCCTCTCAATATCTCTATCTCCTGAGGTGAAACTCTCAGTGTACCACCCCACCCCCCTTCATTACAGAGGGGGTTAATGGGACGGCATGCCAATCACCTGGCGGGTGCCCCACCCAGGGCAGCTTACCCCAACCACCATCAACCACTCCTCTCTGCGCTCCCTCCCCCCCTCCCCCCGACCCACAACCACTATCCTGGACTCCATCAGGCACTCGTGTTATAAACTATATTTCTAATCATGTCTCCATCCCATCACACAACCCTCAGTTCATCAGTTCAGCCCGGCAACACTGGCACCTGTAAGTCCAGTTTTTTGCAAAAATCCCCTAGTTCTTCAGGAAATCTTAATCTGGCCAATCTTCCTTCTTTGAACCCTAGCAAACAACCCCTAACTATATTTTATGTTCTGTGTCCTTCTTGCCAGTGTTTCAGGTGCCAGGTCCGCAAAAACTTGGATCTCAGCCCCTCATATTTTAGGGGAGTTTTTCCTCTTAACTTTGCCCAAATTTTGTCTTTGTCTTCATAGAATCTGAATCTCACTATTATATCCCGAGTTCTTTCGGCCCTTGTGGTGTCTGATCTTCCTACCCGGTGTACCCTTTCAATGTTTGGAAATTCCTCTACTGCAAGGGGCAGAAAATTGCGCATATAATTTTCCTCATGTTTTCCCCCTTTCTTTCCAAGTACCAAGCGGATTCTCAGATTTTGCCTTCTATTTCTCTTTTCTTGATCTTCTAACCTATAAAGGAGTTTCATTTGGTTTTGTTGTGTAATTTTAACTTGTTCTTTGAGGTCGCATAGCTCCTGGGCTTGTTTACCTATTTTATCTTCCAACATCTCTACTCTTGCCAGCAGGTTTCCCATATCTATCCTCAGCATATTTATTTAGGTTTTTATTGAATTTTCTAATCTCATGAACATTTCCTATATTTCTCCTTTTGTAGGGATTTGAGCATCTAGCCTTTGATCTTCTGATCTAGTTATTTCTAATTCACTTTCGGTTGTTAAATCATCTCTAGACTGATCAGGTGTACCTTCTCTCTTCCCATCTATTCCCTTCTTCTTATCCACTTTACCTGGCCTTTGGGTCTCTGAGTTAATGCTCTTAGAGCTTAGCCCCTTAGCCAGATACTGTTTGATTGTACTCCCCATGGCGTTATCTTTTGGGGTTTTAGGGGCTCCCCCCTTTGAGGATTTGGTTGAGGATTTACTCATAATAAATGTATGATCCTCACAAGGGGTAGATGGTGAGTCTCAAGGTCTCTTTGCAGGACTAGTGCACTTTTATTTTCGAACCCGGACTCTTGCGGGATTTTAGCAAGCACGTCATATACACTCATATAGCACCGGCAGTGCAACTGCACAGTTCCAATTTGAAGCTTATCTCTTTCCTCTCACTCTTCCTCTCTCTTCCTCTCTCCCTCCTTCCTCCTCTTCCTTTAAATCCTAAAAATAACCAAATATTATTGCGCTGCTATAAAAAACATGTGAATAGAATAGCAGCCAGCATCAACAGTGTAGTGACAATGTGAACAAAATGGAAAAATATATAAATGCAGCGCTAAACAAAAATTCAAAAATTAACTAACACAGTATATATTAGTAACATATATGTGAAAACTGATCCTTCAACCTGATAAAAATAACAACCACTGGAAACAGTGGGAGGGTTAAACCTCATTGGCTAAAAATAATGTCCATAACCAAATTAAAGTTCATCAACCTAAGCGGCATAATACTTCCGGTGCCAAAGGGGAAGGGCGTGTGTGATAGGTACACTTAAATCGCATGAGTGGTCTTCATGTATTGAAAATCCACAGGAAAAATGGGAGGAGCAAATACACCTACCAAAAAAGGTGGACACGTTCACCGTACGGCTAAGTGTCATTCAGGCTTGTGGAGCCACCGATCCAGATAGATGCTTGCGGAGAAACGTTAGTAGTAGATTCCAATGGTTCCTTTTGAGGCGACCGTGGACAGCCATAGGAAACGTCTGATTTTCAAAGCATGGATGGGTTCACCTTCACAACAGATGGATGGCTGGAGAATGTGGCTTTCACAGAAAAGGTGGACACGTTCACCGTACGGCTAAGTGTCATTCAGGCTTGTGGATCCACCGATCCAGATAGATGCTTGCGGAGAAGCGTTAGTAGTAGGTTCCAATGGTTCCTTTTGAGGCGACCGTGGACAGCCGTAGGGAACGTCTGATTTTCAAAGGATGGATGGGTTTACCTTCACAACAGATGGATGGCTGGAGAATGTGGCTTTCACTAAGCCAGTGTGAGGGCATAGAGGGAAGGGGAAAGACTCCACATAGTGCATGGATCAGTAAAATCAGGTTTATTACAAACCACCAAAAAAATTAACAGAAAAAAGGAAGGGTAGGGGTGTGTGGCGCTCCCTATAGCGGGGTATCCTGTAAAGTGTCTGTGCTCTAACCCCTAAAAATAGACCTTATGAAACCTCTTAAAAAATAATAATTTGAAGCATATAAATACATATATGTGTGTAAAAATCTGTGTAAAACACATATACCACTGACATATAAAGTGACTAGAACGTCTAATTCCAGTGAGAGAAATTGTGACCATCAAAGTCTCCTCTGATGCCCCACAATAGATACCATCAAAAATATATATCCCTCTACGGTATCTTGTTGAGTGATAATATAAGTGTCCAACAGGTGAAAAACAGATATACTGATCAAAATAAATTAAAGTACATTGTGAACATCAGTCCCATAAGAAGAAAATTAAGAAAATGAAGGGCTTCCCAGATCCAATGCAGGCTTCAACACGTGTCTCCTCTGCACCATCCACTGTTTGGAGCTGGGTCACAGAGGAGACATGTGTTGAAGCCTGCATTGGATCTGGGAAGCCCTTCATTTTTTGCTGCTACATGCCTATTACCCCTGCAGGGGTATGAGGAGCTGGTGAGTGGGGACCCTTGAGGGGGAGCACGGAAGTCACCGGATATCATTTTTTACCACAAGAGTCACAATTTATATGAACACTTTGCCATTTTGGAGCTTCAAATTTTTTCTTTTTTTCTTTTTAAAATTTTTTTTTCTATGGGACTGATGTTCACAATGTACTTTAATTTATTTTGATCAGTATATCTGTTTTTCACCTGTTGGACACTTATATTATCACTCAACAAGATACCGTAGAGGGATATATATTTTTGATGGTATCTATAGTGGGGAATCAGAGGAGACTTTGATGGTCACAATTTCTCTCACTGGAATTAGACGTTCTAGTCACTTTATATGTCAGTGGTATATGTGTTTTACACAGATTTTTACACACATATATGTATTTATATGCTTCAAATTATTATTTTTTAAGAGGTTTCATAAGGTCTATTTTTAGGGGTTAGAGCACAGACACTTTACAGGATACCCCGCTATAGGGAGCGCCACACACCCCTACCCTTCCTTTTTTCAGTTACCTTATCTCACCCCCCTTTGGGAAGTGCGATTTAGGGGAGGCTGCACACCGGTTCTGTCTTTGAGCATGGAAATTTTGTGTTTGTTAAAAAAAATGAACAGGTTCTAATATGGACAGCAAATGCAATGAGTAAAAAAGTGATCACAAGTGGAATAAAAAAGCGTGGTACCTGGGGACAGATGGCTTTCAGCGACCCGACATGTTTTGGACAAAGGGTCCTTCTACTGGGGCATACAGCCTAATGTCCAGTAGCACGCTTACATATATAGGCATAATATTTATTTAAAATAGCTATCAGCTGTGAGCGCCGCTGTGGAGCGGACTTCACAGCCAACAGAAAACCGACAGTGTGTAGTTGTCCTGCGTCACTAAGACGTGATCTGGCCAACCAATCAAGGCCCCTAATGCCGAGTTACATGTCAACGTCGTCCGGGATGACGTCATCGCGCACTGACCCATGTGCCCCAAGCCTCGATTCCATACCAGGAAGAGGCTGGTGCAGTAACGTGGTGAGGGACGTAATAACTGTGCCCCAAAAACCAGATAACAGCGTCATTGCACATTTGGGTTAGGCGCTCCTGTCCCGGCAGCTTCCTGTGTCAACGGAAGTGCCAAAGGAGGATGCGGATGTACTGGCAGAGCAGAACAAACGACAAATGTTCAACTAACAAAAACTGTTTTTTAAAAAATCTACATGGACACCCAGCAGGGAACTCTACAATAATTGCCTACCGGCATGAAACATAAGGCACTAAGTAGACAACCAGGAGCACCCCACAAACATTTCCACAAAGCCAAAAGCATTGAACTGTCCTTGTGTTACCCAACTCTGGATAGTCATGTGAGACCTTAAAGCCTTACATAAGGTATCTCGCAGGGATATATATAATAAAGACATAGGTGTGCATAGACATCTCCAAATGGTATATACATTGTGTGTAAAGGTATCACCATGTGGAAACATATAAAGTCATCTATGAAAAACATATCGAAAATCATATAAAAAATCGAGCATATAAAAAGAGGTCATATAAAAAAAGGTCATATAATAAAGACAGGGAAAAGGAAGTAGACTAAGGTGGCTAAACATGTAGCCCCTGGGACATCCATGTTGTGAGCACATCGGTGATGGTATATACTATATGTTTGACAGTTCCAGCTATATTTTACCCAAATAAACCTCTTGAAATCTCATGGCAGAATACAACATGGGTGGATCGAATGTGAAGGAGGGGGCCAAATCAACAATAGATTAAGATTTGTTGATGAACGCGTTTAGGTCCCATTCAACATTCAACCCATGGGGGGAGTACATTTTTAAATGGAAGATCCAGAAAGTTTCGAGTCTAGACACCCCTCTAGTACGAGGACCACCCCTCCAGTGTGGAATAAATTTGTCAATGATTTGAAACTTAGTGCTCCTCGGATTCCTATCATGGTGCTGAAGGAAATGGCGAGGAACAATATGATTAGTACGGCCTAGTTTAATGGCAGTAATGTGTTCGTTTACTCGAGTGCTGAACTCTCTTATAGTGCGGCCCACGTACTGCTTGTTGCACGGACAAGTAATGAGGTACACTATATAGCGAGTGGCACACGTGGTAAAGTGTTTCATCCGGTATACAGTGGAGGTAACCGAGGACTGGAACATTTCCGATTTTCTACGTCCACAAAGATTGTGCATACAAACATTACATCTTTTACAGGGGTAATAACCCTTGGCTTCTGGGAAGAAAGATGATTTATTGGGCACTTCAATGATGTTATGTGAAATGCGGTTACGTAAAGATGGAGCTCCTCTGAAAGTGACACCTGCACTAGTGGGAAGCACTGGTCCTAATATTTTTTTCCCCCTTTTTTGGGGGGACGTAAAAATGTAAAACTATTATAACTGGGGATGTAGCTATGTTCAGAATTAAGCAATCACATTCAAACTCACGTTAAATAGGAGTCAGTATACACCTGCCATCATTTAAAGGGCCTCTGATTAACCCCAAATAAAGTTCAGCAGTTCTAGTAGGTCTTTCCTGACATTTTCTTAGTCGCATCCTAGAGCAAAAGCTATCGTCCACAGAGAGCTTCCAAAGCATCAGAGGGATCTCATTGTTAAAAGGTATCAGTCAGGAGAAGGGTACAAAGAATTTCCAAGGCATTAGATATACTATTGAACACAGTGAAGACAGTGTCAGGGCTGGGCTCAGCCCTTCCTTCTCTGAGCTGGCCACTCAGCTGTCAGCTAATTGCCAGCTCCCATCTCTCTCCACATTTACTCAGCTGTTGATGATCCTGCTCGTCAGTCCTGCTTACTTAAGCCGTCCAGTCCAGAGGAGCTCTGCCTTCGCCTTGGTCACATCACAAGAAACTATCTCCTGTGTTCCTGTTTAAAGACTAGCTTTGCTGACATCCCTTCTGGCTACAGATCCTGCTTACTGTTCCACTACATTGATCCCTGACTTCTGGCTTGGCTGACTATCCGTTCCGGTTATTGAACTTTGGCTATGTTTTGACGTTTGTTCTTTTTCCTTTTATTATCAAACAAGTGTGATTTAACTGTACTTCTGTCTCGGTCTGATTTCATGGTTTCTGACAGTCATCATCAGGTGGAGAAAATATGGCACAACAGTGACATTACCAAGAACTGGACGTCCCTCTAAAGTTTATGAAAAGACAAGAAGAAAACTGGTCAGGGAGGCTGCCAAGAAGCCTACAGCAACATTAAAGGAGCTGCAGGAATATCTGGCAAGTACTGGCTGTGTGGTAAATGTGACAACAATCTCCCATATTCTTCATATGCCTGGGCCATGTCTGGAGTGGCAAGACGGAAGCCTTTTCTTACCAAGAAAAACATCCAAACCCAGATAAATTTTGCAAAACACATCTGAAGCCTCCCAAAATCATGTGGGAAAATGTGTTATGGTCTGATAAAACCAAGGTTGAACTTTTTGTTTGGTGCAAAAACAACACTACACATCACCAAAAGAACACCATAGCCACAGTAAAGCATGGTGGTGGCAGCATCATGCTTTGGAGCTGTTTTTCTTCAGCTGGAACAGGGGCCTTAGTCAAGGTAGAGGGAATTATAAATAGTTCCAAATACCAGTTAATATTGCACAAAATCTTCAGGCTTCTGCTAGAAAGCTGAACATGAAGAGGAACTTCATCTTTTAGCATGACAACGACCCAAAGCTTACATCCAAATCAACAAAGGAATGGCTTTATCAGAAGAAGATTAAAGTCTTCGAATGCCCCAGCCAGAGCCCAGACCTGAATCTGATTAAAAATCTGTGGGGTGATCTGAACAAGGCTGTGCACAGGAGATGCCCTCGCAATCTGACAGATTTGGAGTGTTTTTACAAAGAAGAGTGGACAAACATTACAAAGGTAAGATGTGCCATGCTGACAGACTCATACCCAAAAAGACTGAGTGCTGTAAAAAAATCAAAAGGTGCTTCAACAAAGTATTAGTTTAAGGGTGTGCACACGTATGCAACCATATTATTTTAGTTTTTTATTTTTACTTCCCTCACCTAAAAGATGTCAGCTTGTTGTTCAACTGAGTTGCACAGTTTATAGGTCACATTAAAGGTGGAAAAAAATCAGAAATTATTTATAGTCTCATTTTTTTTACATCACAGAAATCTGACTTTTTAAAAGGGTTGTATATACTTTTTATACAGGGGTGTATATACTTTTTATTTCCACTGTACATGCATACGTTTTAAAGGGGAGGGTATATGTCCCTTCAGACAAATTGCCTTTAACCGCTTCAGATCCACGCTATTGCCAAATGACGGCAACAGCGTGGACCTACATTGCTGGGACTACGTCTATTGATGTCGTCCCGTGCAGCCTGCGCGCCCCCTGCAGGGCGCGCACGGCGCGCTCGGTGATCAGTGAGTCTATGAGACTCGCCTGATCACAGATCAGAGTATGGGGTCGGTCCCGACCCCTTACCACATGATCAGCTGTCAGCCAATGACAGCTGATCATGTGATGTAAACAGCTGGTAATCGGCTATTTTTTCTCCTCGCGCTGACAGCGTGAGGAGGAAAAAAAAAGCCGATCACTGGCGTCCCTTAGAGGGACATCTGTCCCGATGACGGCGATCATCTGTCCCCTGCCAGTGACACCTAGCAAAAGGGAGCAGTGCTGCCTACCAGTGCCCTCCAGCGTCACCCATCAGTGCCCACAGTGCCATCCATCAGTGCCCACAGTGCCACCCATCAGTGCCACCCATCAGCGCCCACAGTGCCACCCATCAGCGCCCACATCAGTGCCACAACAACAGTGCTGCACATCAGTGCCACCTATCAGTGCCCATCAGTGTCACCTACCAGTGCCCATAAGTGCCCATCAGTGCTGCCCATCACTGCCCATCAGTGCCACCCATCAGTGCCCCCCATCAGTGCCGCCCATCAGTGCCCCCCATCAGTGGTACCTATCAGTGCCCATCAGTGCCACCCATCCGTGCCACCCATCCGTGCCACCCATCAGTGCCACCCATCAGCGCCCATCAGTGGCCATCAGTGCCACCTTATCTGTGCCCATCAGTACCGCCTTAGCTGTCTCCATCAGTGCTGCCTTAAATGTCCCCATCAGTGTTGCCTTAACTGTGCCTATCAGTGCCACCTTAACTGTACCTATCCATGCCCATCAGTGCAGCCTATCAGTGCCCACCAGTGCCGCCTCATCAGTGCATATCAATGAAGGAGAAAAATTACCTGTTTGCAAAATTTTATAGCAAACTATGTAACATGATTTTTTTTTTTTAAATTTTCCATCTTATTTTGTTTGTTTAGCAAAAAATATAAATCCCAGCTGTGATCAAATACCACCAAAAGAAAGCTCTATTTGTGGGAAAAAAAACGATAAAAATTTCATTTGGGTACAGTGTTGTATGACCACGCAATTGTCATTCAAAATGCGACAGCGCTGAAAGCTGAAAATTGGTCTGGGCAGGAGGGGGGTTTAAGTGCCCAGTAAGCAAGGGGTTAAAGTCTCAATCTCTAGTTGTTTTCTTTCTGTTGTACCCGGTGCATTATTATCAAGCTCTATGTTTTAACCACCTCAGTACCAGCATGTTTCTTCATTTCCAAGAAAATTGTGGCTAAAATTAGATCACTTTGGGGTGTCTAATTTCCAAAAAACGGTATTTTGGGGGTAATCCTACGGTCTTGGCATTTGATATGTTTTATAACAGAAAGTAAGGTTAACAGTTTTTTTTCACAAATGTGAGTCTTTTTCTTTAATATGTTTAAAAATAATAAACATTGGTTAATACATACCATAAAAAGCTCTGTCTGTCTCAAAGAATGCTATAAAATGTATTTGGGTACAGAGTTGCATGTTTGCCAGTCAAACAAAGTCTGAAAAATGGTCTGGTTATGAAGGGATATTACAGGCTTGTGCTCAAGTGATCAATTAAAATCCAACAGGACTGTACATATTTACAGCTTATACTATGTTATTATTAATTATACTATTTGCTAAATTTTTAAACAATTGTAGACCATCATAAAACTGACATGGAAAAGGCCATGCTTTTAAGATGGGCATATATATAACATATATATATAACCGAATAGATACAGATGAGATTGATTCACACAGCAATTTTATCATGTTTTTAGTGTTTTGTCTGGAATTCTATTTTAAACTACTGGACAAAAGGGGAAAACAACACTAGTGAGATTTTATACCAATGTATATTTCATGAGGTCATCTGTCATATCAGCATGTGCTAGCCATTGATGTCTCTGTGATACAAAATCCAGCACTGTGCAGCTTCATTCTTACTGATACCAGATGCTGTAAGAAAGGATACTTTGATTGGGGTTGTATTATAAAATACTCAGTTTTTTTAGAGTAGGAGATCTGATTACTTTTTTCCAAAATCTTGATCATCGCTATCAGGAACACAGAACTCATATGGGTTAAATAAGCATCACAATAGAACAGCCAGAGAAAGAAGGGGATAGTGATCCTCTATCCTGCTGCTCTGTAGGTAGGGTGAAAGCCAGGGGTAGGCAACCTCGGTACTCCAGCTATGGTGAAACTACAAATCCCATCATGCCTCTAGGAGTCATGCCTATGATTGTCAGGGTCTTGCAATGTCTTATGGGACTTGTAGTTTCACCACAGCTAGTGGGCCGAGGTTGCCTACCCCTGGTGTAAGCCTATGATAATTGGATACCCATAGATGAGTCTCCTTGTTGTGACAACATTTTTGTATGTGACAGTAGTCCACGTTATTGCAGTGAGAAATACAAAGGCACAGACTAAACAGACTCAATTGGTGTAGCATGAAAAATTCCCATTGCACATGTTCCTGGAAAAGGTCAAGGAGTAAGTGGGTGCTGTAGCAAATACCAGCTGTAGAATGGTAAGCCATAGGTCAAAACTTACTGTATATCACCACCACACTGTGGATTTTCCAGACAACATTCAAACATTTACTGAAATGATCAAATCATAGTGGAAAGGTGCAATGTTTCAGGGTCATGCAGAACTTCTTTGTCAGGTATTCGTGGAAAGAGTCCTGTGTGGCCCCAAAATGTTGCTCCTTACGGTTGTGATGTGATCATCTTAACAAATGTTCAGATGTTATCTTGAAGATTCTGTCAGGGCTGGGCTCTCAGTGCTCAGGTTGCTCAGCTGTCAGTTAATTGCCAGCAATCATCGTTCCACAGCGCCTTACCTGGTGATAATTTCTTGCTCGTCAGTCCAGCCTACAGCAAGCCCCTTATGGCTATTTACACTGCCTGTTTCATTCCTTCCGTGCCTTTGCCCTGGTCAAACATATCTGGAGACTCTCTGCTGTGTTCCTGTTGAAGACTTGCCTGGCTGACGTCCTTTTTGGTTCCTGATCCTGTCTGCTCCCTCCGCCTACACTGATCTCTGACTTCCTGATTTACTGGCTTGTTCTGACTACCTGCTTTGGCTACTGTACCCTGGCTATGTTTGACTACTACCCTGGCTATGTTTTGACTACGATTACTATTTGTACCATTTTTTGCCATTACATTAAATGGTGTGATTTTAACTGCATTTTCTGTTTCTGTCTGATTCATGGTTCCTGACAGCAGCGAAGGCCATGAATTCAGAAGATGCAGGTGGTCCACCCAGTGGTAATATTTTTTCCGTATTGAATGATCAGAACCACCGCATGGATCAGTTTGCCATAGCATTACAGACGCTCCTGATTCACACTGCTCACCTGGATCCTCTCACTCTGGCTTTTCCGGTACAACCTGTGTTGCAGGCCATTCCTGCTGCTGCTCCAGTCTCTGTGCAGTTATCCATCTAGAATATTTCCTCTATAAGAGATATGTGTGGTTCCGCTTCGCTTCCCCAGCGATTTGGGGTCGATCTAGTTCAATTCAGAGGGTTTCTCAACCAGGTTGGGATATACTTTGAGATGCTGCCCCAGGCATTCCCCATGGAAAGAAGCAAAGTAAGCTTCATTATTACGAGAACTGTTGCCAATTACGCCATTGAATTCTGTACTCTGGCAGCAGAGGTCGCTTAGAACAATGAAACCCTCATGGTCGCTTTTACTCATGGTCTCTCGGGTTAACATCAAAGATGACATAGCAGCCCGAGACATACTGTACCTACGGATCTGAAGAAGTTGATCACATTTGCCATTCTCATTGACTCCAAAAGAGACCTTCCTTTAAGGAGCACTTGCAGAAGCCTTCTGTACATATGGCTCTGAGCTTTGCAGTCCCACCCTAGCCTCCCTCACCTCCCATGCCTCCTGGTACCGAGTCCGCCAGTGAAGTAGAACCCATGCAGTTTGGCTTCACACGTCTCTTTGCAGATGAGAGGGCCTTTAGGAGGAAGGAGAGATTGTGCCTTTATTGTAGCAAGGTAGGTCACTTTTTGCAGCATTGCCCTACCTGTCCAGGAAATGCCCACACCTTGAGGTCCTGTAGGGGACAGACCTCAGGTAGCATTGTTACATCCCAAGTTATCCTGATGGATAAGCCTTTAGTTCCAGTTACCCTTTCTTGATCTGAGTCGTCCATCGAGAAACAGGCTCTAGTCGATTCTGGGGCTGCAGGTCTGTTCATAGATAGTGCCTTTGTGTCTAAGCACTCAATTCTGCTGCAGCTTCGTGCCACTCCACTTGCCATTGAGGCTATTGATGGGATACCTCTACAGCCTGCCCATGTGGCTCATGAGACTGCTCCATTGATCAAGGCCATAGGGGATCTATGAGATATTCCAAGTCATAATCCCTCTTTTGATTGGCTTCATGCTGAGGTTCTTTCCTGGTTGCCACAATGCTGTAAAACATGTTTTTAGAAAGTGGCTAAGGTCTTGTGCACCTCTTCACTCTCCTCTTTACCAGAGGAGTACCGCAAATTTAGCAATGTCTTTGGCAAAGGTCAAGTCGGTAGTTTGCCTCCACACTGGTCATATGATTGCGCAATTTACCTTCAACCTGATGCCATGCCCCCTCGTGGCTGGGTTTACCCTTTGTCTGTCTCGGAGGATAAAGCCATGGAGGAGTATGTTTTCATTGTCTCGAGGGTTCATCCGCAAATCCTCGTCTCCTGCTGGTGCTGGCTTCTTTTTTGTGAAAAAGAAGAGTGGTGAACTGGGACCTTGTATCGATTATAGGGGTCTCAATAGCTTCAAGATTAAGAATGCATATCCAATTACGTAGATTACGTAATTTTATGACCGCCTCAAGGGAGCTACAGAGGCTGAGAGATAATACCCTATATTGTAAGTTGGAGAAGTGCGATTTCCATCGTGAACAGATTACATTTCTGGGTTATGTAATTTCTACTGCCGTTTTTTTAATTGACCCAGAGAAACTATCTGCAGTTATACAGTGGCCCATAGGTCTACGTCTCCTGCAACATTTTCTTGGCTTTACCATTTATTATAGGAAATTTATTCAGAACTTCTGTTCTCTGGTCAAACCGCTCACTGATTGTTTTGCTTTCGTCTATCTAGCAAGGTTCCTCTGTGGTATAAGCAAGGAGAGGCTGAGATTTCTGCAGTGTGTAAATGTGCTTTACTATACAAAGATGCTGTACATACAAAAACTATTACAATATTAGGAATACAATACAAGACTGACAGATCTTTATAACAAGCAAAATGCCTATCAAATGAACAGCCTATAGTCTATCAGTACAAATACACTTAAAAGTTACTTATCTTCTGTTACTGTATGTTCATGATCTCCATGGGCAACGATGCTTCTTGGACACCAGGCAGTGTTCTTGTATCATGAGTGGCGGCTTCTGATCTTCAAAGCATGATGGTGTGTTTGTGTGTTTCTCCCTACTCACCCCTTTTATGTGTCAGGCTGTTTACCATAGTTACCAAACAACAGAAAACATACCTGTATACTGTAGCTGTAGAAACAATGGACTGTTGAAAACTGTCAATTCAAAACAAAAATGGTATCTACGTACCATTGTCTACTCAAACCAAGACAGTAATTTAACAGTCATTGTTTCAGTTTGAAATCTGAAAGAATATCAAACAAGTAATGTCTTACTTGTTTACTGTAGCTAAAGAGAAAATAGCCTGTTAATTGAACTGTCAATTGAATACAACAATGATATCTACCCCCATTGTATAAACAGCATTTGTTTGAGAAATCTACTCAAGCCAAAAAACTGACAGTAATCTGACCAACTCACTATTGTAATATTGTCCCATTATCTTATGTCTGATTAATTAAAAAAATCATATTTTTAACAAATGCAATACATTCCGCCCTAGATTTTCTTTTTTCTCAGACTACACACAAAATCTCTTCATTACTATACTCATTCTAAACATTAATTTTCCTTGAATGCAACACCTCCCATTTCTGTCACTGAGAAGGTGTTTCAGTCTTTAACTAAAAAAGTTCATTAGAAAGTTCATTCTAAAGTTCTTTAGAAACAAGTCCAGGCTTGTAATACGTCAAGGGCCTTGCTCTCCACGGCTCTTGCGATCTTCCGTCATTCTTTCCATCATGTAACCACTTTTCTCTGGTCTTCCTATGGATCAAATTGGAGACAGCCTGTGGAGTGGAAAACAAAGCAGATTATCTGTTCCTTCTAATAATACATAAACAGTAGATCCAGGCCCTTCAGCTAAAATCTCTCTTCTAAATGGCTTCTTGCCTGGATATCTGACTAACACTTTGCCCCCTGCCTGTACCCACTTCTGACCCTCCCAAAGAATATCAATAGGGAGGAGAGGAAATATACAGATATTTCCCAGAAGATCACTGCTGTTTATTTTGGAAGGTTTGCTGTTATGTAGCCTCACTTTCCACTCTTGCTGAGAAGTATCCACTAACCAGTCAGAGTCCCAGCCACTGTCTTGAAGCTCATCTGTCAATGCAAATGTAACTTCAAACCTTCCTGTCAGATTCCCTCTCATTCCTAGATAGGCTTCAGCTTCAGATACATCACTCTTGGCTTCTATGTCATGGGAAGCAGTAACATGGTATCTGTTAAGCCCTGTTCTTTCAGGAACCTTACATAAATACTGAACTCTGCACTCCAGCTGTGGAATCTGTGCCCCAGCCCCTACCATCCTCTCATGTGGTGTGCTTTTGGCTATTGGCCTAGAATTTAACAACATGGCTGCCTGTGTGAGGACCCGATCCCACCCCCTTAGTGTATGTGTGGGTGTAAGTTTGCGTATCTCGTCCTTCAATAGCCCGTTGTATCTTTCAATCTAACCAGCTGCCTGTGAATGGTATGGGATGTGGCACAACCAGTACACTCCAGAATCTTTGGCCCACTGCTGTACTGTGGATCCAGTGAAGTTTGAGCCGTTATCACTTTGGACTTGCTTGGGACAACCATAAGCAATGACAAGTTTCTGGAGCAGTTGAAGCGTTGCGGCTTGATCTGCACATTTTCAGGGATGAACAAGCATAAGTCCTGAATAGGTGTCCACTTCAGTGCAACAATATCTCAGTCCATTATTTCCCCGGAGCAGGGGATCGATGAAGTCAATCTGCCAGATCTCTGCAAGTCTCTCACCCCTCTTAATCGACCCGGTGGAGTACTTTTGCAATGGCCATTGTCGCACTTCTCCACACACTGTACAGTTCCCTATCACAGTCTTTATCATGTCCATGGATATAGGCAATCCTCTCTGCTGTGCCCATTCATATGTTGCTTTCTGCCCCAAATGTCCAGATTGCTTGTGGGCCCAGTTGGCCAAGTTCATCAAGACAGGATCAATTGGCACAACTGCCTTCACATTGGCGATTTCATCTGCAACTCTGTTATAGTTCTCAAAGTCTGAGACTAGGGGCACATGTGCATCAACATGCCCCACTTTTATGGTGCAGGAGTAAGCTTACTTCCAGATGTAGTCCCAGACTTCCTTGCCTCCCCACACCACCTTTCCATGAATCATCCATTCATTGGACTTCCACCTGGGCATCCAAGTTGTCAGTCCTTTAAAAACCACCCAGCTGTCAGTGTAGAGAGTGACATGGGAAGAAGGATCCTCCTGAAGAGTCATCAACACAGCTTTCAACTCTGCATACTGACTGGACCCTACAATTCCGGTCTCCTGCAGGACTGTGTCTGTATGTTCATGATCTCCATTGGCAACGATGCTTCTTGGACACCAGGCAGTGTTCTTGTATCATGAGTGGCGGCTTCTAATCTTCAAAGCATGATGGTGTGTGTGTGTGTCTCCCTACTCACCCCTTTTATGTGTAAGGCTGTTTACTATAGTTACCAAACAACAGAAAA
The DNA here is from genome assembly GCA_037952925.1 of Lithobates clamitans. NCBI lineage: Eukaryota > Metazoa > Chordata > Amphibia > Anura > Ranidae > Lithobates > Lithobates clamitans. The sequence goes on from JBBGZY010000223.1 coordinate 3,636,845, forward strand.
CATACCTGTATACTGTAGCTGTAGAAACAATGGACTGTTGAAAACTGTCAATTCAATTGTCTCCAGGTTTTGACGAGCCTTTTGTGCACAGTTTGGATTTCAGCTTTTCTTCTCCTCTGCGTATCACTCAGGGGTCCAATGGGGCCGCAGAATGAATCAATGAAGCCTTGGAGCAGTTTCTACATTGCTATACTGCTGAACACCATAACAACTGGTCAGACCTTTTACCTTGGGCGGAGTTTGCTCACAATAGTGCCATCAATATCGCTTGCCGATTGTCTCCCTTTATGGCCAATTATGGTTTCCAACCATCCTTGTTGCCTGACTCTTTTGTTCCTCAAAAAATTCCTGCTTTAGAGGAGCATCTCCTTGATCTTCGTTCTGCTTGGGTGCAGGTCCAAGAGTCCTTGCGATGTGCCAACGAGAGGTACAGACTCCATGCTGATCGCAGGCACCTACGGTTCCTACCAGGTTGGGAAGAGGGTCTGGCTGTCATCTCATAACCTCCAACTCCTTGTTCCCTGACTGAAACTGGCACCACTCTTCCACTGTTTATTGGGCCTTTCCGTATTCTCTGGGATTAACCCAGTGGCTTACGCATTAGACCTTCCTACTATCATACATATTTCAAATGTATTCCATGTCTCCTTATTAAAACCTTTGGTTTGCAACCATTTCACCACCTCGGTACAACGTCCTCGCCCGGTTCAGGTTGAGAACCATGAAGAGTATGAGATACAATTGATCATTGACCTCCATAGGTCCTGTGGGCACATATAGTACCTGGTTCATTGGAAAGGGTACGGTCTGGAGGGATGCTCTTGGATCTCATCCTCGAATGCACATGCTCCTGTCCTCCTCAGTTCTTTCCATAGACATTTTCCCCTCAAACCAGGTGGTCCTCTGGGGGGTCATTGAGGGGTGGGTACTGTGAGGGCTGGGCTCTCAGCCCTCCCTTCTCAGTGCTCAGCTGTCGGTTAATTGTCAGCACTCATCATTCCACAGCGGCTCACCTGGTGATCATTTCCTGCTCGTTAGTCCAGCCTACAGCCAGCCCCTTCTGGCTCTTTAACCCCTCAATACAGGGCACTTATAATCCTTTCTTAGCCAGACCAATTTTCAGCTTTTAGTGCTCTCGCACTTTGAATGCCAATTACTCAATCATGCAGCACTGTACCCAAACTAAAATTTTTATAATTTTCTTCACACAAATAGAGCTTTCTTTTGGTGGTATTTAATCACCACTGGGTTTTTTATTTTTTGCGACATAAGTGTAAAAATAGCGACATTTAAAAAAAAAAACACTTTTTTAAAACTTTTATGATACAATTTTGCAAATAAGTATTTTTTTTTTCATAAATTTGGGTCAAAATTTATACTGCTACATATCTGGTAAATATAACCCACATAAGTGGATATTATTTAGTCTGTGTGAAAGTGTTAGAATCTAAAAGCTATGGTGGCAATCATTGAAAATTGATTACACCTGATGCACTGATGGCCTATATCATTTCTTGAGGCCCTGAAATGTCAGGACAGTACAAATACCCCCCAAAATGACCCCTTTTTGAAAAGTAGACAGTCTAATGTATTTAGTAAGAGGCATGGTAAGTTTTTTGAAGTTGTAATTTTTTCCCACAATTCTTGGGAAAATTAAGAAATTATTTTTATTTTACACAAAATTGTCATAACAACAAGTTATTTCTCACACACAGCATGAGCATACTTCCAATTATACCCCAAAATACATTCTGCTACTCCTCCTGAGTATGGCGATACCACATGTGTGAAACTTTTTCAAAGCCTGGCTACATAGTGAGGTCCAACATGCAGGGAGCACCGTCAGCCGTTCTAGGAGCTTAAATTACAGATAAAATGTCCTAATGACCTTATATACACTTTTGAAGGCCCCAGAGCACCAGAACAGTGGATTTACCCACAAAAGACCCCATTTTGGAAAGCAAACACCCCAACATTTATTATATGAGGCATTATGAGTCTTTTGAACATGTCATTTCTTTCCACAAGTTTTTGAAAAATGTGGAAAGAAAATGGAAACGTATATTTGTTTGCACAAAGTTGTCAATTTATAAGATTTTTCTAACACATGACATGTACCCTGAAATATATACTGCTGCTCCTCCTGAGTATGGTAATACCACATGTGTGAGACTTTTTCACAGCCTTGCCACATACAGAGGCCCAACATGCAGGGAGCACCGTCAGGCGTTCTAGGAACATAAACTACACATCTAATTTAATTCCTACCTATTACACTATTGAAGGTCCTGGAGCACCAGGACAGTGTAATTACCCACAAAATGAACCAATTTAGGAAAGCAAATACCCCAAGGTATATTCTATGGGGCATGGTACTCGGGTAATCTGGGCTAGAGACAGGTACTCGGGTACTCTAATGGTCTGCAGATAATTATTCTGGTACTCTGGGCTGGAGACAGGTACTCGGGTACTCTGTTGGGCTGGTGACAGGTACTCAGGTACTCTGATGGGCTGGTGACAGATACTCGGGTACTCTGATGGTCTTCAGATAGGTACTCATGTACTCTGATGGCCTGATGACGGGTACTCGGTTACTCTGAGGGGCTGTGACAGGTACTCGGGTACTCTGATGGCCTGGTGACAGGTACTTGGGTACTCTGAGGGATTGTGACAGGTACTTGAGTACTCTGATGGACTGGTGACAGGTCCTCTTTATTGCTGGGGGGTAATCGGTGTGATTGGGTGTACACTGTAGGGCGGTAACAATTGGTGTGTTAGAAAGAGAACCCGGTAACAGCTCGTTAATGCAGCTTGTTTGAGAAAAAAGTTGACTCGCGCTTAAAACAAAAAAAAGGGGGGGGCTAACGTGTATAAGGCTGAAAAATCCTAGCCTGTTTGTGATGTTCTGAACATACAAAATGTGTAAAAAATGTGTATCAGGTTGGGAGATGAATCCCACCTCCCCTTGAACAATATGTGTAACCAATAGCAACTCAAATTGGTACATGAACCAAAGAAAAAACACTTGAAAATTGCGAAATAAGTAAGCTGATTTGAAGAAAAATATAAAAAATATATATAAAAAAGAAGAAGGTCCATGTACAAAAACACCAAACTTGCTGTGATTAAACCAAAAAGTGTCCAATTGTATACAGTCCTAAATGTGTGGGTCCACCACCATGAATGAAGTGCCTGGCCGCTTACCGGAACCCCATGACCCCCCGTTACAGAGGGTCTAAATGGGCATTGAAATCCTGCTGCTTCCGACAGCCTGGGGACCCGAAAGGAGACTGGATTGGAACCTCTGGAGTTGGTGGTGCTGTAAAAGCTGTGTCACAGGTGGATCTCCAGGAAAAAGGCAAAGCTCAGCCCTCAGTGGAATATAAACGTCATATAGGGGAAACAGAAGAAGGCTCCCATAGTGTAAAATCACTTATGTTTATTAAAAGAACATAGTAAACACTCACATTAAAAAAGGCACTTGTCCTCTGATGAGAGGCAGTCTGTGACACCGGCCAGATGTACACAGGCCGTCCGTCCTACTGGAGTACCAACAAAAGAGGGAGGTGACGCGATGACACCGCTCAGCCCTACGCTGCGTTTCGCACGAGATTGCGTCTTCTATATTTGCCCACCCGGGACGTGATTGAATCAATCCCAATGACCATGGGACGTCCCGGGGGGCAAACGGAATCCTTATGTATCTTCGGGAGGTAGTAAATGACTGGGGTTCGAGGGGCAATCGGAACCAAGAACCGTTGTTCTTTGTCACTCAAAATACCTCTCCGAAGTCCCCTATCGACAATAGATTCCAGTTCCTTTTTATATTTGTTCAAAGGGTCTCTATTTAACACTGTATATGTCTCAGTGTCATCTACAATGCGGTGCATTTCTTTGTAATAATCATGACGGTCCAACACCACAATCCCCCCACCCTTGTCTGCTGGCCTAATGACCAGGGATTTATTATTGCAAAGGGATTCCAATCCAACTTGGAGATCCCTGTGCAATTTCACCTTCCTAACCTTGATTTGCTCAAGGTCTCATAGAACTACATCCCTAAAAACGCGGATAGCTGGGGCAAGGGAACCCGGGGGATTAAAAAGGGAAGCATTTGACAAATTCGTGTGTTGATATTGACTAACCATGTTGTCTGTCCTATTGATGGGGTTAGACAACATGTACCGTTTGATATTTAGTCGGCGTGTGAACTTATGCACATCCATGTAAGTTTGAAACTTACTTAGATTCCTAGGTGGGGCAAACTTTAAGCCTTTGTCGAGAAGTCGCTTCTCGGCATCAGTAAGTATTTGTTTAGACAAATTAAAAATACCTGAGCCTAGGTTCTTCTTCTTTTTGAGTTTCTGGACCCGCCTCCCCCCTCTGGTTCCTCTTTTCATTCCCCGGGACGTTTGGATGGCCGGGCATCCCTGGGAAAACCCCAATGTTGGTTATTATTCTTGCCTGGAGGACCATGGGGATGGGAAGGACCAGGGTGATTGTAATCTGGTTGGGAATTCATGGAGTACTGAGTACCCTGATTTCTTTCGGGATAAGTCTGCCTATATCCATCAACATTAGTACCCCGGTGTCCAGGGGTATCTAGGTCAGACGAGGGGTAAAACCTGTTGTATGTAGGGACCGGATTACCCATGCCCTCGGATGGTGAGTAATGTTGAATAGGCCCTTCATTATAACTCTGTGGATTTCGTCTCCATGATGGATTCTCCCATGTTGATGGAGGAGGGGTATTATAAGGGTGTTGATATTGGTTGGGGCGTGGGGACTGATAATAGTCCTGTCTTGGTAATCCAGATGGGCCTCCCCTGGATCCATAATGAGGTCCAAGCCCAGAGCCCCTAGGTTTGGGGTTAGTGTTTTTAGGGGACACATCCCTTTTAGGTAAGGGATGTTTCACTCGAGAGGGGGCAGGTTCAATGTTAGACAAGATAGCTCCATGGGGCTGTGTATCCATTCTCCCCTCCTCTTCATTTAGTTCAGCCAGTTTCTTTTGCCAGATAAAAACAAAACCTGATTGGTAATCTTGCTTGTCTCTATTGTATTTCTTTTTTTTTTTCTCATTCGATTTTTGTATGTTTGTGTCATACATATGACTCTGCAGCATAGATGGTTAATATTTCTTTTTGTTGCGCAGTTTATTCGACATTTTTTCTAATGCAGCTTGTTTGCATTCTGTGACCATCTGTGATTGGACACAGCCGGGCACATGGTAAAGAGCCAATTTCATTGGCTCTTTACCCCAATCAGGGATGGGCTGTGTCAGGGTGACCTGCCTTTACTCCGATTGCCACTGTGCGTGCCCTTAGGGGCGGAACAAATGTCGTGTACTAGGACAGTGAATGTAACCGTCTGTGATTGGGCACAGCCAGTCACATGGTAAAGAGACATTTTTATTGGCTCTTTACACTGATTGGGGATGGGCTGTGTCGCGAAGGACATGCCTCATCCCCGATCGCCGCGATGTGAGCCGCAGGAGTGGCGAGAACCGGAGGATGTAATGTGATATCCACCTGGAGGGAGGAGATGTTTATACTGGCGTAATTTTACTATGGCCTGGTATGGAAGTTGTTAAACTGCCTGGTTCATTCCTTCCGTGTCTTCGCTTTGGTCAAACATATCTGAAGACTCTCTGCTGTATTCCTTTTGAAGACTTGTCTGGCTAATGTGCCTTCTGGTTCCTGATCCTGTCTGCTGCCTCCGACTACGCTGATCTCTGACTTCCTGATTTACTGGCTTGTTCTGACTACCCGCTTTGGCTACCGTACCCTGGCTAAGTTTTGACTACATTTACTATTTGTACCATTTTTACCATTATATTAAAAGGTGTGTTTTTTAACTGTATTTTCTGTCTCTGATTCATGGTTCCTGACAGATTCACAGTGTGCTGGAGATATATACTTTGATCATTTGGTGTAGGGTACAGAGCTCAGGTGGCATTGTTAAGTCCCCAGTTATCCTGAAGGATAAAATCTTTAGTTCCGGTTACCCTTTCATGGTATGAGTCGTCCATCTAGACACAGGCTCTAGTTGACTCTGGGGCTGCAGGCCTGTTCATAGATAGTGCCTTTGTGTCTAAGCACTCGATTCCGCTGCAGCTTCGTGCCATTCCACTTGCCATTGAGGCTAGAGACCTCTACAGCCTGCCCATGTGACTCATGAGACTGCTCCATTGACCATGGCCATAGGGGGTCTTCACCATGAGATATTCCAAGTAATTTCCTTACCTCATTACCCGGTGGTTATTGGTTAACCTTGGTTACAGAGGCACAATCCCTTTTTTGATTAGCTTCATACTGAGGTTCTTTCCTGGTCACCACAATGCAGTAAAAAATGTTTTCAGAAGGTGGCTAAGGTCTTGTGCACCTCTTCATGCCCCTGCTTACCAGAGGAGTACCGTAAATTTAGTAATGTCTTTGACAAAGGTCAAGCCGATAGTTTGCCTTCACACTGGTCATATGATTGCGCAATTGACCTTCAACCAGATGCCATGCTCCCTCATGGCCGGGTTTACCTTTTGTCTGTCTCGGAGGATAAAGCCATGGAGGAGTATGTTGCCGACGCACTTTCTCGAGGGTTCATCCGCAAATCCTCGTCTACTGCTGGTGCTTTTTTTTAAGTTGCCATGATAACATTTTGCAAATTAGTAATTTTTGTTCAGAAATTTGGGACAAAATTTATACTGTTACATATCTTTGGTAAAAATAACCCAAATTAGTGGATATTATTTAGTCTGTGTGAAAGTTATAGCGTCTACAAGCTATGGTGGCAATCATTGAAAATTGATCACACCTGATGCACTGACGGCCTATATCATTTCCTGAGGCCATGAACAGTACAAATACCCCCCAAATGACCCCTTTTTGAAAGGTAGACAGTCCAAGGTATTTAGTAAGAGGCATAGCGAGTTTTTTTAGGTTGTAATTTTTTCCCACAATTCTTGAAAAGATTAATCATTTTTTTTTTACACAAAATTGTCATAACAACAAGTTCCAATTACACCCCAAAATACATTCTGCTACTCCTCCTGAGTATGGCGATACTACACGTGTGAGTCTTTTTCGCCTGGCCACATAGAGAGGTCCAACATGCAGGGTGCACCTGATTTACTGGCTTGTTCTGACTACCCACTTCGGCTACCGTACCCTGGCTATGTTTTTGACTACGTTTACTATTTGTACCATGTTTACTATTATATTAAAAGGTGTGATTTTTAACTGCATTTTCTGCATTTCTCTGTCTGATTCATGGTTCCTGACAGATTCACAGTGTGCTGGAGATATATGCTTCGCTCCCTCCTTTACACTGAAGCCAACACTGAGAGCCAATCATAAGACAGGACTGGAGCACCCTCAGAACAGATAAATATAAGCATCTTTCCTTAACAGGGTAGTTAGAATAGGCTTCCAATGTTGGTGGGAGCAGGTTTAAGTATAGTTAGGATTTGAGTGGACTTCCACTTTAAGAGTGCTGAAACATTGAACAGCGAGAGCTCTCCTAAGAGAGAGAGGCAATGTCTACAAGTCCAAAAGGTACTAAATGCCAGCCTTGATTTCAATGCATTGCATTTATTACAACAAAGAAATTACAGACCTATAAGGCTCCACTTCAAAATGATCCAATTTGTCTTAACCCTTTTGTGACAGGATTTCATTGATGCCCAGCTGTTCAGGCCAATTTAGTAGCTCAGTACAGGCACCATTCAGAGAATGCTTTACTATTTATGAATGAATGCAAAGCGTTCTCTAAATGAATGAGGAAGAGAGACAAGGTGCCATCACGCTCTTCACCTCGTCTAATCAGAGAATGCTTTACATTCATTTAGAAAATGCAAAGCATTCTATAAAGGGCACCCTTGCTGAGAGGCCAGCCTTCTGTTATAATGCAGCAGGCTAGCTGCTGAGCATAGGACTCAGGAGCAAGTGGAGATCACTGGAGTAATGGTATATACTTTAGTGATTTCCGGCTTTCAGGGGCATTGGGCGGGTATGGTATATGCATAGTTACATTTGTCCCTCCCACACAAAGAGCCTCAACCAACCACATCAAAGGTGCGATATGGACTTTTTCTAGTTTCTCATCATAAATTTGCTGCCACGTCAGAGTAAGTTATTTTTGATCATATGTTTCTATACATATGAAATTGATGAAATGTATGTATCTAATTTGCTGTCTATTTTTCGTTTGTATCTAGTAAACTTATACCATACCATCTTGTACTGAGGAAACAGCTCTTGCCACAAAGGAAAGGGACACTTTAATCTACTATAATATTATATATTAGCTTGTGAAGACACATCCAGTGACATTACAGATAAGTTTATCTGAAATGTTTCACTTTTCAGGAGGATACATTGAACGTATGGGAGCCTTTACCGTAGCACTGTTTACTGCACACAGATATCAGGTCCAGACAGATGAGTTTAGGTCTCTTCAATTTCCACTTGTATGCTGACCCAATGGGGTCTTCTTTTAACACATATTGTGCAAAAATATTATATGATTTTATAACTAACTTGACTTTGTTCACTGTCTAGCTATGTACCTAAAAAGTTTAGTCTTGAGTGCGCATGCGCGGGGCTCGCAAGATGGCCGCTAAAGCCTAGCGCTCCGCTCCCTCACGAACCACCGGCGCCCATAGCACTGACCACAGCGCACCCCCGCACAAGTAAAGCAACTGGAGACGTTCCCCAAGGACCCAGCTACACCCCCATATGACCGGGGCCCCGGTAAAATGAAACCTGTGGCCGCAGTTGGAGAGAGCAGGAACGGCTGAGACTCCCAAGATGGCCACCGCTACACAGGCACAGACACAGGATCTCAGCTCCACAGGCCCGGCGGACTACAGGTCAGAGCAACCCCACATTCACCCTCACTTCACCCCAGGAAGACAACTGGGATACCCTCCTCTGCTGACCCCTTCTCCAGCCTCTACAGGATCCCTGCAGGATTGCTCCCTCTGTAAAGGCCCTCTGTCCCCCCTGGGATCTGCCTCAGGTCACTCAGGCTTCCCTCCACATGCCTTCCCTGCCAGTGACCCAGCATTTCACATGGACTCCCTCTTCCACAGATTCTCTGAACCTTTGGACAGAGGCCTGGCTCAAACAGCAACTAAAATTACAGGGGACCTGAAGGCAGACTTTATTAATTTAGGGGCCCGAATCGATACAATCGAACACAAAATGGAGGACACTATAGCTATCACTAACCAACACTCGCAGCACATCAGCACTGTGCAAGAACAATTGGACCTATGCAATGGCTCGTATTGACGAACTTGAGAATAGGTCGAGACGATATAACATCAGAATCCGCGGCCTACCGGAAACGATTCTTAATATTCCAGAAGCAGTCCAGGACCTGATTAAACAGCTAATCCCTAATATCTCCTCTCAACGCCTTGAATTGGACAGGGCACACAGAGCCTTAGGGCCCCCCAGAAAAGACAGCACCCCAAGAGATATTATCGCTAAGCCACACCACTACACAGTTAAAGAGGAAGTGATGAGACAGGCCAGGTCCTCTCACTCAGTGCAGTGCATGGGACACCCAATACAGATCTTCGCAGACCTCTCACCCTCTACGATCCAGAAGAGGAGATTATTGAAGCCCCTGCTTCTCGCTCTCACCCAAAGAGACATAAAATACAAGTGGGCCTTCCCGTTCGCGGTTAAATTCTCCGTCAAGGGGAAACAATATGCCTTCTCCTCCCTCCCAGAAGGTGAAAAACTGCTCCTGCACCTGAAAATCATCTCCCAGGAAGCCGAAATGGACACAACCAATGCCGGGACCAACTCCAACAAACGACAGACCCCCACCAGCCCTCAATCTCCCCTGTGGTCAACAGGAAAAGCAAAGAAGGCCAAAGACAACAACCAAACCTGAAGCCAGTGATGATGTGAACTGCATCGCTTCTATCCCGATTGTGAAGTGGGGATCGGTTTGATCATCCCCATGAATATGGGGGATCCCCCCGTGCCTATTCATTAGGCAGGCTAGCCAACCGGGCAACATTTTCTGCCTTGTCAGAACTTTTCGTTTTTTTGTTTTTCTGGTTCCAAGGGGGGTTTTTTAGGTTTTTGTTCAAATTTTCCCTCTTTATTTTTTGCTGCTTTTAACTGGCCCATTGCCATATCTACTAAGCTCAAGGGAGCTGTACCTCTCCCGATTGAGAGGGACGGTATCCTCACGCCTAGCTATGGGGGGGGGGATTTTAACCCCCATGATTAGGGATTTATTTAGGTCTAGTCTATGGACGCTTTGCTGTGATAGCGATTGAATGGAGACCTAGGAGGTTACTACACTGGGCGGAGGTTTAGGGCCACTAGTTAGTCACACTGTTGAGATAACCTGGTAGACACCGGTAATGGTTTCAAAAGTTTCTTTATTTTTTCTTGCTCTTTTCTTTTTTCCCTTAAGGAAACAAGTTTTCTGTTGGGCGTTCGGTTTCGTGAGGAAACACATGCACACTGAAAGAATGTATAAATATCTATAATTCTAGATATTATCAATTCTTATTCTCAGGGGCGTTTCTGGATGTATAGCAATGTCTTTGTGTTATATGTTATATAAATATCAGTGTCCTCTCTCCTAGAGGGTAGGGTGTATAGGAGATATGTTTCTGTACTTTGTCCAAGGCCGCATTTCCAACTTACTTTTAGGAATTCGTTTCTTAGTAGAAATTGAAGAATCCTTCGTTCATACGATGCTTCCAGAAAATTTGTTTATTTGTTCAGAAAGATAAGCAAAGACCAGACTTACATCGATAACATGTGGCATGGTGATGGTCTCAGAAGGAGGAGGAGGAGGAGACATCTTGATGTTACATTCTCCAAAGTGTTGGGTTACTTCTCTCTTGTAAACCCTACTCCATTCCTATCCTACCATGAATCTGATCCATTCTTATACTGTTTCAAAATGTTATGTCAGCATATCCTAGTAACACCCATATTTGCATATATACTTTAAATGGCTATAGTCTAAAGATAAGCAACATTACTCCACCCATTGTCCTGACATAGCAACTCAAAATAGAAATATCTACCCAGCTAAACCACTCCTCTGTCCTCTGTCCTCCAACCTGTTAACCTTCAGAAACCATCACAAATTACATATAACATTTATGTGTTTCATATATTTTTTCAGAAACTTTTATCACTTAAAATAATAATGAACTTAAAATCTTCTAACAATTCCCCCTCAATGCACTATAATCAACAGATATAATAAGTGCATTCATCTTAAATAATAAATGTCTCTGATCCACATTTTCAATACAAACAATACAATAAACATTAATACATTAAAATAAACATTAATACAATACAATTTACAGTAATACAATTTAGTGTGTCAGATATTGTACATAAACATTTTCCAAAACTCTGCGATATTCTTATGAAAAATATTTAACTATTTCATTCCATTGAGAAAATTTAAATTATTATATTAATTAATTTTAAGTAATTCTCCATCTAAATCATGTAATATTAAAGATTTTCTTCCTTCAACTTCATAAATTAATTTAACTTCCTGTGAAACTCGTATGACTTTAACCATATAATTTTAATATAAAGATGAAATACATATCTTTGAAAAATCAAATTATATTGCTTCGTAATATAAATTACTAATTAATAAATAAAATTTCTTCCATTCCTGGAAATTTCAATAAACAAATAACTTCTACAATGTAAGTTTTTATACATTATCCTTGACACAGAACAATTATAAACATAATAAATAATCTACTCGTCTGTAGATACATAAAAAACATAAAACTTTCCCATTGATTGTCATGTTTTATATATTCTATCTTTCTATTTATTTTTCTATTTTATTTTATCGAATCATGTTCTTTAAATTTAGAAATGAAAGACATATCTATAAAAGAAAATGAAAACAAGTATCAAATTCTTATAAAAATAAATATATGTTTTCCTAAGTAATTTTCATTATTTAATATAAACCATTCTAGACTGATAATCCTTTCTGAGTTTACCCATTTTATTCTTATTTTTACCAATTATTTTTATTTATTTTATTACCAATTCTTTAGAAACAAAAAATTATAATTCCAATGTACCTTAAAAATAACCAAATAATCTTTCCAATTGATATCTCAGTTGAAATCTCTGTTGGCATCCCTGGTACCTTCAGATCTTTAATTCTTAACCATAACTTTAGCTACTGGAATAAATTACTAAACATACTCATTAGAAGTAGAAATCTCATTCAAGACATCATTTCTATTTAAATTTAGCAAAGGCCTAGCCATAATTTGTGAACAAACTACTGAAATACCTGTACCTGTTTGCAAAGTTTGCCACCACACTTCTTTCTATACAACAGATTGTATAAAGATAACGGAGTATGCTAATCTCAAAAGACATCATGTCATTAACTCGAAAAGTTAACAAACCCTATGTTTAGAAAATAATAAAGTTTTTAAACTAAGACTATAACAGGTAAATAAGTCACCCAATCTTTACCTTATTCTTGAATCATCTTACCCTATTTAAACTTTATAATACTATTCATATGTTCTACAATACCTGAGTACTTAAGATGATAAGAAACAAAAACTTTACTAAATACCTAAAATTGCATACATGTCCTATAAAATTTTAAATCATAATCTAATTCCATGGTTTGAAATCCAACCCCAGTGGAATATGACAAAAGTTCACAACAGCTTAACTTTTGTTAAAAATATTATTTTTTCTAGAATTATCTCAATTAATTTATCAAAAAGAAACATTAACTAAAAAAAAACAACATCCTAATATCCTCCTTTAGCAGGTGGAAAAAAACTAATATAATCAATCTATATAGATTTGCCAAATTCCTCAATACTTTGTAGTATTAGGTTACTCTTTCCTTTTGGATTGCTCTATAAACAAATAAAACAATATTCAGAAGTTTGATGACAAAGTGTTCTAAAATGAGTAGTTCAGAATTTCTCTCATTAGCTTAAACAAACAAAAAAAAAAATCAGTCAGTCAGGTACCTGGATATGCAAAAAGAAATATTTTCATTTAAAAATAACTCTATCCATTATTGTTGGAATCAATTATTTTTTATCATAAATATTATCTTCATCAGTCTGTGCTGATTCTAAGACAGTGTCATAGTCCCCCTCTTTATCCTGTGACTAATATTAAATCTTGTAAAAGAATAATCTTACCAGATTATTGTATTTTTTCCTTTACACTGACAATTTAGGTTGGGCTTACCTAAATATTCTATCCCTGAAAGAAATTTGATCATGTTGAACTTTCTTTTCAGAACTAAAAACATTCCTCTCATACAATATGATTGAATGAACCACACATGCTCTGTCACTCTGACTGCTAAACACATGGCAGTCTTAGGATCAGCTTTTAATGCAGACACTTACAGAAAGTTTAATATAGTCATTCCATTGTGCCAATATATTTAGCGCTATCTATATAAACACAGGAAATTCTTTCCCAATAAATGTCCACTAAAAATTGAATAAGTGACTTTTTCATGATTAATTTACACAACTGTGGTTCTATCCCTCACATTGCATCTATTTAATCCCCATGTACTTTTAAATACCACTACAACTGATCTTTTTAACATCCAGTTGCCACTAGACAAAGCTGTGTGTGTTGACACCTTCTGTTTTCCTTGTAATAACAACCTTAGCGTAACATAAGATGTTTTCAAAACAAATGGTGCAAAACCCACAATGTCTCTGATCTGTAGCATTGGACAATGCACTCCTAACACATTTTTTATAAATACCAATGAAATTGTCTCATCACCCACATACACTTGAATGTAAAATGGCTGAGAGAGATCTCTATATTAATCAAAAATACTAAATTAATAAGGGCTTTCTTTAGATCTTCAAATTATTGTATTATGTTATCTTATTTTTTAAAAACAATTACTTTAGTAAGTAATAATACCTTTTAAAAATGTATTTTTTTTTCTCATCCATGAACCCTCTTCCAGATATTTGGAAGACTTTGATCCACAGAAGTGAAAACTGTCATGGCATGACGACTAGTCTGTGTAACTTGATCTGCATTTCTCTGTTGGTAATACACTCCTCGTATGTCACAAACTCTTCAGAGAATGATCTGTTACAGTCAGTCTTAGCTATCATGCTTTGTATACAATACACTGTACAATTCGGTAACAATCTAGTTTTTCGTTTTTAAAATGTTTAACCTTTTTACCACTTTTTAAACATATTTTGTTTGTACATCTGTCAAAAATCATGTACACTATGTTATATGACTTTCCTGATTATAGTAATGACAAAAAAATTGTTTAGAGGACAATCTCGTGAAACTCACAGATTGGATCCTGCCCAAAAACTGCGATTGGCCATATCCCCGAGAAAACTCCTCCCTCAATCAAAGTCCTTACTTTTACCAGAAATACTCATTTACAAAGACTTTTAACAATTGTTTTTTTAGATTGAACAAAACTTTCATATAGTTCTTTCCACAATCTTAATCAATGCTTTTTTCCTCTGAAAACTTTTTTTTTTCTGCCCCCTATATGTGTGTTTTAAAATGACCACATGTAATAACACACATTTCTGTTGTTCAGGGCTAAAATATTCATAAACATTTACATGCAGCATTAAACTTAGTTTCCTTGTTAAATAACTTCTTTACACTCTGGCATTAATTAATTACCTTACTACTGCATGTATTCCTGATGGTACAGGAAAATACTTCTGAGCCTTGAGATGTTAACCATCCCATGCTACCCTTCTATATAAACAAACACACTCACCCCTTGTTTAGTATGATAGTCCTTGTGTGTACTTAAAAAACAAGAGATGAATAATGTCCTTTAACTTAACGTTCGTTGCTTCTTCTTTTGTTTGTTGCTTTTTCTTTTGTTTGTTGCTTTTTCTTTCGTTTGTTGCGTTTTCTTGGAAGAATCATTTTATTGTAGCTTTTTGCCTTGTTCCTTGTATTGTGTGCTGTAGTGTGCTTTAGTGTGCTTTAGTGTTCTTGCCTGTTGATTTTTCTTTGCCTGTTTCTTGGACTTTCCATCTTCAAACATCAAAATCCGACTTTCATCTTAGCTTACCAAATAGTCCATACATCTGCCTGTTGTACCTCAATGGTAGCTTTTCAAATAACGTGAAGTCTCAGTTCCTGTTTCAACATTTTTTCTTATTGGGCAACTACCCAATAATTTCTTATGTGAGACTTTCTCACCTTCTTAGGAACTAACCTTGGCAGAAATCTTCACGTACGTAACGTTACGTTTTCACAAACAAAGTCTTGGATTTCCAACAATAGCTTGAAGCATACAGTCCAAATGGCCTTTTCAATCAACTTCGTAGGCTGGGTCTTCCTTTTTTTTTTTTTCTTCAAAGTTACAAACTTTGGCTAGAGGTGAGAAAACAGACAAAGAAAAACTCACCCTCGACTTTACTGAACTGTTGTCCACATCTGACGCAAACGCCTCCTTCTAGGTTCTTTGATCCTTTTTTCCAGAGACTTGATCAATCACAAAATTGTGTTCGTTTCCCCCCTTTGTCAAGGAGTGGGAAAAAATTGACCACTTTAGCTTGCTCACCATTGCAAGAATGTATAAATATCTATAATTCTAGATTTTATCAATTCTTATTCTCAGGGGCGTTTCTGGATGTATAGCAATGTCTTTGTGTTATATGTTATATAAATATCAGTGTCCTCTCTCCTAGAGGGTAGGGTGTATAGGAGATATGTTTCTGTACTTTGTCCAAGGCCGCATTTCCAACTTACTTTTAGGAATTCGTTTCTTAGTAGAAATTGAAGAATCCTTCGTTCATTTGATGCTTCCAGAAAGGTTGTTTATTTGTTCAGAAAGATAAGCAAAGACCAGACTTACATCGATAACATGTGGCATGGTGATGGTCTCAGAAGGAGGAGGAGGAGGAGACATCTTGATGTTACATTCTCCAAAGTGTTGGGTTACTTCTCTCTTGTAAACCCTACTCCATTCTTATTCTACCATGAATCTGATCCATTCTTATACTGTTTCAAAATGTTATGTCAGCATATCCTAGTAACACCCATATTTGCATATATACTTTAAATGGCTATAGTCTAAAGATAAGCAACATTACTCCACCCATTGTCCTGACATAGCAATTCAAAATAGAAATATCTACCCAGCTAAACCACTCCTCTGTCCTCTGTCCTCCATCCTGTTAACCTTCAGAAACCATCACAAATTACATATAACATTTATGTGTTTCATATATTTTTTCAGAAACTTTTATCACTTAAAATAATAATGAACTTAAAATCTTCTAACACACACCCACCTAACCCTTAGACACCCGTAGGTCTCTAGGGGCTAGGCTGTTTGAGCCCAGATGGGCCAGACACACTTTACTTTTTTTTTAAAAGACATAGGGGGTTTCTCCTTCCCTACGTCTTTTCTTTCTTTTCTAGGAGACCTTTTCTTTGCTATCCTGCTCCCCCACCCCTCCTCCCCGTTCACTACAATGTACCTAACCACATCTTGTGTTTCAGATACCACACACACCCCCACGGAAGTTCCTGATATCTTCCCACCAAGAAGGAAGAATGATCATCATCCTAAGGTCCAGGTTCCCACACATCAAAGGGTAAGTGAGGACCGTTGCACTTCACTCCAACTGCTCCATGGCTAACAACCCTACAGCTGAACTCCACATAGCCTCCCACAATGTCCAGGGAATCAATTCCCAGATTAAGAGGAGAAAGGTCCTCGATTATTACAAACATCTCAAGCTAGATATTGTTATGCTGCAAGAAGCGCACTTCCCCTCCCGGTATAGCCCTAAGTATCTCCACCCTCACTTCCCACAGTTTTTCTTAGCGAGCGCTGACAACAAAACTAAGGGAGTTGCAATCATCATTTCCAAACATCTTAAATTTGTAAAGATCTCTGAATTAGCCGACCCAGAGGACAGGTTCATCCTGGTCAAAGGCACAGTGGGGGACCACCTGTATTCCCTGGTCTCCTACTATGCCCCAAATAGAGGTCAAGCAAAATTTTTTGATTCCCTATTGCGCAGCCTCGCTCAGAAACTGGAGGGAACGGTCATCTTTGGCGGAGACTCGAACACAGCGTTCGATCAGGGATTGGACAAGTCTAAACCCCTACCGACTCAACTAACACGACCCACCAAAGAGAGCCTCAGGATCGCAAAAATAATCCATGCCTATGGCTTAGCTGACACTTGGAGGTAACTTAACCCCAACAAAAGGGACTATACCCATTACTCTTCACCTCATAACACCTATGCGAGGATTGACCACATTTTAACCCCATCCTCCCTACTTCCTTTGATCCACAGAGCTCAAATCAGAGAGTCGGCCCTCTCGGACCACTCCATAGTCACCATATCACTCAAAACAGGCCCCCTGGGCGGACCCAGGGGACATTGGAGACTAAATGAGTCGCTATTATCTGATCCCATCAGGGTCATTGAACTTGAAAAAGCCCTACAAGAATACTTTAAACTCAATAAATCAGAGGACATTTCTCCCGAAACGTTATGGGCTGCACATAAAGCTTTTATAAGGGGTAAACTCATCCAGATTGCCACTCAAACCAAACGAGCACAAAAAGCAGACCTAATTCGGTTGGACAGGGAATATACCACACTGAAGGCTTCCCACAAAAAGGACCCCTCCAAGACCCCTGTTTACCTTATCGATAAAGCTAGACTAGATCTCAATCTAGCACTCACATCCAAGGCCGAAAAGGCCGTTCGCTGGAATGGACAAAAATTTTACACTCAGGCTGACAAAATGGGTCCCCTCCTAGCTAAAAAACTGTCTCCCCCCCATTAAGACCCTCGCCTTCCCCAAACTCAGAATAAATGGTCAACCCCCCACGACCAACCCTTCAAAGATACTAGAAGCCTTTCGGGGTTTCTACTCTAAATTTTGTAGCCAAACAAATACGCCAAACGCGAACTTAATCCCTCAGTTTCTGGAGGGTATCCTCCTACCCTCCCTAAAAGATGCCCACAAACAAAAGATGGAAATACCCATCGCAGAGGAGGAGGTTTTGGGGGTCATAAAAGATCTTAGAGGGGGGTCAGCTCCGGGTCCTGATGGTCTTTCGGTAGCATACTACAAGTCTTTTGCAGCCATACTGGCACCTCACCTGACCTCCTTCTTTAACTCCAAAACCAATGGAACCCCCCTAGACATCCACCTCAATACTGCTTTAATCACGGTCATACCCAAACCGGACAAAAACCACAAAGACGTTAGCAATTACAGACCGATCTCACTCATAAACAATGACCTAAAAGTACTCACCAAAATAATGGCTAACGGGTTGTCATCCTTTATTACTCAATATATACATAAGGACCAGGTAGGATTCATATCCGGGAGACAGGGTCCTGACCAAATAAGGAGGGCGATAGATATCACCTCGATTCTTCAAACTAACTGGGAAGGGGGGCCAAACCAATCGGGATTCCTTCTATCATTAGATCTGCAGAAGGCCTTTGACACGGTCTCCTGGCAATACATCTTCACTGTGCTGGAGAGATGGGGATTTGGCGACCGTTTCCTGGGACTTCTACATGCTCTCTACTCACAACCAAAGGCCCAAATACGCCTCCAAGGACATTACTCCAAACCAATAGACATTTTACGTGGCACTAGGCAAGGGTGTCCTTTATCCCCCCTAATCTTCGCAATAGCCATAGAAACCTTAGCGATCGCAATTCGACAGAACCCGGATATAAAGGGGGTGACCTGTGGAGACCAGACGCACAAATGTGGGCTTTTCGCCGACGACATCCTCCTTTTCCTGACATCCCCCCTCACTACACTACCTAATCTCTGCCTAGTGTTAAGGAACTTTGCTAAAATTTCTGGACTCGAAGTCAATTTCGCCAAATCTCAAGCTCTTAATGTATCCTTACCGTCACAAACAGTTGACTCTCTAAAACAATCCTTTCACTACAAATGGGGCGACACCTCCATTAGCTACCTAGGTATCACACTGACGGCCACGACGGAAACACTATATGCACAAAATTACCCTTCACTCTTCAGGAAACTGGAGGCAGACCTTACTACATGGTCAAAACTATCCTGGCTGGGTCGGATCAACTCCATTAAGATGACCTTACTCCCCAGGCTCCTCTACTTCTTTCGCTCCCTCCCTATCCCAATCAGGAAAGATCACCTGAGAGCTTTACAGAGTAAAATACTCCAATTTATTTGGGGTAAGAAAGGATATCGTATCCCTCAGAGCACCCTATTCCTTCACAGACGCAAGGGAGGGCTGGGTCTTCCAAATCTACATAAATACTACTTGGCGGCTAGATTAGCCCAACTGTCCTCAATTTACTCACGTTATGAAAAACCAGACTGGGTGAATATTGAAAGACAGGCCATCCCCAAACATACACGAGACTACATACTTTGGTGCCTGACTAAATCTAGACCGCCCATCCTATCACCCACTTTATCCCACTCCTGCGCCCTTTGGGACTCCCTCCGGCACTCCACAGCCCTGGTCTGCACAGGTCGTCCCCTAGCTCACTTATTCCACAACCCTGACTTTCCACCTGGACTTGACATCTCAGCATTCAAATGGTGGCTGGACAAGGGGCTATATCGGATAGGGCACTTCTTCACCCCCAATGGACCAATCACCCTCAAATTCTGTATCAAACACCTGGACCTCCCGGAATCGGAACGATTCCGCTTTCACCAAATCGCTCACTTTCTCCACACTATTTGGCAGGAGAAACCGCTCCCCCCTAAATTTACTGCATACGAACAATGGTGCGGACAAGCCATGGAGCAGAGGGGAGGCATATCAGTGATATATTCGGCCCTCACTTACCCTACGGACAAAACCACATACATGAAGGCTTGGGAGGCTGACTTCCAATGCAGCAGGGACATAGAGATTTGGCAAGCAGCTCTAACTAAATCCTTTAGGGGATCCAGAACATCTCCTTGATGGAGGCAAGCATCAAACTGATAACCAGATGGTACTTGACCCCTACCAGGTTGGCAGCAATCTATCCCTCAGCGAACCCCTTATGTTTCAGAGGATGCCAACACCTGGGCACAATGGCCCACATTTGGTGGGAATGCCCCAAACTACGCACTTTTTGGAGAAAAGTTTTCTCTATGATTTACAAGGTGACGACTTGCCAGATCCCTAGGTCCCCAAAGGTGGCTATTCTCAATGCTAACCTTCCTGGAATTTCTAAGGCTAACCAAACACTGATCAACTTTATATTACTGGGCACTAAAATCTCCATTGCCAAAGCCTGGAAACAGCCGAGGCCCTCGTTCAACGCAGTAAAAAGGAAGGTTTCATGGATTATGGCCCAAGAAAAACTTTCTAGCATCCTGAGAAACACCGCCACGAAATTCCAAACAATATGGGAACCTTGGGCCCAATATATGGGAACCTCCCTCATACCAGGGGTTCAGGTGCGCAACAACACCTAACCCACACTTAGACGATTTCATCCCTCAGTACTACTAGAGGTACACAGATGTACTCCTTCTCCCTCCTCACCCACCTTGAAGAACCCCTCCACCCCACCTCCCTCCTCACTCTTCTCCCCCTCTCTTTCAACTCTTCTTCCTGTCTTCTACCTCACATCAGTTAGCTAACTGGTTGCAATTCAATATGAAGCTACCATACGGTAAATTACCTAGCTTACGGGGACTCATAACCCCTCAACACTCCTGATGGCTCAGCCCAAATAGGCAAAGGAGAAGTAAGGAGATTTCCCCACCTGGCACAGCTAGATCCCGTCAGGGGTGCCGGGGTTGGGGAAAGATCCCGTGATGTTTTAGGGACAATACATGGAGACTGGCTATTTAAAGCATAGACATTGATATATATCAGGTTGACCCCACCAATAGCCTTTGAGGCTGAGAAACCGTATGTTATATGTTATTTTCTTACTCGAATTGTAACCTTTATGTCTCATGTTTGAGAAGGCATTCCCTCCTGTGCATTCTAATATGTCAATGCATAAAATGTATGACGTAATTGAAAATAAAAACATATTGAAAGTAAAAAGTCTAGTCTTTTTTCAAACAAATTTTGTTTCACAGTTTACAGTAACAATTTTTTTTCAATCAATAGATAGGCAACTGACTCTGCCTAATCTATAGGAATATAGAAATTGTCATCATTAGTGTGCTGCAGAAAGGAAAAGTAATTTTCTAAGTCACAGGTTGAGAGGCTAAAGCAGGGACTTTTTTTATGTCAGACATTTACAAAGACAGCCAAAAATCAGACATCCGGATTTACAGAACTGTGTTATCTCAGTCCAGAAGTGGATTCTTTCCCATGATGATGCTTGCACAAAAATGGCTTTGGAGATGGCAATAGAGCACTTCCAGATTCAGGTGATAGTGAATGAATGTCATTGAGTAAATGAGTGATGAGCCACTTGAATTGTCTGGTTCTGTTGAATGGAACTGCAGAGCTAAACAGATAGCTAACCAGTGCCCTGATCTGAAATGCTAAATAGATGGCTTCTGGGTGATTCCAATACTTGGTTACCCATGGTGACTTTCAGAGATATTAATTTAGAATCCAAGAATTGTGTTATGTGGTACCTTGAGTTTGGGTCAGCTACATGTAAAGAGAGGATTCAGAAATGGAAACAGGATCCCAGTTTTTTTTTTTTTCATGGTGAAAAAGAAATGGATAGCAGAAAATCGCAAAGTGTATGTGGAGTGCAGCAGCTTAGCTAGTATAAAAGAACTGAAGAAATAAAGTGCCATTCGCAGTGCACTGCACTGAAATGTGGGTGTGACCAAATTGCCCTAGCAATAGGAGGGACTCAAAGGAGCATGGGTAAATAGAACCTGAGCCTACTCCTCATGTGCACAGCACACATATGCCACAGTGGTGTCAACAAAAATATGCTTTAAAGTGTTACTAAACCCAGTAATATAAAAATAGTTCATACAACCCCCCCCACAGTGCCCACAGCTTATAAATCATCTTTTTACATTGAAATACTGCCACTGTATGCCTTTTTTGCTTTTTTTAAGCTAGAGTGTAACATGCATGTAAAAGCCTTAGTACACTCATTTAAAAAAAATTATACTGTTTAATGACATATGCTTTTCTATACCCAGGCTACCTTAAACAAGAACTTCAGGAGTATATTAAGTGCTTAGAGTGCAGAAGTTTGTCATATAAAGCCCAGTGTACAAAGTGCAGTGTTCAGGAGTATAAAATGTACTGTACAACATAGTGTCTAGAAACCACTCTTATAAAAATATCTACTTTGTGGTGCTGCCATGGAAGTTCAAATATATAAAGAAGAAAGCAATATATATAACTCTTTTGCAATCAACTTCTTTGAGGTCTTTCTACAATATTTGTTGCTGTTCTACACCATAAGGGTTGATTTACTAAAATTGGAGAATGCAAAATCTGGGCTCACATGCTACTCCAAACGAAGGGACATTTGGCCAAAATTTTAGTGAAATTAAAATTCTCTCCTATCTCTCAGCAAATCTCTTAGCCATCTCTTACAAATAGTGCAAAGAGCATCTGGGCCCACTGAAGTTAAAAGTATAAATATCTTTGTTAAACTAAAGGAAAAAAAATCCATTTCCATGTAGTTGCATTTCAGGAGATAGAGAATAAGATGTACAGTAGTAAGAGAAAAAAAGTACCTTTCATACTTTTTGCGCTGTGCAGTATTTTATCAAAATCACATATACAACCTCTAGACATGCTGATACTAGATTCTAAACCAGTTTATAAATATCCCTAATACTGTCAATTAATATCTGGGTATCAATACCTGGTATAAATCTGGTCACTATTACTTTAAATTTGCCTTGGAGCATGACAGGAACAGGTTACTACCATCCATTAGACAAAAGAAACAATGAATAAGCAGTACGCTAACTCACTCCCATTTGTCATGACACCTTTAGCTTATGCCAGGAGCAATCAGCATAATGCAGGTGATTTATCCAGGTAGAAATTATACTAAGACCCTGTACGCTGAACCCCACCCCTCCCCTCTTCACCACCTCCATCACCCAGGGCAAGCAAGAGAACCTCAAGCATATTGGCCTCCAATAGCCAAGCCAGTGGCTATTGTGCAACATCTTCTTCCTCACCATCAGTACCCCATACAGGTGTTTTGTGTAACAGAGCTTTAGTGTTCTGATTGTGAGGAATTGCAGTCCTTACCCATTTACCATAATACAAAGTAAAAAATGCACACTGTTAAAACAACAAAACTCACTGAATAGGAATTTGGTTGTAATATTGAAAACATGGCTCCTGTTTTTTTCTTATTGTAATTGTACTAACGCAATATAGGATTGCGGATGTGTTTCTTTATTTTTTTGCTTGCTTACTTCTGGAAGCACTTCTAAGAAGGATATAATAAAGGTATTCTAGCTGACATCTACTCTCTGTAGATGATGAATGGCTGTATTTCTCATCAAGCCTATGGATTCAAAGATCTGTGTGATCTCTTAATAATTTAGAGGACCGCTATCCTGAAAAATATTGAATTCTGATAACAGCATGTGGTTGATACATGTCTGTGATCCCTTGTGTTTTAAGTACTTTATTTTTAACTCGTACACCTTTATTTATATTTTTTACATTTAAATGTAGACAATGTTGTCCAGCCAAAGTGAAGGTGGTAACAACAAACTATATCAATACTGTCAGAGTTACTTACAAGAGTCATAGTTCAATAAAATTGTTAAATTAGATCTTGCACCTAAAATCCACTTTTTAAGTGCCCCTCTCCCCTGTTTAAACCCTGCAAAAAACTTGGAAAAAGGTTAGATAATATATTTACCTCTCCTCTGGCTTCTGCCCATGATGCCTAGGTGAGGGTAATGTCATTCTCCTTTCGACAAGGAGTTGGGTAACTCAGACCTTTTTTTTTTTTATTGTATTTTTATTTTTTTTTTTACAATACAAATAAAACACATTCAGCTTGGTAAGAGCTTAGAGGAGTCAAACAAAAAGAAAAAAAATCAAACAAAAAAATAATAAAAGCATTGAGGTTGAATACAAATATGTATCAAGAAAAAGAACTGTGTAAAACAAACCATCTAAAGGCTACAGGTATTCACTTGATTACAACTAGATATGTATAGCAGGATTATACAGTAGCGCACAAAAGTGAGTACACCCCTCACATTTTTGTAAATATTTTATTATATCTTTTCATGTGACAACACTGAAGAAATGGCACTTTGCTACAATGTAAAGTAGTGAGTGAACAGCTTGTATAGCAGTGTAAATTTGCTGTACCCTCAAAATAACTCAATGCACAGCCATTAATGCCTAAACTGCTGGCAACAAAAGTGAGTACAACCCTAAGTGAAAATGTCCAATTTGGGCCCAAAGTTTCAATATTTTGTGTGGCCACCATTATTTTCCAGCACTTCCTTAACCCTCTTGGGCATGGAGTTTACCAGAGCTTCACAGGTTGCCAGTGGAGTCCTCTTTCACTCCTCCAGGATGACATTACGGAGCTGGTGGATGTTAGAGACCTTGCACTCCTCAACCTTCTGTTTGAGGATGCCCCACGGATGCTCAATAGCATTCTGGAGACATGCTTGGCCAGTCTATAACATTTAACTTTAGCTTCTTTAGCAAGGCAGGGGTCGTCTTGGAGGTGTGTTTGAGGTTGTTATCATGTTGGAATACTGCCCTGCGACCCAGTCTCCGATGTTTGGCTTCAGTATGTCATAGTACATGTTGGCATTCATGGTTCCTTTAATGAACTGTAGCTCTCCAGTGCCGGCAGTACTCATGCAGCCCCAGACCATGACACTCCCACCACCATGCTTGACTGTAAGCAAGACACACTTGTCTTTGTACTCCTCACCTGGTTGCCGCCACACCTTGACACCATCTGAACGCTTGCCACCATCTGAACCAAATAAGTTTATCTTGGTCTCATCAGACCACAGGACATGGTTCCAGTAATCCATGTCCTTATTCTGCTTGCCTTCAGCAAATTGTTCACAGGCTTTCTTGTGCATCATCTTTAGAAGAGGCTTCCTTCTGGGATGACAGCCATGCAGACCAATTTGATGCAGTGTGCTGTGTATGGTCTGAGCACTGGCAGGCTGACCCCCCCTCCCCTTCAACCTCTGCAGCAATGCTGGCAGCACTCATACGTCTATTTCCCAAAGAAAACCTCTGGATATGACTCTGAGCACGTGCACTTAACTTTGGTCGACCATGAGGAGGCCTGTTCTGAGTGGAACCTGTCCTGTTAAACCGCTGTATGGTCTTGGCCACTGTGCTGCAGCTCAGTTCCAGGGTCTTGGCAATCTTCTTATAGCCTAGGCCATCCTTATGTAGAGCAACAATTCTTTTTTTCAGATCCTCAGAGAGTTCTTTGCCATGAGGTGCCATGTTGAACGTCCAGTGACCAATATGAGGGAGTGAGAGAGATAACACCAAATTTAACACACCTGCTCCCCATTCACACCTGAGACCTTGTAACACTAATGAGTCACATGATTCTGGGGAGGGAAAATGACCAATTGGGCCCAATTTAGGGGTGTACTCACTTAGGGGTGTACTCACTTTTGTTGCCAGCAGTTTAGACATTAATGGCTGTGTGTTGAGTTATTTTGAGGGGACAGCAAATTTACACTGTTATACAAGCTGTACACTCACTACTTTACATTGTAGCAATGTGTCATTTCTTCAGTGTTGTCACATGAAAAGATATAATAAATTATTTACAAAAATGTGAGGGGTGTACTTACTTTTGTTAGATACTGTACATCACAGATATACACGATGGGATTGGGGGGTATTAAACTGGATGACATATGTAAAATCAGCAAGGGAACGGAATGATGAGGGAGGGCTAAAGCAGGAAGAAGCCAGAATAAAAGGGTTAATGAGATTCAGACAGAGTCAGGGAGGGGAACCATACTCAGATTTGTCTCACAAGTCCCAGACCCTGTCGAACCTGTCAATAGCATTCAGCGATTGCATTCAGGAGTTGTTCTTGAGAAGGAGGAATGGAGGCCAGTCAACACATAGGAATAACTCTCTTAGCAGCTAATAAAATGTATGACGCCAATTTGTTCAAAATTTTCCCTAGACCTGGGAAAGGAAGGTTCAGGATTAGATGTAATTGATCCGACAGAAGAGGAGACTCAAATAATCGTTGTAGCAGGGACATCACCATACACCAAAAAGGTGTAATTAACTCACACTGCCAGAATATATGGTAGTGGGTACCTCTGGTTTTACCACATCTCCAGCAAAGAGAGGACACGGTGGCGTCATAATGGTGTATGACCTCAGATGTCCTATACCAGAAAAATAGTACTTTAAACTCTGTCTCTCTTTGCGCCACGCTTTGGGAAATTTTTAGAAGTGGAGGTCCAGATCCTGTCCCACTGAGGGAGAGAGATTAGTTTTTGTATGATTCAAGACCATTTTCGCATGTAGATATGGAGATCATCAGAAAGTGGGGATGATTCCTGAAGTATTTGATAGATAGCAGAAATGAATCATGTTTGATGGGGACCTTGGGAACAAATGAGTTTAAAGGTCTTTGGTTTAGGCAAGGTGAGGGTTGGGGAGAGAGCTGATAGATAATGATTTATTTGGAGGTAAGAGTAGTGCAGATGTTTGGAAAGTTGATGTTTAGATTGAAGGTTAGCAAAGGTCCAAAATTTTACAGGTGACTGGATGAACAAAATGGCAAAGTTGAAACAGGCCAGCCTGCACCCAGGGGGCCATGCAGGAATGAGATAGGCTGTCTGGGAGTACAGGGTTGAAGTGTACATTAGATAAAGGGCGGGCATGGCGAGGGGAGAGAGGATTTAGTGATACAAGTATGCCATATCCTTAACATAAACAACATAGAGCTTTAAACACATTTATGGAGTTTGGGGTCCTGAATCAGGGTGAAAGACCAGATAAGGGAGCAGGGATGAGTGGGAAACAATGAGCCCATCTTGATCTCCGACCACCTATTCGGTGCTGCCAAGCTGAACCAGGACACCACTGCCCGTAGGTGGGATGCCAAATAGTATTTATAAATATCCGGGGCACCCAGACCCCCCCCAGTTGTCTGGGGGAAAAAATCACTGAGCTTGCTATTCTATGAGCCTCGTCACTCCAAATAAAATTAAGGAATCAATGCTTGATAGATTTCAATTATGACATGGGGATAGGAACTGGTAGGGTCTCAAAAAGATACAGCATTTTAAGCATGACAGTCATTTTCAACACATTGATCCTACCTATCCAGGATATCGGAAGTGGGTTCCAACGCTTTAACATTTTACTGACATCTTTAAGCAGGGGGACATAATTGGCCTGATAAAGGGAAGAATAGGTTGGGGTCATTTGCATGCCAAGGTATTTGAGGGAGGAGGAGCACCAGTGGTATGGGTATGAGTGTTGTAGTGACAATAGTTCCTCAGGTGGGATGTGGAGAGGCAGCGCCTCTGTTTTAGAGGTGTTGATTTTGTACCCGGTGTGGGGAATTAGCTTGTGGGAATCACTTTCTTCTCGGAAAGAAGGTCAGAGTTAGGGATGATCTTTGAGTTTGAGTCAAACCCATGTTCGACTCGAAAATTGCCTTTTCGACCGTTCGTCGAATTGCGAACAATATGGGCCGTTCGCGCCAAATTCGAGTGGCGCGCCATGGCCCATAATTCACTGCGGAATCGCAGAGCATTTCTGGCTGATGATTGGCCAAGCATGCACTATGACCCGCATGCTTGGCCAATCACAGTGCCGTGTGTACAGAGAGCCGTAATTGGCCAAAGCCAGGGTGGCTTTGTCCAATTATATCTCAGGGGGTTTAGTACATGCCCCACACTATATAAGGCCACCTGCATGGCGGCCTTGTGTAGTGTGTTGCAGCGGCGGAGAGAGATAGATATACAGAGAGACATTGTCATTTGATTTAAGTTAGATAGAGTAGGCAGGTCGAGTCAGTTAGCTGCACTTACAGTGTATTGTGTATATATATGCATCCCAGGTGTTGTATATATATATATATATATATATATATACACACACTGTATTCAGTTTAGCTAGATCAGTTTCTGTTATTCTCTTCCTAATATACTGACAGGCAGCCAGGTGTTTTTACAGTATTTACATTTAGTGTACTGTGTACCCTGCACAGTTGCACCTACAGTATAGCTACCTGAAGACAAGTGCTTGTGTTCTTCTGATCCTATTAATAGCACAGGCAGGCTCCTGAAGTATTTACAGTTAGTGTACTGTGTACCCTGCACAGTTGCACCTATAGCTACCTGAAGACAAGTGCTTGTGTGCTTCTTCTGATCCTATTAATAGCACAGGCAGGCTCTTGAAGTATTTACAGTTAGTGTACTGTGTACCCTGCACAGTTGCACCTACAGTATAGCTACCTGAAGACAAGTGCTTGTGTTCTTCTGATCCTATTGATAGCACAGGCAGGCTCTTGAAGTATTTATAGTTAGTGTACTGTGTACCCTGCACAGTTGCACCTATAGCTACCTGAAGACAAGTGCTTGTGTGCTTCTTCTGATCCTATTAATAGCACGGGCAGGCTCTTGAAGTATTTACAGTTAGTGTACTGTGTACCCTGCACAGTTGCACCTATAGCTACCTGAAGACAAGTGCTTGTGTGCTTCTTCTGATCCTATTAATAGCACAGACAGGCTCTTGAAGTATTTCCAGTTAGGGTACTGTGTACCCTGCACAGTTGCACCTACAGTATAGCTACCTGAAGACAAGTGCTTGTGTTCTTCTGATCCTATTGATAGCACAGGCAGGCTCTTGAAGTATTTACAGTTAGTGTACTGTGTACCCTGCACAGTTGCACCTACAGTATAGCTACCTGAAGACAAGTGCTTGTGTTCTTCTGATCCTATTAATAGCACAGGCAGGCTCTTGAAGTATTTACAGTTAGTGGACTGTGTACCCTGCACAGTTGCACCTACAGTATAGCTACCTGAAGACAAGTGCTTGTGTTCTCCTGATCCTATTGATAGCACAGGCAGGCTCTTGAAGTATTTACAGTTAGTGTACTGTGTACCCTGCACAGTTGCACCTACAGTATAGCTACCTGAAGACAAGTGCTTGTGTTCTTCTGATCCTATTAATAGCACAGGCAGGCTCTTGAAGTATTTACAGTTAGTGTACTGTGTACCCGGCACAGTTGCACCTACAGTATAGCTACTTGAAGACAAGTGCTTGTGTTCTTCTGATCCTATTGATAGCACAGGCAGGCTCTTAAAGTATTTACAGTTAGTGTACTGTGTACCCTGCACAGTTGCACCTATAGCTACCTGAAGACAAGTGCTTGTGTGCTTCTTCTGATCCTATTAATAGCACAGGCAGGCTCTTGAAGTATTTACAGTTAGTGTACTGTGTACCCTGCACAGTTGCACCTACAGTATAGCTACCTGAAGACAAATGCTTGTGTTCTTCTGATCCTAATAATAGCACAGACAGGCTCTTGAAGTATTTCCAGTTAGGGTATGGTGTACCCTGCACAGTTGCACCTACAGTATAGGTACCTGAAGACAAGTGCTTGTGTTCCTCTGATCCTATTGATAGCACAGACAGGCTCTTGAAGTATTTACAGTTAGTGTACTGTGTACCCTGCACAGTTGCACCTACAGTATAGCTACCTGAAGACAAGTGCTTGTGTTCTTCTGATCCTATTGATAGCACAGGCAGGCTCTTGAAGTATTTACAGTTAGTGTACTGTGTACCCTGCACAGTTGCACCTACAGTATAGCTACCTGAAGACAAGTGCTTGTGTTCTTCTGATCCTATTGGTAGCACAGGCAGGTTCATGAAGTAATTACAGTTAGTGTACTGTGTACCCTGCACAGTTGCACCTACAGTATAGCTACCTGAAGTCAAGTGCTTGTGTTCTTCTGATCCTAATAATAGCACAGGCAGGCTCTTGAAGTATTTCCAGTTAGGGTACTGTGTACCCTGCACAGTTGAACCTACAGTATAGCTACCTGAAGACAAGTGCTTGTGTTCTTCTGATCTTATTGATAGCACAGGCAGGCTCTTGAAGTATTTACAGTTAGTGTACTGTGTACCCTGCACAGTTGCACCTATAGCTACCTGAAGACAAGTGCTTGTGTGCTTCTTCTGATCCTATTAATAGCACAGGCTTGCTCTTGAAGTATTTACAGTTAGTGTACTGTGTACCCTGCACAGTTGCACCTACAGTATAGCTACCTGAAGACAAATGCTTGTGTACTTCTGATCCTAATAATAGCACAGGCAGGCTCTTGAAGTATTTCCAGTTAGGGTACTGTGTACCCTGCACAGTTGCACCTACAGTATAGCTACCTGAAGACAAGTGCTTGTGTTCTTCTGATCCTATTGATAGCACAGGCAGGCTCTTGTCTCCCAAGCACATCAGCTCAAGCACCGCATGGTATCTTTTGGCCTGCGTACTTGCGTAGCCCCTTGAACGCCTACGGAGCACTGCTGGTCCCGAGGACAAAGCACAGGAAGAGGCCATGGAGGAAGAAGAAGAGGAGGGGGTGGAGGAGAGAGGTGTGTCAGAATCACCAGTAGTAGCATTTTGGAGGCGTGGTGGTGGAACAACCTCCAATACTACTGCACCTTGTCCTGCATCCTTCCCAGCTGCCAGAAGAGTCACCCAATGCACCTTGAAAGATAGGTAACGTCCCTGTCCATGCCTGCTGGACCATGAGTCAGAGGTAATATGCACCTTACCACTGACCGCCCTGTCCAGCGAGGCCAAGACATTGCCTTCCACATGCTGGTAGAGAGCCAGCCTTCCATGAGAAAAAAGTGGCATTTGGGAACCTGCCACTGAGGAACCACACATATAATGGCAGTCATATAATGCCAGTGCTCGGCGGCTGGCTGACCTCCAAAAGGAATTTAACCTGCCCAAGAACCGCCTAATCTGTGACATGCCCACCAGGTGGATCTCAACGTTGGCCATGCTGCAGCGGCTGCACATGCAGCAAAGTTCCATCTATGAGTACCTGTGCGACTATGGCACCAGGACAGGGTCAGGGGAGCTTGTTTTTTTTTCCCCACGCCAGTGGGCCATGATCAGGGATGCATGCACTGTCCTGTCACCATTTGAGGAGGCCACAAGGATGGAGAGCAGTGACAGTGCATGCATCAGTGACACTGTCCCCCTTGTCTACCTGTTGGAGCACACGCTGCATGGAATAATTGACAGGGCACTTGAGGCAGAACAGAGGCAGGAAGAGGAGGACTTCCTTACCTCTTAAGGCCCCCTTTATCCAGACAGTGTTCGTGCGTGCCTGCCGATCACACAGGAAGAGGATGAGGAAGAGGAGGAGGATTGTCTCAGCATGG
The DNA here is from genome assembly GCA_037952925.1 of Lithobates clamitans. NCBI lineage: Eukaryota > Metazoa > Chordata > Amphibia > Anura > Ranidae > Lithobates > Lithobates clamitans. The sequence goes on from JBBGZY010000223.1 coordinate 3,668,216, forward strand.
AGGTGGAGCCTGGCACTCAGCATCAGCAGCAGTCTTCAAGGGATCATTTACAGTCCCAAGAAACCCATAGACTTGTACGTGGTTGGGAGTAGGTGGCTGCGGATCTTGTTGTCCTTGTATGTCGCAGAGGGAGCAGAGGATGAAACATCTTCGGGAGGCCTTGCAGAAAGGTCTGTGCAACGCGTTCCCAGAAACTGGGAGGTTACAAACTCCTGTTCCTGGACAACGTGTTGCTGAGGCTTTGGTCAGTCAAAGAAGGAGCGGTGGAGAAGGTGGCCATCTGACCGATGCGTTCAGACAATTTTTTAGTCCGCAGCCCCAAGGTATGATCGGTTCCAGCAACCATCGCCAGCGTCTGTTTTACATGGTGCAGGAATACCTAGGGGCAAGATCTGACTTGGACACCTTTCCCACTGAAAATCCTTTGGGTTACTGGGTCTTGAGGATGGATCACTGGCCAGAGCTTGCACAGTATGCAATTGAGCTACTGGCCTGTCCTGCATCCAGCGTTCTTTCGGAATGCACATTCAGTGCTGCTGGAGGCTTTGTAACCGCTCACAGGGTGCACTTGTCCACCGACTCGGTCGATCGACTGACCTTCAAAAAATGAATCAGTCTTGGATCACCACCAGCTACCAAGCACCTGATGCTGATGTAATTTTTTTTGAAATGTCAGATCCCTTCAAGACTGCCTATGCTGAAGCTGAGTGACTATCCTGTTATGCTGAGTGACTATTCTCTTCCTCCTCGATAATCATGCTGATAGCTTGGAAGAATATTTTTGGTTTTGGGCGCCGCCACCAGTGGCTAAAGCCCAATTTTTCAGCCCCTATTTAACAGGGGCATGTAATTACAATTTTTGATGCAATATTTTGCAAGGAGGGTTTGCTGCTGCGCTCAATTAGAGTATTTGTGAGGGGTTGCAGTGTTGTGGCACCAGCACCAGTGCCTAAGGCCTAATTTTTCAGCCCCTGTTTAATAGGGGCGTGTAATTACAATTTTTGATGCAATACTTTGCAGCAGGGCTCGTTCCTACGCACCAACTAGAGTATCTGTGTTGTGGCACCAGTGCCTAAGGCCCAATTTTTCTGCCCCTGTGCAACAGGGACATGTAATTACAATTCTTGATCTAATATTTCACAGCAGGGCCCGTTTCTGCGCCCACCAGGAGTAACTGTGAGGACTTACAGTGTTGTGGCACCAGCACCACCACCACCAAAGGCCCAATTTTTCTGCCCCTATTCAACAGGTGCATGTAATTACAATTCTTGATCTAATATTTCACAGCAGGGCCCATTCCAGCACCCACCAAGAGTAACTGTGAGGACTTACAGTGTTGTGGCCCCAGCACCACCACCACCAAAGGCCCAATTTTTCTGACCCTGTTCAACAGGGGCATGTAATTACAATTCTTGATGTAATATTTCACAGCAGGGCCTGTTCCTGTGCCCACCAAGAGTAACTGTGAGGGTTTACAGTGTTGTGGCAACACCAACACCTAAGGCCCCAATTTCTGTATATAGGGCAGGCCCCTACTTTCAAACATCCAAGGTGTCATCCGCAAATAGGGATAGTTTATATTCCCTATGACACATGGAGACACCTCGGATGTCAGGGTGGGACTGAATAGCTTCTGCTAGGGGTTCTAGACAGAGGATGAAAAATAATGGGAACAGAGGGCAGTCCTGTCTAGTGATGTTAGACATTGGAAAGGTCTGAGACAAAAAAGAGGCCATTCGAACCTGGAATGAGGGGTTAGAGTAAAGAGTTTTTAAGGCAGATATAAAGGGGCCATGGAATCCAAATTTGGTTAGGGTGGCGAATATGTAGGATCAGCTTAGTCTATCAAATGCTTTCTGGGCATCTAAACTGAGGATTAAGGCAGGTCTACAAACTCTATTTAGCATGTCTTTAAGGTCTATAGTGTGTCTAGTATTATCTCCTGCGTGTCTGGTGGGGATAAAGCCTACTTGAGCTTTGTCGCTCAGTTTTGTCAGGAATTGAGATAAACGATTCGCCAGGATTTTTGTGAATCGTTTGTAATCTGAATTCAGAAGAGCAATCGGTCTATAGTTATCTGGAAGAAATGGGTCTTTACACGGTTTGAAACGTGTGATGAGGTATTTTGCCTTGTAGAAGGGAGTTGTATAGAGATAACAAATAAGGCCTTAATATCTGTGAAAATGTCTTGTAATAAGAGAAAGGAAGGCCGTCAAGGCCAGGGAATTTGCGTGAGGGTAAGTGCTTGATAGTATAAGTCAGTTCGTCCTCGGTGATGGGGGCGTTTAATATTTGTAAGTCAGCCTTGACCAGCTTAGGTAACCGTATATCTTCCAAAAAGGTCTTGAACGTCTCTAGGTCAAATGGGGGATGGGGGATGGAGAGCAGGGGTTAAACAGTTGTATAGTTTGTCATAAATAGTCTGTGGGCAATGGGTAGGTGTACCGTCCGACTGTTTTAAGTGGTCAGGGAAGGAGTGGAAGGGTCTAGGGTTGAGTCTTGAGACCAACATCCTATGAGGCTTATTGGAAAACTCATAACATTTTTGTTTCACCCAAAGAAGGGACTTGGCAATGTCTGATGTCCAAAGATTTTATCTGATTTTTCGAAGAGGTTACTGCCCTCAGTTGGGCCATTGTAGGAGCATGAATCAGAGAGAGCTTGGCAACTTGCAATTTAGCTAGTAAAAAGGACTTTAAAAAGGCTATATTTTTCTTCCTACAGGAGCTCACAGAAATACATTTCCCTCTAAAATACGCACTATGGGCTTCCCATAGAGTGGATGGACTGGGCACAGAATCTGCATTGAGTTGGAAATATTCGGTTAGAGCCGAGATAAGTTTATCTTTGGTTTCATTGTGATTAAGTAAGGACTCGTTGAGTCTCCAATGGCATGTCTTGGAGAATGCAGTGGAGAGGGAAAGGTCTAGGGTTAGGGGAGCGTGATCTGACCAGGTTATTGGGCCCAGGTCAGAAGACACCGTGTTAGGTAGAAGGAGGCTGTCATAAAAAAATGGTCTAATCTGGAGAACATTTTGTTGGGGGGGAATAGATTGAGAACTGTCTGCTAGTGGGATGTTTTATCCTCCATGCCTCAAACAGATGGTGAGCACTCGTAAGTTTACAGAAGGAGATAGCTAGTGGTTGCATCCCTTGTAGGAGAGAGAATAGCATTGAAATCTCCACCCACAAACATAAAGGGCTTGGAGAAACATTGCAACAGGTCAAATGCTTCAGTGAGAAATGTATGCTGCCCCGAATTGGGTGCATAAACATTCATAAAGGTAATAGGACTAGACATGAAGACACATTGCAATATTATATACCGTATATACTCGAGTATAAGTCGTTCCGAGTATAAGTCGAGGCCCTAATTTACTACAAAAAAATGGGAAAAACTTATTGACCCGAGTATAAGACGAGGGTGAGAAATGCACAGCTACTGTAAGTGGAAAAGAGGGTCAACAATGCCCATTTGCAGCATCACTGTGCCCATTTGCAGCCATAGGTCCCCTGAACTTCAAACTCGGTAGTTAAGGGTTCCTAGATGCCCCCTAGCTGCAGCCAAAATTTGGGGTCTCTGAACCCAAAGGGTCCTGAAATGACATTGCTGCAGATGGACACAGTTGACCGAATTTGGGGCCCTGTATCTCAGAGCCACTTAGTGCTAGGAACCCCAAATTTGGTGTGCAAACCCAGTGGAACTAGCACCATAAAATTTTCCAAAGCTGGGGTTTCTAGCACCAAGTGGCCCCAAGATACAGGGCCCCAAAAATCAGTTCACTGACTTTTCTGCAGCAGAGAATGACATTTTACGAACCGGTTTTGGGGCCCTGTATCTCAGGGCCAATTGGTTCTAGGAACCCCAGCTTTGGATATGTTATGGTACCAGTTCCACTGGGTTTACACACTAAATTTGGGGTTCTTAGCACCAAGTGGCCCTGAAATATGGGGCCCCAAAGTCGGTTCAGAAAATGTCAAGCACTTTTCTTCAGCAGAGAATGACATTTTCCGAACCGATTTTGGGGCCCCGTATCTCGGGGCCACTTAGTGCTAGGAACTTCCAAGTGGCCCTGAGATACGGGGCCCCAAAGTCGGTTCGGAAAATGACATTTTTTGCTGCAGAAAAGTGCTTGACTCAAGTATAAGTCGAAGGGGGCACTTTCAGCACAAAAAAATGTGCTGAAAAATTCGACTTATACTCGAGTATATACGGTACTTGGTCCAAATGGGAGCGCTTGATCTGGAGAGGGCAGGAGCGTCTGACTAGCACTGCAACGCCAGCCTTACCAGATGAGTCAGAAGCCATATAAGAAACTGGGAAATGTTTGGAAGCAAATTTTAAAGAACCTCCGGCACAGAAATTAGTTTCCTGAATAAGGATCATATCTGCGCCGGATGCCCTGAATTCCTTCAGAGCTAACCATTGTTTGATGGAGTTCAGACACTTCACGTTATAGGGCAATATCTTCAGAGCCATAATTGAGCTAAGAAAACAGTGTACCCTTGTGCAGTGGGTGATGCCCCTTTGATGTGGGAACAGGTTAATAGCCTTATATCAAATAATACAGTATACTGTAACCTGAAAGTAAAAAATAAATAGTAACAGTGAAAATTAGAAAAAGAAGGAAAAAAAATTGAAAAACAAAAAGGGTCCTTGAAAAAGACCGATAAGAAATCAGTAGCGTAGTAACAAAAAGGCCATGTTGGCCTAAAAAAGGTAAAAGATAAACAACAGTTGCAGACCCGAGAGGCAAGAGCTCTCAGGAATCCTCGACTGCAGTCAAAGGATATGTGGGGGAGCAAAGCGGCCTCCAGTGAGGGTGAGGCAGGGTGCACTGCCACACCGCTCCATCTGTAGCTTGAACAAACAAAAGTCTCCTTATACCTTCTATGGGTTAGCCAAAAACAAAACAGAACAGTTCAAGGCACTTCAATGTGAGAAAACAAAAGTAAGATAAAAAAAAATATGCAAAAACCCTTCAATTCTGGAGGGAAGATGAATGAAAGCAGGTCAAACCCATATGAGGGATGACGGGGGGACTGGGGCCCCATGGGAATAATCATGAAGGACACCTCACGATAAACAGGTTGGTTGTCTGGGGCGTTGAGGGCATGGAGTAGGCCTTCACTCCTCTTCCTCTCACTGGGGTCCAAATTCAGGATGGGGCCATAGGAGTACGGGAGGGGGAGTGGGTATTTGCTGACCATCTTCCTCTGGTAGTGGTGGGAGGCCCAGATTCTTAAGAAAGGAATCCCCTTCTTGCAGGTCCTGGAGGATATGTTGGGACCCCTCCTTTGTGATGGAAAGACAGAACGGGAAGCCCCAATAGTAAGGAATCTTGTGTTGTTGGAGATAAGAAGTAATGGGCTGCAACGAGCGCCTTTTAGCCAGGGTAATATGGGAAAGAGAGCTAAAAATTTGTATTCTGTCTCCCTTATATTTAATGTGAGACCTGTTGCGAGCAGCCAGAGTAAGTGCTTCCTTGCTCTCGTAGTAATGGAATCTCACCATGATATCACGAGGTCTAGCACCTGCCGGGGATTTAGGAGCCAGGGATCTGTGGGCCCGGTCCAGGCACCAATCTATGTCTGCTATGTCCGGTGCAAGAGTGTTGAACAGGCCCAGGAGAAATGGTCTGATATTGTTGTCAGACACATTTTCTAAAACTCCACGGATCCTGAGGTTTTGGTGTCTCTGTTTTGCAGATCTTCCTGCTGGAGTTGTAATTGAGAAACTGAGTGTTTAAGGGATGGATTCTCCTCTTCCAAATCTTGCATGTAGTGAATTGTCTCAAATTTAGTCTCAAATGCGGCCGTACACTCACCAAGCTGATATATTTCACCCCTAAGTTCCTTGGAAAGCTTCCCCATTTCTTGGGCTATGCCCTTGGAGAGCTGCTGTGCAAAAGTCCGGAGCTTGATATCCAGCAGTTCATGGGTTAATATTGTTTGGGGTTGTGAGGGGTATTACCAGAGGGGGACGAGCCAGCTGTGAGCTATCCTTCGCCATCAGGGTGAGGACATAGTCTTCCAGGTCTACATGGGCTGATGTAGCTTACCCCTGTAGTGATCGAGAGCTGATGGTGCTGTACAGGGGAGATGTCTATCTTCCTCCGCTTCTTCCTCCGGTCTTCTTGTCCGGCATCTTCTTCTCTGCTTTGTCCTCCAATCCACCTCAATGGGAGTCTCCCGCTGTGTGATGCATCTGTTCAGGTAACAGCTCTTATATAACGGAGGGCGAGGCCACCTGGTGACCCAGCCCCCTCTGACGCACGGGGACTTCCCTATGGCTTTCCCCGTGTTGTCAGAGGGGGGAGCGGGGTCACCCGTTTACGTAAAAGAAGAAGAAGAAGCGGAGGAAGATAGAGGAAGAAGAGCACCGCAGGAAGACCAGAAGGAGATGGAAGAAGAAGCGGGGAAAGAAGAAGACATTAATAAAGGAATTGTCAAAAACTGTCTATTGTCTTTTTTTCACATTTTTGACACTTTTTTGTGAAATGGTAGGGGTACATTTCTACCCCATTACCAATTCACACAGGGGGGGGGGGGCTGAGGGTCCCCTTGTTAAAGGGGCCTTCCAGATTCCGATAAGCCCCCTGCCCGCAGACCCCCACCACCGGGCAAGGGTTGTGGGGATGAGGCCTTTCTCCCCATCAACATGGGGACAAGGTGCTTTGGGGGCTACCCCAAAGCACCCTCCCAATGTTGAGGGCATGTGGCCTGGTACGGTTCAGGAGGGGGGGCGCTCTCTCATTCCCCCCTCTTTTCCTGTGGCCTGCCAGGTTGCGTGCTCGGATAAGGGTCTGGTATGGATTTTTGGGGGGACCCTACGCCATTTTTAAAAAAAATTTTGGTGTGAGGTTCCCCTTAAAATCCATACCTTCAGGTCTGGTATGGATTTTGAGGGTGACCCCCACACCATTTTTTTTTACATTTTGGAGTGGGGTTCCCCTTAATATCCATACCAAACCTGAAGGGCCTGGTATGGAATTTGGGGGGACCCCCACTCATTTTTTTTTAAATTTTGGTTCGGGGTTCCCCTGTGGGGGAATCCCATGCTGTTTTTATCAATGAACTTTTATGTGTATTGCAGGACCGACAATTTATTATAGCCGCAAGTAGATTTAAATTACTTTTTTTCCTTTAGAAATGTCATTTTGCTGTCAGACTGTTCTAAACACGGAAAACATACGCCAATTTACAGGCATACTATAGACACCCTCCAGGTACGAAATTTAAAGGAATATTACACTTATTGTTTCACTTTAAGCATTATTAAAATCACTGCTCCCGAAAAAACTGCCATTTTTAAAACTTTTTTTTGCATTGATACATGTCCCCTGGGGCAGGACCTAGGTCCCCAAACACTTTTTAAGACAATACCATGCATATAAGCCTTTAAAAATTAGCATTTTTCATGTTCATGTCCCATAGACTTTAACTGTGTTTGCGTGTTCGAACAAATTTTTTGCCTGTTCGCATGTTCTGGTGCAAACCGAACCAGGGGGTGTTTGGCCCATCCCTAGTCAGGATCTGCCAGTCCTCCAGTTCCAGCTACACCTCCAGTTCATTTTCCCACTGAAGATGGTATGGTCTGGAAGGTATTTCTGAGGAATAGATCAATGAAATTAGGCCAGAGGAATGGGGTCAGGTACAAAGGCTCTCAAATGGAGTCAGCACATAAGGGGTGGCCTGGGACCTAAGAAGTTGAGAGATAAAGTGACAAAGTTTGAGATACCTAGAATGCTCTTGCAATGAAATGTCATGTGAAGATCTAAGGATATCAAACGTTATAATCCTAGCGGGGGTAATAGGTAAGTGAATATCAACAAACCTATTGTCAATACACCTAGAAAAATGTCTCTTATTATGAATCCCGAGGGGGGAAATAGTGGACACCGGAGAAGACAAAACAAAGGTAGATGGGGGAAATCAAGCCGCAGAAAATTTGACTGAGTCTCACAAACTAAGAGTATAAAGTAAAATAGGGCTAAGTGTCGTTGGACGAATAATAGTGAAAAGCCAACACTGAGTCACCTGGAATGTTTGGAATTTTAACAAGGCGATTTTGAATCTTTTGTGATATAAATGCATTACTTTTAATAAACTGATTACCTTAAGGTGTTTTTACACTATTGGAGGCTCTGTCTCCAATTCTATCCCCACATGTGGAGAGTGCAGGGGCGGACTGACAACTAATGGGGCCCCCAGGCAATAGGAGATCATGCCCCCCCCCCCCATGTCCCTGCCATACTGCCCACATTATATACGTTATACCCCCTGTTGCTTTTGGTGGGTGATTGTGACCCAATCAAGTGAATAGGGCCACTCTGCAAACACCCAGCAACCATGTCTAATGCATGCAGTAGCAGCATGCTAGTGTGGGATCCAAGGGGTTAAAGCAGGTTATATGATGAGGCAATACAACGACTCCTTATAGCCTGCTTTAGCCACTTGGTTGCTGTACTGCATAAGGTTGCCTAACCTTTACAGAGCAGCCCCATCCCAAGCGTGACAGGGTGTATAATTTCTGCTGAGGCTGCAACATGTATACACCCCTGGACCCCTAGGATGGGAGCAGAGAGGGGAAAGTGGCAACTCATTACTTTGGGGAAGGGGGGGTCAGTTTTGAAATCCCCCCTACTAGCACATGTCCTCTTCCCTCAAAGACCCCCCAGCACATTTTTTCCTATACTCCCTTCTCCATGTAATACCTGCCCCCAACCCCCTCCCCTACCCACAAACTATACACAGACCTCAGAATCAGCGCGGCTCCTGCAGATTAAGATCTCTTCTCCCCAGCTCTTCCCTCTTCCTGTCTGTGTACTGTGGAGCCGAGGAGGAGGATCTTCAGTGAGCTGTGTTCAGGCTCAGGAGGAAGAGATGTCGGCTCAGCTGCCACAAAGGGGAATCACTGCGGAAGGGAGCCCAGGCACTGAAGAGATTCCTGACTCCCTGCCCGACACTTGCAAGCCCGTAAGCCTAGTTACCAGAGCTCAGCGCTGAGACTTGCTCCGGCACTAGGCTCTGGGATAAGCAGAGATTGGGACTGACAGGGGGAGTCTCATGGGGCCCCCTGCTGGCCGACCGGGCCCTCGGACGGCGCCCGAGTGACCTAATGGTCAGTCCGCCCCTGGAAGAGTGTCTTTTTGATCTGGAAGGAGATTGGCGTGTATATGCGGCCCTTCAACAACATCTACTAAGGTGATATTTGCCAGACACGAGAATGATTAGAAAGAGCATCTGGTGAGCTTTATTCTTAAGGGAGTGGAATTGGCACATTACTTTGGTGATGAATTTTGTGGATCAACGAGATTTTGTTTCACTATTTTTTCATCACTTTAAGTTGGACTGTATTATCATATTGAGTTGCATGTGTTGGAGCAAATATATTTTTTGCATTTGCCATATGGACACTTTTTATTATGCATGGGTGTGTTATGTTGATCATTTCACAATTCTAATATTTAATAGATTTGTAGATTAATTAGTGCGCTCCTGTGGATTTATTTGTCTCTTTTTTACATTGACATTTGTTTCACCTCATTTGCCGTGCCTTAGACTTATGCCGCGCACACACGGTCGGACTTTTCGTCTACAAAAGTCTGACAGACGCCGATGGACTAAAGCTGGCTGATAATCCGATCGTGTGTGGGCTTCCCCGGACTTTCAGTGGACTTTCAGCGGACTTTTCCAGTCTCAAGTTTGACGGACTTTAGATTTGAAACATGCTTCAAATCTTTACGTCGTAACTACGCCGGACCCAGAAATCAGTTTGTCTGTGTGCTAGTCCGACGGGCAAAAACCCACGCTAGGGCAGCTATTGGCTCCTGGCTATCAACTTCCTTATTTTAGTCCGGTGTACATCATCACGTACGAATCCGTCGGACTTTTGTGTGATCGTATGTAGGCAAGTCCGTTTGTAAGAAAGTCTGCCGCAAGTCCGCCAAAAGTCAGCCAAAAGTGCGTTGAAAGTCTGTCGGACAGGCTGTTGGACTTTTGTAGCCGAAAAGTCCGACTGTGTGTACGCGGCATTAAGGCAGAATTAACACAGATGGGGTCATTTACTAAGATGAATGTGCTGCGCCGGTTCATACCTTAATCGGCACGCCGGATAAATCCTTAATTGAGCGTGTGAACCGGCGCACGCACAGCAGTACCTGGCCGCGAGAATGTTTCCAGCGCAATCCCATCATGCTGGTTCTCGGCGAGGTACATCTTGCGCTCGCTGCAATAGGAAAAACACATCTTCCTATTAAAGCGGAGCGAAAAAAAACGGCATGGGTTCCCCCTCCTGGGGTATACCAGGCCCTTCAGTCTGGTATGGATTGTAAGGGGAACGCCCTACGCCGAAAAAACGACATGGAAGTTCCCCCAAAATCCATACCAGACCCTTATCTGAGCATGCAGCCCGGCCGGTCAGGAAAGGGGGTGGGGACGAGCGAGCACCCGCCCTCCTGAATCGTACCAGGCCGCATGCCCTCAACATGGGGGATGGGTACTTTGGGGAAGCGGGCCCCCCCCACCCCAAAGCACCTTGTCCCCATGTTGATGAGGACAAGGGCCTCTTCCCGACAACCCTGACCGTTGGTTGCCGGGGTCTGCGGGTTGGGGGCTTATCAGAATCCGGGAGCCCCCTTTAATAAGGGGGCCCCCAGATCCCTGCCCCCCACCCTACGTGAATGAGTATGGAGTACATGGTACCCCTACCCATTCACCTGGGGGAGAAAAGTGTCAAGAAAAAAACACACTATGCAGGTTTTTAAAGTAATTTATTAGGCAGTTCCAGGGGTCTTCTTCCGACTTCGGGGGTCTTCTTCCACGCTCTCCGGCCTCTTCTCCGCATCTTCTCCCGGTGTCCGGTTCTTCTCCGCGCTGTCCGGCCTCTTCTCCCGGTGTCCGGTATCTTCTGCCAGACTCCCCCCGCTATCTTCTTCCAGCTCTTTTGCTGGCGGGGGCCCGGTCTTCTGTCGCTGTCCGGTTCTTCTCTGGTATCTTCTTCCGGACTCCCCCGCTATCTTCTTCCAGCTCTTTTGCTAGCAGGGGCCCGCGGGAGCGTGGAAGAAGACCACCGAAGTCGGAAGAAGACCCCCAGAGCTGCCTAATAAATTACTTTAAAAACCTGTGTAGTGTGTTTTTTTCTTGACACTTTTCTCCCCCAGGTGAATGGGTAGGGGGTACCATGTACCCCTACTCATTCATGTAGGGTGGGGGGCCGGGATCTGGGGGCCACCTTATTAAAGAGGGCTCCCGGATTCTGATAAGCCCCCCGCAGACCCCAACAACTAATGGCCAGGGTTGTCAGGAAGAGGCCCTTGTCCTCATCAACATGGGGACAAGGTGCTTTGGTAATGGGGGGCCCGCAGCAGAGCACACCCCCCCTTCCCCAAAGTACCCATCCCCCATGTTGAGGGCATGCGGCCTGGTACGGTTCAGGGGGGGCGCTCGCTGGTCCCTACCCCCTTTCCTGACCGGCCAGGCTGCGTGCTCGGATAAGGGTCTGGTATGGATTTTGGGGGGACCCCCACGCTGTCAATTCTATTTTTTCTATCGGCACCAAACCGCATGTAATCAAAATGCAGTGTGTGAATGGGGCCATAGGAAAGCATTGTGTGCGTTTAGCTGTGGTAGAAAATGCAGCTAAAAGCACAATTCTATCCGTCCATGTGAAAGAATAAGGCCCCTTTCACACTGGCGCATTTTTAGCGCCTGAAAAACGCCCTAAAGAAGTGGCTCCATTCACTCCAGTGTGAATCGGGCTTTCACACTGGAGTGGTGCGCTAGCAGGACAGTAAGGCCCCTTTCATACTGGGGCGGTGGGGGTGTTTGCGGTAAAGCGTCGCTATTTTTAGGGCCGCTATACTGTCCTTTTAGCGGCGTTATTCAGCTGCTAGTGGGGCAGTTTTAACCCCCCTGCTAGCGGCCGAAAAGGGGTTAAATACACCCGCAAAACGCTGCTGGAGCGGCATTTTGCCGGCGGTATCACAGCGCTGCCCCATTGATTCCCGATGGAGGGTCGGATGTTAGTGGTGACATCCCACCCACTCCAATCCGAAAAAGTGTAACGGAGGAAACAACTATTCTTCCATCCGTCTGTGGATCGGATCAGGTGACAACGGACTCTACGGTCCATCATCATCCGATCCCCCATAGAGGAGAGCGGCACTCTGACAGGTCCGTCCCTGCACAGTGTGCAGAGACAGACCTGTCATCTGCCTGCTCAGCGGGGATCCACGGAGCGATCCCCCGCTGAGCAGAGCGGGCTCCGTACATGGACACATCCGTGTGAAAGAACCCTAAGGCCAACACCCTTTGTACAAAAATCCACAGGAAAGTTTGTACAAAGTCCCATTGTGTGTATGAGGCTTCAACACCAGAAATTCAAGTTTTCATATCTTTAAAGGTCACCATACACTGACCAATCAGTTAGATCTTAAATAAATTAGATTCAGTGCAAGAGCCTGTTTGTTTTTCTACATTTAGAAAAAATTCTTACAGTGCATCTTCCTATTACCACTTTAGCCTAATGCTCTCTTTTCACTATTTCAGCCCCAAAGTTGCATGATTGACAATGTGCTTTTTCGGCTTGTTTTCCACTATTGCAACTTGTCATGCCACTAGGGACTGAAAAGTTGCATCACAAGTTCTACCCCATGATTTACAATGAGTACCGTTCATATGTCTGCGACTTCAAGTCGCAGCAACTTCAAAGTAGTCCCTGCACTACTTTGGTCCCACTTTGATGCGACTTGAGGTCCATAGACCTCAAAAATACACAGGCATTGCTTCAAATTTCGGCAAAAAGTTGCGGGAAACTCGCTGCAAAAAACATGCAACTTTTGGCTTGCAATAGTGGAGACCGAGCCTTAATGCCATGTCATGCGACTAGTTCAAAACATCGGAGAAAAAGTCGCACTGAAGTTGGAACAAAGTAGTGCAAGAACTTTTTTTGGAGTTGCACCAATTAGAACGGGGGAACATTGAAATACATGTGTTTTGACTTGTCCCGCGACTTCACATGTGTCAAGTCGCACAACAACTCGCAGTAGTGGAAAGAGAGCCTAAGGCCACTTGGGACTGAAAAGTTGCATCACAAGTTCTACCCCATCATTTACAATGAGTACCGTTCATATGTGTGCGACTTGCTTACGCCCATGCCGTATACACAGCGGGCACACATATTTATTACAGAAATCTATATTTGGCATGGAAATTAACCACTTGCCTACTGGGCACCTAAACCCCCCTGCTGTGCAGACCAATTTTCAGCACTGATGCACTTTGAATGACAATTGCGCGGTTATACTTAGCCAAATGTTTTTTTTTTTTAAAGTTCCCACAAATAGAGTATTCTTTTGGTGGTATTTGTTTACCTCTGTGGTTTTTTCTTTTGTTCAAAAAAAAAAAAAAGGAAAATACAGATTTTTAAAAATAATTTTGTATATTTCTGGATATTTTGATATTAAATTTTGCAAACAGGTAATTTTTCTCCTTCATTGATGTACGCTGATGAGGCGGCACTGATTGGTTACACTGATAGGCAGCACTGCTTGGGACCACTGGTGGGCATTGATAGGTGGCACTAGCAGGTGGTACTGGTGGGCACAGATGAGGCAGAATTGCCTCTTCAGGACCAATGTCCCTTGCACCTAAGCCGGTGATCAGCTTTTATTTTTATCCTCATGCTGTCAGCGGACAGGAGAAAAAATAAACAATTACCGAGCTTTAGTTTACATCATGTGATCAGCCTTCATTGGCTGACAGCTAATGGCGTGGTAAGGGGCCGGGATCGGCCCTTACTTTGATCTGTGATCACCCAAGTCTCAGTGACTCAGTGCTCCCTGCAGGGAGCACACGGGGAGCCCGACCTATGACAGCCTCCCAGAAATTCAGGTCTATGCTGTGGCCGTCGTTTGGTTTAGCACAGACACCAAGTGGTTAATAGAAAAACAGATGCAGATTTCTAGGACTGGCCAAATAACTGGAGTTAGACTTACCGGTAACTCCTTTTTCCAGTGGTCTTCCAGGACAGCCCTTGAGAGATGGAGTCCCTCCCATCGACCCAGGAAACACATTGCCAACAGTTCAAAAGGCGGTCCTTCAGGTCACTGGTCAGTCATTTACCAAGAACCGAAGGATGGAACTGTAAAAACATAACCATAACAGGCAATAACGTTAGTACATCAACATAATCAAAAAAGGGTGGGATCGTGCTGTCCTGGAAGACCACTGGAAAAGGAGTTACCGGTAAGTCTAAATCCAGTTTTCCCCAGTTGTCTTCCAGGACAGCCCTTGAGAGGATCCTCAAGTACTCACCAGATTAGGGGGGGACCACGGCTCGGAGAACTTTTCTCCCAAAAGCCTGATCCTGACTGGATATTAAGTCTAGTCGATAATGCCTTGTAAAGGTGGAGAAGCTTGACCACGTGGCTGCTTTACATATTTGCTCCTGGGTGACACCAACTATTTCTATCCAGGATGCCAACAATGCCCTTGTGGAGTGGGCTTTAATACCCCCAGGAGGATCTTTGTTTATTGTCTTATACCCCTCTGCTATAGCTTGCCTAATCCACCTAGCTATGGTGACTTTAGAAGCTTTTTGCCCCTTACGTTGTCCGGAAAAAAGAACAAAAAGTGAATCTGAGATTCTGAATGGATTGGTTACCCTTAGATACTCTAGGATACACCTCCTCACATCTAATAAATGAAATCGTTTTTCTTTCTCATTTGAAGCCTTCTGACAGAAAGAAGGGAGGACAATATCTTGTGATCTATGGAAATTAGATGCCACCTTTGGTAAGAACCCAGGGTCTGTCTTTAGGATGACTCTGTCTTCTAGAATTTGGAGGAATGGCTCTCTGACAGAGAGAGCTTGGATTTCACCAACTCTACGGGCTGAAGTGATTGCCACAAGAAGTACTGTCTTGAATGTAACCAGTCTTAGAGAGGCCTCTGAGATAGGTTCAAAAGGCGGCCCCAAAAAGGCCTTTAGAACGATTGATAGATCCCAGAATGGAGCTATGTTAACACTGACTGGTTTGCGTCTAGAGATTGCTTTACAGAACCTGGAAATAAAAGGATCTTCTTGTAACCTTTCTTCTAAGTATTCACTTAGGGAAGCTATCTGGACCTAAATAGTACTAGGAGTTAGCCCCTTGTCTATCCCCTCCTGGAGGAACTGTAGGATACTTGCTGTATCCATGTTTACCTCACCTCGGCTGTTTAGCCAACTGTTAAATTTCCTCCAGACTTTCCTGTAAATAGCTTGAGTGACCGGTTTTCTACTCTGTAGCAAGGTCTGAATCACTCTTTCAGTCAGGCCCTTGCTCCTCAATATTTCCTCCTCAGTAACCACCCCGAGAGGTTCAGCATGGTTACTTGTGGATGAAAGAGAGGTCCCTGAGACAGAAGGTCTTGTCTGCAGGGAAGTCTCAGAGGAGGTTGGTCTGTCAACCGTAGCAATGTTGTGAACCATGGTCTTTTGGGCCAAAACGGTGCCACTAAGATTAAACACGTTTCCGCTAGAAACGTTGCTAGAACCCTCGGGATTAGGTGAAGTGGAGGAAATGCATACGCCAAGCTGAAGATCCATGGAGTCTGTAAGGCGTCTACTGCCAAGGGCTGATCTCCAGGGTATAGCGAGCAAAAATTTGGAACTTTTGCATTCTCTTTGTTTGCAAACAGGTCCACTACTGGTTTTCCCCAGAAAGCTGCTATGTAGTTGAACACTTCCGGGATTAGAGACCATTCTTGATTCGAAACTCATTGTCGTCTCAAGAAATCTGCAGTGTTGTTCAGCTCCCCTTTCAGGTGTATTGCAGAGATGAATGCTAGATTGGATTCTGCCCATTGAAATATGCGACTGGCCACCAACATTAGACGAGGACTTCTGGTGCCTCCTTGCTTGTTTATATAAGCTACAGCCGTCATATTGTCTGAGCGGACCTGTAGATGATGACCCTGTATTGTGTTCTGAAAGGACAGTAGAGCCCTGAGGACAGCTGTTAGCTCCTTCCAATTGGACGAGAGTAGATTCTCCTCTGACGTCCACCTGCCCTGGGCCCAGTTTGAGTTGAGATGAGCTCCCCGACCCCAGCTGCTCGCATCCGTAGTTAGTATGGATGTGATAGGAAAGATCCAGAGAACCCCTTTGTTTAAATTCACTGTGTCCTTCCACCACCAGAGGGAGCGTTTTACTCTGGTGGGGATTGAAAAGTCTTCTTCCAGATCCCTGTCTTTTAACTGTTCCAACAACCTCTGAAGGTCTCTTTGGTGGAACCTGGCCCATTGTACAGCCAGAATGGCTGCTGTCATAAGTCCTAAGACCGACATCACCTCCCTCACTGTACATTTGGTGCTGCTTTGAAGAAAAGACATTCTCTGCCACAGATTCAATATCTTTTCTTCCGGCAGGACTATTCTCTGCTCTACCGACAGGATCTTGTACCCTAAGTACAGAATTTCCTGTGTTGGGGTAGTTTTGGACTTTTCCAGACTGATTATCCACCCTAACTGACTCAGGCTGTGCTGTGTTAACTCTAGATCCTGACAAAGTTGTTTCTCTGAGTGGGCCGTAAGGAGTAAGTCATCTAGATACGGAATGATCTAGACTGACTGTAGTCTTAACGGAACTAGAGCCTCCCCGAGAACTTTGGTAAAGATTCTCGGGGAGGACGACAGTCCAAAGGGAAGTGCTCTGCACTGAAAATGATAAATTTTGGTGTCTATCTGAATCTTTCTGGCATTCCTTCCTTATTGGGATATGTAGATAGGCATCTCTTAAATCCAGGGTAGCCATAAACACCTCTTTTTGGAGAAGATTCCTTATCGAGTAAATGGACTCCATCCGAAATTTTTTGTATCGGATGGAGAGGTTCAGAGGTTGGAGGTTCATGATTAGTCTGAACTTTCCAGACAGCTTTTTTACCACAAAAATGTGAGAGTAAAAATCGTCCCCCTGTTCCTGAATAGGGACTGGTGTCAATACCTCTTGATCCACCACTTCCCCTATTAGCAAAGGTAAGGCCTTGGCCTTCTCTGAGTGTCTTGGAAGCTTTGTCACAAGAAACTTTGAGGGTGGATCGCTGTAAAATTCCAGCGTATACCGTCTTTTTATAATGTTTAAGACAAACTCGTTTGAGGTTATCTTTTCCCACTGCGGGAGAAAATTCACTAACCATCCTCCCACAGGAACCCTGATGTCACTGGGGTTTAGGGTTTGGATTGGGGCGGTTAAAAAGTATGCCCCCTTTTCCTTTCCCTTTTTGTCCTGTCCAGTGTTTTTTGGGTTTGAACTCCTTCTCTGACTTGGAGGGTTCCTTTGAAGGATGAAAAAATTTTCTTTGAAAATTTTTCTTTTTAATGGGAAAGGTTTTCTTTTTAACCACTGTTCTAAGGCGGTATCTAATTCAGGCCCGAAGACCAAATCTCCTGTAAAGGGGACACTGCACAGGCGTGTTTTGGATGCCGTGTCTCCCCCTCAAGTTTTCATCCATACTGACCTCCTGGCTGCGAAAGAAAGCACTGCAGTTTTAGCCGTAAATTTTATGTAATCAGTGGAGCGTCAGAGATGAAACTTGTCGCCTTGAAAAGCATAGGGAAGGTATTCAAGAGCTCCCCCCTAGGCGTGCCTGCCTTTAAGTGTCCTTCTAGTTGAGAAAACCAGAACTCCAGATTCCTAGCAACACAAGAAGTGGATAGAGCTGGTTTTAAGCCTGCCATAGAAGCATCCCAGGCCCTCTTTAAGACGATGTTTGTTTTCCTGTCCATTGGGTCTTTTAAATGACCCATATCCTCAAAAGCAAGGTCAGACTGTTTTGAGACTTTGGACAGAGGGGCGTCTAGTTTAGGATTTCTATGCCAGACCGCCTCTAGGCTCTTATCAAAGGGGAATCTTCTTTTAAGGGAATTAGGAAAGTAGACTTTTTTATCTGGCTCGGCCCACTCCTTGCGGACAAGGTCAGAAAGCACTTTATGTATAGGGAATACCTTAGCTTTCTTTTTCCCCAGAGACTCATACATTTTATCATGTCTGGTCAATTGAGTTTCTTCCTCATCAATTTCCATTGTATCATAAATAGCGCTCAACAGCTCGCCTACATCCTCAAGAGACAGCTTGTATTTTGCTGCTTTGTTAGCTACAACCTGATCCTCATCCTGGTCTGAGTCTGCGTCAGAGGATTCAGGGCTAACTAACATGAGGCTATGCTCCCTGACTTACGGGGCTCCCCAGAACTGGGTGTTGTAAGGCATGGCGAGGAGGGAATCACAGCTGCTTTACTGGTAGAAGCAGACGTGTTTACATCTGCGATTAACTCCCAGAGAGATTTAAAGGTTGATGCCATCTCATCTTTAAAGGAGACAAGGAATTTTGCCAAGGGAGAGTCTGCCTCTGTTTTAAGTAAGCTTGCATTACACTGTCTGTATAAGGCTTTGTTAGAGCCTGAGGACAACTTATTTCCACAATTAGGGCATTTTTTGCGGCCTGACTTGTCTTGCTTTGTGGCCTCCTTAGCCTGAAAATAAAGAATAAATGATCTTAGCATCAGAAATCCTTTAAACTCTCATTAAAAACACCCATTCTGCAACCACCGCTGCATAAACCCGGGACTGTGAGGTAACCACCACCATGGGGTACTACAAATCCCAGCCTTACAACAAAACTCCAGAAAAAACCACAGTAAGGGCTTGCCCAGCAGCTTACCTGGGTTTGGCTGGTGCCTGCATCCACCGGAGTGTCCTGGGGATTAGCCTCCATGGTCCCGCCCTCTAGCTCTGGATCCCGCCGCTAGTCCGGTATGGCTGGACGCTGGTCGGGATTTGTAGGCCCAGCGTGGGCTTTCCCCTTCCTCTTTGTGCCTCTAGAGACCTGGAACCGGAAGTCTTGGCACACAGCGATGACGCGGTTCCGTCGGAAATGACGCTCGGCGTCTCCGACCCCACCGCCCTTACAGCAAGGAGCTGGGATTGAAAAATCCATCTACACTGCTCCTGGGGGGAACCTGCATCAACCAGCCACTGGCACACCTCGGCACTGGAAAGAGGGGGGTAACGGGTATGCTCCTGTCAGCCGGACGGTACTCAAGCCCAAAGAAATAAGGTAGGACTAACCTGGAGACCGCTGGATAGGACCCAGTCCCCCTGTGCAGCTCCGCTCCCCTCAGGCAGCCCCTGAGAGATAGAGTCCTTCTCCTGGTTCCAGGCAACATGTTCCTCTGATGGAGGAAACACAAATGACTGACCAGGGACCCGAGGGACCACCTTTTGAACTGTTGGCAATGTGTTGCCTGGGTCAATGGGAGGGACTCCATATCTCATACAACTGATAACTTTCTATTAAAGGTCTAAATGGACCGTTAACATGCATCACAATGGAACTTAGGAATGTGTCTTTGCAAAGTTAAACTAACTAAAATCCTTTCTTATTTTTGCTTGGGGATAGACTGCAGAGGGATTAGAAGTTTTGTCAGATGTCTATACCCCTGATAGGGTGAAGACACCTCCAAAATTTTGCCAATTTCTCATTCAAAATTATTCACTTCCTGTCACATAGCCAAACAGGAAGTGAGGGTAAAACTCTACCAATGTATGTCCTTGGGGACACACAGGTCAATCTAAATAGTTTCCCCATTCGGGAAATTGCACTCTAGCATTTTGCCATGTACATCCCAAATTATTATGCATCTTGGGGTTTATTTACTAAAAGGTAACTCCACTTTGCACTACAAGTGCACTTAGAAGTGCAGTTGCTGGAGATCCAAGGGGGACAAGCAAGGAAAAGAAAAAAAAACAGCATCTTTGCCGCTACATGATTGGATGATAAAATCACCAGTACTACCCCTCAGATTTTCATCAACTACACTTGTATTGCAGAAAGGATGTGCCTTTAATAAACCCCAAAATACCTAATAATTTGGTGAGTACACAACAAAGTGCTATAGTGCAATTTGCATAGTGGGGGCACTAGTTAGATTGACCTGTCTGTCCCCAAGGAAAAATATTATATACTTGAGGACTGAGGCTGAAAACCACTACTCAAAAAGAAAATTGAATACTTACCACTCTGAAATGTTACTTTCCTGGTCACTATCCATGGCAGCATACGCACAATCCATGCATGTGCTACCATGAAGGCACCAGGAAAGTAACTTAAAACAAAAAAAAATAAAAAATAAAAAAGGGATTTGTCTAAGACATGCCAATCAGCCTAGTTAAGCTGCAGCTGGGAAATCCGTTGCATGAAAAGAACACACATAAAACATAAATAATTTGAAACAATTTTATTGGTCCAAAAAAAACAGGACTTGGAAAAGAAGTAAGGAAAGCAAAATACACACATGTATGTTAATTTGAGACACTAACAGAATATGTTTGAGGTTTGACCCTTTTGCAGCGTAAATTAACAGGAGTTAAAAAGAGTGCACCCACAAATGGACATCTATTAAGGATTAAAACAACATTAGGCACAACATCTTGAGAAAGAATTTTAAAAATAATGCAGCACAGACAGTTAAATCAAAGTGAACAACATAAAAACAACAAAAATTGCCAACATAAAAAAGATTTCATGGTAAAAAAAAAAAAAAACAAACAAAAAAAAAAAAACAACAACAAACCAAAGTAACAAATACATTGCATAAAAACACATCTGTTTTGCAACAACATAATAAACAAAATGCAAATAGAAAATACATGTTAGAAACTCGATAAGGACACCCAAATGTACTCTCTTTTTTTTTTAAAATTCCATTTCAGAAAACTCTCGAGAGACTATTCAGCTTGACGCTCATTCACTGTCTCCAACAAGGTCTTGCATCATCGTGGAAGAGACTTCATTTTTAATCAACATTCTCCATTTTTTAAATTTCCAGATGCCTTCGGCATCCACACCCTTCTTTTTATCCAACACGAAAAAAAGTATAGCTTGCTTAGCCATAATCCTATACATTGTTTACTGTCTAACAAAACATTTTTATATACATACAAGTTGCGTGCATCCCACAACACTTCCATTAATGCACATAGCACTAACCACAATACTCTCTTTTTATCTTTTTCCAGTTTTCCCAAGCCATACATCATCATTTTCCACTCACTCACCTTCACTCCTGTTATTTCTTTCACCAGATCTTGACTCTTATTGATCACATCTTTCGCAACACCACACCCCCAGAACACATGCTCACTGTCTTCTACACCCCCACAATTAATTCTCTGCACATTTGTCACCCCATATATACTCATTTTCTTCCATACTTCCCCAGCCACTGACGCATTAACTCCCCTAAGGTTACACACATACTCCTTCACTATCAACCACTTTCTCACCTTCATTTTATCCCTCTCCCCTTCTCCTAAACCTGCAAACTTAAACTCTACCCTAAACTTTTCCAATACCCAGTAGTCGCGTGCCACCACGTAAGCCACCGGTATCCTTGAATCCCTTCCCAACCACCCCCATCTCCTAAACAACCACCCACCTGAAAAAGCTATCATCCTAGCACACACTCCACCATTCCCCAAAACTGTCACCACACAGAACCAATAATGCATTAACAAAAACACTCACATTCGGAAAGCTCAACCCACCATTACATTCACGTCTACACACATATTCTCTCTTAACTCTTTCCATTTTCGACCCCCATAAAAAGGTAAACAATAACTTATTAATTTTCCTCAATCTTATCTCCCCAGAAGGGAAGATATTACTTGCATACAAAATGAAAGGTAAGATTACTGCTTTGACTACTAAAACTTTCCCATAAATCGACAATTTTCTTAGACACCAAAACCTCAACTTCTTGGCTATCTTTTCTCCCACTTCATTCCAGCACACTTCCCCTTTCATTCCATAGCCAAACACAATACAAAAAATCCTCACTCCACCCTCAACCTTCCCAATCTGATCATCCACACCTTCCACTTGTCTTCCATACACACCCAAACTACACTTATTCCAATTCACACTCATTCCCGCACATACACAAAAAATTGACAAAAGTAACTTTACCCTTCTTACGCCCACCACCGACTGACACACTGCCACCACATCATCCATATAACCTAAACATTTCACAATTTTCCCCCCACTCCCAGGCACCAAAAAGCCCCTCACCACCTTATCCCTCTGTATCATCCTTAACAGTGGATCAATAAAACAAATAAAGAGAATAGGGGACAGGGGGCACCCCTGTCTCACCCCAGATGTAACCAAAAAAGCCCGCCCCAAACTCCCATTAACCAGAACCCGACTACTGATCCCCCAATACAACCCTTTTATTACATTAATGAGCAGCTGTGGTATACCCATCCGCTTCAAAATCTCCCACAAAAACCCTTGATTTGCTTTATCGTATGCCTTCTCAAGGTCAAATGATGTCAGGATAATCAAACTATTCCTATCTTTACAAAAATTAATTATATCCCTAACTAAAATTAAATTCTCTGAGATCATTCTACCCGGCACTGCACAGGCCTGCATCTCGCTAACCATCCTACTAATTACCTTAGATAATCTCCTTGCCACCAACTTTGCAAAGACCTTGTAGTCTGAATTTAGTAAGGAGATAGGCCTCCAATTTCGAATATCCATCTTATCCCCCTTCTTTTAAATTAATATCACTACCCCCTCTCTCAAAGATTCTGATATAATGCCTTCCCTCATCATGTAACAAAATATCTCAACCACATCCCGCTTAATAATATCCCAAAACAATTTTAAAAAATCACTTGGTAAGCCATCCCCTCCCGGGTAGAGATGAGCTTCGTGTTCGAGTCAAACCCATGTTTGACTCGAACATCGGCTGTTCGGTCGTTCGCCGAATTGCGAACGATATGGGCCGTTCGCGCCAAATTCGTGTGGCGCGTCACGGCCCATAATTCACTGCGGCATCGCAGTGCATTGCTTGCTGATGATTGGCCAAGCATGCACTATGACCCGCATGCTTGGCCAATCACAGCGCCGCCTGAACAGAGAGCCGTAATTGGCCAAAGCCAAGGAGGCTTTGGCCAATTATGGCTCAGGGGATTTAGTACACGCCCCACACTATATAAGGCCGCCTGCACGGCGGCCCTGTGTAGTGTGTGTTCCGGCGTTGAAAGAGATAGACAGAGAGACAGTGTCATTTGATTTGGGTTAGATAGATTAGGCAGAACAGTCAGTCAGTTAGCTGCACTTACAGTGTATTGTGTATATATATGCATCCCAGGTGTTGCATATATATATATATACACTGTACTCAGTTTAGCTAGATCCGTTCCGTTAGTGCAGTTCGTCCTGCTCACAGTGTTCAGCTAGATCCATTCCTGTTATCTTCTAGACTATTTACATTTAGTGCAGTGCGTCCTGCTCACAGTGTTCAGCTAGATCCGTTCCTGTTATCTTCTAGACTATTTACATTTAGTGCAGTGCGTCCTGCTCACAGTGTTCAGCTAGATCCGTTCCTGTTAAATTCTAGACTATTTACATTTAGTGCAGTGCGTCCTGCTCACAGTGTTCAGCTAGATCCGTTCCTGTTATCTTCTAGACTATTTACATTTAGTGCAGTGCGTCCTGCTCACAGTGTTCAGCTAGATCCGTTCCTGTTATCTTCCTACTGACAGGCAGGCTTGTCTTGTTACAGTATTAACAGCTACCTAAAGAAAATTACTGGTGTTCTTTTGATTCTATTAGTACCACGGTCAGGCAGCTAGACTATTTACATTTAGTAAAGTGCGTCCTGCTCACAGTGTTCAGCTAGATCCGTTCCTGTTATCTTCTAGACTATTTACATTTAGTGCAGTGCGTCCTGCTCACAGTGTTCAGCTAGATCCGTTCCTGTTATCTTCCTACTGACAGGCAGGCTTGTCTTGTTACAGTATTAACAGCTACCTAAAGAAAATTACTGGTGTTCTTTTGATCCTATTAGTACCACGGTCAGGCAGCTAGACTATTAACATTTAGTGCAGTGCGTCCTGCTCACAGTGTTCAGCTAGATCCGTTCCTGTTATCTTCCTACTGACAGGCAGGCTTGTCTTGTTACAGTATTTACAGCTACCTAAAGAAAATTACTGGTGTTCTTTTGATCCTATTAGTACCACGGTCAGGCAGCTAGACTATTTACATTTAGTACAGTGCGTCCTGCTCACAGTGTTCAGCTAGATCCGTTCCTGTTATCTTCCTACTGACAGGCAGGCTTGTCTTGTTACAGTATATAAAGCTACCTGAAGAAAATTACTGGTGTTCTTTTGATCCTATTAGTACCACGGTCAGGCAGCTAGACTATTTACATTTAGTGCAGTGCGTCCTGCTCACAGTGTTCAGCTAGATCCGTTCCTGTTATCTTCCTACTGACAGGCAGGCTTGTCTTGTTACAGTATTTACAGCTACCTGAAGAAAATTACTGATGTTCTTTTGATCCTATTAGTACCACGGTCAGGCAGCTAGACTATTTACATTTAGTACAGTGCGTCCTGCTCACAGTGTTCAGCTAGATCCGTTCCTGTTATCTTCCTACTGACAGGCAGGCTTGTCTTGTTACAGTATATAAAGCTACCTGAAGAAAATTACTGGTGTTCTTTTGATCCTATTAGTACCATGGTCAGGCAGCTAGACTATTTACATTTAGTACAGTGCGTCCTGCTCACAGTGTTCAGCTAGATCCGTTCCTGTTATCTTCCTACTGACAGGCAGGCTTGTCTTGTTACAGTATATAAAGCTACCTGAAGAAAATTACTGGTGTTCTTTTGATCCTATTAGTACCACGGTCAGGCAGCTAGACTATTTACATTTAGTGCAGTGCGTCCTGCTCACAGTGTTCAGCTAGATCCGTTCCTGTTATCTTCCTACTGACAGGCAGGCTTGTCTTGTTACAGTATATAAAGCTACCTGAAGAAAATTACTGGTGTTCTTTTGATCCTATTAGTACCACGGTCAGGCAGCTAGACTATTTACATTTAGTACAGTGCGTCCTGCTCACAGTGTTCAGCTAGATCCGTTCCTGTTATCTTCCTACTGACAGGCAGGCTTGTCTTGTTACAGTATATAAAGCTACCTGAAGAAAATTACTGGTGTTCTTTTGATCCTATTAGTACCACGGTCAGGCAGCTAGACTATTTACATTTAGTACAGTGCGTCCTGCTCACAGTGTTCAGCTAGATCCGTTCCTGTTATCTTCCTACTGACAGGCAGGCTTGTCTTGTTACAGTATATAAAGCTACCTGAAGAAAATTACTGGTGTTCTTTTGATCCTATTAGTACCACGGTCAGGCAGCTAGACTATTTACATTTAGTGCAGTGCGTCCTGCTCACAGTGTTCAGCTAGATCCGTTCCTGTTATCTTCCTACTGACAGGCAGGCTTGTCTTGTTACAGTATATAAAGCTACCTGAAGAAAATTACTGGTGTTCTTTTGATCCTATTAGTACCACGGTCAGGCAGCTAGACTATTTACATTTAGTGCAGTGCATCCTGCTCACAGTGTTCAGCTAGATCTGTTCCTGTTATCTTCCTACTGACAGGCAGGCTTGTCTTGTTACAGTATATAAAGCTACCTGAAGAAAATTACTGGTGTTCTTTTGATCCTATTAGTACCACGGTCAGGCAGCTAGACTATTTACATTTAGTGCAGTGCGTCCTGCTCACAGTGTTCAGCTAGATCCGTTCCTGTTATCTTCCTACTGACAGGCAGGCTTGTCTTGTATATATATATATATCCCAGCTTAGTGCAGCTACAGGCCATTAGTATGTCTGGAAGGCCAAGAAGGAGAGGCAGACAGTCACAAGCCAATAAGAGAGGGCAAGCAGGCTCTGTGTCTAGTGCTGGTCGTGGAGACGGTGCATCCTCATCAGCATGTGGCCATGGGACACGCTTGGCCTTTTTTTCAGCAGCTGGCCGTGTTGAGCCGCAACATGCGGAAGACTTGGTCGAGTGGATGACCAAGCCGTCCTCATCCTCCTCATCCTCTCTCACCCATGCCCAGGGTGCTTTGTCTGGCAAAGCAGCGGCCTCTTCCCTCGGCTCAATGTCATCAGTGACTCCTTCCCTAGCTCCACCATGTCCTCCTGAGGAGTCCCTCGAACTGTTTGACCACAGTGTTGGGTACATGCTCCAGGAGGATGCCCAGCATTTGGAAGGCTCTGATGATGATACTGAGCTCGATGAAGGCAGTAACATGAGCACGGACAGAGGGGGTGCCCAAGAAGGACAGCAATCTGGCAGTCATGCTCCCCCTGCTGCAGCATACTGCCGGGTTTGCTCCAGTGATGAGGAGGGAGGGGATGATGAGGTCACTGACTCAACGTGGGTGCCTGATAGGAGAGAGGAGGAGGAGGAGGAGGAGGCGGCACATCACCAACGAGGCAGGATGCCCTCCAGGGGCCAGCCTAAGGGCAGCACATTGACTGCATCACATATGCAGGGCGCTGCAGTCTCTGCGCGTTATTCAAAAATTTCTTTGGTGTGGGCCTTTTTTGAGACGAGTGCATCAGATCGCACCGCTGCTATTTGCAACATATGTCTCAAGCGTATCTCACGTGGCCAAAACATCTCCCGCTTGGGTACCACATGCTTGACCAGACATATGTTGACCTGCCATGCAGTTCGTTGGCAAGCGCATCTAAAAGACCCACACCAAAGAACAAAGAGGACCTCTCCTTGCTCCTCATCAGCTGAGATTTCCAACCCCACTAGACCTTCAGTCCTCTCTGAGACCTGCACTGAGAGGAATGAAGGTGTAGAATTAGGTGTGTCACAGCCAAGTACTTGTGAGCAATCTACTTTTGGTACACCGACGTCAGATTGTACCAGGCAAATTTCCCTGCCCCAGCTGCTGCACCGCCGAAAGAAGTTTGCTCCCAGCCATCCACATGCCCAGCGGTTGAATGCTAGCTTGGCAAAATTGCTGGCACTTCAACTGCTGCCTTTTCAGTTGGTAGACTCTGCCCCCTTCCGTGAGTTTGTGGAATGTGCGGTTCCTCAGTGGCAGGTACCCAAACGCCACTTTTTCTCACGGAAGGCGATTCCGGCTCTCTACCGGCATGTGGAAGGCAATGTCCATGCCTCGCTGGACAGGGCGGTCAGCGGTAAGGTGCATATTACCGCTGACTCATGGTCCAGCAGGCATGGACAGGGACGTTACCTAAGTTTCACGGCGCATTGGGTGACTCTGCTGGCAGCTGGGAAGGATGCAGGACAGGGTGCAGTAGTGATGGAGGTTGTTCCGCCACCACGCCTCCAAAATGCTAATGATTGTGACACACCTCTCTCCTCCACCCCCTCCTCTTCTTCTTCCTCCATGGCCTCTTCCTCGGAACCAGCGGTGCTCCATAGTCGTTCAAGGGGCTACGCAAGTACGCAGGCCAAAAGATGCCATGCGGTGCTTGAGCTGGTGTGCTTGGGGGACAGGAGCCACACTGGGGCAGAGGTTCTGTCAGCTCTGCAGGGGCAGGTTCAGAGGTGGTTGACGCCACGCCAACTTAAGGCAGGAATGGTGGTTTGCGACAATGGCACCAACCTCCTCTCTGCCCTCCGACAGGGACAAATGACCCATGTGCCCTGTTTGGCTCACGTCCTTAACTTGGTGGTGCAGCGGTTCTTGGGCAGGTACCCGGGCTTACAGGATGTCCTGAGGCAGGCCAGGAAAGTCTGTGTGCATTTCCGCCGGTCATATAATGCCAGTGCTCGGCTGACAGACCTCCAAAAGGAGTTTAACCTGCCCAAGAACCGCCTAATCTGTGACATGCCCACCAGGTGGAACTCAACGTTGGCCATGCTGCAGTGGCTGCACACGCAGCAGAGGGCCATCAATGAGTGCCTGTGTGACTATGGCACCAGGACAGGATCAGGGGAGCTTGGTTTTTTTTCCCCACGCCAGTGGGCCATGATCAGGGATGCATGCACTGTCCTGTCACCATTTGAGGAGGCCACGAGGATGGTGAGCAGTGACAGTGCATGCATCAGTGACACTGTACCCCTTGTGCACCTGTTGGAGCACACGCTGCGTGGAATAATGGACAGGGCACTTGAGGCAGAACAGAGGCAGGAAGAGGAGGACTTCCTTAGCTCTCAAGGCCCCCTTTATCCAGACAGTGTTCCTGCGTGCCCGCCGATCACACAGGAAGAGGACGAGGACGAGGAGGAGGAGGAGGAGGAGGAGGAGGAGGAGGAAGATTGTGTCAGTATGGAGGTGGAGCCTGGCACTCAGCATCAGCAGCAGTCTTTAAGGGATCAGTCCCAAGAAACACATGGACTTGTATGTGGCTGGGAGGAGGTGGCTGCGGACCATGTCGTCCTTAGTGACCCAGAGGACTCCGGACCGAATGCCTCAGCAAACCTACGCTGCATGGCCTCCCTGATCCTGCAAAGCCTGCGTAAGGATCCTCGTATTCGTGGTATCAAGGAGAAGGACCAATACTGGCTGGCAACCCTCCTTGATCCACGTTACAAGGGTAAGGTTGCGGACTTTATCTTGCCATCGTAGAGGGAGCAGAGGATGAAACATCTTCGGGAGGCCTTGCAGAAAGGCCTGTGCAACGCGTTCCCAGAGACTGGGAGGTTACAAACTCCTGTTTCTGGACAACGTGTTGCTGAGGCTTCGGTCAGTCAAAGAAGGAGCAGTGGAGAAGGTGGCCGTCTGACCGATGCGTTCAGACAATTTTTTGGTCCGCAGCCCCAAGGTATGATCGGTTCCAGCAACCATCGCCAGCGTCTGTTTTACATGGTGCAGGAATACCTAGGGGCAAGATCAGACTTGGACACCTTTCCCACCGAAAATCCTCTGGGTTACTGGGTCTTGAGGATGGATCACTGGCCAGAGCTTGCACAGTATACAATTGAGCTACTGGCCTGTCCTGCATCCAGCGTTCTTTCGGAACGCACCTTCAGTGCTGCTGGAGGCGTGGTAACCGATCACAGGGTGCGTCTTTCCACCGACTCGGTCGATCGACTGACCTTCATAAAAATGAATCAGTCTTGGATCACCACCAGCTACCAAGCACCTGATGCTGATGTAACCGAATAATTTTTTTTGAAATCTCAGATCCCTTCAAAGACTGCCTATGCTGATGCTGAGTGACTATCCCTGAGTAATTATCCTCTTCCTCCTCAATCATCACGCTGATAGCTTTTAAGAACATTTTTGGTTCTGGGCGCCACCACCAATGCCTAAGGCACAATTTTTCAGCCCCTGTTTAACAGGGGCGTGTAATTACAATTTTTGATGTAATACTTTGCAGCAGGGCTCGTTCATGCATTCCAACTAGAGTGTCTGTGAGGGGTTGCAGTGTTGTGGCACCAGCACCAGTGCCCAAGGCCCAATTTTTCTGCTCCTGTCTAACAGGGGCGTGTAATTACAATTTTTGATGCAATACTTTGCAGCAGGGCTCGTTCCTGCATTCCAACTAGAGTGTCTGTGAGGGGTTGCAGTGTTGTGGCACCAGCACCAGTGCCCAAGGCCCAATTTTTCTGCTCCTGTCTAACAGGGGCGTGTAATTACAATTTTTGATGCAATACTTTGCAGCAGGGCTCGTTCCTGCGTTCCAACTAGAGTGTCTGTAAGGGGTTGCAGTGTTGTGGCACCAGCACCAGTGCCTAAGGCCTAATTTTTCAGCTCCTGTTCAACAGGGGCATGTAATTACAATTCTTGATCTAATATTTCACAGCAGGGCCCTGCGAGGGCTTACAGTGTTGTGGCCACAGCAACACCTAAGGCCCAAATTTCTACTGAGTATATAGGGCAGGACCCTACTTTCAAACATCTAACTTACAAACGACTCCTACTTGCAAACGGAAGGAGACAACAGGAAGTGAGATGAAATCTACCCCTAGAAAGGGAAATTCTCTCCTGTAAGAGTTAATATGGGAAAAAAAATTCTCCTTTCCACTGATGCTTTCCAATCCTTGTTCCACAAAAAAACCCAAATTTTCAAAAAACATTTTTCATTGGGACAAAAAGTGAGGTGAAATCTTCTGAAGAGGAGGAAAGACAGCAAAACAAATGTCACAGGGGTGATAACCCTTCCCTATGTTTTCCAAAAAGCTTAAAAAAGATTTTTTGGCTGGAGCTAAACACGTTAAAAATGTACCCGTTCAAAATTACAAAGAGATTCTACTTAACAACAAACCTACAGTCCCTGTCTTGTTTGCACCGCCTGTATACTGCTGTTCAGAGTACATAGGGCCTGGTGGCCCCACACCTTTCCTTATTTTAATTTGGGTGCGGGGTTCCCCTTAATATCCATACAAGACCCAAAGGGCCTGGTAATGGACTGGGGGGTACCCATGCCGTTTGTCTCACTGATTTTCATCCATATTGCCATGACCCGACATTACATTAAACCCGCAAGCAGTTTTAAATGAGATTTTTTCCTTTAAAAATGACATTTGGTGCAGGGACTGTTCTAAACACGGGAAACACGCGTCACTTTACAGGCATACTATAGACACCCCCCAGGTACGATATTTAAAGGAATATTTCACTTTTTTTTTTTTACTTTAAGCATCATTAAAATCACTGCTCCCGAAAAAACGGCCGTTTTTAAAAGTTTTTTTTGCATTGATACATGTCCCCTGGGGTAGGACCCGGGTCCCCAAACCCTTTTTAGGACAATACCGTGCAAATTAGCCTTTAAAATGAGCACTTTTGATTTCGAACGTTCGAGTCCCATAGACGTCAATGGGGTTCTAACGTTCGTGCGAACTTTCGGTCCATTCGCAGGTTCTGGTGCGAACCGAACCGGGGGGTGTTCGGCTCATCCCTACTCCCGGGGTTTTATTCGCCCCAATGCTTACCACAGCTTCCCACACCTCCTCCTCATTTACTGCTTTCTGCAAAAAAACCTTATCATCCTCATCTAAATTATCCTCTACTATATCAAACATTCTAGTATTTGACTCATCAACACACACTCCCTCATACAATCGTTCATAAAATTTTGTCACGCATTCCAGCACATTCTCTCCCTTACATTCCCTACCTTCTTCATCATACACACCCTCAAACACTCCTTTTTCCTTACAAACCTTCTTGAAAAAAAATCTAGAACTTTTTTCATCCTGCTCCAGGTGTTTAACTCTCGCTTAAAAAATAATTTGTTTTCCACTTTCAGTTAATACCTCTTTAATCCTCTTCCTAACATGGTCTATTTCATCGGTCATGTCATAGCCCATATTTCTAAATGAATATAATGTAGCCAACCTGACTTGTAACCGAGAATATCTCCTTTTCTCACTGCTACTTTTATCCCTACTCCTTTTTTGAAAAAAGAATTTAATTTTCCTTTTGACCCAATCCCACCACCCCAAAATATTACTAAAATCTTTTTTCCTATTAACCCATCTACTATATACCTTACTAAAATTGGCTTTGACATGCTCGTCCTGCAACAATAAACTATTTAACCTCCATACCCCTAAACCAAACTTAATACTATCTCCCATACTCAAATCAACATACACTGCCACGTGGTCTGAAAAAATTACTGGCCTGTGTTTAACATTAGCACATTTGAACGCATCAGAAAACAAACATAAATCAATTCTGGATTTGGTGTGCCCACACTCCGAAAATAAAGTGAAATATGGATCCACCAAACCCAGAACAGTATGAGCATCATTGAGATGCAAGTCCTGAATTACCCCATTCAGCATAGTGCTACCTACATCTAACTTAGTCTCCGCTACTCCTATCCGATCTTTCACAAATCGGATCGTATTAAAATCACCCATGATCACACTAGGTCTCCTTCCCACTGCATGTAACTTCAAAACTTCAAAAAACTCAAGACGTTTCTGGCTATTCACAGGAGCATATAAATTAAAAAGCCTAAACTTCTGGTTAAACAAAATTAAATCTGCCATAATTAATCTTCCTGCCACTAACACAACATGAGACATAATGTGAATATTCCTATTTGTAATGATAATGCCTACCCCAGCATTCCTATTTTCCCCAACTGCCGACCATATGTAATCCACCACCCACTCTGGAGGCTTGGGCGGTCGATTAAAAAAACACTCCTGTAGACAGATGATGTCTCCTCCATTGACCTTCAAGTCCTCAAAAACAGCACACTGTCTAGCAGGAGACCCAAAACCCCTCACATTGAGGGACACCAGCTTGATGCTCATTCACATGAAGATGTGCATCATTCACCCCCAGACCTATCACTTAAGCAAGAAAACTGACATACATTCCTCAGGGCCATAACGCTTTTATCATCCAAAAACTCCTGACTAGGCGACAATGTGGCTGGCTGAAAAATTTCTGGAGTCCCTGGACTTAGTGCTGGTGATTCTACCTCCACTCCATTATCCCCTAGGACCTCAAAGGGGCTAGGTGTTTCAATCCCAGCTGTCTCTACTTTCAATTTCTTAGCCCTTCTCTTGTTAGGGCTCCCCACCTTGGTCTTGGCACCCAGTGTCTCCATCTTTTCCACCTCCTCTTCTTGGGCTTCTTGAACTTCCGGCTCCCACTGTAAGGCTGCTGCCAACTCCTCCATAGCCTCCTCCACTGCCCTCTCCACCTCTGCTCCACTCCCCGCTGTTAATCGGATAGCAGCACTCGGTTTACACCCTGCTTTTTACTGTTTGGTGCACATTAAGCACCTGCACAATGTGAGTACCCCGGTGTGGGGATTGTTTTATACACAATAATATTAAAAGTTTTGCCGATATTACACTATGCAGTCCCTTTTCTTCTTTTTTGGTTTGATGGTTTGATGCCCATGGAGTCTTAAGGAACCTGGTGGGAGATCTTCTGGTGTCCTGATACTGAGCCCAGGGGTGGCTCCAAAGCGTGTTTAGACACAGCTAGACCCTGTGTCACACGCTCTGAGGTGAGCGTAACCACTTTGGGGGGTCACCAAGGCACATCTGGGCACCGTGGTTCAACGATTTGGTTTTTATGTTAAGCACTGTAGTTCACCTTTGGATTTTTTTCCCACTACACATCGCTGTGTGACACAGTCTTGGAAGATTTTTTTCACATTTAAAGGACTATTATCACCTTAAGGATGGCTTATTATAGTTTTTGCTTTTTTCACTACTCATCACTTCTATGATTTGTTACAGTCGGTATATAATAGTACTATATTTATGGTGTATATTTATAGTGCATGTTTTTTGGCTTATCATTATTGATTATAAGGAGATTGTATTAGCACATTGCACTTTGGATTGAATATATATATATACATGACACTTTGATATAATTTTTAGGCACGTTTTATAGTTTTTTATTTATCTACCAGTATATGAACTATCTATTTATATTTTTTCATGTATGAATAAGTTTGCTTACCATAAGCGCAATATATTTGGTGTGATATTCAGTAGCACAATATATTTAATTATACAGGACTATTTAATATTTGGCACAGTGTGCTTTTGGATGGGATATATAATAGCACTAATTTTTTGGGTATATGGTTTGGTTTTGGGATTTGAAGCACAGGTACTAGGCACTTTTATATTGATAAGGTGAATGCATATATAGTCTCATATCTAAGCGCAGCGCATTTTCTTATCTATACTTAATGCATGGCTATGAATACGTGACCTGCGTTTGCAGCTGGATATATATATAGATATATTTTTTTGTCATATCGTTTATCTCTGTAGTAAGGCATAAGGTTATTGTGGCTCGCAAGACTTCTTTTCTCTTACTATGGATATTAAGGGGAACCCCGCGCCACAATAAAACAAAAAATGGTGTGGGGTCCCCCTCAAAATCAATACCAGGCCCTTCAGGTCTGGTATGGATTTTAAAGAGAACCCGTGCCAAAATTTTTTTAAAAAATGGCGTGGGGTTCCCCTAAAAATCAATACCAGACCCTTATCCGAGCACGCAACCTGGCAGGCCGCAGGAAAAGAGGGGGGGACGAGAGAGCACCCCCTCCTCCTGAAATGTACCAGGCCACATGCCCTCAACATTGGGAGGGTGCTTTGGGGTCCCCCCAAAGCACGTTGTCCCCATGTTGATGAGGACAAGGGCCTCATCCCCACAACCCTTGCCTGGTGGTTATGGGGGTCTGCAGGCGGGGAGCTTATCGGAATCTGGAAGTCCCCTTTAACAAGGGGACCCCCAGATCCTGGCCCCCCCGTGTGAAATGGTAAGGGGGTACTTTTACCCCTACCATTTCACAAAAAATGTTAAAAATGACAAAAGACAGTTTTTGACAATTCCTTTATTGAAATGCTTCTTCTTTCCATCTTCTCTCTTCTCTCTTCTCTCTTCTCTCTTCTCTCTTCTCTCTTCTCTCTTCTCTCTTCTCTCTTCTCTCTTCTCTCTTCTCTCTTCTCTCCTCCTTCGGTTTCTTCCTCCATCTTCTTCTTTCTCCAATCCTCTGCTTCTTGCTCCAGTGTTCTCGTCTGGCATCTTCCTCCGCGGGGTCTTCTTCCATTATTCGTTCTCGGGCCACTCCGCATCCATGGGAGGCTCCCACTGTGTGACGTTTCTCGTCTTCTGATGGTTCTTAAATAATGGAGGGCAGGGCCACCCGGTGACCCCGCCCCCTCTGATACACAGGGACTTCCCCGAGGCTTTCCCCGTTACGTCAAAGGGGGCGGACATGGAAGCACCGCCCTCCGTTATTTAAGCACCGTCAGAAGACGAGAAGCGCCACACAGCGGGAGCCTCCCATGGATGCGGAGCGGCCCGAGAACAAAGAAGGGAAGAAGACGACGCGGAGGAAGATGCCGGACGAGAACACCAGAGCAGGAAGCAGAGGATCGGAGGAAGAAGAAGAAGAAGATGCAGGAAGAAACAGAAGGAAGATAGAAGATAGAAGAAAGAAGAAAGAAGATGGAAAGAAGAAGCATTTAAATAAAAGAATTGTCAAAAATGGTCTGTTGTCATTTTTAACATTTTTGATACTTTTTTTGTGAAATGGTAGAGGTACTTTACCCCCTTACCATTTCAGACGGGGGGCTGGGATCTGGGGGTCCCCTTGTTAAAGGGGACTTCCAGATTCCGATAAGCCCCTGCCTGCAGACCCCCACAACCACCAGGCAAAGGTTGTGGGGTTGATGCCCTTGTCCTCATCAACATGGGGACAAGGTGCTTTGGGGGGGACCCCAAAGCACCCTCCCAATGTTGAGGGCATGTGGCCTGGTACGGTTCAGGAGGGGGGGGGCACTCTCTCATCCCCCCTCTTTTCCTGCAGCCTGCCAGGTTGCGTGCTCGGATAAGGGTCTGGTATGGATTTTTAGGGGGACCGCACGCCATTTTTTTTTAAATTTTGGTGCGGGGTTCCCCTTAAAATCCATACCAGACCTGAAGGGCCTGGTATGGATTTGAGGGGCACCCCCATGCCATTTTTTTTTTGGCGTGGGGTTCCTCTTAATATCCATTCTAGACCTGAAGGGCCTGGTATTGAATTTCAGGGGAACCCCAAGCACTTTTTTCTTATTTTTGTTTTTTTCTTAATGCTGTTTTTATCAATGAACTTTTATGTGTATTGCCACGCCAACAATTCATTATAGCCATGAAGTGAACCAGCGTTAAAAAAAAAAAAAAGTGTAGAGGTGCGCCTGTTCAACCTATGCAAATGCATTTACGTTGCTTGATATTTACTAAGATTTTGCCGGCGCACTGAACCAACGCATTTGAACAAGCGCAAATGCCGTTTGAGCATGCGCAGTGCATAAATTCAACTCCCGCAGATCTAAATGTATACCGGCGCAGCCGGCTTGTCAGAAAAAGTTACTTTCTCATTCTATTTTGGGCATATTTGTGACTTGGGCAGTTAGTACTACACTTTCTCACATCACCGCACATCACCCCCAAAATATTGGCACCTCCAGCTTGTTTAAATTTTAAGTTAAAGATGCAGTGCGCCATGTCTATAGTGGCGTACCGATCGCCTCTTCCCGTGCGCCGGGAAGAGAATAGTAAATTGCGCTGTGTTACTGGTGCAAATATTTTGTAAATACGAAAATGTCATTTGCATTGCAACTCATGGCGCAAACGCTTCGTAAATCAGCCTAAGAGTCCCAAGAGTGAAGCAAAAGTATCTAAAAGGTATAGAAAATTTGGTACAGAGATTCTAATGCCGCGTACACATGATCGCACATTCCGACAACAAAATCCATGGTTTTCTTCCGACGGATGTTGGCTCAAACTTGTCTTGCATACACACGGTCACACAAATCTTGTCAGAAATTCTGATCATCAAGAATGCAGTGACATACGACGAGCCGAGAAAAATGAAGTTCAATAGCCAGTGCGGCTCTTCTGCTTGATTCCGAATTGTGTACACATGATCGGAATTTACGACAACGGATTTTTTTGTCTGAAAATGTGAGATCCAGATCTCAAATTTTGTTTGTCAGAAATCCCGTCCGATGGACCCTACACACGGTCAGAATTTCCGACAACAAGCT
This sequence comes from Lithobates clamitans, assembly GCA_037952925.1. Taxonomy (NCBI): domain Eukaryota; kingdom Metazoa; phylum Chordata; class Amphibia; order Anura; family Ranidae; genus Lithobates; species Lithobates clamitans. The sequence goes on from JBBGZY010000223.1 coordinate 3,704,580, forward strand.
TCCATCGAACATTTCCCATCGGAAAATCCGACCGTGTGTACGGCACGCACGCGCCCCCTAGTTGCCACAGGGCGAAGTGATGTTACATAACGTCATTTCGCCCAGCTGTGCCATTCTGCTGCAGTAGAACACATGAGTGGTTACATACTACTCAATGAATTTTAAATGTATAAAAGATATATATGGGCCAGTGAATAGGTAGTGAGCCAAGCTTGACAAGCAGGTTAAAGCGCATTGAAAGTGGCTCCAACTGAACCTTTAGCTGGCGTTGTTTAAGCTGATGTTCCCTCTTGCGTTTAGCAGCTAGTTGGTTAATGTGACCCGAAGGACTGCTTTATAGGCCTCTCAAAGGGTCACAGGACAAGAGACTGACCCTGAAAATATTTCAAAGATTTTTTCGTAAGGTCAGCCTGAATCTCTTTTAACCACTTCAATACCAGGCACTTTCGCCCCTTCCTGCCCAGACCAATTTTAAGCTTTCAGCGCTGTCGCACTTTGAATGACAATTGCGCAGTCATGCTACACTTTACCCAAACACATTTTTATCATTTTGTTCCCACAAATTGGTGGTATTTGATCACTGCTGGGGTTTTTATTTTTTGTGCAACAAATAAAAAAAGACAAAAAAGTTTGAAAAAATAAAATTTTGTAAATAAGTAAGTTTTCTCCTTCACTGATGGGCACTGATGAGGCTGCACTGACAAGGTGGCACTGATGGGCACTGATTTGGTGGCACCAATGAGGTGGCACTGATGGGTGCTGATAGGCGGTACTGATAGGCGGCACTTATGGGCACTGAAAGGAGGCACTGATTGGCACTGATAGGCAGCACTGGTATGCAGCACTGATGGGCATTGATAGGCGGCATTGATGGGCACACATAGGTGGCACTGATGGGCACTGAAAGGCTGCACCGATGGGTACTTATGGGTGACACTAATAGATGGTAGGGATGGACACTGATAGGTGGGCGCTGATGGACAATGTTAGATGCACCGATGGACACTGATGGGTGGCACTGATGGACACTGATAGATGGCACTGCTGGGCATCACTGATGAGGAGACATCTGGCAGACAATAATAGTTGGCACTGACTGGCAAGATGTGTGAGCACTTACTGGCATCTTTTGGGCACTTACTGTAATCCATGGTGGCAATGGGTGGCATCCTTGGTCATCCTTCCTTTGTGGTTATCCCTGGTGGTCCTGTGGCATCCCTGGTGGTTCAGTGTGGGCATCCGATCTACTCGCGTCTATCAGATGCAAGTGAGGAAAAGTCGATAAGTGGCTCTTCCTGTTTACACCATGATCAGCTGTGATTGGACATGGCTGATCACGTGGTAAAGAGCTTCCGTCACAGGCTCTTTACTGAGACTGATACACCGCACCACCAATCGTTGCACTGCACGCCCCCACGGGCACGCGCCTGCAGTTGTCCTTGAAAGACGTCATATGACGTCCAGTCAGGATAACTGAACCACCGCCGGCTGTCATTTTGCTATAGGCCGGGCGGGAAGTGGTTAATGACAGCAACAAATCATTCATGACCCAAGGGGAGTATAGAGGGACAGACCACCAAAACTGGGTCATGGTCAGTCCAAGGAGGTGCGAGAATAGAGGTTGATAACACCAAGCAGGAGTTTGTGATGTAGCATAAATACGTAGAGTGGGAGTAATGCGGGTGGGAATAATGTGTATAATCCTTAATCAAAAGGGAAGCTCTCTCCAAAAGTCAAGCAGATCATAAACCTGTAAAGAGGGTTTTTAATTTTTTATTATATAAACAAAAAAAGACCAAAAAACGTGAAACCCCCCAATATTTTCTATTTTCTGTTATAAAACACAGTATCCAAACACAGTATCCAATAAAATCTAATTTCTTCATAAATTTAGGGCAAAATGTATTTTGCAACATATCTTTGGTAAAAAATCCAAATAAGTGTATATTAACTGGATTGTGTGAAAGGTATAGTGAGCAGTGATTTTAATAATGCTTAAAGTGAAACAATAAAAATTAAATATTCCTTTAACCGTTGCCGGACCATCTGCCGCAGTTATACTGCGTCAGGTTGGCTCCCCTGTGTGAGCCATCGTAGCTGTACTTCGGCTCTTTAAGACGCCTCCGGTGGTGTGCGCCCAAAGTGTGTCCCTGGAGCCGATGCGAGTGCCCGGCAGGTGCGATGACCAAAGGGCACCCGCGATTGCTCTTTACAGAACGAGAGTGGGATGTGTGTGTGTAAACAAAAAGGATTGTGTGTGTGTAAACCCACCCCTTCTGACGTCACGTGACACCACGTAACATCAGAGGGGGTGGGGTTACCTGTTTACGTCACCGGGTGGCCCCACCCTCAGCTATATAACAGCTGTCATCGCGAATAGGGTTCAGTCAGCGGGAACCACCCATGGAGGCAAAGTTGTTGCAGGTTTTTTTTTTCCCCGGTCCGTTGGAGCTGTGATCGAAGATGAATGAACATCGCAGGACTTTTTTTTCTTTTTTAATAAAGGACTCCCAAGCTGTCTCTTGTCATTTTTAACAGTTTGATACTTTTTTGGTGAATGAGTAGGGGTACAGTGCACCCCAATCATTCACACAGACAGGCAGGCAGGATCTAGGGGTCCCTTTGTTAAAGGGGCTTCCAGATTCCAATAAGTCCCCACCCACAGACCCTCACAACCCCTGGGCAAGGGTTGTGGCGACGAGGCCCTTGTCCCCATCAACATGGGGACAAGGTGCTTTGGGGGTGACCCCAAAGCATCTTTCCCATGTTGAGGGCATGTGGCGTGGTATGATTCGGGAGGGGGAGCCCCCCTCTTTTCCTGTGACCCGTCAGGTTGTGTGATTAGATAAGGGTCTGGTATCAATTTTGGGGGGACCCCTATGCCATTTTTTTATTTTGGCACAGGGCTCTCCTTAAAATCCACAACAGACCCAAAGGCCCTTGTCCCCATCAACATGGGGACAAGGTGCTTTGGGGGCAACCCCAAAGCATCTTTCTCATTTTGAGGGCATGTGGCCTGGTATGGTTCAGGAGGGGGGGCGCCCACCTCTTTTCCTGTGACCCGCCAGGTTGCATGCTCAGATAAGGGTCTGGTATCAATTTTGGGGGGACCCCTACGCCATTTTTTTTATTTTGGCACAGGGCTCCCCTTAAAATCCACAACAGACCCAAAGGGCCTGGTAATGGACTGAGGGGGGGACTCATGCCGTTTTTTCAATGATTTTTATCTGTATTGCCGGGATCCGACAATTCATTACAGCCGTGAGCAGTTTTAAATTACATTTTTTCCTTTAGAAATGTCAGTTTGCTGTGGTATTGTTCTAAACACAGGAATATTTCATTTTTATTGTTTCACTTTAAGCATTAGTAAAATCACTGCTCCTGAAAAAACATCAGTTTTTAAAACTTTTTTTTGCATTTATACATGTCCCCTGGGGCAGGACCCGGGTCCCCATATACTTTTTTATGACAATAACTTGCATATAAGCCTTTAAAATTAGCAGTTTTGATTTTTCATGTTCGTGTTCCATAGACTTTAACGATGTTCGCTTGCTCATACAAATTTTTTGCCTGTTCGCATGTTCTGTTGCGAACCGAACCCGGGGGGTGTTCGACTCATCCCCACTGGTGACAGTATGAAAAATAAACAAATAATTCTTTACATTTTGGAAACATGTTTTAATTTTTTTTAAAATTAAAAAAAAAAACATTTACTGTATTTTTTTTATATCCTGTCATCTGAGTAGCTCAGTGTCACCATAGTGACCACCATAGAGATTTTGCTTATACAGTGATGATCACTGTATGAGCAATAGTTTACCTGTCATGAATGGGTTTCCCATTCATGAACAGCTTACTTATTGTTGTGATCTGTGATTGGCTACAGCTAATCTCATTGTACAGGTAGCCAGGTAACATTTGATTGGTGTGGGCCAATCACAGATCACAACAGTAAGAATGCTGTTTATAAATGGAAGGCTATTCATGAGAGGTTTCTTACATTGTTATCATTTGATCACTATGACCAATCATAGCGATCTTATAATACCGGGTTACGGGTAACAGTAATTCACTGTGCCTGATGGACACAGTGGTCACAGGAGGAGCTCCTATGTGCTCCTAACCCTTAAGAGGCAGAATCACGTACTGTATATGCTGCATACGTGATTGACCCTGCATGCCACGTACCTGGTAGGAGACTGAAATGACAAGGTCGGCCTCTCTTGTATCTCCAGCCCAGGCCCCACTGAGAGAGGAACAGATGGTGGCTAGGGTCAGGAGGAACACGAGTGCCTGTAAGTGTTAATTGCAGAACTTGTGGCAGGAGTAGACTCAGTGATTCAGGCAGAACATCAGGTCAGGAACTGGAATGATGCTGGATAGATCAGCCGAGGTTAAAGGGGAACTCCAACAAGCTTGCCGGTTCAGGATACGTAGTTTGCCAGAACTTCCTGGAGTCTGGAGACAGAAGAATACTGGACCTAATGGAGCTGGAATGAAGGGCAGCCAGCACAGGCACTTGGAGAAAGCGTTGAGCCAGGCAGGGAACAGGAGTGAGGCCACTAGGATAGCCGGATTCAGCAGCAGGCCGACAGCAAGGTACCAAGGCATTAGACAGTAGGAAGGTCAGGAGGAAACCAGGGTCATGAACCTGTAATCAGGAATTTAAACAGAGTCCAAAGCCAGTCAAAGGAAAGCCAAGTCAGCAACAGATATTAAGCAGGATTCAAGCAGGATTCAAGGGTATCAGGAAACTAGTTAGGATTAATCAGGAGTCAGGGCACCCTTTAAATAGGCCGTCTGGCGCCAATTGAGGCTAGGGACATGCGCACATTCATGTACATTGGTGCATATATGGCGCATGCACAGACCATTGCACACGTTCATGCACATTGGAGAATATAAGAATCTGCGGTTGCCTGCGTGTGCATGCATGCGCACATGTGTGCACTGGGCGTGTTACAACAGTTCTCTCACGCTGCAGCTGCCGCCCTGCCACAGTAAATGTACTGTGGCAGGGCAGCAAGTAGTTAAAAAAACAAATACTGTTACAGCCCAAACGCCACTGGCAGCATAACAATTGAAATAAAATTTTAGGATGCATGTACTGAATATTGTCTTGACATGTATTCATAACATGGTTAGACTAAGCATCATCCATGTGTCAGGTCACCTTGAGGCTAGGTGACAGATGCATACTGTTGGGATCAGCAGTGCACCTCAAGGTAGTGGACCCTACGGCTGACTGCTGCGAATGGGAGTCAGGGTGGTAAGGAAGGCAGGGCCGCTGGAACGCCAACACAGATCCCATCGGGGTTAGAGCCTAAGATTCCCTGGGGCGCGGAGTCTAAGAGCCAGCAGGTGTTCACCAGAGCTCTAGTGACGAGGATGGACTGGGATGCAACTGGCTCCAGGTCGCGACCCCCAGGGTCCCCCAGCTCACACCCACAGTAGGCAACAGAAGGATAGGGATAGTAAGGGAATAAGCCAAGGTCGGGCCACAAGCAGACAAGGACAACAGAGTTTGCGCCAAGGTTCAGGCTCACAGGCAAACAGGGATAATCAGGGACACACCAAAGGTCAGGGTCACAAGCAGACAGGGAAAGTCGAGAACAGGCCAAAGTCAGTAACTGGAATCAGATGTAGGAAACATAGCAAGTACACACAAAAGCTAACACACAATGGTTGATCAGCACTGCTGGCTTGCAGTGCACAGGTTAATATAGGGTTCCCTGATAGGGCCTGGGGTGGGGCCATGCTTAGAGGACAGGTTATAAAACCTGCCAGGTGTGAGTGGCTGGCTTCTTAGTCTGAACACATGAGGAGAAGGTAAGCTGACAGAGAAAGATTACTGCATAACCATGACACCATGAAATAACATTCATCCAGTAAAAGGCTGTGCACTGTTGATCTATTTAGCTACTGGAAATTATTCTGTACCAGTCAATCACAGCCTTTTTATCAGGGAATCCCTACTAATTAAAAATATGACATACCTAGAAATTCCGACACCACACCTAAATATACAACATTTTTAATTCTCTTCTGCTCTATACATATACAAAACATTTGTCTCAATAATAATTAGATAATTTAACTAAACACAAATCAATAATGGCCAGAAAAGAGAAGTTCTGCCATTGGTCAGTGGAGAAGGGGTCATTTTATAGTCCCTCTCAGATGGCTCAGCCAGGTGACATCAGCACAAGAATTATGCAGGCACCATCAGGCAAGGGATCAATCTGCTACTGCTCATGAAACCCTTAACCACCTCTGAAAGGTACCCTTGCACTCCACAGAACCTTGGTTGAGAAAGGCTACTCTTCACTGGCCAAAGTGATGGGATACTATAGTATGAAAAAGTAATTAAGAAGCCAACGTTTTAAAAAATATATCTTAAAGAAATGCCAACTTCTGCCTTGTGTCTCTTTATTAATAAAGTGTCAAAGGTTTTATTGCCCTTTTGTTTGCCTCATGCCAGTTTGCAGTCAGGTAGCATGACTGACAGGTAGTCGGGTAGCATGACTGACAGGTAGTCATCTAGAATGTCTGCATACACATTTACATGTTTTAAATGAGCTTCCAAAGCACCCTGGAAGGCTTGCATGGAAAGGGGCATCTTTATGCTCCGAAAGTCAATCTCTGGCAATCCCTTCTGCCTCCCATACCTTACTATTGGTCAGTGAAGCCATTTGTTATTATATTGAAGAACCAATAGTGACACACCTGAGGCAGGAGGGGAATAACAAGCTCAAAATTAGATTTGCTTCATCCAGTTCCCTTTGCAATCTATGCAATAGTTTTATACCTCTGGGTGCCTGCTTGTCATTAGTGCTTGCAATTTATTGTGTTTAGATTAGCTGCACTTTAAAATTAAAGGATCAAACTCCCCTACACCTTTACACTGGAATTTTCCAGCCTCAGATTCAATGAATTTCCAATTCAAATTTCACAGAATCAATATACTAACTGGAGCATGGAATTCTGGGAGATTCTCATGCTCCAGTTACCACTTTCTGATTGATTCATAGTTTTATTCATTCCTTAGGAAACATTGCAACAAAGCTGTAACAGTGCGTCCTAATAAATAAATGAATTATTAACCAATTACAGCGTATGAAGTGGAGCAGGGAAATTATCCAGAATTCCATGTTTGAATATAAAGCACAGTGAGTGCACATCCCAAATCCAGATAGACACCTATAATGTTCTTCATCGTAGTGGTTCTTTTCCATTTCTACTAGATAAAAACCTAGTACTGTCTGAACTTGTTCTTGGTAATGTTCAGCCTGGTGATTATTATTTAACACTAGATAGAAAGCCAGCACTGTCTGAACCTGTCCTTGCTAATCTTCAGCTAGCAAGTCAGAATACATTAAATGTGAACCTAGCATTGTTTGAGCATGTCCCTGCAATTCTACACACAGGAGGTTGCTTTGCATTAGTTAGAAACCCGGGAGGACTTCTCTTTGGTCCAAATCACTGTTTCACTGGAAGAATCTGAATAGGCAGCATTAAACACTGGCCATTGTAAAGAAGTATGTGTAATTAGCTCTATACAAAGCTTCAGCCTACAGGAAAACTGGCAAAAAAATATACCAGCTGCATTTGTATGGATAGCTAAATGATTTAACTCCTTCTCGTTGGACTTGCTTTTAGTAACTATATTAATGAGCTATCTACAATTAATTCCTGCTGTAATAACCAATGACACAGCTATCATTACTGTGAGGTAATTTAGTGTGTGCTGGCGAGTGTCCTGTAGGGGTTTAATTGTGACATGGTTCATTATGTAACAGTAATGACCTCTTTGTAAGGTATTAATGTCATTATAACATGCTGTCAGCAATAAAACAAGTGATTTACTTATTAGTGTTTAACCTAAAGCGCAGCAAGACTTTAATAGAGTTATGTAACTTTAAATGGTGGGGGCGGAGCCTATAGATGATTCAGGCAGGATTGATAAGGTCAGTTATAATTGTTCCTCACCTTGATACCAAAACTACTTAGATTTAGTTCACTAGTATCATTTAAGATAATTTCTCTCATTTAAATTGCTTTTAGGAAAACTAATTACAATAGAGGTTTGTGCATATCCTCACTCTTGCGGTCCTGTTTATTATTCAGGAACTGAGGAGCTGTGTAGGCTTACTTATGCCGTGTACACACGGGCGGACTTTACAGCATCAAACGTCCGACGGTCTTTCCGACGGACTTCCGATGGACTTCCAATTTAACGGACTTGCCCACGCACAATGGACTAAAGTCCGTTCTAAAGTCCGTCGGAAGTCTGTTCGTTTTGAACATGATGACGTACGACGGGACTAGAAAAGGAAGTCAATCTTGTCGCTTTTATCGGTGAGATTGACATCTTGCGAGCCCCGTCGTGGGAGCCAGCGCTGAGCTGGCTCGCTCATCGGGAAAGGAAAAATGTTTTTTCCTTTCCCAATGAGCGACAAGCATTGCTGACATTAAGGCCGGGTTCACACTGGTGCGGGGATCCGACTTGGATCCCCGCCAATACCAGGCACTGTGTTTGGTATGAATCTTGAGGGGGAACTCCACGCCAAATTTTAAATGAAAAAACCGGCATGGGTTTCCCTCCAAGAGCATACCAGGCCCTTAGGCCTGGTATGGATATTAAGGGGAACCCCCTATGCTGACAAAAATGGTGTGGGGGTCCTCCCAAAATCCAAACCAGACCCTTATCTGAGCATGCAGCCTGGCTGGTCAGGAAAGGGAGTGGGGACGGGCAAGCGCCCCCCCCCCCTCCTGAACCGTACCAGGCCGCATGCCCTCAACCTGGGGGGTGGGTGATTTGGGGAAGGGGGGCGCCCTGCGGCCCCCCCACCCCAAAGCACCTTGTCCCCATGTTGATGAGGATAAGGGCCTCTCCCCGACAACCCTGGCCGTTGGTTGTCGGGGTTTGCAGATGGGGGGCTTATTGGAATCCGGGAGTCCCCATTCATAAGGGGGCCCCCTAGACCCCGGCCCCCCGCCCTATGTGAATGAGTATGGGGTACATCGTACCCCTACCCATTCACCTGGGGGAAAAAAGTGTCTATAAAAAACACACTAGACAGGTTTTTAAAGCAATTTATTAGGCAGCTCTGGGGGTCTCTTCAAACTCCTCCGCTCTCTCCTGCTTCTTCTCCTGCTCTCCGGCCTCTTCTCCCACTCTCCGGTTCTTCTCCCATCCTCCAGTTCTTCCGCTGGGCTCCTCCGATATCTTCTGCTCTTTTGCCGCTCTTTTGCTAGCGTTGGCCCGGTCTTCTCCGTCGTCTTGTTCACCCTTCTCTTCTTCCGACGTTGACACGACGCTCTCTCCCACTGTAATGCTGTTTGAGCGGTGCACAACGACTTATATAGGCATGGGGCGTGATCACCGGGTGATGTCACCCGGTGACCCCGCCCCTTATGTCGTCACAGTCTCATCATGCCCCGGGACTGTGATGTCATAAGGGGGCACCCCTCCGCCTGCAAACCCTGACAACCAACGGCCAGGGTTGTCGGAAAGAGGCCCTTGTCCTCATCAACATGGGGACAAGGTGCTTTGGGGTGGGGGGCCGCAGGGCGCCCCCCTTCCCCAAAGCACCCACCCCCCATGTTGTCCCCACCCCCTTTCCTGACTGGCCGGGCTGCGTGCTCGGATAAGGGTCTGGTATGGATCTTGGGGGGCACCGCAATTTTTTCGGCGTAGGGGGTTCCCCTTAAAATCCATACCAGACCTAAGGGACATTGTCGCCTCTTTCTCGTGCTCGCTGCAATAGGAAAATGTGTTTTTCCTATTGCAGCGAGCGCAAGATGTACTGTACCCTGACGCCGAGAACCAGCGCGATAGGATCGCGCTGGAAACATTCTCGCAGGCAGGTGCTGTAGCTGCGTCATATTTGGTTCGTCGGACCAGCATACAGACGTATGATTTTCCAGATAGGTACTGGTTCCAGGGGAGTTCCGATGGGAAGATTTGAAACATGTTTCAAATCTAAAGTCCATCTGATTTTCGACTGAAAAGGTCCGTCAGAAGTCTGATGAAGCCCACACACGGTCAGATTGTACGACGGATTCGTTCCAGCAGACAAGTTTGGTAGAAAATTCCGCCCGTGTATACACGGCATTAGAGGTCTAATCCATATCTGTGTTATAAAGATAGCTTCATGTCCATTTTTTGGAGTTGGAAGTTGATGCAATCGACAAAAACAGCCACAAGACCAGTGCTGCAGGGAATGTCTTACATAGTTACATAGTTATATAGTTGGTAAGGTTGAAAAAGGACACAAAGACACAATTTATGTCAATATTACATTGTATATCCCTGTATGCTGTGGTCGTTTAGGTGCCTATCTAATAGTTTTTTTTAGAATTATCTATGCTCCCTGCTGAAATCACTGCTTGTGGAAGAAAATTCATTCACAATCTTACCACTCTTACAGTAAAGAACCCTCTACGCAGTTTCCGGTTAAATAGCTTTTCCTCTAATTCTAGTGAATGGCTGCGAGTCTTTTTAAATGCCCCTTTGCGGAAATGTTTTATCCCTATTGTGGGGTCACCAGTACGGTATTTGTACATTGAAATCATATCCCTCTCTCAAGCGTTATTTCTCCAGAGAGACTAAGTTCAGTGCTTGTAATCTTTCCTCATAACTAAGATCCTCCAGTATCTTTATTAGCTTTGCTGCCCTTCTCTGTACTCTCTCCATTTCCAGCACATCCTTCCTGAGGACTGGTGCCCAGAACAGGAGGGCATACTCCAGGTGCAGCCGGACCAGAGTCTTGTAGAGTGGGAGAATTATCGTTTTATCTCTGGAGTTAATTTCCTTGTTAATGCATGCCAATATATGCAATTGGCTTTGCTTGCAGCAGCTTGGCATTGCATGCCATTGTTGAGCCTGTCATCTACTGTCATCTCCCACTAGTGAGTAGATTGCATTCATGTTTTTGCCACGTAAATGCATTATTATACATTTTTCTACAATAAACCTCATTTGCCATGTAGTTGCCCATACCATTATTTGTTCAGATCTTCTTGCAAGGTTTCCACATTCTGCGGAGAAGCTATTGCCCTGCTTAGCTTAGTATCGTCCGCAAATATTGAGATTGAGCTGTTTATCCCATCCTCCAGATCATTTATGAATAAATTAAATAGGATTGGTCCCAGGACAGAACCCTGAGGGCCCTCCTTTCCACATTGGACCATTTCGAGTACCCCCCATTTACCACTACCCTCTGAACTGCCCTTGTAGCCAGTTTTCAGTCCATGTACTCACCCTATGGTCCATGCCGACAGACGTTATCTTGTACAGTAAACATTTGTGGGGGCCTGTATCATATGCCTTTGCAAAATCCAGATACACTACGTCTATGGGCCTTCCTTTATCTAGATGGCAGCTCACCTCCTCATAGAAGGTTAATAGATTTGTTTGGCAAGAACGATTTTTCCCTTAACGTCTTTCAGGACAGCACCTTGAGAGAGCGTGGCTCCACCCACTTGACAGGAAACACACCTCCACCAAACTTTAAAAGGAGGCTCCTTCCCACTTATCATCAGTTTATGTGTTTCCTCCAGCGGGAACACATGTGGGAGTTTGGAGCTCTCAAGGTTCTGTCCTGAGAGAACAGGCTCCCTACTCCACTATTTTTTACCTACCTCAGGAGAGCCGATTCCTCCCATTTTCCACAGGCTTACGGGTGCCGGGTGGATGGGCTCCTTCTCTCTCGTCAGTGCTCGGGGAGAGCCAGAACTGCTCCGGGTATTGCTGCTCCCAGGCAGGGGCGTCAGGCATGTCAAGCATTTTTGTTTGATTTTTTCTTGCCTGCACATGTTTTTTCCCTGACGCCGCCGCCATCTTGGGAAGGGCAGTCAGAGGACTGCATCCGCCGTATGTGAGGTATCCGGAAGTGGGGCGGCATCCATGGAGCAGGCGCCAGGCGTCATTTCCGCCGGAAGCGCAGGGGGAGGAGGGAGGAATAGGTCTGGTGCCTATTTATTGCCGGTTCCGGTCCGGCGCACAGGTGCTATTGGAGTCCAGAACCGGCATTTTCGCCACAGGCATCACGCTGCTGCCTCAGCATGGATTCAGGAACCGCAGCGAGTGGAACAGGCACAGGCACCAGCAAGGCCCAGGTAAGGAGCAGACTGTAGTTTCTGCTCAGCTTTACTGTGGTGTCTCATTCTAGCCCTCTTCTCTCTAAATGCTTGGTGAAGTTTGAGGGTATTTTTTCCGCCTGGTGGTGGAGGGACCTGTCAGGGCACATGAGTCTGATAGCTTTTCTCACTGTGCACCTGTGGTGAGCAACCTTGAGTAATCAGGCTACTCTAAAAGATGGTTTGTCTTTTTTCTCTCTCTTTTTCCCTTATCATGGCAGGCCAAGAGCTCTGACCCTGGGATTAGAAAGAAATGTCCTTCATGCAAAATGAAGTTAAATGAGGGCTGGAAAAAGGCTTTATGTCAAGCATGTATTGACTCCTTGGTGAGGGAAGAAACCACTTCCGCATGCAGTGATCTAATCGCATCTGTAAAAAGGAATTGGATGCTACCATTCAATCCTTCAGATCCTCACTCACCTATCCATCTGCAAGTCAGCCCACTACCTCACAGTCCTCTCAAGGCTCACTGTTAGTCCCGGCAGTGGAGGCAGAAATGGGTCCTCTGAACCGGGAAGGGCTTTCCCCACCCCATTCTAATGAATCGAATGAGGATGGTGATGAGCTGGAAAATATGTCTTCCAAGTATAAATTGTCTTTGGATCAGGTGGATGGCCTTTTAAAGGCTATTTATGCTACTCTAGGCCTTGAGGAAGAGCATAAGGAAATGTCTTTACATGACAAGATGTATGCAGATCTTAGTGAGTCTAAGTCCCGTACCTTTCCAGTTCATGCAGTGATTTCTGAAACAATCAGAAAAGAATGGGCTGACCCTGATAGGAAACCATTTTCCTCTAGGGCTCATAAGAGAAGGTTCCCTTTTGATGAAGACCCAGCAGCTCTTTGGAATAAGGTTCAAAAACTTGATGCAGCCTTTTCTCAAGTGTCAAGATCTACTGATCTAGCATTTGAGGACATGGGGATCTTAAAAGACCCCATGAATAAAAAAATGGATCAACAGCTGAAGCGGACTTGGCAATCCATTATGGGCAACCTTAAGCCAGCAATAGCAACTACTTGCATCTCCAGGAACTTGCAGTATTGGGTAAATCAGCTTAAAGCTCATATAATAGCAGATTCCCCTAAGCAAGAAATCCTTGACTCCTTTTCTACCCTCTAAGCAGCCGTAGCCAATGTCTCTGATGCCTCAGCAGAGTCTATCAGGATGACAGCTAAGGCGGCAGCCCTTGCTAATTCTGTTAGACGGGCTTTATGGCTAAAGACTTGGCAAGGGGACACAGCATCTAAAAACAAATTATGCGGGGTCCCTTTTCTAGGAGACTTATTGTTCGGCCCTGATTTGGATTCAGTTCTGGACAGGACTGCAGATAAGAAGAAATCTTTTCCTGTTAAAAAGAAGAAACAACCAGTCAAACGGTTTTTTTTGTCCTCAAAGGGCTCAGGAACAGAACAAGCCTCAAGAGAAAAAGAAAAACTGGTCAGGGCAGAGGGGTAAGGGCAAAGGAAATGTCCTTTTCCATCCTCCTGCGTCAGCCAGCAAGACGCAATGACAGTCGGGTACAGGTAGTAGGAAGACTACAAGACTTTCTCCCCTATTGGGCAAGCATAACAGAAAACCAGTACATTCTGAATATGCTAGCCCAGGGTTACAGTATAGAATTTTCAGATCTCCCCCTAGAAAGGTACTTGGTGACAAATCTTCCAAGAGATGTAACAAAATCCCTGGCAATGAAGAGCCTATTAAAGGATCTGATAGATCAGGGGGTTATGACTTACGTACCACAGGGGGAGCTTTATCAGGGATTTTATTTCTGTATATTCCTGATAAAGAAACTATCCGGAAATTTTCGTTTAACCCTAAACCTGAAACCGCTGAACAGATCAGTCCAAAGGTTTCGTATGGACTCCATCTTCACGGTCAAAAATCTATTGACAAGGGAATGCTTTATGGCATCAATAGACCTTTGAGATGCCTATCTGCATATCCTTATAGCCCCGCAGTCCCAAAGATTCCTAAGATTGGCGATAAATTTGGGAAAAGAGGTTCTGCACTTGCAATTCAGGGCCCTCCCCTTTGGCCTGTCTTCTGCCCCACGAATATTTACAAAAATAATGGCAGAAGCGCTTGCACCTCTTCGCATGCAGGGGATTGCAGTAATTCCGTACCTGGACGACCTACTCCTTTTTGCCCCCTCCAGGGAAAGACTGCTAGACAACCTAGGAAAAACCTGGGGTCATCTAGAAACCCTGAGTTGGATCATAAATATGCAGAAGTCAAATTTCAATCCAGCCCAGAAAATACTATTCCTGGGGTATCAGATCTGTTCAAGGGAACAAAAGATTTTTCTCCCAGAAGAGAAGAAGGGGAAGGTCCAGAAGGTGGTAGTGTCCTTACAGGCAAGCCAGGAATTATCAGTCCGACAAGTGATGTCATCCCTAGGAACCCTAACCGCAACCATACCAGCCATTCAATGGGCAAGGTTACATTTCAGGCCTCTCCAGAGCTTTCTCCTGAGAATATGGAATCACAGGTCAGAATCTTTGGAAGCAAAGGTAAAGATACCCACCAAAGTCAAGAGATCACTTTGGTGGTGGAGAAGACAGGAGAATCTGTCAGAAGGCCTGCTCTGGTCATTTCCAATAGAAAAGGTGGTAACGACAGAAGCCAGTGTATGGGGTTGGGGAGCTCACTTAGACCAAGACTTCACACAAGGAATGTGGTCTCGGACAGAAGCAAAGAGGTCCTCAAATTGGAGGGAGCTAATGGCAGTCGACTTAGCTTTAGATGCCTTCTCTCCTATCCTTCAAGGTTCCCATGTCCGGGTCAGGGCCGGACTGGGCATAAAAAACAGCCCTGGAAATAATTTCATAGCAGCCCCAGTGGGGTAGCGTTGGTTGTCCGCACCCAAGGCAAGTAATTTGTGCCACTAACCCGCGGACATTTAGCACTCCGAGTCCCTTCCACTCATACAGTATATTTAGCATAAGGTACCCTTATGGTACCTCTTAGGATGTACCACTCTTTCTATTTGTTCTCCTTTTCTTCCCTATATATCGCTCTCTATCCATCTGTCATGTTCTTTCTCACCCGCTTTCTTTGTTCCTCCCCCTCTTTTCATTCCTTCTCCTCCTCTTTGTTTTTTTCCCTCTCTCACCTCTATATCTATACACACACATACACTGTATGTATTTACACCTACAGTGGCTTGCAAAAGTATTCGGCCCCCTTGAACTTTTCAACCTTTTGCCACATTTCAGGCTTCAAACATAAAGATATAAAATTTTTATTTTTTGTGAAGAATCACCAACAAGTGGGACACAATTGTGAAGTGGAACGAAATCTTTTGGATTTTTGAAACTTTTTTAACTAATAAAAAAATGAAAAGTGGGGCGTGCAAAATTATTTGGCCCCCTTGCGTTAATACTTTGTAGAGCCACCTTTTGCTGCGATTACAGCTGCAAGTCGCTTGGGGTATGTCTCTATCAGTTTTGCACATCGAGAGACTGAAATTCTTGCCCATTCTTCCTTGCAAAACAGCTCGAGCTCAGTGAGGTTGGATGGAGAGCGTTTGTGAACAGCAGTTTTCAGCTCTTTCCACAGATTCTCGATTGGATTCAGGTCTGGACTTTGACTTGGCCATTCTAACACCTGGATACGTTTATTTGTGAACCATTCCTTTGTAGATTTTGCTGTATGTTTGGGATCATTGTCTTGATGGAAGATAAATCTCTGTCCCAGTTTCAGGTCTTTTGCAGACTCCAACACGTTTTCATCCAGAATGGTCCTGTATTTGGCTGCATCCATCTTCCCCTCAATTTTAACCATCTTCCCTGTCGACGAAAAGCAGGCCCAAACCATGATGCTGCCACCACCATGTTTGACAGTGGGGATGGTGTGTTGAGTGTGATGAGCTGTGTTGCTTTTACGCCAAACATATCGTTTTGCATTGTTGCCAAAAAGTTCGATTTTGGTTTCATCGGACCAGAGCACCTTCTTCCACATGTTTGGTGTGTCTCCCAGGTGGCTTGTGGCAAACTTTAGACGAGACTTTTTATGGATATCTTTGAGAAATGGCTTTCTTCTTGCCACTCTTCCATAAAGGCCAGATTTGTGCAGTGTAAGACTGATTGTTGTCCTATGGACAGACTCTCCCACCTCAGCTGTAGTTCTCTGCAGTTCATCCAGAGTGATCATGGGCCTCTTGGCTGCATCTCTGATAAGTCTTCTCCTTGTCTGAGCTGAAAGTTTAGAGGGACAGCCAGGTCTTGGTAGATTTCCAGTGGTCTGATACTCCTTCCATTTCAAAATGATCGCTTGCACAGTGCTCCTTGGGATGTTTAAAGCTTGGGAAATCTTTTTGTATCCAAATCCGTCTTTAAACTTCTCCACAACAGTATTATGGACCTGCCTGGTGTGTTCCTTGGTCTTCGTGATGCTCTCTGCGCTTTCAACAGAACCCGGAGACTATCACAGAGCAGGTGCATTTATACAGAGACTTGATTACACACAGGTGGATTCTATTTATCACCATCAGTCATTTAGGACAACATTGGATCATTCAGAGATCCTTGCTGAACTTCTGGAGTGAGTTTGCTGCACTGAAAGTAAAGGGGCCGAATAATTTTGCACGCACCACTTTTCAGTTTTTTAATTGCTAAAAAAGTTTAAAATATCCAATAGATTTCGTTCCACTTCACAACTGTGTCCCACTTGTTGGTGATTCTTCACAAAAAATTAAAATTGTATATCTTTATGTTTGAAGCCTAAAATGTGGCAAAAGGATGAAAAGTTCAAGGGGGCCGAATACTTTCGCAAGCCACTGTATATGTATATTGCACCGAATGAATAATTGTCTTTTGGGGGAGGGTGGATTCCAATGTGAAATGTGCCTTGGCCATAGCGCCCACCATAAAGCATTCTCCCTCTGTACTGGTCCAGGACTGGGGGCTGTAATATACTTCTGCTGTGGCAGGTGGGGAAGTGTATACAGTGTGTGTGTGTCTCATGTGTGTGTCCTCTCCTGCAGGGATTGCAGACACATTACAGGAGATGGTTATAGAGTGCAGACATAGTACAGGAGATGGTCAGAGACTGCAGACATATTACAGGAGATGGTCAGAGACTGCAGACATAGTACAGGAGATGTTTAGAGACTGCAGACATATTACAGGAGATGGTCAGAGACTGCAGACATAGTACAGGAGATGGTCAGAGACTGCAGACATAGTACAGGAGATGGTCACAGACTGCAGACATAGTACAGGAGATGGTCAGAGACTGCAGACATAGTACAGGAGATGGTCAGAGACTGCAGACATAGTACAGGAGATGGTCAGAGACTGCAGATACAGTACAGGAGATGGTCAGAGACTGCAGACATAGTACAGGAGATGGTCAGAGACTGCAGACATAGTACAGGAGATGGTCAGAGACTGCAGACATAGTACAGGAGATGGTCAGAGACTGCAGACATAGTACAGGAGATGGTCAGAGACTGCAGATATAGTACAGGAGATGGTCAGAGACTGCAGACATAGTACAGGAGATGGTCAGAGACTGCAGACCTAGTACAAGGGATGGTCAGAGACTGCAGACATAGTACAGGAGATGGTCAGAGACTGCACATATAGTACAGGAGATGGTCAGAGACTGCACATATAGTAAAGGAGATGGTCAGAGACTGCACATATAGTACAGGAGATGGTCAGAGACTGCACATATAGTACAGGAGATGGTCAGAGACTGCACATATAGTACAGGAGATGGTCAGAGACTGCAGACCTAGTACAGGAGATGGTCAGAGACTGCAGACATAGTACAGGAGATGGTCGGAGACTGCACATATAGTACAGGAGATGGTCAGAAACTGCACATATAGTACAGGAGATGGTCAGAGACTGCACATATAGTACAGGAGATGGTCAGAAACTGCACATATAGTACAGGAGATGGTCAGAGACTGCACATATAGTACAGGAGATGGTCAGAGACTGCAGACATATTACAGGAGATGGTCAGAGACTATAAATATAGCACAGGAGATGGTCAGAGACTATAGATATAGCACAGGAGATGGTCAGAGACTGCAGACATATTACAAGAGATGGTCAGAGACTGCAGACATATTACAGGAGATGGTCAGAGACTGCAGACATAGTACAGGAGATGGTCAGAGACTGCAGACATAGTACAGGAGATGGTCAGAGACTGCAGACTATAGTACAGGAGATGGTCAGAGACTGCAGACATAGTACAGGAGATGGTCAGAGACTGCAGACATAGTACAGGAGATGTTCAGAGACTGCAGACATAGTACAGGAGATGTTCAGAGACTGCAGACATAGTACAGGAGATGGTCAGAGACTGCAGACATAGTACAGGAGATGGTCAGAGACTGCAGACATAGTACAGGAGATGTTCAGAGACTGCAGACATAGTACAGGAGATGGTCAGAGACTGCAGACATAGTACAGGAGATGGTCAGAGACTGCAGACATAGTACAGGAGATGTTCAGAGACTGCAGACATAGTACAGGAGATGGTCAGAGACTGCATACATAGCACAGGAGATGGTCAGAGACTGCAGACATGGTACAGGAGATGGTCAGAGACTGCAGACATGGTACAGGAGATGGTCAGAGACTGCAGACATGGTACAGGAGATGGTCAGAGACTGCACATATAGTACAGGAGATGGTCAGAGAATGCACATATAGTACAGGAGATGGTCAGAGACTGCATATATATTGCAGGAGATGGTCAGAGACTGCACATTGTTGTGGAATCTCATATTAGCCAATGTATTTTATATTGTATAAATTGATTTGCATATATTTTATTGATTATTATTATTATTATTATTTATATTATTATATAGTAGTGGTTTTATCAATATTATTATTCAATAAGTAAAGCAACAATTGTTAATCTTTAATAATGTATACTGTGTTTTCCAGATTTAGAAAGTCTTCATTTTTAAGTGTTGAACTTTAAATGACCTCTGCTTTATGACAAGTACTTGTAAACAGGTGTTCTCGAAAATGTATTAAGATAATCTACTGGATGAAAGTTCATTAGAATAGATTCAAGTTATGAAGAATTGTCTCAAGTCTGAAATGCATATAAATCACACAAGATAATGAAAACAGGTGGTTTAGAAATAATTAAAGTTATGTACAGTACATTAAATTAAGTTTGACAAGGTCAAACAAAGGTCTGCTTGTGCCCTCATTAAAACTGTTAAAATACGTACATATAGTGAGACATATAACACATCTGGTGGGGTTATTGAAAGTTCATTGTCTCATAGTCGTAAATCTGTCATCCTTGAAGCTAGTATCAAGATAAGGAGAGTCTGATAACACAGCTGGGTGCCAGACTGTCTCTATACAGGTGTTTTTAATTGGACAAAACCAGTTATAAATCACTTTAATGAACATATAGGAATTTTGGGAATAATTAAGTTTATCTGGTTGTAGAACAGGTGTCAGATTTATGGTTGGTTGCTTTGACGTAGATCTTAGCAACCAATCATACATAAGACAGATAGTTGAGATAAGACTTGGAAAGGAGTATATAAATGCAAGCTCTGCAAATGTTAGACAGACAAGTCAGATAGGAGCTCATAAGGCTGAACTCTATGTATGCTGCCCTATTGCACGGGTCATAGAGGTCAGAACCAATGGGCAAGTATCTGTCCTAACTTGTCCCCTCGGACAAGTCAGATAGGAGCTCATAAGGCTGAACTCTGTGTATGCTGCCCTATTGCACGGGTCATAGAGGTCAGAACCAATGGGCAAGTATCTGTCCATAACTTGTCTCCTCGTACGAGTCAGAGAAGACTTCTTGACTTGTTCCAGAATGTGGTCTCAGGTGAATTTCCCTCAAGAACTTGGTCGAGCTGGAACCCAGAACTCTGTGAGGGGACCAGACCACTGGTCGACCGGCTGGTCCCTATCAGGTGACAGGTTCCCAAGAATTGGCAGTAAAGACCCATTCTGGTTCAAGGTGAGAACACTTCACAATTGTTTCAATTTGGTTAGAGGATAAGAATATTTATATCTAATGTGCTTGCATGGTAAGAAACTGTATAAATTAGATCTGTATCTTGTAATACTTTGAACATAAACCTGTATGTTATCAGCTGTTAATAAACCTGCATTGCTGAAGTTCTGCCTGGTTCGATACTTTACTATTCTACTTCATTTGGTGGCCCGTACGGGGACAGCATAACCTCAACTCCGATCTTGCCTAACTCCATGCTGGTAGGGCACTGAGCTCAACACAATATTGCGCAATATATCAGGTTAGCAGACACCTATTATTAGTTCTGCATTGTGTTGTGCCGTGTTTTGCTAGCGCTAGGAGGGGCAGGTGGTTGTTGTTGGGGTATCGCTGTCCACCAGGCAGATCTTTGTGATGGTAGGTTGGGTTTTCTCAACTGTGAATGCCTTAAAATGTATTGTACAGGATGAAATACCCTGGGTAACAAAACAAAAAAACAAAAAAAAAAAAGGTACCCCTGTAGAAGGCTAGCTACTCTCTGTGTGAACCTACCTTTAACATGCATGTTGGTATCCTAGACTGAGTAAATCAGTCTAGAAGAGGTATATTTTGATTGGTATCCTAGACCTACAAGAGGTCTGGACGAGGTTTTGGGGTAAATGTTTTGACCCCTGGAGAACCTACCTTTAACATGCATGTTGGTATCCTAGACTGAGTAAATCAGTCTAGAAGAGGTATATTTTGATTGGTATCCTAGACCTACAAGAGGTCTGGACGAGGTTTTGGGGTAAATGTTTTGACCCCTGGAGAACCTACCTTTAACATGCATGTTGGTATCCTAGACTGAGTAAATCAGTCTAGAAGAGGTATATTTTGATTGGTATCCTAGACCTACAAGAGGTCTGGACGAGGTTTTGGGGTAAATGTTTTGACCCCTGGAGAACCTACCTTTAACATGCATGTTGGTATCCTAGACTGAGTAAATCAGTCTAGAAGAGGTATATTTTGATTGGTATCCTAGACCTACAAGAGGTCTGGACGAGGTTTTGGGGTAAATGTTTTGACCCCTGGAGAACCTACCTTTAACATGCATGTTGGTATCCTAGACTGAGTAAATCAGTCTAGAAGAGGTATATTTTGATTGGTATCCTAGACCTACAAGAGGTCTGGATGAGGTTTTGGGGTAAATGTTTTGACCCCTGGAGAACCTACCTTTAACATGCATGTTGGTATCCTAGACTGAGTAAATCAGTCTAGAAGAGGTATATTTTGATTGGTATCCTAGACCTACAAAAGGTCTGGACGAGGTTTTGGGGTAAATGTTTTGACCCCTGGAGAACCTACCTTTAACATGCATGTTGGTATCCTAGACCGAGTAAATCGGTCTAGAAGAGGTTTACTTTCGATTGGTATGCTAGCCCTACAAGAGTTCTGGAAGAATTGGTATCCTAGACTGGTAAGTCCAATTTGGAAGAGGTTCTTGAGTTGCCTAAGTTTACATGCATGTTTTTATCCTGGATTGGCAATCAATCTGGAGGAGGCTTTGGGGTTATCAGACCCCTGGAAAGCCTAAGTTAAAAACAAAAACAGTACTGATATGTAGCTACTAGTAGAAAAAGGTACCTTTGTTTTGTATATTATTGAACATAATAATTGTGGTGTAAAATAATACTCATGAGTTTAGAAATGTCAGGAGAGGTAAGTCCTGACAGGTAAATAAGGTAAAGGTTTTGGAGCTCCATTTGTTAACAAAGTTAAAAGGTATGTATTGTCTTTGTGCTATAAGTGTATATGTTTATATGTATCTGTTATAACGGTCTGTGTACTAACTGAAGTAAGATCAGGTTGAGACATTCCTGATCGCCGTGGCAAGCAGGGCTTGGCGGTTTTTCGTGTCTTGAGACAAGCGTTTTGGTAAGGAGACGTATGCGCATACGGTGCCTATTGGCTTTACTCTGAGCACTGCTGTCCATAAGTAATTACTAACTAACCTGTCAGTTTTAATAATTCTGTGAATATTTGTATATTTATATATAGTCAGGAATTTGTGTTCATGTGTATGCATACTTTGCTAGGTGGAGTGACTGTATTGCTATATAGAAAACAGAAGATAATGACATTTTGTTAATGAATGTTCACAAATGTAAGTTAATTTCTTTGTAATCTTTGTAGACTGTTAGGGAATATTGTATGTGTGAGGGAGACTGATCATCTCCCATATTAGGTTAGATTAATTCTGTAGTGGTTGTAAAAACGTTGGTGTGAAAGGACCCTGTGTGTTAGTTCTATGAGTGAATTGTAAGAAGTATGTAACTGATGCTGAATTCTGCATAGTGTATGATGAATAGGGAAATGGTATGTATCTTCCATACAAATACAATTAGAACTTTCTGTGTCATATCTTTGATTTTGTGACACTTGTTATTAGTATTTGTTAGGAGGATTTATATTTATATGAGTTAAATGTGTGTGTGTGTGTGTGTGTGTTTTATTTTTTTTGGTTTTTTTTTTGTATGAGGTGTAAAATGAATCCCTATGTGAATGATTGTATGTCTTTCGTTGAGAGGCTAGGGATTGATAAATCTATGGTGACTGATTGACTTTAGCGTCAAATTTCTAAATGTTATTAGCAGTGAGTGTGTGTGTGGAAGGCACGATTCATTTTTTATTTTTTATTTATTTTTTATATTCTTTTGAATATGTACCTCAGCTAGTTAGCACCATTAATGAGCTGAGGGAGTTAGAAGTTATTTAAACTGTAGAAAAAAAAAAAAAAAAAAAAAGTTGTTTACGACACAAAGTTCTCCCATATTTTTTTGTATCCAGCATACTGCTTTTGGAAGGAAAATATCTGTAGATAAATTCAATGTTGCTAATGTAATTAATGTCATGCTTAAAAACATTTTACAGTTGTAGGTTTTACATGTTAAGCAAGATAATGTATTTCTTTCAGTATGAGTGTAGGAGAGCAGAAAAGTATAGTCACCATTTTAGAAATAGCTGTCTGCACGTACGTGCAACAACTACATTAAATCATCTTAGTACAGAGTATTAAGATGACCTGTCACAAAGATGAAAGAGGCACATTTAGGGGAGTTATGTCTGGTGCCTTTAGACAGACACTGGATGAGCTGACCATAAAAATAAATAAATAAAATAAAATCTCAGAATACGTTCTTATTCTTAAACATTTGTTGATTTTTTATTAGAATATAAACTGTAGGTTATAATAGGTATTCTGTCTTTTATATTATGGACTGTAGTAGTGAAAGGTGCATTTTATTTTTAGTGTATCACTCTTGTAAGTAGGGTGCTTATTCTCCCTTGTAGCTTTTGTTGTATATTTTGTTATGTCCCTATCTTATTGTACAGTATTATGTATACTGTCATCTTTATATATTTGCCTACTTAGTAGTAATCACAAAGATAGTAATGGGATTTATTTATTTGGTACAAGGGAACTCCAAATTTATATTTGTTTCTTATTTTCTAAAAAGAATAGTGAAGAGTGATGCATGGTAACAGTGCTACCATCTTATTATATGTGCTATATGTAGCACATACAGGGGGGTGAATTAGATAATTAGAGTCTTAATTTTTAATCTTAGCTTGTAAGCTCTGGTGAGCAAGGTCCCTTATTGGTTTTGGCTAGAACTTATTTTGTCCTACCTGATTACAATTTTTAGTAATTATCAGGTTGATTATTAGTTTGCCTAGATAAATAATTTGTTTCTTTATTCCAGGAGCAGCCAGCACGTTTTCATATGTAAAGTTATACTTTGTAAAATTTCACTCCTTTTGATTTTTTATTATTCAAGTTCCTAGTTATGCTACTACAGGTGGCAAAGTCAGTTTTTTGATCAGGGTCACTCTGCATTAATATGATCTAATTAACAATAAAATTTGTATATAATTATTCTTAAGGAAGGGACATAGTAATGCACATTTTCTTGACCGCTTTAGATTTAACAGACTGTGCACGTGACCATGTAATTTTATTTTGATTTCTTTTTAATTATGAACAATCACAATGTAATTTTATTTTGATTTCCTTTTACTTATAATCAATCACAATGTAGTTTCACAAAATGTAGTTCTTCAAAGTCTATTTTGTGTGCCTGTATATAGACTTTATTGCAATGAAAGAACAAAGCTGTAGATATAGATATACTTTAATAAATGTATGCTCCTTTTAACGTAAATCACAGTTTTTCATATGGTCATGCAAATGTATGAGACAACAGCTAAGTGTCTGATGTGGGAAATTTTTCCCAGGCTTGGAGTGTATACAGCACTGATATCAGATAATTGTACCCATTTTTATGAAAAATCAGTTCCATTTTGCTCTATGCTTGGCATAGACGATAGAACCTTGTGTCCACACTCATAGTCATTGGTGGATAGGTTGTATGGGCTGTTGTAGACCAAATTAAATACAATTTGCTGGGCCATATGAAACTTTGGATATATTTGTCACTAAATTTAGGAGTTCTAGAGGCAGATCATAGTTGCTTAGACTTCATGCTGTACAGTGGGAGATAAAATGTTCATGTGTTTAAAATAATTAACCAAATTGGTGTAGTTTTGTTTCTAAACAGATCCTTGTTTTAGATGTGATCTCTTGTTCCAATCAAAGCCACTAAAGGAATGTATGTCAGTAACTCTTGATGACTGCAAGTACATTAAAGATCATAAAAGGAAGTGGAAGAATTCACAATTCAAGTGTCAGTTTAAATCCACATTTGTGACAGTGACATTTTCCATTTCTATCGTAGTCAAAGTCTGACTGAGATTACCAAGAGTGTTATTCACACAAGTGCAAGTGGAATACATACAAAAGACTGTTGCAGACAAAGACATTGGAAGTATTTCAGTAATGGACAATGCTAATTAATTATATGTGATACTTTGTATGTAGAGACTTACTGTTGTTTTGTTTGTTATATATGTTATAAGTATTATTATTGTGAACACCTTAAGGTGGAACTTTGGTCAGAAAATTAATTCCTGCTGGGTTACTTGAGGCTGACCCCTTTTGCAGGTGTAGCTATGAAACAGTAAAAATAAGTGCCTATACTGTTTAAAATCCACTGTTCCACCCTGCTCTACACAGGCTCAGTTGTGCTCTATTTTTTTTGCAATGAATAAAATCTAGAGGCCAGTTTGCTGACAGCCAGAAATTCTACTGCTGCTCAAAGGTTCTGGGCTTCAGTAGAATGGTAGCATAATAATTAATGTGGAATGTATTTTTCTTGCTAATGAACCTTGTTTTATCACATTTTTGTGAGTAGAGTTCCACTTTGAGTAAATGTTCAATCATTATAAACAAATAGTTTTATCATTTTTTGGGGAAAAAAAAAGTGGGGAGGTTTAATGTAATGGGTATGACATTATCGCTAAAGACTGTATGCTATTGATGCTTTATACGATATGTTATCATATTTGTCTTGATATTGTTTTATAATTCATGTTTTAAGACATAGGAGAGGTAGGCTACTGACTTAGACAGTATAGCAGTGACTGACAGAAGAGACCCATGCTGACTGTTATTGTATAACATTCTGCAGTATAGTATGTGCAGAAATGGAAAAAAGTGAAATGGTTTTGGGTTTAGCAAACTTTGTGGGAAGACTACAAAATTAAAACTAATGAAATTTCTGGACTGACTATATTGACAGTATGACATGACCAGGGTAATAGTGACTGATAGTTGGAGTCAAGATTAAGAAATTATAAGAATTTTACAATTATTATATGGGAAATGGTATAAGAATGTAAAAGAATAGTATATATAAAATACTTTGTAGTGAAAACATGTACTTCAAGGGATTTATAATAATAAATATTATTCATATTGTAAGAGTATTGTATTGTGATAAAACTATATAGATACATGTATATTATTTTAGCGGATGTTGTAGAAATAATAGGAACACACTAAATTAAGTTATTAAGTAAAATAAGAGTGTAGGAGCCATTGCTTTGTAGGTTGCCCTGAAATGTTTGCAGAGACCTATTGTATCCTGACACTGACTTTATTTTTATTTTTATTTTTTATAACTATATATTTTTGAAGTGTATTTTATATCCAGACAAATATCGGGTGATCGCAGAAGACATGATGCAACTTGTTACAAATGTTAATTGCTACAAAGGAAGGATTTCATGCATAAAAGGAGGAACTGGAAAATCTGAGACTTGTATCCTTGCAGAACAGGTATGCACTGAACTTGTATCTTACAGCATCCAAAGCAGCTTGTGCTATGATACTGGACCAGCAAATGATGATGAAGGAGATCTCTCCAGACACATCAAGCACTTGGCTAAGCTGAAAAGACCTATGCAGGAAAAGGCAGAGCCTTATGGGACTGAGTCTGCTGAATGCTCCTTGGGACCACATACTTGGCTTTCATTCACTAACTGAACGGATTGTTCCTCTTCCCTGTTATCCTTGATGTGATGTTGCTGAGTAACTGTTGCCTGTTGCAAGAAGTTTGTGGCAAGAATGATCACGATGCCACTGAGACTGACAACTATGTTTTCCGTGCCACATATGGAGAAGGACTTTGCAGCTACAGAAGAAGATGCAGTGTTTTTGATTGGACTGAATTATTTATTTATTTGTATTTTTTGGACTGATTTATTTATTTATTTTTATTTTTTGGACTGATTTGTTTTTATTTTTTGGACAATTTGTGATAAGTGTCGGGTGTATGGGGTCTCTGAAGGACATGGTGGGTGATCTGTATTGTAATTGCTGTGAGGCTTGTGTGAAGCCTCAACAGGGGGGAAATGTTGTGGAATCTCATATTAGCCAATGTATTTTATATTGTATAAATTGATTTGCATATATTTTATTGATTATTATTATTATTATTATTTATATTATTATATAGTAGTGGTTTTATCAATATTATTATTCAATAAGTAAAGCAACAATTGTTAATCTTTAATAATGTATACTGTGTTTTCCAGATTTAGAAAGTCTTCATTTTTAAGTGTTGAACTTTAAATGACCTCTGCTTTATGACAAGTACTTGTAAACAGGTGTTCTCGAAAATGTATTAAGATAATCTACTGGATGAAAGTTCATTAGAATAGATTCAAGTTATGAAGAATTGTCTCAAGTCTGAAATGCATATAAATCACACAAGATAATGAAAACAG
Source organism: Lithobates clamitans (assembly GCA_037952925.1). Taxonomy (NCBI): domain Eukaryota; kingdom Metazoa; phylum Chordata; class Amphibia; order Anura; family Ranidae; genus Lithobates; species Lithobates clamitans. The sequence continues at coordinate 3,731,857 of JBBGZY010000223.1, forward strand.
GTGGTTTAGAAATAATTAAAGTTATGTACAGTACATTAAATTAAGTTTGACAAGGTCAAACAAAGGTCTGCTTGTGCCCTCATTAAAACTGTTAAAATACGTACATATAGTGAGACATATAACACATCTGGTGGGGTTATTGAAAGTTCATTGTCTCATAGTCGTAAATCTGTCATCCTTGAAGCTAGTATCAAGATAAGGAGAGTCTGATAACACAGCTGGGTGCCAGACTGTCTCTATACAGGTGTTTTTAATTGGACAAAACCAGTTATAAATCACTTTAATGAACATATAGGAATTTTGGGAATAATTAAGTTTATCTGGTTGTAGAACAGGTGTCAGATTTATGGTTGGTTGCTTTGACGTAGATCTTAGCAACCAATCATACATAAGACAGATAGTTGAGATAAGACTTGGAAAGGAGTATATAAATGCAAGCTCTGCAAATGTTAGACAGACAAGTCAGATAGGAGCTCATAAGGCTGAACTCTATGTATGCTGCCCTATTGCACGGGTCATAGAGGTCAGAACCAATGGGCAAGTATCTGTCCTAACTTGTCCCCTCGGACAAGTCAGATAGGAGCTCATAAGGCTGAACTCTGTGTATGCTGCCCTATTGCACGGGTCATAGAGGTCAGAACCAATGGGCAAGTATCTGTCCATAACTTGTCTCCTCGTACGAGTCAGAGAAGACTTCTTGACTTGTTCCAGAATGTGGTCTCAGGTGAATTTCCCTCAAGAACTTGGTCGAGCTGGAACCCAGAACTCTGTGAGGGGACCAGACCACTGGTCGACCGGCTGGTCCCTATCAGGTGACAGGTTCCCAAGAATTGGCAGTAAAGACCCATTCTGGTTCAAGGTGAGAACACTTCACAATTGTTTCAATTTGGTTAGAGGATAAGAATATTTATATCTAATGTGCTTGCATGGTAAGAAACTGTATAAATTAGATCTGTATCTTGTAATACTTTGAACATAAACCTGTATGTTATCAGCTGTTAATAAACCTGCATTGCTGAAGTTCTGCCTGGTTCGATACTTTACTATTCTACTTCAACATATAGTACAGGAGATGGTCAGAGACTGCGCATATAGTACAGGAGATGGTCAGAGACTGCGCATATAGTACAGGAGATGGTCAGAGACTGCACATATAGTACAGGAGATGGTCAGAGACTGCACATATAGTACAGGAGATGGTCAGAGACTGCAGACCTAGTACAGGAGATGGTCAGAGACTGCAGACCTAGTACAGGAGATGGTCAGAGACTGCAGACATAGTACAGGAGATGGTCAGAGACTGCAGACATAGTACAGGAGATGGTCAGAGACTATAGATATAGCACAGGAGATGGTCAGAGACTGCAGACATATTGCAGGAGATGGTCAGAGACTGCAGACCTACTACAGGAGATGGTCAGAGACTGCAGACATAGTACAGGAGATGGTCAGAGACTGCAGACCTAGTACAGGAGATGGTCAGAGACTGCAGACCTAGTACAGGAGATGGTCAGAGACTGCAGACATGATACAGGAGATGGTCAGAGACTGCAGACATAGTACAGGAGAAGGTTAGGGATTGCAGACATGATTAATTCAGGAGATGGTCAGAGACTGCATTTAAAGCTGAATTCAGTGTACAGGTATATAGTATTGCAGGGTTGCTCCACTCTATTTAAACCATCTCTGCAAGATCAAGTCAGTCATTTTCCTTTGAAAGTACAAGTAAGTGACAGAAGAAAACATTACATCCAGTTTCCAAAATACAAATTTTCTTGCAAACACTGAACTGCTCAAAATTATTTGAGGACAGTAACTATTTAATAGGTCTGTAAAGCTTTTAGCCTGATCCAGCAGTAAATCCTCAAAAAAAAAAAAAAAAAAAAAAAAACATCAAACAATCTGTGCAGCACACACAGAGCTCTGGCTAAATAGCTGATTATAAGCTGAAATGGTTAACAGCCATGTGTCCCTGGTCTCATAGAATGCTGCTGCAGAGTCTTCCAGAGATCTTATCAGTGTGATCAGACAATGTGCAGGTCAGGTTAGGCAGATAAAAAAAAGTAACCAGGGAGACAAGAATGAGGGGAGACTGATCGGTAACCTGCACACTGCCTGATCACATAGATATCTGGAATACACTGCAGCTGGCCAGCAACATGGTACTGTGCTCCAGACGATCCTGTTTTTTTCCTTTTAGCCAGAGTTGTGTGTCCTGGAGAACTTGCATTGTTGTCATACCTCCTTGTTCCTTGTATCTCCCTCCTGGCGTCCCCATTCAGTCTCACTCCAGCACTTACAGTCAATGTGAGCGGGGGAGGGCTACACTGCCTGCTGATTGGCTGTGGATGGACGGGAGGAGAAAAGCAAGTCCTCCCCTAAGCAGCGTTATTGGCTGAAGGCTGTGGGTTCCCTACTAAACCTACTATGAGAAATGATCAGTCCACTGCCCAGAGAACACACAGTGTCCATGCTCCCTCCCACCTGAATTATCCTCCTGCACAGCACAGACCTGCCTGCCGCACAATAGCCACGTGCTCCTCTGTCCCTCCGCTGCTAGAATTCATTTCCTCAGCCAGCCCCGCCTCCTCTTCACAGCTCCTAGCCGTCAGCGGCCACAAGGCAACCAGCCTACCGGGAAATCTCCCGCTATCCCGGTAGGCCAGTCCGGCCTTGGTCCGGGTCCTCTCAGACAACGCCACTACCATAGCCTACCTAAACAAACAGGGGGGCACAAGAAGCAAAGCACTTCAGTTACTAGCTTCAAAGATCATGGTTTGGGCAGAAAAGCATGTTCGGTCCTTATCAGCGGTCCACCTCAAAGGCACCTTAAATGTAGTGGCAGATTATCTAAGCAGAAGGCGGATTCAGGAGTCAGAATGGAGCCTGAACCCGGAAATCTTTGCATTGATTACCAGGGCCTGGGGTCAACCACAAATAGACCTATTTGCGTCAGAGGAAAATACACAACTCCCAGTATTTTTCTCTATTCACAGAAACGACAAGGCCCAGGGGACAGATGCGGGTAATTCAGCCCTGGAACTTTCATCTGGGTTACACATTTCCTCCTTTCCAACTTATCCCGTTGGTGTTAAGAAAGATACAGAGGGAGAAGGTGGTAGTAATCCTAGTTACTCCATTTTGGTCAAAGAGGGCATGGTTTTCCACTATTCTACAGATGGCAGTCAAACCATTTTGGCAGCTGCCTCTCCGGCAAGACCTGCTCCTACAGGGTCCAATACACCATCCGGGAGTGGCCAGTCTAAGCTTCATGGCCTGGTTTCTGAGGAGCAGTTGTTAAGAAACAAGGGTCTGTCACAACCCTTGGTAACTACCTTACTTTCCAGTAGGAAAATAGTGACCAGAAAAATCTATGCTAAATATTGGAAGGTCTTCAACTCTTTTTGTCATTTGACTAAGAGAAAAGTAAGAAATTTAGTGTCAATTTTGGAATTTCTTCAAGAGGGGGCAGACAAGGGATTGTCAGTCAGCACCCTTAAAGTTCAAGTAGCTGCTTTGGGAGTATTTCTAGAAAGACCAATCTCTTCTGAGACCTTGGTTATAAGATTTTTCAAGGCACTTACCAGATCTAGACCAGCTCCGGCTAAGCACTTTCTCAATTGGGATCTATCAGTGGTCCTGCAAGCCCTTACAAAGGAACCTTTTCAACCGCTACAAGAGATCTCTCTAAGGAATCTTACTCTGAAAACCTTGTTCTTAGTTGCAATAACGTCAGCAAGGAGAATTGGTGAGCTACACGCCCTATCTGTTAAGAGACCCTTTTTAACTATCTACACAGATAGGATTATACTTAAAACCGTTCCGGGTTTTTTGCCAAAGGTAGCGTCAGCACACAATAGGTCGCAGGAAATCATCCTGCCAACCTTTTGCTCTAACCCTTCAGGGGAAAAAGAAGGCAAATTCCACAATTTGGATGTAAGAAGGACTTTATTACAGTATCTGGAGGTAACAAGTAACTTTAGGTCCTCGGATTCTCTATTTATACTTTTTTCTGTTAAAAAGAAGGGCCAACAAGCTTCTAAGGGGTCTATAGCTAGATGGCTTAAATCAGCTATTCTAGCAGCCTACTCTCAATCGGGGCTATCTCCCCCGCTGGGAATTAAAGCACATTCTACCAGGGCTCAGGCCACTACATGGGCAGAAATAGCTGGTGCCACCCCAGATCAGATTTGTAGGGCGGCTACGCGGTCAAGTTACCTTACAAACTTTTGGCAGAAAGGTCTTGCAGGCTGTGGTCCCTCCCTAAGTGGGTAAGTCTCTATTATCCTCTCAAGGTGCTGTCCTGAAAGACGTTAAGGGAAAAATCAAGTTAGACTTACCGGTAACTTGTTTTCCAGGAGTCTTTCAGGACAGCAGCAACCCGCCCTTACTGTATTAAATTACTATGCTGTGACTAACCATATTCTGATTATGTGTTTCAGCTTGGGCCGGAGGTTCTCTACTACTACTGATGATAAGTGGGAAGGAGCCTCCTTTTAAAGTTTGGTGGAGGTGTGTTTCCTGTCAAGTGGGTGGAGCCACGCTCTCTCAAGGTGCTGTCCTGAAAGACTCCTGGAAAACAAGTTACCGGTAAGTCTAACTTGATTTTTCATGAATAAAAGCTGATTACTGCTAATGATACCGTCTTCTCTGTAGTTCCGTGATGAGTGCCCCTATGGTTGACTAAAGGATTTGTCAACCTCAGTCCATTCTACTAACTCTTAAAGTAACAACATAGACTGCATGACATGGGTTTAAATGATCACAACAGCCATTTTATTTACAAAGTGAAATAAATATAATAACATTAACAGCATTTTTCACATGAACAAAACCATTGTGGCTCCTCCCTTGCCATCTGACCTTCACCCACCATTCCGGTAAGACCTACATTCTTTTCACATTGAACTCACATGTTTTAACCCTAATCTGACCTGCTCCTCACTTTAGTCATGCAGACTCTCCATCTATTTTCTCTTCTCCGGGTCTCATTTTCGATTGTAGAGAGACATACTAGAGATGTGCCTATGCTCCTGGGAGAACCACCAATAACCAACCAAGTGGAAGCACCATACCCCAGATGGGTCACCCAGTTTTATAACAATTCAGATATTTATTGACCTCCCTGACCCGCCTAGCTGCTGTAACTTTTTGTTTTGTTTTGCTTTTTTTTTTTTTCAATCAAGTTTTTATTGGAATTTTCAAACAAGAATCAGCATGTTACAGAAAAATCGTAAGAAATTGTTTGTAAATGCAGTAGTGCGGACGCAGCCGCTTTGGTAATAAGATTTTAACAGTAACGTTACAGATAGTTAAGCTTGAGAAATATAAAAAGCAAATGGGTATAACTTTTGTCACAGTAAATCTGGGGATGGCAATGTGTGTTCTTATTAGCAACAGATGTAGTAATTTGTACGAAAGAAAGTATAAGTACATCACTATATCACATTGGGTATTGCATTAGGATTAGTTCAGGGTGAATCCAGCATAATCGTTAGTGTGTGTAGATATGACGTTTGTTGCCGGTGCACCGGCTAGGGTTGAGACGGGATACGTAGGAGGCCTACGAGGTATTTAGGTGGGAGAATTCGGAATGGTAGATCAATTGGGTGGTGTGATAATTAACAGTCTAGGTTATGATTACGGGAGAGTATTGAGTGGTATTGGGGTGGGGGAGTGGGAGGAGAGGAGAAAAGGAGGGGAGCAAGAGGTTCGTGGTGAGGGGGATATGTGAAAGCATGGAGGGTGAAGTCTAGGAATCCAGAGGGGTAGAGGGACTGGGAGGTACCTATTTCCTGCCACAGCCCAGTGAAGGTGTTCAGTTTAAGTATTGTTGGTATACATCTGTTGTGGTAAAGTGTATCCAAGAGGTCCATGTTTTGGTGAACCTTGTTTGAGTGTCATTGGATTGGTGGATGAGGTCTTCCATTACTTGTGTATGGTGTATACGATTAAACCACTCTTTTATGGTAGGTGGTTCAGGTGAGCGCCATTTAGGGGGTATGCACATTCTTGCAGAGTTCACCAAATGCATGGTTAGAGATCGATGGTAAGCTGGTATGTGAGAGGAAGAATGATGTAGAAGGAACATTGCGAGGTTGAAGTCAAGAGTGTAAGTAGTGATACGTGTGATGAGGTTGTGCACTTCTTTCCAGAAAGGTTGGATTTTGGAGCAAGACCACCAAACATGTAAGAGTGAACCCGTGTCTGCGTTACATCTCCAACACGTTTGGGGAATTGTTGGATTGAAGCGGTGCAATAGTAGTGGAGTTCTATACCATCTAGAGAATAGTTTATATGCAGATTCTTGGACTTGCACGTTCATCGAACCTTTGTGGATTAAAGTATGGACGTTAGTCCATTCTTGAGCGCTTAGTTGCATTGATAGGTCTCGTTCCCATTGTCTATTGGTCCAATATGTGGTCGTGTTGTGCTCATTGAAGAGGAGGGTGTATATTTGTGAGATCAGGTGCCTTTGGGTGTCTTTGCTTAGACATAGATTTTCAAATGGGGTTGTGGTTCTGGACCAGTTCGGTTTGGGGTTTGGTTTGTTGAGGAAATTACGTATTTGAACGTACGTCCAAAAAGGGAAGGAGTCTATTTTTAGTTTGGAAGCTAAAGCTGATTGTGATAGGATGTGATTTCCCTCAAAGAAATGTTCTGCTCTGACATTTTGGTGGGGCCATATAGATGTCAGGAATGAGGCATTTATTCCCGGGGAGAAGTCAGGGTTTTGTCTAAGAGGTGTCATCGGACCGTTTACTGAGGAAATGTTGTGTTTGTTACAGGCGTTCCTGAAAGAGATCAGTGTAGGGCTGATGAGTGGGTGTTGTGAATATTCAGAGAGCGATGCGTGGGATTTAATCCACGGTGTGTTTTGGATGGGCACTGTCGAAAATGTTTGTTCCAAGTGGACCCAATCTTTATGTTCGGAGTGTACATTCCAATCAACGATTCTAGCCAGGTGGCATGCCTGTTGGTACTTGCGTATGTCTGGAGTACCTATGCCTCCTAGTGGTTTGGGTTCGGTCAATCTTGAGAAGCTCAATCGTGGTCGTGTTTTACCCCATATAAACGTCGTGCAGGCTTTTCGATAGATAGTGAAGAATTCGGGTGGTAGTTTGATCGGGATTGTTTGTAGGAGGTATAGGATTTTGGGCAATGTGTTCATTTTAACAATAGCTGCCCTACCAAACCAGGAGAAGTAACCGGAGGACCATTTCTTTAAGTCTGCTTGTATTTTTTGGAGGAGTGGGGCATGGTTCAGGGTGTATAAATTGTTTAGAGAGGTCGGTACCTGGATGCCTAAGTACGGGAGTGTAAGTTTCTTCCAGGTGAATGGGAAATTGAGATGGCATTGTTGACAAATATCTGGGGGCAGGGTGATGTTCAGGGCATTGGATTTAGAGAAATTGATTTGGAGATTGGATAGAGTATTGAAGGTTCTGAAATCTTTAAGCAGGTTTGGGATCGTGGTAAGTGGGTCTGTGAGGAATAGAAGGATGTCATCCGCGAATGCGGCTAGTTTATATGTGCGGTGTTTAATTTGTATTCCTTTGATGTCTGGATTGGAATTAAGGCGATGAAGAAGAGGTTCAAGAGAAAGAATAAAGATTAAAGGGGAGAGTGGGCAGCCCTGACGTGTTCCATTTGACACGGAGAAGGCATCCGACAGGTGGCCGTTAACTTTTGCAGTGGGGCTGGAGTACAAAGCTGCAATGTAATTTAGCATCGTTTGGGGAAGGCCTATAGTTTTAAGTGTTTCTTGCATATAGTCCCATGCCACCCTGTCGAATGCCTTCTCCGCATCAAGGGAAAGCATAAATCCTTTATTTTTGGTGGATGTAAGCCAATGGTGGATATTGAGCGTTTTGAGCGTGTTATCCCTTGCTTCTCTTCCGGGGACAAAACCTACTTGATCAAGGCCAATTAGCTGGGGGATTAATGGTAAGAGTCAATTTGCTAAGGTTTTTGCAAACCATTTGAGGTCAACATTGAGAAGAGAAATAGGTCTGTAGTTGGTGACTAAGGAGTGATCTTTGTCAGGTTTGGGAATTACAGCTATGTGGGCTGAAAGGAGGTCTCTCGGAGGTTTGATTGGTTGTGCGAAAGAATTGAAAGCTTGCAAGAAGGCGGGTATAAGTAATTCTGCGTATGTTTTGTAGTAGCCTGCAGTGAGGCCATCTGGGCCAGGGCTTTTGCCCGTTTTCATCTGTTTTAGGGCCAGTTCAACTTCAGTATGGGAAAGTGGGGTGTTTAATTCCTGGGCTATGGATTCCGATATAGGGTTTGGGCTGTATTGTTTTAAAAATTCGGATATCATTTGAGCGCGGGTGGGGTCGCCAGGGGGGAGATTGGGCTTGTCTAGGTTATATAGTTTACTGTAGTAATTAACAAATTGTCGGGCAATGTCTGGAGTTTTGTTTAGTTTATTGCCTGCGGGGTCTATGACATGATGGATTGTCGTGTTGGCTTTAGATGTTTGCAGTGCCCTGGCTAGCATTTTGCTTGCTTTGTTGCCGAATTCGTAGAATTTTCTCTTAGATAGGATATATTTTCGTTGTATTTGTTTGTCTAGCAGTTCCAGAAGATCCTTTCTGGCTTGCAATAGGTCATTGAAAGTGGTGTGTGCTAGTGATTGTTTGTGTGCTCTTTCAAGTTTTCTAATCTTGTCTATCAGATCTGAGTGTTGTTGTTTTCTCTCTTTGTTTTGTTTTGCTGCAGCTGCGAGAAAGGTACCCCTAATAACGCTTTTGTGTGCTTCCCAGTTAATTAGTGGGGATGTGTCTTCTGGGTTATTTTCTTTAAAGAAGTTTTGTAAGGTGGAGTCTATTGCCACCGTGACGGAGGGGTCGGTGAGTAAAGAGGGATCCAACCTCCAAATTCTCGAGTGTGGTGTTGTGTCAGGGAATTGGAGTGATAAAGAGACAGGGTGGTGGTCCGAGATGGTCATGGGTTCAATGGATGTTTGATGTATCTGATGCAGGTCAAATTGTGATAGAAAAATGTAGTCTAATCTGGAATATCTGGCGTGCGGAGGAGAATAGAAGGTGTAATCTTTTGTATCTGGGTTAACCGTACGCCAGGTGTCATGAAGTAGTAGTTTTGTAAGTAGGGATTTGATTTCTCTGAGGGCCTTATAGGAAAGTGCTGAGGTTCCTGTTGATGTGTCTTGGATGGGGTTTAGTGGGACATTAAAGTCGCCACCCAATACAAGAGTGCCTTCTTTGAAGGTTGTGAGAGCATTTGTTACAGACCTAAAGAAAGGGATTTGGTTCTTGTTTGGTGCGTATATGTTCGCTAATGTTATTGTTTTGTTATGGAGAGTACCTTTTAAAAAAAGATATCTGCCTTCTGCGTCTAAAAGCGAGTCTTTGATCTGGAAGGGGCAGTTTTTTGCAATGAGAATCGAGACTCCTTTCGTTTTGTGTAGAGGGTTTGTGGCATGTAACACTGTTGGGTACTGAGCATTGCGTAGTTTCGGAATATTGTTGGAACGGAAGTGTGTTTCCTGTAAAAATATGATATTAGCGTTCAGTCTGTGCATGGTAAGGAGGAGCTTGGAACGTTTTTCTGGTGTATTGAGTCCCTGAACATTAAGGGATACTATTTTGAGAACTGGTTTATCGTTTGTTATCGTTTGCGGTGACATGTTAACGGTAATTGTTATGTATTCTTACAGCGTGGTGTGGGCTGTGGCAGGAGGATGGGTGTGGGGTGGGATAAGATCTGCGTGTTGAGGTAAGGGAGGTTTTACAGAGGGGAAAGGTATAGGGGCCGGTACTGTGTGGCGTACTGGGCACCTAGATGGTGTTCCAAGCCACAATTATGTATTCACCGGTAAAATTCAGTGGTTGTAGTCTTATAAAAAGGTGTGTAGAGGTTAGGTAAAATATTTTGACCTAAAAAAGAAAAAAAAAAAAAGAAAAAAAAGAGGAGAAATAGATTCGACCATATTGGTCCATCTCACCAGCAGCCATATGTCATGGGACTGGGGGTACATGTGTGGCAATGGGTGGCAGTGTGTGTAGTGTATATGGAGCAATCGCAGATATGTGTTGGCTCCTATGTAGAGAGCGGGTGTGATAAATGCAGTAGGTAGAAGTTTTTAGGTCGTTAAGTAAGGTGATGGTTGTATAGGGTGTGACTCTGCCTGAGATACCTGTGAACTAGCAAGTTGGTGTGCGGAGTTAAGAGAGGGGTACTTGCATATAAGGTATCATGTAACAGTTATTTATATCTGTCTAGATTGGGACAATGGGTGACCATTTTGTTTGTGACATTTATGCAGTACCGACATGTCGCATAAGAAAATCATGTGTATGTAGTCAGTTATACTAATTGTTTATAACCATTAAAATGCATTCAAAGTGTATTAACATAAAAGTTATTGAACCAAATATAACAAATTCTACGTAGTGTCTGTGGCTTATTCGTCATCCATTTGCGAAGAGTATTAGAGTGGTTGATTAATGAGAGTACAGTATTGTCTTTATATGTCTGGTGCATGTTGATTAACGGGGATTGTATGGTAAGCGTCAGTCATAGAGAGAGCATACAGTCTATAACCATATATACAATCGACTACAGAAAATACGATGGCAAGTGCAGTGGATAAAGGTATGCATGTCTATGTACTTTCTTTTCCATTAATCTACAGGAGTTGATGTCAGTTTGGCAATAAAACGAGTGTAATAAAGTATATCATCCGTTAATGTGTCTCCCAGGGGGTATATTGGAAAAAGCAGGTGTAAATGATAAAACCGACAAATCTCTAACTCTAGCTGTGGCTAGTGAAGTTCGCTATATGTTTCGTGTGGTAGGTATTAGATCCGTTAACCTCCCAGTTGTATGTTGGGACGGGAAGCAATGTGTAGCTAGGGGATATGTGTCTCTGCCGGGTATGGTGTGTTTAACCTTATCTGTCTGTGTAGGGTGTGAAGGTGGTGTTAGTATAGGTGTATTGTAAGACGAGGTGTCAGTTGTGTCATGAGATCTGATAGGGTGGAATGGGAGAACAGTTGATCGGGGAGAGTAGTGATCGTGTATTTCTCTGTACCATCAGTGTGATATCCTAAGTGTAGGATGTCTGTGTGTATGGCGTTACTGGAATGTTAACCCTTTATGTGAAATGAGGCATGTTATGGTGCACTAAAGTTCATATAGGCAGAGCTGGTGCTACATACGTCTCCGTAGATGGGTTTCGGTGTGTAGATAAGCGGTGTTTTGTCCGTCGGATGAGTTCAGAGGAGTAAAGCTGGTCTTGGAAGTGTTGAGTAGAAGACAGTCGTTCAGGTGAAGGAGAAAGTCTTGGTGCAATGTCACCTTTTGTCGCTGGGATTCATCTGTTTCTCCGTTGGTGTCATCCGCGTGAGAATTGAGGTTCCAGTATATGTCGTTCGGTAAATCAGGGTAATCGGTCTTCGCATCGGCTCACAGCACGGGTGGGAGATGCAGTGAGTGTCTCTTTCCTGAAGGGGTGAAGGTCCTTAGCGGTCTCGGCGGGCTCGGCGAGGCAGGGGAGCCGTCATGGGGCTGGATGGTGGGAGACGAGAGTTTGAAGAGGAGTCAGTTCTGGCGGCTGAGGGTGAACGTCTCCTCCGGAAGCTGGAATTGAGCGCGTCCATCGGTTCTTCTGCCTGAGGGATTCGATTGGACGGTTGTAGGTCGAATTCCGCATACCAGTTGGGGACGGGGGTATACGGAATGTCTAGCGTACGACAGAAAGCATCCAATTCTTCTGGAACTCTGAGAAGAGCCGTGCGGCCTTGGTGTGAGGCAGAGAGGCCGAAAGGGAACTTCCAACGATAGCGTATGCCTTTCGCTCTCAAGACCTCCAGCAGGGGGCGTAGGTCCTTGCGGTGTCGCAGTGTGATAGCAGAGAGGTCTTGATATATATGGATGGGGTAGCCATCATATTCCAGCGTGGTTTTTTCGCGGGCTTTTTGTAGTAGTTCTTCCTTAACAGAAAAATCATTCACATGACAGATAATGTCCCTTGGAGGATCGGTGTCTCTCCCTTTTGGGCGCAGCGGTCTATGTATGCGCTCCATAGTGATTGGTGTGGGCTCCGGGCGGTCTAGCAGGTGGTTAAAAAGTCCTGTCACTACGGGGAGAATTCAGTCATGTTCAACGGATTCGGGTATACCTCTTACCCGCAGGTTATGTCTTCGGCCCCTGTTATCGAGATCTTCAACATGACGTTGAAGATCTCTTAATTGCATTGTGTGAAAGTCTACTGTTTTGTGTATGATCCTCACTGCGGAGTGTTGGCGGGCAGTTTGGTCTTCCACACGCTGTATGCGGCCTGTGATGGCCTGTAGTTCATGACGCAGGTCATTGATCGCGGAGAACAGGGTGTCTTTTATGTCGGCCGCCACTGCCTGCAGGTCCAGGAGGCTCGGTTGTCGTGAGAGAGCAGAGACGGTTCCTGCAGAGAGCGGTTAAGATCTGTTGGAGTTAGGATGATATCGGCAGGAGGTTGAGGCGAGGTTGCGGAGGGTGGGTGAGACGCCATTGTGATCCGCTGGGATCGGAAGATCTCCGGGATTGTTTGATTTGAGCGGTTAGCAAGGTCTCTCGGGGATCGGGATCTGCTGTGTGATGTTCCACGGGAAGATGTTCCCATTATTGAGGGGTAGATGTCGTCCGGGAACCCCGTTAACAGCGAATTGTAGGCTGTGGTGAGAGGGAGCCAGAGGATCAAGCAGCCATCTTCTCTCAAGGCAAACCACGCCCCCTTGTTTTGCTTTTTTATACCTCCCCACGGCTATTGACATACAATGCACCTTAACTTTTGGATGGGTGGGTGGGGAATGGGTGAATACCCAGCATTCTTCAAATAAACACAACCCCTGTGGCTCCTCCCTAGCCATCTGACCTTCAACCACGATTCCGTTAAGACCTACATTCTTTTCTTATTGAACTTCCATTTTTTTTTTTTTTAACTTATAACAAACTTTATTTGCAAGATTGTACATAATACATGAAAAGCATTGGTATACATGTTTAACATCTTACAGAAGATATTCCGTATTCCAAGAACATGATACACATAAATTACTATCATGTTGTTAGTTCTGTAGGTTCATATATAATCCGTACACTTCCACACTCATATTTAGTAAGTATCAGGATAAGCACCATTTATATGCATGTCATAGACTCTTGTAACCATCTATCCCATATTCTGTTATACTTGTTTGGACAACCTCTGTTAATATAGAGGAATTTTTTATATGAAAGGGTTGTGTTAATATCTCTTTTCCAGTCCACCAATTGAGGGGGTTCGGATCCCATCCACTGTCTGGCAATAATTTTCCTAGCTGAAAATAAAGTTTCATGCAGGAATATTAGTGTGAATTTGTCTAGTACATCTGGAAAAATTCCCAGTAGGCATTGTTTTGGGTCAAGAGTAGGGATGAGCTTCGTGTTCGAGTCGAACCCATGTTCGACTCGAACATCGGCTGTTCGACCGTCCGTCGAATTGCGAACGTTATGGGCCGTTCGCGCCAAATTCGTGTGGCGCGTCACGGCCCATAATTCACTGCGGCATCGCAGTGCATTGCTGGCTGATGATTGGCCAAGCATGCACTATGACCCGCATGCTTGGCCAATCACAGCGCCGTCAGTAGAGAGAGCTGTAATTGGCCAAAGCCAGGGTGGCTTTGGCCAATTATGGCTCAGGGGATTTAGTACACGCCCCACACTATATAAGGCCGCCTGCATGGCGGCCCTGTGTAGTGTGTTCCGGTGTGCTGATAGAGAGAGAGACAGACAGTGTCATTTGATTTGAGTTAGCTAGATTAGGCTAGATCTGTTCCTGCTATTTACATTTAATGCAGTGCGTCCTGCTCACAGTGTTCAGCTAGATCCGTTCCTGCTATTTACATTTAGTGCAGTCAGTGCGTCCTGCTCACAGTGTTCAGCTAGATCCGTTCCTGCTATTTACATTTAGTGCAGTGCGTGCTGCTCACAGTGTTCAGCTAGATCTGTTCCTGCTATTTACATTTAGTGCAGTTCGTCCTGCTCACAGTGTTCAGCTAGATCCGTTCCTGCTATTTACATTGAGTGCAGTGCGTCCTGCTCACAGTGTTCAGCTAGATCTGTTCCTGCTATTTACATTTAGTGCAGTCAGTGCGTCCTGCTCACAGTGTTCAGCTAGATCCGTTCCTGCTATTTACATTTAGTGCAGTGCGTCCTGCTCACAGTGTTCAGCTAGATCTGTTCCTGCTATTTACATTTAGTGCAGTGCGTCCTGCTCACAGTGTTCAGCTAGATCTGTTCCTGCTATTTACATTTAGTGCAGTCAGTGCGTCCTGCTCACAGTGTTCAGCTAGATCTGTTCCTGCTATTTACATTTAGTGCAGTCAGTGCGTCCTGCTCACAGTGTTCAGCTAGATCCGTTCCTGCTATTTACATTTAGTGCAGTGCGTCCTGCTCACAGTGTTCAGCTAGATCTGTTCCTGCTATTTACATTTAGTGCAGTGCGTCCTGCTCACAGTGTTCAGCTAGATCCGTTCCTGCTATTTAAATTTAGTGCAGTGCGTCCTGCTCACAGTGTTCAGCTAGATCTGTTCCTGCTATTTACATTTAGTGCAGTGCGTCCTGCTCACAGTGTTCAGCTAGATCCGTTCCTGCTATTTACATTTAGTGCAGTGCGTCCTGCTCACAGTGTTCAGCTAGATCTGTTCCTGCTATTTACATTTAGTGCAGTCAGTGCGTCCTGCTCACAGTGTTCAGCTAGATCTGTTCCTGCTATTTACATTTAGTGCAGTCAGTGCGTCCTGCTCACAGTGTTCAGCTAGATCCGTTCCTGCTATTTACATTTAGTGCAGTGCGTCCTGCTCACAGTGTTCAGCTAGATCTGTTCCTGCTATTTACATTTAGTGCAGTGCGTCCTGCTCACAGTGTTCAGCTAGATCTGTTCCTGCTATTTACATTTAGTGCAGTGCGTCCTGCTCACAGTGTTCAGCTAGATCTGTTCCTGCTATTTACATTTAGTGCAGTGCGTCCTGCTCACAGTGTTCAGCTAGATCTGTTCCTGCTATTTACATTTAGTGCAGTGCGTCCTGCTCACAGTGTTCAGCTAGATCTGTTCCTGCTATTTACATTTAGTGCAGTGCGTCCTGCTCACAGTGTTCAGCTAGATCCGTTCCTGCTATTTACATTTAGTGCAGTCAGTGCGTCCTGCTCACAGTGTTCAGCTAGATCCGTTCCTGCTATTTACATTTAGTGCAGTCAGTGCGTCCTGCTCACAGTGTTCAGCTAGATCTGTTCCTGCTATTTACATTTAGTGCAGTCAGTGCGTCCTGCTCACAGTGTTCAGCTAGATCCGTTCCTGTTATCTTCCTACTGACAGGCAGGCTTGTCTGGTTACAGTATATAAAGCTACCTGAAGAAAATTACAGGTGTTCTATCCCAGCTTAGTGCAGCTACAGGCCATTAGTATGTCTGGAAGGCCAAGAAGGAGAGGCAGACAGTCACAAGCCAATAAGAGAGGGCAAGCAGGCTCTGTGTCTAGTGCTGGTCGTGGAGACGGTGCATCCTCATCAGCCCGTGGCCATGGGACACGCTTGGCCTTTTTTTCGGCAGCTGGCCGTGTTGAGCCGCAACATGCAGAAAACTTGGTCGAGTGGATGACCAAGCCGTCCTCATCCTCCTCATCCTCTCTCACCCATGCCCAGGGTGCTTTGTCTGGCAAAGCAGCGGCCTCTTCCCTCAGCTCAATGTCATCAGTGACTCCTTCCCTAGCTCCACCATGTCCTCCTGAGGATTCCCTCGAACTGTTTGACCACAGTGTTGGGTACATGCTCCAGGAGGATGCCCAGCGTTTGGAAGGCTCTGATGATGATACTGAGCTCGATGAAGGCAGTAACATGAGCACGGACAGAGGGGGTGCCCAAGAAGGACAGCAATCTGGCAGTCATGCTCCCCCTGCTGCAGCATACTGCCAGGTTTGCTCCAGTGATGAGGAGGGAGGGGATGATGAGGTCACTGACTCAACGTGGGTGCCTGATAGGAGAGAGGAGGAGGAGGAGGAGGCACATCACCAACGAGGCAGGATGCCCTCCAGGGGCCAGCCTAAGGGCAGCACATTGACTGCATCACACCCCAAAGCTCCACATGTGCAGGGCGCTGCAGTCTCTGCGCGTTATTCAAAAAGTTCTTTGGTGTGGGCCTTTTTTGAGACGAGTGCATCAGATCGCACCGCTGCTATTTGCAACATATGTCTCAAGCGTATCTCGCGTGGCCAAAACATCTCCCGCTTGGGTACCACATGCTTGACCAGACATATGTTGACCTGCCATGCAGTTCGTTGGCAAGCATATCTAAAAGACCCACACCAAAGAACAAAGAGGATCTCTCCTTGCTCCTCATCAGCTGAGATTTCCAACCCCACTAGACCTTCAGTCCTCTCTGAGACCTGCAGTGAGAGGAATGAAGGTGTAGAATTAGGTGTGTCACAGCCAAGTACTTGTGGGCAATCTGCTTTTGGTACACCGACGTCAGATTGTACCAGGCAAATTTCCCTGCCCCAGCTGCTGCACCGCCGAAAGAAGTTTGCTCCCAGCCATCCACATGCCCAGCGGTTGAATGCTAGCTTGGCAAAATTGCTAGCACTTCAACTGCTGCCTTTTCAGTTGGTAGACTCTGCCCCCTTCCGTGAGTTTGTGGAATGTGCGGTTCCTCAGTGGCAGGTACCCAAACGCCACTTTTTCTCACGGAAGGCGATTCCGGCTCTCTACCGGCATGTGGAAGGCAATGTCCATGCCTCGCTGTCAGCGGTAAGGTGCATATTACCGCTGACTCATGGTCCAGCAGGCATGGACAGGGACGTTACTTAAGTTTCACGGCGCATTGGGTGACTCTGCTGGCAGCTGGGAAGGATGCAGGACAAGGTGCAGTAGTGTTGGAGGTTGTTCCGCCACCACGCCTCCAAAATGCTGATTGTGACGCACCTCTCTCCTCCACCCCCTCCTCTTCTTCTTCCTCCATGGCCTCTTCCTCGGAACCAGCAGTGCTCCGTAGGCGTTCAAGGGGCTACGCAAGTACGCAGGCCAAAAGATGCCATGCGGTGCTTGAGCTGGTGTGCTTGGGGGACAGGAGCCACACTGGGGCAGAGGTTCTGTCAGCTCTGCAGGGGCAGGTTCAGAGGTGGTTGACGCCACGCCAACTTAAGGCAGGAATGGTGGTTTGCGACAATGGCACCAACCTCCTCTCTGCCCTCCGACAGGGACAACTGACCCATGTGCCCTGTTTGGCTCACGTCCTTAACTTGGTGGTGCAGCGGTTCTTGGGCAGGTACCCGGGCTTACAGGATGTCCTGAGGCAGGCCAGGAAAGTCTGTGTGCATTTCCGCCGGTCATATAATGCCAGTGCTCGGCTGATGGACCTCCAAAAGGAGTTTAACCTGCCCAAGAACCGCCTAATCTGTGACATGCCCACCAGGTGGAACTCGACATTGGCCATGCTGCAGCGGCTGCACACGCAGCAGAGGGCCATCAATGAGTACCTGTGCGACTATGGCACCAGGACAGGGTCAGGGGACCTTGGTTTTTTTTCCCCACGCCAGTGGGCCATGATCAGGGATGCATGCACTGTCCTGTCACCATTCGAGGAGGCCACGAGGATGGTGAGCACTGACAGTGCATGCATCAGTGACACTGTCCCCCTTGTCCACCTGTTGGAGCACACGCTGCGTGGAATAATGGACAGGGCACTTGAGGCAGAACAGAGGCAGGAAGAGGAGGACTTCCTTAGCTCTCAAGGCCCCCTTTATCCAGACAGTGTTCCTGCGTGCCCGCCGATCACACAGGAAGAGGACGAGGAGGAGGAGGAGGAGGAGGAGGAGGAGGAGGAAGATTGTGTCAGTATGGAGGTGGAGCCTGGCACTCAGCATCAGCAGTCTTTAAGGGATCAGTCCCAAGGAACACATGGGCTTGTACGTGGCTGGGAGGAGGTGGCTGCGGACGTTGTTGTCCTTAGTGACCCAAAGGACTCCGGACCGAATGCCTCAGCAAACCTACGCTGCATGGCCTCCCTGATCCTGCAAAGCCTGCGTAAGGATCCTCGTATTCGTGGTATCAAGGAGAAGGACCAATACTGGCTGGCAACCCTCCTTGATCCACGTTACAAGGGTAAGGTTGCGGACCTTATCTTGCCATCGCAGAGGGAGCAGAGGATGAAACATCTTCGGGAGGCCTTGCAGAAAGGTCTGTGCAACGCGTTCCCAGAGACTGGGAGGTTACAAACTCCTGTTTCTGGACAACGTGTTGCTGAGGCTTCGGTCAGTCAAAGAAGGAGCGGTGGAGAAGGTGGCCGTCTGACCGATGCGTTCAGACAATTTTTTGGTCCGCAGCCCCAAGGTATGATCGGTTCCAGCAACCATCGCCAGCGTCTGTTTTACATGGTGCAGGAATACCTAGGGGCAAGATCAGACTTGGACACCTTTCCCACCGAAAATCCTCTGGGTTACTGGGTCTTGAGGATGGATCACTGGCCAGAGCTTGCACAGTATGCAATTGAGCTACTGGCCTGTCCTGCATCCAGCGTTCTTTCGGAACGCACATTCAGTGCTGCTGGAGGCGTGGTAACCGATCACAGGGTGCGTCTGTCCACTGACTCGGTCGATCGGCTGACCTTCATAAAAATGAATCAGTCTTGGATCACCACCAGCTACCAAGCACCTGATGCTGATGTAACTGAATAATTTTTTTCAGATCCCTTCAAAGACTGCCTATGCTGATGCTGAGTGACTATCCCTGAGTAATTATCCTCTTCCTCCTCAATCATCACGCTGATAGCTTGTAAGAACATTTTTGGTTCTGGGCGCCACCACCAGTGTCTAAGGCACAATTTTTCAGCCCCTGTTTAACAGGGGCGTGTAATTACAATTTTTGATGTAATACTTTGCAGCAGGGCTCGTTCCTGCATTCCAACTAGAGTGTCTGTGAGGGGTTGCAGTGTTGTGGCACCAGCACCAGTGTCTAAGGCCCAATTTTTCCGCCCCTGTCTAACAGGGGCGTGTAATTACAATTTTTGATGCAATACTTTGCAGCAGGGCTCGTTCCTGCGTTCCAACTAGAGTGTCTGTGAGGGGTTGCAGTGTTGTGGCACCAGCACCAGTGCCTAAGACCCAATTTTTCTGCCCCTGTCTAACAGGGGCGTGTAATTACAATTTTTGATGCAATTCTTTGCAGCAGGGCTCGTTCCTGCGTTCCAACTAGAGTGTCTGTGAGGGGTTGCAGTGTTGTGGCACCAGCACCAGTGCCTAAGGCCCAATTTTTCTGCCCCTGTCTAACAGGGGCGTGTAATTACAATTTTTGATGCAATACTTTGCAGCAGGGCTCGTTCCTGCGTTCCAACTAGAGTGTCTGTGAGGGTTGCAGTGTTGTGGCACCAGCACCAGTGCCTAAGGCCTAATTTTTCAGCTCCTGTTCAACAGGGGCATGTAATTACAATTCTTGATCTAATATTTCACAGCAGGGCCCTGCGAGGGCTTACAGTGTTTTGGCCACAGCAACACCTAAGGCCCAAATTTCTGCTGAGTA
This sequence comes from Lithobates clamitans, assembly GCA_037952925.1. Lineage (NCBI taxonomy): Eukaryota > Metazoa > Chordata > Amphibia > Anura > Ranidae > Lithobates > Lithobates clamitans. Next base: position 3,751,410 of record JBBGZY010000223.1, read on the forward strand.
TATAGGGCAGGACCCTACTTTCAAACATCTAACTTACAAACGACTCCTACTTGCAAACGGAAGGAGACACCAGGAAGTGAGATGAAATCTACCCCTAGGAAGGGAAATTCTCTCCTGTAAGAGTTAATATGGGAAAACAATTTCTCCTTTCCACTGATGCTTTCCAATCCTTGTTCCACAAAAAAACCCAATTTTTCAAAAAACATTTTTCATTGGGACAAAAAAGTGAGGTGAAATCTTCTGAAGAGGAGGAAAGACGCAAAACAAATGTCACAGGGGTGATAACCCTTCCCTATGTTTTCCAAAAAGCTTAGAAAAGATTTTTTGGCTGGAGCTAAACACGTTAAAAATGTTCAAAATTACAAACAGATTCTACTTAACAACAAACCTACAGTCCCTGTCTTGTTTGCACCGCCTGTATACTGCTGTTCAGAGTATATAGGGACCTTTCCTTATTTTAATTTGGGTGCGGGGTTCCCCTTAATATCCATACAAGACCCAAAGGGCCTGGTAATGGACTGGGGGGTACCCATGCCGTTTGTCTCACTGATTTTCATCCATATTGCCATGACCCGACATGACATTAAACCCGCAAGCAGTTTTAAATGAGATTTTTTCCTTTAAAAATGACATTTGGTGCAGGAACTGTTCTAAACATGGGAAACACGCGTCACTTTACAGGCATACTATAGACACCCCCCAGGTACGATATTTAAAGGAATATTTCACTTTTTTTTTTTTACTTTAAGCATCATTAAAATCACTGCTCCCGAAAAAACGGCCGTTTTTAAAAGTTTTTTTTGCATTGATACATGTCCCCTGGGGTAGGACCCGGGTCCCCACACCCTTTTTAGGACAATACCATGCAAATTAGCCTTTAAAATGAGCACTTTTGATTTCGAACGTTCGAGTCCCATAGACGTCAATGGGGTTCTAACGTTCGTGCGAACTTACGGTCCGTTCGCGGGTTCTGGTGCGAACCGAACCGGGGGGTGTTCGGCTCATCCCTAGTCAAGAGTTAATGGGGACCCCATGTCGTCATGCAAGAAGGTAACTATTTGTTTCCAGTAATCTTGTATCTTCTGACACGACCACATAAGGTAAAAGAATGTGCCTGTTTCAGTTCCACACATTGGACATGTGATGGATTGACTTCTTTTATATCTAGCTACCCTAAGAGGAGTGAGGTATGCACGATGAAGTATAAAGATTTGGGACAGCCTGTCTGAAAGTTTGGGTGAAACCAACTTGCATGCTTCCAGGGCCTCCTCCCACTCCTCATCCTCCATCCTCCCAACCTCCCTCTCCCATCTTGGTTTCAATGCGTAAGCTGATTTTGCAGAGGCAGGGGCGGATAGCATGTTATAAAAACAGGAAATTAGTTTTTTTGAGTCTGTATCCTTGACTATGGCTATAATAGAGTTAGGAGTGGGCTGAGGAAGGTCACGTGAAAACTGCGTTTGGATCGCATGGTGGATCTGTAGATAACAAAAAAACATTTGATTCGGAATCTGGAACTCCATCTTAAGTGCCTCAAACATTTTAAAAGTGCCATTTGTGAACAGATGGTGTAAATAGTATATGCCCTTGGCTGCCCATAAGTCTGAGTTCTGGATTCCATTAAGTTCCTGCAGCTTGTTATTATGCCAAAGTGGTGTATAGTCATTAAATGATGGTATCTCTAGTTTAGAGGAGGCTAATTCCCAAATGCGTCTATAATGATATAGCAAGGAATGTCTATAATCTTTTGACTGTGTGTTCCCTACACCCACCGCTATCCCATTTATTGGGTCCCCAGTATGCTGAACCCAACGGGGGCTCAGCAGAATGAGAAAGCGTTCCTTGTCAGTTTTGTCAATGTGAAATAGTTGGGATAGCTGTGACGCTATATAGTAATGGTTAAAATCGGGGAGTGCTGTTCCACCCATGTCCGTTGAGCTTTTAAGTGTTTGCCATGCGAGTTTGTGTCTAGATTTCCCCCATACAAATGGTTTAAGTAGTGTTTCTAATAATTTAAAATACTTAAGGGGTAGATATACTGGAGTATGCCATAGGACGTATAGTACCTTAGGCAATAGTACCATCTTTATTAAATTGACTCGGCCCCATACTCCTAGAGGGAGGCGGGACCAGACCTGGATCTTAGATTTAATTAGGGAGAATAATGGTTCGACGTTCAAGGAAATATAGTCTACTGGATTCTTGGATATTTTAACGCCAAGGTATTTTATTATATCCACCCGTTGAAGGGGTAAATTAGCCTGTGATTCTGTAGGTGGAAAACTATCAATTGGTAATATCTGTGATTTACCCCAATTAATCCTTAAGCCCGAGAATGTCCCAAATTGCTCAATTACGTTAAGGGCTGTGTGTAGAGAGAGGCCAGGGTCTGCCAGGTAGAGGAGGGTGTCATCTGCATATAGGCTAATTTTCTCGGTAAGGGATCCGAATGTCAAGCCTATTATCTCCTGATTAGTACGGATGGACACGGCGAGGGGTTCCGATGCCAGAGCATACAGCAAGGGCGAGAGCGGGCATCCCTGTCTCGTGACTCTGCTTAGGCCAAATTCCCGAGAGGGGCATCCGTTAGCCACCACCCGGGCAGTTGGTTGCTGATATAACAGTTGCACCCATCTAATAAATTTGGGCCCAAAGCCGTATCCCTCCATGCATCTCCAGAGATATCTCCATTCAACCGAATCAAATGCCTTGGCTGTATCTAATGTTACTATCACTCTTGTGCCCACATTATCATGCTTGGCCTGGAGATTGATAAATAACTTCCTTAATTTAAAGGAAGTGTTTCGGCTAGGCATAAACCCTGACTGATCTACATGTATAAGGGATAGTATTACTTGGTTTAGACGTTTGGAGAGTACTTTGGCTAATATTTTGACATCTACTTGGAGTAAAGATATGGGGCGTATGACTCAGGGTATCCTAAATCTTTCCCTGGTTTGGGTATAAGTACTATCGTGGCCTCTCTCATGGATGCAGGTAGTGTTGAAGTTTCGAACATGGTGTTGTACAGAGTCAACAGTTTGGGTGTAAGTATCTCAGAAAAGTGTGCATAAAATTCAATGGGCAAACCATCTGACCCCGGGGATTTGGACCTAGTAAAATCTGCAATAGCAATCTTTATTTCCTCCACCGTGAGGGGTGCCTCAAGAAGTTCGACTTGGCTCTCTGAGAGTTGTGGAAGTATGATGTTGCTCAAAAACTGATCCATTATTGCCGTATCCCCCGAGACCGTCGATGTATAAAGTTCTGTAAAAAAGTCTCCAAACTTGGAGGACACGACAAGAGGATCCGTGATTGGCTGTCTATCCTTATCATGAAGCGTAATTACAATTGGGGGTTTGTCTTCACTATGAACAAGGTATGCAAGCAATTTACCTGCTTTTTCTCCATGTTCAAACCACCGCTGTCTATTGAAGAATAATTTCTGCTTGGCTTTTACATATTGCATCTGAGACACCACTCTTGTCTGTAGTTTAAGAGTATTGGCATTTGTTGTGGATGGGTCAGCTATATATGCTTGTTCTGAAGAGGATAGTTCTGTGATTGCTTTATCTAAGGCTTCCGCAGAGTTTGTTTTGATCTGATTGATGCGTGAGGTCAGGACAGCTCGGACATGAAGCTTAAACGTATCCCACACTACTGGCACGGGAGCAGAATGTTCATTGTCCGTAAAAAAACGAGTCCATTCCACCTCAAGCATATCATCTTCTGGCAGCAAGGACAACCAAAATGGGTTCAAGTGCCAGGTCCGCTTCTGCTTGGCCACGGGCACGCTGAGTGTAATTGAGTAATGACTATGATCAGACAACAGCCTAGGTCCAAAGGACACTGTCAATAATCTAGGTAAAAGTTGTTTAGATGTCAGAATGAAATCTATTCGGGACATCGAGTTATGTGTGGAGGAGAAACATGAATAGGCCTTGGTATGTGGAAATTTATGTCTCCATGTATCAGTTAGATGAATGGATGAGGTTATTTTATGTAGTTTAGTATCATTTGTCCTCATTGCAGCTACTGTAGGTGGGCGAAGTCTGTCTAGGGTATCATTCATTTTGGAATTAAAATCCCCCATCCATACTGCTTGCACTGTGGGGTGTCTTGCCATGAAGGAGACACCCTCTAGTATTATAGTAATAGCAAATGGAGGGGGAACGTAGAAAGCTAAGATTAGGAAGGGTTCTCCGTATAGTTTAGCAGATATAAAAACATATCTGCCCTGAGGGTCTGTGCATATCTCTCCTGGCTCAAAGTGTATGGATTTTGCAATTAAAATAGATACACCTCTTGAATGGGATGTAAACGTCGAATGAAATGCCCATCCTACCCAGGGGCGACGTAGGGCCATCTGTAGCTTGCCATCAATATGGGTCTCCACCAATGCTATTACATCAGCCCTCTGTTTCTTAAGGAATGTGAAGGTTGCCGACCTCTTAAGCGGTTCACGCAAGCCCCTCACATTCCAAGTAAGGAATTTTATAGACGCCATATGGAGTTCTCACAGATCATTTTCAGTATTGAGGTGTGTATCCTGAGTCTCACCGGTACCTTTTTACAAGAATTATGTATGTATATGTACAGTACTACAGAATATAACAACAGAGGCAAATTTTCAATATTATTCAAAAAACTATATTGATTCGAAAAGTGTAAACATAGTACTTCTTGCATTTTAAAAAGTAACTTAAACATTTTCCCTCCCCTCTCCCTCCCAGCCCTGCACTGACCCCAAGCTGTGCGGGCATACTTCCCAAACAAAACTGAGATTGAACTCCGGGAAAGAACAGTCAGCTTCATCAGAAAAAAAAGAAAAAACCAGGGTAGCCGTTGGGTTTTAGAACCCGGGGTAAACATATCCCACAAAATCATATGTAAAGAAAATGGTGCCATGTGTTCTCTGGGATAGATAAATGCGTGTAATTGTAGTTGAACGGCTTCATTCCAGGTTCGGTGACTGATTTCCCTAAAGGTGTGTGGGGCAAAGTCACGCTGCACCATACATATGTTCTGTAGGACTATTGCTGACCCGAGGCTCCGGTCATCAAAATAGTAAATGATAGTATATAGTTTCTCCTGAGGTATTAAGAGCAAAGTCTTTCATGTTGTGAGAAAAGAGGTCTGCGGTCTCCTGCCGCAATCCACGGCCATGTGCTATGTGTATTGGGTTATTCATTCTCTTTCCTGTTATCTCGGCGCTCCAGCCAGGCGATGGTATCTTCAGGGGTTTAAAAAAAAACGGCTCGGCCATCATCCTCCACCCGAAGACGTGCGGGAAATAACATTGAGTATTTAAGATTTTTGATGCGTAAGCGCCTCTTGGCTTCGGTGAAGTTTTGTCTGCGCTTCTGTACTTCAGTGGAAAAATCAGGGAAGATGGCTACCTTGACATTGTCAATGGGTATATTACCCTTCAACCTCGCCAAGCGCAGCGTTGCGTCGCGGTCTTTGTAATTTAGCAATTTGGCGATAAATGTTCGGGGTGGGGCACCCTGTGGTGGCGGCCTAGCGGGCATGCGGTGTGCTCTTTCGACAGCAAACGTGGGCGAAAAGGCCTCCCTGCCATACGTTGTAATTAGTAATTGCTCCAGGAATGTGGTGGGGTCTTTCCCCTCCGTCCCCTCTGGCAGGCCAATGAAGCGGAGGTTGCACCTACGAAGCCTGTTCTCCATGTCATCCTGCTTTGCCAGGAGTTGATTAATCTGGTATTGCATGCGTTCAGAGGTAGTCTGTAATGGCGGGATCGCATCCTCCACCTCTCCTAATCTGGTCTCAGATGTCTTAACTCGCTCCTTAAGCTTATGCAGGTCTTGTCGGACTAGGGAGACATCCACCTTCACCTCCTCAATCTTGGTCGTGAGGGCGGCCTGGAGTGCAGAGATGGCTTCCAGCACTCTATCTGTGTCTGCGCCCGCCACCTCCCTCCCCCCCTGATGCGGTGCCGCCATCTTCTCCCAGGCTGTCTTTATCCTGTCGGCGGTACTTGTCAAGTTTGGCAGCTGCGTCGGTCTTGGGTTTCGTCGGAGCCATGACTGTTAATAAGAGGGGGCAGACGCAGCTGACTGAGCGGTTGCGGAGTTGGTACTGTGGGTGAGCTGTGGGAGTTTGGAGGCCAAGATCAACAGGATAGTCCCCACACAATTCGTCTAGGATAGGTCTTGAGTCCCCGTTCACCCCCAATGGGCCCGAGTACCCCCAGCAGGTTTGGGTAGGGACAATGCTTTGGCGGGTAAGGGCACTGGGATTGTCAGCAGATCAGGCAGAGGAAAGATGGGAAGGTCAGGAGTGTCCAATATAGAGTAGTAAAGTGGATGCCGCTCACCTGAAGGATGCAGAGGTCCTCTGTAGGTCTGAGTACCGTGATGTCCCTAGAGGAGTTGCAGGGGGCAGTAGGTGGATTAGATGATCCACTGTGTTAGATGCAGAGTCCAGGAAGGGAGGATGTGTTGCTGGTAAAGAGGCAGGGAGCACCAAGATGGCCACCGAGACTAGGCCCAGACCACGGCCCGGGTCTGGGGTTGTCACTGTGTGAGGGGGCCCTGTTCAGTTCAGGCTCCCAGTCAGGATCAGATGCAGTCGGGTCAGTCTCTGGTGGAGGAGCCAGGCATCAGAGGGGCCAGGACACAGCACTTCCAGAGAAGCAGGGAGGAGCAAGATGGCCGCCGGAGCTCCGGACCAGGCCGAAGCCGCGGCCTAAATTTAAGAGCGCCCCCGCACAAAAGGGCACCGTTCCTCTCGATCCCCCAATCGGAGGCCCGCCAGCAGGGACCGCGCTCGGCAGGGGCTCCAAACTCCAGGGAGGCCGGGGATGAGTATAGAGGAGGCGGCCGAGTGAAGCAAGACGGCCGCCGGCGTCGACTAGGCCGAAGCCGCGGCCTGTAGTTGTGGCTGCGGCCGCGGAGGAGCGCCGTGCCGCTCGGAACTCCCGTACGGCCGGAGGACCGCTGAAACAGGTCTGTATCTGGGTAGAGACCTCAGGAGGTATGCTAGGTTTTGTCAGGATATCTAATTGACCAGACTGTGTGGACTACACAGAGGAAACCCAAAACACATATATGTGAAATAATGGTGTTTATTAACAAGTGATAAGTGAAAGGAATATAAACAGTGCAAACCCACACAACAACCCACTACAAACAACAATATATACATAGGTAAATGGAGATACCGTAATCGTAATCAAAGTCAAGCCAAGGTCATACACAGGGAAGTCAGCAGAAGGGTAAGGACGGGAAACTGAACAGGACAAGGAGAGGATGGATGGATGGATGGGGTTCAGAGCAGGGATCCAAGGGAGCCAGGAACAGAAGGGACAGGACTAGGAAGGCCTCAGGATAGGGATGGGATCAGATCAGGACAAGGCAGATAGCAGGCTCAAGGTCAAACAGGCAGCAAGGTCAGAACGCAGGGAGAGAGATACCAAGGCAAGCCTATGAGGGCTTGCCGGGTATTTGTTAGGCTGTGGTAATTGACCTCATGTCACAGCTGAGCGCAGTGTGAGCTGTTTGCTCCACACTGCCAGAGTGCACCCGCTGGTTGACACCGGTACTACGGCCCGAGGATGCAACAGTGCCACCAGCAGGAAAGACCTCTTACTGCAGGTCCTAGGTGTTGGAAGACACCTGCTGATGGACACTGGTACTGCGATCCAAGGGACCGATAGCGCCACCAACGGGTAGACCTTCTCATGACAGTACCCCCCTAAAGGAGCGGCCTCTGGACGCTCCAACAAGGTGCATCTGTTCAAAGTTCATGGCCTCCAACTGAACAGATGAGGGCACATCAGGCCGGGCATCGGGTACATCAACCTGGACAGTGGGTACTGCTGGCATGTCAGAGTCATTAAGCTGGGCAGCAGACGACAGGAACCGCTTGAGCTGGGCAGCAGATGGCAGGAACCGCTTGAGCTGGGCAGCAGACGGCAGGAACCGCTTGAGCTGGGCAGCAGACGGCAGGAACCGCTTGAGCTGGGCAGCAGACGGCAGGAACCGCTTGAGCTGGGCAGCAGACGGCAGGAACCGCTTGAGCTGGGCAGCAGACGACAGGAACCGCTTGAGCTGGGCAGCAGACGACAGGAACCGCTTGAGCTGGGCAGCAGACGACAGGAACCGCTTGAGCTGGGCAGCAGACGACAGGAACCGCTTGAGCTGGGCAGCAGACGACAGGAACCGCTTGAGCTGGGCAGCAGACGACAGGAACCGCTTGAGCTGGGCAGCAGACGACAGGAACCGCTTGAGCTGGGCAGCAGACGACAGGAACCGCTTGAGCTGGGCAGCAGACGACAGGAACCGCTTGAGCTGGGCAGCAGACGACAGGAACCACTTGAGCTGGGCAGCAGACGACAGGAAACACTTGAGCTGGGCAGCAGACGACAGGAAACACTTGAGCTGGGCAGCAGACGACAGGAACCTCTTGAGCTGGGCAGCAGACGACAGGAACCACTTGAGCTGGGCAGCAGGCGACAGGAACCACTTGAGCTGGGCAGCAGGCGACAGGAACCACTTGAGCTGGGCAGCAGGCGACAGGAACCACTTGAGCTGGGCAGCAGGCGACAGGAACCACTTGAGCTGGGCAGCAGGCGACAGGAACCACTTGAGCTGGACAGCAGGCGACAGGAAACACTTGAGCTGGGCAGCAGACGACAGGAAACACTTGAGCTGGGCAGCAGACGACAGGAACCTCTTGAGCTGGGCAGCAGACGACAGGAACCACTTGAGCTGGGCAGCAGGCGACAGGAACCACTTGAGCTGGGCAGCAGGCGACAGGAACCACTTGAGCTGGGCAGCAGGCGACAGGAACCACTTGAGCTGGGCAGCAGGCGACAGGAACCACTTGAGCTGGGCAGCAGGCGACAGGAACCACTTGAGCTGGACAGCAGGCGACAGGAACCACTTGAGCTGGGCAGCGGACACCCGGACATCAGGCTGAAGGGCAGACACTGGAACGTCAGACTGCAAGGCTGGAACATCAGACTGCAAGGCTGGAACATCAGACTGCAAGGCTGGAACATCAGACTGCAAGGCTGGAACATCAGACTGCAAGGCTGGAACATCAGACTGCAAGGCTGGAACATCAGACTGCAAGGCTGGAACATCAGACTGCAAGGCTGGAACATCAGACTGCAAGGCTGGAACATCAGACTGCAAGGCTGGAACTTCAGACTGCAAAGCTGGAACTTCAGACTGCAAAGCTGGAACTTCAGACTGCAAAGCTGGAACTTCAGACTGCAAAGCTGGAACTTCAGACTGCAAAGCTGGAACTTCAGACTGCAAGGCTGGAACTTCAGACTGCAAGGCTGGAACTTCAGACTGCAAGGCTGGAACTTCAGACTGCAAGGCTGGAACTTCAGACTGCAAGGCTGGAACTTCAGACTGCAAGGCTGGAACTTCAGACTGCAAGGCTGGAACTTCAGACTGCAAGGCTGGAACTTCAGACTGCAAGGCTGGAACGTCAGACTGGAAGGCTGGAACGTCAGACTGGAAGGCTGGAACGTCAGACTGGAAAGCTGGAACGTCAGACTGGAAAGCTGGAACGTCAGACTGGAAAGCTGGAACGTCAGACTGGAGACCGGGCACAGGCTGAAAAGCAGGTACCGGGACTTCAGGCTGGAAGGCCAACTTCAAGACATCCGGCTGGAAGGCAGGGACATCGGGCTGGAAGGCAGGCATCGGGACGACAGACTGGGAGGCAGGCACATCAGACTGTAAAGCTGGAACAGCAGACTGGAAGGCTGGAACATCAGACTGGAGGGCTGGAACATCAGACTGGAGGGCTGGAACATCAGACTGGAGGGCTGGAACATCAGACTGGAGGGCTGGAACATCAGACTGCAAAGCTGGAACATCAGACTGCAAAGCTGGAACATCAGACTGCAAAGCTGGAACATCAGACTGCAAAGCTGGAACATCAGACTGCAAGGCTGGAACATCAGACTGCAAGGCTGGAACATCAGACTGCAAGGCTGGAACTTCAGACTGCAAGGCTGGAACTTCAGACTGCAAGGCTGGAACGTCAGACTGGAAGGCTGGAACGTCAGACTGGAAAGCTGGAACGTCAGACTGGAAAGCTGGAACGTCAGACTGGAAAGCTGGAACGTCAGACTGGAAAGCTGGAACGTCAGACTGGAGACCGGGCACAGGCTGAAAAGCAGGTACCGGGACTTCAGGCTGGAAGGCCAGCTTCAAGACATCCGGCTGGAAGGCAGGGACATCGGGCTGGAAGGCAGGCATCGGGACGACAGACTGGGAGGCAGGCACATCAGACTGTAAAGCTGGAACAGCAGACTGGAAGGCTGGAACATCAGACTGGAGGGCTGGAACATCAGACTGGAGGGCTGGAACATCAGACTGGAGGGCTGGAACATCAGACTGGAGGGCTGGAACATCAGACTGGAGGGCTGGAACATCAGACTGGAAGGCTGGAACATCAGACTGGAAGGCTGGAACATCAGACTGCAAAGCTGGAACATCAGACTGCAAAGCTGGAACATCAGACTGCAAGGCTGGAACATCAGACTGCAAGGCTGGAACATCAGACTGCAAGGCTGGAACATCAGACTGCAAAGCTTGAACTTCAGACTGCAAAGCTGGAACATCAGGCTGGAAGGCTGGAACAGCAGACTGGAAAGCTGGAACAGCAGACTGGAAAGCTGGAACAGCAGACTGGAAGGCTGGAACAGCAGACTGGAAGGCTGGAACATCAGACTGCAAGGCTGGAACATCAGACTGCAAGGCTGGAACATCAGACTGCAAGGCTGGAACATCAGACTGCAAGGCTGGAACATCAGACTGCAAAGCTGGAACATCAGACTGCAAGGCTGGAACAGCAGACTGGAAGGCTGGAACAGCAGACTGGAAGGCTGGAACAGCAGACTGGAAGGCTGGAACATGTTGGGTTACTGGCAAGATGGTGTGGGTCGGGAAGAATTTTTGCTTCTTCTTTGGTTTAGCCCGTGCAGTTTTGTATGTAGGTGCAGGGCTGTAAGAAAAGAAAGTAGCTGGGCAGAAGGAAGACCAAGGAACTGTAGCTAGAGAGGGGTTTTGTGGGACTGTTACAGGTGGAGGAGAAGAGACAGGTGAATTGAAGACAGGATGGGTGCGACACTTGGAGACTGGGTGGTAGTATTTGGTAGGGAGCTGATTAAACTGGGTTGTAGCTGAGGTTGCCATAGGTGACGGGGAGATAGATCTTTTGGAAAGCAGATGATTAATGGCAGGGCTGGAATATTGTTGCTTAGCTAAGGACAGGAGATCTGACCATGCCTGCAGCAAAGGTTGAACAAACGCTGATTCACATACAGCCTGACTAACCAAAGATTGTACTGAATAAATGCAATCGGATAACACCTGCTGGGAACAAGCGGAATAATGTTCATCAAAAGAAGCCGGATCGTCCTCTAATAACCATACCAGGGATTCAACCTGGTCACAACTGAAAGGAGGGGAGAAATCGTCACTACCTTCGGGAATGTATGACAAGGCTGACTTAGTACATAATTGGATCAAAGGCTGAACATCCTCAAATAACACATGACCTTGATCTACAAGTAAATGGGCTGTTTGTATCGTTTCCAGCAGTTGGTCTCGGGTCCAATCTTTAAGAGTCTGACAACAATATTCACTATCCTCTGCCGCCAGCAGAGAATAATAGATAATTCCATCAAAGTCCATTTTGCGCGCCCACCGTAACAGGACGGTTTCTCAGTGCAGCCACGTCTGGTCAGGGATGGCCTTGGTATACTGTCAGGATATCTAATTGACCAGACTGTGTGGACTACACAGAGGAAACCCAAAACACATATATGTGAAATAATGGTGTTTATTAACAAGTGATAAGTGAAAGGAATATAAACAGTGCAAACCCACACAACAACCCACTACAAACAACAATATATACATAGGTAAATGGAGATACCGTAATCGTAATCAAAGTCAAGCCAAGGTCATACACAGGGAAGTCAGCAGAAGGGTAAGGACGGGAAACTGAACAGGACAAGGAGAGGATGGATGGATGGGGTTCAGAGCAGGGATCCAAGGGAGCCAGGAACAGAAGGGACAGGACTAGGAAGGCCTCAGGATAGGGATGGGATCAGATCAGGACAAGGCAGATAGCAGGCTCAAGGTCAAACAGGCAGCAAGGTCAGAACGCAGGGAGAGAGATACCAAGGCAAGCCTATGAGGGCTTGCCGGGTATTTGTTAGGCTGTGGTAATTGACCTCATGTCACAGCTGAGCGCAGTGTGAGCTGTTTGCTCCACACTGCCAGAGTGCACCCGCTGGTTGACGCCGGTACTACGGCCCGAGGATGCAACAGTGCCACCAGCAGGAAAGACCTCTTACTGCAGGTCCTAGGTGTTGGAAGACACCTGCTGATGGACACTGGTACTGCGATCCAAGGGACCGATAGCGCCACCAACGGGTAGATCTTCTCATGACAGGTTTCTTCCGGAGATTACTGGCAGGCAGGATTAATGGGGATGCAGGAGTATTGGACGGAGCTCGGGTCTTCCACGTCCTACTCCATGCTGTAGCAGGCCACGCCCCCGAACTTCCATTTTTTAATCATAATCTGACCTGTTCCCTCGTTCAATCATGCAGACCCTCTGTCTATGTTCTCTTCTCTGGGTCTCATTTTCGATTGTAAAGAGACATACTAGGGATTATAAACAATTATTTAGTACACTTATTCAGTGCATGATCAAATAAGTTTTTCTTCTTAGTCAATCTTTGCTAATGGTATATGTCAAGGTAAAACAAAATGCATTAGGTACATCTCTACAATACATACACAATTCCCCATGTTTTATCAAAATAAAATACTGCAACTGTATCTGCTAAGAATCTGGTGTACTTTAAACCCTATTTTGGGCTGACAACTCCATGATTTTGTTGCATTGAAATCCCAACTATTGTTCTGCCTGCTGAGCTACAGGACTCACCTTTCCCCATCTCTGTCTTGCACTATGTAGTGGAGGCAATGTGACTGAGAAGCTAGAAAAGGATACAATGCTTTGAATATGGTAGCAATGGACAGTGGAGTCTCTTTTTCTAACCCTGACACTAGCAATAATAAAAGTGGTAATAATTGTGATGCATTGGGGTAGAAGCAAAAGTTCACACTTTATCCAGTTCTCAGTTATCCATGTCTATTTCAGGTCTGAATTTAGGCAAAAATTCAGACTGAAATTGGACATTAACCGGTGAACAGGGATGCACCAGACCCCTGCTGTGAGCCGCATGCAGCAGTGTGAACCCAGCCTAAATCAGTATTTTTTGCTAGAAAATTACTTATAACCCCAAACATTATACATATACGGTATATACATATATATATATATATATATATATATATATACACATAAATAGATTTATGTATATATATATATATATATATATATATATATATATATATATATATAATATTTATTTTATTTTTTTTAGCAAAGATTCTAGGGAATAAAATGGCGATGTGCCAATGTTACATGGTATTTGCACAACAGTTTTTCAAAATTTGTTTGGAAAAAATTCACTTTAATGTATTTAAAAAAAACAAAACACAATATATCCCAATATAGCTTGTGGAATGGCGACAAACTACAGGTTACCTCTTTAGAGTTACAGCAGAGGCTTTGCACTAGAATTATTACTCTTGCTCTAACATTGTATCTCACATTGTGTGTGCGACTTACGTATGGGGGCGCTTTACTTTTTTTTTCTCATTCATTTTATTTTTGCATATATACATATTTTCCATTTCATTTTTTTTATATCACTTTTATTCCTATTGCAAGGAATGTAAACATTCCATGCAATAGAACTAAGGATGACAGGTCCTCTTTATGGAGATATCTGATCTGGGGTCAAAAAGACCCAAATCTCTCCTTTACCTTTAAAAACAAAAGATACAAAAATAATAATTTCGATCTTTTGCTTAAAGAAAAACATAGTTTACTTGCACCATGGACCAGAATTGACACCATGACATTGCTCTGGTCCTCCAAGGCCTGTCCGCCTATGTGACTAGCCGGCCGTATCATCGTTTCTTGAGTGCGCCGGCAAAAATGGTAAGCCCGAGAAATACCAGTGAACAGCCTGGGGGGGGGGTCCCCTCCTGACGCCTCTGAAAAAGCAATCCAGCTGCTAAGTAGGCGCTCAGGCCATTCATGAGATAGCCAGCCAGTTGAAAAAAAATATATCAGGGTTATGGCTGATTGCTTTAGCCATAACCCCAGTAAACCACTTGCAACCTCAACATATATATAGGTATTGTGGTCAGCAAGTGGTTATTTTAACCACTTGGCGACCTGCTCACGCAGATATACTGTGGCAAGTCGGCTCTCCTGTACATCAGTCTGTAAAAGGAGCATAGCAGGAGTGGTGCCGGTGGCCCACGATTGCGGCGAGGAGAAGCAAAGGCATTTCCCCATTCTGCCTAGTGACATGACAGGGATCTACTGTCCCCAGTGATTGGGAGCAGTGATCTCTGTCATGTTTCAGTAAGCCCAACCCCCCTACAGTTAGAACACGCTGAGGGAACACACTTAACCCCTTGATCGCCCCCTAGTGTTAAGCCCTTTCCTGCCAGTGTCATTTTTACATTGATCAGTGCATTTTTGTAGCACTGATCAATGTAATAATGTCACTGGTCCCCAAAAAGTGTAATTTGGGGTCAAATTTGTCCACCGCAATGTCGCAGTCCCACCTAAAAATTGCAGATCGCCTCCATTACCAGTAAAAACAATTTAAAAAAAATAAAAGTCCCTAAATCTTTCCCATAGTTTGTAGACGTGATAACTTTTGCGCAAACCAATCAATATACGCCTATTACGATTTTTTTTACCAAAAATATGTAGAAGAATATATATCAGCCTAAACTGATGAATAAACTAGTTTTTTTTATATTTTTTTTTTTATATAATTTTTTTGAATATGTATTTTACCAGAAAGTAAAAGATACTTTTTTTTTCAAAATTGACGGTCTTTTTTTGCTTATAGCGCAAAAAATAAAAACCGCAGAGGTGATCAAATACCAGCAGAAGAAAGCTGTGGAAAAAAAAAAGTCAATTTCGTTCAGCTACAGTGTCGCACAACGACACAATTGTCAGTTAAAGCGGCGCAGTGCCGTATCACAAAAAATGCTCTGGTCATTAAGGGGGCAAATCCTTCCAGGGCTGAAGTGGTTAATAAATGTCAATTTCTCAAAGGCTTGACATTTATGAACAACAAACTAGTGCATCTTTTAGTGGTGATGCCAACCAATGCACTAAATTCTCTCGGAAGGGATTATAGAGGGTGGACAAAACCCTGAAGACCCAAATGTTTGTTGAGTAATTGAGTAATCAAAAATGTGCTAATTGACCATCGGACAGAGTTCTGATAAGCCTTCACCTTTCTGTTAATCTAATGTCTATGGATTGTATCTAGCACTGCTGACTGTGGTTGATTTAGATGAATCATAACACCATGCAGGTTAAAGCAGAGAGTACTGAAGTTGCTGTTGAAAGAGTGAGGCTACATTAGAAGACAGATAATGATCTTTTCATTATCCAAGGCTTCAGGTTCCTGAGTGTGAAAACTTAGAAAACTTATATATATATACTCTATAATGTTGATGCTACAACTATTATTCTGCAAACACCCCAGAATGAAGCCTGCCATTCTTGTTGACTTGACTGATCTGCAAGAAATGACACTCAATCTCAATCTCAACACCCTGAGGTAAAGTCTTGTGGTTTTGATCAGCTTGTATAGGAGGCATGATGGAACTCACGGCTGCTAGCTGCCAACTCTACAAGGATGACATGGGAAATTCCTTTGTCCTGCCCCCACAGCAAGTAAGTGGTAAGCAATATATTCTGCTGCCCTATTAATTCACTCCATAAGGTGGGTAAGTGATATCTACATCATTGAACTGATGATATCATTAATACTGCACATGGTGTTTCACTGTCTGTGACTTGATCAAGTTCAAGAAGTCTGGATACCTCTTGGTGGACAATGCAGGAAGCATAAGTGAAGTCCCTCCCAGGGCAGCAAACTGATGCTATCAATGAAAGACTTGAAAGACTGGTCTACAACCGACTAAGCGACCATCTGACCATGAATAAACTGCTTGATCCCCTTCAGTCCGGTTTTCGCCCTCAACACCCCATGGAAACTGCTCTCCTTAAACTCTCAAATGACCTACTAATGGCTAAAGCCAATGGACACTATTCTGTACTACTTCTCCTGGATCTCTCTGCTTCCTTTGACACAGTGGACCACCCCCTCCTCCTCAAAAAACTCCACTCCTTTGGTCTCTGTGACTATACTCTTCGCTGGTTCTCATCCTACCTATCCCACTGCTCCTTCAGTGTCACTTACAACTCTGCTTCCTCCTCTTCCTTTCTCCGTTGGGGTCCCCCAAGGTTCTGTTCTTGGACCTCTCCTTTTCTCAATCTACACCACCTCCTTGGGTCAGTTGATTGCCTCCCATGGCTTTAAATATCATCTCTACACTGATGACACCCAAATCTATCTCTCTACCCCCCAGCTCTCTCCATCTGTCTCCTCACGCATTACCAACTTACTAGCAGACATATCAGCCTGGATGTCACATCACTTCCTCAAACTCAACCTATCCAAAACCGAGCTCATGAAATTTCCTCCCTCAAGGTGCCACTTCCCCTGATTTCCCTGTCAATATCAATGGCTCAACTATCAACCTATCTCCCCACGTCAAGGTCCTAGGTGTAATCCTCGACTCTGAACTAACCTTTCGACCCCACATTCTATCACTATCCAAAACTTGCCGCCTCAATCTCCGCAACATCTCGAAGATACGCCCCTTCCTAACCAATGTCACCACAAAGCTTCTAATCCACTCCCTGGTCATCTCCCGCCTCGACTACTGCAACTCCCTCCTCATTGGTTTACCTCTAAATAGGCTATCCCCACTTCAGTCCGTCATGAACGCTGCTGCCAGGCTCATCCACCTCACAAACAGCTCAGCGTCTGCTACACCCCTCTGCCAATCCCTCCATTGGCTGCCACTCAGTCACCAAATTAAATTCAAGATACTAACTATAACTTACAAAGCCATCCACAACCTGGCCCCCAGCTACATCTCTAACCTAGTCACAAAATACCAACCTAATCGTTCTCTTCGCTCCTCCCAAGACCTCCTGCTCTCAAACTTCCTTGTCACCTCATCCCATGCTCGCCTTCAGGACTTCTCCAGAGCCTCCCCCATCCTCTGGAATGCTCTACCCCTATCCGTCCGATTTTCTCCTACTTTATCCACTTTCAGACGATCCCTGAAAACTCATCTCTTCAGAGAAGTCTATCTGGCCCCCACCTAACAACTGTACATTTATCTTCTCAATCAGCACATCACCCACAGTTATTACCTCTTGTATCTCTTGACCTTCCCTCTTAGATTGTAAGCTTTAAGGAGCAGGGCCCTCTGATTCCTACTGTATCAAAGTGTATTGTATTTGTACTGTCTACCCTCAAGTTGTAAAGCGCTACGTAAACTGTTGACGCTATATAAATCCTGTATAATAATAATATTAATGAGCATAGCGCTCCCATTTTATAATAGAATGGACATTTGAGGTTCAAGTATTAAAGAAAATATGTTGATCTATTTGATACTTTTGAGACCTTGAACTGAAAAAAGCATACAGATCAAAAGCATTGACATAATGTTCCCTTCACTTACTGTATGTTTGTTCTGGGTAAGTAACCTTGAAAAGATTCAAACCAAAGGCTGCCAAGCAACTGCCGAGCAGGTGCAGATGCACTTACTGCAGTGCTTTTTTTTAAATAGGAGGCCATAGTTACACTTTAAGCAATTCAGTGCCTGGACAATGATCCTCCCCTTTCACTGCATGTGGATAGCAACTCATCTTGGCCAAACATCATAGGATTCTGATTGGCAGAGCCAAATGCTGTATACTTTGTCCTGCCTATTAAAACATATCCCTTTTGATTGACACAACACATCTTGGTAACTCCTTGGCCAGCGGAGTTGTTGTTCCTAATTCCATCCAAACTCTGTCTAAATGAGCATGTCCATGCATGCCCACATGATTAATTGTAAGAGCTGCAGGGACAGTATGTCCAGGAAACTGCAATAGCAATACAAGTATCCATTTATCCATTTTACCCTGTAATTCTACATATCCCCATTTTTTGTATTTTTTCATTTTTTGCATTGCATAATGTTATCCAAATTTAAAGAAACTAATTAAACCACCAGCCATGCGAGGCAAAGCTTCCACCCCAGCATTACACACTCACCTTCTCTTCACTACCCTTCTGCCCCATTTTACATCTGGGACCAGATAGAAAAACTGGATTCTTTTGGGTTTGAGGAGCATGTTACTTTCTTGTCTTTTCCCATTGAACAGCACTTGTGTTCAGTGATGTATTGCTAGGGAAAATGTTTAACAAATTCTTTCTAGTAACCTCAAAGCTAAGATAAACATTTACAGAGACAAAAGGTGTAGAATAAAATATTTTAAAATATTTTTATAAAATATTTTTACTGAATAAAAGTTATAAAGGATATTTTATAGAGTAACAAATAAATATGGAAGAAAGAATTGAATCTAACTACTCATGGACACATGCAGTAAAACTGAACTACCTGTACCCACACACCCTGCCACACCTGGCTGGGTGGGGAATGTTTATTGAAGGTAGTTGCATAGGTGTGCACATGGAGTGTGCCAGGTGTGCCTGGGCATACCCTAATCACTCTGTGCAGTTCTGACTCCCCTACTGCCCGGGCTACCCCCTTCTCTCCTCTCCCCTTGGTTTCTGCGGGAGATATTTCAGGATGGAGAGCAGCGGAAAGGGCTGGTCAATGTGCCATTTACTAGCCCTTTCCTTTTCTAAATGAAAACGGTGAACATACTCACTCATGGTGTTCATTCACAAACTGAAGCATAGTAAACACAGTTCACTATGCTTCAGTGTGTTTGAACTTTGGGGTGCACACCATAATGCAATAGGCTGCGCACACCTATGGGTAGTTGTATATACACCCCAAAAGCTCAAAATGCATAAACATCATGATTGACACATCAACTGGTTAAGTAATAGCAAGAAGTATATTGCAGCAGGGTAAACAGAGAAAGAATATACTGTAATGATTAAACAGTAAGAGGTAAGGCTCCTGTAGGATCTGCTGGAAATTTGCCCAGGTTCTTCCCCAGTGGAATGCCCCGCACGCAGCCAGGCACACAATATCAGCTAGACTTTTCCTCAATTACTAGTCTAGGGGTGTTTTTGTTGTTTTTATTTTTGGAGAACTTTGATAAGGTTGAGGGAATTGAGTGGAATACTCCAAAAACAGACAACATCTACAGATTAAGGACAATAAGCTCCTTTCTGAAAAGCTGAAGCAGAAGTCCTTCCTGGTAGCAAACTGTGGACCTGGCTTTGTAGTGTGAACCGGTAAATGTAGAGCTGACACAGAAGTCCTTGCATATAGCAAACTGTGTACTTAGCTTGTAATAGAAGCAGTTGACAGCAGACTTCATTCTTTAGAGCACTAAGAGCAGAATCCCTTTTCAGAGAACTAGATTACTAGACTAAGCTCTTTAGTACACTAGTCGGTATCCCCTTTGAAAAAAATACACAACTGACTCTCTAGCACAAGAGGGATGGCAGCAGCCCAAACATCTCTAAGATCTCTCACAGCAGTATGTACTCCCAAAAGGTCCAGGAACAGTTGGTTTCCTCCTTCCAACTTCCAAGTGATACCTTTCTCTAGTGATACTAGACTAGATCTTCAGCAGACAGACCCTCAGCCAGCTCTCTATAGCTTCAGCATCCCACCTGAGGCCTCACAAACAGCAAGCACATGGCAGCCTTGCTCTGGAGGGCAGCAGCCCTCCGGGCTGGAACGATCCTCTCCAGAAAAGACCTAGAAGCTCATTGCCTCAGATATTATATGCAGATTCCCAGCAGCCTTCTGGGCCCAGATACCTATGATTGGCCAAGGCTGGAAAGCAGAGGGAGCTATAAGTCTGGCAGCAGCTGAAAACACTGAAGTGAAGAGCAGACATGCATTGTTAGAGCTCCACACCGCTGAGGAGAGAAGAGAAGGACAAAGCGGAGCCTGCAGGCTCAAAAGGTATCCATTTGAACCTTTTTGCCCCAGGGAACAAACTGTGAAAGTTTGGGCAGGAAATATGGTACTGGGAGGAAACCATGGCAGAAATAAAAATCACCTCACAAAGAGCTCACAGGCACTCACTGCAGCTGAAGCAGCTCCAGTCACCTCACAAGATACAGCATCAGGGCGCTCTCACAGGCAGAAAATGTCACAGCAAGACTCTCCATTTGAGTCAGATACAGAACAAATCCTCTCACAAACTTCTCCACAAGCCTCCTCAGTATCCCCAGTAATATTATTACAATTTGAAAAGATGCTTCATAAGGCTTTAAAACAAACCTCAGACCAAATAACAAAAAGCTTAACCAAAGAAATAAGGGAGCTGGGAAACCGCACCGCAGCCTTAGAAATAAAAATGGATGAAATTGAAATTACAACCCAAGAAAATATAACAGAATTGGAACAATTAAAAAAAGAGAATTTAATACTTCAAACTAAGCTCGAAGATTACGAAAATAGAGCCAGACGTTCAAACTTGCGCATAAGGGGAATACCTGAAACTGTGACAGACCTGCAATCTACTATTACTGCTCTATTACAAGAACTAAAGCCAGATATCCCTATTGAACGTTTAGAACTGGACAGAGTACACAGAGCCCTCACAGCCAAAAAGAAAGATGGACCCCCACGTGATATAATCACAAAATTTCATTATTACAGAACGAAAGAACAAATACTAATTGCTGCAAGAGAAAAAAAGGAACTTAATTTTCAAAGACACAATTATCAAATTTTTGCTGACCTATCCCAACTTACTATTACTAAAAGACGATCCATGAAACCCCAACTAATGGAACTGCAACGCCACAACATTATGTATCAATGGGGCTTCCCCTTTTCAGTCAGATTTAACTACCAAGGTACAATTTACAGAAGCAGATCAGCAGATGAACTACAACAAACCCTTTTAAAATTAAATCTGACAGAACCCGCAAGCAGCAACTCTCCCACACGCAGAAGAATGGCGTCATCTTCACCTTCAAGCAGCACCCAGAAAATTTCAGAACGAAATGGGAATCATCATTCTCACAAAAGAGGCCGTTATGCCACATCATCCATGGACCAAGAAGATTCAATGGACTGACATCCTAATTCCTGATATCTCTTCATTTATTATACTAAGAGATGGTTCTCTATAAAAAACCTATATTTATAACTGAATGTAACTGCATTCTGATAGTCACACACTGTGTGGGATCATGTTACATTCCAGTTATATTTCTTATTACTTCTGATTCATATAGCCTTAGAATATATAAGTGAAATAAGGAAATTCTTGTTCAGTTATATATTATCAGGTAATAACAATAGATTTATTACTTTTTAGGACAAATATGTTCAATAATCCAGAAGTAATGGAAGCTTTTTCTTTCTTTTCTTAAAACAAATATATTATTAACTACCTAGTTCCTAGAATTATGTTTTTGTTTATTCTAATCTGAAGCAATACAACCTCAATTTTATGAGTTAACATATCTAAACAGTTACATATGAATAAAATATGTAATTGTTTACTCTAAAAGGGTTAAAATCCCAAAATAATTCAAACTATCTTCATCAATACCAAAGTTATTAACAGTACCTTTCTAACTGAATTATTTAGCCTAGGGCAAGACTAACCATATACAACCACGCTGGAATAAATAATTTCAACAAAAACTATATTCTGCACTCCAATTAATGAAACATCATTTTGATGTCTTTTGACATAGCACTTCTCTCCTGTAAGCGGAAGATCCGTGTACCCCCATTAGCCCTCCTCATTCTCCCAACCATATTATGTGGGAGTGTGACGAAGGCACTTATTCCCCTGAGAGAGATATTTATTCTCTTTCATGGGTAAATTGTGATTACTTGCAAAAAATAATTTATACAATGTATCATCTAATCTCATATGTTTTTTGTTTACTCTTTACTCCAGAATTCACTGGTTTCTTTTCTATCTATTCATCTCTTCAGTCCACACAGGTTGATCTGCGCAGTCAGCTCTGCATAACAAAAAGTAAGTCAAAACTATTTGATCTATTGCCATGGCACCACTGAATATACTTTCCCTGAATGTTCAGGGAATAAATGTCCCTCAAAAAAGGACCAAAGCCTTCCGTACTTTCCATAACAAGAAGGCTCACATAGTATGCCTCCAAGAAACACACTTCACCAAAGATTCTACTCTAAAATATATTTCTCCTTTTTATCAACAAATTTACACGGCTTCTGCCTGTACCAAGCAAAGGGGAACTCTAATTGCATTTCACCGATCCACACCATTCACCTTATCATCAGAAATTAAAGACCCAGAAGGTAGATACCTGATACTCATGGGTTATATAATGGATACAGCAATCACGGTGATTTCCTACTACGCTCCTAACAAACAACCTACACCATTCCTCTCACATATATTACAAGTGATTAATACACACAAAATAGGAACAGTGATAATGTGTGGGGATTCGAACCAGGTCCTCCTCCCATTTCTAGATAAATCACCTTTTACACCATCCAAAATAACTTCTAGATTACCTTTTCCTCAACTTCTTTCCAAATACAATCTGGTAGATTCATGGAGAGAAAGTAACCCAATGAAAAAGAAATTCACTTATTTCTCGCATCCTCATCAAACCTTCACCAGAATAGATCATATTTTTCTAACAATAGGAATGATACCAGAAATTATTGCATCAGATATAATTCCGATTCCGTGGTCTGACCATAATGCAGTATACACTACTATAGCCTCAGCCATACCAAAAGCGCATGACCCAACGTGGTACTTAACGGACATAATGCTCAAACACCCACTACATCAGATGGCCATTGAACAAGCTTTAAAGGAATACATATCAATTAATAATACAACAGACATCTCCCCAATAACACTGTGGGAAGCTCATAAGCCTGTCTTGCGTGGTACAATACAAAGACAAATGGCACTATTTAAACGGGAACGCAAAAATCTAGCAAAAAAACTAGAACTCAATTTTAATGCAGCCTACATATCATTTCAAGATAATCCATCTCAGAGTACAAAATCTCATCTGGAAAAATCTAGATTGGAATACGATCTATTTCTCACTGAGTCAGTTGATAAATCCCTCAAACGCTCCAAACACAATTTCTACATGAATACAAACAAACCAGGTACATATTTGGCTTGGGCATTAAATTCAACTAACAAATCTTTCAAACCAATACGTTTGAAATTATCAAAAAATGTTTATACTTGTAATCCAGTTAAAATAGTCCATAAATTTCACTCACATCTCGCAACTTTATACAAGACAAACAATGAATTTAATCCTACAGAAGCTGAATCCTTCTTCTCAAAAATAACCTTACCTGAGTTATCTCAGAATCAAAAAAGCAGTTTGGATGAGCCTATAACTATAGATGAAGTTGCTAACGCCATAAAAGACCTAAAACTTAACAAAAGACCAGGCCCAGACGGCTACTCGGCTTTATACTATAAAACATTCTCAGAAATACTCTCTCCCATTCTCACTGAAACTTTTAACAAACTTCTAGATGGACATTCTTTTCGGCAAGAAACACTAATGGCAATTGTTTGTATGATCCCAAAACCCCTTTCTGATGATACTTCCTGTGTGAATTATCGGCCTATCTCTCTGTTAAACCTCGATATTAAATTATTAGCAAAAATAATAGCAAAACGCCTCAATAGCATTATAGGAAAATTAATACATAGAGATCAAGTAGGCTTCATGCCAAATAGACAGGCAGGCGATAATATACGCAGGGCAGTGTTATTAGCACATATTGCTAAAAAACGGAAAATCCCTTTATGTTTTCTATCTCTCGATATTAAGAGGGCATTTGACACAGTATCCTGGCAATATATGCAATATTCATTACAAAAATGGGGTTTTGGACCCCACTTTTTAACATGGATCAAGGCATTATACAAAAAAACCCAAAGCCTATATAAAATATGCTGGATACAAATCTGAAGCCTTTAATATCGAAAGAGGTACCCGACAGGGTTGCCCATTATCTCCCTTATTATTTGCCCTTATACTCGAACCCATGGCCCAATACATTAGAACAAACCAAACTATAACTGGCATTGAAGTAGAAGGTATTACACACAAATTATGTATATTTGCAGACGATATATTACTTTTTCTATCATCACCACAGGTCTCTGGTCCTAACTTAATACCAGCTCTTGATGGATTTGCAGCCCTATCCGGCCTTATGATTAATCCTAAGAAATGCCTAGTGCTTAATATTTCACTCACAAACATGGAATTGATCCCGGCTAGGGCTGCACTCCCATTCACATGGGCAGAAAAATCAATCCCATATCTTGGAATTCATTTAACAGCATCTCATTCTGACTTATTCTCAACCAATTATCCTCCTGTATTAAGACAGATCACAAATCTAATAAAACAATGGTCGCAACTTCCTTTATCCTGGATAGGGAAGATTAATGCAATCAAAATGACTATTCTACCCAAATTGCTTTATCTATTCAGAGTCCTCCCTATTCCAATTCCTTCCTATTTTTTGAGAATAGTACAAAAAAGAGCAACTTCGTTTTTATGGGGCTCTTCTAAACCACATATACCTATACACACACTACATCTTCCCAAAAATAAAGGAGGCCTGGGATACCCTAATGTTACTAACTACTACAGAGCAGCACATTTGGCCAGTCTGTCCAAATACCATGCAAAACAGGAAATCCCATTATGGGTATTTATAGAGGCTTCAGAAAATGACCCTCTATTAATATCAAATTTATTATGGCTTGATCCTAAAGACCGCTTTAAAATTCATAATCCCATAACTAAACACTTCTTATCTCTCTGGGATAAACTAAAAACCAAATATCAGTTACAATCTCCACACAATCCTCTCCTTTCTTTTATCAGAAATCCGGCCTTTTATCCGGCATGGATCTACCCAAATTCTTTTAAAGCTTGGACAACATCAGGCATTCAGACACTAAATGACTTCATAGCATCTAAATCATTCCTTTCATTCCCATCGCTTAGATAAAAATATGATCTACCAAACTCTGAGATATTTAGATATCTCCAAATCAAAAATTTCTATACACCATTCCTAAAGGGGGATACACTATTATCCCAATTATCCATTTTTGAATCAATCTGTACAAAAGATCCATTTGCTAAAGGTACAATTTCATCACTTTATAATCAATTATATGGAGTAGCAAATCTTAATAGACCCTCTTACGTTCAGAGGTGGGAGGAGGACCTGGGACGAACTTTAGAAGACACGGACTGGTCTAACATATGGCTCACATCTAAGTCATCTTCACCCAACATCTTAGCACTGGAGACAAATTATAAAGTCCTAACTCGCTGGTACCTTGTACCCGCTAGAGTGGCAAAATATTCACCTAATACCTCAACTCTTTGTTTTCGAGGATGCCCAGAAATAGGCACATATTTACACATATGGTGGACGTGCCCAGTAATCCAAACCTTCTGGAAGGAAGTCTTCGTGATTGCATCTAAAATATTTTAAAAAATAATACAACCAGATCCATATTTAACTTTACTTAATCTAAAACCGGAATGGTTAACACTCTCTCAATTCAAACTTATGATCCAACTAATAACGGCTGCAAAACAAACAGTGGCCAAGGCATGGAAATCTCCTACATTGGTACTAGCAGAGACAATTCACAGAATGAATAATACAATGTCCCATGCTAAGATGGTAGCCATCGATCAAAATCAAATTCCAAAATTTGAAAAACTTTGGCATCCTTGGATAAAACAACAGTTTCTGTCAAACTTCAATGACTCTGTCCTGTTGCCATGATAACAGATTAAATGACTTACAGAGACACCCATTCTAAGGCTTCAAAGAGAACTAAAAAGAATAATAAACTGACGAGCGGGACAACCTTGTGGACCATACCTCTACCTTTCAACCCTTTTTCTTCTTTCTCTTTCCTTTTCTCCACCTTACGATTAAAGCTCATTATCAGAATTTATTTGACCTATATACACTCTACTTGTAAACAATATGTATAGTAGGTATAAATCATTTAAATACCTACAAAAGTAACTAAGGAAATGATATATATCTTTAATTTAGGTTTACGTGAACCCAATGTTTAATATTTGAAATTTCATGATATTTACCTATATAAACCCTACTGTAAAACAATGAGCTTACTTTATAGATCCTTGTAAACTTACTTTATGTATCTTTATAACATTGTATACTCAATAAACTTCTTTTGACAAGGAAAACACTGAAGTGAACTAATTAATAACCTGCAGTGGCTACAGTGGGCACAATGAAATGTACCTAACACAATAATTACAGGCACACTAGTTACTAAAGGGAGATGTATATATACTGTATATATATATATATATATATATCACAATAACATCAGTCATTTATACAGTAATATGATATCCTATTTCTTCTGTTGGCCAGCTCATTGGGGCGGAACTGTTATGATGGAGTACTCAAAGTAGTGTCCCATTAATAACTGATGCAGGTACTACCACTGTGTTTCTTGCAGACAGCTCTTTCCCTCTTTTACCAAGGTGTAGTGCAGGTTTGGCCAGTGGCCTTTCACAACTCTGTTTCAACAGGAGATCTCCTTCTGTCCAGCAAGGAGACAACCCTAGACCAGCAAAGAGACATCCCCAATCCAGCAAAGAGACAGCCCCAGTCCAGCAAGGAGACAGCCCCAGTCCAGCAAGGAGACAGCCCCAGACAAGCACGGAGACAGCCCCAGACCAGCAAGGAGACATCCTCGGACTAGCAAGGAGACAGCCCCCAGACCAGCAAAGAGACAGCCCCAGACCAGCAAAGAGACAGCCCCAGACCAGCAAAGAGACAGCCCCAGACCAGCAAAGAGACAGCCCCAGACCAGCAAAGAGACAGCCTCAGACCAGCAAGGAGACAGCCCCAGATTAGCAAAGAGACAGCCCTAATTCACCCCCTTTCCCCACCGCTACAGAGCAGGACTTTGGCTGTAACACACTTGATCAGTTTAGGGTTTTCACTGCGCTCACCTTCCTCCCTGTGCAGCTGTCATGATGTTAGGAGGGAGGCCGCCGTTATCCCCTAAGTGCAGCAATATATCCAGCGGCCAGCCCAGGAGGTGTCTGTGCCCTGCAGGCACTTCCAGTGTATCACAGGAGCCATCTCTCCCGCCTTCTTCTGCACCTCATAGTTTGCTGGCGCTGGCCCTGGCCCTGCACTGGTGCATGCTCACTTCTAAGCCCCACTCTATGTCTCCATAAGACACATGAAGCTGCGGCTTGGACCTGCACCCTGCTCCCTCCTCATTGGCTCACTGGCTGTGATTGTGAATGTGTCAGCCAATGAGGAGCAAGAGACCCGGAAAAGCCGAGGAATGTGTGCACATCGCTGGATTGAGTGAGGACTCAAGTGAGTATTTGGGGGAGCTGTGGGGGGATAGTTTGTTTGTTTCAATCCTCTAAAAATAATTTTTACTGAACAGCTTGGTCTTTTAAAGAAAGTGTGAAAATAAAAGACTTATCACGTGAAAAATCACCAAAGAAAAAGCCTAAAAAAAGAAAACAAATGCTGCTTCTACATCATAGGATTGGTAAACTGCAATATATTCCATTTTTATTTTTGGGTTTAAATATGCTTTAACAATTCTAACAAGATTTAACAAGTAAATTCTAAAGACTAAATGTATGAATATTGATGTTGATGATCTAATAGGGTCCTCCCTCTTGCCAGCTCACATGGCCATATACACTATATTGTCGAAAGTATTGGGACAGAGTATATAGGCAGTCAAGTTCCTCCACTTCAAACTCGCTGATCCATGTCTTTATGGACCTTGCTTTGTGCACTGGTCCAAATCATATGGTGGAGGGGGGATTAGTTCCAATGAAGGGAGCTCTTAAGTCGTCAGCATACCAAGACATTTTGGACAATTTCATGCTCTCAACTTTGTGGAAACAGTTTTGGGATGGCCCCTTCCTGTTCCAACATGACTGCGCACCAATGCACAAAGCAAGGTCTCTGAAACTCAGCTAACCTCCCAATGTTCACATGGGAGCTATTAATGTTTTACAGAAAAAAAAAAATCATGTAAAAATTATAAATATGAACATAGCCATTCTGGCACACAATGCTGTGACACACGGACTGGAAGAAAGTCCTCAGACTTTCATAAGCCCCAAAGCTCCAATTTCTCTTGATCTTAGTATCAAATTGGATGGACTGAGGAGTGAAGAAAAGGTATGTGCAGCTGGTTTTTTTTTTAACCTGAAGTTCAACTTCAAGCTTAGCTAACCATTCTCTTGATTTACTGATGATCTGGAAATTGATTTTTGCTGCCTCTTCACCTTGCTTGAGTAGTGAAGTAGTCAGAATTTTTCCCAGTAAAGCTAGCTAATAATTCATCTGACTACCTTTCTGCATGTACAAGGTTGCAAAGCACAACAAGTCAGGGTCAGAAGTCTTGAGTAGCAGCTACTAAGAACAACTCAAACTCTGTAAACTGTAAACAAGCATTTTAATTATGTAGGTACTCAAAGTCAGAATTTCCCACCCCAAACCTATATTTTACATTTTGGACAGAGATATATTTGATTAACCTGCCTGGAGTTTGCATGTTTTCCCTGTGTCTGCATGGGTTTCCTCCCGTTACTCTAAGGATCTCATAAATTGGACAGAGGTATGCTGGGAAGGGGAGTCCGGTGGAAGAGAGAGAAGCAGAAGAAGAGTCTTTCAGTGGCTCTTGAGGGACCCCTGCTGGAGAAAGGTTTTACCTTGGGCTGGGGCTAGGGTGGCTGGCCTGGAGGAATACTACCACAGAAGGCAGGTGGAGGAGAGCTTTTCAGGGAGGCAGCAGAGAGAGAGCAAGGAGAGACAGAGTGAGTAGGTCAGCATGGTGCAAGGACAGACAAGGGGAGAGACTGCCAGCTGTAGCAGGTCTCTCTTGAAGACAGCGGTGTACTAAGTCTTCTATCCAACCTTGCCCTGGGAATTCTCCAGTGTGCCAGTCACGAGGACTGGGAAGAAGAAACAGCCAGGTGGGCTAGTGGCAACCAGGAGGGCTATCATTTCTGAAAGCAGCAGAAGTGGGATCAGTGTCTACAGGGAAGCAGTAGGTGTGCAAAATGCAGTTCCTTCTACATTTTCTACTTCTCAAGGGACTGAGAGTTCCTAGCATGTAATGCCCTGTACACACAGGGCCAGATTAAGAGCATCATGGGCCTGGTGCTAAGGATTTTGACGGGCCTTTTTATGAAAAAAAATGAAATGAAAACGCAAACAATTTTTTGTTAAACTTAAATTAAAGAGAGAGAGGGGTGTGAGAGAGTGGTTGAGAGAGAGAGAGAGGGAGGGGGTGATTGCGAGATAGGGGGTTGAAAGAGAGGGGATGAGAGGGAGGGGGAAAGAGAGGGAAAGGGGGTGAATGAGAGAGAGAGGGGTGAGAGAGAGGGGACGAGACAGAGAGGGGGTGGGGTGATAGCGAGATAGGGGTTAAAAGAGAGGGGATGAGAGGAGGGGGGAAAGAGAGGGAAAGGGGGTGAATGGGAGAGAGAGGGGTGAGAGAGAGGGGACGAGACAGAGAGGGGGTGGGGTGATAGCGAGATAGGGGGTTAAAAGAGAGGGGATGAGAGGAGGGGGGGAAAGAGAAAAAGGGGGTGAATGAGAGAGAGAGGGGGGTGAGAGAGAGGGGACGAGAAAAAGGGGAATAGAGAGAGGGTGAAAGAGAGAGAGGGTGGTAGGGGGTGAAGGGGGTGAGAGAGAGAACAGGGTGAAAGAGAAGGGATGAGAGAGAGGGGGTGAGGGGGATGAAAGAGAGGGAGAGGGGGGTGAGAGTGAGGGGGGCACAGCATAGTACATTACACAGGGGGGGAATAACACAGTACATTACATGGTTGGCACAACACATTACATGGTGGATACATGGATACAGCACATTTAATGGTGGGGAAAGCACAGTACATTACATGGCGGGCACAGCACATTACACGGTTGGCACTGCCCAATACAGCACATTACAAGGTAGGCACAGTACATTATATGGTGGGCACAGCACATGACATGGTTAGCACTGCACAACACAGCACATTGCATGGTGGGCACAGCACAGCACATGCACACGGTGGGCACAGGACCTTATATGGTGGGCACAGCACATGACATGACGGGCACAGCTGAGCACATTACATGGTGGTCACTGCACATTACAAGTGGGCACTGCACAGCACATTATATGGTGGGCACAGAATATTATATGCTGGGTACTGCACATGGCATGGTGGGCACAGCACATGACAAGATGGGCACTGCATGACACCACATGACATGGTGGGCACTGCACATCGCACAACACAGCACAGCACATTACATTGTGAGCACAGCACATTAAATGGTTGTACACCGCACATGACATGATGAGCCCTGCACACCACATTCCATTGGGCACATTGGTGGGCACTGCATGACACAGCACATTATATTGTGAGCACAGCACATTAAATGGTGGACACTGCATATGACATGGTGAGCCCTGCACAGAACATTCCATTGTGGGTACTGCACGGCACATGCCATGATGGATAATGTACAGCACATAACATGGTGAGTACAGCACATTACATGGTAGGCACTGCATGGCGCAGCACATGACATGGTGGGCACAACACAGCACATGACATGGTGGGCATTGCACAGCAATTTACATGGTGGGCACTGCACATGACATGGTGGGCACTGCATGGCACAGCACATTACATGGTGGGTACAGCGAATTACATGGTGGGCACTGCATTGCACAGTACATGACGTGGTGGGCACAGCACATTACATGGTGGGCACTGAATGGCACATCACATTACATGGTGGGCACAACACATTACATGGTGGGCACTGCATGGCATAGCACATTTCATGGTGCGTAATGCAACCGCACATTACATGTTAGGAACTGCACATGACATGGTGGACACTGCTGAACAGCACAGCACATTGCACAGTGGGCACAACACACTACATGCTTGGCACAACACATGGCAGGGTGGGCACAGCACAGCACATGACATGGTGGGAACTGCACATGACATGGTGGGCACTGCATGGCACAGCACATGACATGGTGGACACTGCAAATTACATAGCGTGCATTGCAAGGCACAGCACATGACATGGTGGGCATGGCACATTACATTGCGGGCACTGAATGGCACAGCCCATGACATGGTGGGCATTGCACATGACATGGTGGGCACTGGATGGCACATCACATGACATGGTGGGCACTGCACATTACATGGCGGGCACTGCATGGCACAGTACATGACATGGCGGGCACTGCATGGCACATCACATGACATGGTGGGCACTGCACATTACATGGTGGGCACAGCACATGACATGGTGGGCACTGCAAGGCACAGCACGATGTGGCGGGCACTGCACATTACATGGTGGGCACTGCAAGGCACAGCACGACATAGTGGGCACTGCACATCACATGAAGGGCAATGCAATGCACAGCACATGACATGGTGGGCACTGCACATTACATAGTGAGCACTGCAATGCACAGCAAATGACATACTGGACACAGCACATTACATGGGGGGCACTGCAATGCACAGCACATGACATAGTAGGCACAGCACATTACATGAGGGGCACTGCAATGCACATGACATGACATAGTGGGCACAGCACATTACATGGGGGCACTGCAATGCACATGACATAGTGGGCACAGCACATTACATGAGGGCACTGCAATGCACATGACATGACATAGTGGGCACAGCACATTACATGGGGGCACTGCAATGTACATGACATGACATAGTGGGCACAGCACATTACATGGGGGCACTGCAATGCACATGACATAGTGGGCACAGCACATTACATGAGGGGCACTGCAATGTACATGACATGACATAGTGGGCACAGCACATTACATGAGGGGCACTGCAATGTACATGACATGACATAGTAGGCACAGCACATTACATGAGGGGCACTGCAATGTAAATTACATGACATAGTGGGCACAGCACATTACATGGGGGAACTGCAATGCACATGACATAGTGGGCACAGCACATTACATGAGGGCACTGCAATGTACATGACATGACATAGTGGGCACAGCACATTACATGGGGGCACTGCAATGTACATGACATGACATAGTGGGCACAGCACATTACATGAGGGGCACTGCAATGTAAATGACATGACATAGTGGGCACAGCACATTACATGGGGGAACTGCAATGCACATGACATAGTGGGCACAGCACATTACATGAGGGCACTGCAATGTACATGACATGACATACTGGGCACAGCACATTACATGGGGGCACTGCAATGTACATGACATGACATAGTGGGCACAGCACATTACATGGGGGCACTGCAATGCACATGACATAGTGGGCACAGCACATTACATGAGGAGCACTGCAGTGTACATGACATGACATAGTGGGCACAGCACATTACATGAGGGCACTGCAATGTACATGACATGACATAGTGGGCACAGCACATTACATGGGGGCACTGCAATGTATATGACATAGTGGGCACAGCACATTACATGGGGGCACTGCAATGTACATGACATGACATAGTGGGCACAGCACATTACATGGGGGCACTGCAATGCACATGACATAGTGGGCACAGCACATTACATGAGGAGCACTGCAGTGTACATGACATGACATAGTGGGCACAGCACATTACATGAGGGCACTGCAATGTACATGACATGACATAGTGGGCACAGCACATTACATGGGGGCACTGCAATGTACATGACATGACATAGTGGGCACAG
The DNA here is from genome assembly GCA_037952925.1 of Lithobates clamitans. Taxonomy (NCBI): domain Eukaryota; kingdom Metazoa; phylum Chordata; class Amphibia; order Anura; family Ranidae; genus Lithobates; species Lithobates clamitans. The sequence continues at coordinate 3,784,428 of JBBGZY010000223.1, forward strand.
CACATTACATGGGGGCACTGCAATGCACATGACATAGTAGGCACAGCACATTACATGGGGGAACTGCAATGCACATGACATAGTGGGCACAGCACATTACATGGGGGCACTGCAATGCACATGACATGACATGGTGGGCACAGCACATTACATGCAAGGCACAGCACGACATAGTGGGCATTGCACATTACATAGTGGGCTCTGCAATGCACAGCACACGACATGGTGGGCACTGGGCACAAGAGGGAAAGCACATTACATGGGGGGAAGCAGGCAGTCTGTCCCCTAGCACAATAATTACTCAACATCTCCCTAACAAATTTACTAACCTTATCTCAACAGCATGAGAGATGTCCTTCCTCCCGGGCTCCTGCTGATTAGGACAACATCAGCGCCCCTCCCCCAGGCAGCTCCCAGACACTGAGGATCTGTGTGAGTGTAACAGATCCTGTGATAGGAGTCAGGCATCGGCAGAGACAGGACTCGGCTGCACTAACACTTGTCTCCTCCATATGTGCAGTGCACAGAGGGCTCCTCTTCCTTCAGGAAGGCACACAGATATTAATAAGCCACTGCAATGGGCCTATATTGAGGGAGGGGCCTGGAGCTGCAGCTTCATCAGCCCCTATGTTAATGCGGCCCTGTGTACACATGACCAGTTTTCCTGTCGGAATAAACTCTGAAGGTTTTTCCGACGAAGTTCTGACGGAATTCCGCTGAAACTGTCTTGCGTACACACGATCACAACAAAGTCCTACCGTCAAGAATGCTGTGACGTACAGCACGTACAACGGGACTAGAAAAAGGAAGTTCAATATTCAGTAGCCAATAGCTTCCATCTCGTACTTGCTTCAGAGCATGCATTGTTTTTGGTACGTCGGAACAGCATACAATTGAGCGGTTTTCCAGATAGGAATTGGTTCCGTCGGAAATATTTAAAACGTGTTCTCTTTCTAGGTCCTTCAGAATATTTAACATAAATAGCCCAATGAGGCATACACACGATCGGCATATACGATGAAAAGCTCCCGTCAGACTTTTTCTGTCAGGACATTCTGCTCATGTGTACGGGGCATAAGGGCTTTTGGTAAACTAACATAGAGACTGTTCGTTCTGAAAAACAGTGAACCCAGCAGAGCTGTACAAGAAGCAAGTTTGTGCAGGAGGAAGAAGAGGAGCTGTAAATAGGGAGGAAGTTGTCCCTGGTTTTCCTGTTGCTGTTAAGTTGGGCATCCCATAATCCCTACCCCATCCAAGTTATCATCCCCTAATAAAACAACAAAAACAAGCCAAAGACTGTTTTCTGTGTCTGGATGCAAGAAGCAAATGCTGTGTGATTGGCTGTTACATAATTATATAGTTACATAGTAGGTGAGGTTAAAAAAAGACACAAATCCATCAAGTCCAACCTATGTGTGCGATGGGTTGGTATTATCTTGTATATCCCTGTATGTTTTGGTCGTTCAGGTGCTTATCTAATAGTTTCTTGAAACTATCAATGCTCCCCGCTGAGACCACCGCCTGTAGAAGGGAACTCCACATCCTTGCCGCTCTTATGCCACGTACACACGGTCGGAATTTCCGACGGGAAATGTTCGATGTGAGCCTGTTGTCGGAAAGTCTGACCGTGTGTCATTTGCTGTCGGACATTTGCTGTCAGAATTTCCGTTCACAAATGTTTGAGAACGGGTTCTTAAATTTTCCGACAAAAAACTTTGTTGTCGGAAATTCCGAGCATGTGTACACAAGTCCGATGCACCAAATTTCATGCATTGTCATGACCTTGCAGTAATACATTCATGACCTGTCTGTCTCTTACCTGGTCTGCGTATCAGCCTTGAGGCTTGTACTCTCACACCTGCATGCTTAAATAATCTTCCCTCTGTGTGGCTCCACCCTAGCCTCAACAGGAACCACTATTTAACACCGTATTCTCCAAGCCTGCCTTGCCGTGCAATATTGTGTGTTTTGTTTCCTGTTTGCCGTGTGCTCTAAGTTTGTCTCTGTCTCTGTTACCGATCTTGGCGTGTTCCCGACTATCCCTGTCTGCTTGTGACCCTGACCTTTGGCGCGTTCTCGACTATCCCTGTTTGCCTGTGACCCTGACTTTTGGCGTGTTCTCTGTTATCCTTGTCTGCTAGTCGCCCCAAAATTTGGCTACCTCCTTACTATCCCTTGCTGTCCTGGGCTGCTGTTTCCTCTCCATCCTCCTGTAGCCTACCGTGAGCGTGAGCTGGGAGACCCTGGGGACCGCGACCTGGAGCCAGTTGCAGCCCAGTCCATCCTCACCACTAGAGGCTCTGGTGAACAGCTGCTGGCTCTTAGACTGCGCGCCCTGGGGATTCTATGCTCTAACTCACTGTGGGATCCGTGTTGGTTCTCCAGGGGACCTGCCTTCCTGAACCACCCCAAGTTCCATCCACAGCAGTCAGCCTTAGGGTCCACTATTATAGCGATGCACTCCTGACCCCAACGGGGTGCATCTGTCACCTGGATACAGGTGACCTGACAGTTTGCACGGCCATGGACCCGTCTAAAGTGCCGCTACCTGCTGATGATCAGCTGCAGGGCATAGTCCACAGACTCGAGACCCAGGAATCTAATCAGACCCAGGTGATGCGATTCCTTCAGGATTTGGCTTCCTGCTTTGAACAACTTCAAGCCTCTTTAGGCTTCCCGGTTCCACAACCGCAATCGGCTGCCATATCAGCTCCGCTTACAGTCGCAGCCGCTAACCCTTTGCACTTACCAGCTCCGTCCCGTTACTTTGGGGATTCCAAGGCCTGCAGAGGGTTCCTTAGCCAGTGTACCATTCATTTCGAACTCCAACTCCAAAACTTCCAGTCTGATTGGGCAAAGTTAGCCTATATTATTTCTCTCCTGTCCGGCGAGGCTTAGCTTGGGCTGCCCCTATGTGGGAGAGGAAAGACCCAGTGGTTTCCAGCCTCTCTAATTTTCTGAAACTCTTCCAGAATATTTTTGAGGAACCAGGTCATGTCTCTTCAGCGGCCAGCGCCCTCTTACGTCTCAGCCAAGAGTCTGCTTCTATGGGACAGTATGTTCTTCGTTTCCGCATACTGACGGCTGAGCTGAGCTGGAACAATGAGGCCTTAGTCGCAACCTTTCTGCATGGCCTTTCTGATAGAGTGAAGGACGAATTAGCAGGAAGAACCATCCCCACTGATCTGGACGAAGTTATCTCCCTGTGTAACCAGATTGATATCGTTTTCAGGAAAGGACGCTGGAAAAGTGACGCCAGCACTCCTTGGTCCTTAGTCAGCCGAAGCTCCCCTCTTTTCGTCCTGTGGAGCATCTCCTGCCAACTAAGGAACCCATGCAGCTGGGCCAGACCAGGCCATCCTCCGAGGAACGTGCTAGGCGCAGAACTCTGGGCCTATGTCTCTGCTGTGGGGGCAAAGGTCATTTTCGTGACACATGCTCATTTTGTCCAGGAAAAGCTCGGGTAATACATCTGGAAGGTGGAGTATTGGACCCAGAAAAGTCATCTTCTCGTCTCCTTCTTTCATTGTTTCTTCATGTTGGCGTTTCCTCCCACTCAGCCTTGGCTTATCTGGATTTGGGAGCTGCTGGCAACTTTATGGAATGGAGAACTGCATCTTCCATGAACCTTACCCTTTTACCCCTCACCACTCCATTGGTGGTCTCGGCGATTGATGGCACTGTTCTTCCAGGGAGGCCTTTCCGCTTCCAGACCCCTCCTGTTAAGATGTCGGTAGGGATACTCCACCAGCAGTGGATATCCTTTCTTATCCTTCCTAAGATCTCAACCCCTATCGTATTGGGGCTTCCTTGATTGCAGCTCCACTGTACACACATTGACTGGACTTCTGGACAGATCCTGGCTTGGGGTCCCTCCTGTTTCTCTTCCTGCCTACTCAAGGTTGCCCCTAAGGGAAGGCTTCCCGTGGCTACCACCTCAGTATCCTCTGCCCTTCCCGCTGCATAAAGCGATTTCCGGGATGTGTTCTGTAAAAAGTCAGCTGAGGTGCTTCCTCCTCACAGGTCCTTTGACTGTACCATTGACCTTGTTCCCAGAGCAGCTCTAACCAGGGGTCGTACCTACCCTCTGTCCATCCCAGAGACCCAGGCCATGTCTGAGTATGTTGCAGAAAATCTAGAAAAAGGATTCATCCGGAAATCCTCATCGCCTGCAGGAGCAGGGTTCTTTTTTGTTGCCAAAAAGGATGGTACCCTAAGACCCTGCATTGACTACTGTGGCCTAAACGCAGTAACGATAAAAAATCGATACCCCCTACCCCTCATATCGGAACTATTTGACAGGTGGAAAGGTGCCTCCATTTTTACCAAGTTGGATCCCAGGGGTGCATACAATTTGATCCGAATACAGGAAGGGGATGAATGGAAAACTGCGTTTAACACTAGAGATGGGAATTACGAGTACTTGGTCATGCCCTTTGGTTTGTGTAATGCCCCAGCGGTGTTCCAAAACTTTGTTACCAAAATCTTCAGGGATCTGCTTTATTGTCATCTACCTGGATGACATTCTCATCTTTTCAGATAGTCTGTCGGTTCACAGAGACCATGTCAGGATTGTACTTCAGCGCCTTCGAGAAAATAATCTGTACGCCAAGCTGGAGAAATGTTCTTTTGAATGTTCTGAAGTCCTGTTTCTGGGATGCTTCGTTTCTAACTTCGGTCTTCGTATGGATCCTGGGAAGGTCTCGGCCATTACCAACTGGCCTCTTTCTGCCAGCCTCGCATCGCTTTCTTGGACTCACTAATTATTACAGGCAGTTCATTAGGAATTACTCCTCTATTGCTGCGCCAATTATCGCCTTGACCAAGAAGGGTGCTAATGCCAAGGAGTGGTCCCCCAAAGCTGTCTATGCCTTTCATGATTTGAAACAGGCCTTCATTTCTGGACCTTTGTTGAGGCGACCTGACCCGGGGGATGCATTTTTTATTGAAGTGGACGCTTCCTCAACTGGGGTGGGAGCTGTGCTTCTTCAATCCTTTGGGAAAAAACGTCTACCATGTGCATTTTTCTCCAGAAAATTTTCTCAGGAAGAGAAGAATTACGCTATTGGTGATCGGGAACTTCTTGCGATTAAATTGGCGTTGGAGGAGTGGCGTCATCTCTTGTAGGGTTCCCCACATTCAATAACAATTTTCACTGACCATAAAAATCTGCAGTACTTACAGAATGCCAAACGATTGAATCCCACACAAGCCAGGTGGAGTCTCTTCTTTTCCCGTTTTAACTTCACCATTACATTCAAACCTGGTTCCTGCAACAGTCGGGCTGATGCACTCTCTAGATCTTTTGACATTCAGGATGAGGAGCCTACCATTGAACCTGAGCCGATTATCCCTACTTCATGCATCCTTGCCCATTCTACCACCCTGAAGTCAAAAATTCCTCCTGGCAGGACCTTCGTCCCCACTGAGCTAAGAGCTAAGATCCTTCATTGGGGACATGACTACAAGGTGGCAGGTCATGCTGGGTTTCTTCGATCCTTCCTCCTCATTAGTCGCCACTAGGGATGAGCTTCGTGTTCGAGTCGAACCCATGTTCGACTCGAACATCGGCTGTTCGACCGTCCGTCGAATTGCGAACGATATGGGCCGTTCGCGCCAAATTCGTGTGGCGCGTCACGGCCCATAATTCACTGCGGCATCGCAGTGCATTGCTGGCTGATGATTGGCCAAGCATGCACTATGACCCGCATGCTTGGCCAATCACAGCGCCGTCAGTAGAGAGAGCTGTAATTGGCCAAAGCCAGGGTGGCTTTGGCCAATTATGGCTCAGGGGATTTAGTACACACCCCACACTATATAAGGCCGCCTGCACGGCGGCCCTGTGTAGTGTGTGTTCCGGTGTGCTGAGCGATAGAGAGAGAGAGAGACAGTGTCATTTGATTTGAGTTAGATAGATTAGGCAGAACAGTCAGTCAGTTAGCTGCACTTACAGTGTATTGTGTATATATATGCATCCCAGGTGTTGCATATATATATATACACTGTATTCAGTTTAGCTAGATCCGTTCCTGTTATCTTCTATCTAGACTATTTACATTCAGTGCAGTGTGTCCTGCTCACAGTGTTCAGCTAGATCCGTTCCTGCTATTTACATTCAGTACAGTGCTTCCTGCTCACAGTGTTCAGCTAGATCCGTTCCTGCTATTTACATTCAGTGCAGTGCGTGCTGCTCACAGTGTTCAGCTAGATCCGTTCCTGCTATTTACATTCAGTGCAGTGCGTCCTGCTCACAGTGTTCAGCTAGATCCGTTCCTGCTATTTACATTCAGTGCAGTGCGTCCTGCTCACAGTGTTTAGCTACATCCGTTCCTGCTGTTTACATTCAGTGCAGTGCGTCCTGCTCACAGTGTTCAGCTAGATCCGTTCCTGCTATTTACATTCAGTGCAGTGCGTCCTGCTCACAGTGTTCAGCTAGATCCGTTCCTGCTATTTACATTCAGTGCAGTGCGTCCTGCTCACAGTGTTCAGCTAGATCCGTTCCTGGTATTTACATTCAGTGCAGTGCGTCCTGCTCACAGTGTTCAGCTAGATCCGTTCCTGCTATTTACATTCAGTGCAGTGCGTCCTGCTCACAGTGTTCAGCTAGATCCGTTCCTGCTATTTACATTCAGTGCAGTGCGTCCTGCTCACAGTGTTCAGCTAGATCCGTTCCTGCTATTTACATTCAGTGCAGTGCGTCCTGCTCACAGTGTTCAGCTAGATCCGTTCCTGCTATATACATTTAGTGCAGTACGTCCTGCTCACAGTGTTCAGCTAGATCCGTTCCTGTTATCTTCCTACTGACAGGCAGGCTTGTCTGGTTACAGTATATAAAGCTACCTGAAGAAAATTACAGGTGTTCTTTTTGATCCTATTAGTACCACGGTCAGGCAGCTAGACTATTTACATTTAGTACAGTGTGTCCTGCTCACAGTGTTCAGCTAGATCCGTTCCTGTTATCTTCCTACTGACAGGCAGGCTTGTCTGGTTACAGTATATAAAGCTACCTGAAGAAAATTACAGGTGTTCTTTTTGATCCTATTAGTACCACGGTCAGGCAGCTAGACTATTTACATTTAGTACAGTGTGTCCTGCTCACAGTGTTCAGCTAGATCCGTTCCTGTTATTTACATTCAGTGCAGTGCGTCCTGCTCATAGTGTTCAGCTAGATCCGTTCCTGCTATTTACATTCAGTGCAGTGCGTCCTGCTCACAGTGTTCAGCTAGATCCGTTCCTGCTATTTACATTCAGTGCAGTGCGTCCTGCTCACAGTGTTCAGCTAGATCCGTTCCTGCTATTTACATTCAGTGCAGTGCGTGCTGCTCACAGTGTTCAGCTAGATCCGTTCCTGCTATTTACATTCAGTGCAGTGCGTCCTGCTCACAGTGTTCAGCTAGATCCGTTCCTGCTATTTACATTCAGTGCAGTGCGTCCTGCTCACAGTGTTTAGCTAGATCCGTTCCTGCTATTTACATTCAGTGCAGTGCGTCCTGCTCACAGTGTTCAGCTAGATCCGTTCCTGCTATTTACATTCAGTGCAGTGCGTCCTGCTCACAGTGTTCAGCTAGATCCGTTCCTGCTATATACATTTAGTGCAGTACGTCCTGCTCACAGTGTTCAGCTAGATCCGTTCCTGTTATCTTCCTACTGACAGGCAGGCTTGTCTGGTTACAGTATATAAAGCTACCTGAAGAAAATTACAGGTGTTCTATCCCAGCTTAGTGCAGCTACAGGCCATTAGTATGTCTGGAAGGCCAAGAAGGAGAGGCAGACAGTCACAAGCCAATAAGAGAGGGCAAGCAGGCTCTGTGTCTAGTGCTGGTCGTGGAGACGGTGCATCCTCATCAGCACGTGGCCATGGGACACGCTTGGCCTTTTTTTCGGCAGCTGGCCGTGTTGAGCCGCAACATGCGGAAGACTTGGTCGAGTGGATGACCAAGCCGTCCTCATCCTCCTCATCCTCTCTCACCCATGCCCAGGGTGCTTTGTCTGGCAAAGCAGCGGCCTCTTCCCTCAGCTCAATGTCATCAGTGACTCCTTCCCTAGCCCCACCATGTCCTCCTGAGGATTCCCTCGAACTGTTTGACCACAGTGTTGGGTACATGCTCCAGGAGGATGCCCAGCGTTTGGAAGGCTCTGATGATGATACTGAGCTCAATGAAGGCAGTAACATGAGCACGGACAGAGGGGGTGCCCAAGAAGGACAGCAATCTGGCAGTCATGCTCCCCCTGCTGCAGCATACTGCCAGGTTTGCTCCAGTGATGAGGAGGGAGGGGATGATGAGGTCACTGACTCAACGTGGGTGCCTGATAGGAGAGAGGAGGAGGAGGAGGAGGAGGAGGAGGAGGAGGTGGCACATCACCAACTAGGCAGGATGCCCTCCAGGGGCCAGCCTAAGGGCAGCACATTGACTGCATCACACCCCAAAGCTCCACATGTGCAGGGCGCTGCAGTCTCTGCGCGTTATTCAAAAAGTTCTTTGGTGTGGGCCTTTTTTGAGACGAGTGCATCAGATCGCACCGCTGCTATTTGCAATATATGTCTCAAGCGTATCTCGCGTGGCCAAAACATCTCCCGCTTGGGTACCACATGCTTGACCAGACATATGTTGACCTGCCATGCAGTTCGTTGGCAAGCGTATCTAAAAGACCCACACCAAAGAACAAAGACGATCTCTCCTTGCTCCTCATCAGCTGAGATTTCCAACCCCACTAGACCTTCAGTCCTCTCTGCGACCTGCAGTGAGAGGAATGAAGGTGTAGAATTAGGTGTGTCACAGCCAAGTACTTATGGGCAATCTGCTTTTGGTACACCGACGTCAGATTGTACCAGGCAAATTTCCCTGCCCCAGCTGCTGCACCGCCGAAAGAAGTTTGCTCCCAGCCATCCACATGCCCAGCGGTTGAATGCTAGCTTGGCAAAATTGCTAGCACTTCAACTGCTGCCTTTTCAGTTGGTAGACTCTGCCCCCTTCCGTGAGTTTGTGGAATGTGCGGTTCCTCAGTGGCAGGTACCCAAACGCCACTTTTTCTCACGGAAGGCGATTCCGGCTCTCTACCGGCATGTGGAAGGCAATGTCCATGCCTCGCTGGACAGGGCGGTCAGCGGTAAGGTGCATATTACCGCTGACTCATGGTCCAGCAGGCATGGACAGGGACGTTACTTAAGTTTCACGGCGCATTGGGTGACTCTGCTGGCAGCTGGGAAGGATGCAGGACAAGGTGCAGTAGTGTTGGAGGTTGTTCCGCCACCACGCCTCCAAAATGCTGATTGTGACACACCTCTCTCCTCCACCCCCTCCTCTTCTTCTTCCTCCATGGCCTCTTCCTCGGAACCAGCGGTGCTCCGTAGGCGTTCAAGGGGCTACGCAAGTACGCAGGCCAAAAGATGCCATGCGGTGCTTGAGCTGGTGTGCTTGGGGGACAGGAGCCACACTGGGGCAGAGGTTCTGTCAGCTCTGCAGGGGCAGGTTCAGAGGTGGTTGACGCCACGCCAACTTAAGGCAGGAATGGTGGTTTGCGACAATGGCACCAACCTCCTCTCTGCCCTCCGACAGGGACAACTGACCCATGTGCCCTGTTTGGCTCACGTCCTTAACTTGGTGGTGCAGCAGTTCTTGGGCAGGTACCCGGGCTTACAGGATGTCCTGAGGCAGGCCAGGAAAGTCTGTGTGCATTTCCGCCGGTCATATAATGCCAGTGCTCGGCTGACGGACCTCCAAAAGGAGTTTAACCTGCCCAAGAACCGCCTAATCTGTGACATGCCCACCAGGTGGAACTCGACGTTGGCCATGCTGCAGCGGCTGCACACGCAGCAGAGGGCCATCAATGAGTACCTGTGCGACTATGGCACCAGGACAGGGTCAGGGGACCTTGGTTTTTTTTCCCCACGCCAGTGGGCCATGATCAGGGATGCATGCACTGTCCTGTCACCATTCGAGGAGGCCACGAGGATGGTGAGCACTGACAGTGCATGCATCAGTGACACTGTCCCCCTTGTCCACCTGTTGGAGCACACGCTGCGTGGGATAATGGACAGGGCACTTGAGGCAGAACAGAGGCAGGAAGAGGAGGACTTCCTTAGCTCTCAAGGCCCCCTTTATCCAGACAGTGTTCCTGCGTGCCCGCCGATCACACAGGAAGAGGACGAGGAGGAGGAGGAGGAGGAGGAGGAAGATTGTGTCAGTATGGAGGTGGAGCCTGGCACTCAGCATCAGCAGTCTTTAAGGGATCAGTCCCAAGGAACACATGGACTTGTACGTGGCTGGGAGGAGGTGGCTGCGGACGTTGTTGTCCTTAGTGACCCAGAGGACTCCGGACCGAATGCCTCAGCAAACCTACGCTGCATGGCCTCCCTGATCCTGCAAAGCCTGCGTAAGGATCCTCGTATTCGTGGTATCAAGGAGAAGGACCAATACTGGCTGGCAACCCTCCTTGATCCACGTTACAAGGGTAAGGTTGCGGACCTTATCTTGCCATCGCAGAGGGAGCAGAGGATGAAACATCTTCGGGAGGCCTTGCAGAAAGGTCTGTGCAACGCGTTCCCAGAGACTGGGAGGTTACAAACTCCTGTTTCTGGACAACGTGTTGCTGAGGCTTCGGTCAGTCAAAGAAGGAGCGGTGGAGAAGGTGGCCGTCTGACCGATGCGTTCAGACAATTTTTTGGTCCGCAGCCCCAAGGTATGATCGGTTCCAGCAACCATCGCCAGCGTCTGTTTTACATGGTGCAGGAATACCTAGGGGCAAGATCAGACTTGGACACCTTTCCCACCGAAAATCCTCTGGGTTACTGGGTCTTGAGGATGGATCACTGGCCAGAGCTTGCACAGTATGCAATTGAGCTACTGGCCTGTCCTGCATCCAGCGTTCTTTCGGAACGCACATTCAGTGCTGCTGGAGGCGTGGTAACCGATCACAGGGTGCGTCTGTCCACCGACTCGGTCGATCGGCTGACCTTCATAAAAATGAATCAGTCTTGGATCACCACCAGCTACCAAGCACCTGATGCAGATGTAACCGAATAATTTTTTTTGAAATCTCAGATCCCTTCAAAGACTGCCTATGCTGATGCTGAGTGACTATCCCTGAGTAATTATCCTCTTCCTCCTCAATCATCACGCTGATAGCTTGTAAGAACATTTTTGGTTCTGGGCGCCACCACCAGTGCCTAAGGCACAATTTTTCAGCCCCTGTTTAACAGGGGCGTGTAATTACAATTTTTGATGTAATACTTTGCAGCAGGGCTCGTTCCTGCATTCCAACTAGAGTGTCTGTGAGGGGTTGCAGTGTTGTGGCACCAGCACCAGTGCCTAAGACCCAATTTTTCAGCCCCTGTCTAACAGGGGCGTGTAATTACAATTTTTGATGCAATACTTTGCAGCAGGGCTCGTTCCTGCATTCCAACTAGAGTGTCTGTGAGGGGTTGCAGTGTTGTGGCACCAGCACCAGTGCCTAAGACCCAATTTTTCAGCCCCTGTCTAACAGGGGCGTGTAATTACAATTTTTGATGCAATACTTTGCAGCAGGGCTTGTTCCTGCATTCCAACTAGAGTGTCTGTGAGGGGTTGCAGTGTTGTGGCACCAGCACCAGTGCCTAAGACCCAATTTTTCAGCCCCTGTCTAACAGGGGCGTGTAATTACAATTTTTGATGCAATACTTTGCAGCAGGGCTCGTTCCTGCGTTCCAACTAGAGTGTCTGTGAGGGGTTGCAGTGTTGTGGCACCAGCACCAGTGCCTAAGGCCTAATTTTTCAGCTCCTGTTCAACAGGGGCATGTAATTACAATTCTTGATCTAATATTTCACAGCAGGGCCCTGTGAGGGCTTACAGTGTTTTGGCCACAGCAACACCTAAGGCCCAAATTTCTGCTGAGTATATAGGGCAGGACCCTACTTTCAAACATCTAACTTACAAACGACTCCTACTTGCAAACGGAAGGAGACAACAGGAAGTGAGATGAAATCTACCCCTAAGGAAGGGAAATTCTCTCCTGTAAGAGTTAATATGGGAAAACAATTTTTCCTTTCCACTGATGCTTTCCAATCCTTGTTCCACAAAAAAACCCAAATTTTCAAAAAACATTTTTCATTGGGACAAAAAAGTGAGGTGAAATCTTCTGAAGAGGAGGAAAGACGCAAAACAAATGTCACAGGGGTGATAACCCTTCCCTATGTTTTCCAAAAAGCTTAGAAAAGATTTTTTGGCTGGAGCTAAACACATTAAAAATGTTCAAAATTACAAACAGATTCTACTTAACAACAAACCTACAGTCCCTGTCTTGTTTGCACCGCCTGTATACTGCTGTTCAGAGTATATAGGGCCTGGTGGCCCCACACCTTTCCTTATTTTAATTTGGGTGCGGGGTTCCCCTTAATATCCATACAAGACCCAAAGGGCCTGGTAATGGACTGGGGGGTACCCATGCCGTTTGTCTCACTGATTTTCATCCATATTGCCATGACCCGACATGACATTAAACCCGCAAGCAGTTTTAAATGAGATTTTTTCCTTTAAAAATGACATTTGGTGCAGGGACTGTTCTAAACATGGGAAACACGCGTCACTTTACAGGCATACTATAGACACCCCCCAGGTACGATATTTAAAGGAATATTTCACTTTTTTTTTTTTACTTTAAGCATCATTAAAATCACTGCTCCCGAAAAAACGGCCGTTTTTAAAAGTTTTTTTTGCATTGATACATGTCCCCTGGGGTAGGACCCGGGTCCCCAAACCCTTTTTAGGACAATACCATGCAAATTAGCCTTTAAAATGAGCACTTTTGATTTCGAACGTTCGAGTCCCATAGACGTCAATGGGGTTCTAACGTTCGTGCGAACTTGCGGTCCGTTCGCGGGTTCTGGTGCGAACCGAACCGGGGGGTGTTCGGCTCATCCCTAGTCGCCACTACTGGTGGCCTACTCTCCGTTCAGATGTCAAAGACTTTGTTAAGGCTTGTCATGTCTGTGCCCAGTCTAAGTCCTCCTCGCAGGCTCCTGCTGGTCTTCTCATGCCCTTACCCATTCCCAAGGAGCCCTGGTCCCACATAGCCATGAACTTCATCAAACTTCATCACTGATATTCCACCTTCTGAGAAGAATACGGTCATTTGGGTAGTAATTGATTGATTCTCCAAGATGGCCCATGGTCGCAGGCGTAAGTCGCTTCTCTACAGTCAGGAGACAAAGTCTGGCTTTCTACCAGGAACATCAGACTCCGGGTTGCTTTTATCAAGTTTGCCCCGAGATTCATTGGTCCTTACAATATAATTTCTAAGCTGAATCCTGTTTGTTTTAAACTCCAGATCCCTAAAAGTCTCAGGATCTCAAACTCCTTTCATGTATCCCCTCTGAAACCTTTAGTTTTCAATAAGTTCTCTTGACCTCTCCCTACCTTGGCTCCAGTCTCTGAAGATGATCAGGAGTACGAGGTTAGTCAAATTTTGGATTCTCGCTTCTATAAAGGTGTCCTTCAATATCTCGTGGATTGGAAAGGTTTTGGTCCTGAGGAGAGATCTTGGATTTCTGCATCTGAAGTCTTCACACCTCGTCTTCTGAGGAGGTTCCATTTGAAGTTCCCCTCCAAGCCTGGTCCAAAGCGGGGGAGGGGTAGGCCTCGTAAGAGGGGGGGTACTGTCATGACCTTGCAGTAATACATTCATGACCTGTCTGTCTCTTACCTGGTCTGCGTATCAGCCTTGAGGCTTGTACTCTCACACCTGCATGCTTAAGTAATCTTCCCTCTGTGTGGCTCCACCCTAGCCTCAATAGGAACCACTATTTAACACCGTATTCTCCAAGCCTGCCTTGCCGTGCAATATTGTGTTTTTTGGCTTCCTGTTTGCCGTGTGCTCTAAGTTTGTCTCTGTTACCGATCTTGGCTTGTTCCCGACTATCCCTGTCTGCTTGTGACCCTGACCTTTGGCGCGTTCTCGACATCCGCAGCAGTCAGCCTTAGGGTCCATTATCATAGCGGTGCACTCCTGACCCCAACGGGGTGCATCTGTCACCTGGATACAGGTGACCTGACATGCATGCTCAGATTCAAGTATGAGACGGAAGCGTTCGGTCTTGTAAAACTAGCGTTCATAATGGAGATAGCACATTCGTCACGCTGCAAATTTTTAAATTTTTAAATACAGCGCATTCTCTTCTTCTTTATAATGCTAGAATAATGAAGTTGCTTTGCTGCTTATATTCACGCAGAGTTCTGACAAACAGATCTCTTATTATTTCTCGTAATCTCATGAATAATCTTTGTTTTTGTTTGTTTTTTTCCTCAAGATCTCCTGAAAAACATTCTTAATTTTTTTTTATAGTGATCTCCATAATATTTTTTTTTTCGTTTTGTGTGTCAAGTTACCACAACACCATTATTATCTTGTATTTATTAACCTCAAAGAGGTTGATTGGTGTTGGTGTCCCTTGTTAATTTGACATTGTATTTTTGAAATGTGCCTGTCTACTCACAAACAAACTGTCCTTTTTTAAGAAAAATACATGGCCAATTATTTATCCAAACAAAAATTTAAAATTTATTAGGGGTCCGAACAAAATAAAGAGAAAGGCAATGCTGGAGAAACAATTGGAATTGGTGAAGTCTTTGTACCCCTGGGCAGACATCAGTTATTTGACCGGCAAAATTGGTAGCCTGAGGAGTCCATGTAATAGGGAGCACAATACGGTCTAGAACTCAGAGAGATTGGGAGCAGCAGCAGATGACATGTATGTCCCAAGGCTGTGGTCTTACAACAGCCTGCGTCTTTTGCCAGACCACACCAAACCCAGGCCATTACTCTCAACTTTTCCTTGCACGCTTCCTTCCAGGCTGTGGCTGTGGTGTTGGAGGTGTTGCTGGAGGTGGTGGAGGAGTCATATGGTCCAACTCACAGACGTGGCTTTTATTGGTGAGTTGGCCCCTCACCCCCTTATTTAGGGCCTGAAATATGACCTCCTCACAGATGAGGCATTGGCCCTCCTCCATTACTTGCATTTTACTGGCCGTCATACACGCAAAGGACTCCTGGACACTAGGGGTGGTTGTGAGGACCGCAGTAGCCTGCCGAATCAAATTAGTTGCTGACTCCTCCAGGTTCCTCGCCTTCCTGGTCCTTTTTGTTGGAAGGTGGAGGGGAAGAACCTGGGATTTGGTCAGGCTGCTGGGCATGGCCACCTCCTGGCTACCACTTTCCACAGCCACCTCCTGGCTGCCACTTTCCACAGCCACCTCTTGGCTGCCACTTTCCACAGCCTCCTCTTGGCTGAGACTTTCCTGTGTATGAAAATGGTACATAGTTTTAGATTTTTTGTCATCAATCACACACAATTTTGAGCTCAGGACTGTTGCAAATTGAATGTTAACAAATAGAAAAGACTATTATTCTGACCCCAGCATTTTTCATTCTTGTCTCAATCATTTTTGGCTACTACTGTCTATTGATATGTAAACCACTTTGTTAAATCAGAAATTGGTGATCAATAATAACATCTAGTTAACATAATTATTTTTTTGACAAGAAAGTTGTTGAACAATGCTATACCTGGCTCAAGCTGGGCTCCTCCACATCTTCCTGGGTGGAAGGCGCAGGTTGTACGTCGGAAGCCTCATCTGAGGTGGAAGGAAGAGTGGAAGGAAGGGTTGAGAGTGATGGCCTGGATTCACTCTGGTCTGACAAAAACCGCAGTCTGTCGTAGTACCAGAGCCTGGGGAACCCATCTGCTGCTGCTCCTGATCTCATGGAATCCTGGAGCTTTTTGTGCTCTCTATTATATGTGCTCCTCAGGCCAATCACCAGCTTCACCAATTCCAACAGTTGATCCAGCGCTGCCTTCCTCTTTAGTTTGTTGTTATAAAATTGGTGTTTCACTTGCCACAAACAGGGCAGATCCCTGTACTTATCAATAAAGTTGGGGAGGAAGTCATGGTCATTAAATGTATCCATTTTCTCTGCATGACACAACACAAGACAAACCCTAATGTCAGGCTAAACTCTCCTAATCTTGTCCCAATATAGGCTTCAATCTATAAGCAGTATAGACCACTAACCACTGATGCCCCAAGTTAAAATTGTACCTTCGTTTGCACGTTCGGCGCTTACGCTACTCTGTCCCATGCTCACAGATCGTACATACGACGCACGCGTGTTATGCTTTATCTACACTACGCATTCATGAAACTCCGCCACTGACCTTCTTTCTAGTGTATTCCCCACCCCTTCTCTTTTGGCGTAATGGGAGAGCACATGGTGGATAGACAACAGGTGCGTGATAATAGCAGCAATGATGAGGAAAGCCCGGAGCCAGAAACATCCCATTCCATTAGGAGATTTAAGGCCTCAAATATGTCCTTTGTAGAGATGGTGGAGATGGTGGACATTTTGAAGAGGGCTGACTATGATGGGAAGTATGGACCGTACAGAAACCCAAATGTGAGAAAGGCCAAGATCACGACTAAAGTTGTGAGAAGTCTGCAGAAGAATTTTGGGGTACGACAATCCAAGGAGCAATTGAGGAAACGCTGGTCAAACCTCAAATTGAGGGAGCAGGAGCAGTACAGAAGGATCAAGAGAGTGCTGCAAAAAAGTAAGTATTTTGTTGTGTGTTCCTATTATTATTATTACTTTTGTGCTGGTGCATGTGCTTTTCTTTACTGTTGTACAACCTAAAATGACAAGTTTCAGGTTCGTGGGCAGAGTAATCGTTCGCATTAAACATTGTTAGTTCGACCAATAATACAATGTTTTTGGCAGATGCAGGTTAACTACATTTGTTCATGCCTATTTGTATTAAAAGAAGTTCAGTACATTGTTGTCTAGATGGGTTTGTAACTAGAATGAAATGCAAACTTGATTCAGTGTAAGGACGCAGGAGCACTAGTGTGGGACACACAGGTGCTCCAGTGGATACTAGGGGTCTCTCCATGTGTGAAACTTTAAAAAAAAAGGTAAGTATTCCAGCTTTAAGAAAGGGAAAAAATCATGTCTTCAGCTTGGAACTCTGCCAAAACAGACAATTGTACGTCACTTCCAAGCAATGTTTCATATTCCTATTTCTTGCCTCAAATATCTGTGTGCTAAGTATACTTTTTTTTTTATTCACATAAGTTAGAAAAGAATCGTGACATCTGAAGACACCAAGAACCCCACACCTCCTAAAGAAGGGGAAATCCTCACACACCCTGAAGAAGATGTGGAAGGAGGAGAGGTTCAGGAAGTGGATGAAATAGTGACCACAACAGGTCAGTGTCTGAGACCACAGCTTCAGGTAATAGATGTATGCCTGCATATTTGTTATACATAGTGTGTTTTTTTTATTTTTAGGTGATGTGGATGTTGTGGAAGAAGAAACTCATTTCAACAGTGCAAGTGCACAGATCCTCATCAGGGAGATAATGGTGTGCAGTCGGGAATTAGAGAAGATCAAGGAAAACATCAATGATGTTGAAAAACTCAACAACATCAATAATGTTTTGGGAAGGATCTAAAACACACAAAAATGTTGACAGTTTATCGCTATATTTTTAATTTTTGAAAAAAATTATAAGTAATTTGAAAGCCAAATTTTGAAGATGCACACAGTGGGGTTGATTTACTAAAGGCAAATCCACTCTGCACTACAAGTGTACTGCAAGTGCACTTTAAAGTGCACTTGTAAGTGCAGTTGCTGTAGATCGAAAGGGGAAGATCTGAAATGAGGGGAAGCTCTGCTGATTTTATCATCCAATCATGTGCAAGCAAAAATGCTGTTTTTTATTTTCCTTGCATGCCCCCCTCAGATCTACAGCAACTGCACTTCCAAGTGCACTTGCAGTGCACTTAGAAGTTCACTTGCAGTGCACTTGTAGTGCAAAGTGGATTTGCATTTAGTAAATGAACCCCAGTGTGTCAACATGTGCTATCTGCCATCACGGGATATCAATGTACGTGTTCTGTGGGTGCAACCCCTTCCTCGCAACTAAAGTAGATGAGAGGAAGGGGTTGCACCCCCGAAACACATCCATTGATCCCCCATGATGGGAGCTAGCACATGTTGACATTAGGCATGGGATCAGGAGGGAAATCCACATTTTGACTCCCAATTTGTGTGCTTCTTCAAAATTTGGCTTTTACAGGGGTGACATCACCCCTGTAAAAGATGAAGGCAAGATTTACACAGTTTGGACATGTCACATATTGCCTTCAATTTAATAAAGTTTAACTTTGTAAGTTCCTGAGTCGCGTATGTTATGGTTTAACCAAAAAAAGGCTATATACTGTCACACATAAATGTTACAAAACCAATGTTGGTTTGTTAAAAAACCCTTTTCTTATGCCGCGTACACACGACCGGAGTTCCGACGGAGTTCTACTGAAACTGACTTGCCTACACACGATCACACCAAAGTCCGTTCATTTAGAACATGATGACGTACGACAGGACTAAAAAAAGGAAGTTCAATAGCCAGTAGCCAATAGCTGCCCTTGCATCGTTTTTGGTCCTTCGGACTAGCATACAGACGAACAGTTTTCCCGATAGGAATCGAGTCCGTTGGAAAGATTTGCAACGTTCTATTTCTAGGTCCCTCAGAATTTTAGAAAGAAAAAGTCTGATGAAGCCCACAGACGATCGGAATGTCAGACGGAATGATTCCGTCAGACCATCTCTGCCAGAAAGTCCGGTCGTGTGTACACGGCATAACGCACATGCAAATGTGCACAGAGTCAGTGGCGTAGCGTGGGTTGTCAGCACCCGGGACAAGGCAAGTAATTTGTGCCCCCTAACCTGCGGAGCTTTAGCACTCCCCGAGTCCCTTCAAATACAGTAGTACTGACCTACCTGATTCCTATACTGACCACTACACTAACCTACTTGATTTCAACACTGACCAACCTGATTCCTTTACTGACCATTACACATTACACTGACCACTATACTGTCCACTACACTATACTGACCACTATACTACACTACACTGACCACCATACTACACTGACCACTATACTACACTGATCACTATACTGACAACTATACTATCCACTACACTACACTGACCACCATACTACACTGACCACTATACTACACTGTCCACTACACTGACCACCTTACTACACTGACCACTATACTACACTAAACTGACCACCATACTACACTGATCACTAGACTACACTACACTGACCACCATACTATACTGACCACTTTACTACACTGTCCACTACACTGACCACCATACTACACTACACTGACCACCATACTACACTGACCACTATACTACACTACACTGACCACAATACTACACTGACCACTATACTACGCTAACTGACCACCATACTACACTAACTGACTACCATACTACACTACACTGACCACTATACTACACTGCCCACTACACTGACCACCATACTACACTACACTGACCACCATACTACACTACACTGACCACCATACTACACTGACCACTATACTACACTACACTGACCACCATACTACACTGACCACCATACTATGCTAACTGACCACCATACTACACTAACTGACCACCATACTACACTACACTGACCACCATACTATACTGACCACTTTACTACACTGTCCACTACACTGACCACCATACTCCACTACACTGACCACCATACTACACTGACCACTAGACTACACTACACTGACCAAATACTACACTAACTGACCACCATACTACACTACACTGACCACTATACTACACTGTCCACTACACTGACCACCATACTACACAACACTGACCCACCATACTACACTGACCACTATACTACACTACACTGACCACCATACTACACTGACCACCATACTACGCTAACTGACCACCATACTACACTAACTGACCACCATACTACACTAACTGACCACCATACTACACTAACTGACCACCATACTACTTTACACTGACCACCATACTACACCACACTGACCACTACACTGACCACCATACTACACTACACTGACCACCATACTACACTACACTGACCACCTTACTACACTGACCACTATACTACACTAAACTGACCACCATACTACACTGATCACTAGACTACACTACACTGACCACCATACTATACTGACCACTTTACTACACTGTCCACTACACTGACCACCATACTACACTACACTGACCACCATACTACACTGACCACTATACTACACTACACTGACCACAATACTACACTGACCGCTATACTACGCTAACTGACCACCATACTACACTAACTGACTACCATACTACACTACACTGACCACTATACTACACTGCCCACTACACTGACCACCATACTACACTACACTGACAACCATACTACACTGACCACTATACTACACTACACTGACCACCATACTACACTGACCACCATACTACGCTAACTGACCACCATACTACACTAACTGACCACCATACTACACTACACTGACCACCATACTATACTGACCACTTTACTACACTGTCCACTACACTGACCACCATACTCCACTACACTGACCACCATACTACACTGACCACTAGACTACACTACACTGACCATATACTACACTAACTGACCACCATACTACACTACACTGACCACTATACTACACTGTCCACTACACTGACCATCATACTACACAACACTGACCACCATACTACACTGACCACTATACTACACTACACTGACCACCATACTACACTGACCACCATACTACGCTAACTGACCACCATACTACACTAACTGACCACCATACTACACTAACTGACCACCATACTACACTAACTGACCACCATACTACTTTACACTGACCACCATACTACACCACACTGACCACTACACTGACCACCATACTACACTACACTGACCACCATACTACACTACACTGACCACCTTACTACACTAACTGACCACCATACTACACCACACTGACCACTACACTGACCACCATTCTACACTACACTGACCACCATACTACACTACACTGACCACCTTACTACACTAACTGACCACCATACTACACTAACTGACCACCATACTACACTACACTGACCACTATACTACACTACACTGACCACTACACTGACCACCATACTACACTAACTGACCACCATACTACACTACGCTGGCCACCATACTACACTACACTGACCACCATACTACACTACACTGACCACCATACTATACTAACTGACCACCATACTACACTAACTGACCATCATACTACACTAACTGACCACCATACTACACTAACTGACCACCATACTACACTACACTGACCACCATACTACACTAACTGACCACCATACTACACTAACTGACCTTCTCTCTCTCTCTCTCTCTATCCCCCCGGGGCCAGTAACACGACTGTCACGAGGGAGTCTCACTAACCTTCATGTCTGGCTGGCCTGCATCAGTCCGGAGGATAGGAGGAGAAGACAGCGGCGTCTCACATTGCTTCTCTTCCCCGCACTGTAGCTCCCATGTTCAGTGTCCGGCGCAGCGCACTGTGATAGGGCGTATGGGGGTCATGTGTGGAGGTGGGACTTCAGGAGCGATCATGGACAGGCCAACCCTACGCCTCACATGACCCCCATACGCCCAATCACAGGGCGCCGGACACTGAACATCGTGGCTGGAGCGCGGGGGACACAGGAATTTAAAATTAGGAGGCAGCCAGTGACACATACTGGCGCCCCCTAAATATCGCGCCCGGGGCCATGGCACCCCCTGTACCCCCCACGCTACGCCACTGCATGGAGTAAAATATTTTATACTCAACAATGTGTGGCTTTTTCTTTCAATGCTCAATACCAGTTTTTGGAGTAAGTTGGTGTAGTTACATTGACAATGGGGGTATTTACTAAATGCAAATCCACTTTGCACTACAAGTGCACTTTCAGTGCAGTTTAAGTGCACTTTCAAGTGCACTTACAGTGCACTTGTAATGCAAAGTGGATTTGCCTTTAGTAAATAACCCCCACAGTGCTCAAAAATTTACCCCAATAAGGCCATTTTAGAGACTCAAAGCAATTAATTCATGAAGCTGAATAGGATGATTATTTTTATAATTAATATATTACCTACATTAACAACAAAAACAATGTGTGTGTGTAGCAGACCCACAACATAATAGTTAGCTGAAGAAGAGATTGTCACCTATTGTATCAAATAAATGACGTTTGCACTATTGAAGAAAATGGCCTAAAATAAAAGGACATTGGAGAACCGAGGAGACAGCTAAAAGAAACACAAGCAGTAAATCAAATTAAATATGAGTTCAGTTTATAAACATTTTTTTTATTTAAAACATGTTTTAGACATTGTCTGCTACCCACAACATGACTTGAAAACGAACGGCTGGTCAGAACGAACTGACAGAATGCACTGAAAATCAGAAAGGACCACGCACTGAAGAACAGATACAAGCCCACAAGCACAAACTGACAAGCAGTAAAGAACTGAAAAGCACGAGGCTGAAAAGCGCGAATCGTCTCTCACCAAACTTCTACTAACACAAGATAAACGCGAGATTAGCAGAAGGAGCCCAAAGGGTGGAGCACTGGCTATTGAACTTCTTTTTTATAGTCCCGTTGTACGTATTGTACGTCACCGTGTTCTGGACGTTCAGGATTTCCGACAACATTTGTGTGACCGTGTGTATGCAAGACAAGTTTGAGCCAACATCCTTCGGAAAAAAATCCACGGTTTTGTTGTCGGAATGTCCGATCGTGTGTACGCTGCATTACGGTAAAGAACCCTCTACGTAGTTTAAGGTTAAACCTCTTTTCTTCTAATTTTAATGAGTGGCCATGAGTTTTGGTAAACTCCCTTCTGCGAAAAAGCTTTATCCCTATTGTGGGGTCACTAGTATGGTATTTGTATATTGAAATCATATCCCCTCTCAAGCGTCTCTTCTCCAGAGAGAATACATTCAGTGCTCGCAACCTTTCCTCATAACTAATATCCTCCAGACCCTTTATTAGCTTTGTTGCCCTTCTTTGTACTTGCGCCATTTCCAGTAAATTCTTTTCGAGGACCGGTGCCCAGAATTGTACAGCATACTCTAGGTGCGGCCGGACCAGAGTCTTGTAGAGCGGGAGAATTATCATTTTATCTCTGGAGTTGATCCCCTTTTTAATGCATGCCAATATTCTGTTTGCTTTGTTAGCAGCAGCTTGGCATTGCATGCCATTGCTGAGCCTATCATCTACTAGGACCCCCAGGTCCTTTTCCATCTTACATTCCCCCTGAGGTTCTCCCCCCAGTGTATAGATTGTATTCATATTTTTGCCACCCAAATGCATTATTTTAAATTTTTCTACATTGAACCTCATTTGCCATGTAGTTGCCCACCCCATTAATTCAGATCTTGTTGCAAGGTTTCCACATCCTGCCGGAGAAGTTATTGCCCTGCTTAGCTTATTATCGTCCGCAAATACAGAGATTGAACTGTTTACCCCATCCTCTAGGTCGTTTATGAACAAATAAAATAGGATTGGTCCCAGCACAGAACCCTGGGGGACCCCACTACCCAACCCTGACCATTCAGAGTACTCCCCATTCATCACCACCCTCTGAACTCGCCCTTGTAGCCAGTTTTCAATCCGTGTACTTACCCTATGGTCCATGCCAATAGACCTTATTTTGTACAGTAAACGTTTATGAGGAACTGTGTCAAATGCTTTTGCAAAATCCAGATACACCACATCCACGGGCCTTCCTTTATCTAGATGGCAATGCACCTCCTCATAGAAGGTTAATAGATTGGTTTGGCAAGAACGATTCTTCATGAATCCATGCTGATTACTGCTAATTATACCGTTCTCATTACTAAAATCTTGTATATAGTCCCTTATCATCCCCTCCAAGAGTTTACATACTATGGATGTTAGGCTAACTGGTCTATAATTCCCAGGGATATATTTTGGACCCTTTTTAAATATTGGTGCTACATTGGCTTTTTTCCAATCAGCTGGTACCATTCCAGTCAGTAGAAAAATTAGGAACAATGGTCTGGCAATTACTTGACTGAGTTTCCCAAGTACCCTCGGGTGCAAGTCATCTGGTCCCGGTGATTTATTAATGTTAAGTTTCCCAAGTCTAATTTTAATTCTGTCCTTTGTTAACCATGGAGGTGCTTCCTGTGATGTGTCATGAGGAAAAACACTGCAGTTTTGGTTACTGAAGCCCCCCGATTCCCTCGTGAAGACTGAGAAGAGGAATAAATTCAATACCTTCGCCATCTCCCCATCCTTTGTAACCAGATGTTCTTCCTCATTCTTTATGG
Organism: Lithobates clamitans; assembly: GCA_037952925.1. Taxonomy (NCBI): domain Eukaryota; kingdom Metazoa; phylum Chordata; class Amphibia; order Anura; family Ranidae; genus Lithobates; species Lithobates clamitans. Next base: position 3,808,679 of record JBBGZY010000223.1, read on the forward strand.
GGCCAATATGGTCTGTCCTCCCTTTTTTACTGTTTACATACTTAAAGAATTTCTTGAGATTTTTTTTGCTCTCCTCCGCTATGTGTCTTTCATGTTCTATCTTAGCCATCCTTATTGCACCGTTACATTTCTTGTTGCATTCTTTATAAAGTCAGAATGCTGATGATGGCCCCTTAAACATGTATTTTTTGAAGGCCTTCTTCTTTGCTTTTATATGCATTTTTACATTGGAGTTAAGCCATCCAGGACTTTTGTTTGCTCTTTTAAATGTATTACCCAATGGGATGCATTGGCTAATGCCCTTATTTAATATGCTCTTAAAGCAAACCCATCTCTCCTTCGTGTTCCTTGTTCCTAAGATTTTATCCCAATTTATGCCTTCTAGCAAGGCTCGTAGTTTAGGGAAGTTGGCTTTTTTGAAATTCAGTGTCTTTGTATTCCCCTTAAGTTTCCTATTTGTGTGATTTATACTGAAGCCAATTGACCTGTGATCACTGTTACCTAAATTGCCCCGTATTTCCACAACCGTGATCAGGTCTGTATTGTTGGTAATCAGTAGATCCAGTAATGCTTTATTTCTAGTTGGTGCATCTACCATCTGACCCATAAAATTGTCCTGCAAAACGTTTAGAAACTGGCGAGCCTTAGATGAATGTGCGGTTCCCTCTGCCCAGTCTATGTCTGGCTAGTTAATATCCCCCATTATGATAACACTTCCCATCCTTGCTGCTAATCCAAATTGTGATAGGAGATCTGTCTCCCCTTCCTCCCTCAGGTTAGGGGGCCTATAGCATTCTCCCAGTATTATTTTCCCCTTAGCTTCATCCCTTTGGAGCTCTACCCATAAGGATTCCACCTCCTCCCTATCTTCCTTAGTGATGTCATCTCCCACATTCACTTGTACATTATTCTTGATATATAGGCACACCCCTGCCCCTTTTTTACCCTCTCTACCCTTGCGATAAAGGGTATACCCTTAAATGGTTGCCAGCCAATCATGAGAGCTATTGAACCAGGTCTCTGACATTCCCACAAAATCCAAATCCTCCTCGTACAACAGTATCTCTAGTTCACCCATCTTGTTCGCCAGGCTCCTGGCATTGGTGAACATGCCACGTAGTTTAGACCGGTCACATATTATCCTCTTATTGGGTGTTCCGAGATTGCAACTAGGACTTGCTACTATACTTACCTTGGGTTTATGTGCTTTGGTCAACCTACCAATAATGCCCCCAATACTACCCTCTGGAATATGTTCTACGCTGACTATCTCTACCTCTGGACCCTCCCCCCTGTCGCCTAGTTTAAAAACCCCAATAACTTTTTGGCCATCTTCATTCCCAGCTGATCTGCACCCTCCTCATTTAGGTGCATCCCTTCTATAGTACTGGTTATCGACTGAGAAGTCAGCCCAGTCCTCCAGGAACCCAAACCCCTCCTTACTACACCAGCTCTTTAGCCACTTGTTTACTTCCCTAATCTCCCTCTGCCTTTCTCGTCTGGCTTGATGTACCGGTAGTATTCCTGAGAATACTACCTTGGAGGTCCTTTTCCTCAATTTAGCTCCCAACTCCCTAAAATCGTTCTTTAGGACACTCCAGACCTACGTCCACTCACAGACCTACGTGCACTCGCAGACCTACGTGCAGACCTATATGCACTCACACTCCACACCCGCCTGGCATCATACCTATTAATTTAATGAGGATTGGGGCTTATACCCTGTCCAAATTACCTAACAACTAGCTTCCTGACACTAATACTTAACAAGACAATACACAGGTACTCAACAAGACAATACACAGGTACTCAACGAGACAATACACAGGTACTCAACAAGACAATACTTGCAGACCTACATGCACCCGCAGACCTAAGTGCACCCGCAGACCTACGTGCACTCACAGACCTACGTGCACTCGCAGACCTACGTGTATACCTATGTGCACTCAAAGACCTACGTGCACTCGCAGACCTACGTGCAGACCTACGTGCACCTGCAGACCTATGTGCACTTGCAGACCTACATGCACCTTCAATACACAAGTACACAGTACACAATACACAAGTACTGACGATCCACACACACACTACTCAGACAACACTCAGGTACCCACACTACACAGATATTATGACCCCTGTTATAACCTCCTGTTTTAAACTCTGGCTTTTAACTCATCACTTAGTCCAGTTCCACTTCGACAGAGTTCTAGCAGGCTCAAAGATGAGCAGGCTCACAATGAGTTCTACACAAGGTTTATATGGGCCTCAAGCACTTGTGACCAATTAACCACTCCCCTTAATTAGTAGGAAGCAAAGAAGAAAAAAAAGCTGTTTAAAAAGTGTCAGAAAAGGTGTTAAAAATCCAAAAGGAAAAGCCCCAAAAAGAACCTAAAAATGCAAACCAGCAATCACCAGCAGTCAAAAAGCAAAACTTGTTCTCTCCACTCAAGGTCCCCGCTGTTTAGCTTCCAACCAGCAGTCCGGCCAACAGCAGTAGGGAACCCTTACACTGGCAACTCCTACGGGGGAAGTGCTACACATGAATGTGAGTTAGCGACCTTAAATTGTAAGCTCTTTGAGGGCAGGGTCTGATGTGAATGTATAATATACAGTATCTTACAAAAGTGAATACACCCTTCACATTTTTGTAAATATTTTATTATATCTTTTAATGTGACAACACTGAAATGACACCTTGCTACAATGTAAAGTAGTGAGTGTACAGCTTGTATAACAGTGTAAATTTGCTGTCCCCTCAAAATAACTCAGCACACAGCCATTAATATCTGAACTGCTGGCAACAAAAGTGAGTACACAAATGTCCAAATTGGACCCAAAGTGTCAATATTTTGTGTGGCCACCATTATTTTCCAGTACTGCCTTAACCCTCTTGGGCATGGAGTTTACCAGAGCTTCACAGGTTGCCACTGGATTCCTCTTCCACTCCTCCATGACGACATCATGGAGCTAGTGGATGTTAGAGACCTTGCGCTCCTCCGCCTTCCATTTGAGGATGCCCCACAGATGCTCAATAGGGTTTAGGTCTGGAGACATGCTTGGCCAGTCCATCAACTTTACCCTCAGCTTCTTTAGCAAGGCAGTGGTCGTCTTGGAGGTGTGTTTGGGGTCATCATCATGTTGGAATACTGCCCTGGAGCCCAATCTCTGAAGGGAGGGCATCATGCTCTGCTTCAGTATGTTACATAGTTGCATAGTTACATAGTAGGTAAGGTTGAATAAAGACGATAGTCCATCAAGTTCAACCTGTGTATGTGTACACGTGTCAGTGTCTATAATTGTTTCCCATATCCCTGTATGTTGTGATCTTAAGATATACATCTAAGAGTCTCTTAAAAATATCAATACCCCCCCGCTGCCACCACCAATTGTGGAAGACAGTTCAACATCCTTCCCGCCAGACAGTGAAGAACTCCCTGTGCAGTTTAAGGTTAAATCGCTTCTCCTCCGATCTTATTGTGTGGCCTGAGTAAGCCAACATTTTACAAAGAGCTTACGTACTGCATAGTCACTGCACATTTCTGTCCTGAGAGAGCTTACAATCTAAAATCCCCATCTCATACATATACAGATGAAGAAAAACAGAGTACCCTGGGGGAACCCAAGCAAGAACATGGAAAAGATGCAAATTCAATGCAGACATTGTCCTGGCATGGATGTGAAGTGAGGACTCCAGAGCTGCAAGACACGTGATAATTAATAAGCTGCCCATTTAACAACACTGGGAAATGTTAGGGTGGGAAACAGTCAGCTGTTTGTACGCTGGCTGACCAAAATTACAAATACAGAAGTAGATTTTTCAACTTCAACAGCCCATAAAGGTTAACCCTCCCCTTAGGTATTTTAGCTGTATTAATATAATAATAGCCATAACCCATTCATTTTTATTGGCCAACAAACATGCAGTGCGTGTGCACTTACATGTCACAGTACATGTTGGCATTCATGGTTCCCTCAATGAGCTGTAGCATCCCAATGCTGGCAGCACTCATGCAGCCCCAGACCATGACACTCCCACCACCATGCTTGACTGTAAGCAAGACACACTTGTCTTTGTACTCCTCACCTGGTTGCCGCCACACCTTGACACCATCTGAACGCTTGACACCATCTGAACCAAATAAGTTTATCTTGGTCTCATCAGACCACAGGACATGGTTCCAGTAATCCATGTCCTTAGTCTGCTTGCCTTCAGCAATCTGTTAACAGGCTTTCTTGTGCATCATCTTTAGAAGAGGCTTCCTTCTGGGATGACAGCCATGCAGACCAATTTGATGCAGTGTGCGACGTATGGTCTGAGCACTGACAGGCTGTCCCCTCACCCCTTCAACCTCTGCAGCAATGCTGGCAGCACTCATACGGCTATTTCTCAAAGACAACCTCAGGATATGACGCTGAGTACATGCACTTAACTTCTTTGATCGACCATGACAAGGCCTGTTCTGAGTGGAACCTGTCCTGTTAAACAGCTGTATGGTCTTGGCCACCATGCTGCAGCTCAGTTTCAGGGTCTTGTCGATCTTCCTATAGCCTAGGCCATCTTTATGTAGAGCAACAATTCTTCTTTTCAAATCCTCAGGGAGTTCGTTGCCATGAGGTGCCATGTTGAACTTCCAGTGATCATTATGAGAGAGTGAGAGCAATAAAAAAAAAATTAACACACCTGCTCCCCATTCACACCTGGGACCTTGTAACACTAACGAGTCACATGACACCAGGGAAGGAAAAATGGCTAATTGTGCCCAATTTGGACATTTTTGCTTATTGGTGTGCTCACTTTTGTTGCCAGTGGTTTAGACATTAATGGCTGTGTGTTGAGTTATTTTGAGGGGACAGCAAGTTTACACTGTTATACAAGCTGTACACTCACTACTTTGCATTGTAGCAAAGTACCATTTCTTTAGTGTGGTCACATGAAAAGATAAAATATTTACAAAAATGTGAGGGGTGTACTCACTTTTGTGAGCTACTGTATATTATACATTCACATCAGACCCTGCCCTCAAAGAGCTTACAATTTAAGGTCCCTAACTCACATTCATGTGTAGCACTTCCCCCGTAGGAGTTGCCAGTGTCAAGGTTCCCCACTGCTGCAAGGCCTCTTGGGAAGGCAGTAGCCATTCAGACTGTGTACCTTTTACTCCTGGACAAGGAAACCTGACTGCTCCAGCCTCAGGCGATTTATGTGCTCTTCCGCCACCTTCTGGGCACACTTCCTCAAGGATTGGCTGGGACCTCATAAATATTAAGACTGTTTATTTGGCCTGCTTTACTCCTATGTTCTGGATCTTTCTAGAAAGCAGGGAGGAGCAATCAAGTGTGCATCCTGTGGGACCCTGATTAATAAAAATCAATCAGTAACTGCTCCACTGATTACAGAGGAGCTCAAAAAGAACCACATTTACCTAACAGCCTATCACCTAACTAGGAGGGTGCTACATCAACAAAAATAAATAAATCACCTTACAAACATTGGGTCTGCAATACATAATCTATAGCATTGCTCATTGCTCTCAACCAATTGGGTTTTAATTCAAGTGGAGCTATCTTCTCAAATAACACAAATTTCTATTAAGTAGGAATTTTTGGTCAAAGAGATACACAATCTCTTCTGCCAAAAATCTTCTTCCTCTTTTCTCTAGTAATATTTTCACATTGAACACTGTATAGTGAGTAGTTACAGGGGAAATGATGGTTGCAGGGGACATAGAGAGGGACACAGCTGTGCATATTTCTGTAGTGGAGGTCTCCTTTACTCACCATGTTCAGATGCATGTACAGGCCCCTTTAACTACTTTTCTCACAACTCCCTGAGTTTGTGGACACACTTAAGGATGATACCCTTTTCTATTTCCCTCCCTCATAAGTTCAGAGATGCAATCATGTCAGAGTCTAATAGCATGCAGCTTCTCCAAAAGGCCCACCTACTGTAGGGATCCCCTTTCCAGTCACTTCCAATGTATTCCAGTTCAAGTTGGCTGCTACTTCATCCTTGGACAGCTGTTTACCTGTGTTAGGTAGAGCTACCCAGAACTGCACCACACAGCCACATGTTGTCCTGATTAAATAACAGAGCCATAGACATTGCTGTGAAGAATCCATGTTTGTGCAGTTTTCATTGTTCTGCAGTGTATGCATTTTTTTTCTGTCATCGTGATCCTACTTTGCATTATTATTTTTAAATTTGCACTTGTTTTGTAAACTACAAGTTACAGTTACTCTCTGTTAAATCAGTTGGATGCTTTTACTTGCATTATGATGGCACACAGCAGTTTTGTTCTACTTTATTATAGATCATCTAAAAAAATATTGTAAGGAGGGGCTTACTGTCTGGTTGGTTAGTCTCAAACCTCTATATAAGGTATATCCTGCCCACTACGAGTGCTAATAGCTGCTATTCTCACCAAATTTGAAGTGGGATTTGTTAATGTCATTACTGTGCTTCTCATTTATTTTCTGAAGCCCTGTTGGAGCTGGGGATATATGTGTGGATAGGCATTGAATGGTTCCTATAACTCTTCTCCATGCTTTCTGTTCTTCTTCCAATTCTTCTGTTGTGATCATTTCCCTACCAGTTGTAAAAAAAAAAAAAACCTTCATAAATGGGGCAGGTCAGACATCAGGTACCATAGCTCTGCTATTCTAAGAGAATGGCCTCTTTCACAAAGAGACACAGTGTAGAACAAAGCATGATAAATTAGTTCTGGGTAGGGATGAGCTTCGAGTTCGAGTCGAACTCATGTTCGTCTCGAACATCGGCTGTTCACCAGTTCGTCGTACAGCGAACAATTTGGGGTGTTCGCGGCAAATTCGAATGCTGCCAAACACCCTTTAAAAGTCTATGGGAGAAATCGAAAGTGCTAATTGTAAAGGCTTATACGCATGGTATTGTCATAAAAAGTGTTTGGGGACCCGGGTCCTGCCCCAGGGGACATGTATCAATGCAAAAAAAAGTTTTAAAAATGGCTGTAAAGAGGCGCATGTTTCCCGTGTTTAGAACAGTCTGACAGCAAAATGACATTTCAAAGGAAAAAAGTCATTTAAAACTACTCGCGCCTATACTGAATTGCCGGTCCGACAATACACATAAAAGTTCATTGATAAAAACGGCATGGGAATTCCCCACAGCATGGGAACCCCGAACCAAAATTTAAAAAAAAATTGGCGTGGGGTCCCCCTCAAAATCTATACCAGACCCTTCAGGTCTGGTATGGATTTTAAGGGGAACCTCGCCCAAAATTTTTAAAAAAATGGCGTGGGGTACCCCCAAAAATCCATACCAGACCCTTATCTGAGCACGCAACCTGGCAGGCCGCAGGAAAAGGGGGGACGAGAGAGCGCCCCCCCCCTCCTGAACCGTACCAGGCCACATGCCCTCAACATTGGGAGGGTGTTTTGGGGGTAGCCCCCCAAAACACCTTGTCCCCATGTTGATGGGGTCTGCGGGCAGAGGGCTTATCGGAATCTGGAAGCCCCCTTTAACAAGGGAACCCCCAGATCCCGGGCCCTCCCACCTGTATGAAACGGTAAGGGGGTACAAAAGTACCCCTACCATTTCATTAAAAAAATGTCAAAAATTTTAAAAATGACAAGAGACAGTTTTTGACAATTGCTTTATTTAAATTCTTCTTCTTTCTTCTATTTTCTATCTTCTTTCTTCTATCTTCCTTCGGTTTCTTACTCCATCTTCTTCTTCTTCTGGTTCTTGTTCTTCTGGTTCTTCTTGTTCTTCTGGTTCTTCATCCGGTCTTCTCGTCCGGCATCTTCCTCAGCGGCGCCGTCTTCACTTCATCTTCTTTCCTCGGGCCGCTCTGCATCCACGATTGGATGGGAGGCTCCTGCTGTGTGATGCTTCTCCTCTTCTGACAGTTCTTAAATAATGGAGGGTGGGTGACCCCGCCCCCCTCTGATGCAGGGCGGGTGACCCCGCTCCCCTCTGACATCACGGGGTATGCCACAGGGAATATAAATTCCACTTAGTCCAATTCTCTTCGCCTTTTTCTGCTGGACTCTCCGCCCTGATCTACATCCTCGTCTGTTTTTGTCCTCATGAATCTGGCTGGACTGTACTGTTCCTCCCATTCTGGAGGGTGCCACCATTCCTGCTGATTGTTGGGATAATATGGTTGCGCCGACCGGTCTTTCCAAGGATGGTTACCTTGACTGCATCCCCTGGAGTGACCTCTCATACCTCTTGATGCATGGGCACGTGGATACATATAGAGGCAACTAGTAGAGACAAGCCATTGTCCATTTAGGCTCTGAAGAAAAGGTTGCGCCCTTGAAATGCGTCAGCCATTTGGGATATCGTCTGATCCCTGCAACATCAGATCCGGTTTGCCGGTGTCTAGAGAAGTAGTCTCACCAATTGACAGGTCTCATGTATATGCTCGTTTGTGAGTATAAACTTTGTCTTTTATGCTTTTAATAAAATTCTACCATCCGTAATGCACAAGGTCGGTGTGCTCTCCTTTCTTTTTTGTTCCAGTTTTAAGAATACCCATTGTTCTGAGGAGGGCTGCAAGACTATAGGCGTTGCTTAAAAGAGTTGGTCGCACCACGCATTTAGAGACTAAACACCCAAGCGCAGGAGAATTTTACTGTTAACTAGAGGGAAACAGCCACACTGTAGCAACGTTGCAGAGCGTCTCCTGAATATGCAGTCAATATTAGCCAGCTTCTGGCTACATAAATATATACTATCTCTTCTGCTCCTATAATGTGCTATTCTGCTATTAAGCTCGGCTAATATTGATGGTAACACTATAAACAATAATAGATATAATATTAAACATAATGCGCAAAGAAGCAAAGGTCCTATTTATTTACAAAGAAAGTAAAACCCTAACATAGAAATCTAAAAGAATATTACAGAGCATATAGAGTTAACCTCTTGCCGACCAGCCGCCACAGTTGTACTGCGGCAACATGGCTCTGCTGCGCGAATCGCCATTATCTCACATCGCTTCCTTTTTTGGCCACTAGGGGCACGCACGAGTGCCCGGCGGTCGTGATCACCGCTGGGCTCCCGCGATCGCTCGGGGCACACCGAGAACCGGGATCTTTGTGTGTAAACACACAGTTTCCGGTTCTCTGAGGGGAGAAGAGACAAATCGTCTGTTCATACAGAATATGAACAGCGATCTGTCATTTCCCCTACACAGTCCCCTCCCCCTTCACTTAGAACACACCTAGGGAACACAATTAACTCCTTGATTGCCCCCTAGTGTTAACCCCTTCCCTGCCAGTGACATTTTTACAGTAATCAATGCATTTTTATAGCACTGATCACTGTATAAACGTCAATGGTCCCAAAAATGTGTCAAAATTGCCTGACGTGTCCGCCATAATGTCGCAGTGCTGATAAAAATCACAGATCGCCACCATTACTAGTTCAAAAAACATTATTAATAAAAATGCCATAAAACTATCCGCTATTTTGTAGACGCTATAACTTTTGTGCAAACCAATCAATATACGATTATTGCGATTTTTTTACCAAAAATATGTAGAGGAATACATATCGGCCTAAGCTGAGGAATAAAATAGGTTTTTTTATACTTTTTGGGGGGATATTTTTTATAGCAAATAGTAAAAAATGTTGCCTTTTTTAAAAATTGTCGCTCTTTTTTTGTTTAAAGCTCAAAAAATAAAAACCGCAGAGGTGATCAAATACAACCAAAAGAAAGCTCTATTTGTGGGAAAAAAAACAGGTCAATTTTGTTTGGGTGCAATGTCACACAACTGGGCAATTCTCAGTTAAAGCGACGCAGTGCCGAATCGCGAAAGAGTGCTCTGGTCAGGAAGGGGGTAAAATCTTCCGGGGCTGAAGCGGTTAAAAGAGCATAGATGATAAGTTACATAAGTCCATCCTTAAAGTTCTGTATCTTGGTTGGGCTCCAGGAAGAAAGAGAAAGAGGCAGACCATGGCGTACCCTGGCCTCTTATACTGCAAGCAAGGCACACCCACACAGACAACCTAAATCAATAGGGCTGACCTTTATAACCACTAGGAAGTATGGGGCTGCTCTAAATATCCACAAGTAGAGTATATTTAGGCAGGCAAGTTCCTTGATCCAGGTCAACATTTCAGCCACCGCTGGCCTTTTGATCTTGCCTTTTGCCTCTGAGTTAAAAGAGTTGAATGGGAGGAGGCAAAAAGGGAGCTAGAAAGCTCAAGGTCTTGGAAGGAACAAAGAGGATGCTTTGGGTGATATTTTGAGACTAAATTGGTGATGTAGCTCAGGGCTGAGTTGTAAATGAATTTGTATGTTGTTGCTAGGATTTTGAATTTTATTTGTTAGGCAAGTAAAAGCAAGGAGAGTGACTGACAGAGAGAGATAGTAAACATTGAGCAAATGGAAATGTAGATGAGCCTGGCAGAAGCATTCATGAAGACTGAAGAGGGCATAGTTTGTATAGAAGTAGGCCTATGATGAAGGGGTTGCAGTAATTGAGGCCAGAGTTAAAGAAAGAGTTTAATTGGTTGCTTGGTGGTATAATTTGTTAAAAAGGGATAAATTGTGAAAAAGTTCAGATAAGTCCAGTGATGGAATTTGGGGCTAAAAGGAGAGGTCACAGTTCAGGATCACATCTAGCTCCCTTACTTGAGGTGGCTATTATGAGTTTTTAGAAAAAAATAGTTTTAGGAAGTGGTGTGACATTCATACTAATATTTCAGCTAGTAAATTAGTGATGTGCACAGAGAATGAAGAGAGGAGGGGAGGATTAGAACAATAGATTTGGGTGTCATCAGCATAAAGATAGTAATGGAAGCATGGGAGATTATGAGTAAGGATGGGCCGAACAGACCCCTGTTCGGTTTGCACCAGAACTTCCGACCACTGCTCAAGTTCGGACCCAAATAACGAACCCTAATAAAGTCAATGGGACCCGAACGTCAAAAATCAAGAGTGCCCATTTTGAAGGATTATGTGCAAGTAATTGGGCATACAAATGTTATAGGGGTCCGAGTCCTGCCCTGGGACATGTATCAATAAAAAAAATGTTTGTGAAAAACATCATTTTTAAATGAGCAGTGATTTTTTGATTTTTAAGATGAAAGCCTAAAAATGAAAAATTAATTCCAATTTAGTCTCCTTAGTCTACCTGTAAAGTGGCAGATCTGAACCATGTTTAGAATCTGCTGCAGCAATAATTGCATTTATAAAGCCAAAAAAATTACATTTTCCCTGCAAGCTGCTGTTATTTTGCTCACCAACAGCTGGGGAGCCAGTGTGTATGATGAGGCCACAATGTAGTGCATTGGGAACAAGATTAGATATTTTTTGGCTACATTCTGGTGTCACTTTGACTTTGTATAGAAGTAACGGATGTGTAAAAATTGGTCTTTGGGCACCTTACCAACGTAATCCTATAGGGGTACTCTTGATGAAAGCAAGAATTGGCCTTGCTGTAAAAAATTTCAATGATATGCATCTGTCAAACAGGTGCAGTAAAATTGGTCTTTGGGTGTCGGTGGCTCCTTCCCACCGTAACCCTATAGAGGTACTCTTGATAAAAGCAAGAATTGGCCTTGCTGTAAAAAATTGCAATGATATGAACCTGTCAAGCAGGTGCAGAGAAATTGGTCTTTGGGTGTTGGTGGCACCTTCCCACCATAACCCTATAGAGGTGCTCTTGATGAAGGCAAAAAAAATTGCAATGATATGCACCTGTCAAACAGGTGCTAGAAAATCGGTCTGTGGGTATTAATTGTGCCCATGAAACCTATGCCAAAAACATTCTTCCAGATGGACGCCTTCTCCAACATTCTTCTCTTGACCAACAGAAGACTCAAAACGACGTTTTCCACAACACTGTTACCTACTGGGGTCAGAAAAAACATTCAATAAAATCCTCTTTAACGTGTTCTCAAGAGATTTTTTCTTCTGCACGCTCTGTGGGGGCTGGATGAGTTCTAAGACCTTCCCCTTATAATGGTGGTCAGGGGGGGTTGCCAACCAGTAATCATCCTTCTCCTTTATGCCACGTATTTTTGGGTCCTTTTGCAGGCTTTGCCGAGGCTTGAGAAGCAGACTCCTTAGGGTCACTCAGGATGATAGCATTGGAACTTCCTCTTCCCACCCACAAACTACTCCCACTGGTCCTGGGGTTGGAAAGCTATCGTTTATGGATTGACGCATGTCTTCCTCTTCTTCAAAGCCTATGAAAGTGCCAGAATCCTCCTCATCCTCCTCCCCTCTCTCCTCCTGTGTGTTCTGTGACACAGGAATGATGGTGTCTGGATAAAGTGGGCCTTGAGAGTAAAGGAAGACCTCCTCTTCCTTCTGCTGCTCAGCCTCCAGTGCCCTCTCCATAATGCTATGCAGAGTCTGCTTCAGCAGGAACACAATCAGGGATTGTGTCACTGATGCATGCACTGTCACGGCTCACCATCCTTGTGGCCTCTTTAAATTGTGACAATACAGTGCATGCATCCTTAATGGTCAGCCATTGGTGTGGGGAAAAAAGCAGAGGCGGCCTGGGCCTGTCGTCATGCTGTATTCGCACAGACTTGTTGACAGTCCTCTGCTGCATGTATAGCCGCTGCAGCAATGACAAAGTTGAGTTCCACCTGGTGGGCATGTCACAAATCAGGCGGTTTAGGGGCAGGTGGATTTCCCACTGAATTTCAGCCAACCAAGCACTGGCTGTGTATGACCTCCTGAAATGGCTACAGACTCTTCTGGCCAGCTTTAGCACATCTTGCAACCCTGGGTATATATTTAGGAAATGCTGCACCACCAAATTGAGGACATCTGCCAGGCATGGCACATGTGTCAATTTTCCCTGTCTAAGGGCGGACAGGAGGTTTGAGCCATTATTGCACACCACCATTACTGGCTCAAGCTGGCGTGGTGTGAACCACCTCTGGGCCTGTCCCTGCAGAGCTGCAAGGATCTCTGCTCCGGTGTGGTTCCTGTCCCCTAAACACACCAGCTAAAGCACTGCATGGCACCTTTTAGGCTAACTCTGGGAATAGCCCTTTGAACGCTTAGAGGGTACCTGATGTTCATAGGACAACTCTGCAGAGGAGGGCATGGAGGTGGAAAAGGAGGAGGAGGTAGAGCTCACAGGTCTGGCATCACCACCAGCTATATGGAGACGTAGGGGCACAACAGGCTGCAGCACCGAGCTCTGTCAAGCATCCTTTTGACTTGCAAGCAGCATTACCCAATGTGCTGTGAATGAAATATATCATCCCTGTCCATGCTTGCTGGACCATGTTTCAGCAGTACAGTGAATTTTATGGCTGACTGCCATGCCCAATGATGCCAGAACCTTACCTTCTACGTGATGGAAGAGAGATGGAACAGCCTTACGTGAAAATTAGTAGCGACTGGGAACCTCCCATTGTGGTACAGCACATTGTGCAAATTCATGAAAGGGGGCAGAATCCACCAGGCTGAAAGGCAGAAGTTGGAGAGCCAACAGCTTTTACAAGCTTGCATTTAGATGCTGGGCATGTGGATAGCAGGGACTGTATTTTTTTTCCACTGCAGCAGATGGGGCAGAGAAATTTGCCAGCTACAGTCTACAGCTGGTGGTGTGCTGCTGGCAGATGTGCTGCTAGGACCTGGGAAACCCTGTGCTATACAATCATCCATATCAGTGGAGGCTGCTGAGAGGTAATGATTCGATATAGCAGGGACAGACTGAAGTAAGGAGGAGGGACAGATTTGTGCCCCTTTTGTGTGGCTTTTAGGTGCTCTTGCCATCAGGCTGAGTGGTTGGACGTTAAATGCCTTGTTAAGCATGTGGTACCTAAATGGTTTGTGTTTTTGCCACGTTTGATGTGCCTAAGACACAGCTTGCAGATAGCAACAGTGCGATCTGCTGCAGATGTGCTGAAAAAGGCCCAGACAGCTGAGCTTTGGGGAGTGGGCCAGGAGATAACAGCTGCAGAATGTGAAAGAATAGAGTGGCTGCTCTCTACTCTTTCTTGATGTGGACCTCCTTGGGGTTGTGCCGCCTCACCTTCAGTTTCCTCCTCTGCTCTATCTGGCACCCAAGTCACATCGGTGACCTTATCATCATCATCTCCTTCTCCTCCGTCTTCATCATTACCACTGGAGACAACTTGGCAATACACTGCAGCTTGGGGAACGTGAATGCCAATCTGTCTACCAGTGTTCCTCCATCTCTCTAGGCTCATGTTCCTGTCATCCTCAACCTCAGAACAAACATCTTAATCCAGTAATGGTTGGGCATCATCAAGGCACAAGTGGCGCAGCTGACTCTTCAATGGCTGATGTTGGGGCTATGGCAGGAATAGATGTGGACAAGGAGGCAGGTTTATGTACTCTGGAAACTGCAGGGGACTAGGGATGAGCCGAACACCCCCCTGTTCAGTTCGCACCAGAACATGCGACCAGGAAAAAAGTTTGTTCGAACACGCGGACACCATTAAAGTCTATGGGACACGAACATGAATAATCAAAAGTGCTAATTTTAAAGGCTTATATGCAAGTTATTGTCGTAAAAAGTGTTTGGGGACCTGGGTCCTGCCCCAGGGGACATGGATCAATGCAAAAAAAAGTTTTAAAAACGGACGTTTTTTCAAGAGCAGTGATTTTAATAATGCTTAAAGTCAAACAATAAAAGTGTAATATCCCTTTAAATGTCATAGCTGGGGGGTGTCTATAGTATGCCTGTAAAGGGGCGCATGTTTCCCGTGTTTAGAACAGTCTGACAGCAAAATGACATTTCGAAGGAAAAAACCCATTTAAAACTACTCGCGGCTATTGCATTGCCGGTCCGACCGACAATACACATAGAAGTTCATTGATAAAAACGGCATGGGAATTCCCCACAGGGGAACCCCGAACCAAAATTTAAAAAAAAAATGACGTGGGGGTCCCCCTAAATTCCATACCAGGCCCTTCAGGTCTGGTATGGATATTAAGGGGAACCCCAGCCAAATTTTTTTTTTTAAATGACGTGGGGGTCCCCCTAAATTCCATACCAGACCCTTCAGGTCTGGTACGGATTTTAAGGGGAACCCCGTGCAAAAAAAAAAAATGGCGTGGGGTCCCCCCAAGAATCCATACCAGACCCTTATCCGAGCACGCAACCTGGCAGGCCGCAGGAAAAGAGGGGGGGACGAGAGTGCGCCCCCCCCTCCTGAACCGTACCAGGCCACATGCCCTCAACATTGGGAGGGTGCTTTGGGGTAGCCCCCCAAAACACCTTGTCCCTATGTTGATGAGGACAAGGGCCTCATCCCCACAACCCTGGCCGGTGGTTGTGGGGGTCTGCGGGTGGGGGGCTTATCGGAATCTGGAAGCCCCCTTTAACAAGGGGACCCCCAGATCCCGGCCCTCCCCCTGTGTGAAATGGTAAGGGGGTACTTACCCCTACCATTTCACTAAAAAACTGTCAAAAATGTTAAAAATGACAAGAGACAGTTTTTGACAATTCCTTTATTTAAATGCTTCTTCTTTCTTCTATCTTCCTTCATCTTCTTCTTCTGGCTCTTCTGGTTCTTCCTCCGGCTTTCTCGTCCAGCATCTCCTCCGCGGCGTCTTCTATCTTCTTCTCCTCGGGCCGCTCTGCACCCATGGCATGGGGGGAGGCTCCCGCTCTTCTCTTCATTTTCTTCTTCTTTTCTTCTCTTCTTCTATTCTTCATTTTCTTCTCCGGGCCGCTCCGCATCCATGCTGGCATGGAGGGAGGCTCCCGCTGTGTGACGGCGTCTCCTCGTCTGACGGTTCTTAAATAACAGGGGGCGGGGCCACCCGGTGACCCCGCCCCCTCTGACGCACGGTGACTTGACGGGACTTCCCTGTGACATCACGGGGAATGCCACAGGGAAGTCCCATCATGTCCCGTGCGTCAGAGGGGGGCTGCCCCCCGTTATTTAAGAACCGTCAGACGAGGAGACTCCGTCACACACCGGGAGCCTCAGTCCATGCCAGCATGGGTGCGGAGCAGCCCGGAGAAGAAAATGAAGAAGAGAAGAAGAGAAGAAAAGAAGAAGAGAAGAAGATGAAGAAGATGAAGAGAAGAGAGGGAGCCTCCCCCCATGCCGTGGGTGCGGAGCGGCCCGAGGAGAAGAAGATAGAAGACGCCGCGGAGGATATGCTGGACGAGAACGTCGGAGGAAGAACCAGAAGAGCCAGAAGAACTAGAAGATGAAGGAAGATAGAAGAAAGAAGAAGCATTTAAATGAATGAATTGTCAAAAACTGTCTCTTGTCATTCTTAACAACAGGCCAGGGTTGTGGGGATGAGGCCCTTGTCCTCATCAACATGGGGACAAGGTGTTTTGGGGGGCTACCCCAAAGCACCCTCCCAATGTTGAGGGCATGTGGCCTGGTACGGTTCAGGAGGGGGGGCCGCACTCTCGTCCCCCCTCTTTTCCTGCGGCCTGCCAGGTTGCGTGCTCGGATAAGGGTCTGGTATGCATTTTTGGGGGGACCCCACGCGTTTTTTTTTTTTTAGCCGGGGTTCCGCTTAATATCCATACCAGACCTGAAGGGCCTAGTATGGAATTTAGGGGGACCCCCACGTCATTTTTTTTTTAAATTTTGGTTCGGGGTTCCCCTGTGGGGAATTCCCATGCCGTTTTTATCAATGAACTTCTATGTGTAGTGTCGGCACTGCAATAGCCGCGAGTAGTTTTAAATGGGTCTTTTCCTTTGAAATGTCATTTTGCTGTCAGACTGTTCTAAACACAGGAAACATGCGCCCCTTTACAGGCATACTATAGACACCCCTCAGATACGACATTTAAAGGGATATTACACTTTTATTGTTTGACTTTAAGCATTATTAAAATCACTGCTCCTGAAAAAACGTCCGTTTTTTAAACTTTCTTTTGCATTGATCCATGTCCCCTGGGGCAGGACCCAGGTCCCCAAACACTTTTTATGACAATAACTTGCATATAAGCCTTTAAAATTACCACTTTTGATTTCTCCCATAGACTTTTAAAGGGCATTCCGCGGCATTCGAATTTGCCGCGAACACCCCAAATTGTTCGCTGTTCGGCGAACTTGCGAACAGCCAATGTTTGACTCGAAGCTCATCCCTACAGGGGACTGCACACTTGTCTCTGCTTGCGTGACAGAGGATGAGGAGGATGAGGAAGGTTTAGTAAGCCAGTCCACTACCTCCTCTGCATGCTGTGGCTGGATAGCATGGGCAAACTCCCTAAACAGAGGAAATTATGCGCTGCCTGAGCACTGACCACCACCTCCACCTTTGCCTGTGGACACATTTGTTGCTGGCCCCCTTACAGTGCCAAGGGAACGTCTGCCTCTCCTTGTTGTCCTCCCATATTATTGGGAGGGAGGGGGCGGTGCTTATAAGCAAATATAAAGAAGAATTTGAAATCTGTACTTAGATGCACTTCAATCAATATAAAGAGGTGTTTGGTGCACTTTCATTTGAGTACTCACACTACACAGACACACTCCACGGGAACTCTATAATATACTGAAATATAATGCGCCAAATGTACAGTGATGGCGTTAAACTGGCAGTAATGAACACAGAATTATATGGCATTAAACTGGCAGTAATACACACAAAATGATATGGCTTTAAACTGGCAGTAACGCACACAGAAGTAAATGACGTTAAACTGGCAGTAACACAATCAAATAGATGGTGTTCAACCGTCACTACACTGATGCGATCTGAACTGTCCCTACTCTAGCTATACACTAATGTAAAGATTACTGACACGGTTTCACTACACTACAGTGAAACTATCTGAGCTGTACCTACTCTAGCTGCACACTATGCAAAGCTGAATGATGGTCCTCCTCACTACACTCACATTATCACTAGACTGACACTAAACTAATAGTCTACACTGACAATTGAAGCAAAATAGCACCGTATAGCACACTAACTAACTAATAGCACTGAACAGAGCCCTGTTCTATCTCTCTCCACGCCAAAATCACACTGAAAAAGGCTGCCATTGAAAGAATACTTTTATACTGTGGGGCGGGAATGAGCCATGATTGGATAAAGTCATGATGACAGTGTCCAATCATGACTCTGACAGTGCTCTGTGCCCTGATTGGCTGAAGCTTTCACTGCTTCAGCCAATCAGGGCTTGCAATGCACTGTTCAGTGCCGCAATGCATTGTGGTCGGTTCGGTGGGGCGAACAAATGGTCGAAGGACCCATTTGTTCAGCTGTTTGTTGAATGTCTGAACAGCGTAAGTTCAGCCCAAACTTATGCTTGTGCCAAACTCATCCCTAATTATCAATAGCGATGAGCCAAATATACCTGGGTTTGGTTCGAGGGGGTTAAGCGAACTTGACGTTAGGATGCCAAATCCCAACCCAATAAGGTCAATGAGAGCTGAATGCTAAAAAAACAGTTCAAGCCATTTTCTAGGCTAATAGGCAGGAGGCTGTCAAACAAATGGGGGGCTGGCCACTACCATGGAGAACATGTACCAAAGCAAAATAACATTTTGTTGACTGGGAGCAGAGATTTTAGTAATGCATAAAATGAAACATTAAAAATGCAAAACTCCCTCTCATAATCCTCTAGATATCAAATGACCTATTAAGTCTTTGACACCTTAACTGTATTACTTATTTAAAGTTACCAGTCTTATATTGTAATTGCTTCAATGTCCTTGTGAAAAAACTTTAACAAAAATAGAACATGTAAAAATAAATGCAAAACTCCATTAAAAAACATGCCTCAGGGATGCCCTGACCCTGCTTGTGAAGTGGCTCATCTGTGCGATGTATACAACCTACCACAGCAAAACAGACATTTCCAAAAAAAAAAGTGTCTTTAAATTGCCAACAAAAATCGTCTCCCAGCCAATTCATTCTGTTTCGAAACAAAGCAGCCAGGGATTACCCTTATCTATATTAGGCCCTTATCCTAGATGAGGGTCTGGTATAAATGTTAATAGGGGACCCCCCACACAAAAAAAATGTCATGGGATTCCTCCCAATGGTCTGGTATAATCAAAGGGGGACCCCACACAACAAAACCTAATCCATACCGGGCCACATGCCCTCCTACTAGGGGGGACCCTCCTGGCAAGGTACTTTTGTTGCCTTGTTGATGAGGACAAGGAGCTCTTCTCTATAATCCTGGCAACCCTAATATCTGAAATTCGTGAAACAAACATATCCATGAAAGCAGAGTAATATATATTATGTATAATGCATACTATAGGCTATTTTTCATGCTGTGGTTGGCTGCACACTAGTATTGCATAACCTCTGTTAGCTGGTATGTTGGTTAAATAATACAGAAGACTGCATCAAGCATTAGAGTTTGTGTGGGTTTTATAAACAGTTTATAGAGAAAGCATAAATGTTAAAAAAAGTGTGTGTGAACCCAAAGTGAATTTATTTAGAGCATTTCAAGTGGATAAATTATACATATATATGCACAGAAACATTTCCTGCGTCTATCCCAATTACAGTAAACTAGAACATGTTAAAATAATAGTTGTAATAATTAGAATTTTGAAAAGACAAACCAAATTATGCTCATTCTTTCCACAGTGTAGGGATTCTGATAATCTGTTCTGTTTTCTTCCTCTGTCCATTTTTCTTGCCAACAGGATGCACAGGAATCACCAGACCTGTGTATTAAAGTTATGAATAAAAGAAATGATCATATTTAGAGATGGAATTATCTCATAGTAATTACACCTTTTGAGATAGCGATCCATCATTGGAGCATCAATTATTTATGCATATACATCATGAGAATAATTGGTTTCATCCCAGTCACTGAAAACATTCCGAGAGAAAAAAAAAAGCTATCTGCTGTTGTGTGCAGCTGGTAATATACTTTACAGACAGAAACCTGGAAACTAAACTGGGATAAAAAACAGTAAAGGTATACAAACCTCAACAAAACACACCACACACGCACACACACTTGATTAATGGATTAAAATGGTTTGTACACTCCCGAATGCCGCGTACACACGATCGGAATTCTCGTGTCGGAAAAAGCTATGATAGTTTTTCCAACAGAATTCCGCTCAAGCTTGTCTTGCATACACACGGTCACACCAAAGTCCGACCGTCCAGAACACGGTGACGTACGACGAGATTAGAAAAGGGAAGTTCAATAGCCAGCGCGGCACCCTTTGGGCTCTTTCTGCTAATCTCGTGTTTATCTCGTGTTAGTAGAAGTTTGGTGAGAGGCGATTCGCACTTTTCAGACTCGTGCTTTTTCAGATCGTTTTACTGCTGTTCAGTTTGTGCTTGTGGCTTTGTATCTGCTTTTCAGTGCTTGAAGTCAGTTCTTATCTGTTTTTCAGTGCGTTCTTGTCCGCTCGTTACTGATCTTCAGCTCGATGTTCACAGGTCTTGCTGTTCTTCAGTGTGTTCTGTTTAGTTCATTCTGACCAGCCAACCGTTTTGAAGCCATGTTGCGGGTACGTACTTGTCGTAGAGTTCGTGCTGTGCGGGGGCTTGGTGTTGGGGTTCTTACTTTGACCCAAGCCCAGTCCATGAACAGGGTGAGAAGGAGTTCATGGACCAAGAATTGGTTGCTCCAGTGTGACCAATTCTCTCATATGCTTTTGTTGAGGGAGATCCAGGAGAATAACCCTGATGATTTCAGGAATTATCTCCGGATGACGGACCCCATTTTTCACCGTCTGTTGGCTTTGCTGTCCCCTTATATCAGCAGGCAGGACACCTGCATGCGGCAAGCCATCACTCCTGAACAGAGGTCAAATCATTTGGAACCCTCCCTCCCCCCAACCGCTAAATCAACCGATACCAATCCTCTATCGGCTGACTTTGCCAAACCCATACACACTATACCTACCTCTTTTGTGGTCATATTTATGGATGAATTCACCAAAGCATGTAGTGAAAGGGCCTGCCTGAATACTTTCAAATGATACTGTTTAAAGTTTTGTTATCCTATTATCTTGATAGCTAATTGAAGAATGTAAAAATGCACTTCCATTTGTACAGTGTGTATTTATATATTTGTATTATGACACTTCTTACCTGTCCAGTGGGCTGCCAATAGTGTAAGTAAGGAGGGGCTGGCCAAAGTAAAACACATTATTTATGCATTCAGCTCTCAATGAAGTTGAGAGGGTTACCTGTCCAAAACATACCCCCCCCTAAAATGTCTACAATGGGCCATCAGAGAGGGTGAGGAATCTGATAAGTGGCCCTTATATTTTAGCCTTTAAATACTCCTTAAAATAAATGTTATACTAATGTTGGCCAATAATTTTTGTGTCTAATCTGCTTGCAATGTTTATGTGCAAAATGACTAATTTTTTGTTCTTGTATTACTCCACAGTTTCCTTCAACACCACAGGAATGGCAGACTGTGGCATCCCAGTTTGCCCAGCGGTGGGACTTTCTTAACTGCAGAGGGGCAATCGATGGGATGCACATCCGCATCATCCCACCACTCCATTCAGGGTCATACTATTATAATTACAAGGGGTTTAATAGTATTGTGTTGATGGTGATGTTGTCGGCGACATATGATTTTTTTATATGTGGACGTGGGGAGGAATGGCCGGATGTCGGATGGTGGAGTCTTTGCCCGGACCGAGTTCTACTGATGTCTCGAGGGTGGTGGCTTGGGATTGCCACCTCCGGAGGAGAAAGTGGAAGGTCTGCCATTTGTCTTCATCGAAGATGAGGCATTCGGTGTCAGGTCACCTAGAGGCTGGGTGACAGATGCACACCGTTGGGATCAGGAGTGCACCACAAGGCAGTGGACCCTACGGCTGACTGCTGCGGATGGGAGTCCGGGTGGTAAGGAAGGCAGGGCCGCTGGGACACCAGCACTGATCCCACCAGGGTTAGAGCATAGGATTCCCTGGGGCGCGGAGTCTAATGCCCCGTACACACGGTCGGATTTTCCGATGGAAAATGTCTGATCGGAGCGTGTTGTCGGAAATTCCGACCGTGTGTGGGCTCCATCGGACATTTTCCATCGGATTTTCTGACACACAAAGTTGGAGAGCAGGAGATAAAATTTTCCGACAACAAAATCCGTTGTCGGAAATTCCGATCGTGTGTACACAAATCCGACGGACAAAGTGCCACGCATGCTCAGAATAAATAAAGAGATGAAAGCTATTGGCCACTGCCCCGTTTATAGTCCCGACGTACGTGTTTTACGTCACCGCGTTTAGAACGATAGGATTTTCCGACAACTTGTGCGACCGTGTGTAGACAAAACAAGTTTGAGCCAACATCCGTCGGAAAAAATCCTAGGATTTTGTTGTCGGAATGTCCGAACAAAGTCCGACCGTGTGTACGCCCTATAAGAGCCAGCAGGTGTTCACCAGAGCCTCTAGAGGTGAGGATGGACTGGGCTGCAACTGGCTCCAGGTCGCGACCCCAAGGGTCCACCAGCTCACACCCACAGTAGGCAACAGGAGGATAGGGATAGTAAAGGAATAAGCCAAGGTCAGGGCCACAAGCAGACAAGGACAACAGAGTTCACGCCAAGGTTCAGGGTCACAGGCAAACAGGGATAGATGGGGACACGCCAGAGGTCAGAGTCACGAGCAGACAGGAATAGTAGAGAACACGCCAAGGTTGGTAACAGAAACAAACGTAGAGCACACGGCAGGCAGGAACAGGAAGCCAAACACACAAAGGTTGATCAGCAGGGCTGGCCTGCAGTGCAGAGATTAATATAGAGTTCTCTGATAGGAGCTGGGGTGGAGCCGTGCTAGACAGTAGCCCCTCTTACGAGGCCTCCCCCTTCCCCGCTTGGGACCAGGTTTAGAGGAGAACTTCAAATGAAACTCCCTCAACAGACGAGGGGCAAAGACCTCATAAGCCTTGACCCACAACCTCTCCTCAGGACCAAACCCCTTCCAATGCACAAGGTATTGGAGAATGCCTCTACAGAGTCGGGAATCCAAAATCCAGCTAACCTCATACCCCTGATCGGCACTGTGGTAGAAAGAGGACGAGAGAACTTATTGAGGACTAAAGGCTTCAGAAGGGCAACATGGAAGGAGTTAGAGATTTTGAGGCTTTTGGGAATCTGGAGCTTGAAACAAACCGGATTCAGTTTGGAAGTTATGGTGTACGGACCAATGAATCTTGGGGCAAATTTGAGAGAAGGAACCCGGAGTTTGATGTTCCTGGTGGAGAGCCAGACTTTATCTCCTGGATGAAGAGAAGGCGGCTTACGCCTGCGACGGTCAGCAAAATTCTTGAATTTGTTGGCAGCTTTCTGGAGGGAATCATGAACGTCAGCCCACATGGAATTGAATGATTCCTGAACAGTAGCCAAGGCTGGAATGTCGGAAGAACAGGTCATAGGAAGAGGGAGTTGAGGATGTTTTCCATAAACAGTGATAAAGGGTGTTTTCTGAGAACTGACGTTGACATGATTATTGTGGGAGAACTCTGCCCACGGGAGTAGCGATGCCCAATCATCGGCATGAGCCGAGACCAAGGTATGGAGAAAGACCTCCAACTCCTGATTAACCCTCTCAGTCTGGCCATTGGATTGGGGATGGTAAGAAGAGGTAAAATCTAAGGTAATGTTGAGGGATTTGCAAAAGGCTCTCCAAAAACGGGACGTAAATTGAACACCCCTGTCCGAAACGACATGGGAAGGAACACCATGAAGGCGGAAAATCTCTCGTACAAAAATGGGAACCAAGGCAGAGGCAGAAGGGAGACCAGGAAGAGGAACAAAATGGGCCATCTTGGAGAACCACCCAAATGGCTGTATTATTCTCCGACAGTGGAAGATCGGTGATAAAATCCATGGCGATGTGAGACCAGGGCTCCTTAGGAATGGGCAAGGGCATGGGAAGACCAGCAGGGGCTTGTGTGGAAGTTTTAGACAGAGCACAGACATGACAAGCCTTAACATAATCTTTAACATCCAAGCGGAGGTTAGGCCACCAGTAGAGACGACTGATGAGCAGGAAGGATCTGAGGAACCCAGCATGACCTGCCACCTTGGAATCATGTCCCCAACGAAGGATCTTAGCTCTTAGCTCCATGGGAACAAAGGTCTTGCCAGGAGGAATTTTTGATTCCAGGGTGGTAGAATGGGCAACAATGCATGAGTTTGGAATGATCGGCTCAGGATCAGGGGTGGACTCCTCGTCCAAAGTGTCAAATGACCTAGAGAGTGCATCAGCCCGACCGTTGCAGGAACCAGGTTTGTACGTAATCGTGAATTTAAAACGAGAAAAGAAGAGACTCCACCTGGCCTGTCTGGGGTTCAGACGTTTAGCCTTCTGTAGGTATTGTAGATTCTTGTGATCAGTAAAGATCGTAATGGAGTGAGGGAAACCCTCCAAGAGATGACGCCACTCTTCCAACGCCAATTTAATTGCGAGAAATTCCCGATCATCAATGCCATAATTTCTCTCTGCCTGAGAAAATTTTTTGGAGAAGAACGCACATGGTTGACGTCTCTTCTCAAAGAACTGAAGAAGCACAGCTCCCACCCCCATCGAAGAAGCATCTACTTCAATAAAAAAATGGGTCCTCAGGATTTGGTCTCCTCAAGAGAGGTCCAGAAACAAAGGCCTGTTTCAGATCGTGAAACGCAGAGACAGCCTCGGGAGGCCAGTCTTTGGCATTCGTACCCTTCTTGGTTAAAGCGATAATAGGCGCAGCAATGGAAGAGTAATTCCTTATGAACTGCCTATAATAATTTGTGAAGCCAAGAAAGCGCTGTGTGGCCTTAAGGCTAGCAGGAAGGGGCCAGTTGGTAATGGCCAAGACCTTTCCGGGATCCATACAAAGACCCAAACTAGAAACAAAACATCCCAGAAACAGGACCTCAGGACATTCAAAGGAACATTTCTCCAGCTTGGCATAGAGATTCTTCTCTCTAAGGTGCTGAAGTATGGTGCGGACATAGTTCCTGTGAGCAAGCAGATTTTCAGAAAAGATGAGAATGTCATCCAGATAGATGACAACAAACTGGTATAGTAGATCCCTGAAGATTTCATTGACAAAGTTCTGGAACACAGCTGGAGTATTACACAAACCAAAAGGTATAACCAGGTATTCATAATGCCCATCCCTAGTGTTAAACGCAGTCTTCCATTCGTCACCTTCCTGTATTCTAATGAGATTGTATGCACCTCTGAGATCCAACTTGGTGAAAATGAAAGCCTCCTTCAACCTGTCAAATAGCTCAGATATTAGAGGTAAGGGGTATCGGTTTTTGATAGTCACTGCATTTAACCCTCGATAGTCGATGCAGGGTCTGAGGGTACCATCCTTTTTAGCAATGAAAAAGAACCCTGCTCCTGCAGGCGACGAGGATCTCTGGATGAAACCTCTCTCCAAATTCTCGGTGACATACTCAGACATGGCCTGGGTCTCTGGAATGGACAGAGGGTAGGTACGACCCCTGGGTAGAGTTGCTCCAGGGACAAGGTCAATGGCACAGTCAAAAGATCTGTGGGGAGGAAGCACCTCAGCAGACTTCTTAAAGAACACATACCGGTAATCGCTGTATGCCGAGGGAAGATCAGACGATACGGATGTGGTAGCAATGGGAAGTCTCTCCTTGGGGACCACCTTGAGAAGACAGGACGAGAAACATGAAGGGACCCAAGCCAGGATCTGCCCAGAGACCCAGTCCACATGTGGAGAGTGGAGCTGTAGCCAAGGAAGGCCTAATACAATGGGGGTAGAGGCCTTGGGTAGAATGAGGAAGGAAATTCACTCCTGGTGGAGTATCCCTACCGACATCCTAATAGGATAGGGCTCCCTGGGAGCACAGTGCCATCAATTGCAGAGACTACCAGTGGTGTAGCAAGGGGAGAAAGGGTAAGCTTCATAGAAGAAGCAGTTCTCCAATCCATAAAATTGCCGGCAGCCCCGGAGTCCAGATATGCTAGGACCGATTTGGGAGAAGGGCCTACATGGAGGAACACCGGAAGAAGAAGAAGAGAAGGTGATGTTTCTGGGTCCAATACTCCAACTTCTAAATGTATTAGACCCGAGCGTTTCCCGGACGAAGCGAGCAGGAGTCACGAAAATGACCCTTGCCCCCACAATAAAGACACAAGCCCAGAGTTCTGCGTCTAGCACGTTCTTCGGGGGGTTAGTCTGGTCCGGACCAGCTGCATAGGTTCCTCAGCAGGCAGAGGATGCTCCACAGGGCGACGGGAGAAGAGTTCTGGCTGACTAGGACCTAGGGGGTGCTGGTGTCTTTTTTCTAGGGACCTCTCCTGGAAACAAATGTCAATCTGATTGCACAAGGAAATTACATCGTCCAGATCGGCGGGGATGGCTCTTCCTGCTAATTTGTATTTCACTCGGTCAGAGAGGCCATGTAAAAAGGTTGCGACCAGGGCCTCATTGTTCCAGCTCAGTTCAGCTGTAAGGATACAGAACTGAAGCGCATATTGTCCCACTGAACAAGATTCTTGGCGAAGGCATAAAAGGGCACTAGCCGCTGAAGAAGCCCGAGCTGGCCCCTCGAAAATATTACGAAAAAGCTTCAAGAAGTCGGACAGGCTGGAAACCACCGGGTCATTCTTCTCCCACAGGGGGGCAGCCCAAGCTAAAGCTTCACCAGAGAGGAGGGAAATTATATAGGCTACCTTAGCCCAATCAGACAGAAAGTTTTGGGGCTGGAGCTCAAAATGAATGGTGCATTGGCTGAGGAAGCCCCTGCAGGCCTTGGAGTCCCCAGAAAAACGGGACGGAGCTGGCAGTGAATATAAATGTGTGGCCGCGACTGGTGCGATAAGTGCAGCTGCTTGAGGCTGCAGGTTCGGGTTTCCCAAGGAGGCCTGGAGCTGCTCGAAGCGGGAAGCCAGCTCCTTAAGGATTCGCATCACCTGAGTCTGATTAGATTCCTGGGCCTAGAGTCTGTGAACTATGCCCTGCAATGGATCGGCTGCAGGAAGCGACACGTCAGCCGGGTCCATGGCTGATCGAACTGTCAGGTCACCTAGAGGCTGGGTGACAGATGCACACCGTTGGGATCAGGAGTGCACCACAAGGCAGTGGACCCTATGGCTGACTGCTGCGGATGGGAGTCCGGGTGGTAAGGAAGGCAGGGCCGCTGGGACACCAACACTGATCCCACCGGGGTTAGAGCGTAGGATTCCCTGGGGCGCGGAGTCTAAGAGCCAGCAGGAGTTCACCAGAGCCTCCAGAGGTGAGGATGAACTGGGCTGCAACTGGCTCCACGTTGCGACCCCCAGGGTCCCCCAGCTCACACCCACAGTAGGCAACAGGAGGATAGGGATAGTAAAGGAATAAGCCAAGGTCAGGGCCACAAGCAAACAAGGACAACAGAGTTCACGCCAAGGTTCAGGGTCACAGACAAACGGGGATAGTCGGGGACACGCCAGAGGTCAGGGTAACAAGCAGACAGAAGTAGTAGAGAACACACCAAGGTCGGTAACAGAAACAAACGTAGAGCACACGGCAGGCAGGAACAGGAAGCCAAACGCACAAAGGTTGATCAGCAGGGCTGGCCTGCAGTGCAGAGATTAATATAGAGTTCTCTGATAGGAGCTGGGGTGGAGCCGTGCTAGAGGAGAGTTAATAAAAGCAGTTAGGTGAGAGTCAGCTGGTCTTTAGAGATGAACACATGGAAACAGGTAAGCTGATAGACAACACTATTGCATAACCATGACATTCGGTCTGGGTGACCATGTGATGAGGCCATTCCCCCAGAGGACCCTCACCCCGGAGAAGAGGGTTTTTAATTACGGGCTTGCCAGAGCCAGAAGTGTTGTGGAGAATGCCTTTGGGATCCTGGCCAGCCGGTTCAGCCTATTTCAAACAGCCATAAATATGATGGAATACAAACTAAACCATATCATTTTATGTTGCTGCATCCTGCACAATTTTTTAAAAAGACATAATGCAAGTTATGTTGCCTCCGTTGGGCTTGAGGCCGGACTATCAGAAACTCCAATGATGGCCCTGGAAGCTGGCTGTCCTGGCTTGCCCCCCAAAGCGCCCGTGAAGAGAGGGAAAAATATGTTGAATATTTTACGTGTAGCTATTGCTATGCCAGCACATTTTGAATAAATGTTCTCTTTTATCAGATCAAATCTTGATTTTCATTTACTGCTTGGGATTCTTTTTGCTGTCTCCTAGGTTCTCCTAGTGCACTTGTACTGCCAAGTGGTTTTTCCATTATTAAATAACACCCATTGTCACGGTAAACACCAACTTAACACAAAAAATGGTATTGATCATTGAAAGAAGAAGCCACACATTGTTGATTATAAAACCTTTTACTCCGTGCACATTCACATGTGCGTTTTATAAAACATTTGGCAGTAAAAAACCCACTTTTTTTTTCAAAGTTTTACCTTGAAATTTCTGAAAAAATACAAAAACAGGCATGTTTACAAACATAACATACACAACTCTGGAACTTACAAAATTCAACATTGCAAAAAAGAAGGCAATATCAGACATTTTATAGTGTGAAAAAGGTCTTGATCTTGCCTACATCAGATGGGGTGAAGTCACCCATATAAAAGCCAAATTTAGACGATGTACACAAATTGTGAGTCAGAATGGGGATTTCCTTTCTGATCCCATGCCTAATGTCAACATGTGCTATCTCCCATCATGGGGATCAATGGACGTGTTTTGTTTTTGGGCGTGCAACCCCTTCCTCTCACCTACTAGAGGTGAGAGGAAGGGGTTGTATCCACAAAACGCGTACATTGAAATCCCCTGATGGCAGATAGCACATGTTGACACACTGTGTGCATCTTCGAAATTTGGCTTTTAAACTGTATTAAAACTTTAGATAAAATATTTAAAGAAAAAAAAATTCCAGGAATCTAAGGATTTAAATTCTCCCTAGTACATCAATCATGTTCTTTAGTCTGTTCAATCTCCTTGGTTTTTTCTTTGATAATGTCCAAATCCTGACTACAAAACATGATTTCCTGGTTCATCCATTGGGCACTGGTGAAATCACTGGATTTTGGTACCACAACCTGAACAAATATGCAGGCATACATCCATATCCTCTACTATCCTGAATCTGTGGTGTCTGACACTGACCTGTTGTGGTGACAATCCCCACCACATCTCCTTCCTCTACATCCTCAGGTTGTGACCTCTGTTCCCCTTCTTCAGGAGGTGGAGGTGCTACCTGGTGTCTTCATATTTTACGAGTATTTGCTCCCCTATGGGAGTAAAACAAAAGGTATACTTAGCACACAGATATTTGAGTCCAGAAATAGGAATATGAAACATTGCTTGGAAGTGGGGTACGATTGTCTGTTTTGGCAGAGTTCCAAGTTGAAGACATTATTTTTTCCCTTACCAAATCTGGAATAGTTAACTTTTTTGGACAAGTTTCACACATGGTGACACCCCAAGTATCCACTGAAGCACCTGGGTGGGACACCCTAAAAAGTTGGTTCTTGTGTCCCACACTAGTGCTTCTGAGTCCAGATGTGTAAACAGCTGCTGAGTGTCCTCTCCTTACAATACACTGAATCAAGTTTGTAATTCTTTCTAGTTTGAAACACATCTAGACAACAATGTCCTAAACTTCTTTGAATACAAATTATCATGACCAAATGTAGTTAACCCTGTATCTGGCAAAAACATTATATTTATTTGCAAACAAACTATGTTTACTACGACCGATTACTTTGCCCCCAAACATGAAAGTAGCCATTTTAAACTGTCCAACAGTAAAGAAAAGCACATGGCGCAGCATGCAAGTAATAATAATAATCTTAACACACAACTACTTACTTTTTAGAAGCACTTTCTTGATCCTTCTGTACTGATTGTGCTCCCTTAATTTGAGGTCCGACCGTTTCCTTAATTGCTCCTTGGTTTTGGGGAAATTTCCCCGAAATTTCGTCACCGACTCTTCACAACTTTAGTCATGATCTTGGCCTTTCTCTCATTAGGGTTGGTGTACGGTCTATACTTCGCATCATAGTCGGCCCTCTTTAATATGTCCACCATCTCCACCATCTCTACAAAGGACATATTGGAGGCCTTAAATCTCCTCCTCCGGGATCATGACGTTTCGGGCTCCTGGCTTTCCTCCTCCTCGTTACTGCTATTATGTACCTGCTGTGTCTCCGCCATGTTCCTCTCCCACTGCGACAAATGACACGGGGTGGGGAATATTCTAGAAAGAACGTCAGGGTCGGGTGATGCGGGCGGAGTTTCACGCATGTGCAGTGTATATAAAGCTAACACGCATGTGTTGTACCTACGTTCTGTGTGCGGAGGAAGGAGGAATGGAAGAGACAAAAGTAATAACGAAGTTAACATTTTAACTTGGGATATGAGTGGCCTATACTGAATCTAGATTGAGGCCTATATTGGGATAAGATTAGGAGAGTTTAGCCTGATATTAGTGTTTTTGTCTTTTGTTTGGTCTAGCAGCAAAAATTAAACAATTTAAAGACCCAGACTTGCTTGGCAAATCCATAGACAGATACAGGGATATGCGCAGTTTGTGGGAGGTGAAAAACCCGTTATTTCGCAACAAACCAACAAGGAAGGCATCGATGGAGAAACTGCTGGAATTTGTGAAGACTCGGGTCCCCAACGCAGACCTCAAGTTTGTGGATAAGAAAATTGGTAGCTTGAGAAGCACGTATAGGAAGGAGCTTCAGAAGGTCCATAAGTCCATGAGGTCAGGGGCAGCAGCAGAAGATGTGTATGTACCCAGTCTGTGGTACTACAACAGGATGCGTTTTCTAGAAGACCAGATTGAAGCCAGGGAATCACTTTCGACTCTTCTGCCCCCTTCCATCCAGCCTTCCCTCAACCTTTCTCTCAACCCCAGCTGAGGCTTCCAAGGACCAACCTTGGCCTTCCATCCTGGAAGAAATTGAGGAGCCCAGATGGAGCCAGGTACAGTATATTGAAACATATATTTTTTGTGGGAAAATAATTGTTGTTAACTGGATGTTATTATTGATAACAAATGAATGATTTAACAAAAAGTGTTTGACATATCAATAGACAGTAGTGGCCAAAAATGATTGGGACAAGAATGAAAAATGCTGGGCTCAGAATGATAGTCTTTTCTAGTTATTAACATTCAATTTGCAACAGTCATGTGCTGAAAATTGTGTGTGATTGATGAACCAAAAACTAAAACTATGTCCCTTTTTTATACACAGAAAGACCTCAGTCAGGACGAGGCTCTGGAATGTGGCAGCCAGGAGGTGGCGGGGCCCAGCCTCACACAATGCCAGGTGCCTCCCCTCCGCCTTTCACCAAAAAGGCCCAGGAAGGGGAGGAACATGAGGGAGGCAGCACTTGTCCTCATTAAGGAGGCTAATGACACCCTGAAAGCCCCCATCAATGATGGAGAGGCTTATGGCTACTATCTATCCTCAAATATGCAGAAAATGGAAGAGGGCCAACGCCTCAACTGTGAAAAGAATTTTTTTGAGGCCATTCACAAGGGGTTGAGGGGGCAAATGACCGATGATGTCCACTTATGTATGCTGGCCCACCCTCCTCCTGCCACAAGTCCACCTCCAGAGCCACAGCCTGCAGGAAAGGCTGCAGGGAAGGCTGCAGCGAAGAGAAGAAAGTGATTGCATGGGTTCAGTCTGGTCTGACAGAAGACGCAGGCTGTTGTAGTACTACAGCCTGGGGACATATATGTCATCTGCTGCTGTTTGTGATCGCTGGGAGTCCTGGACTATATTGTGCTCTCTATTATATGGACTTCTCAAGCTACCAATTTTTTTATTCACAGAGTTGATGCCTGCCCTGGGGGCCAAAGGCTTCGCAAATTCCAGCTGTTTCTCCAGCGTTGCCTTTCCTCTTTATTTTGTTATGAGCCAGAATAAATGGAGAATTTTTTTATATGAAAATACTTGCCGATGTGTTTTTCTTCAAATAGGACAGTTTTTTGGTGAGTAGGCAGGTACATTTCAAAAATGCAATGTCAAATTAACAAGGGACACCAAGCAACCTCCTTGAGGTTTACAAATACAAGACAATAATGGTGTTGTGGAAACGTGACATATAAAAAAAAGAAAAATATGGAGATGACTATAAAATAATAAAAACAGAAAAAATACAACAGATCTTGATGAAAAAAAAATTACTATAAAAAAAAAAAAATAACATTATTATGCAGATCTGGCTTTAAAAAACAAAAAGATTATTCAGGAGATCACAAGAAATAATAAAGAAATAAGTTTGTGAGAAGTCTGTGTGAATATGAGCAGCAAAACAACTTCATTCTTCTAGCATTATAAAGAAGAAGAGAATGTGCTGCATTGAAAGATTTAAAAATTTGCAGTGTGATGAATGTGCCATCTCCATTACGAATGGTTGTTTTACCAGACTGAGCGGCTCAGTCTCGTACTTGATTCTGAGCATACATATTTTTTTGTGCGTTGGACACGCATGGAATGGAATACATACGAATGGAATTTCCGATAGAAACTTTTTCCGTCTGGAAAATTGAGAACATGCTCTCAATCTTTTGCTAGCGGAAATTCAGCCAGCAAAAGTCCAATGGAGCATACACACGGTCGCATTTTCCGACCAAAAGCTCTCATCGGTCTTTTGCTGGCCGAATTTCCGATTGTGTGTACGCGGCAGAAGGCTTCATGTACACGGGACGTTTTAAAACCTCCCCTGAATGATGAAATGTTTTTTACATTGTAAAGATGAGAAAAGTATCTTCATTAAAAATACCTTAAAACAAAACGTGGCTAAATGCGAGTTACAGCATTTACATGCGTTTTTCAAGCTGTTACAGTCATTTGGCATTTCAAATGCCTCTGAATATCCATCCTGAATGCATTTTTTTGCTTTCCAAAAAATGCTTCTAACCTCAACTGCCTGGAAACCACTATAAAGGACTCAGTGTACATGTGTTGATAAGATAGCATAGAGGACAGTTAAGGGGCAGCTGAAAAAATGCCCAACTGCTCCTAAACATCAGTTTACCAGCAGCAGTGTACAGGAGGCCTTAGAAGACCCTCTGCAAGGATGCTACTAAATGTATCCAAAAGGTAGAAAGGGAATTACATATTTTTATCGGGTGTATCAACTCGATATCCCTAAGGAAGGCTTTGATTCTTTGCCTTGGTACAGAAAAGTCTGTAAACCTAATCTTAACAAGAATAAGCTGATTAAAAAAAGAATAAATAAAGAATAAGGTACTTACTTTTTACCTATGCTCATAACATGCACGAGTCAGGGGTACCACTAAGGAATGGCCATATTGAAACACTGGTATGAATATTAAGGGGAACCCCCGAACCAAAATTAAAAAAAAAAAATGCATGGGGGTCCCCCCAAATTCCATACCAGGCCCTTCAGGTCTGGTATTAAGGGGAACCCCGTGTCAAAATTTTAAAAGAAAATAGAGTAGGGGTCCCCCTCAAAATACATACCAGACCCTTCAAGTTAAATAAAAGTAAAACTTTTATTGTTTCACTTTAAGCATTATTAAAATCACTGCTCCCGAAAAAACTGCAGTTTTTTTGCATTGATACATGTCTCCTGGGGCAGGACCTAGGTTCCCAAACACTTTTTAAGACAATAACTTGCATATAAGCCTTTAAAATTAGCACTTTTGATTTTTCATGTTGGTGTCCCACAGACTTTAACTGTGTTCAACAAATTTTTTGCCTGTTCGCATGTTCTGTTGCAAACCGAACCAGGGGGTGTTCGGCTCATCCCTACTCTGCACCACAAGCTCACCCTATTTTGAAGCCTATTAGAGCCTCTGGCTCTAATCAGGTGCTTCAAAAAAACATCCCCGCCACTGTAATTAATGGGCCCGGCGTCCTGAAAGAGGCCGGAAGCATTAATAGGGGGTGGCAGCCGTGGCGGCTGAGGACAGAGGTGGCGGCGCAGAGCGCCCCAAAGGATGGGCCATCACTGATCACTACGGTATCCTGCAATGCATGGTTGTAAGCAGGAGGAACTAGTGTGAGGTGCGGGGGACCCAGGAGATTGACACTTCTGAAAGTATTAGTTTTACAGTAGAGTTTGAGAACAGAGCAGTGTTTAGTAGAGCAGGCAGCAAGAAAAACTTGCTGACTGTTCTTTTGCACAGCATGCATTTCTAGGGATTTTATTATGCATGACAGGATCCCTTTAAAAGTTTTATTTGGAAAATGGGTGATGAATTTTTAGTATCCAGAGTTTTTAATAAGAAGCAAACAGTAATCATTTGTAGTATGAAATTGTAATGAAGAAACTTTCGAACAGGTAATGAACTGCTAGTCTCTTATCAATAGTAAGAAAGAAACAAGTACTCATAAATAGGGATGAGCCGAACACCCCCGGTTTGGTTCGCACCAGAACCTGCGAATGGACCGAAAATTTGCGCAAACTTTAGAACCCCTTTGAAGTCTATGGGACTCGATTGTTCGAAATCAATTATAGCAGTATAAATTGTGGCCAAAATTTATGAAGAAAAATTAATAATTTGCAAGATTTTATCACAGAAACTAAGAAAAATGCGTTTTTTTTTTTTTAATTTTCGGTCTTTTTTTTATTTATAGTGCAAAAAATAAAAAACCCAGAGGTGATAAAATATCACAAATACAAAATCCCTGCACAAAATGACATTTTTAAAGTAATAAAAGTCATTTAAAACTGCTTACGGCTTTAATGTAATGACCCAGTAATATGGATGAAAATCAGTGAGACAAACGGCATGGGTACCTCCCCCCCCCCCAGTCTATTACCAGGCCCTTTGGGACTTCTATGGATATTAAGGGGAACCCCACACCCAAATTAAAAAAAGGAAAGGTGTGAGGCCCCAGGCCCTCTGAACAGCGATATACAGGCGGTGCAAACAAGACAGGGACTGTAGGTTTGTAGGTTTGTTGTTAAGTAGAATCTGTAATTTTGAACTGGTACATTTTTAACGTGTTTATCTCCAGCCAAAAAATCTATTTTTAAGCTTTTTGGAAAACATAGGGAAGGGTTATCACCCCTGTGACATTTGTTTTGCTATCTGTGCACCTCTTCAGATTTTACCTCACTTTCTGTCCCAATGACAAATGTTTTTTGACAATTTGGGGTTTTTAGTGAAACAAGGATTGGTGATAAAGCATCAGTGGAAAGGAGACACGTTTTTCTCATATTAACTCTTACAGGAGAGAATTTCCCTTCCTAGGGGTAGATTTCATCTTACTTCCTGTTGTCTCCTTCCGTTTGCAAGTAGGAGTCGTTTGTAAGTTGGATGTTTGAAAGTAGGGGACTGCCCTATAAACTCTGCAGAAATTAGGGCCTTAGGTGTTCGTGTTGCCACAACACTGTAAGCCCTCACAGTTACTCTTGGTGGGCGCAGAAACGGGCCCTGCTGTGAAATATTAGATCAAGAATTGTAATTACATATCCCTGTTGAACAGGGGCAGAAAAATTGGGCCTTAGGCACTGGTGCCACAACACTGCAACCCCTCACAGATACTCTAGTTGGAGCGCAGGAACGAACCCTCCTTGCAAAATATTGCATCAAAATTTGTAATTACACGCCCCTGTTAAACGGGGGCTGAAAAATTGGGCCTTAGCCACTGGTGGTGGCGCCCGGAACCAAAAATATTCTTACAAGCTATCAGCATGATCATTGAGGAGGAAGAGGATAGTCACTGAGCATAACAGGATAGTCACTCAGTATCAGCATAGGCAGTCTTGAAGGGATCTGACATTTAAAAAAAAATTATTCGGTTACATCAGCATCAGGTGCTTGGTAGCTGGTGGTGATCCAAGACTGATTCATTTTTATGAAGGTCAGTCGATCGACCGAGTCGGTGGACGGGCGCACCCTGTGATCAGTTACAAAACCTCCAGCAGCACTGAATGTGCATTCCGAAAGAATGCTGGATGCAGGACAGGCCAGTAGCTCAATTGCATACTGTGCAAGCTCTGGCCAGTGATCCATCTTCAAGACCCAGTAACCCGGAGGATTTTTGGTGGGAAAGGTGTCCAAGTCAGATCTTGCCCCTAGGTATTCCTGCACCATGTAAAATAGAGGCTGGAGATGGTTGCTGGAACCA
Source organism: Lithobates clamitans (assembly GCA_037952925.1). Taxonomy (NCBI): domain Eukaryota; kingdom Metazoa; phylum Chordata; class Amphibia; order Anura; family Ranidae; genus Lithobates; species Lithobates clamitans. The sequence goes on from JBBGZY010000223.1 coordinate 3,844,644, forward strand.
ATCATACCTTGGGGCTGTGGACTAAAAAATTGTCTGAACGCATTGGTCAGACGGCCACCTTCTCCACCGCTCCTTCTTTGACTGACCAATGCCTCAGCAACACTTTGTCCAGGAACAGGAGTTTGTAACCTCCCAGTCCCTGGGAACGCGTTGCACAGACCTTTCTGCAAGGCCTCCCAAAGATGTTTCATCCTCTGCTCTCTCTGCGACAGAAAGATAAGGTCCGCAACCTTACCCATGTAACGTGGATCAAGGAGGGTTGCCAGCCAGTATTGATCTCTCTCCTTGATACCACAAATACAAGGATCCCTCCACAGGCTTTGCAGGATAGGGAGGCCATGCAGCGTAGGTTTGCTGAGGCATTCGGTCCGGAGTCCTCTGGGTCACTAAGGATGACATGATCCGCAGTCACCTCCTCCCAGCCACGTACAAGTCCATGGGCTTCTTGGGACTGTAAATGATCTCTTAAAGACTGCTGCTGATGCTGAGTGCCAGGCTCCACCTCCATGCTGACACAATCCTCCTCTTCCTCCTCCTCCTCCTCCTCTTCCTGTGTGATCGGCGGGCACGCAGGAATGCTGTCTGGATAAAGGGGGCTTTGAGAGCTAGGGAAGTCCTCCTTTTCCTGCCTCTGTTCTGCCTCAAGTGCCCTGTCCATTATTCCACGCAGCATGTGCTCCAACAGGTGGACAAGGAGGACAGTGTCACTGATGCATGCACTGTCACTGCTCACCATCCTCGTGGCCTCCTCAAATAATGACAGGCATCCCTGATCATGGCCCACTGGCGTGGGGAAAAAAACAAGATCTCCTGACCCTGTCCTGGTGCCGTAGTCGCACAGTTACTCATTGATGGCCCTCTGCTGCATGTGCAAGCGCTGCAGCATGGCCAATGCTGAGTTTCACCTGGGGGGGCATGTCACAGATTAGGCGGTTCTTGGGCAGGTTAAATTCCTTTTGGAGGTCAGCCAGCCAAGCACTGGCATTATATGACCGGCGGAAATGCACACAGAATTTCCTGGCCTGCCTCAGGACATCCTGTAAGCCCGGGTACCGCTGCACCACCAAGTTAAGGACGTGAGCCAAACAGGGCACATGGGTCATTTGTCCCTTTAGGAGGGCGGAGAGGAGGTTGGTGCCATTGTCGCAAACCACCATTCCTGCCTAAGTTGGCGTGGCGTCAACCACCTCTGAACCTGCCCCTGCAGAGCTGACAGAACCTCTGCCCCAGTGTGGCTCCTGTCCCCCAAGCACACCAGCTCAAGCACCTCATGGCATCTTTTGGCCTGCATAGTCCCTTGAACGCCTACGGAGCACCGCTGGTTCCAAGGACAAAACACAGGAAGAGGCCACGGAGGAAGAAGAAGAGGAGGGGGTGGAGGAGAGAGGTGTGTCAGAATCACCAGTAGTAGCATTTTGGAGGTGTGGTGGCGGAACAACCTCCAACATTACTGCACCTTGTCCTACATCCTTCCCAGCTGCCAGCAGTCACCCAATGCGCCGTGAAACTTAGGTAACGTCCCTGTCCATGCCTGCTGGACCATGAATCAGCGGTAATATGTACCTTACCACTGACCACCTTGTCCAGCGAGGCATGGACATTGCCTTCCACATGCCGGTAGAGAGCCAGAATCGCCTTCCGTGAGAAAAAGTGGCGTTTGGGTACCTGCCACTGAGGAACCGCACATTCCACAAACACACGGAAGGGGGCAGAGTCTACCAACTGAAAAGGTAGCAGTTGAAGTGCTAGCAATTTTGCCAAGCTAGCGTTCAACCGCTGGGCAGGTGGATGGCTGGGAGCGAACTTCTTTCGGCGGTGCAGCAGCTGGGGCAGGGAAATTTGCCTGGTACAATCTGACGTTGGTGTCAGACAAGTACTTGGCTGTGACACACCTAATTCTACACCTTCATTCCTCTCAGTGCAGGTCTCAGAGAGGAATGAAGGTATAGTGGGGTTGGAGATCTCAGCTGATGAGGAGCAAGGAGAGGTCCTCTTTGTTCTTTGGTGTGGGTCTTTTAGCTATGCTTGCCAACGAACTGCATGGCAGGTCAACATATGTCTGGTCAAGCATGTGGTGCCCAAGTGGGAGATGTTTTGGCCACGCGAGATACGCTTGAGACATATGTTGCAAATAGCAGCAGTGCGATCTGAAGCACTCGTCTCAAAAAAGGCCCACTCCAAAGAACTTTTGGAATAATGCACAGAGACAGCAGCGCCCTGCACATGCGGAGCTTTGCGGTGTGATGCAGTCAGTATGCTGCCCTTAAGCTGGCCCCTGGAGGGCATTTTGCCTCGTTGGTGATGTGCCTCCTCCTCCTCTCTCCTATAAGGCACCCACATGGAGTAAGTGACCTCATCATCCCCTCCCTCCTCATCACTGGAGCAAACCTGGCAGTATGCTGCAGCATGGGCAACATGACTGCCAGATTGTTGTCCTTCTTGGGCACCCCCTCTGTCTGGGCTCACGTTACTGCCTTCCTCTAGCTGAGTACCATCATCGGAGCCTTCAAAACACTGGGCATCCTCCTGGAGCATGTACCCAACACTGTGGTCAAACAGTTCGGGGGACTCCTCAGGAGGACATGGTGGGGATAGGATAGGAGTGACTGATTCCATTGAGCCGAGGGAAGAGGCCAGGTTGGCAGCTGCTTTGCCAGACAGAGTACCCTGAGCATGGGTGAGAGAGGATGAGGAGGATGAGGATGGCTTGGTCATCCACTCGACCAAGTCTTCCGCATGTTGCGGCTCAACGCGGCCAGCTGCCGAAAAAAAGATGAGGATGCACCGTGTCCACGACCAGCACTGTTGTGTCTAGACACAGAGCCTGCTTGCCCTCTTTTATTGGCTTGTGACTGTCTGCCTCTCCTTGTTGGCCTTCCAGACATACTAATGGCCTGCAGTGAGATGTAGCTTCACTAAGCTGGGAGATAGTATATATATATATATATATATATATATATATATATATATATATATATATATATATAATCTGATACTGCAGCTAGCAAAATCAACTGCCTGCCTGTAGTATTATTAGTATGAGAATACCACCAACCTTCTACAGGTAGCTTTAGCTGAATACTGTGCAGAGGACGCACTACACTAACGTTTAAATAATGTAGCTGCCTGCGGTAGTGATAGGATCAGGAAAACAACACCAACCTTCTACAGGTAGCTTTAGCTGAACACTGTGCAGAGGTCGCACTACACTAACGTGTAAATAATGTAGCTGCCTGCGGTAGTGATAGGATCAGAAAAACACCACCAATCTTCTACAGGTAGCTTTAGCTGAACACTGTGCAGAGGTTGCACTACACTAACTTGTAGCTTTAGCTGAACACTGCGCAGAGGTCGCACTACACTAACTTGTAGCTTTAGCTGAACACTGTGCAGAGGTCGCACTACACTAACTTGTAGCTTTAGCTGAACACTGTGCAGAGGTCACACTACACTAACTTGTAGCTTTAGCTGAACACTGTGCAGAGGTCGCACTACACTAACTTGTAGCTTTAGCTGAACACTGTGCAGAGGTCGCACTACACTAACTCGTAGCTTTAGCTGAACACTATGCAGAGGTCACACTACACGAACTCCTAGCTTTAGCTGAACACTGTGCAGAGGTCGCACTACACGAACTCGTAGCTTTAGCTGAACACTGTGCAGAGGTCGCACTACACTAACTCGTAGCTTTAGCTGAACACTGTGCAGCGATCGCACTATACTAACTTGTAGCTTTAGCTGAACACTGTGCAGAGGTTGCACTACACTAACTTGTAGCTTTAGCTGAACACTGTGCAGAGGTCGCTCTACACTAACTTGTAGCTTTAGCTGAACACTGTGCAGAGGTCGCACTACACTAACTGTAAATACTGTAGCTGCCTGACTGTGGTACTAATAGGATCAGAAGAACACCAGCAATTTTCTTCAGGTAGCTGTAAATACTGTAACAACAGCTGCCTGCCTGTCAGTAGTAGGAAGAGAATAACAAGAACAAATCTAGCTAAACTGAATACAGAGTATATATATATATACGTGTACTAAACCCCCTGAGCCATAATTGGCCAAAGCCACCCTGGCTTTGGCCAATTACAGCTCTCTGTACAGACGGCGCTGTGATTGGCCAAGCATGCCGGTCATAGTGCATGCTTGGCCAATCATCAGCCAGCAATGCACTGCGATGCCGCAGTGAATTATGGGCTGTGATGCGCCACTCGAATTTGGCGCGAACGACCCATATCGTTCGCAATTCAGCGAACGATCGAACAGGTGATGTTCAAGTCGAACATGGGTTCGACTAGAACACGAAGCTCATCCCTACTCATAAACATTGCATAAACAGTTTACATAATGTATGCTATAAATTACATAATAATAACAGCCATTTAAATTGCTGGTGGAGAAGGTATTTAGAAATCAACTAATTTTTAATAGTAATGATACAAAATTAATCTTTCATTGATCTGACTTAAAGCAGAACTAGAGGTAATACTTTTTTTTCACTTTGGGTAGAGTAAGGGAGATCCCATTGGGGAGATTTCCCTTCACTTCCTGTTTCATAGCCAAAAATTGGGGGTTTCCTTTACTTTCACTTTTAATGATAATGGCAAACAGGACAAGCAGAGAGGATGAATCTCCCTAACAGGGGCACAGAAAGCAATAAATAATCACAGGGGTACTAATCCCACTCCACACCATTCAAAACTTAAAAAAAAAGTTTTGCCTTCCTTTAGTTATACATTAAATGAATAGAAATATGATTACTACTAAGTTGCTTTGCACTTTAGAATATGCTTTAGACTAATGCACTGAGGTGCAGAAAGTACCAGTGTGCACTAACTAGGGACCCCCTGTTCGGTTTACACCAGAACTTTCGAACATCGCAAAAGTTTAGAACTGAATAATGAACCCCATTGAAGTCTATGGGACCCGAATGTGAAAAATCAAAAGTGCCCATTTTGAAGGCTTATAGGCAAGTAATTGGGCATACAATGGGGGCCAGGGTACTGCCCTGGGGGATATGTATCAATGAAAAAAAAGTTTGTAAAATGAGCAGTGATTTTATTGATGCTTAAAGTGAAAGTATAAAGATGAAAAATCCCTTTCAATATAGTGCCTGGGAGGTTCCCCTAGTCCACCTGTAAGGTGGCACATCTGTAATGTGTATAGAAGCTGCTGCTGCAATAATTGCATTTATAAGGCCCACAAATGACATTTTCCATGCAAGCTTTCTTTATTTTGTAAGCAACGGCTTGGGGAGCCAGTCTGTATGATGTGGCCACAATGTAGTGCACTGGGAACAAGATTAGAGATTTTTTGGATAAATTCTGTTGTTTCTACTACAGAATTTGAAATTTCTACTTCTGTAACAGGAAAAATTGTTCTTTGGGAGTTGGTGGTGCCCTCACACCATAACCCTATAGAGGTACTCTTGATGAAAGCAAGAATTGGCCTTGCTGTCAAAAATTGCAATGATACGCACCTGTCAAACAGGTGCGTAAAAATTGGTCATTGGGTGTAAATTGCACCCATGAAACCTACACTATAAACATTCTTCCAGATGAAAACAACACCCACAACACTAGGCAGGCTAGAAGTCCTGCAGAGATTCCACATCCCAAAAACACTTAAATCAGTGACATCGGCATCAAGGGCTTCATAGATGCTGGTAATCCAGGACTGATTCATTTTGATAAAAGTCAGATGGACCACAGACTCTGTGTACAGAGGCATTCTATGATCAGTAACAAAACCTCCAGCAGCACTCAATGCCCATTTGGAAAACACGCTGGAGACAGGGCAGCCCAGCAGCTCAATAGCATACTGGGCAAGTTCTGGCCAGTGGTCTATTCTCATGACCCAGTAAGCCAGTGGATTATCGACTGGAAAGGGCTCCATCTCTGTTTTCGCTCCTAGAATATCGTCCACCATGTGATGCAGACACTGCCAATGGAATGTGAAAGCTGACAGCCCTGGGTGGCAAAGACAAAAAAAAAATTCAGAAATGCATCATTTAGGCGGCCGCCTTCTCCACTGTTCCTCTCTTGACCAACAGAAGCCTCAAAACTACGTTTTCCAAGACACTGTAACCTACCAGAGTCGGGAAAAGCATTCGATAAACTCCTCTTTAAGGTGCCTTCAAGAGATCTTCTGCACTCTCTGTGGGGACGGGATCAGTTCTGAGACATTCCCCTTATAATGGTGGTCAAGGAGGGTTGCCAACTAATAGTGATCCTTTCCCTTTACGTCACTTATTCTTGGGTCCTTTCGCAAGCTTTAAAACATAAGGGAGTCCATGCACCACAAATTTTCAGGGCCATGAGAAGCAGAATCCTCGGGGTCACTGAGGATTACAATATCTGGACCTGCCTCCTCCCAGCCACGTACTACTCCCAAGGGTTCTGGGGATGGAAAACCATCTCTTACTGTTTGACGTATGTCTTCCTCTTTTTCAATGCCTCAGAAACTGCCAGAATCCTCCTCCTCTCTCTCATCTTGTGTTCTGTGGCATAGGAACAATGGTGTCTGCATAAAGTGTTGAGAGGAAAGGAAGTCCTCTTCGTCCCGCTGCTCTGCCTCGAGTGCCCTGTCCATAAGGACATGCAGAGCCTTCTCCAGCAGGAACACAACAGGGATTGTGTCACTGATGCATGCATTGTCACTGCTCACCATCCTTGTGGCTTTCTCAAATGGTGACAGTACAGTGCATGCATCCTTTATGAGCAGCCATTGGCGTGGGGAAAAAAAGCCAAGCCAGTCTGAGCCTGTCATTGTGCTATACTCACACAGGTACTCGTTGACGGCCCTTGGCTGCATGTGAAGCTGCTGCAGCATTGCCAAAGTCAAGTTCCACCTGGTGGGCATGTCACAAATCAGGCGGTTTACAAGCAGGTGGAATTCCTGCTAAATTTCAGCCAACCGAGCACTGACTGTGTATGACTGCCTAAAATAGCTACAGACTCTTCTGGCCTGCTTTAGTAGATCTTCCAACGCTGGGTACCTATTTAGGAAATGCTGCACCACCACATTGAGGACATGTGCCAGGCATGGCACATATGTCAACTTTTCCTGTCTAAGGGCAGACAGGAGGCTTGTGCCATTATCACACACCACCATTTCTGGCTCCAGCTGGTGCGGCGTGAACCACCTCTGGGCCTGTCCCTGCAGAGCTGCAAGAATCTCTGCTCTGGTGTAGTTCAGGTCCTCTAGAGACACCAGCTGAAGCACTGCATGGCACTTTTTAGTCTGTCTCATTGAATAGCCCTTTGAACGCTTAGGGGGTACTTGAGGTTCAAAGGACAATTCAGCAGGGGATGGCATGGAGGAAGTGGAGGGGTAGAGCTGACGAATCTGGCATCATCACCAGCTGTATGGAGACATGGGGAACAACAAGCTGCAGCACCGAGCCCTGTCCTGCATCCTTCCAAATTGCAAGCAGAGTTAACCAGTGTGCTGTGAATGAAATGTATCATCCCTGCCCATGCTTGCTGGACCACGTGTCAGCAGTAACGTGGACTTTGCGGCTGACTGCCTTGCCCAATGATGCCACAACATTGCCTTCCACATGATGGTAGAGAGATGAATTGGCCTTACATGATAATAAATAGTGACTGGGAACCTGCCATTGCGGTACAGCACATTCTGCAAATTCACAGAAGGAATCCACCAGGCAGAAAGGCAGAAGTTGTAGAGCCAGCAGCTGCAGCAGATGGGGCAGAGAAATTTGCCAGCTATAGTCTACAGCTGCTGGCAGATGTGCTGCAAGGACTTGGCTCACCCTGTGCTATACCATCATCCCTGTCAGTGGAGGCTGCTGAGAGGTCATGACTCGGTATAGCAGGGGCAGACTGAAGTAAGGAGGAGAGACAGATTTGTGCCCCTTCTGTGGCTTTTAGATGCAATTGCCAATGGGCTGAGTGGTGGGAGGTTAAATTCCTTGTCAAGCATGTGATCCCCAAATGGTTAGTGTTTTTGCCACGCTTGATGCGCTTGAGACAAAGTTTGCAAATAGCAACAGTGCGATCGGCTGCACATATACTAAAAAGGCCCAGACATCTGAGCTGTGGGAAATGGGCTGGGAGATAACATCTCCACGATGTGATAGAATAGGGGGGCTGCTCTCTACTTTTCCGTGATGGCTGCCTCATTGGGGTTGTGCCTCACCCTCACTTTCCTCCTCTGCTCTATCTGGCACCCAAGTTAAGTCAGTGACCTTATCATTATCATCTCCTCCATCCTCATTACCACTGGAGACAACTTGGCAATACGCTGCGATTGGGGGAACATGACTGCCAATTTGTGCACCAGTGTTCTCCCCTCTCTGTAGGCTCATGTTCCTGCCTTCCTCAACCTCAGAGTCAGAACCAACATCTGAATCGAGTAATGGCTGTACATCATCAAGGAGTAAGTTGCTGACGCTGTGTTCAAATAACTCCGCTGACTCTTCCATGCCTGATGCTGGGGCTATGGCAGGAACAGCTGTTGACAAGGAGGCAGGTTTTGCCACTCTGGCAGCTGCATGGGACTGCACACTAGTCTCTGCTTGGGTGACAAAGGATGAGGAGGATGAGGATGGTTTAGTAAGCCAGTCCACCACCTCCTCTGCATGCTGTGGCTGGATAGCACAGGAAACATCACTAAACAGAGGAAAGGATGCCCTGCCTGATGACTGACCACGTCCACCGTTGCCTGTGAACACATACGCTGCTGGCCCCCTTACAGTGCCATGTGAACATCTGCATCTCCTTGCTGCCCTCCCAGACATGATAGTGGGGGGTGCTTATTAACAAAATGTAATAAAGATGTGTAAATGTGTACATGGATGCACTTTAATCAATGGAAAGTGGTGTTTGGTTCACTTTAATTTGAGTATTCACGACACAGATACACTCCGCGGATTCACTATAATATACTGCAATATACTGCATCAAACGTGCAGTAACGCACAGAACTATATGGCATTAAACTTGCAATAATGCACAGAACTATATGGCATTAAACTTGTAGTAATGCACAGAACTATATGGCGATAAAACTGCAGTAACGCAATTAAATATATGGCGTTAAACTTGCAGTAACGCAATTAAATATACAGCGTTAAACTTGCAGTAATGCACAGAAGTATACGGCGTTAAACTTGCAGTAACACACTGAACTATATGGCGTTAAACTTGCAGTAATGCACAGAACAATATGGCGTTAAGCCGGCAGTAACGTAATTAAATATATGGCGTTAAACTTGCATTATTGCACAGAACTACATGGCGTTAAACTTGCAGTAACGCAATGAAATATATGGCGTTAAACTTGCAGTAGCGCAATTAAATTTACGGCGTTACACTTGCAGTAATGCACAGAACTATATTGCGTTAAACTTGCACATATGGCATTAAACTTGCAGTAATGGGTAGCCACTCCATCCCCACTGGTTGGCAACCCTAGTGGATTCAAGTTTAAAGCAAAATTTACAAAGTTCATCCTGCTCTCATGGAGGGATCAAAAGATGAAACATCTAAAGGATGTGCTGCAAAGGAACCTGTTAACCCCCTTTCAGGAGGCTTTTGAGCCCTCTGTCAATGAAACGAAGAGCAGCAGTGGTGGTAGCTGCTTAAGTGAGGCTATCAGGACATTCTTCACTACCCAGCACCCATGGCCATCTGCTGACAGTAGCCATAAGCAGCTGCTGAATCAAAAGGTGGCTGATTACATGGGGTAAAAGGTAAATGTTGACACCCTGAGAATGGATGATTCCATTCCATATTGGGTAAGGAGGATGGACTGCTGGGCAGAGCTTGCCCAGTTTGCATTCAAGATACTGGGCTTTCCTGAAGTCAGCATGCTTTGTGAACTAACATCTGCACATGGCTTAGTTCTGGAAAAAAAATAATCTATCTATTCCCAGACACAGTTGACAGGTGAGACTTTGTGAAAGTAGACCAGTCCTGGATCAGCAACTGTTATTAAGCCCATGTAACAGATTAACATTTGTTTTGGCCTCTGGCCCACCAAATATTGTTATATTTATATTATTGTTATATTTCTTAAAGGATAAGTTCACCTTCGGAACATGTTACATGTTCCACCCATTCTTAGGGTAGAACCAGTGGCGGCCTGTCCATAGAGGGCGCATGGGCGCCGCCCCCCTCTCCCCAAAAAAAAAAAAAATGTCCCTTTAAAAAAAAAAAAAAAACTTCCTTTAACTGCACCGTGTTCCGGGCGGGCGCCGGACACGGTGCACTATGGAAACGTCATGCCAATGCAATCCCGTGATTGCAGGCAAGACGCTTCATTTGTGGGGTTTTTTGATGCCCTGTGGCGCTATGCAGTGCGCCTCTACACGCTGATTGGGCCATTCTCGTGTGTGTCTTCCTGTCTGGGCGGTGCTGTCTCCCGGCGGCGTGTCACTTCCTGTTTCGGGCCGCTCTGTGTGAATGGAGAAGGGAGAAGACAAGGTACTGTGTCACTGACAGCCTATTCTTCTCAGTCTGTGATCGGAGGGTGGAGGGAGCCGTGCTTCACCTCTGCCCTGCCAGGCATCACTCTCTGCTCCAGCCCTTCACCCGACAAATGTGCTGGAGCCTTCATTACACATCTGCTGTATGTGTAAATCACGGGGGCTCCCAGCACTGCGTCCTGGAGTCATGCTGTGCATTCTCTCTCTCTCTCTCTCCTCATCTCCATCTCTCTCTCTCCTCATCTCCATCTCTCTCTCTCTCTCTCTCTCTCTCTCTCTCTCCTCATCTCCATCTCTCTCTCTCTCTCTCTCTCTCTCTCTCTCTCTCTCTATAATATGTATATCTCTATCTAACTGCATGTCTATCTATCTGTATATCTATATAACTGCATATATCTGTCTGTCTGTCTATCTATCTATCTATCTATCTATCTATCTATCTATCTATCTATCTATCTATCTATCTATCTATCTATCTATCTATCTATCTATCTATCTATCTATCTATCTGTATATCTGTCTATCTATCTACCTGTATATCTATCTATCTATCTATCTATCTATCTATCTATCTATCTATCTATCTATCTATCTATCTATCTATCTATCTATCTATCTATCTATCTATCTATCTATCTATCTATCTATCTATCTATCTATCTATCTATCTATCTATCTAATCCATTCTATCCCTCTGTGTGTCTATAGGCCCATCACGGGCGAGTGATGGCAGGGGGGGGGGGTTGGTTGGGATTTTGTTTGCGCCCCCCTAAAAAAATGAAGCACCAGCCGCCACTGGGTAGAACATATAACATATTGCAGCACCTGCAGCCTCCCCCCCCCCCCCCATTCCTTCTCCTTGCAACAGTTCCTCTCCCTGCATCCACTGTCACTATTTGAAAACAGCACTCTCATGTGAGGCTGTGCCCACATGGCCACATCATTTATTCACAATTTCCTGTGAATTAATGCCTACAAATACTGTCAGCCATTGCGGCTGAAGGCTTGTAGTTCTCAATGAGCTGTGAGAGTGCTCTCGCACTCCATTGATCTCCCTGCTTTTAGGTAACTGCCTGGCCCTATGAGGTACAAGCAGGCATCTATTCTGAGAGTCTGCGGGAGACTGAGATTGCCCCCTTGATGTGCTAATCGTGGATGCAATGATCTTCAAGCTCCTTAGAAAAAATAAAAAAAATATATATATTTTTATAAAGGTAAACTTATCCTTTAATTTATTATACTGTATATTAATATATTGATTGATTTACTATACGTTATTAGTGTTTTATGATTTATTACAGGTGCCAAGATGTTACCATGGGGGTTGTTGAAGTAAAGATACATTATTGATCTTTGACAAACCATGCTTGCTCTTAAAGTGGTTGTAAAGGCATAACATGTTTTTATCTTACAAACAAATTCTTCTGTGTCCAGCACCCCTCCTCAGCCCCCTAATACTTACCTTATCCCCATCTCAATCCAGTGAAGTTTCACAAGAGACTCGACTGTCCGGACTCTCCCCCCTCATTGGCTGAGACAGCAGTGAAGCATTATTGGCTCCCGCTGCTGTCAATCAAAGCCAATGAGGAGAGAGAGGAGGTGGAGAAAGCCACGGCTCCATGTTTGAATGGACACATGGATCTGCGGCTCGGCTTGGGTTCCCCCATAACAAGTTGCTTGCTGTGGGGTCACTCAACAGGAGGGAGGGGCCAGGAGTGCCGAAGAGGGACCCCAGAAGAGGGGGATATAGGCTACTCTGTGCAAAGCCACTGCACAGAGCAGGTATGTGTAACATAGTTGTTATTTTTAAAGAAGAAGAAAATGAGAATTTAGTATCACTTTAAATGATGTGTTTTGTGTGGTTTAATAAATATGTTATCATGGTTTACACACTGCAACAAGTATTTGTTGTTTTGTTGTATGGTTGTTGAATTAGTATATGGTGCAGTAACTGTAACTACTGATCCTTTATTCTAAAAACGTAAGGTACAACACTTTTCCTAGTTGATTTCTGTCTAAGCACACCACTGATGACAAAAACAAAAACATTGTAGATAAAAGTTATGCAGCAAATTGCTGATGGTGGCATATACTTTCTTTGACCAGTGTAAGTAAAACCTCACTGCAGCACATTTTATAAATCTGAAACAGGAAACTTTAGTCTGGGAATCAAACTGTGAAAGCATAAGCACAGATTTATTTTCTGACTGAACCGTTAAATCTAATCCACTTTTTTCTTGTGACAGTTTATGCTAAATCTGCTTTAGTTGTTTGTTTAGCTATTTTAGTGCTATTTATATTAATGTAAGATACATTATTAAGGCGCTGCCCTCCAGGATGTAAGAGGTTTAAATTAGCCAAAACAACTTTGAAATTGTAATACACAGTGGATCTGTTTAGAAAATCTTTCCTGAACAGAACAATATTTTTTCCTTTTTATCTTAAAGTGATGTGGGCATTAGGTAACTGATGTGTGGTTCTTTACTATTAACTTGTGTGCATGTATATATACATATACAATATACAGTATCTGACAAAAGTGAGTACACCCCTCACATTTTTGTAAATATTTTATTATATATTTTCATGTGACAGCACTGAAGAAATGCCACTTTGCTACAATGTAAAGTAGTGCGTGTACAGCTTGTATAACAGTGTACATTTGCTGTCCCCTCAAAATAACTCAACACACAGCCCAGTGGCATAACTTAAACCTTCAGGGCCCTGATGCAAGAAATCATGAAGGGCCCCCCTGACTCCTGGACAGCGCTTTTCCTAGGGGGATGTCTGATAAGAGGAGGAGCTGCGAGAGCCGCCAAGGGACCCCAGAAGTCGGTGTTCGGGGCCACTCTGTGCAAAATTAACTGCACAATGAAGATATGACATATTTGTTATTTTTTTAAAAAAAACCTTTACAACCCCTTTAAGGGGTTAAAACAGGTGGTCAGAAGGTAACATATTGCCTCTTTACCAGCTGTCAAATGCCTCTGAAAAGTGATCTGAGCATGGATCGCTTTTGAGAGGAACAGCATTTTGTTGCTGGTACTTTGAACGAGCAAGAAAAAAAAATCAGTCCTGATTGTACACATATAAGGTGTCAGGATTAAACGTGCATACATAAAATGTGCATACATACATCTAAACAGTGGCGGCTGGTGCTCAAAATTTTTTTGGGGGCGCAAACATTTTTTGAAAAAAAATCATCAAATGCAGCCACTGTGCCCATCAATTGCAGCCACTGTGCCACTTAAATGCTGCCAGTGTGCCATCAAACGCAGCCACTGTGCCAAACGCTGCCACTGTGCCCATCAAACGCAGCCACTGTGCCCATCAAACGCTGCCAGTGTGCCCATCAAACACTGCCACTGTGCCACTTAAATGCTGCCAGTGTGCCATCAAACGCAGCCACTGTGCCATCAATTGATGCCACTGTGCCAAACGCTGCCACTATGCCCATCAAATGCTGCCAGTGTGCCCATCAAATGCTGCCAGTGTGCCCATCAAATGCTGCCAGTGTGCCCATTAAATGCTACCAGTGTGCCCACCAAATGCTGCCACTGTGCCATCAAACGCTGCCACTGTGCCCATTAAATGCTGCCAGTGTTCCATCAAACGCAGCCACTGTGCCCATCAAACGCAGCCAGTGTGCCCATCAAATGCTGCCCGTATGCCCATCAAATGCTGCCAGTGTGCCCATTAAATGCTGCCAGTGTGCCCTTGAATGCCCCCAGTGTGACCCCCAACCACTCATCGGCACTTACCCTGTCTTGGTGGGGCAGCGGGTGACTGCGACGAGTGGGGTCCTCCATGCGTCTCCTGCTGTCCACATCTCCCGTCCTCTCCTCCTGATAGGCGTCCAATAGCGGCGCCTGTCGTTTCAGCCAATCAGGTGACGGGTAACAGACCTGATTGGTGGAGAGGCAGTTTAGTGTTAGGAAAGCGAATAGTCATTCGCTTTTCTAACACAGCTGAGTGGCCTGCGAGGTCACCTTTTTTGATGCCTATTAGAGCCTATGGCTCTAATCCGGTGCTTCAAAAACACCCCCCCGCCGCTGTAATTCAGGTTCCCTGCGCCCAAAAAGGGGCTGGGCGCCTGAATAGGGGGTGGCAGCGGCGGCCATAGATAGATTCATGCAATGCATGAATCTATCAATTGGTGATAGAGGGGTGGCTGGAAAGAGGGGGGGCGCCCGTGCGCCTTTAATGCATGGGCCTTCACTGCATATAAACACATACACATACACACATAGATAAACACACACATAATATACACACACATATACTGTATATACACACACAAACACATATACATATATAAATACACACATAAACACGTGCAAACACATACACATACATGAACACACATATAAACACATGCAAACACATACATGAACACACATATAAACACACATAAGAACACACATACAGAAAGCGTTTTAAAAAACGGCAGTGCTTTACTTCACCTCTTCCTGCCGGGTACTGCACTGTAGGGGGAGACAAAGAGCACAGCACACACTGCTTTCACTTTAGAACAGTGTGACAAGCTCCCTGCACAGTGCCGATTACAGTTCGGCCGACGATAGGGAGATCGATATCAGCCGCTCCTCCTATCAAGATAAACAGGGGGGCCCTCAAGGGCCCCCTGCAGCATGGGGCCCAGTCGCCATGGCGACCTCAGCGACCCCTATACTTCCGCCACTGACACAGTCATTAATGTCTAAACTGCTGGCAACAAAAGTGAGTACACCCCTAAGTGAAAATGTCCAAATTGGGCCCAAAGTGTCAATATTTTGTGTGGCCACCATTATTTTCCAGCACTGCCTTAACCCTCTTGGGCATGGAGTTCACCAGAGCTTCAATGGTTGCCACTCTAGTCCTCTTCCATTCCTCCATGAAGACATCATGGAGCTGGTGGATGTTAGAGACCTTGTGCTCCTCCACCTTCCGTTTGAGAATGCCCCACAGATGCTCAAAAGGATTTAGGTCTGGAGACATGCTTGGCCAGTCCATCACCTTTACCCTCCGCTTCTTTAGCAAGGCAGTGGTCATCTTGGAAGTGTGTTTGGGGTGGTTATCATGTTGGAATATTGCCCTGCAGCCCAGTCTCCAAAGGGAGGGGATCATGCTCTGCTTCATTATGTCACAGTACATGTTGGTATTCATGGTTCCCTCAATGAACTGTAGTTTCCCAGTGCCAGCAGCACTCATGCAGCCTCAGACCATGACAATCCCATCACAATGCTTGACTGTAGGCAAGACACACTTGTCTTTGTACTCCTCACCTGGTTTCTGCCACACACGCTTGACACCATCTGAACCAAATAAGTTTATCTTGGTCTCATCAGACCACAGGACATGGTACCAGTAATCCATGTCCTTAGTCTGCTTGTGTTCAGCAAACTGTTTGCGAGCTTTCTTGTGCATCATCTTTAGAAGAGGCTTCCTTCTGGGACAACAGCCATGCAGACCAATTTGTTGCAGTGTGCGGTGTATGGTCTAAGCACTGACAGGCTGACCCCCCTCCACCCCTTCCACCTCTGCAGCAATGCTGGCAGCGCTCATTCGTCTATTTCCCAAAGACAACCTCTGCATATGACGCTGAGCATCTGCACTCAACTTCTCTGGTCAACCATGGCGAGCCCTGTTCTGAGTGGAAGCTGTCCTGTTAGACCGCTGTTTGGTCTTGACCACCATGCTGCAGCTCAGTTTCAGGGTCTTGGCAATCTTCTTATAGCCTAGGCCATCTTTATGTAGAGGAACAGTTCTTTTTTTCAGATCCTCAGAGTTCTTTGCCATGAGGTGCCATGTTGAACTTCCAGTGACCAGTATGAGAGAGTGAGAGAGATAACACCAAATTTAACACACCTGCTCCTAATTCACACCCGAGGCCTTGTAACACTAACCAGTCACATGACAATGTGGAGGGAACATGGCTAATTCCTTCCAATTTGGACATTTTTACTTAGGGGTGTACTCACTTTTGTTGCCAGTGGTTTAGACATTAATGGCCGAGTGTTGAGGGGACAGCAAATTGACACCGTTCTGCAAGCTGCCACTTACTACTTTACATCCTAGCAAAGTGTTATTATTTCAGTGTTGTCACATGAAAAGGTATAATAAAATATTTACAAAAATGTGAGGGGTGTACTCACTTTTGTGAGATACTGTTTATCAACCAAGGCAAAACTGAAGGAGTCAAGCCTGATATAGATAGTCAATTTTTTAGTAGTTTAAACTACAAACATTTAGTTTAATCTAATATGCAACAGCAAGCACTTTATTTATGGACATTCCATGGCATCACAAAGAATGATCTCTGTCTGTTTGGTAGTGGAAGAAAAGTGAAAATAATGACTGACCCATATCTGGTTTGATACAGGTCTCTAAATCAACCTGGCACAATAGTGTGCAATAATGCAAACACTGCCCTAACTAGGAAGGTCAGGCAGTGAGAAGTGCTACTTGCATGAATTTGGGGACAAATGCATTTTCAACTTTGATTAGGAGAATGTGAGTCCCGTATGCTCACTGTCAGCCACGCCAACACTGTATCCATGAACTCCTAGAACCCCAAATAATGTCATTGCCTGAATGTCAAAATTTGGGGGGTCTATGACAAGGAAGGGGGTGGCTGGTGTTGAAAGTCATCCAGTCCAGAAGTTCCTCAATGACCTTGGGCTGGAGTGAAAACGTACACTCCTTCTGTATGGAGCACATAGGGAGTAATAGGAAAGCATAGGCTGCATAATCAATTGGAGTCATTTCCATAAAACAAACATACTTTAATAGTGAAGCTGTAGTTTTTTGGTTTAATTACATAGAGGACAGTCTACTCATTTTAGTTAGATGGAGCCTGATGGACTGCCTTCTTTTAGTCTTGGGTAAATCAACAGAGAGATCTTTCTACCAGAGTTCCCTCTTAATCTATTCCTGTCCATCTGGGATTTTGGCGTGCCTTCTGCCACCTTTGCATGTTCTAGCATCTCCTGCTACTCCCTCCATAATGGAAAATAAATTAAGCATTCAACAGGGAAAGGGAGTCTCCCTCATATTGAGTGGAGCAAGTGTGCAGACCCAAGAACTCAAGCATAGAGATTTCCCCTATAGAGGCCCCAAAGGATTAAATAAACTGTCAGATGGTTTCACTCTATAACAAAAACTAAAGTATCAAATTTGTGTGGACTGACAGTTAACTGAGTAACACATAAATGCTTTTTAAGTACTCGGTTATGAGAGCTTTATTGTTTGATACTTTTTGCAATTTGTTGGTCACAAGCTTTATATTAGAAGACATTTTTTTCTTATATATTTATTGCCTCAACATAACACATTAATTAAACAAGTCTATTTTTCATAAGCGGACGTTAATGTAATGAGAGATAAGGAAGAAATAGCAGTTGCAGTTAATAAAAATCATGAAGCCATGGGTCTGATGGCACTTTTCATTTTATTTCCTGAATATACTTGAGATTTATTATTTTCCTATGACCCTGAAGAAATAGCGGCTAAAGCTGGGCAAGTGGGCATAATTGTTGACAATCTCAGAAATGAAAAAGAGACTTTCTATTTACCCATTTTATGGTTATATAAACTTTCTGAAAACAGAAGACATAGGGAATATATGTTTTTATTAGTTGATAATACACTTAATACAGAACATCTAGCTTATAGTCTACAGAGCAGCTACCACATGTATGATTTTGGGTATTTTTAAACTGCTAATAATAATTATGTGTAAACCCTAAATCTATTTTTATTATTGATGATGGTTGTGGGTATTGTCATTGTTGATTCATGAGCCTTTAGTTTGTCAGTCAGCCCCTGCCCAAACATTCATTCATGTAGGTTGTGCAAGAGGCATAAATTATTTGAGAGTTTCAGTTCTACTCTGGATTCAGTAGCAGATTAGCATCATTACCATACCATCACACAAGCTGCATTAGGCATGATTTGCATGTGTTCATAAATTATTGGTTATATAATTGCTTGGCTTTAATATCGCACCTATCTATTTCATTCATAGGGAAAAAAAGCTTTTCCAGGTAGTTGTGGATGGAACACCTGATTTCTTTAACAGAAATAACTGTAGTAGGCATAAGTTGATCAGCAGGATTATTAGGCAGTCACAACAAATCAATAAGAACTTTAGCCCTCAACTAGGTACATACTGGCCAGCAATACAACAGTTTGATAGTATAGTAGGTGTGCTTTTTTTTATCACACTAACACAATGTCAAAAGAGTGTTCCAAAATACTTTTAAATTCACACCCCCATATTCTCCTCTCCCATTCCCTAATTCAGTCAAGTTTTTTGGAATTAAAGAATACAGTTGCTAGGTTTTATAGGTGATGGTGTGAGATTATCTATTCAAGTTTGTCTACAGTGTATGAAGTTGCAAGGCGGATCAGTTCCCACATCTAACAGGGTTAAGTGTTGTGGACCGACCTAAAGCGGTGTGTGTCATTTTTCGGCTAATTAAGAAAAGTCAGCCACAAACATTTTGCACACAGTGTTGGGACAAGGTCCTTGGGCATCCAAGGAGGAAAAATCAAAGTGTGGCCTACTCCATGAGCTGTGAATGAGTTCAACAGGTTTCAGGTGTTACCCTTTTTGAACTGCCCTCCACCAGTTTATGACCCATGCTGCATCACAGAGACAAGTACCCAGATGACATTGTTAGCCCAGAAAGACAGGCTTACCCTCCACTAGCTAGAACATGGTGTCAGCATCAGGGGCCAATATCACCACAGATAGACATTCCAGCAAGCATGATCAGGAATGTTACAGAATGTCATCTTTATGGCACACTGGGCAACTATGGTGAGGCTGGGAAGGATGTGCTGGGGCACAAAGTTGTAGCTGGTGGTGCTGCTCCTTGTGTTGTGCCATGATAGCAGTGAGAGTCTTAGTCAGTCACTCCTTGAAACACCATCCCCTCTAAGTACCCCAGATCTATGCAGTTTCTTATCCAAAATGCTGGATAGCTGCTTTTCAGTTGGTATGAGGGGCATCTTGGGCCATAAACTCTGGAGGCTCCTCAGGGACAGGCAAGATGAGAAGTAGCTGACTCCAGACCAACCATTCCTGCTGATGCATACACTGTGCGGTACAATACCATGGTCACCGGAGACACAGCAACAGGCAAAAAAGACTATTTCCAGGCCAGCAAGATCCTTGGCCAACTGCCTCAATCACTGGAGTATTATCATTTTGCAGATGAGAGTTTAAAAAATATTCAAGTGCATACATGCACAGTATTTAGCCCCATTTTAAAGAGGACCTCCACCAGCAATTTTTTAAAAAGAAGTCAACATTTCAGAGTTATATATTTCCATTAAAATCCCCCAAAGGTATTCTTGTGTCTAAATGCCTAGTATTTAATCATTTTTACTAGCCTTTTTTTAGAGCAGCCCCCACCATCCATTGCAAAATCTAGAAATCAACATTATAGTGCAATATATTCACAGAGAAAAAACAAAATATGTTTGTGCCTATGTAACCAGTATTTAATTATCTGTAGCAGGCCTCACTTTGCAAAGGGCTCCCTCAGCCAGGTCAAAATCAGACGCTATCTAAGTGGATTTACTAGTCTGCTTTTAAACAGGTATGAACATGCATGATTTGTAATAAAACTAAAATTACAATGAATTCTACTAGCTATGGCCGCTGGTCCAGATTGGACACTAAATAGTCCAAAGATTCCACTATTCACTTCTAATGCCGTGTACACACAGCCAGACTTTTTGACCGGACTGGTCCGACGGGACAAATCCGTCGGACAATCCGGCCATGTGTGGGCTTCATTGGACCTGTAGCGGACTTTTTCGGTAGACAATCAGACGGACTTTAGATTTGGAACATGTTTCAAATCTTTCCGACGGACTCGAGTCCGGTCGAAAAATCCACCCGTCTGTATGCTAGTCCGACGGACGAAAACCAACGCTAGGGCAGCTATTGGCTACTGGCTATCAACTTCCTTAGTTTGGTCCGTTCGTAAGTCATCACGTACTAATCCGTTATATATATATAACAAGGGGTCCTCGGGTTACAAACAAGATAGGGACTGCAGGTTTGTTCTTAAGTTGAATCTGTTTGTAAGTCGGAACAGGTACATTTTTTAAGTGTAGCTCCAGCCAAAAAAAATATTTTTAACCTTTTTGGATAACATAGGGAAGGGTTATCACCCCTGTGACATTTGTTTTGCTGTCTGTGCACCTCTTCAGAAGATTTAACCTCACTTTCTGTCCCAATGACAATTGGATTTTAAAAATTTTGGGTTGTTGTGGAAACAAGCCTTGGTGATAAAGCATCAGTGTAGGCACCTTTTCCCCATAATAGCTCTTACAGGAGTGAATTTCCCTTCCTAGGGGTAGATTTCCTCTCACTTCCTGTTGTCTCCCTCCGTGTGTAAGTAGGAGTGGTTTGTAAGTCAGATGTTTGTAACTAGGGGACCCCCTGTATATATATATATATATATATATATATATATATATATATATATATATATATATATATATATAAAAAGCAGCAAATATCAAAGTGCTTTTGTGCTTTCATATAGTGTCCAAATAAGTCACAAATGACCGTGCTTTCATACAGTGTCCAAACATGTCAATAATGACCGTGCTGAAAAACGATGCTGTAAGTGATTTAAATCATATAACTAAGTGCTCATGTGCATATAAGTAGCGACCAATTGCGTCACTAATCCAGTATTGATAAAGGTCCGTGTAATCCAAAAGCTGTGATCCAAGCCGTGCTAAGGTGTCATCACTCAGGTGCCCCCCTTAGGTAATAAATGTTCACCTTGGAGCGTGCGACTTTGCGATTAAGCTAAGTCAAAACATGCATGTGAACCGCCTCTGGGTTCTATGATGGTTTTGGGCTCCTGGATTCCTCAACATATACCAACCGAGATATGAAACAGGAAAAACTCGATAGTGCAAGTACAGTTTGAACCATTTATTAAATAAAGCAAAAAAGATCCCCTTCAGGGGTACTCACACAGATTAGGTGCGTCAGTGCAACATTCTATAGTAAGCCTACAAAAGTGTATACCAATGGTGGTATCGGGGTGATAGAATAGTTTTGGATGGTGGACATGTGAATCTTAAATAATGACTGTGGCCATTTTGGTGAAGACCAAGGACACTCTAATGTTTTGTCTAAAGTTTCAATGTGCTTATCACATAGGAAACACTAATCTGATACAAATGATAGACATCATTTGTCCTCATTGATTCCCATTAACTCCATTTTCCCTAAATTCTACGGTGTCCTAATAGACCCATACTTACTGGCCACAAACGTAGTGGCTAAATAGAGGGGAAAAAAAACATGAGAAGAAAACGAAAGGAAAATAATCGGAGGATTTACACATAATCCCTTATAGTACAGCATAAACAAGATACTCCCTATCATAAAAAAACATACATACATTATACATATAGTATTATATATATACATATATAGTATTGCTGTTAAATTAAAAAAGTAGTACATTGCAGAAGGATGTTCCTATTCCATATAATTAGTAGATCATCTATAAATCGCCGGTAGAGTATAATCCTTGGGTCCCTGTTGTATAGGACTCCCTTGGCTTCCCATTTGGCCATGTATAAATTCACAACACTTGGGGCAAACTTAGCGCCCATAGCGACTCCTTTAATTTGTAAACATAACATGTTCTTGTATCAACAGAAATTATGTTCTAAGCAAAATTCTAAACATTTTAAAATACATTTCCGTTGATTTCTTTCAATATTCACCAGTTGGGTTCCTTGGCCCCTGGTGGCTTAAACAAAGAATTTGATTTAAAATGTTTTTTAAGCAATTATTAAGCGCCTAACTCCTTGTCACGCATTTTAGTATTACGGAATTTTATTTATTTATTTTTTTTATAATCAAATTTTTTCTTTATTTTCTATTATAAATTCCACAATTCACAATTATACATTCTTTATTCAATGCTTTACAATAATTACACGAGTAGACAAGAAACAAGCAAGTTACACAGTTCTCTTGTCAGCGGTTAACCGGTTGTACTAACCTTACCCCCCCCAAAAAAACCGAACAAAACAAAAAACACAAAATAAATACCTGCCCTGTATCTTCACCTTCCGTTCTTCCCATTTGAGTCATGTGGTCACCTACCAAACCTCTCTGTGTCAAAAAAAAAAAAAAAAAAAATATATATATATATATATATATATATATATATATATATATATATATATATATATATATATATATATCCTGTGATTAGTATAGTTCCCAATGTTTGTGTGTATCAGTCTATATAATATAGTTCCTCAATGACACTCCAAACACCTACAAGCCAACACATTAAACCCAAACAACAAAATTGAAAAGAAGGGAAAAAAATTAGGGAATTTTATATATATATTTTTTTCCTTGATCATAATCATCATATCTGCTTCTAATGTAATTTTTGAGGATTCCCTAGTGTTGTGTTGGTTTTAAATTAAGGTTTTTTATATATATTTTTTAATATTTACCTATTTTTAACACTTAATATTTTAAATTAAATCTTTTTATATATTTTATTTTTTATTTTCTATAATAAGTTACAGTAGATTATTATTATATGTTTATTTGTGGGTCAATTACGGGAAATAGAGGATATGGTTATTTCCAGCAGGTAGATGGTTAAAACTGCAGGGATTTTGCCATTAGCACCGTGCCCTGAGCACTTGCTGTATATATTTGTATTTTTATTAAATCCTTCTGCAATGTACTACTTTTTTAAATTTAACAGCAATAGCAATGTAAAAAGTATGTATGTTTTTTATGATGAGGCATATTTTGTTTATGCTGCATTATAAGGGATGATGTGTAAATCCTCAAATGCTGTCCTGGGGGTTATTTTCCTTTCATTTGTTCTCATGTTTTTTTTCCCCTCTATTTAGCCACTATGTTTGTGGCCAGTAATTATGGGTCTATTAGAACACCATAGAACTTAGGTAAAATGGAGTTAATGGGAATCAGTGAGGACAAATGATGTCTATCATTTGTATCTGATTAGTGTTTCCTATGTGATAAGTGCATTGAAACTATAGACAAAACATTAGAGTGTCCTTGGTCCTCACCAAAACGGCCACCGGCATTATTTAAGATTCACATGTCCACCGTCAAATACTATTTCCCCCTGAAGTAGATGCGTAATCCCTGCATCGATAAGCGTTGGGGAAGGGTCAGGACGGCACGGCAGGCATCTTGTGCACTGAGGAGGACGCCCGCATTATCCTGATACCACTATTGGTGTAAACCAGTATAGGCTATAGAGCGGTGCACTGACGCACCCAATTTGTGTGAGTCCCTGAAGGGGATCTTTTTTGTTTTATTTAATAAACGGTTCAAACTGTACTTGCACTATCGAGTTTTTCCTGTTTCATATCACAGTTGGTGTATGCTGGGGAATCCAGGAGCCCAATACCATCATGGAACCCAGAGGCGTGTTTTGACTTAGCTTAATCGCAAAGTCGCACGCTCCAAGGTGAGCATTTATTACCTAAGGGGGGCACCTGAGTGATGACACCTTAGCACGGCTTGGATCACAGCTTTTGGATTACACAGACCTTTATCAATACTGGATTAGTGACACAATCGGTCGCTACTTATATGCACATGAGCACTTAGTTATATTATTTAAATCACTTACAGCATCGTATATATTTATTTTTGGGCTTGTAATACACAGTTATGAACTAGGCACTTAACTATATCCATAGTATGATACATGTGTATTAACATTTATAATTTATTGTTCATTATATATTTAATTTGAAATCAATTATTTACTGTGCATTTCTTATACAGTACATGACTTTTAGCGCAGCGTATACATATATTTACAGCTGCATGTGCATAACATCTGCCTCATGTACAGTACAGTATTGAATCACTTGTAGTAGGCCCCCTTATAACAGGATCTTTAACAGCCATTGTAAAAGCTAGAATTCAATATTTGAATGTTTAGTGTTGATATTTTGGCTACACATAAACATATTTCAATAAGATTACCAACATAAATTGGAAATGTTAGCAATCAACATTACAGTGTAAATTTTAATCCAATAAAAAGCTTACAAAATATTGGTTTGCCTATATTAATTTATTTGCACTCATGCCCCGCTTTGAATGGAACCATTGACAGCCATTTTTTAGATGAAGGAGAAAAATTACAATATAATTTATTCCCGGAAAAAAACACCCCAAACCCTGTAGTTTTTTCCCATTAATAATTTATTTTCACTCCAATTTGAACGGGTCCCCAACAGCCATTTTTACCTTTTGAAAACAACATTCTAGTATCATTTATTACTAAATAAAACCATCCCCAATATTGTAGTAAATACATTCCCAGTGTTCATTTATTTGTGCTCCAGACCCATTTTGAATAAGACTACCAACAGCCATTTTTAAAGTGATACTAAGGGAATTTTTATTTTTAAATAACAAACATGTTATATTTACCTGCTTTGTACAATGGTTTTGCACAGAGCAGCACTGATCCTTCTTTTCTCGGGTTCCCCGCCAGCACTCTTGGCTCCTCTTTCTGTGGATGGGGCCTACTCGCCCTGCAAATGGGTAATACGTCAGGTTGTGAGGCTGGGTCAAACTCCCCCGAGAATGGGGACCACTCAGTGGACACGCTTACTAATACCCACTGACCAAGCGGGACTGCGGTAATGCAAGAATCAGCATTAAGGCATTACAACATGGTTAGAAGTGACCTTTCCACCTTACACAGTAACATATAAACTGGATGCTCTTCACTGTGAGACACTTATCTTGTGACACTGTACACCTTATCTTTCTTAATGTATAATTTTGAGGTGGCACTGTGGAGCCTTTGTCCCACTCCACCAGCTTATCTACTCTACCACCTCACTCCCAGTGGCCAAACAGAGATCCCACCATGCACTCATTGTGGATCTCCACACATGCAGCAGTTAACACCTTACTCGCCTGTACCTGCAGCTAGGTCTATTAGGTCCCAGTGTTGCAGATTTGGTCCCGAATGCTGTGGGGCACTGAATGCCAGGGAGTCAGAGCACCATCCCCTGCCTAACCAAAAGACCTGTCAGCCATACCCAGTACCACCTTCCCACCAGCTGGCTAAAGCATTCCCACCCATCCTGGTTACTCATAGCAATGGCATCTTATGCATCTTCCTGCCATCTCCACTGCATGGTTAACCCTATCTGGGTGACTCTCTTACTTCTCTTTTTCATCCCCATATGTTTTCAAGCCCTGTTCTTTTGATACACTATGTACTTTAATGCATCCCTTTCAATGACTTCAGACTAGGCTTTCAACAGTTAATGACTTTACTGAACATTTCAGCATTGCAGTCCATAACACATCACACGCAAGACACAGTTCATACCTTACTACCTAATGTTGGCTGTCCAGTTCATACTCTTCCCAGAGGTAGCAAGTCCTTAGAAACAGTCTATTACTGGTGGTTTTCTGGTTCCAGGTGAGATCCTATGCGGGCAACCCAGTGGCAAGGAACATGATGCTCAGACGGGACTTCATGGCTCAGCAGGCACAATATAACACTCCCATGAATAACAGCCTCTCCCGAGCCCTCCCAAAGATATCGACCCACTATATGGGCAGGGCTCAAGAAAAACTGTGAAAAAAGCCCAGTTACTGTTTACCCCTTTCTGTCCTGGGCAACCAAAACTAGCTACTAGCTACATAGTGTAGATGCCTTAACAGCGAAAATTACTATAAATAGTTCCCCGTAAGCACCTGCTTACACCCTTGCTGTGTGCCCCCATAGTAAGCTGCTTTCTGTGAGGGCATTTGTGCATGCTCACTCCCAAGCTCCGCTTTGTGTGTCCCCTGCCACCTCATCATTGGCTGTGATTGAACCAATGAGGAGGGAGATAGGCGAAAGAGCAGCTGCTCTAGTGCCCATCGTTGGATCAAGATTAGACTAAGGGAATTATTAGGGGGGCTGGGGGGAAGGGGATGTTGGGGTAGCTGCTTTTAGAAGGTTATTTTTTTGCTAAATAAACAAAAAAGACAAATGGGAAAAAGAAAAAAAGAAAGAAACGGGAAAAAAAGCGTTTTTCTTTGTTTTTGTTAAAACATTTTGGAAATAATTAACCTTTCTTCATAAATTTAGGTCAAAATATATTCTGCTATATTTCCTTGGTGAAAATAACCCAAATCAGTGTATATTATTTAGTCTGTAGGAAATTATAGGTTGCACAAACTATGGTATTTATATCTGAAAATCGATCAATCCTGATGTACTGACAAACTTTCTAATTTCAAAAATGCCAGGACAGTACAAATACCCCCAAATGATCCCTTTTTGCAAAGTAGACAGTCCAAGGTATTTAGTCAAAGGCACAGCAAGTTTTTGAAGATGTAAATTCTTGTCACAATATTTTGGAAATAATATTCGATCGAATAAGCCTCCGCTCACCTGTTTGTCTGGGGCACATACAGTTATTCTAGATGCCTCACCAAGGTGAACCCACTGAAACGACTCTACTGTATATTGAGAATTACTTGCTTTTAAATTGCACATGGAAGGGTGAGGTACCACTTAGAAGGAACACATTACAAAAATACAATATTTAAAGACAACATAAACCTTCAATATCTTCAAATGGCTCATTGCCTGATTTTTAGACAAAATTAATGGTCCCTTTTTTTCCAGGTTTGATTTTTTTACTACTTTCATACCAGAAAGAACACATTTTGAGTCCTTTCCCATTCCTTCAGTCCCCAACATTTCAAATAATCTACCAAGCCAGAGTATATCATCCCTGCTACACAAGTTCTGGCTTTTACTACCCTTCAAGATCTGCCACCATGCAAACAATACCTTCATGTCCTCAGATCCATGAACCAAGCTACTCCTCTGTGCACAAAACTTTAAGTTTTCTGGACATACCAGGGTCCTGTCAGAAACCATGAATCAGACTGAGGCAGAAGTACAGTTAAATCACACTTGTTTAATAATAATAATAAAAAAAGGTAAACAGAGTAAAACGTATTTAAAACATAGTCAGAGTTCAGGAACCGGAATGGATAGTCAGATAAGCCAAAATGTCAGGGAGCCAGAGATGAGTGTAACAGAACAGCAAGCAGGATCTGGAGCCAGAAGGAATGTCAACCAAGCAAGTCTTTAACAGGAACACAGGAGAGCATCTCTAGAGACGGGACTAAGGCGAAGGCAGAGATCATCTAGACTGGGCGGCTTAAGGAGGCAGGACTGATGAGCAGGATATCATCAACAGGTGAGTCACTGTGGAGAGATAGGAGTTGGCAATTAGCCGACAGCTGAGCGGCCAGCTTTGAGGAGGAAGGGCTGAGTCCATCCCTGAAGTACCCCCTCCTCAATGACCCCCCCTCAGAGGACCACCAGTCTTGGGGGGAAAACTTCTATGGAAATCACGGAGGAGGACAAGGGCATGTATGTCCGAGGATGAGACCAAAGAGCTTTCCTACCCTTTCCAATGCACCAGGTACTGTATGCACCCGCGGAACCTACGGGAATCAACAATGGACTGTACTTCATACTCCTCATGGCTCTCAACCTGTACAGGGTGAGCACGAGGCACCCAGGTGGTAAAGTTGTTGCAGACCAAAGGTTTTAATAAGGAGACATGAAATACATTCAAAATATGCATATTAGAAGGAAGGTCTAATGCGTAAGCCACTGGGTTAATCCTGCGAAGAATACAGAAAGGCCCAATACACCGAGGTGCGAACTTCAGAGAGAGAACACAAAGTCGGAGGTTGTGACATGACAGCCAGACCCTGTCCCCAACCTGGTAGGAAGGCGCAGGCAGGCCTCTGCGGTCAGCATGGAGTCTGTACCTATCATTAGTCTGCCCCTATCATGTCGTAAAGCCTCCTGAACTTGTGCCCAAGTGGAACGAAGACCACAGAGATGCTCCTCTAATGCAGGAATACTCTGCAGAACAAATGAGTCAGGCAACAAGGTTGGAAACCATAGTTCGCCATAAACGGGGATAATCGGGAAGCAGAATTCAAGGCACTATTGTGAGCAAACACCGCCCATGGTAAGGGGTCTGACCAGTTGTTATGATGGTCAGAAATATAGCAATGTAGGAATTGTTCAAAGGACTGATTGGCCCATTCTGCGACCCCTTTAGACTGCGGGTGATATGCAGAGGAGAAAGCAAGCTGAAATCCCAACTGTGCACCAAAGGTTTGTCAGAACTGGGACACAAACTGACTACCCCTGTCCGAGACAACCACCTTGGGTAGCCCATGTAAGCGAAAGATCTCCCAAGCAAACATGGAAGCCTGTTCCTTAGAAGTGGGCAACTTCTTAAGTGGAATACAATGGGACATTTTCGAGAACCGGCCAACCACCAAAAGGATAACTGTGTTGCCCTGGGAGTTGGGTAACTCCACAATGAAATCCATAGACTGATGGGTCCAGGGATTCTCTCCATTGGATATGGGTTGTAGGAGGCCCACTGGAAAGTGTCATAGAGTCTTACTCTGAGCACACACGGAACAGGCAGCTATGAAGGCGGTTACATCAGCACATAGACTAGGCCACCAGAATTGTTAGGAAATGGCCCAAAAGAGTTGATTCTTCCCAGGGTGGCCAGCGCCTTGGGAGAATGGTAAGTCTGGAGCACGGCAGTACGGAGACTCTCTGGGACAAAGCAGCGGTTACAAGGTTTCTCAGAAGGAGCATGGACCTGAGCAGCAAGAATTTTGTCACCCAAAGGAGAAGTGAGACTGGTGTGAACCGTAGCCAGAATACGATCAGGAGGAATCACAGGAACATGAAACAACTCCATCTTGGAAGTGGAAGAAAATTGACGCGACAAAGCTTACATTCTTAGTAGATAAGAATGAGACAATGTAATTGAAACTAGAAAAAAGAAAAAAGCCCATCGTGCCCTTCTGGGAGAGAGGCGTTTAGCCTCAGACAAGAATGTGAGATTCTTATGGTCAGTAAGAATAAGAACTGGCACAGTGGTACCTTTGAGGATAAGTCTCCATTCTTTTAGGGCTAAAATGATCGCTAACAGCTCTCTGTCACCAATCTCGTAATTGCACTGCGCAGGTGAAATTTCTTGGAAAAGTAGCCACAAGGATGCATAGCGCTTTCAGAGGTAGGACGTTTAGACAGAAGGGTGCCAACTCCAGTCTCAGAAGCATCAAACTCAAGGATAAAAGGTAATGTAGGATCAGGATGTGCCAACACAGGAGCAGAAACAAAGGCAGCCTTGAGACTTTCAAAGGCCTTAATGGACTCCAGAGACCAACTCTGTGGGTTACCGTCCTTTCTGGTCATATATAGTTACATAGTTAGTCAGGTTGAAAAAAGACACAAGTCCATATAGTTCAGCCATAAATAAATATATAAATAAAATAAAAAATATCATACAATCCCATATACCCAATCCTATGCCCACAGTTGATCCAGAGGAAGGTGAAAAAACCCCCCAGAAAAGCAGGATCCAATTTGCTACAGCAGGGGAAAAAATTCCTTCCTGATCCTAGAGAGGCAATCGGATTTTCCCTGGATCAACTTTACCCATAAATGATAGTACCCAGTTATAGTATGTACATTTAGAAAAGAATCCAGGACTTTCTTAAAGCAATCTACTGAGCTGGCCAGAACCACCTCTGGAGGGACTCTATTCCACTTACTGTGAAGAAACCTTTCCATATTTGGAAATGAAATCTCTTTTCCTCTAGATGTAAAGAGTGCCCCCTTGTCCTCAGTGTTGACCGTAAAGTGAATAGCTCAACACCAATTCCACTATATGGACCCCTTATATATTTATACATGGTGATCAATCAGGAGCTTGTCAAGAGATGAGAAGTTGCGAATAAACTTCCAATAATAGTTGACAAAGCCAAGAAAACACTGCAGAGGACGTAAACCCACAGGTCGGGGCCACCTTATGACTATTAAAAGTTTCTCTGGGTCCATCGAAAAACCAGCAGTGGAAATGACATAGTCCAGGAATTTAACCTGTTCACGATGGAATTTGCATGTCTCCAATTTACAATAGTTCTTTCTTCGTTTTTGAAGCACATGACAGACATCTGTGTGGTGGCTCTCCAGGGACTTGGAAAATATGAGAATATTATCGAGATAAACCACCACACATAACTGCAACAAATCTCAGAGGACATCATTAATAAATTCCTAGAAAACTGCCGGGGTGTTACAAAGGCCAAAAGGCATTACGAGGTACTCATAATGGCCTGTTCTGGTATTAAAAGCATTTTTCCACTGGTCACCCTCCTTAATCCTCACAAGATTGTATGCCCCTCTCAAATCAAGCTTTGTGAAAACCGTTGCTCCCTTGAGGCGGTCAAAACACTCCGTAATCAATGGAATCGGATAGGCATTCTTAATCGTGAAACGATTGAGACCCCTATAATCAATACAAGGTCTCAGTTCACCACTCTTCTTCTTCACAAAGAAGAAACCAGCACCAGCAGTAGACAAGGATTTGCGGATGAAACCTCGAGAGAGTGCCTCTGCAACATACTCCTCCATGGCCTTATCCTCCAAGACCAACAAAGGGTAAACCCAGCCACAAGGCAGTATGGCGCTAGGTTTAAGGTCAATTGCACAATCATATGACCGGTGTGGAGGCAAACTACCAGCTTGACCTTTGTCAAAGACATTGCTAAAATCGCGGCACTCCTCCGGCAGGGAGGTGAGTGAAGAGGTGCGCAAGACCTTGGCTACCTTCTGGAAGCATTAGTCTTACTGCATTGTGGCGACCAGGAGAGAACCTCAATATGGAGCCAATCAAAAGAGGGGTTGTGCCTCTGTAACCAAGGATAACCAATAACCAGCAGAAACTTAGATGAGGAAATAACTTGGAATTGGATTATGTCATAGTGAAGAGCCCCTACAGCCATGGTAAACAGAACAGTCTTGTGAGTCACATGGGCAGGCTGTAGAGGTCTTCCATCAAGAACCTCAATGGCAAGTGACGCGCAGCTACAGTGGAATCCAGTGATTCGATACAAAGGCAGCATTAATGAACAGGCCTGCAGCCCCAGAGTTGATTAGAGCCTGTATCTCAACGGACGACTCAGCCCAAGAAAGGGTAACCGAAACCAGGGGCTAATCCTTCTTGATAACTGGGGACGAAACAATGCCACCTAAGGTCTGTCCATGACAGGACCTCAAGGTTCAGGCGTTCCCTGGACGGGTAGGACAAGACTTCAAAAAGTGATCTGCTTGGCCACAATAAACGCACAATTTTTCCCTCCTCCTAAGGGTTCTTTCATCCGCAGAGAGACGTGTGAAGCCCAAGTGCATGGGTTCATCTTCACAGACTGTTTCAGTTAGGAGACAAATGTACAGGGGGCTTCCACAAGCACTCCTTAAAAGAGAAACTTTCTCTGAGTCTGGAGTCAATGAGGATGACAAACATTATCAACTTTTCCAGCTCATTGGTATCTGAGAGACCAGGAGAAAAAGCAGCCATTAGGGCCTCATTGTTCCAAGCAACCTCTGCTGCCTGAGTACGGAATTCAATGGCGTAATCGGTAACAGTACTTGTACTCTGTTTGATGGACATGAGGCACTTGGCAGCAGAAACGGAGTGTGCGGGAATGTCAAATATCCTTTTAAAAGAAGTCACAAACTCAGGGTAACTCAAGACAACAGGTTTTTGTGCTCCCATAGAGAGTTTGCCCAGGCCAAGGATCTCTCAGAAAGCAAAGATATTACGAAACCTACTTTGCTTCTGTCCGTGGGAAATGGCCTGGGGCAGCATCTCAAAGTATATCTCAACCTGGTTGAGAAATCCTCTGCATTGGACTGGATCGCCCCCAAATCACTGGGAAAGTGGAGCGGAACCCTACATACCTCTTATAGAGGTAATACCCAAGGCTGGTGCCTGCACAGAGACTGGAGCAGCAGCAGAGACAGCCTGCAACACAGGTTGCACCAGAGCAGCCACAGTGGGAGATTCCAGGTGAGCCGTGCGACTCAGGAGCATTTGTAATGCCATGGCAAACTGATCCATGCGGTGATCCTGCTCATCCAATCTGGAAAAAATATTACCAAAAAGTGGATTGACTGCATCTTCTGAATTCATGGCCTTCACATACTGTCAGAAACTAGGGATGGGCGAACAGTTCGGCCCGAGCATAAGTTCGGGCTGAACGTTCTTTATTCGGTTGTTCAGCGAACAGCCAAACAAATGGGTCGTTTGACCATTTGTTGGCCCCCCCGAACTGACCACAATGCATTGCAGCGCTGAATAGTGCATTGTAAGCTCTGATTGGCTGAAGCAGTATAAAAGTATTCTTTCAATGGCAGCCATTTTCAGTGTAATTTCAGTGTGGAGAGAGATAGAACAGGGTTCTGTTCAGTGCTATCAGTTAGTTAGTGTGCTATACTGTGCTATTTTGCTTCAATTGTCAGTGTAGAATATTAGTTTAGTGTCAGTCTAGGGATAGTGTTAGTGTAGTGAGGAGGTGGTGCTCAAAATTTTTTTGGGGGGGCGCAAGCAAGCTGAAAAATTATGAAAAAAAACCATCAATTGCAGCCTCACTGTGCCCATCATATGCAGTCACTGTGCCCCATAAAATGTAGCCACTGAGCCATCAATTGCAGCCTCTGTGCCCATCATATGCATCCTGTGCCCATCATACAGCCTCTGTGCCCATCATATGCAGCCTGTGTCCATCATATGCAGCCTGTGCCCATCATATACAGCCTGTGCCCATCATACAGCCTCTGTGCCCATAATATGCAGCCTGTGCCCATCATATACAGCCTCTGTGCCCATCATATGCAGCCTGTGCCCATCATAAGCAGCCTGTGCCCATAATATTCAGCCTGTGCCCATCATATGCAGCCTGTGCCCATCATACAGCCTCTGTGCCCATTATATGCAGCACGTGCCCATCATATGCAGCCTGTGCACGTCATATGCAGTCTGTGCCCATCATATGCAGCCTGTGCCCGTCATATGCAGCTTCTGTGCCCATCATATGCAGTCTGTGCCCATCATATACAGCCTCTTTGCCCATCATATGCAGCCTGTGCCCATCATACAGTCTCTGTGCGCATAATATGCAGCCTGTGCACATTATATGCAGCTTCTGTGTCCATCATATGCAGCCAGTACCCATCATATGCAGCCTCTGTGGCCATATTATGCAGCCTGTGCCCATCACATGCAGCCTCTGCCCATCATATACAGCCTCTGTGCCCATCATATACAGCCTGTACCCGTCATATGCAGCTTCTGTGCCCATCATATGTAGCCTGTGCCCATCATATGCAGCCTGTGCTCATATTATGCAGCATGTGTCCATCATATGCAGCTTCTGCCAAACATATGCAGCCACTGTGACAAGCCCCTCCCCCCAACCGCCCGCCATCAGGCCAACACTTACCCCATCCGGGTGATGGCAGCACGCTGGGGGATGGGCAGGCGATGGCTCCTGCATCTCGTGCATCTCCTCCTTCATTTTGGCCCAGCACTGTGTCCTTGACTCCTCGTCTTCTCCTCCAGTGTCAACGGCGGCGGTGGAGGAGTATGCTCCTGATGCTTCCTCCCCTGTGAGTGTGACTCTTCCACCAAAGCACCGAGCCCACCCTTTTTTGAAGCCTATTAGAGCCTCAGCCCCCCCCCATGCTGCCATAGGAGTCCATGCATCCAGCGTCCTAAAAGGGGCCGGGCGCACGAGTCGGGAGGTGGCGGCGGGGATTAGCGGGGTGGCGCCCATAATGCATGCGCTGCCCCTGGTGAGCAGCTAGAGTAGGGACAGCTCAAATAGTTTTACTTTAGTGTAGTGAGACCATATCATTCATACATACATTAGTGTGGCGTAGGGACAGCTCATATAGTTTCAGTGTAGTGAAGTGAGACTGTGTCAGTAATCTTTATATTAGTTTATAGCTGGAGTAGGGACAGTTCAGATAGCATCAGTGTAGTGACGGTTGAAGACCGTCTATTTGATTGTGTTACTGCCAGTTTAACTCCATCTATTTCTGTGTGCACTACTGCCAGTTTAACGTCATATCGTTTTGCGTGCGTTACTGTCAGTTTAACGCCATAAAGTTTTGTGCGTTACTGCCAGTTTAACACCATATAGTTTATGATTAGAGTTAATAAGGGATTAAAAAGGAATACATTTTGGATTTTTTTAATGGTTTCTTTAACTTCTTCCCGCAAGTTCTATAACCGAAAGACGGCTACAGCGCGGGCTTAATTGCCGGGAGGGCATCCATAGATGTCCTCCTGAGCATGCGCTGTCAGTGCATCCCTGCGGGCCGCGTGCGGCGAGCTCTGTGATCGCCTAGTCTATGAGACTCTGCTGATCACAGATCGGAATAAGGGGCCAATCCCGGACCTATATGATGTGATCAGCTGTCAGCCAATGACAGCTGATCACGTGATGTAAGCAGAAGAATGGTAATCAGAATTTTTTTCCTCGTGCCACCTACCAGTACCCACCAGTGACACCTACCAGTGTCCACTAGTGCCACCTACCAGTGTGCACAGTGCCACCTACCTTTGCCCACCAGTGCCACCTATCAATGCCTACGGTGCCCATCAATGTTACATATCATTACCGCTTATTAGTGCACCTATCAGCACCCTTCAGTGCCGCACATCAGTGCCCATTGGTGCCACCTCATCAGTGCAGCCTCATCAGCGCACATCAATGAAGGAGAAAAATTACCTGTTTTTAAAATTTTATACCAAAACTATGAAACTTTTTTTTTTTCTTTTTCTAATTAACCGTATTTTTTCTTTTTTTTTTAACAAAAAATAAAAAACCCAGTAGTGATTAAATACCACCAAAAGAAGGCTCTATTTGTGTGAAAAAATAATTAAAATTGAATGTGGGTACAGCATCGCATGACCACGCAGTTGTCATTAAAAGTGTGACAGCGCTGAAAGCTGAAAATTGGTCTGCACAGGAAGGGGGTTTAAGTGCCCAGTAAGCAAGTGGTTAACCACTTCAGCCCCGGAAGGATTTACCCCCTTCCTGACCAGAGCACTTTTTACAATTTGGCACTGTGTCGCTTAAACTGCTAATTACGCGGTCATGCAATGCTGTACCCAAACGAAATTTGCGTCCTTTTCTTCCCACAAATAGACCTTTCTTTTGATGGTATTTGATCACCTCTGCGGTTTTTATTTTTTGCGCTATAAATGGAAAAAGACCGCAAATTTTGAAAAAAAATGATATTTTCTACTTTTTGTTATAAAAAAAAAATGTCATACATTTAGGCCAAAATGTACTCGGCCACATGTCTTTGGTAAAAAAAATGGGACATTGAAAAAATAAAATTTCCTCTAGGTGGGATATTTGGAAAGGGATAAATAGCGCCATGAGGTATGAGAGTAGTGTAAAAAGTATATACATTTTTATTAAGAAACATAGGTTTAAAATAATGAGCACATATATACACTATACATATCACAAAATATCATGAATGAATACTGGACAGGACTAATCATATAATAACATTACAAAAAAAGACAGCTAGTAAATCACAAAGATCTGTTATGTTGGAGGTGAGCACAACAGAAAAGACCCAACGCGTTTCGAAAATGCTATTTCTTCATCAGGGGTGTATGCGATGTTATCACAGAACCTACAACCGTCTGCAATTTAAACAAAATACACACATATTAGATACATAATATTGATTAAACACAAGCTAGTTAGTAATTGGTACGTGTGTGATCACATCGTACTTTGTGTTTTATTAGTGTGTTTAGACACTGACCGTATGAACTGTGTAGTACTAGAGTGGATTTTCTGTCCAGATTTTGACATTTAAAAGCAGTTTATATGTTGCAGCTGTCAACCTGTGGGGCCCAAAGCCTGACGGGGTGAGTAAATGCACCAGCGCAAATAGATGGGTCCAATGGTGGCACGAGGGGAAACATGGTCAGAGTCCCACACAAAGGATAAACCAGGCTGGCCCTCCGAAATGTATCCCTTACTGAAAGAAAAAAAAAAGGGAGAGGGACAGAAAAAGGACAGGTATTAAATGGATTGCTAGAGTTGTAAACTCCCCCCACACACTCACATGAGACCACCCACTGTAAAAATGTGCATATACATGAAGGAAGGTGCGCGTACATCCAAATAGGTGCATGCACACAAACATGCATATGTGCATGTCTAACAGATGCACATGTGTGCATCTACATAGTTGAGAAACAGCTTAGTGGAGTGGTCTACCCACCATAGAAACATCCCCTCTGTAATACATGTCAGGGGAAGATGAGCGTGCGTGCATCCATGCGCATACAGGCACGCACACATGCATGCACACATGCATATGTGCATGCATGTGCATCCAAACAGCTTGAATAATACGTTTAATGCCAATGTAAATGTAAAGGAATGTAACTTGCCTAGGGGCGGTCGGAGTGGAGAGGGAGGAAAGGATACCAGAGCCAAGGCAAACGAGGATCTATACCTCCACAGATCCCTGAATCAGGAGAACAAAGGTGGCGCCCAAAAGGTTAATCTGTAACAGTGAACAGAAGGTAGGACATCAAAGGGCAGCAATCAATAGGGCTAGTCCTGGGGGCGCATCAGGTATCATAACTGAGCGCTATCAAAGTAAGGACATGGAGACTGTAAAGAGTATCCAGGGTGCAGGAGCAAGGAGGTATTACCTGATACTTGTACGGGCTCTATGGCGATGGATCCTCACCGGTGTCCACCCTCACAGCGAGCAGACATCAGCTGGAGGGTGGAGGGATTTGAAATAGCCTGAGTGATTGGAAATAGACCAATCACTACATGCCTATGTTCGGAGGGGCGGGGCTAGCCGGGAACGTCCCCCGGGACAGCGGCGCGTAGACGGCGCCTCCAGACAGCACCAGTCAATGTTACATATCAGTACCGCTTATCAGTGCACCTATCAGCGCCCTTCAGTGCTGCACATCAGTGCAGCACATCAGTGCCAACCATCAGTGCCACCCATCAGTGCCACCCATCAGTGCCCATTAGTGCCACCTCATTAGTGCAGCCTATCAGTGCAGCCTCCTCAGAGCACATCAATGAAGGAGAAAAATTACCTGTTTTTAAAATTTTATACCAAAACTATGAAACTTTTTTTTTCTTTTTCTAATTAACCGTATGTTTTCATTTTTTTTAGCAAAAAATAAAAAACCCAGTAGTGATTAAATACCACCAAAAGAAGGCTCTATTTGTGTGAAAAAAATGATTAAAATTGAATGTGGGTACAGCATCGCATGACCACGCAGTTGTCATTAAAAGTGTGACAGCGCTGAAAGCTGAAAATTGGTCTGCACAGGAAGGGGGTTTAAGTGCCCAGTAAGCAAGTGGTTAACCACTTCAGCCCCGGAAGGATTTACCCCCTTCCTGACCAGAGCACTTTTTACAATTTGGCACTGTGTCGCTTAAACTGCTAATTACGCGGTCATGCAATGCTGTACCCAAACGAAATTTGCGTCCTTTTCTTCCCACAAATAGACCTTTCTTTTTATGGTATTTGATCACCTCTGCGGTTTTTATTTTTTGCGCTATAAACGGAAAAAGACCGAAAATTTTGAAAAAAAATAATATTTTCTACTTTTTGTTATAAAAAAAAAAATGTCATACATTTAGGCCAAAATGTATTCGGCCACATGTCTGGTAAAAAAAATGTCAATAAGCGTATATTTATTGGTTTGCGCAAAAGTTATAGCGTCTACAAACTAGGGTACATTTTCTGGAATTTACACAGCTTTTAGTTTATGACTGCCTATGTCATTTCTTGAGGTGCTAAAATGGCAGGGCAGTACAAACCCCCCCAAATGACCCCATTTTGGAAAGTAGACTACCCAAGGAAATTGCTGAGAGGCATGTTGAGCCCATTGAATATTAATTTTTTGGTCCCAAGTGATTGAATAATGACAAAAAAAACAAAAATTACAAAAAGTTGTCACTAAATGATATATTGCTCACACAGGCCATGGGCATATTTAGAATTGCACCCCAAAATACATTTAGCTGCTTCTCCTGAGTATGAGGATAC
The DNA here is from genome assembly GCA_037952925.1 of Lithobates clamitans. Lineage (NCBI taxonomy): Eukaryota > Metazoa > Chordata > Amphibia > Anura > Ranidae > Lithobates > Lithobates clamitans. The sequence continues at coordinate 3,883,140 of JBBGZY010000223.1, forward strand.
CACATATGTGGGACTTTTTGGGAGCCTAGCTGCATACGGGGCCCCGAAAACCAATCACCGCCTTCAGGATTTCTAAGGGCGTACATTTTTATTCACTCCTCACTACCTATCACAGTTTCGAAGGCCATAAAATGCCGAGATAGCACAAACCCCCCCCCAAATGACCCCATTTTGAAAAGTAGACACCCCAAGCTATTTACTGAGAGGCATGGTGAGTATTTTGCAGCTCTCATTTGTTTTTGAAAATGAAGAAAGACAAGAAAAAAAAATGTTTTTTTCTTTTTTCAATTTTCAAAACTTTGTGACAAAAATTGAAGTCTGCAAAATACTCACTATACCTCTCAGCAAATAGCTTGGGGTGTCTACTTTCCAAAATAGGGTCATTGGGGGGGGGGGGGGTTGTGCCACCTGGGCAATCCATGGCCTCCGAAACTGTGATAGGCAGTGAAGAGTAAAATCAAAAATTTACGCCCTTAGAAAGCCTGAAGGCGGTGCTTGGTTTTCGGGGTCCTGTACACGGCTAGGCTCCCAAAAAGTCTCACACATGTGGTATCCCCGTACTCAGGAGAAGCAACAGAATGTATTTTGGGATGCAATTTCACAAATTCCCATGGCATGTTTGAGCAATATATCATTTAGCGACAACTTTGTGCAAAAAAAAAAAAATTGTCTTTTTCCCGCAACTTGTGTCACAATATAAAATACTCCATGGACTCGACATGTCTCTCAGCAAATAGCGTGGGGTGTCTACTTTCCAAAATGGGGTAATTTGGGGGGGGGGTTTGAACTGTCCTGGCATTTTATGCACAACATTTAGAAGCTTATGTCACACATCACCCACTCATCTAACCACTTGAAGACAAAGCCCTTTCTGATACTTTTTGTTTATATGAAAAAATTATTTTTTTTTGCAAGAAAATTACTTTTAACCCCCAAACATTATATATATATATTTTTAAAGCAAATGTCCTACAGATTAAAATGGTGGGTGTTTCATTTTTTTTTTCCACATAGTATTTGCGCAGCGATTTTTCAAACACATTTTTTTGGGGAAAAAACACACTTTTTTAAATTTTAATGCACTAAAACACACTATATTGCCCAAATGTTTGATGTAATAAAAAAGATGATCTTAGGCCGAGTACATGGATACCAAACATGACATGCTTTAAAATTGCGCACAAACGTGCAGTGGCGACAAACTAAATACATTTTTAAAAGCCTTTAAAAGCCTTTACAGGTTACCACTTTAGATTTACAGAGGAGGTCTACTGCTAAAATTACTGCCCTCGATCTGACCTTCGTGGTGATACCTCACATGCATGGTGCAATTGCTGTTTACATTTGACGCCAGACCGATGCTTGCGTTCGACTTTGCGCGAGAGCAGGAGGGGACAGGGGTGCTTTTTTTTTTTTTTTTTTTTTTTTTTGCTTTTTTATCTTATTTTTAAACTGTTCCTTTATTTTTTATTTTTTTATCATTTTTATTGTTATCTCAGGGAATGTAAATATCCCCTATGATAGCAATAGGTAGTGACAGGTACTCTTTTTTGAAAAAATTGGGGTCTATTAGACCCTAGATCTCTCCTCTGCCCTCAAAGCATCTGACCACACCAAGATCGGTGTGATAAAATGCTTTCCCAATTTCCCAATGGCGCTGTTTACATCCGGCGAAATCTAAGTCATGAAATGCTCGTAGCTTCCGGTTAGAGATGTTTGGAGCCACTCTGGTCTCTGATCAGCTCTATGGTCAGCTGGATGAATCACTGTCTGCATTCTCAGGTTCCCTGTTGGGACAGGAGAGCCAGAGAAAAACATGGAAGACGGTGGGGGGGATTCCCTCCCACTGCTTGTAAAAGCAGTCTAGAGGCTAATTAGCCGCTAGGATTGCTTTTACATGAAAGCCAACTGCTGGCTGAAAAGAATGATACCAAGATGATACCTAAACCTGCAGGCATCATTCTGGTATAACCACTCAAAGTCCAGTAACATACCAGTACATTGCTGGTCCTTGTTGGGCATATATTGTAATCTTTTTTTTTTCATGCAGCCTGTGGGCTGAATGAAAAAAAGAGATTGATCGGTGGGTATGCCCACCATTAGATTACCTCCCTTCATCCACCCACTTCTAATGATGGGCATACATGCACCATTTATATATGCTGAAGCATGGGGGCATCTGCCCCAAAAGTTAGGAGCAAATCGCTCCTCCGCCCCTGCTGCCCCCATGCTTCGGCATATATCACCTCCGCTGGAGTCGCGGCTTTATATATCGTGGGAGCAAATGCTGTTGCTGTCAAGATAAATAAATCCGCGCTGCAGCTGAATGGCGTACCTGAAGACAAAAATTGATTAACAATAAAACAGTAAACAGTAAAGTATAAAAAAATGCTTACCTTAAGTGCGCATGTGCGGGTCTCCCAATATGGCCGCGTAAGCCAGGAGCTCCGCTCTGCTCGAGCCAATGAGTCGCACTAGCGCAGGAACCGGCCCGGAAGGAAGCCTGCATTGGACGGGGATAGCACGGGGAGTAGTCCTAGCACACCGGGATGTCCGGTAGCTCAGTCCGCCGCGACCTGGGGCCTCAATTCACGGCCGAAGGAACACAGGCCACTTCCAAGATGGCGGGCGCATCTAAGCCACGAGACTCACAAGCAGGGGGACACTCGGAGCTCAGGCAAGTGATTAATCCAGCCACATTATCATTCACCCCCCAAGCGAATCTGGGAATCCATAACATCACAACCTCCTTGCCTGCATCAACAGTTTCAGTGCTTGAATGCACATTTGAAAACTACATGCTGTCTCCCATGAACAATACTCCAGGCCCAGGGAAAGCTATCACTCCCTCATGTAACCAGAAGCAGGCCTTGGGTCAGACACAGGACATCCCCCTAAACGCAGGGGATTTATTCATTAAATTTTTCGAACTGCTTGAATGAGGTCTTGCTGTTACAGCCAGCAAGATCACCACAGATATAAGAGCAGACTTCCAGAATTTGGGATCTAGAATGGAAGCCATAGAACATAAGCTAGACATAACGGTCTCCAGAGCTAATCAGAATACAGACCATATACAAGTAATACAGGACCAATTGGAAGTGGCATTAAACCGTATTGATGACCTCGAAAATCGCTCCAGAAGAGACAATTTTAGGGTGAGAGGTATCCCTGAATCAGTTTCTGATGCACCTAAAGCCATACAGGACCTCATACAATTCCTAATCCCTACAATACAGCCACACATGCTGGAACTGGACAGGGCACATAGGTCACTGGGACCCCCTAGGAGAGACGGGAACCCCAGGGACATAGTAGTTAAACCACACCATTACAGTGTGAAGGAAGAGATCATGAGGATATCCAGGAAACAGTCAAGCATCTCATTCCAAGGTCAAGATATTCAGATCTTTGCGGACATTTCCCCAATGACGATTCAAAGACGCAGAGCATTAAAACCATTACTACTCGTTCTCTCCCAGAAAGAAATAAAATACTGGTGGGCCTTTTCTTTTGCCCTTAAGTTTACCTTTAATGGTAAAACTCACTCTTTCTCCACCTTCACAGAAGGAGAACAAGTCCTTTTGGCCCTAAAACTCATCGCCCTGGAGTCTGGAGACATGGACACATCTAACCTGCAGGCAAGTTCCTCCAAAAGATCATCACCAGCCAGCCCCCTCTCTCCACTATGGAAGGCGACCAAAACCAAGCGAGCGAAGGACCAAATGCCTACCTGAAGATCAACTTTGCTACTCCTTCTTTTATTTTTATTTTCCCTCAGGGTACGAACCTGACGGGAAATACCTAAGAGACCCTCACATCATTCCTGGTTGTCTCGTTTTTCTACTAGAACCCCAATATACCACCTCTTCGGTCGGAAGTTTGGTTATGAACACAAGTTGGTTAAGGCCATTCTCCCCATTTTTCTACCATCATTTCTTAAAACCCTTTTGAAGTTGTAGAGATTGTTCCACAATAGGGGCCAGGAACTGATCCTATTGTTACAAGCAAGATGGACTTCATCAACCCATGGCATCTCATACAGGGATGCCCAAGGACTTCTTTATGGAAGACACACATGATAATGGGATATTATACTTGCATAATGAAGTCCCTTAGTCCAACACTCTTCCCCATGTAACTCATACATGGGGATTTCCCCTTGGTCCTGGTATCTCAATTTGCCCTCTTTTGTTTTTTGCAGAGGGGTTTTTTGTTGTTTTTTTTTTAATATCTCTCCTCTCCCAATTTTTTCTTGTGTGATAGGTCCTGATGGATCGGTTCCATTTACAGTTTTTCATTTATACTTATGGACTCTAATACAAGTTATCTCTTATATAAGCGAGGTTTATAGAGTATCATAGTCCTTAGTCGACTGTGGCTCGGGCAGCAGTCATGCGTGCCCTCCCATCCCCCTAATATGGCTTTTCTGTATTTGGGCGATGGGATGTCAGCCCTCTCAGAGGGCTGCTCAATGTTGGTACCCACTAACGTAGGAGGGTTTTTTTTCCCCCTTTCTTCGTTACAGGCCTATGTTTGGCCTTCTTGTTTCTCTTCTTTATTTCCTTTTTTCTTTTCTAACTAATCTCCTCTTTTTGATTGCCAGCACTCAGAGGATTCTCTTTTGTCCGGAAGCTCCAGGTCCCAGGTTTCACCACGCTACTCTGTCAAGGCTGATCACATCTAGGCTTCATGGGGTAAGTGTTAAACACATTTCATGCCTTCTAATACCGTAACCTTGCCATCGCTCAGAATTGTTTCACATAACGTGCAGGGACTAAACTTGGCGGTCAAGAGAAGGAAAATTCTGCAGGAATACCGCTCCCAGAAAATGGATGTGCTATTTTTGCAGGAAACACATTTCCCAATACAGTATAACCCTTCCTTCCTGCATGCTCACTATCCCCTGTTCCACTTAGCAAACGCACAGGATAAAACAAAAGGGGTGGCAATTTTGTTTGCTAAATCCTGCCAATTTAAGAATACACAGGTTTACAAAGACATGGAGGGTAGATTTATCCTGGTGAAAGGAATGCTAAATAATCAAATGTACTCCCTGGTCTCATACTATTCCCCCAACAAAGGTCAATCTCAATTCTTCCACCTTATGTTCCAAACGTTAGAACCACTGTTGGAGGGAATAATGATTCTGGGAGGGGATTCCAACATAGCATTTGACCTATCCCTAGATAAATCTAAACCTCTTTCATCTCAAATGAGCGCCCCAAAAAAATGAGTACTAAAATTGCTAAAATGATCTTTAATCAAGGTCTTGCAGACATCTGGAGAGAAACCAATCCGACCTGCAGGGACTACACTCACTTTTCAAATCTCCACAAATCCTATTCTCAAATAGACCACATCTTCATTTCATCTCATCATATCCCTTTAGTTAAGAAATCTTTCATCAAAGACTCCTCCCTTTCGGATCACTTGATGGTCATCCTAGAGATACGAGGGCTGCAATCCAAACCCCCCCCCCCCATGGAGACTTAAGGAATCCATCCTTAAAGACCCCACCCAGGTCACTATTATTGAGAAAGCTCTGAAGGAGTTCTTTATACTAAATAACATAGAGGGAATCTCGGCAGAAACAGTTTGGGCTGCCCATAAGGCTACGATAAGGGGAAAACTGATCCAAATGACATCACAAATCAAAAAAGAGAAAACCTCTGATGTTGTCAAACTTGAAAATAACTTTGAAGCCTTATGTAAGCAACATAAATCAGGCCCTTCTAAGGTCAATACAGCACAACTAGATGCCGCAAGGGTGGCATTGAACTTAGCCCTTACGGTTAAAGCCGAGGTTTCCCTGCGTTGGACAGGTGCGAAATTTTACCAGCATAGAGATAAAATGAATACTATTTTGGCCTCCAAACTCTCCCCTAAAACATGTACTTTCACCCTTCCTAAGATCAGGCAGCAAGACGGTACGTTCTCTTTAAATCCTCAACGTATTCTACAATCATTTCAGGATTTTTTTACAAATTTATACAAAAAGGGAAATCACATTGGGGAGTCCGGATTTGATGCATTCATGACAGATCTAAAAATTCTCCGCCTTCAGAAGAGTCATGCAGACCTGATGGACGCATCTTTCTCTACAGAGGAAACTCTAGAAGTGATTAAGAACTTAAAAGTTAACTCCGCCCCAGGCCCTGATGGTTTTTCCAACATTTATTACAAAACATTTGCAGTTACCCTAGCTCCTCATCTCACCAAATTCTTTAATTCTAAAAGAACGGGCAAAGCTATCGAAAACCATGCAAACTCAGCCTTCATTTCAGTTATCCCTAAACCTGCCAAGGACCCATCCCTAGTAGAAAACTATAGACCCATCTCCCTTATTAACAATGATCTGAAGATCCTAACCAAAATATTAGCCAATAGACTAAGCTCGTTCATAGGACAATACATTCATAGGGGCCAGGTGGGTTTCATCCCAGGAAGACAGGGCCCGGACCAAGTTAGGAGGGCGACGGATATTGTCTCAATCCTTCAATCTGCCTGGGATGGAACCCCTCAGCAGGAAGGCCTTTTGTTATCGTTAGATTTAAGGAAGGCTTTTGATTCGCTATCATGGTCATACTTGTTTTCTACCCTTCGCAGATGGGGTTTTGGGGAACATTTTATAGGGATCCTACAATCCCTTTATTCGAGTCCGGTGGCCAAGGTCAAACTTCAGGGCTTTGTTTCTAATTCCATTCCGGACTCCAGAGGGACCAGACAGGGTTGTCCCCTCTCTCCAATAATCTTCGCCATAGCGATTGAATCATTGGCCATTGCAATAAGAACAAATGTCAACATCCAAGGGGTTAGGTGTGGACATTCAGTCCATAAATGTGCCCTTTTTGCAGACGATATTCTACTCTTTGTCTCTTCCCCAATCACATCATTACCTAATATTAACAAGCTCTTAGACTCTTTTGGGGATATATCGGGTCTACAAGTGAACATAGCTAAATCACAAGCACTGAATGTTTCTCTTCCCATAGCCCTAGTTGATCGACTGAAACAGTCCTTCAAATTTAAGTGGAGCGACACCTCAATTCGTTATTTAGGGATAAATCTTACCTCAAAATTTGAACTCTTATATCAGGCAAATTTTCCCCTTATGTACCGTAAACTAGAGAAAGATCTTCTCACCTGGTCCCAGCACAACATTTCATGGATAGGTAAAATTAATTCCATTAAAATGACCCTATTACCCAGATTACTCTACCTTTTCCGCTCCCTCCCAATTCCTATTAGGAAAGATCATTTAAAATCATTTCAAGGCAAAATAATCAAATACATTTGGGGTAAGAGAGGCTATAGACTAGCGAGAAAAGTCCTATACAGCCAAAAAACGAAAGGAGGACTGGGACTTCCAGACCTTTTTAAATATTACCAAGCTGCCAGATTAGCCCAACTCTCAGTGATCTATTTGAAAAACAAAATCCCAGATTGGATCAATATAGAAAGACAGGCGGTCCCCACATACACGTTAGACTTCCTTCTTTGGTCCCCTCGCAAAACTAGACCTCCTATCATGTCCCCCGCTCTTTCGTATTCCCTGAGGTTATGGGATGATATAAAAAACTCACCTTCCTTGACATCTGACATTCAACCGCTGGCCCACATTTTCCATAATCCCCTCTTCAGACCGGGTATGGATATCAAATCATTTCAATGGTGGTTAGATAAGGGGATGTACAGGATTGGACACTATTTTACTCCTTCAGGCCCCGTCTCCTTGAAATTCTGTATGGAAAAACTTGAAATCCCTGTCTCAGAAAAATGTAGGTTTTATCAAATTTCCCACTTTCTTCATGCAATATGGAAAAACAAACCCACCCCCCGACCTTTTCGAATTATGAACGCTGGTGTGGCCAGGGTACAGAGCAAAAAGGGGGCATATCCATAATATACTCTTCCTTATTAGAACCAACCACCAAATTCTCATATATGGAAGCCTGGGAGAGGGACTTACAAGAAACCTGGGACTTGGAGATATGGCACAGAAGAGGAATCAGAGCTTACAAAGGAATAATGAACATTTCATTAATAGAAGCCAATTGGAAAGTGATGACTAGATGGTATTTGGTTCCGTTAAGATTGAACAAGATGTTTCCCTCCTCATCTCCTCTATGTTTTAGGGATTGTCAAGCTCAGGTTTCTACGCTTCATATTTGGTAAGAATGTCCAAGAATTAGAGGTTTCTGGAATAAGATTTTTTTTTTTTTTAATTGAAAATTTTTATTAGTTTTGAACATTTACAGGGATATAGATTCTTTGCAAAGAAAAATACACCAACATTTTAAGTTACAAATTGGCATTATACATTAAATGATTCCTATTGCTTTTAACCATATGTTTCCTTATGGCTATAATATTATTTGTGATAGTAGAGGACCATTTACAATATTCCTTTATAGAATCACAAATCATACTTTCTAAGCATAGTAATTATTGATTATCATATGCATGCAGTTACGATTAAAGGATATTTCTCTATCTAGGTTGTCGATCTCAACCTATGAAGTTATAATAGAGTAATAGCAATCGAAGAAACCTCTAAATAAAACAGAACAAAAATGGATAAAAATACAAATTGGAAATTTTCCGTTATAGCTAGTGTTGCAATGGAAGTATCCCTCAACTATATGGAATAAGATTTTTAATCTTATCCGCAAAGTGACAAACCTACCGATACCTAAGACTCCACAAATTGCTCTATTGAACGAGCAAATCCCCAAGATTCTTAAGTTCTCTCACCATTTAATTACTTTCATGCTAATAGGAGCGAAAGTCACCATCGCTAAAGCCTGGAAGACACCAAAAATTTCCTTTGTAGCGGCTAAGAGAAAAATCTCTTGGATCATGTACCAGGAGAGATTAGTAAGCAAAATTCTGGATAACATCAAAACTTTTGAAGCAACATGGGAACCCAGGGCTGGGCATATAGGTTTATCCCTGGTCCCTGGGATCTCCTCGTCTGGAGAGTTTCACATGAGCTGAGTGTTGGATTTCTCTCTTTCTATCCCTTACTTCCTTTCTTTTCTTTCCTTTAAACTCTTTTCTATTTTGTCTATTTTCTAGATATTGTAAGAATAGATGACTACGGTTCTTTTGTCAAATTAAGTTTATGTTCGTCATTTCTCTAATTTCGTACGAGATATTATATACTACTTTGTCACAAGGCTTAAGGGTAAACCCTTGGGGATCGGTGCAGTCTCCCCGTTGCGATTCAGTGGCTCCGGGGGGGGCGGCTCATGACCCCTACTGGATAGGGTAATCTCTATCTAAATCTATACAAGGTCTAGACCAGGACACAGTGTGATCCCGTCAGGGGTGTCTGGTCAGTCCCTAGTTTATAACGCCCTTTGAAGCATCAGAATTAACATGGCTGATGATGCTTGTACGGATCATTTCTCTTTTTATGTTATGTATCCTTAGAGTTTTGGATGTTAAGAGACGATGATGTATACTGAGCTCTGTCTTATAATAGACATCTTTTGTACTGCAAGTTATCTCAATAAAAAAGTTAAACTTCAAAAAAAAAAAAAATGCATACCTGAAAAGCAAACATGATAAAACATAATAACAATAAAACATTGCAGAATAGAATACAGTAAAAAAGAGCAGAACAATAGAGAGAAAATAGAGAGAGAGAGAACAATAAAATGAAAACTATTTTTTTATTTTTTTTATATTTTTTTTTGTGTTTTTTTTTTTTTTTACACTTTTTTTTGTAACTGTAACTTTTATAACTGTAACGGTTCCAGGTTCTGGTCTCTCAAAATGCGATGGCATCTTGGGAGACCCTGTGAAAGTGTGCCTGGTCTGTGGAATGCTGTACCCTACGCTAATACTCAACTAGTGTATGGTAGCATTCAAAACATTCACCAATGCAAAGACCAGGATTGTCAGGACAGGAGGGACAATATAAGCGTGTGTCATGCCTATATCCGCGCTTGCTGCAGACACTACATCTTTTTTGGGGGGGTTCGTTGGGTAGGGGTACTCGGGAGGACATAAAGAAAAGGCCTCTCATGCGGCCGACTGCATTTGGTTGGGGATGTGAATGGGGGAAGTATGGATGCTGCAGAAGTGGTGGGTTCCCAAATGAGATTGGCGAATGCAGCAGGAAGGGCATTATGGGCATGACGGGCCTGTGTTTGTCTTCTTCTTGGTGGCAGCGGGACACTACTTGTGCTTGCCACCTCACCAGCTTGAACTGCACTTATGGGACTCGCCACGTCACCAATTGTTACTGCAGTGTTGGTTTGACTATGACTGGGATGTACTAGGCCACTGGTGCTTGCCAGTTCACCAAAACGCTACCAAAAAAACTGTTAGCGATCGCAGGGATCAGGCCTGACTCTGCCAACACTGCAGTTATGTGTTTAGTGTTTTGTAAGTGACAGTGATCGATCGATACTGCACTTGGGTGGGCTGGGCTGGGTGGAGGGGCAAAACGCAGGTGCTCGCAGGTATCTGGGCTGATCCCGCTAACACTGCGTTTTTGGGAACCCTAAACTGCTGGGGACGCTAGTATAGATCTGATCGGATCAGATATTGGTCCGTTCAGATACTATACTATTAAGGGGGGTGTATGCTGTGTGCGTGGGTGTTAGCAGTACTGGCGCTAACCTGACGCTGCCTGGGGCAACGCAGACCCTATCTGACCCTAAAACCTAAAAAAAAAGTTATATCACCGCCGAGCGATCAGGGGGCTAAACCTTTTTTAGGTAATAAACGGCGGGTGCCCTGACACTATAAAAAATAAACTAACTAACCAGCGTTACCCGTAACAGTTATACAGTGATCACTGGTGAAAGGGTTAACTAGGGGGCAATCAAGGGGTTAAAACCTTTATTAGGTAGTATATGGAGGTCCCTGATGCTATAAAACGCTGATGGCGAACCTATATATTTAGCTCCCTAACTAGCGTCACCAGTGATACTAATACAGCGATCAGAAAAACGATCGCTTAGTGACACTGGCGATGGGGGGTGATCAAGGGGTTAAAACTTTATTAGTGGGGGTTAGGGGGGTATCCTAGACCTAAAGGGGACTAACCCTAACTGCCCTACCACTTCTAACTATCACAAACTGACACCAATGCAGTAATCAGAAAAAAAAAAAAACTGCTTGGTGTCACTGTGACAGGGGGGGTGTTTAGGGGGTGATCGGGGGCTGATGGGGGGTGTAAAGTATGCCTGGTGTGTTTTACTGTGTGTATAGTGTTTATGCACTCACATCGATGTCTCCTTGGCGCCGGAACGGAAAAAACCTGAGCCGAGGAGCGATGACATCACTTCCTCTGCCGCTGTTTACTATACAGCAGCAGAGGAAGAATCTCATTGGCTGGGAGCGATCGCGAGGGGGTGGCCACGAATGGATGGACTCTCCCTGACCTCTGATTGCTCGGGGACAGAAGCCGACTGCCTCGGGCACCGAGGGGGGGTCCGATCAGACCCATACATTAGTTTGCCTGCCCATGCCATTCTGCCGCAGTATATCTGTCGGCAAGTGGTTAAAGGAGAAGTCCAACCAAAGCTTGTTTGGCTGGACTTCTCCTATGGATCACAGGAGTGCAATTTGTTTTGCACTCCTGTGATCCATTTTCGGCAGAGACGGAAGTCCGCTCTCTGCTGACGTCACGGATATCAGTCCAGGCACTGCGACATCCTGGCAATGGGAGTCTGGATCTACCAGATGCCTGGACTGACACCCCGCTCAGCCTCTCAGTGAACCGCTGAGAGACTAAGCCGGCCACCCATACCCCTCAGCCCAGCTGTCAGACTTCCACGTACCTGACCGATGAGCCCGATATAGCAGGGGAAGGCCTCCCTTACGTATCTGGTTCCTGGCCCCTGGTAGTATGGACAGGAGGCACGGGAGCACAGAATGATATGAGAGCCTGGCGGGTCAGCAGCAGGTGGATCCAGGTGAAGGTGGTTTTGGAGATCACCAGACAACTGAAGCACAGGCAGCAGGTGCAGAGCAGGAGTGGAGCAGGCAGGTCGGGTCACAGGCAGGGTTGGCAACAGGCGGGCAGCGTGGTACAGAGGAGCAGGCAGATTCGTAGTCAGGACAAGTCGGGGTCAGATGCAGGCAGAAGACAAGGGAGAATCCAAAGGGCAAGCCGGGTAGTCAGGAGATCAAACGTTCAGACAGGTAAGCAGGTGCAAGGATACAGGGAGCTGCAGATCGGACAGCACCGAGCCACATGTGCTGACAGCTTAAGTAGGCAGATTGTGCCAAGCGTCGTGAGTGCGCGCCCCTGCACACATGCACGCGCCCGCACACCAGCACCCGCAACGGCGCACACGCCAACGTGCCCCAGCACACACCGACGCACACCAGCACAGCGTCTGCTCAGGGGAACTCTCTGACACCAGCTCTCCAAAGAACAAGAAGGGAGCAGAGCAGAGGGCTGTGACTGACAATCTACAGCTCTTTGCTCAGGAAACTGTCAGAACCGAGAGACACTCATATACTGATGCCATCAGTTGCACTTTATGACTCAATGACACTTGCAGACTATTTTCAAGTGTCATTTTACACAGGAATAGCTACATTCTAACACATATTCCTGCTACAGTATGTACTGTAATATATAGCAACTCCCAGCTGACATTTTTACAACTGGTAATTGTCACGAAGACAGGGGGAGAGAGATGAACATACTGCAGAAACTATACCCTAGAAGCTTTGCTGAATTTTCTTAGAGCCTCTTCAAGTGCATAAACATATAGTTTACAGGCAAATAAGGAATTTAGATTTTTTTTTGAACCATCTGAAATTGCTGACCTATTACTAACAATGGTGGCTCATATGCTGCTCCACAGCCTTCAACAGTCTGAGTTACTGACTTGGAAACAGAGAACACATAGATTATGAAACATGAAAAAAGAAACCTAAGTACTTATCTGCATACTTGTTACTGAAAACTGAAAAATCACAGCTGCTAACACTGAAGGAGAGCTCAGCAATGGCAAATATCTATGTTATGTTTCTTTTAATGTCCTGAGACATTTCCATGGATTAAAAACTGCATAAGTTTGCTTTTTACATCTCCCTTAAAGTTTTTAATAAGTATGTATCTTTATGATGTAATGTAATATATATCCACTGCATCCAGTATAGCCAAGCCTATATCTGACTGCAGGCCATTCCTGGTGTACTTTCTCTAATATACTTCAGGCGGTGTACACAGTACACAGTATCATGCAGTTGCTACTACTTTTCTGGGGGTGTACACAATACAGTATACCCATAGTTGTTATTACACTACTGTTGGTGTACACAGTACCGTGCACCCATAGTGCAGTTGCTACTACTTTTCTGGTGGTGTACACAGTACATAATACATACAGTGCACCCATAGTTGCTATTAGACTTCTGGTGGTGTACACAATACTGTTCACCCCTAATGCAGTTGCTACTACTTTTCTGGTGGTGTACACAATACATACAGTATACCCATAGTTGTTATTACACTTCTGTTGGTGTACACAGTACCAAGCACCCATAGTGCAGTTGCTACTACTTTTCTGGTGGTGTACACAGTACACAATACATACAGTGCACCCATAGTTGCTATTAGACTTCTGGTGGTGTACACAATACCATTCAACCCTAGTGCAGTTGCTACTACTTTTCTGGCGGTGTACACAATACATACAGTGCACCCAAAGTTGTTATTACACTTCTGTTGGTGTACACAGTATCGTGCACCCCTAGTGCAGTTGCTACTACTTTTCTGGTGGTGTACACAGTACACAATACATACAGTGCACCCAATGTTTGCTATTAGACTTCTGGTGTTGTACACAATACCGGGGTGCTGCTGACTCCCTGCATATTTTGAAAAGTTCTTTGGTGTGGTCCTTTTTTGACACATGTGCAGCAGATCGCATTGCTAGCACTGCAACTGCTGCCTTTTCAGCTGGTACACTCTGCCCCCTTTCGTGAATTTGTGGAATGTGTGATACCTCAGTGGCAGGTTCCCAAACCCCATTTCTTTTCATGGAAGGCCATTCTGGCTGTCTACCAGCATGTGGAAGGCAATGTCTTGGCCTTGTTGGACAGGGCGGTCAGCAGTAAAGTGCATTTTACCGCTGACTCATGGTCCAGCAGGCATGGACAGGGACGTTACCTTTCTTTCATGGTGCACTGGGTAACTCTGCTGGCAGCTGGGAAGGATGCAGGACAGGGTTCAGTATTGTTGGAGCTTTTTTTTCCCACCACACCTCTAAAATGCTAGCAATGATTCTGCCACAGCTCTCTCCTCCACCCCCTCCTCTTCTTCTTCCTCTATGGCCTCTTCCTCTGCAGATTTGTCCTCTGAACCAGCGGTGCTCCGTAGGCGTTCAAGGGGCTACGCAACCACTCAGACGGTGCTTGAGTTGGTCTGCTTAGGGGACAGGAGCCACACTGGGGCAAAGATTCCAGCAGCTCTGCAGGGGCAGGCTCAGAGGTGGTTGATGCCACACCAGCTTCAGCCAGGAATGGTTGTATGCGACAATGGCACCAACCTCCTCTCCGCACTCCGACAGGGACACTTGACCCATCCCTGTTTGGCTCATGTCCTCAATTTGGTGGTGCAGCGGTTCTTGAGCAGGTACCCAGGCTTACAGGATTTTCTGAGGCAGGCCAGGAAAGTCTGTGGTCATATAATGCCAGTGCTCGGCTGGCTGACATTCAAAGAAAATGCAACCTGCCCAAAAACCGCCTCATTTGTGACATGCCCACCAGGTGGAACTCAATGTTGGTAATGCTGCAGAGGCTGCACATGCAGCAGATGGCCATCAATGAGTACCTGTGTGAGTATGAGTATGGCACCAGAACAGGGTCAGGGGAGTTTAGCTTTTTTTGCCACGCCAGTGGCTACTGATCAAGGATGCATGCACTGTCCTGTCACCATTTGAGGAGGCCACGAGGATGGTGAGCAGTCACAGTGCATGCATCAGTGATACTGTCCCTCTTGTCTTCCTGTTGGAGCACACGCTTTGTGGAATAATGGACAGGTCACTTGAGGCAGAACAGCGGCAGGAAGAGGAGGACTTCTTTACCTCTCAAGGCATCCTTTATGCAGATAGTATTCCTGCGGGCCCACCGATCACACAGAAAGAAGAAGAGGAGGAGGATTGTGTCAGCATGGAGATGGAGGATAACACTCAGCATCAGCAGCAGTCTTCAAGGAATCGTTTTCAGTCCCCAGAAACCCATGGAGTTGTCATGTGATCCTTAGTGACCCAGACTCAGGAGGACTCAGGATCGAATTCCCCTGCAAACTTACGCTGCATGGCCTCCCTAATCCTACAAAGTCTGCGAAAGGACACTAGGATTCATGGTATCAAGGAGAGGGATCATTACTGGCTGGCAACCCTTCTTGATCCACGTTACAAGGGTAAAGTTGCAGAACTTATCCAGCCTTCGCAGAGGGAGTAGAGGATGAAACATCTTCGGGAGGCCTTGCAGAAAGGTTTGTGCAATGCGTTTCCAGACCCTGGGAGATTACAATTTCCTGGTGCTGGACAACTTGTTGCTGAGGCTTCGTTCAGTCACAGAAAGAGCGGTGGAGAAGATGCAATTCTTCAGTCCTCAGAGCCAAGGTCTGATCGGTTCCAGCAACCATCGCCAGCATCTGAATTACATGGTGCAGGAATATCTAGGGGCAAGATCAGACTTGGAGACCTTTCCAACAGAACATCTTCTGGGTTACTGGGTGTTGAGGATGGACCACTGGCCAGAGCTTGCTCAATATGCAATTGAGCTACTGCCCTGTCCTGCATCCAGCGTTCCTTCTGAACGGACGTTCAGTGCTGCTGGGATCACAGAGTGCGCCTGTCCACAGACTCTGTTGATTGACTCACATTCATAAAAATGAATCAGTGTTAGATCACCAGCTACCAATCACCTGATGCTGATTTAACTAATTGATTTTTCTATGGATGTGGGATCCCTTGAAGACTGCATATGCTGAGTGACTATCCTATTATGCTGAGTGACTATCCTATTCCTCCTCAATCTTCATGATGATAGCTTCTAAGAATATTTTTGGTTCAGGACACCTACACCACTGCCTAAGGCCCAATTTTTCTGCCCCTGTTTAACAGGGGCATGTAATTACATTTTTTGCTCTAATATTTCACAGCAGGGCCTGTACCTGCACTCAACAAGAGAATCTGTGAGGGGTTACAGTGTTGTGGCACCACCACCACCGCCTTAGGCCCAATTTTTCAGCCCCTGTTTAACAGGGGCCCGTAGTTACAATTTTTGATCTAATATTTCACAGCAGGGCCCGTTCCTTTGCTCAACAAGAGTATCTGTGAGGCTTTACAGTGTTGTGTCTCCACCACCACCGCCTAAGGCCCAATTTTTCTGCCCCTGTTTAACAGGGGCATGTAATTACAATTCTTGACATAATATTTCACAGTAGGGCCCGTTCCAGCACCCACCAAAAGTAACTGTGAGGGCTTACAGTGTTCTGGTACCACCAACACCTAAGGCCTAATTTTCCGCAGAGTGTATAGGGCAGGCCGCAAAATATATACAGGCGGTCCCCTATTTTTAAACACCCGACTTACAAACGACTCTTACTTACAAATGGAGGGAGACAACAGAAAGTGAGAGGAAATCTACCCTTAGGAAGGGAAAATTTTTTCCTGTAAGAGTTAATATGGGAAAAAGGTGTCTCCACTGATGCTTTATCACCAATCCTAGTTTCCCTAATAACCCAAAGTTTTCAAAATCCAATTGTCATTGGGACAGAAAGTGAGGTGATATCTTCTGAACAGAGGCACAGACAGCAAAACAAATGTTACAGGGGTGATAACCCTTCCCTATATTATCCAAAAAGCTTAAAAATAGATTTTTTGGCTGGAGCTACACTTTAAAAATGTACCAGTTCAAAATTACAGACAGATTCTACTTAACAACAAACCTACAGTCCCTGTTTTGTTTGCACCGCCTGCATATTGCTGTTCAGAGGGCCTGGGGCCCCACGCCTTTCCTTTTTTTAAATTAGGTGCGGTGTTCCCCTTAATATCCATACAAGACCCAAAGGCCCTGGTAATGGACTGGGGGGGGTACCCATGCCACTTGTCTCACTGATTTTCATCCACATTACCGGGACCGGACATTACATTAAAGCCGTAAGCAGTTTTAAATGACTTTTATTCCTTTAAAAATGTCATTTTGTGCAGGGACTGTTCTAATCACGGGAAACACGCGCCACTTTACAGGCATACTATAGACACCCCCAGGTATGATATTTAAAGGAATATTTCACTTTTGTTTCACTTTAAGCATCATTAAAATCACTGCTCCCGAAAAAACGGCTGTTTTTAAAACTTTTTTTTGCATTAATACATGTCCCCTGGGGCAGGACCCGGGTCTCCAAACCCTTTTTAGGACAATACCATGCAAATTAGCCTTTAAAATTAGCACTTTTGATTTCGAATGTTCGAGTCCCATAGACTTCAATGGGGTTCTAAAGTTTGCGCGAATGTTCGGCCCGTTCGCAGGTTCTGGTGCAAACCGAACCGGTTCACCCAATTCTATCTCTAATCGTGGGATAGAATTGGGTGATAATATAGAAGAGATTGGACTTTACGCTGACAATATTATACTTTATATGGGGGATATGCAGAGTACATTGGGAAAAGCTATGAGTATAATAGACATCTTTAGCCAGTAATCAGGGCTTAAGATTAATTGACTGAAGTCCTTTCTTATGCCATTGCAACAAGAATCAGAAATGGAGGAAAGGATAGACATCCCACTCAGAGTAGTGGAGTTCTTTAAGTACTTAGGGATCTATAAAACAAGAAAACCCTCTGATGCAGTGGTGGCCAATGTAAATCCATTGATGGAACACATTAAATGTAAACTGAAGATCTGGAGTAAGTTGCCATTGTCAGTGGTGGGTAGAATAAATTTAATTAAAATGATTTTATTACCAAACTGTTTATATATTTTTTCACACTCCCCAGTAGTAGTGCCTAAAAAATTTTTTAAAAGCCTCAACTCTCAATTTACTAAATTTATATGGGCTAATGGCAGATGCAAAGTAAAGCTTACAACATTACAGTGGCCAAAACCGGAGGCAGGATTAGCCTTGCCAGATATATATCTGTATTACCTCGTGGGGCAATTAAGACATTTGCGTACTTGGTTGATACAGGAACAAAGCTTGGGAGTGGAGAAGTACCTTTTAAGGATTGTCCAGGCCGAGAATCTACTGGCAGGACTTGAGGCACGACATAAACAATTACCAAGGGTAAAGATTCCCATGCTCTCTTTGGCACAATCGGTATGGCGTGAGGTTAAAAAGCTAACAAAATTTAGGGACATCCCTGTAAATTCCTACAGTTAAGGCATGCACTGCAAGCGTAATTTGGTAGTAATAAAGTTAATATATCAAAATTCCCTCTTATTGGAATATTAAGAACTATGACAGATGAGATTTGGAAGGAGGTGGGTAAATCACATTTGGGAGTATCGCCTGCAATAACAGAACAGTAACAACAGTGTATTAACAGTAATAACAGATTGATACAGCTGTATGTAATACATCAATCCTATCTTACACCTCGTAAATTAAATTTAATGGGACAAACAGCATCCGCAGACTGTGGGAGGTGTTATCAACCAGGGGCTGATTTTGTGCATCTAATGTGGTCTTGCCCGGGTATTAGTAAATACTGGAGACAGGTCTTGGATATATTATCAAAAGTGCTGGGAGACCGCATCCCATTCACTTTGGAAGTTTGCCTGCTAGGGCTGGTTGAGAACCAGAAGTGGATTGGATATACCAAGACCTGCCTACAGGAAACTCTATTCATGGCACGCAAGCAAATTGTGCTTAGGTGGATGCAACAAATACCCCCCTCAAGGGATCAATGTCTTAAACTGGTAAACCAAATACTTTCATATGAGAAATTAACATATGAGCATAGAGGAACACATCAGAAACATTATAAAATTTGGGGTAGATGGCTGAATTCACCATTGATTCTTAGTGGAAATGAATAATGTATAAGTGGGGCATAGATAGAAAAGTGCATTGATTGATGGACATTAGAAATAGGGGAGGAGGGCGCTGCAGCCAGGGTATTTAGCTGTCTCTACTCTTTTTTAATTTTCTTTTTTGTTTTTCTTTTTTTCAGGGTGGAAATATATTGTGTATTGTTTTTTCTTTTTTTTTTTGGTTTGCATTGATTAATATACCAAATGACTTGGAAAATGATGAAATGTAATATTATTAATTTTGTTAATGCAGACTTATGAAATAAAAAGTATTTCAAAAAAAGAAATGTAAATTATGCCTAAGCAGTACCTTAAAATTGTGCCATTTGTTTTTAATTTCTCTTTCAAAATAGCAGTTCACTTCTTGTGCCTATGCACTATTGTTCTGTAGCCCCAAATCTACAGAATACGATCATTTAAATGTAAGACACTGAGGTTTGATGATATTTCTACTGTGCTGCTTACTGTTCTCTTTGCTGAAGAGGAACCTGAGAACCTGCAGGGCAAAGATCTCTGTGCTTCTTCATTGTGTGGATCCATGCTTTCTTCACCTTGCTTGTAGATTTTTGATAACTTCCCCATCAGTTATCAGTAGAGGTGGGCCAAACACCCTCCAGTTCAGTTCCCACCAGAATTCTCAAGCATCGCAAAAGTTTAGCCCGAAATCCAGATTGAAGTCTAAGGGACCCAAACTTGAAAAATCAAAAGTCCCCATTTTGAAGGCTTATATGCAAGTTATTGGCCATATAAAGGGTGTGGGGGCCCAGGTACTGCCCTGCGGGAACATGTATTACTGCATTTTTTTTTACATATAGTTTTTAAAGGAACAGTGATTTTAATGATGCTTGAAGTGAAACAATAAAAGTGAAAAATTCCTTTAAATATAGTGCCTGGGGGGTTCCCTGTAGTCTGCCTGTAAAGTGGCACATCTGTACCATGCATAGTACCTGCTGAAGCAAAACTGACATATATAAGGAAAAAAAAAAGACATTTAAATTGATTTTCTCGGCTGCAAGCATTCTTAAAAAATACAAATAAATTTCCGTCAATACAAAAATGTGAAAAAAACGTTGTGAGTGCCCCCCTCCCCCAATCCATACCAGGCCTCTGGGTTTGGTATGGATTTTAAGGGGAATCCCACGCCAAAATTTAAAAAAACAGCGCCCTCCCAAATCCTTACCAGACCCTTATTCGAGCATGCAGCCTGGCAGGCCAGGAAAGAGGGGGTGAGTGTTGATAGGGACAAGGGCCTTTTTCCCGCAACCCTGGGCGGTGGTTTTTGGGGTCTGCGGGCAGGGGGCTATCGGATTCTGGAAGCCCCCTTTAATAAGGGGGCCCCTCCCGGCCACCCTATGTGAATGAGTAGGGGGTATCCCTACTCATTCACCAAAAAATGTGTCAAAAAGAAATAAAAAAACACACAGTTTTTTACAATTCCTTTATTAACAATAGAACAACAATGATCCATCATCAATCACAGCGGCTGTAGCACCGCTGGACCCAAAAAAAGAAAAAAAATGCTTAGCCCACAACAAAGGCTAACAGCCAACTGCCTGCCCTGCCACATCACAGTTCTTAAATAGGTAAGGGGCAGGGCCACCTGGCAACATCACCTAGATGCACTGCCCCCTTGTGACATCATCACAGCGGTGTAGTGGTTAGCACTTTCACCTAGCAGCAAAAGGGTCGCTGGTTCGAACCCCAACCATGACACCATCTGCCTGGAGTTTGCATGTTCTCCCTGTGTCTGCGTGGGTTTCCCCTGGGTACTCCGGTTTCCTCCCACACTCCAAAGACATGCTGCTAGGTTTATTGGATCTTGTCCAAATTGGCCCTAGTATACAGTGGGGATGGAAAGTATTCAGACCCCCTTAAATTTTTCACTCTTTGTTATATTGCAGCCATTTGCTAAAATCATTTAAGTTAATTGTTTTCCTCATTAATGTACACACAGCACCCCATATTGACAGAAAAACACAGAGTTGTTGACATTTTTGCAGATTTATTAAAAAAGTAAAAACAAAATATTACATGGTCCTAAGTATTCAGACCCTTTGCTCAGTATTTAGTAGATGCACCCTTTTGATCTAATACAGCCATGAGTCTTTTTGGGAAAGATGCAACAAGTTTTTCACACCTGAATTTGGGGATCCTCTGCCATTCCTCCTTGCAGATCCTCTCCAGTTCTGTCAGGTTGGATGGTAAACGTTGGTGGACAGCCATTTTTAGGTCTCTCCAGAGATGCTCAATTGGGTTTAAGTCAAGGCTCTTGCTGGGCCATTCAAGAACAGTCACGGAATTGTTGTGAAGCCACTCCTTTGTTATTTTAGCTGTGTGCTTAGGGTCATTGTCTTGTTGGAAGGTAAACCTTCGGCCCAGTCTGAGGTCCTGAGCACTCTGGAGAAGGTTTTCGTCCAAGATATCCCTGTACTTGGCTGCATTCATCTTGCCCTCAATTGCAACCAGTCGTCCTGTCCCTGCAGATGAAAAACCCCCCCACAGCATGATGCTGCCACCACCATGCTTCACTGTTGGGACTGTATTGGACAAGTGATGAACAGTGCCTGGTTTTCTTCACACATACAGCTTAGAATTAAGGCCAAAAAGTTCTATCTTGGTTTCATAAGACCAGAGAATCTTATTTCTCACCATCTTGGAGTCCTTCAGGCGTTTTTTTAGCAAACTCCATGTGGGCTTTCATGTGTCTTGCACTGAGGAGAGGCTTCCGTCGGGCCACTCTGCCATAAAGCCTGACTGGTGGAGGGCTGCAGTGATGGTTGACTTTCTACAACTTTCTCCCATCTCCCGACTGCATCTCTGGAGCTCAGCCACAGTGATCTTTGGGTTCTTCTTTTACCTCTCTCACCAAGGCTCTTCTCCCCCGATAGCTCAGTTTGGCCAGATGGCCAGCTCTAGGAAGGGTTCTAGTCATCCCAAACATCTTCCATTTAAGGATTATGGAGGCCACTTAGGAACCTTAAGGTCAGCAGAAATTTTTTGTAACCTTGGCCAGATCTGTGCCTTGCCGCAATTCTGTCTCTGAGCTCTTCAGGCAGTTCCTTTGACTTCATGATTCTCAATTGCTCTGACATGCACTGTGAACTGTAAGGTCTTATATAGACAGGTGTGTGGCTTTCCTAATTAAGTCCAATCTGTATAATCAAACACAGCTGGACTCAAATGAAGGTGTAGAACCATCTCAAGGATGATCAGAAGAAATGCACAGCACCTGAGTTAGATATATGAGTGTCACAGCAAAGGGATACTTAAGACCATGTGATATTTCAGTTTTTCTTTTTTAATAAATCTGCAAAAATGTCAACAATTCTGTGTTTTTCTGTCAATATGGGGTGCTGTGTGAACATTAATGAGGAAAAAAATGAACTTAAATGATTTTAGCAAATGGCTGCAATATAACAAAGACTGAAAAATTTAAGGGGGTCTGAATACTTTTCGTCCCCACTGTATGTGTGAATGTGTGTCCCAAGTGTGTCGAGGTCCTACGAGGTAAATGACCAATCTATATCAAGATGCAACTCAACGCAACTCAACCAACCAGTACATGCTGGGCCGGTGGCGCCACATGGGGCCGTGCCAACAGGTGACATCGCCAGGTGGCCCTGCCCCTTACCTATTTAAGAACTGTCAGGCGCCAGAGCAGACAGTCAGCAGGGAGCCTTGGGTGGAGTTTTTTTTATTCTTTTTGGGTCCAGTGGTGCGGCGGGCATTGTGATTGACGATGGATCTACATCTGGGGACATTGTTTTTTTAGTTTTAATAAAAGAATTGTCAAAAACTGTGTGTGTATTTTTATTTCTTTTTGTCACTTTTTTTGGTGAATGAGTAGGGGTACAATGTTGCGGGTTGTGGGAATGAGTCCCTTGTCCCCATCAACATGGGGATTAGGTGCTTTGGGGTATGTTGAGGGCATGTGGCCTGGTGTGGTTCAGGAAGGGGGGGGGCTCTCTCATCCCCCCTTTCATGGCCTGCCAGGCTGCATGTTCAGATAAAGGTCTGGTATGGAGGATATTGGTGGGGTATATGTGAACCCTTACACATAGTGAAATTTGAAAAAAATTTGTCTGGTATGGACTGGGGGGGGGGGGGGGGCATAGCTTTTTTTTTTAAATGTCTCCATTGCTAGCAATTTTTTTTATTCAGCTGTTAGTAGGGAAGCCCGCTGACAGCTGATAACTTATCTGTTAAGGACACGGCGGACACTAGGACATTTTTTTTCAGTATTCCATGTCTGAGTAATTGTCATTGAAAGTGTGACAGTGCTATACGCTGAAAATTGGCCTGGAGTGAAAGTGTCTGGACTTGAGGTGGTTAATATGTATACACAAAAGATTTGCCTTTCTTTTCTATTTCAAACTGAATGGGTTATTTTACAAGGTAATGGTTCACATATACTTTAACCCTTGAGTTGGGCTTCAACCACTTCACGTCTGGGCTATTGTCAAATGACATCCACAGATGGGATCTCCCATCCTGGGTGGGCATCACATGATGTCTTCAGCTTCCCGCGGGTATAGGGGGCGCGCACGTGCCCGTCACTGAGGAGCCGATGCGCGTGCCCGGCTGCGAACGCTCATGTCAGAGCAAAACACACAGATCCATGTCCTGTCAGGGGAGAGGAGACAGATCGTGTGTTCCTAGTATATAGGAACACCGTTCGGTTCCCTTCCTCAGTCAGTCCCATCCCCCCACAGTTAGAACACACAGTCAAGGAACACATTTAAACCTTTGATTGCCCCTAGTGTTAATCCCTTCCCTGCCAGTGCCAGTGATAAGAAATCTAGTAATGCTAGTAATACTAGTAAGTGCATTCTCCCTGGTTGGGTCCACCTGCAAGGTGATTGATATGATCAGTCACCTGTTATAAGCAAACCGAACACTCTATCCCTTGTTTGTGATAGAGACAGTATAACTGCATTGTTCCTGTTCATGTCTCCTGTTTGTCTGCCCTGCTTTGCTAGTCTGGATTTCCCTGTTTATGACCTGGATCGTATATTGGACTATTTCCTGAACTCTGCCTGCCTTTTACCTGGACTGTTATTGGATCGTATGTTGGACTATTCCCTGAACTCAGCCTGCCTTTTACCTGGACTGTCATAGAACCACGCTATCTCTGTCTGCTAAACTGCAAGCAGTCTGTTTGTTTGCTCAGCTCGCATCTGCCCTGTCATGGTGGCCAGGCACTATAGCACTGTGTATAAGTCCTGGGGGCAACCAAGTACCTGCAGGCCTGCTTGTCTTAAGGGAAAGGTGAAGCAGACAGTAGCTAGCTATAGTGTCTGACCATCTGCGTTGGGGTGGATGTGACATTTTAACAAGTCTTTAACAAAAAAAATTTCTGTCAAGATGGACTCTACATAGGCTCGCTTATTTGCTGAGGAAATTTGCAAACTGACATGCCAAGTCCAGGAGCCGTCTTTGCATGTAAACGCATCTCCAACAGTAACACAGGAGCCAGAACCCAAAGTTAACCTGCCTGATTGTTTTTCTGGTGACCCCCATATGTTTTCCAACTTTAAAAATAGTTGTATGCTATACTTTAAGCTTAAGCCTTACTCCTCTGGTTCTGAAACACAGTGCATCAGCCTGATTATCACAAGGTTGCAGGGGGATCCCTAGTCTTGGACGTTTAGTCTCCCCGCAGATGACTCAGCCAGAGTGTCAGTTGAAGATTTTTTCAAGGCTTTACTGTATGATGATCCTGACCGTGCCCATTCAGCTGAAGCTAACCTTAGGTCATTACGTCGGAATAAACGCACTGCTGAACAATTCTGTTCTGATTTCCGCTGCTGGGCACCTGACTCAGGGTGGAATGACCCAGCTCTAAGAAGCCAGTTCAGGTTAGGCTTATAAGACTCCATCAAAGACTCCTTAGTACACTACCCTGAACCAAAGTCATTGAATGTAAGTAACCATCCATATAGACAGGCGTTTACGGGAAAGGCGTACAGAGAGGTTTGTTTCTTTGCCCCTTAGTACGCTGCCCACCTTCATTTCCTGAGCCCTCTATCCTCTCCAGGAGGATGAGCCCATGCAAATTGGCGCTACCCATTTATCCCCTAGGGAAAAGGCTAGAAGGAGATCTCAGGGACTCTGCTTATACTGTGGCAACCACGACCACTTTGTTGCCAGCTGCCCTAATAAGCCGAGAAACACCAAGACTCTAGTGAGGGTGGGATCTGCTTCTATAGACTATACTGTGTCAGTTTCCCTCAGATATAAACTATTTGTTCCTGCACAACTTAGCTCTGCCAAGTTTTCTCACCACCTCTCAGCTTTCATAGATTCTGGTGCTGCTAGCAATTTCATTAATGGGGACCTAGCACACTGTCTACAGATTCCGGTATCTAAGGTGCACAGGCTCTCATCTTAGCTGTTAATAACTCTCCCTTGTCCATGGGCCTGGTGACCTTGTGCACTGTACCTACTGCCCTGACCATTGGGGAAATTCATAGGGAGACAATGGGGTTTGCAACACTCTATAACGCAATTCAAAACTGTCTCTCTGCTTTGCAAAACTTTGCATTAATTTGGGTATGCAACACTCTATCAAGCAATTCAAAACTGTCTCTCTGCTTTGCAAAACTTTGCTTTAACTGGGGTATGAAACATTCTGGGGCTGATTTACAAAAGCCCAGGCGTAACGCACATTTTCATATTTACGAAACCGGGAACAGAGCGCGAATTCCCCATTTACTATAGCGATCTCGGTGCACGGGAGAATGCAATCTGTGTGCCACTATGGACATGGCGCACGACATCTTCAATTCAATATTAACAGAAGATGGAGGTGCCAATATTATGGGGTTATGTGGGGTGATGTGAGGAAGTTTAGTAACAACTGCCCAAGTAACAAATATGTCCAAAATAGAATGAGAAAGTAACTTTTTCAGAGAAAGCTTGCTGTGCCTGCAAGTAGGTTTAGAACTGTGTGAGATCAATGTAAGCACTGCGCATGTGCAAGTGGCTCTTGCGCTCTTGCGCTCGTTCAAATGCATTTGTGCATTAGTAAATGTCAAGCAACGCAAATGCAATTGCATGGGTTGAACAGGCGCATTTTTTTTACGCTGGTTCACCTTTATGTATTTTTTAAGGAGATTTGCACACAGGTCATGTTAGCATGTTACTTTGCCAACATGTGACATGCACCTTGTTAAAATTATGTAAAAAGACTCTTGCTCCTCTAGCTCCTCCTAAAAGGGCATGTGTCCTTCCCCCTCTAATGCGTATGATTTCTTTGGGCTAACTTTTCTTTTAAAGGGGACCTCCACACTCAATTTACCAATGCTTTTGTCTCCCCCTTCTAATGCATATGATTTCTTTGGGCTAGCTTTTGCTTTTAAAGGGCAACTTCACATGCCATTCTGCAATGCTCTTGTCTCCTCCCTCTAACTCCTTGGATTTCCATGGGCTAACTTTTGCTTTTAAAGGGGAACTCCACACTCCACTCCATTTTCAAAAGGCTGTGAGCTGCCTTCACCAATCCAAACCACATCCTTTTTCTGAGCATACAACAGGGCCAGCTAGGAAGGGGCGTGAAGAGCGATCGCCCAACCCCCTCCTGAACCATACAAGGCCACATGCACTCAACATAGCTAGCTGCCTTTGGGGCATGTTGGGCCCAGCCCAATACCAACTACAAAGCACCTTGTACCCACTAGTTTAAAGGGGCTTTCCACATTCCGTAAAGCCCCCTGTCTGCAGCCCCCCACAACCCCAGCCTAGGGTTGTGTAGAAGAGGCCCTTGTCCCCCTGAATATGGGAACAAGATCTTATGACAGCCTCCCAGAAATTCAGGTCCACGCTGCGGCCGTCATTTGGCTATAGCACAGACACCAAGTGGTTAATAGAAAAACAGATGCAGATTTCTAGGACTGGCCAAAAATAATGTTTAGAGACAAAGGCAACTGATGACTTTCTATTAAAGGTCTAAATGAGCCATTAACATGCAATTGAACTTAGGAATGTGTCTTTGCAAAGTTGAACTAATTAAAATCCTTTCTTATTTGCTTGAGGATAGACTGCAGAGGGATTAGAAGTTTTGTCAGATGTCTACACCCCTGATAGGGTGAAGACACCTCCCAAATTTTGCCAATTCTAATTCAAAATTATTCACTTCCTGTCACATAGCCAAACAGGAAGTGAGGGTAAAACCCTACCAATGTATGTCCTTGGGGACACACAGGTCAATATAAATTCCCATTCGGGAAATTGTACTCTAGCATTTTGCCATGTACATCCCAAATTATTATGTATCTTGGGGTTTATTTACTAAAAGGTAAATCCACTTTGCACTAGAAGTGCACTTAGAAGTGCAGTTGCTGGAGATCCGAGGGGGACAAGCAAGGAAAAGAAAAAAAACAGCATCTTTGCCTCTACATGATTCTATGATAAAATCACCAGTGCTTCCCCTAAGATTTTCATCAACTACACTTGTATTGCAGAAAGGATTTGCCTTTAATAAACCCCAAAATACCTAATAATTTGGGGTGTACACAACAGAGTGCTAGAGTGCAATTTGCATAATGGGGGCACTGGTTAGATTGACCTGTGTGTCCCCAAGGAAAAATATTGTTAGGGTTTTACTCTCACTTCCTGTTTGGCTATGTGACAGGAAGCGAAGCCAATTTTAAGAAAAGAGACACAAAGCCCAACCTTAACAACCTTAAAAAAAAAAAAAATCTTGATTTCCCTCAAATGTCCACAATTAGAATATGATTGTCTTCAGCTTGATTTTAGTTCAGTGCTCTAAATCAGTGCTTCTCAACCTTGTCCTCAAGTACCCCCCAACAGGCCATGTTTGCAGGTTTTCCTTCATCTTGCACAGGTGCTTTAAATCAAAGTCAATGGTTTTGTATTTTGGACAGCTATTTTAGATAAGATACAATTTCCTAAACATGTCCTGTCAGCAGGTACTTGAGGACTAAGGCTGAAAACCACTGCTCAAAAAGAAAATTGAATACTTACCACTCTGAAATGTTATTTTCCTGGTCACTATCCATGGCAGCATTCGCACAATCCATGCATGTGCTACCATGAAGGCATGAAGAAAGTAACTTAAAACTAAAACAAATTAAAAAGGGATTTGTCTAAGACATGTCAATCAGCCTAGTTAAGCTACAGCTGGGAAATCTGTTGCATGAAAAGAACACACATAAAACATAAAAAATTTGAAACAATTTTATTGGTCCAAAAAAAACAGGACTTGGAAAAGAAGCAAGGAAAGCAAAATGCACACAAGTATGTTAATTTGAGACACTAACAGAATATGTTTGAGGTTTGATCCTTTTGCAGTGTAAATTAACAGGAGTTAAAAGGAGTGCACCCACAAATGGACATCTATTAAGGATTAAAACAATATTAGGCACAACAAATAGAAATAGAAAATACATGTGTTAGAAACTCGATAAGGACACCCAAATGTACTACAGGGCAAAGTAAAGAATGCTCTCTGCAAGCTTTATATAACATAGGTTTGTGTGCTAATGAGGCAATTGCAAACACATGCACAGTCCATGAAACACACAAAATGCAATTTCCCCCAATGTAGAGAGAACTTAAAAGTGAGTACACCTGTTAAGGATGTCCTTAAATTACTAACCCCAAAAACACACTCTGAGCATGCCCAAAACCATCCAAGTAATGTTCACACACAAAAAGCACCACCAAAAAAAAATAAAGTCCCTGAGCATGCCCAGACCAACCCAAATGCATTTCACACACCAAAAGGCACAGGAAAAAAAACAAAGTCCCTGAGCATGCCCAGAACAGCACAAATGCAGCTAGCACAAAATAAGTCACCCCCCTGTCCAAAATTAAGCACATCATCCGGGGGGCAACTAAAGAGCCTAACATGTGCAATAGTTATACAACAAATACCATTGCAGTCTAAGGGAATTGACTTGGCAATTTTACTAGTCCCCACTTGGCTGGCTTATCTTCTAGTTATTGGCCTTAAAATGGGTATGGGGCCCAGGTCCCACCCTAAGGGACATATATCAATGTCACCAATTGGACAACCCCAAAAACGAACAAAGGAGAAATGCCTTTAAATATGCCAAATTGCTTAAAGGCCAGTTCACACCAATGCTTACAGTTCCAGTGTGTTCCAGTTCCAGAAAAAAGTAGAACATGCTGCATTTTTTCTGCACTGGACTGTACTGGAAAGCTGTAAAACGCATCAAAAATGCACTGGAACGCACTTGTTCTTATTTAAGGTTAAGAAAAAAGAGGGGGAAAAAAGCACTGGACTGGATCAAAAATGGACCAAAAATGCACTGGAACGCTTTAAAAATGTGCATGCAGAAAAGCACCTGGAACGCATCCGGACTTTGTTTCTATGGTGTGAACTAGCCCTAAGGGCCCTAAGGGCCAGGTCACACTATATGCAGTCTGGATGCGTTCCAGGTGCTTTTCTGCATGCATGTTTTTGATGCGTTCCAGTATGTTTTTGATGCATTTTACAGCATTTCAGTACAGTCCAGTGCACAAAAAAGGCAGCATGTTCTACATTTTTTTCTGGAACTGGAAACGCACTGCAACTGCAAGCACTGGTGTGAACTATGTCATTGAAAACCATATAACCTACTTTCAGTGCGTTTTTGATGCAGAAAAAAAACACACTGGACTGCATGTGGTGTGAACTGGCCCTTAAGAAATAAAAGTTATTTAACCACTTCAGCCCCGGAAGGATTTACCCCCTTACAATTTGGCACTGCGTCGCTTTAACTGCTAATTGCGCGGTCATGCAATGCTGTAACCAAACGGAATTTGCGTCCTTTTCTTCCCACAAATAGAGCTTTCTTTTGATGGTAGTTGATCACCTCTGCCGTTTTTATTTTTTGCGCTATAAACAGAAAAAGACCGAAAATTTTGAAAAAAAATGATATTTTCTACTTTTTGTTATAAAAAAAATCCAATAAACATAATTTTAGTCATACATTTAGGCCAAAATGTATTCGGCCACATGTCTTTGGTAAAAAAAAATGTCAATAAGTGTATATTTATTGGTTTGCGCAAAAGTTATAGCGCTCACAAACTAGGGTACATTTTTTGGAATTTACACAGCCTTTAATTTATGACTGCCTATGTCATTTCTTGAGGTGCTAAAATGGCAGGGCAGTACAAAATCCCCACAAATGACCCCATTTTGGAAAGTAGACACCCCAAGGAAATTGCTGAGAGGCATGTTGAGCCCATTGAATATTAATTTTTTTGTCCCAAGTGATTGAATAATGACAAAAAAAAAAATTACAAAAAGTTGTCACTAAATGATATATTGCTCACACAGGCCATGGGCATATGTGGAATTGCACCCCAAAATATATTCAGCTGCTTCTCCTGAGTACGGGGATACCACATGTGTGGGACTTTTTGGGAGCCTAGCCACGTACGGGGCCCCGAAAACCAATCACTGCCTTCAGGATTTCTAAGGGTGTAAATTTTTGATTTTACTCTTCACTACCTATCACAGTTTTGAAGGCCATAAAATGCCCAGATGGCATAAACCCCCCCCCCCCAAATGACCCTATTTTGGAAAGTAGACACCCCAAGCTATTTGCTTTGAGGCATGTTGAGTCCATGGAATATTTTATATTTTGTCACAAAATGCGGGAAAGTGACAATTTTTTTTTTTTTTGCACAAAGTTGTCACTAAATGATATATTGCTCACACAGGCCATGGGCATATGTGGATTTGCACCCCAAAATACATTTAGCTGCTTCTCTTGAGTATGGGGATACCACATGTGTGGGACTTTTTAGGAGCCTAGCCACGTACGGGGCCCGAAAACCAATCACCGCCTTCAGGATTTCTAAGGGTGTAAATTTTTGATTTCACTCTTCACTGCCTATCACAGTTTCGGAGGCCATGGAATGCCCAGGTGGCACAACCCTCCCCCCCCAAATGACCCCATTTTGGAAAGTAGACACCCCAAGCTATTTGCTTGGTGAGTATTTTGCAGCTCTCATTTATTTTTGAAAATGAAGAAAGACAAGAAAAAATGTTTTTTTCTTTTTTCAATTTTCAAAACTTTGTGACAAAAAGTGAGGTCTGCAAAATACTCACTATACCTCTCAACAAATAGCTTGGAGTGTCTACTTTCCAAAATGGAGTCATTTGGGGGGGTTTGTGCCACCTGGGCATTCCGTGGCCTCCGAAACTGTGATAAGCAGTGAAGAGTGAAATCAAAAATTTACGCCCTTAGAAAGCCTGAAGGCGGTGCTGGTTTTCGGGGTCCCGTACGAGGCTAGGCTCCTAAAAAGTCTCACACATGTGGTATCCCCATACTCAGGAGAAGCAACAAAATATATTTTGGGGTGTAATTTCACATATTCCCATGGCATGTTTGAGCAATATATTATTTAGTGACAACTTTGTGCAAAAAAAAAAAAAATTGTCTCTTTCCCGCAGCTTGTGTCACAATATAAAATATTCCATGGACTCGACATGCCTCTCATCAAATAGCTTGGGGTGTCTACTTTCCAAAATGGGGTCATTTGGGGGGGGGGGTTTGAACTGTCCTGGCATTTTATGCAAAACATTTAGGAGCTTATGTCACACATCACCCACTCTTCTAACCACTTGAAGACAAAAGCCCTTTCTGACACTTTTTGTTTACATGAAAAAATTATTTTTTTTGCAAGAAAATTACTTTGAACCCCCAAACATTATATATATATTTTTTAAAGCAAATGCCCTACAGATTAAAATGGTGGGTGTTTCATTTTTTTTTCACACAGTATTTGCGCAGCGATTTTTCAAACGCATTTTTGGGGGAAAAAACACACTTTTTTAAAATTTTAATGCACTAAAACACACTATATTGCCCAAATGTTTGATGGAATAAAAAAGATGATCTTAGGCTGAGTACATGGATACCAAACATGACATGCTTTAAAATTGCGCACAAACGTGCAGCGGCAACAAAATAAATACATTTTTAAAAGCCTACCACTTTGGATTTACAGAGGTGGTCTACTGCTAAAATTATTGCCCTCGATCTGACCTTTGCGGTGATACCTCACATGCATGGTGCAATTGCTGTTTACATTTGACGCCAGACCGACGCTTGCATTCGCCTTTGCGCGAGAGCAGGGGGGACAGGGGTGCTTTTTTTTTTTTCTTTATTATTTTTTTGCTTTTTTATCTTTTTTTTAAACTGTTCCTTTCATTTTTTTTAAAATAATTTTTATTGTTATCTCAGGGAATGTAAATATCCCCTATGATAGCAATAGGTAGTAACAGGTATGCCCCGTACACACGGTCAGACTTTGTTCGGACATTCCAACAACAAAATCCTAGGATTTTTTCCGACGGATGTTGGCACAAACTTGTTTTGTCTACACACGGTCGCACAAAGTTGTCGCAATTTCCGATCGCCAACCACGCGGTCACGTACACCACGTATGACGAGACTAGAAAAGGCCAGTTCAGAACCAAGCGCGGCACCCTTTGGGCTCTTTTTGCTAATCTCGTGTTAGTAAAAGTTTGGTGAGAGACGATTCGCGCTTTTTCAGACTCGTGGCTTTCAGATCGTTTTCTGCCGTTCAGTTTGTGCTTGTGGGTTTGTATCTGCTCTTCAGTGTGTGCAGCAAGTTCCGCGTGACTTTAATTAGTCATTGTATTCTTGTTCGTTCGTTACTGTTTTTCAGGTCGCTCTTCACAGGCCTTGCTGTTCTTCAGTGCGTTCTGTTACTTCGTTCTGAGCAGCTGACCGTTTTCTAGCCATGTTGCGTATGCGTACTCCTCGTAGAGTTTGTGCTTTTCGGGGGCTTTTGTGTTGGGGTCCTGACCTTGACACAAGTCCAGTCCATGAACAGGGTGGGGAGGAGTTCATGGACCAAGAATTGGTTGCTTCAGCGTGACCAGTTCTCTCATATGCCTTTGCTCCGTGAGATCCGTGAGAATAATCCTGATGATTTCAGGAACTTTCTCAGGATGACGGACCCCGTGTTTCACCGTTTGTTGGCTTCGCTGACCCCTTATATTAGCAGGCAGGATACCTGCATGAGGCAAGCCATCACTCCGGAGCAGAGGCTCGTCGCTACCCTGCGGTATTTGGCGACAGGGAGAAGCCTGCAGGACTGCAAGTCCTCGACAGGCATCTCCCCCCAGGCTCTGGGGATCATTATCCCAGAGACCTGTTCTGCCATCATTCAGGTCCTGCAGAAGGAGTATATGAAGGTAAGATTTTTATCCTTTAATATGACATGTTATTGTATTTAATGTTTGCTAATATATTGTATTTCTTTCCTCATTCCCTAATTACCATGATTGTAATATGCTGTGAATGTCCCCTTTGTCCACATGCATGATGGATTTTTATGTAATTATAATTTTAGGTCCTTCATACATATTTACCTTCACTTACCTCCCCAGCATGGTGTCTCCTGGCCCTATATTCACCTCATGTAGTCACTTAACAATGTATTTTTTCGGCTCCATAGTAGTTCTTTACCCCAAACACCCCCTAAAATGTTTTGAAATGTTATTTTTACTTTAAATTCTGGCAGAGTGCCAGAGGCTTTTTTTTGGTGGTGTCCCCAAATAATTTTTAGTAACCCTCCCTCCCCCAACTGCTAAGTCAGCTAATCCCAATTCTCTATCTATCCTTAATCATCTATCTGCTGACTTTGCCAGGCCCATACACACTATACCCATCTCTTTAGTGCTCAGATTTATGGATGAATTCCCCAAAGCATGTAGTGCAAGCGCTTGCCTGTATACTTTCAAATGGTACTGTTTAAAGTTTTTGTATCCTATTATTATCTTGATAGGTAATAGCAGAATGTCCAAATGTCCTCAAATGTGTACAGTGTGTATTTATATCTTTGTATTATGACACTTCTTACCTGTCCAGTGGGCTGCCAATAGTGTAACTAAGGAGGGGCTGTTCCAAGTAATGCCCATTATTTAGGCATTCATCTCTCAATGAAGTGAAGAGGGTTACCTGTCCAAGATTTCCACACACCCCATAATGTTAGAAATGGCCCATGAGAGGGGGGAGGGGGAATATGATAGGTGTACCTTATACTTTGGCGTTGTTAAATTCCCCTTAATAAATGCTATCTGGAGGTTGCCCCATAATGTTTGTGCCTAATCTGCTTGCCATGTTTCTGATCAAAAATAGTAATGCTTATTTTTTTTCCTCAACAGTTTCCTTCCACGCCACAGGAATGGCAGACTGTGGCCTCCCACTTTGCCCAGCGGTGGGACTTTCCTAACTGCGGTGGGGGAATTGATGGGAAACATGTCCACATCGTCCCACCACCCAACTCGGGGTCGTACTATTTCAACTATAAGGGGTTCAATAATATAGTGATGTTGGCGGTGGTGTCGGCTACTTAAGACTTCCTGTATGTGGACGTGGGGAAGAATGGCCGGATGTCCGATGGTGGAGTCATCGCCCAGACAGAGTTCTACAGGCGTCTCCAGAATGGCAGCTTGGACTTGTCAGCTCCAGAGGACAATGTGGAAAGACTCCCATTCGTGTTCGTTGCTGATGAAGCGTTTGCGCTGGGGGACCACCTGATGCGGCCATTCCCGATGAGGACCCTCACCCTGGAACAGAGGGTTTTTAATTACCGGCTGGCCAGAGCCCGAAGAGTGGTGGAGAACACATTTGGAATCCTGGCCAGCCGGTTCCACCTATTTCTGACACCCATCCATATGGCGGAGTATAAACTGAACCATATTATACTGGCGTGCTGTATTGTCCATAACTTTTTAAGGAAACATTTGGCCAACTATGCTGGCTCAGTTGGGCCTGAGGCCGGAATGATACATGAAACCACACTGACGGCGCTTGAAAGCGGCCGTCCTGGCTTGCCCTCCCTGAGTGCCCGTGATGTCCGGTTAAGCTACCTGGAGTTCTTTACGGGTAGGGGGGCCATCAATATGCCAACAAATATGTGAAGCCTTTTTATAATAAAAAAAAAGAAATTCTTTGTGATCATTTACTGCTTGTGTTTGTTTTAGCTGACCCTGACAGAAATGTGTTGAGTGCAGAAAATGGCGTGATTGTGTAACCTTATACAAAGCACTGTTGGCTGTTATTTACTAAATGCAAAAACACATTTCACTACAAGTGCACTTGCAACTGCACTGAACCTGCACTTGTAGTGCAAAGAGGATTTGCCCTTAGGAAATAACCCCCATTTTCGCTGAAAACAGCAATTACATCACCCCAAAAGTGTTGTAGTGTTGAGACAATAATCCACACATTCTTGATTAACCAACTTTTTTATACCTGCACAATCACATGTGCATTTACCAAAGGTTTTTAAAACAAACCAACATGTTTGTTGTATAACAATTTTTGGGGTGGCATTATCAAAAATAGAAATGTCCATTTACGATAAAACAGGCCTGTGTAAAACCAACAAGAAAGACAAAAAACTTGAACTTCCAAAGTTCACATTAGTTAAAACCTGAAGGCAATATCAGACATCAGTATTTAGGAACTGTGTTTGATATTGCGTTCAGATGGGGGGAAATCACCCCTGGAAAAGCCAAATTTGGAAGATGCACACCAATTTACGAATGTCAACATGTGCTATCTGCCATCACGGGGGATCAAGGGACGTGTTTCGGGGGAGCAAGCCCTTCCTCTCAGCTACTTTATTATTGAGGAAGGGGTTGCACCCCCAAAACGCGTCCATTGATCCCCTGTGATGGCAGATAGCACATGTTGGCACACTGTGTGCATCCTCCAAATTCAGCTTTTCAAAACATTGCAAAAAGATTTAAAACATTGGACCACAATCAAAAAAGTGATTTTGTGGGGTTTTAAATTCGCCCCAAAACATCAATGATGTTATTATTTTTTTGAATCACATCATTTATTTTTTTCTGGATGTTTTGCAATTCTACATTACACCCCATGATCTCCCCGAACAGTATCTGGTCACTTTCTGATGTGAAAGGATCTCGATCCCTAACATCACGATCACCTAAAAAGAGAGAAACCAAACAAAAACAGGTATCATAAATCTGCCACCATCCATCTCTTACCTGAGTCTGTGGTCGCAGACACTCACCTGTTGTGGTGCCAATTTCCACCACATCTTCTTCTTCTGCTCTTCTTGGGCTGGGGGTATTTCACGTTCTTCCATAGGTGGGGGGTCTGTGGTCTCCTCGGATGTGGGGTGTCCTCCGAGTCTTTTCTCCCCTATGTAAAACAAAAATGGTATAATTAGCACACAGATATTTGATGGCAGAACTAGAAATAGGAAACATTGCTTGGAAGTTGGGTACAATTGTCAATTTTAGCCGAGTTCCAAGATGTCTTTTTTTTATTGGCCTTTGTCAAGCTGCAATACTTTACCTGTTTAGTACAAGCTTCACAGATGTAGCCCCCCCTATAGTATACACTGGAGCACCTGTGTGGCCCCCCTAATAAAAATGGTGTTCTTGTGTCCCACACTAGTGGTCCAGTGTCCTCTCCTTACACAGAATCTAGTTTGCATTTCATTCTAGTAACAAACCCATCTACACAAACAAATATTTGGCATCCAAGTAGGCCCTAAAAAATGTGGGAAAATGCATATGGCCTAAACAATGGTGTTTTAGAGGCCGAAAGAAAAATGTTTGATACGAACGAATAATGGGCCCATGAACATTAAAGTTGCCCTTTTAAACTGTACAATTAAGAAAAGCATATGGAGCAGCAGGAACGTAATAAAGACAAAAAGAATAGGAACACAGCACAACTACTTACTTTTTTGCAGCACTCTCCGGATCTTTCTGTACTGCTCTGGCTCTCTTAATTTCAGGTCCGACCACCGCTTCCTGAGCTGATCTTTCGATCGTCGTACCCCGAAATTCCGGTGAAGACTTTTGACCACTTTCGCAATGATCTTGGTCTTTCTGATATTGGGGTTGGGGTAAGGCCCATACTTTCCGTCATAGTCGGCCTTCTTCAGGATGTCGACCATCTTCAACATCTCCCCAAACGACATATTTGTGGCCTTAAATCTGCTCCTTCTGGATCGGGACGTGTCCGGATCCGGGCTTTCCTCCTCCTCCTCCTCGTTCCTGTAATTATCACGCACCTGCTGTGACTTCGCCATGTGCTCTTCCCCCACTGCGCCGAACAAAAAGGGGTGGGGAATAGAATAGAAAGAACGTCAGGGGTGGGCGGAGTTACACGCATGTGCAGTGTATATAAAGCGTAACACACGTGCGTATTACGTACGATCAGTGAGTGGAGGAAGGAGCATTGGACGCGCTGATCGTAAGAACGAAGGTAAGAGACAAACTTGTGCCTATACTGCTTCTACATTGAGGCCTATATTGTAACAAGATTAGGAGAGTTTTGTCTGACATTAGGCTTTGTCTTGTGTTGTGTCTTGCAGTGAACATGGATATGCTAGTGAAAGACAATGACTTCATGTCACTATTCATTGATATGTTAAGGGAGCTGCCATATCTGTGGGAGATTAAACACCCACATTACAAGAACCAAGCAAAGAGGAAGGCAGCACTGGAGCAATTGTGTAAAATTGTGAAGCAGGTGATCCCCACGGCAGACATCACCAGAGATCCAGAGCAGCAGATGACATCTATGTCCCCAGGATGTGGTACTACGACAGGCTGCACCCAGGCCATCCCTCTCCAGTCTTCCTTCCACGCTTCCTTCCCCCTGGCTGAGGCTTCTGGCGCCCAACCTGGGCCTTCCAGGCAACATGTGGAGGAGCCTAGATTGAGTCAGGTATAGCGTTCCTCTAAATATTTCTGCTTGTCCAATCAATGATGTTAACTAGATGTTAGTTGGGAGTACTAATTTAGGATTGTGATTGATGAAGCAAAAACTAAAACCATGTCCCTTTTTCATACACAGGGAAGTCTCAGCCAGGAGGTGGCCGGGCCGAGCCGGCTGGCTGATCTGCAGGTCCCTCCACCCCCCCCTGGAAAGAGAAAGTGGCAGGAGGAGGAGTGCCCTAGAGGAGGCTGGCAGAGGACTCTTTTGGAGGGCTACAGAGGTCCTGAGAGCACCACACACCATGGAGGAGGACATTGCTGCCACCATTGCCTATAAAATGCAGAGGATGGAGGAGGGACAACAAGTCATGTGTGAGTCGCTCATATTGGAGGCTCTTAACAAAGGTATGAGGGGCCAAATTACAGCTCAGACACACCTTTGCGATGGTCCTCCTCCTCCTCCTGCAGGTCCTCCTCCTCCTTCTCCTCCAGGTCCTCCCAGTCCTCCTCCTCCTCCAGGTCCTACTCCTCCTCCTGCCACATCTCCAACAGCACAGCCACAGCCGGGAATGAAGCGTGGAAGGAAGACCAGAAAGTGAGGACCCTGGATCCAGTCTGGTCGGCCAAAAGATGCAGCCTCTTGTGGTACCACAGCCTGGGGACACACATGTCATCTGCTGCTTTCCAGATCTCTGCGAATTCTGGACCAGACTGCCCTCCCTTACATATGGACTCCTCAGGCCACCAATTTTGATGTTCAAGAATTGATGTCTGCCGTGGGGGTCCCAGGCTTTGCTAATTTCTCCTGTTGACCCAGTGTTGCCTCCCTCTTTGTTTGGTTCTGAGCCCTTAATAAAGGATTTTTGTTTTGAATTATACTCTCCTATGTGTTTTACTTCAAAAAGGACAGTTTGTTTGTGAGGATTCAGGTACATTTCAAAAATACAATGTGAAATTAACAAGGGACACCAACAACAAACAATCTCCTTGAGATTAAATAATACAAGATATCAATGGTGTCGGGGTAACTTGACACACAAAACACACACAAAAATATTCTGGAGTAAAAATAAAAATAACATTGAACAAAGATCAGCCTTGGAAAAAATACAAACATTAAATCTCAAAAAAAAAGGCTTAAAATCCCCCCCCCCAAAAAAAAAACATTCTGTCAGATGTGACAACTAACAATATATTCAGGGAATCCCAATAAAAAAACAAAAAAAAAACTTTGTGAGAAGTGTGTGTGAATATGAGCAGCAAAACTACTTAATTCTTGTCACATTATAAAGAAGAAGAGAGTGCGCTGTATTAAACCATTTTTGACATTGCAGCGTGACGAAAGTGCTGTATCCATTGTGAATGCTAAGTTTACCAGAACGAGCTGTTCCATGCCGGAATTTCTTCTGAGCATGCGTGGCACTTTGTGCGTTGGAACAGGCCACACACGGTCGGAATTGACGCGATCGGATTTTGTTGTCGGAAAATTTTATCTCCTGCTCTCCAACTTTGTGTGTCGGAAAATCCAATGGAAAATGTCCGATGGAGCCCACACACGGTCGGAATTTCCGACAACACGCTCCGATCGGACATTTTCCATTGGAAAATCCAACCGTGTGTACGGGGCAGTACTCTTTTTTGAAAAAATTGGGGTCTATTAGACCCTAGATTTCTCCTCTGCCCTCAAAGCATCTGACCACACCAAGATCGGTGTGATAAAATGCTTCCCCAATTTCCCAATGGCGCTGTTTACATCTGGCGAAATCTAAGTCATAAAATGCTCATAGCTTCCGGTTTCTTAGGCCATAGAGATGTTTGGAGCCACTCTGGTCTCTGATTAGCTCTATGGTCAGCTGGCTGAATCACCGGCTGCATTCTCAGGTTCCCTGTTGAGACAGGAGAGCCAGAGAAAAACACGGAAGACGGTGGGGGAAGGGGGCATTCCCTCCCACTGCTTGTAAAAGAAGTCTAGAGGCTAATTAGCTGCTAGGATTGCTTTTACATGAAAGCCGACTTCGGGCTGAAAAGAATGATACCAAGATGATACCTAAACCTGCAGGCATCATTCTAGTATAACCACTCAAAGTCGTGAATAGCGTACCTGAAGACAAAAATATGGTTAACAATAAAGCACAGTAAACGGTAAAGTATAAAAAATTGCATACCTGAAAAGCAAACATGATAAAATATAATAACAATAAAACATTGCAGAATAGAATACAGTAAAAAAGAGCAGAACAATAGAGAGAGAATAGAGAGAGAGAGAGAACAATAAAACGACAACTATTTTTTTTTATTTTATATTTTTGTTTGTGTTTTTTTTTTTTTTTTACACTTTTTTTTGTAACTGACTTTTATAACTGTAACCGGTTCCAGGTTCGGGTCTCTCAAAATGCGATGGCATCTTGGGAGACCCTGTGAAAGTGTGCCTAGTCTGTGCAATGCTGTACCCTACGCTAATACTCAACTAGTGTATGGTAGCGTTCAAAACATTCACCAATGCAAAGACCAGGATTGTCAGAACAGGAGGGACAATAATAGCGGGTGTCATGCCTATATCCGCACTTACTGCAGACACTCAGGAGGACATAAAAATGCTTCTCGTGCAGCCGACTGCATTTGGTTGGGGATGTGAATGGAGGAAGTACGGGTGCTGCAGAAGTGGTGGGTTCCCAATTAGGATTGGTGAATGCAGCAGGAAGGGCATTATGGGCACGATGGGCCTGTTTGTCTTCTTCTTGGTGGCAGCGGGACACTACTTGTGCTTGCCACCTCACCAGCTTGAACTGCACTTATGGGACTCGCCACGTCACCAAGTGTTACTGCAGTGCTGGTTTGACTACGACCGGGGTGTACTAGGCCGCTGGCGCTTGCCAGTTCACCAAAACGCTACCAAAAAAACTGTTAGCGATCGCAGGGATCAGGCCTGACTCTGCGAATGCTGCAGTTATGTGTTTAGTGTTTTGTAAGTGACAGTGATCGATCGATACTGCACTTGGGTGGGCTGGGCTGGGCCAGGCAGAGGGGCAAAACGCAGGTGCTAGCAGGTATCTGGGCTGATACCGCTAACGCTGCGTTTTTGGGAAGCCTAAACTGCTGGGGATGCTAGTATAGATCTGATCGGATCGGATATTGATCCGTTCAGATACTATACCACTAAGGGAGGTGTACGGTGCGTGCGTGGGTGTTAGCAGTACTGGCTCTAACCTGACGCTGCTTGGGGCTAGTGTTTGCCAGTT
This sequence comes from Lithobates clamitans, assembly GCA_037952925.1. Classification (NCBI taxonomy): domain Eukaryota; kingdom Metazoa; phylum Chordata; class Amphibia; order Anura; family Ranidae; genus Lithobates; species Lithobates clamitans. Next base: position 3,924,126 of record JBBGZY010000223.1, read on the forward strand.
CACCAAAATGTTACCAAAAAAACTGTTAGCAATCTCAGGGATCAGGCCTGACTCTGCGAACGCTGCAGTTATGCGTTTAGTGTTTTGTAAGTGACAGTGATCGATCGATACTGCACTTGGCTGGGCTGGGCCAGGCAGAGGGGCAAAACGCAGGTGCTAGCAGGTATCTGGGCTGATCCTGCTAACACTGCGTTTTTGGGAACTCTAAACTGCTGGGGACGCTAGTATAGATTTGATCTAATCAGATATCGATCCGTTCAGATACTATACCACTAAGGGAGGCGTATGCTGCGTGCGTGGGTGTTAGCGGTACTGGCGCTAATCTGACGCTGCCTGGGGCGACGCATATCACCACCGGGTGATCAGGGGGCTAAACCTTTATTCGGTAATAAACAACGGGTGCCCTGACACTATAAAAAATAAACGAACTAACCAGCGTCACCCATAACATTTATATGGTGATCAGTGGTGAAAGGGTTAACTAGGGGGCAATCAAGGGGTTAAAACAATTATTAGATAGTATATGGGGGTTCCTGACGCTATAAAACGCTGACGGCGAACCTAAATATTTACCTCACTAACTAGCGTCACCAGCGACACTAATACAGCGATCAGAAAAATGATCGCTTAGTGACACTGGCGACGGGGGGTGATCAAGGGGTTAAAACTTTATTAGGGGGGGTTAGGGGGGTATCCTAGACCTAAAGGGGGCTAACCCTAACTGCCCTACCACACTAACTGTCACAAACTGACACCATGCAGTAATTAAAAAAAAAAAAAAACTGCTTGGTGTCAGTGTGACAGGGGGAGGGGAGGGGTGATCGGGGGGCAATCGGGGGGGGATCGGGGGTGTAATTTGTGCCTGGCATGTTCTACTGAGTGTGTGTTTTACACTCACAGTGATGTCTTCTCTCCTCGGCGCCGGAACAGAAAATACCGAGCCGAGGAGAGATGACATCATTTCCTTTGTTGCTGTTTAGCATACAGCAGCAAAGGAAGATTCTCATTGGCTGGGAGCGATCGCGAGGGGGGGCCACAAACGGATGGTCTCCCCCTCACCTCTCATCGCTCCCAGTCACAAGCCGACCGCCTCAGGCACTGCGGGGGTCCGATCGGACCCCCTGCCCGCGGGAGGCAGATCACGTATATATATATATGTGTTTCTGCCTGCCCGTGCCATTCTGCCGATGTATATCATCGTTAGGCGGTCGGCAAGTGGTTAAAAATACTTGCGGCTATAATAAAATGTCGGTCCGGCAATACACGTAAAAGTTCATTGATAAAAACAGAATTAAGAAAAAAAACTAAATTAAGAACAAAAAGATGTGTGGGGTTCCCCCAAAATTCCATACCAGGCCCTTCAGGTCTGGTGTGGATATTAAGGGGAAACCCCCGGCCAAAATAAACAAAAATGGCGTGGGTCCCCCTCAAAATCAATACCAGGCCCTTCAGGTCTGGTATGGATTTGAAGGGGAACCCCGCGCCAAAATTAAAAAAAAATGGCGTGGGGGTCCCCCTAAAAATCCATACCAGACCCTTATCCGAGCACTCAACCTGGTAGGCCGCAGGAAAAGAGGGGGGATGAGAGAGCGCCCCCCCTCCTGAACCGTACCAGGCCACATGCCCTCAACATTGGGAGGGTGCTTTGGGGTCCCCCCCAAAGCACCTTGTCCCCATGTTGATGAGGACAAGGGCATCAACCCCACAACCCTTGCCTGGTGGTTGTGGGGGTCTGCAGGTGGGGGGCTTATCAGAATCTGGAAGCTTCCTTTAACAAGGGGACCCCCAGATCCCGGCCCTCCCCCTGTGTGAAATGGTAACGGGTACAAGTACCCCTACCATTTTACAAAAAAGTGTCAAAAATGTTAAAAATGACAAGAGACAGTGTTTGACAATTCCTTTATTTAAAGTCTTCTTCTTTCCATTTTCTTTCTTCTATCTTCTTTCTTCTATCTTCCTTCGGTTTCTTCCTTCATCTTCATCTTCTTCTTCTTCTGGTTCTTTTGGTTCTTTCTCTGGTGTTCTCGTCTGGCATCTTCCTCCGCGGCGTCTTCTTCTCTTCTTCTTCTCGGGCCGCTTCGCATCCATGGGAGGCTCCCGCTGTGTGACGCTTCTCGTCTTCTGACGGGTCTTAAATAATGGAGGGCAGGGCCACCCAGTGACCCCGCCCCCCTCTGACGCACGGGGACTTTCCCGAGGCTTTCCCTGTGACGTTAGAGAGGCGGACAGGGAAGTCCCCGTGCGTCAGAGGGGGCGAGGTCACCGGGTGGCCCCGCCCTCCGTTATTTAAGAACCGTCAGAAGACGAGAAGCATCACACAGCGGGAGCCTCCCATGGAAGAACCAGAAGAACCAGAAGAAGAAGAAGATGAAGAAAGAAACCGAAGGAAGATAGAAGATAGAAGAAAGAAGATAGAGGAAAGAAGAAGCATTTATTAAAAGGAATTGTCAAAAACTGTCTCTTGTCATTTTTAACATTTTTGACACTTTTTTTGTGAAATGGTAGGGGTACTTTTGTAACCCCTTACCATTTCACATAGGGGGGAGGGCCGGGATCTGGGGGTCCCCTTGTTAAAGGGGGCTTCCAGATTTCGATAAGCCCCCCGCCCGCAGACCCCCACAACCACCGGGCAAGGGTTGTGGGGATGAGGCCCTTGTCCTCATCAACATGGGGACAAGGTGCTTTGCGGGGGGACCCCAAAGCACCCTCCCAATGTTGAGGGCATGTGGCCTGGTATGGTTCAGGAGGGGGGGCGCTCTCTCGTACCCCCTTCTTTTCCTGCGGCCTGTCAGGTTGCGTGCTCGGATAAAGGTCTGGTATGGATTTTTAGGGGGACCCCACACCATTTTTTAAAAAAAATTTGGCGCACGGTTCCCCTTAAAATCCATACCAGAGGTGCGCCCGTTCAACCTATGCAAATGCATTTACGTTTCTTGACATTTACTAAAATTTTGCCGGTGCACTGAACCAAAGCATTTGAACAAGCGCAAATGCCGTTTGAGCATGCGCAGTGCATAAATTCACCTCCCGCAGCTCTAAATGTATTTGCCGGCGCTGCTGGCTTGTCAGAAAAAGACACTTTCTCATCCTATTTTGGCTATATTTGTTACTTGGACAGCTAGTACTACACTTCCCCACATCACCCCACATCACTCCCATAATATTGACACTTCCAGCTTGTTTAAATTTGAAGTTAAAGATGCCGTGCGCCATGTCTATAGTGGCGTACCGATCACCTCTTCCCGTGCGCCGGGAAGAGAATAGTAAATGGGGGATCGCGCTGTGTTACCGGCGCAAATGCTTTGTAAATACGAAAATGTCATCGCAAGTCATGGCGCAAATGCTTCGTAAATCAGCCCCAATGTATCACTTTGGGATGTGTTACTTACATTATTTAGCATAATATAGGTTTAAAATATTGAATATGATGTATATTAATTTAACTGATGAGGATGTGTTTTTTCTTTCTTTCTTTCTTTCTTTTTGATTTATTTAAACAGGACATAATATGGTGGCAATCTTATACTGTAAAAAGATTTGCAGTAATTTTGGGTATGTGTTGTATATTCAAGATAGTAAAACTGTAGAGACAACAAGATATTATATAGATTGGGTTAGGGTGGGAATTCTTTTTTTCTTCTCCTTATCTCCCTTCACTCCCCCTCTCTCTCTTTTTCCTTCTCCTTCTTCTCTGTTTGTCCTTTCCTCTCTCTCTCTTTATATTATTTGGGAACCATCTTTTTTATAATTAAAATATCCTGGGCCATGTCCTATCGTGGGGGGATCCCTTTTTATTCCCAAATCTAGGGAACTTACTTAGTAAGGTTAGACTCAAAGGAGTCGAGTGTGTGATAGGTTTGTGAGTTTGGGCTAAGTGGGGGCTGAATGTGGTGGGGGGGTCGAGTGTGAGTGAATTGTAAATTTTTTTTCCTTTTTTTTTTTCCTCTCCTCTTTTCTTAATTTTTGTCAACCTATGGGTATGATAAAAATATACTCTTATAATGTTAGAGGTTTAAAGCGGGGGTTCACCCACACCGCCAAAAAAAAAAAAATATTAAAAGCCAGCAGCTACAAATACTGCAGCTGCTGACTTTTAATACATTGCCACTTACCTGTCCCAGGGTCCAGCGATGTCGGCAGGGGATGCCGAGAACCCGCTCGGTTCTCGGCAGCTGCCGCCGCCATCCTAGGTGAGGGAATCAGGAAGTGAAGCATTGCGGCTTCACTTCCCGGTTCCCTATTGCGCATGCGCGAGTCGCGCTGCGCATCCCTAGTGGTCCCCGCTCTCTCCTGGGAGCTGTGTGTTCCCAGCAGACAGCGCGGTCGGGACGGGAAGAGGCATAGACTCCCATGGGAGTCTATGCCGGAAGTGGGTGCAAATACCTGTCTTAGACAGGTATCTGCACCCCCCTCCCCCCTGAAAGGTGCCAAATGTGACACCGGAGGGGGAGAGGGTTCCGAAAAGCGGAAGTTCCATTTTTGTGTGGAACTCCGCTTTAAACTTAGCAACGAAGAGATCACAGGTTCTATACTCTCTCAATAAACAAAAAGTTGGCATTATTTTCTATCAGGAGACGCATTTTCGCGCAGACCATGCACCTAACATACAAAATAGATATTTTACCACTTGGTACCATGATTCATTTGTTTATTCAAAATCCAGGGGAGTTTCCATAGCAATTCATAAGTCACTACCTCATCAGGTATTGGAAAATTGGAGGACTAGAGATGGAAGAGCAATATTACCTAAACTTGTCATATATGGTAAAAAATACACTTTCATCAATATATACTTAACTAATCAAGGTCAGATTAAAGTAGGAACACAATTGCTACTGGATCTTATGGAAAGAACAGAGGGGGGCACGATAATAGGTGGAGATTTCAACTTCATCCTTGATAGGGATATGGACACTACCGCACCCTCAATAACACAGATGAATAGGGATAAAAGAAAATTTAGGGAAATGGTGGTTAAACATCAATTGGTTGATATATGGAGGGCTCTTCATCCACTAGAAAGGGACTATACTTTCCACTCAAAAGTCCATGGTACTTACCACAGACTTGATTATTTTTTGATAAACCAGTTGGGGGTGACTGTGACCTCCTCTTCTGAGATAGGTAGCTCTGTATGGTCAGATCACGCGCCAATATTTCTGGTAATCGCTGTATCCAAAGGGAATGGTACAAGAGGTACTTGGAAACTAAATGGTAATCTGCCATATGATGAGGCTTGCAAATCAGAGATCAGATTGGCAATAACGAACTTTTCAGGGGATCATGCAAAAGACACCACTTCCCTACCTATTCAATGAAGTGTATAGTACGGGGCTTATTTATAAAACAAGGGGCCAGGTTAAAGAAAACAAAAGGGAATAGATTAGCTCAGCTCTTGAAAGAAATAGCTAAATTGGAAGCTCAACATAAACAAAATCCAATACGAGAAAAATTAATAGAATTAACAGAAAAGAGATCAGAACTACAAACCTTATTAAATGAACAAACATTACAGTTAAGAGATAAAAATCGCACTTTATATTAAGCACATCATCTATTGTTAAGATCAAAGCAGAAACAGGTGATATGGTCTATGATCCAAAAGGGATCCTGAAAACATTCCATACCTTTTATACCATACTGTACAACATACCAAACCAATCAGCAAACAGGGACCCCAAATTATTTCAACAGAATTTATATCAATATATAAAAGACACTGCCCTACCAACATTGGCGAAAACAGAAATGGAGCAACTAAAACAGGAATTCTCAGAGTTGGAAATACAGAAAGTAATTGATTCATTAGTACCAGGAAAAAGCCCTGGCCCGGATGTCTTTACTCTGCGGTTTTACAAAATATTTAAAGAAGTCATAACCCCAATTATTAAGTGGACATTTAACTCGGTATCCACCTCTCAGCCCTTTGTCCCACAGGGTATGCAGGCATATATTTCGCTCATTCCCAAACCCGAGAAAGATCATACCATATGCAGAAATTATAGACCAATTTCGAACGAATATAGACCTTAGATTATATTCGAAGATTATCTCTAATAGACTTACCCCGATAATGCCAGCACATTTACACTTAGATCAAGTGGGATTCATAAAGGGAGGAGAGGCAAGAGACAATACCCTAAAGACACTGACATTGGTGGAACATGCTCGGAGACGCACCATCCCGTCCTGCCTGCTGGTAATTGATGCAGAGAAGGCGTTTGACAGGGTGGGATGGTGCTTTCTCAAAGAGACATTAAAACAATGGGGACTGGGTCCATTGCTTCTGGAAAAAATAATGGTTTTATATCATAACCCAACTGCTAGAATATGCGCAAATGGCAATATATCTGATACAGTCACTATAGCCAACGGAACCCGACAGGGATGTTCGTTGTCCCCACTGCTATATGTATTAGCTATGGAACACCTAATGATAGCGATTCGGAATAACAACGATATACAAGAAATAAAAGTGGGGGAGGTGGAATATAAAATGTTAGTGTATGCAGATGATCTGTTATTATATATTACAAATCCATTGGTGATGTTACCAAATTTAATACAAGAATTCAAACGATTCGGTGAACTGAGCAAATTTAAAGTGAACTATAATAAATCAGAAGCTTTGAATATTACATTGTTAAGTAGTACGGTGGAACTTCTTAAGAAAAACTTTTCTTTTAAGTGGCAGACAAATGCAATTAAGTATCTCGGAAGATTCATCCCTAAAGATATGAACAAGCTCCAGGAATATAACTATCTTCCGCAAAAAATAAATAAGACACTCCAACAATACAACAAGGGAATCTTCTCTTGGATGGGTAGGATAAACAGCATAAAAATGGATATATTGCCTAAAATTTTATATATATTTCAGACGATACCAATATTTTCCTCAACAAATATTCTGAGTCAACTACGTAGGACTATAGGGAGCTTCATTTGGGTGGGTAAGAATTAGCAGAGAAGTACTAAATAGGCTAAAAAGGATGGAGGCCTGGACCTCCCAGATCTATCGGTATATCTTAGATCAACATTTGTAGCTAGGATTGTGGATTGGTTTCACGGCGCAGATTGCAAACAAAGGGTGAAGCTTGAGGAAGAGGTCGCGGCCATAAAACTGAAATCACTACCATGGATAACAAGAGAAAATAGACCCCTGGATGGGGATATGCCCTCCCTGGTTGTGTCAACCCTGAAAGTGTGGGATGGTTTGATAAAGCGGGGGATAGGGTCTACTTACAGAGGGCCAATGACCCCCCTTTTTAGCAATCCAGAATTCCCACCAGCATTAGTAACCAATACCTTCCTTAAATGGCAGAGATGTGAAGATACTAGGATAGTAGAGACAATGGAAGGGAATAGACTCCCTCCACTAGACTCCCTGGGTATAGAACATAAAGCAAAATGGATGCAATATGGGCAGCTCCAACAATACATCCTCTCCTTGACGAGAGAGGCTGTACTGGATAGACCATTGACAGAGCTGGAAGGGCTATTCCTACAAGAACATAGACCAGCACATACCCTATCTAATGTATATAAATATTTAATCTCAGAAAATAAAGAGCAAGAGATACTTTATATAAAAACAATGGGAAGAAGAGCTGGGGATTATCATCCCCAGATTAAAATGGGAAAAAGCAATTACATTAACACATAAGTTATCGATCTCTACTAGACATCAAGAAAGAAATTACAAAATATTAGCTAGATGGAATAGATGTCCAGTAGATATGCATAAAATAAATCCGGATAATGAAGACATATGTTGGAGGTGTTGTGCGGCAAAAGGCACAATGTCACATATCTGGTACTTTTGCCCGGAGGTTCAAATATTCTGGGAAAAAATATTTAAAATATATCTGGTTGTGACAGGAATAAACCTAAAACCAGAAATATTGGTGGCAGTACTGTCAATGATCCCAGGATCAGTGAAAATTATAAAAAAGGAAATCTTAAAATACTTCCTAACTGCAGCACGAACTACTATAGCCAGGAAATGGAAAAGTAGAATAGCGCCCTCCATAGAAGAATGGGAGTGTGAGATGGGCGAGATGCGTTCCCTGGAATAAAGGTTGGTAATTGAAAGAGGTCTAAAAAAACAGATAATAACAACCTGGCAAATTTGGGAGGAGTTTAGAGCCTCATCGTCTTTGTTGAGGGAGATATAGGACTTAGATTTAGAGGAAATTAAAGATTGAATGGAGAGGGGAGTGGGGCGATTGCCCTTTCCTCTTTTTTTTTTCTTTCTTTTCTTTTTCTTTCTTTCTTCTGGTATTTATGTGAATAATATGTGATTGAGTGGGGTTGGGGGGAGCAGGTGTGATGTACAAATGTGAGTTAGTGACTACAGGTTTAAGATAAAAGTGGTGGTATGTATACAAGAGCATATTTGGTATAGAAAAAAAAAGTTAATAGGGGTATATGAATTGATCAATGATCTGAACATGAAAGTAGATGGTAACCTATATACACTACAGATAAATTATGGATGTGTATATGTTGTACAATACTTGTAAAAATTGTTTTGTTAAATAAATATTATTAAAAAAAAATAAAGCATAAAAATGAGAAAAAAATAGAGGAAGCTAAAAAGACAAAACAATTCACCATATTGCATATATAAATCAATTCACAAATGTGAAAATGCATGTTACAAAACTTAAAATGTTATACCATAAACAACGAACAACCCGTAAAAAGAGGCAACAGATTACTACTTTTAACTATTGTTGATGAAACTGTTGATATCCCACTCTACATTCAGTCCAGATGGGCTATACGTTTTTAATTGATATATCCAGCGGGTTTTGAGATCCCTCTCAGGAAATGACTGCCCCTCCAATGAGGAGAAAAACAATCTATTACTATCAATTCTAAGGAAGATGGATCCTTATTATGATGGAAACGCAAATGTTTGGAAAGGCTGTCCAACAAAGCCCTTCTGACTATTGGTATTATGCACATTTAACCTCACCCGCAATGCCTGCGTGGTCCTACCCACATACTGAATGTCACAGGAGCACTGTAGGAGATAGACCACTCCCTTCACAGAACAGGAAATAAAATTATCAATATTGTAGGATTTTGATGTAATAAAGGAAGTAAAAATCTAGCGGTATCTCTACCAATAGTTTTGCACATTTCACATTTTCATCAGGGGTAAAAACATTTAAGATCACCAAACAAAGAAATTTTTTATAACGGCTCAACAACATTAGGGGCAATAAAGTATCTTAGAGATTTTGTTTTTTGGAAGATAATCCTCGGATGTACAGGCAATAAAGGTTCCAAGATCCTATCGTTCCTGTGTACCTTCCAATGTTTTTGAAGAAGATTCTTCACCAGATAATGGTGCCTGGAAAAACCAGTAATAAATGAAAAAGGGTAGTTCCCATCACCACTACCTCCAGATGCACATGAAGGATCCTTATTGAACAAAGATTTGTGTTCTAATTTTGAAACATCAGGGATGACCTTATCTACATCTCAGTCAGATTTAGATACTGTAAGGTCATCTCTGATGTATCTGCAGATCTGGGAATTCCATGAATGGTGGTCTATGCTGATAATTTTCTGCTGAAAGCCTGGAATCCTCCTAGTGTTTATATGCTTTGTAGATCTTTGTAATTGGGGATCAACGCAAGGCTTATATATGCGGTGAAAGGCGCATGTGTGCATTTTGAGAATCGTTCATCATGCTGGTCGTAGTTTGGATACTTTTTACTTACCTTTGTCTGAATAGACTTACTTTTCCATATTGTTTTTTATCACAACACCTGGGAATCACTGGACTTTTAAGTTTTTAGTGATTATGTGTCTGTATGCACATTTTTTTCTTGTATATATAATTGATATCATCTGGTATTCTAGTCAATGATAGGTGAAGCTCTAGAGAAACCTCTGAGAGCTGCCAGCCAAGTGGGCCTTTCTTAGTAAACTGCATTTGCATGCAGAACATTGTAACTAATGACCACCACTGATGCAGAGCCTCTATGATTGAAAGAACTGAAATAGTTACATAGTTACATAGTAGGTGAGGTTAAAAAAAGACACAAGTCCATCAAGTCCAACCTATGTATGTGATTATATGTCAGTATTACATTGAATATCTCTGTATGTTGCAGTCATTCAGGTGCTTATCTAATAGTTTCTTGAAACTATCAATGCCCCCCGCTGAGACCACCGCCTGTGGAAGGGAATTCCACATCCTTGCTGCTCTTACATTAAAGAACCCTCTACGTAGTTTAAGGTTAAACCTTTTTACCTCTAATTTTAATGAGTGGCCACAAGTCTTGTTAAAATCCCTTCTGTGAAAAAGTTTTATCCCTATTGTGGGGTCACCAGTATAGTATTTGTATATTGAAATCATAATCCCTCTCAAGCGTCTCTTCTCCAGAGAGAATAAGTTCAGTGCTTGCAACCTTTCCTCATAACTAATATCCTCCAGACCCTTTATTAGCTTTGTTGCCCTTCTTTGTACTCGCTCCATTTCCAGTACATCCTTCCTGAGGACTGTTGCCCTGAACTGGACAGCATACTCTAGATGAGGCCAGACCAGAGTCTTGTAGAGCGGGAGAATTATCGTTTTATTTCTGGAGTTGATCCCCTTTTTAATGCATGCCAATATTCTGTTTGCTTTGTTAGCAGCAGCTTGGCATTGCATGTGCTGTATAGAATGCATTCATATTTTTGCCACCCAAATGCATTATTTTACATTTTTCTACATTAAACCTCATTTGCCATGTAGTTGCCCACCCCATTAATTTGTTCAGATCTTTTTGCAAGGTTTCCACATCCTGCGGAGAAGTTATTGCCCTGCTTAGCTTAGTATCATTCGCAAATACAGAGATTGAACTGTTTACCCCATCCCCCAGGTTGTTTATGAACAAATTAAAAGGGATTGGTCCTAGCACAGAACCCTGGGGGACCCCACTACCCACCACTAATCATTCTGAGTACTCCCCATTTATTACCACCCTCTGAACTCGCCCTTGAAGCCAGTTTTCAATCCATGTACTCACCCTATGGTCCATTCCAATGGACCTTATTTTGTACAGTAAACGTTTATGTGGAACTGTGTCAAATGCTTTTGCAAAATCCAGATACACCACGTCTACGGGGCTTCCTTTATCTAGATGGCAACTCACCTCCTCATAAAAGGTTAATAGATTGGTTTGGCAAGAACAATTCTTCATGAATCCATGCTGATTACTGCTAATGATACCGTTCTCATTACTAAAATCTTGTATATAGTCCCTTATCATTCCCTCCAAGAGTTTACATACTATTGATGTTAGGCTAACTGGTCTGTAATTCCTAGGGATGTATTTTGGGCCCTTTTTAAATGTTGGTGCTACATTGGCTTTTCTCCAATCAGCTGGTACCATTCCAGTCAGTAGACTGTCAGTAAAAATTAGGAACAATGGTCTGGCAATGACTTGACTGAGTCCCTAAGTACCCTCGGGTGCAAGCCATCTGGTCTCGGTGATTTATTAATGTTAAGTTTCCCAAGTCTAATTTTAATTCTGCCCTCTGTTAACCATGGAGGTGCTTCCTGTGATGTGTCATGAGGATAAACACTGCAGTTTTGGTTACTGAAGCCCCCCGATTCACTCAAAATCCTTTAAAAAAAAAAAAGTGGGCCAGGGACAGTAAGGCTAAGCAGAAAAGGACTAGTTGAAGCTAAACATCCTAGAGCCAGGAGATGAGACAGACTACAATTTACTTATTCAGCTTCTGGTGTACACTGTGAGATGGTCACATTGTGCACTAAAATCTGAGTAAGCAATTTCAGTACAGAATGGGAGCCTGTGTAACTGTGCAACACTGAAGGTTTGGTTCAGCTTTTTAAATCTAAACTCAAGACAAAACCAATTTTGTTTTGAACACAGTGAGCAAGGGTTAGAATCACTATTAGGATTGTATTACCTCTACTGTGGAGAATTTCTGCAATGAAGACACAGATGAAAACACATTTTTAGTAGAGTGGAAAGGGTTAAAGAAGAATTGCTTACATTGGTCCTGCTTGGACAAACATAACTGTGCATAAACCATAGCTAGCCAATCCCTCCAGAAGATGAAAATCACTTTAGTAGGCACCACTACTAAAGTTATCTCAACTAGCTTCTAGTTGCAATGTTGAGTGGCTTACCTGCTTCTTACTGAACGCAGAAGGTCACTTGCTTGGCACAGGCGCCATTCAGAGAATACTATTCATTTTCTCAATGAATACAAAGCATTCTCTGGTTGGACAAGAGAGATATTGTGGCATGACCTCCCCACTTCTTCACATCATTCAATTAGAGAATGCTTAGCATTCATTGAGAAAATGCAAAGTAATCTCTGAATAGTTCCTGTGTTGAGCAGGCCATCTCTTCTGTTCACAATGCAGCAGGGAAACTGCTCTGCACTGGACCCTAAAGCTAGTGGAGATCATTGTAGCAGTGGTGCCTACTACAGTGATTTCCACCTTCTAGAGGGAAACACAGGAATGGTATATGCACAGTGACATTGGCCTACGCTGGACCAATGCAATTCTTTAGAAATATTCATATCTGGACTTCTTAAAATCCAAACTGAAGACAAAACATATTTTCTTTTGAACAGTGCGAGTAAGGATCAGCTTTGCTATCGGGATTCTGCTACCTCTACTGGGGAAATTCTCTACAATGATGATACAGACAAAAATACATTTCTAGTAGAGTGGAGAAGGGTTAAAATGTCTTGCAATGTTTTTTTTTTTTTGTTTTTTTTTTTTATTTTAAAGAATTTTTATTGAAGAGCAGTACATTACACTTCATAGCACAAAATTGCTGGTGGGGCGCAGCCCACCTCTGAGACAATACTTATATATTGAACAATAACAGAGAGGTTGACCAAATAACTAGGCTTATTCGAATAAACAGAGAGAAGAGCCCTCAGACATAATAAGGAGACACCTAGTGCTGCAGGTGGGCTCGACACCCCTATCGGGAACATACTGTGTCGAACACCGTGGAGCAGTTGTAGTTAAACATTAGGTGTGTAACTAACCTGTTAAGGCCCATCGCGCCTTCCGGGAGAATAAAGGACCCAGACTGCGTGAGGAAGCCTTCCTCAGTCCTCTAAGGCCAGAGGCCTGAGGAACCAGGGGTGCCATAAAAATATCCTGAAGGTTCCGGCTGGGAGGTCGACCCACGAGAGATAAGTCGAGGTACCAGCTAATCGCAATCAAGTGCATAGAAAACTGGAGTAAACCGTTTAGAAGCAAATACTTTCTGTAAAAATAATTAACAACTTCCTGAGAATAAGAGGAAAGAGAGAAATAAAGGTGGAAAAGAAGACGGAGGGGGAGAAAGAATGGGGGGTGGGTGGGTTGACAGACTGCAATGTAACAATAGAAACATATCATGCTTCAACTCCCGGTATGAGGGAGATGCCTACATGCCTTGCCCAGGGTTCCCAGACAGCCAAAATGCTTTATTTGAGTCTGCTAAGACACTGACTAATTTTTCCTGGGACATGATCCACAAGATCTTTCTCTTGGCAGCCGCCAGAGAGACTCCTGGTTGTTTCCAAGCCTTTGCTATGGAGAGCTTGGCGCCAGTCAGGATGAAAGAAATAAGTTTAGCAGTTGTTTTGGGGATTTTGGGAATATGTCCATTTAATAGAGCTATCTGGGGAGATTTAGAAATGGGAGTGTCCGTAATTTTTCTGATCAGATAAAATATCCTGTTCCAGAAGCCCCTGATTTTCGGGCATTCCCATCAAATGTGTATCATGGAGCCCTGGGCTTGGCAGTTTCTGAAACATAAAGGAGATGAGGAAGGAAACATCTGTGCAAGTTTGGAAGGGACCAAATACCATCTCGTAAGAACTTTCATGTTAGCTTCTATTAATGCAATATTAACTATACCTTTGTAGGCTCTTGTGCTCATTCTATTCCAGGTCTCCAGGTCCCAAGTCTCGCCCACGTCCCTCTCCCACTCTGTCATGTATGTAAGTTTGGAAGGGGGAGTTGAAAGAGCTTTGTAAATCAGGGATATACCTACTTTTTGCTCTGTTGCTTGTCCACACCATTGTTCATAAGATGTGCACTCTGGGGGAATTGATTTATCTTTACAAATAGTGTGAAGAAAATGGGAGATTTGAAGAAATCTAAATTTTTCGGAGTCGGGGAGCTCTAGTTTTTCAATGCAGTGTTTCATGAAGATTGGACCGGAGGCGACAAGGTAATGTCCAATACGGTACATCCCCTTATCAAGCCACCATTGGAAGGATTTGATGTCTAACCCCGGCTTGAAGAGGGGATTGTGGAATATGTGTGTGAGGTCAAAGCGGGGAGTTGGATCAGGTTATCCCATAGTTTGAAGGAGTGTGAAAGTGTGGGTGCCATGATGGGAGGTCTAGATTTACTGGGAGTCCATAGTAGAAAGTCCAGTGTGTGGGAAGGAACCGCTTGGCGTTCTATTTGTATCCAGTCGGGTTTTTCGCCACTGAAATATATGGTAGAGAGTTGGGCCAGTCTGGCTGCTTGGTAATACTTGGATAGTTCAGGGAGGCCTAGCCCTCCCTTCGATTTCGGGGCATACAGGGTGTTTCGCGTGAATCTATATCCTTTCCCTCCCCATATAAATTTTATAATCTTTCCCTGAAAGTTTTTGAGGTGCTTTTTGTTAATCGCGATCGGAAGGGCTCTAAATAGGTACAGAATTCTAGGAAACAGGGTCATTTTGATAGCATGGATTCTCCCCAGCAATGATAGTTTGTGGGATGACCAAATTCGTAAGTCCTCCTCCAATCTATGATACATAGGAGGGAAATTTTCTTGATAGAGGGAGTCTATTCTGGGTGTAAGGTTAATACCTAGGTATCGAATTGAGGAATCAGTCCAATTGAAATTAAAGGCCAGTTTTAATCTTTCAGCTAGGGCTGGATTGAGGGAGATGTTTAATGTCTGTGATTTAGTCATGTTGACTCGTAGGCCTGAGACCTTGCCAAATGTCTGAAGCAGTTTGTTAATGTTGGGAAGTGAGGTAATTGGAGAGGTGATAAATAGAAGAAGGTCGTCTGCAAAGAGGGCGCATTTATGGGTATTCAAGCCACAGTTGACACCTTTAATGTTTGGATCTGACCTGATTGCTATGGCTAGTGTTTCTATTGTTAGCGCGAACACAAGTGGGGATAGGGGGCAGCCCTGTCTTGTACCCCTGGCAATTTTGATTGGGGATGAGAGAAAGCCTTGTAATTTAACTTTTGCTTCCGGTTCAGAGTAAAGAGATTTGAGGATTCCGATGAAGTGTTCACCGAACCCCCAGAATTTGAGGGAGGCGAATATGAAGGGCCAAGTCACAGAATCGAAGGCCTTTTGTAGGTCTAGGGAAAGGAAGAGACCCTCCTGCTTTGGGCCTCCATCCCATCCCGAATGCAATATTGAAGCTATGTCTATGGCCCTTCTAACCTGGTCTGGACCCTGTCTGCCGGGGATAAAACCCACCTGATCTTTATGGATATAAGTGTTGATGAAAGTGTTTAATCTATTGGCGTAAATTTTTTGTCAGGATTTTTAAATCGTTATTTATAAGTGATATTGGTCTGTAGTTTTCTACCTGATCCGGGTTTTTGTCGGGTTTAGGGATGACAGTAATGAATGCTGCATTCATCTGGGGGTCCATGGGGTCTCCCTTTCGTTTGGAGTTGAACATTTTAGTTAAGTGTGGCGCTAGAGTCTCGGCAAAAGTCTTATAATAAAGATTGGAAAGACCATCTGGACCTGGGGCTGAGCCCCCTTTCAGATTTTTAATGACCTCCAAAGTTTCCTCTACTGTGATATGTGCTTCCATAATATCTTTGTGGGACTTATGTAAAGTGGGGATAGGCAGATGCTCTAGGAATGCTTCTATAGCTCGTGTATCGTGGGAATCATTTGCTCTATATAGTTGTGAGTAAAAGGATTGGAAAGATTCTAAGATTCTATGGGGATTTTGGGAGGACGAACCATCCTGAAGTTTTATTTTGGGGAGGGCGAAGAGATGGGTCCTAGGGGATAACTTGGAGGCCAGCATCGTGCTCATTTTGTCCTGATTCAGGTAGAATTTTGCACTATTCCAACGCAGAGAACTCTCAGCTTTAACTATGAGCGCCAGGTTTAGTTTAATCCGAGCAGCGTCAAGCTGGTCGACTTGAACCATGGACAGGTTAGCTTTGTGATTTTTGCGCAGGAGGAGAAAATCTCTCTCCAGTTTTGAGATGTCCATGGTTCTCTCCTTTTTAAGTTGGGAGGAGATTTGGATAAGTTTACCTCGTATCACGGCTTTGTGGGCTGCCCAGAGAGTCTCGGCCGAGATGTCGTCTACGTTGTTCAGGGCGAAATACTCTTTTAGTGACTTGGTGAGAATCGTGATTTGAATGGGATCTTTAATGATGTGTTCATTAATGCACCATATGGGGGAAGAGGGTCTGAGGAGTAGGCCTTGAATGGATAGAGAGATCATGGAGTGGTCAGAGAGGGGAATATCCTTAATTTTAGCTGAGATAGCAGCTGGGGTGTGTATAGAGGAGATTAGAATATGGTCGATTCTGGAGTATACTTGATGGGGTATTGAGAAATGGGAGTAATCCCTTGATGTGGGGTTGAGTTCTCTCCAGATATCTGTGAGGCCCTGCTGGTGAATTAGTTTAGCAATTTTAGAGCTGATTTTTGTTGGCCTGGAGAGCTGTTTAGCTGGGGGTTTAGATTTATCAAGACTCTGATCAAAGGCGACATTCGAATCTCCTCCAAATATGACCGTTCCTTCCAGGAGGGGTCCTAGTGTTTGGAAAAGCGATGTGAAGAAATCGTTCTGTCCCTTATTCGGGGCATAATAGGATATAAGAGAGAAAGTTTGGTCTGCGATCTGGCCTTTCACTAGTAAGTACCTGCCTTCAGGGTCACTAAGGGTCCGGCTTACTTTAAATTGGCAGTCTTTAGCAAATAGAATCGCGACCCCCCTGGTCTTATCCTCTGCGTTTGCTAGATAAAACGAGGGGAAGCGCGCATGTAGGAATGAGGGGGAGAATCGAGAGGGAAAATGTGTTTCCTGGAGCATCACTATTGAAGCCCTTTGTTTATGGTATGATTGGAAGATTTTCTTCCTTTTGGTTGAGGAGTTGAGGCCTTGGACATTATGAGAAATAATTTTTATCTGGGAGGAGGATGGAGTGGTGTTAGGCATGATTTTTGAGTAAAGAGTGTGCTTCTGATGGTGGAAGACTTACCCTAACCATAATGATGAGAGATGGGCAGAAGGCGAGTGAGGAGTGGAGCTCGGGACCTGGAGATGCTGGATGAGAAGGTGCTGCTGGCGATCCGTCAACCCTGGCAGGAGGGGGGAAGGGAGAGAAAAGCACAGATGGGTTAAAACATAGAGACATAAGGAGAAAGAGAGTATGAACATTGTGACCTAAAATAGGCCGGAGACGGAGAGGGGGGAAGCATTCCCCTTTCCGAACTCCAAAAACAGGATCAGGTGGTTCAGAAAACGAACCACCAGTCCATCGAACGAGAATGGGAATTCCATTTTCGTAGGATGGAAGGAGTCGCAGGGCAGCTACCGCAGCCCAAGCCACCCTAGATACCTTGCATACAATATTAAGCTGTGTAATAATAAAAAGATGCAAAAGGAGAACATAACAGTTTCAAATTCTGAAAAAATTAAGAAGATTTTAACTAGGAGCCGTGCTGGCCAAAGATGCAGAAAGAGTCTTCCTGGTTGACATCATGGATTCCTCAGTGGAATTGTAGAAAAAAAAGGGGGGATGTGAGATATCCAAAACCTGCTGTGGACTTAGACAGTCTGTTGTGAGGGTATGGAATAGTGGGGAAGGGCCGAAACACCCTGCTAACGCTGGGGGTCCCAGATAGGACGATGGGGATGTGATGTCACGATCCGGGGGGGCCATTCTTGTGAAGATCGATGGGTTGAGCCTTTGATCACCCCTGAGGTGTGGGTGAGTGATAAGGGCGGTAGTAGGTCTTAGGGAACTGGATGCGTAGGGCCACTGGGGTGTTAAATGTGGAAACCTGAGACTTGGGACAATTGGGAGAATGTCCCCTAGAGGGGACGAGGCCTCTTTGTGAAAGATCCGAGTGAGGTAGAGGTCATCTGGTATGAAAATGACAGGGGTCCGTGGATCACAAAGAGGGAGAGGGGAGTCACCGGGTTCTTATAATTGGGGTCTTCAGGTTGGCAATTGTTCCTTCAGACGCCTGCTTTTGTTGGATTTCCAGGCAGGAGAGATAGGGCTGTTGGGAGTTTGACGTTTCGAAGAGCCCGCTTGAGTGTTGGAGATGTCCATTTCCGAGTCTAGGGATATGAGCTTAAGTGAAAGGAGGACTCGTTCGCCTTCTGAAAACGTGGTGAATGAGTGGGTTCTGCCATTAAGGATAAATTTTAAGGCGAAAGGGAATGCCCACCAATATTTAATCTCCTTCTGGGAGAGGACCAGCAGAAGGGGCTTCAGGGCTCTGCGTTTCTGGATGGTCGTGGGAGAAATGTCCGCGAAAATTTGTACTTCCTGTCCTTGAAAAAGGATGCGGGATTGCTGGCGCGATATTTTCATTATTGCTTCCTTCACACTATAGAAGTGTGGCTTCACGACCACATCTCTGGGAGATCCATCTTTTCTGGGGGGACCCAGGGATCTGTGTGCTCTGTCCAGCTCCAATTTGATGGGGGGCAGCTCAGGGATGAGGGATTTGATTAAATCCTGGATTGCTTTGGGGATGTCTGTAATTGATTCAGGGATACCTCTGACTCTAAAATTGTCCCTTCTCGACCTGTTCTCCAAGTCGTCGATTCTATTCAGTGCCACCTCGAGTTGCTCTTGAACAACCTGAATGTGCTCAGTGTTCTGGTTAGCTCTGGACACTGTGATGTCTAATTTGTGTTCTATAGCTTCCATCCTTGCTCCCAAGTTTTGAAAGTCAGCTCTTATCTCGTTTGTGATTCTTGTGGCTGTGTTTGCTAAGCCTTTATCTAGTAGATCCGACAGTTTGAGGAATAAATCTCCTGCATTGAGGGGTATGGCAATCTCTGGGTCTCCTGTGGAAGTCCCAGCACCCTGATGAGGTGGTGAGGTGTTCAGTGGGGATAGAGAGTAGTTCTCAAAGGTGCGCTCTAAGAGGGATACTGTAGAGGCTGGAGATGGGGTCCCCATAGGTTGGTTGTGAAGAGTGGGTAGGGGTGTGTAGGCTAAAGTGGCAGGCGCTATCACTTGACTTGTTTCCGCATGTCCCCCTGTATGTGGCTCCTTGTGCTGTGCTGCGGCCGCCATCTTGGACCAGGCCCGGGAATCCTCTGCTGTAAACTGCGGTCCCAGGTCCCTGCGGACCGAGTTGTTTGGCATGGATCGAGGCTGCGGGAGTTCCCGGATCCGAATCCGCTAGCGGTGGATGTCTAGGCGGCCTGACACCGGCGCTTGGGTGGCTTGCTGGGCTGGGTAGAGCGGAGCTCCCGGCTTACGCGGCCATCTTGGGAATCCCGCGCCTGCGCCTCCGTCTTGCAATGTTTTAATAGCAGTCTGTGTCTTCCTGTCTGGGTGACAACTGCTCCCTCACCTCTTGTCCAGGTGTCAGAGGGAAAAGACATGAGGGAAAATCACCCCATCCTATCCAAGTCTCGAAAATAAAACTGTCTGCAGTTAGGTTTTAAAATGAATAGTTAGATCACGCAAATGGCACAAACAATGCTTTCTCCCATGAGGGAAACTAATATAACCTCCAGTTTAATAAAGCTTATCTGTGTTGCATATATTGCACTGCAGAGATCTCTATTGGTTGCATATAATTAACTAGGTCAGACACATTTAGCTACAATTACAGTATTTGTTAATTGTACTATGGCTTTATGATGTTTTCTTTTGCATTGTGTACAGAAAGTGAAATATATTTGAACAATCACTCATAGAGTAGTTAAACATTGTAGATTTATTGCAAAGGACAGAAACGGGAATGCATGGTCCTTGATGTCATAAATCAAGTAGTGTGTGAAGGTGATATTATTTACAAAGACTTCAATAGTGTTTTACAACAGAAAACAAGGGCAGAAGGGTGAAGAACCGAGCTTGGTAAGTGTACAGTATAACATCATCAAACCCAAGGTTGAGTGTAGCAGTGGTACGCTAATTAGATTTTACATTACACAGCACATTTCAGGGCTGCATTTAGCATAAGACACTTACTGCCTAATGTCTAGGACAACAAGGAAACAAGTGCAGAACCAAAGTATAATTTCCACAGTTTTCTTTTTTTTAATCTTTTTTTTTGGTCTCTTTTCTGCCTTGTCTGAGATCTAATGTGAATCTCTCATTAAATCCAAAAATAAAACTCAAATTAGAGTGTAAGCGAAGTATGGAACTAGATTCTCTATACCTTAAAATCTAATGGAAACTTCAAGGCAAAGTGTATAGTTACAGTAAATTTAAAGAGGAAAGCTACATTTTAAATGTCATGCTGTTCTTAGTTGTTTAACCACTTCATAACCGCCCTATAGCCAAAAGACTGCTGCAGCATGGCTCTGTTATTCCAGGAGGGAGTCCATGGATGCCCTCTCAGAACCACACCTCCCACGCACCCCCTGGGGTTCCCATCTGGCGAGCTCCGTGAACATGGCAAAGGGCCAATCACAGCAGCCATTTACCATGTGATCAGCTGTGTCCAATCACATTAATTAAACAGAGTTGCCGGTTATCGGCAGTACTTTCCTCACGCACTGCACAGCGTGAGGAAAGGAGAGCCGGTAACTGGCAATTGTGATAGGGAATATGTACAGATAATCAGGGCACTGATGATCAGTGTCTATCAGTGCACATCAGTGCTGCCCATCACTGCCTATCAGTACCCATTAGTGCCTATCAGTGCCGCCTATCAGCGCAGCCTCATTAGTGCCTCCTCATCAATGCCCATCAGTGCAGCCTCATGAGTGCACATCAGTGAAGGAGAACAATTACTTATTTGCAAAACAGAAACTAGAAAAAGAAAACATTTTTTTTCAAAATGTTTGGCCCTTTTCATTTTTTTAGAAAAAAATTAAAAAACCCAGTGGTGATTAAATACCACCAAAAGAAAGTTCTATTTGTGTGAAAAAAATGGTAAAAAATTACATTTGGGTACAGTGTTGCACAGTGGCGGCTGGTGAAGTTTTAGGATGGGGGGGCGCCAGGCCCTGCCCTTCCTTTTTGACCCCTCCCACTTGGTGAAAATGGGCGTGGTTTCAGCAAAATAGTGGGTGTGGCTCTAAGGTGGTGTGGTTAGTGTCTGAGATGAACGAGGGATGGAGGGAGAGGGAGAGTGGGATGAAGGGGCAACAGGCCCAGATCCTACACAACAATAGAAATATGTGTATTCTAGAAAGTTTAACAATCAGCAGATAAAGATACTCCAAACACCTGGTGTTAGCGCTTCAATCATCCCGTCACAATGTTATGGTGTCAGGATGATTGAAGCACATTATTTCTATTATTACATTGTAATATAAAATGAAATCATTCAACTCACTATAATGAAGAATAAGTGGGAGCCCTGAGCATGTCACTAGCCACGTTGCCTGCCACCAGATGCCATCGGGTGTCCCCAGCGGAGTCCCTCCTTACATCAGGTGCCCCCAGCAGAGTCCCTCCTTACATGCAGCCTGTGTCACATAAAATGCAGCCTGTGTCCCACCAAATGCAGCAGCATGTGTCACCACAAATTGCAGCAGCATGTGTCACCACCAAATTGCAGCAGCACATGTCACCACCAATTTACAGCAGCATGTGTCACCACCAAATTGCAGCAGCATGTGTCACCACCAAATTGCAACAGCATGTGTCACCAAATTGCAGCAGCATGTGTCACCACCAAATTGCAGCAGCATGTGTCACCAAATTGCAGCAGCATGTGTCACCAAATTGCAGCATGTGTCACCAAATTGCAGCAGCATGTGTCACCAAATTGCAGTGTGTGTCACCAAATTGCAGCAGAATGTGTCACCAAATTGCAGCAGAATGTGTCACCAAATTGCAGCGTGTGTCACCACCAAATTGCAGCAGCACATGTCACCACCAATTTACAGCAGCATGTGTCACCACCAAATTGCAGCAGCATGTGTCACCACCAAATTGCAGCAGCATGTGTCACCAAATTGCAGCAGCATGTGTCACCAAATTGCAGCATGTGTCACCAAATTGCAGCAGCATGTGTCACCAAATTGCAGTGTGTGTCACCAAATTGCAGCAGAATGTGTCACCAAATTGCAGCAGAATGTGTCACCAAATTGCAGCGTGTGTCACCACCAAATTGCAGCAGCATGTGTCACCAAATTGCAGCGTGTCACCAAATTGCAGCATGTGTCACCAAATTGCAGCAGCATGTGTCACCAAATTGCAGCGTGTGTCAGCAAATTGCAGCGTGTGTCAGCAAATTGCAGCATGTGTCACCAAATTGCAGCAGGCTGTGTCACCAAATTGCAGCATGTGTCACCAAATTGCAGCAGCGTGTGTCACCAAATTGCAGCAGAGTGTGTCATCAAATTGCAACGTGTGTCACCAAATTACAGCATGTGTCACCAGATTGCAGCATGTGTCACCAGATTGCAGAGTGTGTCACCAGATTGCAGCGTGTGTCACCAGATTGCAGAGTGTGTCCCCAGATTGCAGCATGTGTCACCAGATTGCAGAGTGTGTCACCAGATTGCAGCATGTGTCACCAGATTGCAGAGTGTGTCACCAGTTTGCAGCGTGTGTCACCAGATTGCAGCGTGTGTCACCAGATTGCAGCGTGTGTCACCAGATTGCAGCGTGTGTCACCAGATTGCAGAGTGTGTCACCAGATTGCAGTGTGTGTCACCAGATTGCAGAGTGTGTCACCAGATTGAAGAATGTGTCACCAGATTGCAGCGTGTGTCACCAGATTGCAGAGTGTGTCACCAGATTGCAGAGTGTGTCACCAGATTGCAGAGTGTGTCACCAGACTGAAGAGTGTGTCACCAGATTCAAGAGTGTGTCACCAGATTGCAGAGTGCGTCACCATCAAAACCCTCCTCCCCCGGTTACTTACCTTGCTGTGTGTTGTCCTCTCCAGCGGTGTCGGCTGGTGAAGTTTTAGGATGGGGGGGGCGCCAGGCCCTGCCCTTCCTTTTTGACCCCTCCCACTTGATGAAAATGGGCGTGGTTTCAGCAAAATTGTGGGTGTGGCTCTAAGGTGGTGTGGTTAGTGTCTGAGATGAACGAGGGATGGAGGGAAAGGGAGAGAGGGATGAAGGGGCAACAGGCCCAGATCCTACACAACAATAGAAATATGTGTATTCTAGAAAGTTTAACAATCAGCAGATAAAGATACTCCAAACACCTGGTGTTAGCGCTTCAATCATCCCGTCACAATGTTATGGTGTCAGGATGATTGAAGCACATTATTTCTATTATTACATTGTAATATAAAATGAAATCATTCAACTCACTATAATGAAGAATAAGTGGGAGCCCTGAGCATGTCACTAGCCACGTTGCCTGCCACCAGATGCCATCGGGTGTCCCCAGCGGAGTCCCTCCTTACATCAGGTGCCCCCAGCAGAGTCCCTCCTTACATGCAGCCTGTGTCACATAAAATGCAGCCTGTGTCCCACCAAATGCAGCAGCATGTGTCACCACAAATTGCAGCAGCATGTGTCACCACCAAATTGCAGCAGCACATGTCACCACCAATTTGCAGCAGCATGTGTCACCACCAAATTGCAGCAGCATGTGTCACCACCAAATTGCAGCAGCATGTGTCACCAAATTGCAGCAGCATGTGTCACCACCAAATTGCAGCAGCATGTGTCACCAAATTGCAGCAGCATGTGTCACCAAATTGCAGCATGTGTCACCAAATTGCAGCAGCATGTGTCACCAAATTGCAGCGTGTGTCACCAAATTGCAGCAGAATGTGTCACCAAATTGCAGCAGAATGTGTCACCAAATTGCAGCAGCATGTGTCACCAAATTGCAGCATGTGTCACCACAAAATTGCAGCAGCATGTGTCACCAAATTGCAGCGTGTCACCAAATTGCAGCATGTGTCACCAAATTGCAGCAGCATGTGTCACCAATTTGCAGCGTGTGTCAGCAAATTGCAGCGTGTGTCAGCAAATTGCAGCATGTGTCACCAAATTGCAGCAGCCTGTGTCACCAAATTGCAGCATGTGTCACCAAATTGCAGCAGCGTGTGTCACCAAATTGCAGCAGAGTGTGTCATCAAATTGCAACGTGTGTCACCAAATTACAGCATGTGTCACCAGATTGCAGCATGTGTCACCAGATTGCAGCATGTGTCACCAGATTGCAGAGTGTGTCACCAGATTGCAGCGTGTGTCACCAGATTGCAGAGTGTGTCACCAGATTGCAGCATGTGTCACCAGATTGCAGAGTGTGTCACCAGATTGCAGCATGTGTCACCAGATTGCAGAGTGTGTCACCAGATTGCAGCGTGTGTCACCAGATTGCAGAGTGTGTCACCAGATTGCAGCATGTGTCACCAGATTGCAGAGTGTGTCACCAGATTGCAGCATGTGTCACCAGATTGCAGAGTGTGTCACCAGATTGCAGCGTGTGTCACCAGATTGCAGAGTGTGTCACCAGATTGAAGAGTGTGTCACCAGATTGCAGCGTGTGTCACCAGATTGCAGAGTGTGTCACCAGATTGAAGAGTGTGTCACCAGATTGCAGAGTGTGTCACCAGATTGAAGAGTGTGTCACCAGATTGAAGAGTGTGTCACCAGATTGCAGAGTGTGTCACCATCAAAACCCCCCTCCCCCGGTTACTTACCTTGCTGTGTGTTGTCCTCTCCAGCGGTGTCTCCTGGAGAGCTCCGTTGTTTTCATACTTCCTGCTTCTCTCTCCTGGGCGCAATTGGAAAGAAACAGGAAGTGACATCATACTCAGATGTCAATCAAACCGCCCGGCCCTAGTAATAGATACTAGGGCTGGGCGGAAGCTTGTTGACGCTTCAGAAAGCACCGCAAGGCGGGCTGAACGCCCGCAAATTAAGTGCCACGTATGCAATCTTGTGATTGCATAGATGTGGCGCTTCCCACTGTGTCCGGTGTCACACTGTATCTGACGTCCGAACACAGTGCACTTAAAGACCTTTTTGTGTATTTTTTTTAAGGGCCAGCTTTAAAAATTTTTTTTTTTTTTTTGACATTTTTTTTTGAGACTTCCTGGAGGGGGGAGGAGCCCAGGCGCCCCCTATGGATGGGCCGCCACTGGTGTTGCATGATGGCTCAAATGTCATTCAGATAAGATAACAGCACTGAAAGCTGAGAAATGGCCGGGCCAGGAAGGGGGCGGGGTGAAAGTTCCCAGAATTGAAGTGGTTAATAGAGCCCAAAACATCACTTGCTTGCATTTAACTGAATAAAGCAGGTCTCTCTGCACTACTCCAACATGTCCCTCATTGTGTCAGAGCTAGAACTGTGCAGCAAGGAGCATATGCTTTACTAATTGGACAACAATTAGTAAAGCTAGAGGATCAGAATGACAGCCTGGCAACTTGAGGTGTCTGGTGTGTGTGTGTGCATTGCTGGACTTATAGAAGTGAGGCTTTGTTTTAATATACAGTGGGATGTGTCTTCCTTCAAATGAGCTGATCCTTAACAAAGGTATAACGTAGGTGGACCTTGTTCTGGTCCTAGGCTGATACCTGTCTGGTCACAACAAAAAGAGGGCTTAGCAGATAATGAACTCCGGGGTGGGTATTAATGGCTTGCCGACCAGTGCACGCCGATTTACGTTGGCAAAATGGCACTGGTAGGCAAAAGAGCGTACAGGTACGTCCCTTTTTTTTTTTTTTTTTTTTTTTTTTTTTTTTTTTTTTTTAGTTTTAAAAGTAAAGTTTATTGAAATCTTGAAAAAATACATCAATCAAGATAGATGAAAAGGAGCCCAACGCTCGTCAGTTACAGAATATGAAAACGGTACATCTGTTATATATGATGTCAACAGTAAGTTTTGCATAATCAACAACTTGTACCCTAAACACATGTATTGTTTTGAGCTCTGGGGGTCTCGGTACCAGAGCCCCTTCTGGGGACTAACTGCTCCGGTGAACCGGGAAACCCCGAGCCCATTTCACCATCTATGTGTAGAAAAATGTCCAGGGTATCAAAACAGCTTTAGTGACTGAAGAAGAGATAATAAAAGAAAAAAAAAAGAAAATAAATAAATAAATAATAGACCAGAAAAAAACTGAAGTGAGCATGTATCTATAATGCTACCGATTGTTATGCTAATAACGTAGTCAAACATACATTGCTTTGAACAATAAATCCTGTCGGTCAGTCAAACTCACAGAGTGAGTTAAACTCTGGTAGATCGGTCCGGACCGGAATATGTTATGGTTGAGGAATAAGGTATAAATAATATTAAGAGTCCGCCTTGGGCGTTTTCTTGAGGTCAATAACACATATAATACACTTTACCGAGAGCTTGATGTACCAGAATAATCATAGTGAGAGAGAAAGTAGGGGAGTGGGATAGAGAGAGAGAAAGAAGCTAGAGGAGACAGAGGGGATAGGGGGGGATGCTAAGAGTAGCTGATCATCAGGAGTGAAGAGAAGGAGGTGCACAGGAGACCTCTCAAGAGAGGGTTTAAAAATCCACAAGCTGTAAATCACGCTTAGAGCTGTTGTTCACACATACAGAGGATACCCTACTAGAGTTGCCCAGGGTTCCCAGATAATTTTGAATTTGTCAAGGGTATCTAGAATTGTGTTGGATATTTTTTCTTGCAGCATGATCCAAGTGATTTTTTGTTTGGCAAGTCGAAAAGATACTTTCGGTGATTTCCAGGATCGAGTTATGGTCATTTTAGCCCCTACTAGAATAAAATGGATCAGCTTTTGGGTGTATTTGGAGATTTTAGGGATGGGCCCATTAAGCAATGCAATAGTTGGATCTTGTTTCAGGGTACAACCGCATGTTCTGCGGATAAGGGAGAATATCTTGTTCCAAAACATCCTGATTTTAGGGCATTCCCATAGTATGTGTAAAATAGTTCCCACATGACCGCAGCCTCTAAAGCAGAGAGGTGACACTTGTGGAAAGAGTTTAGCTAGACGAGACGGTACCAAGTACCAGCGTGTAAGAATTTTCAACCCTGCTTCATTTATGGAAGTGTTAACCATACCTTTGAATGAGCGGGCAAAATAAGTATGCCACTTATCCAGGTCCCAACTGAAATCAAGATCTCTCTCCCAGCTTATCATATACGCTGCCTTCTCTGTAGGTTCCGCCAGGGAAGAATAGATGAGGGAGATACCTCCCCTTGTGTCTGAGGCCGAAGCACACCATTGTTCATAGGGCGTTACTAAAAGATGATTCTCATTGCTCTTCCAAATTTGATTTAAGAAATGTGACAGTTGGAGGAATCTGAATTTTTCGGCCAAGGGCATTTCTAGTTTGGAAATGCAGTATGCTAGGGTCAGGGGACCATTGGAATTGAAGAATTGCCCAATTCTATAAAGGCCTTTGTCCAGCCACCATTTAAAGGCTCGGATATCTAGTCCGGGTGGGAAGTTCTGATTCCTAAAGATATGTGCCAGGGGATGCCAAGTAGAGATAATGGGTTTGAGCTTATGAAGGGAATCGCAGAGTTTCATTGAGTGGGATAATGTAGGAGCTAATATAGAGGGACGTTTTTTGGGGATATTCCAAAGCAGGAAATCTAAAGTGAATCCAGGGACCGCCTCTCGTTCCATGTATACCCAGTCTGGTTTGGGTCCTTTCATATAAATAGTTGAAAATTGGATCAGTTGTGCTGCCTGGTAGTACCACCAAAGATTAGGAACCCCTAAACCTCCCTTTTTTCTGGGTCTAAAAAGTACCTCTTTAGAGAACCTGTGGCCTTTTTTATCCCATATAAAGCGTATTATTGCGGATTGTAGTCTTAGAACGTGCGATTTGGGTATTGGGATGGGTAGTGAACGGAAGAGATATAATAACCGAGGTAGAAGTGTCATTTTGACCGCGTTTACTTTACCTAACCACGAAAGCTTGTATAGCGACCATTGGGTCAGGTCATCTGTGAGTTTTTTGAACATGGGGGGAAAATTGTGTTTATAAAGTGTATCAATGCCAGACGTAAGGTTAATGCCGAGATAAGGGATGGATGTGGAGTTCCATGCGAATGGGAATTTACTTTTTAGGGTGTCAGCTATGTCTTGAGGAATTGAAACATTAAGAGCGACTGATTTGGAGACATTAACCTTAAGTCCGGAAGCTGCTTCGAAATCTTGTAAAAGTTGCAGAATATTAGGGATGGAGATTGAGGGAGATGTGACGAACAAGAGGACATCATCCGCGAATAAAGCGCATTTGTGAATATTATGCCCACAACGAACTCCATGGATGTCAGGGTGTTGTCTAATCGCGATGGCTAAAGATTCGATAGCCATCGCGAAAAGAAGAGGGGAGAGGGGGCACCCCTGCCTCGTCCCCTTCTGTATAGAGAAATTATCTGATAGGTGTCCTTGTAATCTCACCTGTGCCTTGGGTTGGAAGTAAAGGGTTCTCAAAATATTAATAAAATTTGGGCCGAAACCCCATTTGCTTAATATGGTGAAGAGATAGGGCCAAGCCACTGTGTCAAATGCTTTTTGTAGATCTATGGAAAGGAGGAGGCCTCCCTGGGGAGGTCCCCCGTCCCACCCCGATCTCATTAGGGAGACTGCATTTATTGCTCTACGTATCTGGTCCGGTCCCTGTCTCCCCGGTATGAACCCCACCTGATCCTTATGTATGTAGGTGCCTATGAAAGAGGCAAGTCTATTGGATAATATCTTTGTCATAAGTTTTAGATCATTATTTATTAATGAAATAGGTCTGTAGTTACTAACTTCGCTGGGATCTTTACCTGGTTTAGGTATGACCGAGATAAAGGCCAAGTTGGCATTAGGGTCTAGCGGAGAGGCTTTTGTTAAGGAGTTGAAGAGGCGGACCAGGTACGGAGAGAGAGCATCTATAAAAGTTTTATAATAGTGGTTTGAGAAACCGTCAGGGCCTGGGGCAGAGTCTTTTCTAGTCTCTTTAATGACTGCTCGGATTTCTGATTCTTGGAATGGAGATTCCAATATAGAGCGGTGAGATTCAGAAATTGTAGGAAGTGGGATTTGATCTAGAAAGGCATCCAATTTTTGTTGAGAAATTGGGCAATCATTGGAGTATAGGTTAGCATAAAAGGATTGGAATGATTTGAGGATTTTACTTGGATTTTGGGTGTGCGACCCGGATTGTGTTTTTATTTTGGGTAGGGCAAATGTCCTGTGTTTCGGGGTGAGTTTGGCTGCTAGTTGGGGACCAAATTTGTTCGCTCGCAGATAGAAATTGCCGCTGAGCCAATGAAGATGCTTTTCTGCGTTAGAGGTAAGGGCTGAGTTGAGAGATAGTCTAATAGCATCAAGTTTAGAGAGATTTTTTGAATTGGGGTTCTGTTTGTGGGATCTACTAAGATTCTTGAATTCTTTCTCTAACTTTATGATGTCTATCTGCCTTTCTCGCTTTAATTTGGCCGATAATTGAATCAATTTCCCCCTAATTACCGCTTTGTGAGCGTTCCAAAGAGTAGTAGGGGAGATGTCCTCAGTGTCATTCAATAGGAAATACTCTTTAATGTCTTTTTCTATTAGAATACAGTGGACAGGGTTAGATAAGATCTTCTCGTTAAGGCGCCATGTGCGAGGGCCAGATGGGGACAATGAGTTGGATATTCCTAAGAGTACCAGGGAGTGGTCAGACCACGGAACATCGTGGATAGAGGCATGGTTAGCTAAGTGTATATCAGGGTTTGACAAGAAAATGTGGTCAATTCTAGCATATGTCTTGTGTGGAGCTGAGTAGTGTGTATAATCCCTTAAAGATGGGTTTAGTTCCCTCCATGAATCAATTAAGCCTACCGAGTGAAAAAGTCTGGCTATCTGGAGGCTCTGTTTGGGGGGTTGTTTGAGCCGAGGGATCCCTTGAGCTGCTTTATTTAGGACCTGGTCAAACGTAATGTTGGAGTCCCCTCCCATAATCACTCTACCCTCAAAGTGGGAAGAGAGATTAGCCAATAAGGAGGAAAAAAATTTGGCTTGGCCTTTGTTGGGGGCATAATATGAGATGATAGTGTAGAGGTTACCTTCAATCGAACCTTTGACCAGTATATATCTCCCGTCAGTATCTTTAACTGTTAAAGTGTGGGAAAAAGGGGTCTGTTTGGAGATTAGTATGGCCACTCCTCTTTTTTTCTCGCTAGCGTTTGCAAGGAAAAAAGTGGGGTATTTGTTGTGTAGAAAAGAAGGCGAATAGTTCGCGGGAAAGTGAGTCTCCTGTAGGAGCACGACATCTGCTCCCCTGGAATGGTAGCTTTGGAAAGCTTTGCGTCTCTTGACAGGCGAATTGAGCCCTTGGGTATTATGAGAAATCACCTTAAGTGCCCTCTGTAAAGGAGGTGGGTCAGCCATAGTCACAATGGGAGTGATCCTGGTATGTTAGGTGCACACCTACCCGGTTCTCCAGAGATGCATCGCTAAGTCTGGGAGAGAGATCCCGTTGTTGCTGCGGAGTGGGCTGGATAAAGCTGGTCTCCTGTGCATCTTCCTGAAAAAGAGAGGAGGTTAAGGAAAAAAAAAGGGGAAAGAGGAGAGTGTAGAGAGAATGAAGGAAAAAAGGGAGAATCATTAAATAAGATATACTAATAGCGTCAAAAATGTCTAGGCTTATGAGCCCAGAAAAATAGGGAACTGGACTAAAAAGTTCAGTTCAAGTCTGAGACCCTAAAACAGTGGGATCTCAGAAAAACAAGAACAACCTCAGCCGAGGTTGTTAGTCTGACGTGACCAGTGGGAGAATTCCCCCTGGTTACGACAGAAGGAGTGGCGATGCTAGTCCAGCCGAGCCGCCGGATCCCCATCTATTGGGGAAATATGGAACCTTAAGAACCTGAAATTCAAAAACTTTTTAACTATATTCTCATATAAAAGAAAGAAAACCAAAATGAGGAGTTATGCCCAGCCTCCAAGAGGTACCTGGGTAAATCACTACCTGAAAAAATAACAAAACAATTCCTACCATAGGAGATATCTTTCCAGTAATCAGGAAGGGGGAGGGAAGGTGGGAGAGGAAGGGGGGAGGGGAATAAAACATCCCGGTATCATCTTCCCCCCCCTGTATATTGAGGAATTAAGTGAAAAAAGGTCAGGTAAGTGCGACCATTATCCCTGATGGGAAGATATGGTCGGAAGGGGTGCATCCAATGTACACCCGTTCCCCTCGTACAGAGGGAATAACTTGGAGGAGAAAAGGAAGTCACACAGTCCTTTTAAGGCCATAGCAAGAGGAGTTCATCTTGGAGGGAAGGCATCACGGTGGCGCTTTGGTTGTTGTTTGTTCCAGAGAGGAGTGATGGGGCTGCCAGAGGGGGGTCTCTTCGAGGAACTTGGCTTGGATGGGAGATCCTGGGGGGAAGCTTCTTGGGAGATGAGACCA
Organism: Lithobates clamitans; assembly: GCA_037952925.1. NCBI lineage: Eukaryota > Metazoa > Chordata > Amphibia > Anura > Ranidae > Lithobates > Lithobates clamitans. The sequence goes on from JBBGZY010000223.1 coordinate 3,955,633, forward strand.
AGTCGCAGGAGTAGGTGTTCACCTTCTTGAAATGAGGAGAATCCATACGATCGTTCCTTATATTGAAATTGGAGACGGAAAGGGAAGGTCCATCGATATTTAATTGATTTCTGTGAGAGGATTTCAAGGAGAGGTTTCAAGGCTCTCCTTTTTAAAATTGTAGTTTTGGAGATGTCAGCAAAGACTTGGATTTTGTTACCTTGGAAGGATAGGGTGTCCAAATTCCGAGATCTTTTCATAACTTCTTCTTTGGTTTCGTAATAGTGGGGCTTAACCACTATATCCCTTGGGAGCCCATCTTGTCTGGGAGGCTGCAGCGCTCTGTGGGCCCTGTCAATCTCTATTTTGTGGTCGGAGATATCTGGGATAAGTTCTTTCAAGAAGAGCTTCACAGTGTCATGAATGTTAGTAACAGCTTCAGGGATACCGCGAATGCGGAAATTACCTCTCCGATTGCGATTTTCCAAATCATCGATTTTCCCTAGTGCTGAATCGAGTTGTTCCTGCAGCAATTGAATACAGTCAGTGTTCTGGTTGGTGCGTGCAACTGTATGATCCACAGCTTGTTCAATTAAATCGATGCGGGCCCCCAAGCTCTGTAAGTCGGCCTTAATAGACGTGGTAATCTGCGCTGCATTTTGGGCCAGGCCTGTGGCCAGCATATCTGAAAAACAATTCAGAAGTTGTGCCATGTCTGATTGGTGGGGAGAGTTCAGGTTTGCGGCCTGTGGTATGGCAGGGGATGGATGAGCCTGCAGAGATGGGATGTGGAGCATGTCAGATAAGGCTCTGTTAAAAAGGGAGTCTTTGCTGTTAGGAAGAGCCGTTTTAGGGGGGGTATTACTCACAGGAGGTCCCAGTGTGGTAGTGGTGAGCTGTTCCTCCTCAGGGAAGTCTGCCATGAGGTCTCCGTCTCCTATGTCATCATGTGGAGGAGCCGCGGCCGCCATCTTAGGAGCGGTGGGGTCAGGCAGGCCGAAGGTAAGTTTCCTGCTAACCGCAGAGCGATGCGAGCGGTTAGGCATATGAATGTGTGCCCACTGACCTCCTCTACCCGTGGGTGTATGATGGGGAAGGTTCCGCTAGAGAGATCAGCGTCTGGGGACCGCGGAAGGCTCGGCTGCGACGGAGCTCCCGTTCAGAGCGTCTTCCCGGAAGTCCCGCGCATGCGCACTCTCGGTACGTCCCTTTTAAGAAGCGGTGTCGCAGGCGCGCGGTCTCAGTGACCGTGATCGCGGGTCCCGCTGACTCGATGTCCGCCAGGTGCCCGCAAACGTGTCACGGAGAGGAAGAACGGGGAGATGCTTTTGTAAACAAAGCATTTCCCCATTCTTTCTAGTGACAGGACAAAAAACACTGCTCTCTGTCATCGAGAGCAGTGAGCACTGTCCTGTGTGTTGAAGCCCAGCCCCCTCACAGTTAGGGGGCTGGACACACTTAAACCCTTCACCGCCCCCTAGCGGTTAATCCCTTCACTGCCAGTGTCATTTGCACAGTAATCAATGCATTTTTATAGCACTGATCGCTGTATAAATGACAATGGTCCCAAAATAGTGTCAAAAGTGTTCGATCTGTCCGCCATAATGTCACAGTCCTGATAAAAATCTCAGATCGCCGCCATTATTAATAAAAAAATTTAAAATAAAAATGCCATAAAACTATCCTCTATTTTGTAGACGCTATAAATTTTGCGCAAACCAATCAATATACGCTTACTGCGATTTTTTTTTACCAAAAATATCATATCAGCCTAAACTGAGGAAAAAAAATATTTTTTTTATATATTTTTTGGGGATATTTATTATAGCAAAAAAGTAAAAAATATTGCGTTTTTTTTCAAACTTGTCGCTTTATTTTGTTTATAAAAACTGCAGAGGCGATCAAATACCACCAAAAGAAAGCTCTATTTGTGGGGAGAAAAGGATGTCAATTTTGTTTAGTTGCAACGCCGCACCCCCGCACAATTGTCAGTTAAAATGACGCAGTGCTGAATCGCAAAAAGTGCTCTGGTCAGGAAGGGGGTAAAATCTTCCGGGGCTGAAGCGGTTAAGGAGCACCTAGCACAAAGGAAAAGGGTTTCTGATAAAGAAAACTATAGAGGGTGTGCCACATCCCAAATGTATCAAAGAAGAGAGAAAAAACCCTAGGGTGGGACTTTAAAGGCACAACCACATAGACAATAAGAAGTAGTAGAATATTGTTGAACATTTATTGAAAAACATGTATTAAATATTGCACATAGCCGTGGATACAGTGTATACAGAAATACAAAGAAAGATACAACTTCCTGAGTCCTACTCGTTTCGGAGATGAGTGCTGTCTCTTTCATAAGGGTTTGACAGAAAATATATTATCTATAAAATGCAAAATGATCAACAATGATTTAACCCTTCCAAGTAATGCTGAATAATCATGCACAGAACACTAATGCCCCATTGGATTTTCCGATGGACAATGTCCGATCGGAGCGTGTTGTCGGAAATTCCGACCGTGTGTGGGCTCCATCGGACATTTTCCATCGGATTTTTCGACACACAAAGTTGGACAGCAGGAGATAAAATTTTCCGACAACAAAATCCGATCGCGTCAATTCCGACCGTGTGTGGCCTGTTCCGACGCACAAAGTGCCACGCATGCTCAGAAGAAATTCCGACACGGGACAGCTCGTTCTGGTAAACTTAGCGTTCGTAATGGATAAAGCACTTTCGTCACGCTGCAATGTAAAAAATGGTTTAATACAGCGCACTCTCTTCTTCTTTATAATGTGACAAGAATTAAGTAGTTTTGATGCTCATATTCACACAAACTTCTCACAAACTTTTATTTGTGTTTTTTTAGTGGGATTCCCTCAATATATTGTTATTAGTTGTCACATCTGACAGTTTTATATTTTTTAGGTTTTTTTTTTTTGTTTTTAAGCCTTTTATTTTCTTTAATGTTTGGATTTTTTCCAAGGCTGATCTTTGTTCAATGTTATTTTTATTTTTACTCCAGAATATTTTTGTGTGTGTTTTGTGTGTCAAGTTACCCCAACACCATTGATATCTTTTATTATTTAATCTCCAGGAGATTGTTTGGTGTTGGTGTCCCTTGTTCATTTCACATTGTATATTAGAAATGTACCTGAATCCTCACAAACAAACCATCATTTTTGAAGTAAAACACATAGGAGAGTATAATTCAAAACAAAAATCCTTTATTAAGGGCTCAGAACCAAACAAAGGAAGGCAACACTGGATCAACAGGAGAAATTAGTGAAGCCTGGGACCCCCACGGCAGACATCAATTCTTAAACCTCAAAATTGGTGGCCTGAGGAGTCCATATGTAAGGGAGGGCAGTCTGGTCCGGGATTCACAGAGACTCGGATAGCAGCAGATGACATCAGTGTCCCCAGGCTGTGGTATCACAAGAGGCTGCATTTTTTGACCGACCAGACTGGATCCAGGGTCCTCACTGTCTGGTTTTCCTTTCACACTTCCTTCCGGGCTGTGGCTGTGCAGTAGGAGATGTGGCAGGAGAAAGAGTAGGACCTGGAGGAGGAGGAGGAGGACTGGGAGGACCTGGAGGAGGACTGGGAGGCCCTGGAGGAGAGGGAGGAGGAGGAGGAGGACCTGCAGGAGGAGGAGGAGGACCATCCCAAAGCTGTGTGTGAGGTGTAAGTTGGCCCCTCACACCTTTCGCCAGAGCCTCTGATATGAGGGCCTCACACATGGCTTTTTGGCCCTCCTCCATCCTCTGCATTTTATAGGCAATGAATGCAGCAAGGTTCTCCTGCCTGGTGTGTGGTGCTCCCAGGACCTCTGTAGCCCTCCAAAAAAATCTGATAGCCGCCTCCTCTAGGGTACTCCTCCTCCTGCCACTTTCTGTTTCCAGGGGGGGTGGAGGGACCTGCAGATCAGCCACCTCCTGGCTGAGACTTCCCTGTGTATGAAAAAGGGACATGGTTTTAGTTTTTGCATCATCAATCACAATCCTAAATTAGTACTCCCAACTAACATCTAGGTAACATCATTGATTGTACAAGCAGAAATCTTTAGAGGAATGCTATACCTGGCTCAATCTGGGCTCCTCCACATATGGCCTGGAAGGCCCAGGTTGGGCATCAGAAGCCTCAGCCGGGGGGGAAGGAAGCGTGGAAGGAAGACTTGAGAGGGATGGCCTGGGTTCAGTCTGGCCTGCCAGAAAGTGCAGCCTGTCGTAGTACAACATCCTGGGGACATAGATGTCATCTGCTGCTCCGGATCTCTGTGAATCCAGGACTTTATTGTGCTCCCTCAGATATGTGCTCCTCAGGCAACCAATTAATATCTTTAAATAAGTGATGTCTGCCGTGGGGATCACCTGCTTCACAATTTCACACAATTGCTCCAGTGCTGCCTTCCTCTTTGCTTGGTTTTTGAAATGGGGGTGGGTAATCTCCCACAGACAGGGCAGCTCACTTAGCATATCAATGAATAGTGACATGAAGTCAGTATCTCTCATTAAGATATCCATGTTCACTGCAAGACACAACACAAGACAAAGCCTAATGTCACACCAAACTCTCCTAATCTTGTTACAATATAGGCCTCAATCTAGAAGCAGTATAGGCCCAAGTTTGTCTCTTACCTTCGTTCTTACGATCGGCGCGTCCAATGCTCCTTCCTCCGCTCACAGATCATACGTAATACGCACGCGTGTTACGCTTTATACACACTGCGCATGTGTGTAACTCCGCCCGCCCCTGACGTTCTTTCTATTCTATTCCCCGCCCCTTTTCGTTCGGCGCAGTGGGGGAAGAGCATGATGGCGGAGTTACAACAGGTGCGTGCTAATTCTAACAACGAGAAGGAGGAGGAAAGCCCGGATCCAGGCACGTCCCGATCCAGAAGGAGACGTTTTAAGGCCACAAATATGTAATTTGGGGAGATGTTGGAGATGGTCGACATCATGAAGAAGTCCGACTATGACGGAAAATATGGGCCTTACCCCAACCCCAACATCAGAAAGGCCAAAATCATTGGTAAAGTGGTCAGGAGTCTTGAGCGGAATTTCGGGGTACGAAGATCTAAAGATCAGCTCAGGAAGCGGTGGTCGGACCTGAAGTTGAGAGAGCCGGAGCAGTACCGAAAGATCCGGAGAGTGCTGCAAAAAAGTAAGTAGTTGTGCTGTGTTCATATTCTTTCTGTCTTTATTCCGTTCGTTCTGCTCCATATGCTTTTAGTAATTGTAACGTTTAAAAGGGCAACTTTAATGTTCATGGGCCCATTATTCGTTCGTATCAAACATTTTTTCTTTCGGCCTCTAGAACACCATTGTTTAGGCCATATGCATTTTCCCACATTTTTTTTGGCCCTACTTGGATGCAAAATATTTGTTTGTGTAGATGGGTTTGTTACTAGAATGAAATGCAAACTAGATTGTGTGTAAGGGAAGGACACTGAGCAGCTGTTTTCACATCTGGACACTGGAGCACTAGTGTGGGACACGAGAACACCATTTTTATTAGGGGGGGCACACTGATGCTCCAGTGTATACTATAGGGGGGGTCTCCATCTGTGAAGCTTGTACCAAACAGGTAAAGTATTGCAGCTTGACAAAGGGCAATAAAAAATATACATCTTTGAACTCGGCTAACATAGAAAATTGTACCCCACTTCCAAGCAATGTTTCCTATTTCTATAGTTCTGCCATCAAATATCTGTGTGCTAATTATAACATTTTTGTTTTACATAGGGGAGAAAAGACTCGGACACCCCTCATCCCAGGAGACCAGAGACCCCCCCCCTCTGGAAGAAGGGGAAATACCAACCCAAGAAGAAGAGCAGGAGGAAGAAGAAGATGTGGTAGAGATTGGCACCACAACAGGTGAGTGTCTGCAACCACAGGCTCAGGTAAAAGAGATGGATGTTGGCAGATTTTTGAGACCTGTTTTTTTTGTTCTTTATCTCTTTTTAGGTGATCGGGATCCAGAACGTTTCACATCTGAAAGTGCCCAGATACTGATTGGGGAGATCATGGGATGTAATCTCCAATTGCAAAACATCCAGCAACAAATCACTGATGTTATTAAAAAAAATAATAACATCATTGATGTTTTGGGGCGAATTTAAACCCCACAAAATCACCAGTTTTATGTTACTAAAATTTTTACAATGTTTAGAAAAGCCAAATTTGGAGGATGCACACAGTGTGCCAACATGTGCTATCTGCCATCACAGGAGATCAATGGACGCGTTTTGGGGGTGCAACCCCTTCTTCAATTATAAAGTAGCGTTGAGGAAGGGCTTGCTCCCCCAAAACACGTCCCTTGATCCCCCCTGATGGCAGATAGCACATGTGGACATTTGTAAATTGGTGTGCATCTTCCAAATTTGGCTTTTCCAGGGGTGATTTCCCCCCATCTGAACGCTATATCAAACCCAGTTCCTAAATACTGATGTCTGATATAGCCTTCAGGTTTTACCTAATGTGAACTTTGTAAGTTCCAGTTTTTTGGCTTTCTTGTTGGTTTTACACAGGCCTGTTTTATCTGAAATGGATATTTTGATTTTTGATAATGCCCCCCCCCCCAAAAAAATTGTTATACAACAAACATGCTGTTTTGTTTTAAAAACCTTTGGTAAATGCACATGTGATTGTGCAGGTATAAAAAAGTGCCTTACTCAAGAATGTGTGGATTATTGTCTCAACGCTACAACACTTTTGGAGTGATGTAATTGCTGTTTTATGCAAAAATGGGGGTTATTTCCTAAGGGCAAATACACTTTGCACTACAAGTGCAGGTTCAGTGCAGTTGCAAGTGCACTTGTAGTGAAATGTGTTTTTGCATTTAGGAAGTACCAGCCAACACTATTCTTTATAAGGTTACCCAATCACGACATTTTCTGCACTCAACACATTTCTGTCAGGGTCAGCTCAAACAAACACAAGCAGTAAATGTCCACCAAGAATTGCTTTTGGTTGTTTTTTATTTGAAAAAGGTGTCACAGATTGTCTGGCATATTGATAGCCCCCCTACCCGCAAAGAACTCCAGGTATCGTAACCGGACATCACGGGCACTCAGGGAGGGCAAGCCAGGACGGCCGCTTTCAAGTGCCGTCATTGTTGATGTATTTGGGATTCCGGCCTCAGGCCCAACTGAGCCAGTATAGTTGGCCGAATGTTTTCGTAGAAAATTATGAAGAACACAGCAGGCAAGTATTATATGCTTCAGTTTATACTCCGCCATATGGATGAGTGTCATAAATAATCGGAACTGGCTGGCCAGGATTCCAAATGTGTTCTCCACCACTCTTCGGGCTCTGGCCAGCTGGTAATTAAAAACCCTCTGTTCCGGGGTGAGGGTCCTCATCGGGAATGGCCGCATCAGGTGGTCCCCCAGCGCAAATGCTTCATCAGCAACGAACACAAATGGGAGACCTTCAACATTGTCCTCTGGAGGTGGCAAGTCCAAGCTGCCATTCTGGAGACACCTGTAGAACTCCGTCTGGGCGATCACTCCACCATCGGACATCCGGCCATTTTTCCCCACGTCCACATACAGGAAGTCGTAATTAGCCGACACCACCGCCAACATCACTATACTATTAAACCCCTTGTAATTATAATAGTACTACCCCGAGTTGGGTGGTGGGACGATGTGGACGTGTTTCCCATCAATTGCCCCTCCGCAGTTAGGAAAGTCCCACCGCTGGGCAAAGTGGGAGGCCACAGTCTGCCATTCCTGTGGCGTGGAAGGAAACTGTTGAGGAAAAAACAATAAACATTACTATTTTTTCACAGAAACCTGGCAAGCAGATTAGACACAAACATTATGGGTCAACCTCCAGATAGCATTTATTAAGGGGAATTTAACAACAACAAAGTATAAGGTACACCTATCATATTCCCCCCCCCCCCCTCTCATGGGCCATTTCTAACATTATAGGGGGGAGGAACTCTTGGACAGGTAACCCTCTTCACTTCATTGAGAGATGAATGCCTAAATACAGGGTATTACTTGGAACAGCCCCTCCTTAGTTACACTATTGGCAGCCCACTGGACAGGTAAGAAGTGTCATAATACAAAGATATAAATACACACTGTACACACTTGAGCACATTTGGACATTCTGCTATTACCTATCAAGATCATAATAGGATACAAGAACTTTAAACAGTACCATTGGAAAGTATACAGGCAGGCCCTTGCACTACATGCTTTGGGGAATTCATCCATAAATCTGAGCACTAAAGAGATGGGTATAGTGTGTATGGGTTTGGCAAAGTCAGCAGATAGATGATTGAGGATAGAGAATTGGGATCAGCTGACTTAGCAGTTGGGGGAGGGAGGGTTACAAAAAATTTGGGGACACCACAAAAAAAAGCCTCTGGCCCTCTGCCTGAATTTAAATCAAAAATAACATTTCCAAACATTTTAGGGGGTGTTTGGGGTAAAGCACTACTATGGAGCTGATAAAATACATTGTTAAGTGACTACATGAGGTGAATATAGGGCAGGAGACACCATGCTGGGGAGGTTATTGAAGGGCAAATATGTATGAAGGACCTAAAATAATAATTACATAAAAATCCAGCATGCATGAGGACAAAGGGGACATTCACAGCATAATACAATCATGGTAATTAGGGAATGAGGAAAGAAATACAATATATTATCAAACATTCAATACAATAAAATGTTATATAAAAGGATAAAAATCTTACCTTCATATACTCCTTCTGCAGGACCTGTATGATGGCAGAACAGGTCTCTGGGATAATGATCCCCAGAGCCTGGGGGGAGATGCCTGTCGAGAACTTGAGGTCCTGCAGGCTTCTCCCTGTGGCCAAATACCGCAAGGTAGCGACCAACCTCTGCTCCGGAGTGATGGCTTGCCTCATGCAGGTATCCTGCCTGCTGATATAGGGGGTCAGCGAAGCCAACAAACGGTGAAACACGGGGTCCGTCATCCGGAGAAAGTTCCTGAAATCATCAGGATTATTCTCACAGATCTCACGTAGCAAAGGCATATGACAGAACTGGTCACGCTGAAGCAACCAATTCTTGGTCCATGAACTCCTCCCCACCCTGTTCATGGACTGGACTTGTGTCAAGGTCAGGACCCCAACACCAAGCCCCCGCACAGCACGAACTCTACGAGGAGTACGCATACGAAACATGGCTAGAAAACGGTCGGCTGCTCAGAACGAAGTAACAGAACGCACTGAAGAACAGCAAGGCCTGTGAAGAGCGACCTGAAAAACAGCAATGAGCGGACAAGATCGCACAGAAAACTCCAATACGAACTGACTGCACGCACTGAAGAGCAGATACAAACCCACAAGCACAAACTAAACGGCAGAAAACGATCTGAAAGCCACGAGTCTGAAAAAGCGCGAATCGTCTCTCACCAAACTTTTACTAACACGAGATTAGCAAAAGGAGCCCAAAGGGTGCTGCGCTTGGTTCTGAACCGGCCTTTTCTAGTCTCGTCGTACGTGCTTGACGTCACCGCGTTCTTGGCGATCGGAAATTCCGACAACTTTGTGCGACCGTGTGTAGGCAAAACAAGTTTGAGCCAACATCCGTCGGAAAAAATCCAAGGATTTTGTTGTCGGAATGTCCGAACAAAGTCCGACCGTGTGTACGGGGCATAAGGGTATTGAAAACTTACATCAAAGTCATTTGCATATACATAAAAGTATCCACATTTGTTTAAAAGGAGAATGACATTGTCACGTGGAGTCCTCTGCTTATCCCATCCATATTATTGTTACTCCAATCAAAGATAGATTTGGATAGGGGGATCACCAAATACTCTATAGTTATCAAGTCACTGATCACACCAAGAAATGTTGAAATCTGGAGACCCAGATACAACCAAAAGCATGTGTACTGAGGCCCAAAAAACGGACGGAAAATCTGGAAAAAAAGGGCATGTATAGTAAAGAGTTTTATTATATTGCATAATTCTTAGCGCCACACATTGGGTATATGTGTCTGTTTGTGGACTCAGAGTTTAAATAGCCCAGCACAAATGGTTGCAATGTCTGCCTAATGCAGATCAGCTGTATGCGGCCAGCCTTTTCATAGTTCCACTAATTATGGCTGCAGTTTGAATTCTTTTTGATATACATAATTTACTTTACTATATATGCCCTTTTTTCCAGATTTTCCATTTTTTGGGCCTCAGTACACATACTTTTGGTTCTATCTGGGTCTCCAGATTTCAACTTTTCTTGGTGTGATTGGGGACTTGATCCCTATACAGCATTTGGTGATCCCCCTATCAAAATCTATCTTTGATTGGAGTAACAATAATGTGGACAGGATACGCAGAGGACTGTCAGAAAGCATGAAATCAGACTGAGACAGAAGTACAGTTAAATAACACTTGTTTGTTATTAAAAGTAAAAAGAACAAATGTAGTCAAAACAAATTTCAGTAACCGGAACGGATAGTCAGCCAAGCCAGAAGTCAGGGATCAATGTAGTGGAACAGCAAACAGGATCTGGAGCCAGAAGGGATGTCAGCAAAGCAAGTCTTTAAACAGGATTGAAGGAGCTATACTCTGTGATGTTGACTAAGGCGAAGGCAGAGATCCATTGGGCTGAACAGCTTAAGTAGGCAGGAATGACGAGCAGGATATCATCAACAGCTGAGTACCTGTGGAGAGATAGGAGCTGGCAATTATCTGACAGCTGAGCGGCCAGCTCTGAGAAGGAAGGGCTGAGCCCAGCCCTGACAAGGACTCCGCGTGACAATGTCATTCTCTTTTTAAACAAATGTGGATACTTTTATGTATATGCAAATGACTATGATGTAAGTTTTCAATACCCTAATGCCCCGTACACACGGTCGGATTTTCTGAGGGAAAATGTGTGATAGGACCTTGTGTGTAGGCTCCATCACACATTTTCCATCGGATTTTCCGACACACAAAGTTTGAGAGCAGGATATAAAATTTTCCGACAACAAAATCCGTTGTCGGAAATTCCGATCGTGTGTACACAAATCCGACAGACAAAGTGCCACGCATGCTCAGAATATATAAAGAGATGAAAGCTATTGGCCACTGCCCCATTTATAGTCCCGACGTACGTGTTTGAAGTCACCACGTTTAGAACGATTGGATTTTCCGACAACTTTGTGTGACCGTGTGTATGCAAGACAAGTTTGAGCCAACATCCATCGGAAAAAATCCTAGGATTTTGTTGTCGGAATGTCCGAACAAGGTCCGATCATGTGTACGGGGCATTAGTGTTCTGTGCATAATTATTCAGCATTACTTGGAAGGGTTAAATTATTGTTCATCATTTTGCATTTTGAATTTTATAGATAATATATTTTCTGTCAAATCCCTGATGAAGGAGATGCGTCAGGCTCAGGAAGTTGCATCTTTCTTTGCATTTCTGTATACACTGCATCCACGGTGCAATATTTAATATATGTTTTTCAATAAATGTTCAGCAATATTCTACTGCTTCTTATTGTCTATGTGGTAGTGCCTTTAAAGTCCCATTCTAGGGGTTTTTCTCTCCTCCTAGCACAAAGGTTCATATCAATCAGATGTTTTTTTGAAATGTTTAATACTTAAAGATGTTGTAAATGTTTAATAGTTAAAGAGGAGGTTGTAAAAAAAAACTGTAAGACAAGGGCATAATGAGCTACTATGCATCACATACTAGCTCATTATGAAATACTTGCCTTAGAAAGCCTTCCAGCGGTGCCCGCACACCGCTGAGGTGCCTAACATCTTTCCCAGAGTCACTTCCGGGTTTGCAGCGCTGTGAGTAGCCATAGCCACAATGACATCATGCGCGCAGGAGCCACCGTTCACGATACAGAGCTTGAAAGGAATGACACCCGTGGCCGTTCCTTCAGAGCGCATGCACCAGTGATGTTACTGGCTGCAGGTAATGTAAATATCTCCTAAACTGTACACATTTAGGAGATATTTACACTACCTATATAGGTAAGTCCTATTATAGGTAAATGTCTACAGAGGAAGTTTACTTCCTCTTTAGGAGCATCAAATACAGCCAACATGTTTCTCAGGGCTTGTTTAGTGGATGCTGGCAGTTCATAGGGCCTTTAAGATTTGAAAGTCTTTATTAAGCCCTAACATGGCTCTCCTATTGCATCTCATCATGATTCTTATAACATACACTGAGTTAATCCATCTGGAGTCTTTTTTGTTACCCCAAATTCCTGATATGTGCCTGCTGTACCATGTACTTGTATTAAAAAGTATCCTGTTCGCTTTGTATTGATTCCTTTGTGTGAAATCCCTCTGTTTACCTAATAATAACTGACCACACTAAGCAAGAGAACACACTGTGGTCAGTGCTCTAGCTGTACTGGGAACTCTGCCTGCTCTCCTCCAATGATCAGGCTTGCTCTGACCCCCCCCCCCCCGCTCAGCCTTCCATTGGGGGGAACAGTATACTGTAGCTTCTCCTCCCCCCAGCTCTTATGCAGGTGAAAACAGAGGGAATGTGATCACTTATAACAAGGGGAAAAAAAAGGTATTTATAATGTTTTTTATATCTATACACAAATGTTTTGCCTTTCATTTCTGTTTTAAACTGAATTAGTTATTCCACAAGGTGATCGTTTACAATCACTTTAAGAGCCTCTGTAAGCTATTCCATGTATTTCTCCTTGTGTGGTTTCTAGAGAACTAGATTTTGCTGTTTCTGCTAAGAATTGGTGCCTGACCTGTCCCAATTTTGCAGGTTAAGTAAAATAAGCTAGCATGAATCAGATGAATCAGCACTGTGTGTTTACCTGCTTTGTCTGTCTAAACTCTTATTGAAAAAATGTAATTTACATGCCAGTCCACTCAACTAGTAAAGACAAAAGAGTATAGATTTAACCAATTTAAAGTTATTGTAAAAACATTTAGCTTAATTAATACAACTCATCAGAAATCTAATCTTGCCTTAATCTGGTATTTAAAAAAATGGGCAAAGTGAGCTATGTGAAATGCTGATACCTTTTATATGTCCTTGTGAAAAATGAGTCAGTTGTATCGCTGGAGACTTCAACCACTGCAATTGTGAGAGCAGTTGTCTTTGTCCTCATTATACAGCGTTATTTAAAGCACGCCAACAAAGCACAATAAAGCATTTGTTAAAATAGAAAAAAAAGCAATACATTGTTAACCTTCTATGCTACTTGACTGCATACCCCTAAATTGTCTAAAAGGGTAACGCCACATATTACAATGCTATTAAATATTACCTTTGCTTTCAGGTCTCCAGGAGGCATGGAGACCTGAATTTTCCCTAAAATGTATTTTCCTGCTGTGTAATTGGCTCACTGATTTTCCCAAAAGTCTTCAAAAAAAAAGATAGAAGTCCGATTTTAGGCATCATCTGCAACAAAAAAATCTGTTTTGCTAAGAGTCTCCCAAAGGAAAAGGATAAATAACTTCTAAAAGGATGTTGACACTGCAACTGTCCCCATTAGAACACTGCATTAGCTGATTAATAATGAAAAAGTCACTCCTATTCACATTCATTCTGCAGGCAACAAACTATTTTTTCTTCAAAGTAGAAACAAGTAGAAATCTGCAACAAAGTTTGCTAAAATCCCTGAAATGTACATTGGTCACCCAACTTTTCTCAACAACCACTTGCCGACTCGTGCACGCCGATATACGTCGGCAGAGTGGCACTGCTGCGCAAAGGACCTTACCTGTACATCCCACCGTAAAAGAATGATAGCGGGTGCGTGCCGCAGAAGCCTGCCCACGGGTTCCGCAGGCTTGATGTCCGCAAGCGGCCCGCGATCGCGGTGAGGAGAGGCAGAACGGGGAACTGCCTATGTAAACAAGGCATTTCCCCGTTCTGCCTAGTGACATGACAGAGATCTACTGCTCCCTGCCATCGGGAGCAGTGATCTCTGTCATGTTTCAGTAAGCCAATCCTCCCTACAGTTAGAACAGACCCAGGGAACACACTTAACCCCTTGAGCGCCCCTAGTGTTAACTCCTTCCCTGCCATTGTCATTTTTACATTGATCAGTGCATTTTTATAGCACTGATCAATGTAATAAAGTCACAGATCCCCAAAAAGAGTAATTTGGGGTCGGATTTGTCCACCGCAATGTTGCAGTCCTGCTTAACCACTTAAGCCCCAGACCATTTGGCTGCCCAAAGACCAGAACACTTTTTGCGATTCGGCGCTGCGTCGCTTTAACTGACAATTGCACGGTCATGCAACGTGGCTCCCAAACAAAATTGACGTCCTTTTTCCCCACAAATAGAGCTTTCTTTTGGTGGTATTTGATCACCTCTGTGGTTTTTATTTTTTGCGCTATAAACAAAAAAATAGCGACAATTTTGAAAAAAAGCATTATTTTTCACTCTTTCCTATAATAAATATCCCCAAAAAATATATAAAAAAAATTTTTTTTTCCTCAGTTTAGGCCGATATGATATTTTTGGTAAAAAAAAAATCACAATAAGCGTAGAAAGCTCTATTTGTGGGAAAAAAAAGGAGATCAATTTTATTTGGGTACAGCGTCGCACAACCACGCAATTGACAGTTGCAGTGCCGTATCGCAAAAAATGCTCTGGTCTTTCTTCCAGGCCTGAAGTGGTTAAATAAATGTTGACTTTGAGAGGACTTAAACAAGTGAGTTACCCCAGTAAAACGTCTAAGTTCCGATACCTTTCCATAAAGACTGCTCCTTATCAATAACTATTAAAAAATAGTTGTATTTCATTAATAGAAATATTTACTTCTTCCTCTTTGAAATTCTGTGTATGAACAAAAAAATGTGGGTTTAAAAAAACATTTTCAAACTTCCAAAAGCCTTTGGAAGGGACATATGGAAGGCCTTGAAAGCTTTCATCTTTAATAAGTTATTGAACAAAGGTATCACTTAAACTACAAACTCTCTCCTAGCAGTTTCTGAATGACTATACACTACCTGCGGAGCAAGCACGGTGCATTGTACATTCCAGCTCAAAGGCAATGCAGCCAGTGCCAGGCACGATGTAACTTCTCTTCGTGCGGAGGAAACAGCGAGGGACAGCTTTGATCTGTCATCACTGGAGTCTCAAATAGGAAGGTGAGTATAGTTCTGATTTGACTGATAAAGCTCTCCTAGGAGGGTTGTGTTTTTTTTCTTCTCAAATGTTTATTGAATTTTAACAATTAGTATACATACAGTGGGGACTGAAAGTATTCAGACCCCCTTAAATTTTTCACTCTTTGTTATATCGCAGCCATTTGCTAAAATCATTTAAGTTCATTTTTTTTCCTCATTAATGTACACACAGCACCCCATATTGACAGAAAAACACAGAATTGTTGACATTTTTGCAGATTTATTAAAAAAGAAAAACTTAAATATCACATGGTCATAAGTATTCAGACCCTTTGCTCAGTATTTAGTAGAAGCACCCTTTTGATCTAATACAGCCATGACTCTTTTTGGGAAAGATGCAACAAGTTTTTCACACCTGGATTTGGGGATCCTCTGCCATTCCTCCTTGCAGATCCTCTCCAGTTCTGTCAGGTTGGATGGTAAACGTTGGTGGACAGCCATTTTTAGGTCTCTCCATAGATGCTCAATTGGGTTTAAGTCAGGGCTCTGGCTGGGCTATTCAAGAACAGTCACGGAGTTGTTGTGAAGCCACTCCTTCATTATTTTAGCTGTGTGCTTAGGATCATTGTCTTGTTGGAAGGTAAACCTTCAGCCCAGTCTGAGGTCCTGAGCACTCTGGAGAAGGTTTTCATCCAAGATATCCCTGTACTTGGCTGCATTCATCTTTCCCTCAATTGCAATCAGTCATCCTGTCCCTGCAGCTGAAAAACACCCCCACAGCATGATGCAGCCACCACCATGCTTCACTGTTGGGACTGTATTGGACAGGTGATGAGCAGTGCCTGGTTTTATCCACACATACTGCTTAGAATTAAGGCCAAAAAGTTCTATCTTGGTCTCATCAGACCAGAGAATCTTATTTCTCACTATCTTGGAGTCCTTCAGGTGTTTTTTAGCAAACTCCATGTGGGCTTTCATGTGTCTTGCACTGAGGAGGGGCTTCCGTCGGGCCACTCTGCCATAAAGCCCAGACTGGTGGAGGGATGCAGTGATGGTTGACTTTCTACAACTTTCTCCCATCTCCCGACTGCATCTCTGGAGCTCAGTCACAGTGATCTTTGGGTTCTTCTTTACCTCTCTCACCAAGGCTCTTCTCCCTCAATAGCTCAGTTTGGCCAGACGGCCAGCTCTAGGAAGGGTTCTGGTCATCCCAAACGTCTTCCATTTAAGGATTATGGAGGCCACTGTGCTCTTAGGAACCTTAAGTGCAGCAGAAATTTTTTGGTAACCTTGGCCAGATCTGTGGTTTGCCACAATTCTGTCTCTGAGCTCTTCAGGCAGTTCCTTTGACCTCATGATTCTCATTTGCTCTGACATGCACTGTGAGCTGTAAGGTCTTATATAGACAGATGTGTGGCTTTCCTAATCAAGTCCAATCAGTATAATCAAACCCCGCTGGACTCAAATGAAGGTGTAGAACCATCTCAAGGATGATCAGAAGAAATGGACAGCACCTGAGTTAAATATATAAGTGTCACAGCAAAGGGTCTGAATACTTAGGACCATGTGATATTTCAGTTTTTCTTTTTTAATAAATCTGTAAAAATGTCAACAATTCTGTGTTTTTCTGTCAATATGGGGTGCTGTGTGTACATTAATGAGGAAAAAAATGAACTTAAATGATTTTAGCAAATGGCTGCAATATAACAAACAGTGAAAAATGTAAGGGGGTCTGAATACTTTCCGTCCCCACTGTAAGTACATATGGTGGCAGGAAAAGAAAAGATCACATATATGATAATAATATTGAGTTGTAGTTCCAACATAAACTAAAAGTAGTTTAACTAAAACAAGTTTATCATGGATCTAACTACACAAAAGATTGCGTCATACATTGTATAAGAGAGGAAAAAATCAACTTAGACCAGGTTAATATAAGATGACCTCAGATAAAAAAAAAGGTCTTAATTATTATCAAGAGTATAGTTTTTAAATAAAAACAAATAATAATTTATTATAGAATCTAAAATCTTATACTACATATTGAAACTAATTTTATAATGGTATAAATTAATAAAAATAAATTGGTATAATGATAACCAAGGAAATAAAAGTTCTGCTACCAGAACTATATAAAGAGTAAATTGAAAGAGGAGAGAGAGAATAGGGGGGAAAAGAAGAAGAGAAAAAGAAGATAAAAGAAAAAGTAATTTTAGGTAGGGGAAAAAATAGATAGGGAAAAAAGAAATGAGAGGTAGTAGGGGTCTCCGGGGTAGGTTGTGTTTTTTGTTTTAACCTCTGTCATTTCTTGGACAGTTTTCCCTGCATGTTAATGTTGTTAGTGACATAAGAATGTTTGTCAGAAATAGATTTAGATTTAGAATAGTGAAGGAGCCTGCACTGCAGGTTACAAGATTTTATCTCCAATACTGTATATATGTAACGCATAAATGATCAATTAGAGAAAAGTATGTGTGTTATAGATGGGTATGGAGCAAATACATATTGTTTTCTTCAGCTACATGGATTCTTTTCATCTAATTCCTGCCTGGTTTACATGGCATATGGGGGGTCCTCCTTTGGTTGGGTACTGACCCCCGGATTGTGCTATTTTTTATTTCACTTTGGGAATCCTGGTTATCCACAGGGGGACTTGCTGTGTGAGCATGTGCTGAGTTAACATATCCGACGTATGTGTAAATGGGCAATTATATGTATATCCAGCAGAGCCTCTGTTTTTCTGTTTTTTGTTTTCTGTTACTCCTGTGCTGCTGAATTTTGTTTAGTCTCTCTTTGGTGTAGTGTGTGAATATGCAGCATCAATTTAGACGGACATATATTTATATATATTTATATATTTATGTTTGTCCTTTTTTCTCTTATTAGTGTTAATAGCTTTCTTCTGTGGCTTCTGATTTAACCACTCAACAGCCCTTGGTATCTGCTCTTCGTCCCTGTGGTTGTTGCTGTGACCAGGGGGTGGGGCCTCCCCCTCTTTGACTTGATTTGTCTTCTGCATTTGTACACCTTCCAGCATCTCTGACTGGGTCGGGGGAAATATAATGTGCATCTCCCCTGATATCGCTGATTTATCCACCCTCACACCAATTGAGAATCAGCAGTGGTATAATATAAATTAATACAATGGAACTAAATATAGATGCAAATATTCATTATTGATGGACTGTATATTATGTATGTCTTTTGTATTTTTCTAGCTGTTCAAACCATATATCCCCTAAGCCCCGGAGAAAGCCAACACAAGCAAAACGCGTCAGCCAAGTCCCCTCCTGCCTCGATACGTGTTATATACAATGTGTATTGCAACATGAAAGTTGAGCTATGTTTGTTTATGTGCATGTTAGGCATATAGGAAGGAAACGCTACCTGTTTTTCTTGGTCTGAACTAAATGTGTATGTACATATTCATGTTTTTTTTAAGGGATATTATCTTGTATGTCTTTTTTATCATATTTGTAATAAAAACTTTTCTAATTTTATATGTGTAGCGATATTCATTCTGATAGGAGGTTTTTTTGCCACTTTTAAAATCCCACCAATACATTGTTATTTTTGATGTAAGAATGTTTGCTAGAAATAGATTTACAAGGGAAGGAGCCTGCACTGCAGGTTACAAGATTGTATGCCCAATATTGTATGTATGTAATGCATAAATGATGAATAAGAGAAAAGTATGTGTGTGATGGATGGGTATGGAGCAAATACATATTTGAGCAGAATTCATAATTCCTGATATCATAAGAGCTGCCAGTTAGATGACATTGAGCTTGTTAAAGTTTGTTAAAGTACTGTGTATCATGAACAATTGTCGTGTTTTTTTCTATAAAGTACTGCTTTTACATTTTATGTGTTTTAGCAGTGCTAATCTCCTCCAGCCCCATTTGCCACTTCTTTTTTTAATGCAATCGCTCTAGCATCAACTCCACATCATTGCTCTGATATGGTTTCCTTATAGTGGTAATGGTGGATCATGTCTGCTCAATATGGTAATATTATGTTAATAAAAACTCTGTGAAAATAATGAAAACAAGTTTTGAAATTGCTTGTTAAAACTTATATGAAAGTTTAGTGATTATATTTAGATTTACCTTAATTTCTGTACCTTTAGTTGTAAAGTGAGTAGGTTTAACACACATACAGACAGTTTACCTTTACCTGTACCTTTTCTTCATATGTGACCAGTCAGAGAAATCATCTTTCAAGGGCAATGCAGAGCAATTCATCTTCAAAGTTCACAGCAGAAGCAGTGTAGTCATTCAAGCTGACTTTACTAGCAGTTCGTCTCTCCCCCCCCCCCCCCTGACAACTTTTCTGTGTTTACATAAGGAATTAGAAGGCTGCAAAGTAAATGCTTTAAAGGGGAGAAGAGTGAGCTTAGCTTCCCCAGAGAGTGGTGCTTTTTCTGGGAATGTTGATGGTGAATCACTCCACAGTGCCTGCAGCTACAGAGGTCAGTGAAGGCTTGTGTTAAAACTCATGTACCACTTGTAATATGTAAATATTTGAATGTACAGTGTACAGTGTATAGCCTTGATACAGTTACAGTTTAAAGCAGAGATCTAAAACTGGGACTGGAAGTAGAGAGCACATAGACACTAAGCATTATGCTGACAGTAGTGCTGCACTCCAGTTCCAGTTTTAGTAGAGCTTTATCTTCTGCATCTAAAGAACGAAATAGAGGTAAGTATATATAACTCTTTACATGTAATTGGCGCTCTCACATTCAGATATTTTCAGAAGTGCTTTAAAGTATGTATTACCCCAAAATGTAAGTTTTAATATATGTGTTTGTGCATACATATAGTATTTAAAACTAACCCATAATATTTAAATTGTCATGTAGTTATAAAATACCTTGATCTGGCTAGTTCCCTTCTGGTCACATTCTAACCACGCCAAGCGCATAAGCAGATCTATGCTGGAATGGTCAGTTTGCATTTCCCAAATTGCTGATCAGAGCTACAGGGCACAGTGTATACCTGTGATCCTGTAGTCAGTTTTGCCACCACATCCTCTTCCCAGCACTGCTCTGGGAACCTGCTGATGCTAATTTCATCCAGCTGAAGGCTCTTATTAGATTCACTCTCCCTGCGCTTTCCTGACGTGACATCCTAACAAATCTCCACCCACTTTCCTCACTAACCTGGAGGATAGACTGAGTCTAGATCATGTAAATGAAGTAAGCTTTAAAGGTATTTGGTGCTGATACATATCATGTGTAGAGCAATTTATGTTTATAAGGATTATTTATAATACATTGGTTGACTGGGGATCATCTTCTTTCACACATACTTTAAGCTGACACGCTTTTATTGCCACATCAGCCCAGTCACAAATATACTAGCTGATGAATGTGATCAGAGAGCAAGTGCAGCGCATAGGTTTATCAAGCATGCTTTTGCTGAGCCTTTATTTTTTCCTGTATGTCGCTAGACATGGACCACTTGTTTTCATGAAGGGTAAATGATCCCTATCAATGATGAATTGCAACTGCTCTTTGTGGCTTTGTTTTTAGTTGTGACAGTGATAAACATGTCACTTGTATACATGCATAAGGTTATTTTTTTTCAAAGCCAAACTGGATAAGCATTTTCCCTAAAACTATGAACCATCAAATTCAAAACTCATGCTACTTTTTCGAAGACCATTTTGCCAGAGCATTCATTTAAAAATTAAAATAATAATAATACATTTTAATAATAAACTTTTCATAAGGCTCGTTGCACATCTATGCATGTTGCTTTTGAACATTTCTGCAGTGCTTTTTGCGATGCTTGCCGCATTTTTGGACATGCATTTTTACCTTGATTTTACCGCGATTTTGCCTTAGTGTGAATTGAGCCTAAGATTATATGTGCATTTAACATATTCTATACATGTCATTTACCTGTAAAATCCTCTATAGCTTCCCCTTCCTTTTCTCCCCTGAGAGCTGCCTAAAAGACTATGTAGGAAAGTGAGGGGTGGAGGAGCTGGATCAGCAAAGACAGTAATTAGACACTCCCAGAAGAGGAGAGGGATATGATATGGCAAGAGGTAGGGGGCCGTGCCAGGGAATTTAATCTCCTGGAATATTCAAGCAAGTAGTCTAGCAAGTTCAAAGGCACATTGCAAGTGAAAATATAATTTATGAAAAGAAAAACACTGCACGTAAGCATTTAAAATACTTTGCTTATTATTGTTTGTACCTGCAATTCTTTGTGTTGGTAACAGGGGGCTCCATTAACTAAATAAAGATTGCATGCGGTATTTAGATGATATGACACGTTTTTCCCAAATACTGTACCGCATGCAATGCTGAAAATTTAAATTTATTATCCCTTTACGTGATATTTAACTCCAAAAAGTTAAAAAAAGTTTGGTAAATATTCCATAAAACAGCGTTAAAGTCGATTCACTAAAGGAAATAAATAAATGCATGCAGTAAATAAGTAGTGGTCCAGGCATGCGTAAAAGAAGGAATGTATTTCATTGTAGCTGATTGGTAAGGAGCTGGCAGCAGCCGCGTCCTTAGCAATCAGTAAATAGCAGGTTTTTAAGGAGGCAGCAGCCAGCGCTAATTTCTCTATTTTATCTATGGGGACAGCCATGGTTGTCATACAAGCTGGACTTCAAACGTATCTGTCTTTGTTCATCTACATTATGGTGGATTAATGGGATCAGTAATTAACACAAGAAAGATACAGGTGTTGTTTGTGCTTTCTTTTCATTTAAAGAGACAGGGACACTTGCTGAAAATGTTCTTAGCCTAAAAAAATAAAACTATCATGCCCACCACATTTAAGGACATTTTTTTTTAGATTTAGATTATGTTAAGTCTGAAAACATCTAACAAAGGCTATAGATCACTCAGTGCCCTATACCAGAAGTAATGTCATGATGTTGTTCCGGTCCTCCAAGGCCATAGAGGTGATCAAAGTGGATCTACTCTTTGTGACCAGCTGGCGGCACCTTTGGATCGTTTCTCAGTTGAGTGGAAATGGTAAGCTCGAGAAACACTGGCTAGCGGCGGGAGGGGGGGCATCCCTTTCCGCTACTTCTGCATTTCTGAAGCATTTCAGCCACTCATGAGCTGCTTGGAAAGCTTTGAAGAGAAAGCTACCCGCTGGCTGAAAAAAACCCAATACCGGGGTTATGGCTGATATCTTCAGAATCTTCAGATATCTTCAGAATCTTCATAATCCTGGTAAACCTTAAATCGCAATGTATATACAGTTACATATATACATAGTTACATAGTAGGTGAGGTTGAAAAAAGACACAAGTCCATCAAGTCCAACCTATGTGTGTGATTATATGTCAGTATTACATTGTATATCCCTGTACATTCAGGTGCTTATCTAATAGTTTTTTGAAACTGTCGATGCTCCCCGCTGAGACCACCACCTGTGGAAGGGAATTCCACAGCCTTGCTGCTCTAACAGTAAAGAACTCTCTACGTAGTTTAAGGTTAAACCTCTTTTCTTCTAATTTTAATGAGTGGCCAGTATATGTACAGTATATGTATTGTGGTCAGAAAGTGGATAGAGATATGTTTAGAGGATGCCCAAGCCCATTTCTGCTTGTGAGGCTCTAAGCAAGTTTGCAGCTCAGATTCTGCATATCCTCAGATCTGGGTGCAGCTAAACTTACTGCCATTACAAGTATTATACTACTATATATGTACAAATATATTTAAATATCACCAAGAGTGAGTAGAAAATAGGGGCGTGGCATATAAAATGTTCATGTGTACTAGCTAAAAATATCTTCATTAGGCTTTTTAATTTCAGACATGTAGATTGATGTTGCTGTTCAGATAAGCAACAGTGTAACAGACCTAAATATTTTTTTTGTCTGAGCTGTGACTATGTTTGCAGTCTTCTGTAAATTAAGTTTCAGCTCTCTTTAATAACTGCTTTATTTTGTTTTCGTCTCGTCTGCTTGCTGGATGTCATGCTTCCTGCTGGGTTGGGTACTTAATTAAAACCCTAATTAAAATTGATCTCATCATTAGCATGCACCTGCTCTGGCTTTTCCTCTCTCAATATTACATTGTCCTGTGAAGGTAGTGGCCAGGTTCTTAAGAAGTCAACCCCAGATGTCATCTCATCCTGTGACAGACTCCGAAACACCTGTATGATCCTGATTTGCAGTTGTTATTGACCTGTACACAGAGCGTGTGTATAACTGCATGTATCTATAGGTCAAACTGTGTCATGCTTCTGCTATCACTAATTTCAATATCTCTTAATAATCACCTTTTCAGGAAAACATTTTCCAGTCTCCCAATTGCATGCTTAAAATTCCATAGAAAATGCTGTGTTAATGATAGCTAATGACCAGACCTTGCTTACAAAAAGCAGCATGCTATCAGGCTTATTGTATTGCCTCGGGTGGGGCCTTTATGATAAGAGTGTATGCTTGTAAATTGAAATGTTCTTATAAGCAACAGAGAAGAACTTTCCTTTGCATTCATTATTTATTTAATTGCTTTATTATTTTCCTAGTTTACACTTTATGCATGGTGTGTTACAATATCTTTCCTAAGCTGTATACAACTATTGCATGCACATAATTTTTCGTTCTGGGGGGAGGGGGCAGGATTAGCTTAATCATAGATGGATCAGAATTTGGCCAGTTCAGCAGGGATCTAATTATCAACTTTTGTTGAACAGGAATGTTGGAAAATTGTCATTTGATCAACAGTATTTTAAGTGTATTCTGAGAGTCGAGGACTCCAGACTGTCAGAATACAGTAGCACATTGGGCGGATTCCTCCACCCTCCTCACTTTTGTGGATGGGGGATCCATTTGTTTTTGTTTTTTAAATCAGCCCACTGGCTCAACAACAAAAAAAAAGATTCATCCATGGGCAGCCTTAGATGCCAATGTAGAGGACTGTTCCTTTATCTAATATTCCTATCCTTGTCTCCTTGATAAAGATGAGTATCTCTTGTGGTCTAGTCCAGCCACTAGAGGAACCCTTGAAATAGTCTTTGTATCTCAGTGAACACTCATTAGCATAACCAGTACGAGGTGGAGAGCTTTAAATAACAGAATAAAGAATGGGGTATACTTAACCCATCCTGCTCTGTATGGAAAAGTATCTTTAGTATCTTCTGCTCATTTCACGTGTGAAGGGCAGCCACTGAAATCAATTATCTACTCACAAATGCAACATGAGGGAATGCCCAGAAACAAGCAAAAAAGCAGGCACACTTGGATGTACCTCAAGGTGTGAATGCACCCTTAAATTAGTAGTTAGTTTGGGTAGGAGATCAATCTGGCACTGTTTTCTTCTGAAGAAACCCGTAGAACCTCTAGAACAACCAACTACTACAGCATTTATTTCCAGCTTCCCCAAATTTTTCATCAGGTATATTGAATCGATACTTACAGTGTGCTAAGTTGGGCCAGTGTAGGTATTCAATACAAATATCTCCTGGAGTTCAGCTTAACCACTTGACCACTGGGAGCTTAAACCCCCTTAATAACCAGACCAATTTTCAGCTTTCAGTGCTCTCACATTTTGAATGACAATTACTCAGTCTTGCAACACTGCACCTATATGAAATTTGTGCCCTTTTTTTCACATAAATAGAGCTTTCTTTTGGTGGTATTTAATCACCGCTGGGTTCTTTATTTTTTGCACTATAAAAGAAAACAGACTAAATATTCTGTAAAAAAATGCATTTTTCTTCGTTTCTGTTATAAAATTTTGCAAATTAGTAATTTTTCTTCATATAATTTGGCCAAAATTTATACCGCTACATATCTTTGGTAAAATAACCCAAATTGGTGTATATTATTTGGTCTTTGTGAAAATTATAGAGTCCAAAATCTATGGTGCCAATAACTGAAAACTGATCACACCTGAAGTACTGATGGCCTATCTAATTTCTTGAGACCCTAACATGCCACAAAAGTACAAATACCCCCCAAATGACCCCTTTTTTGAAAGAAGACATTCCAAGGTATTTAGAAAGATGCATGATGAGTTTTTTCCCACAATTCTTTGCAAAATCAAGATTTTTTTTTCTTTTTTTTCCACAAAATTGTCATATTAGCAGGTTATTTCTCACACACAGCATATGCATACCACAAATTACACGCCAAAACACATTCTGCGATTACTCCCGAGTATGGCGATACCACATATGTGAGGCTTTTACACAGCGTAGCCACATGCATGGAGCACCTTCAGGCGTTCTGGAGCACCCAGGCCAATTCTGACATTTCTCTCCTACATGTAAAAATCATCATTTATTTGCTAGAAAATTACATAGAACCCCAAAACATTATATATTTTTTTAGCAAAGACCCTAGAGAATACAATGGCGGTTGTTGCAATTATTTATCTCGCACGGTATTTGTGCAGCAATTTTTCGAATGCATTTTTTTTGGAAAAAAAACTGTTTTGCGCTTTAAAAAAAAACAAACAGTAAAGTTAGCCCAATGTTTTTGCATAATGTGAAAGATGAAGTTATGCCGAGTAAATAGATACCTAACATGTCGCCCTTCAAAATTGCACACGCTCGTGGAATGGCGCCAAACTTCGCTACTTAAAATTCCCCATGGGCGACGCTTTAAAAATTTTTTACTGGTTACATGTTTTGAGTTACAGTGGAGGTCTAGGGCCAAAATGATTGCTCTCACTCTACCGATCATAGCGATACCTCAGATGTGTGGTTTGAACACTATTTTCATATGTGGGCGGGACTTACATACGCGTTCACTTCTGCATGTGAGCACATGGGGACAGGGGTGCTTTAAATTTTATTTTTTTATTGTTCATTTTACTTTATTTATTTTAGTTTGATGCTTTTTTTTCCAAAAAATTAATTTTTTGATCACTTTTATTCCTATTACAAGGAATGTAACAATCCCTTGTAATAGGAATATGGCATGACCAGTCCTCTTTACAGTGAGATATGGGATCAATAAGACCCCACATCTCACCTCTAGGCTGGGAAGCCTGAAATAAAAAAATAAAAAAATGATCCTGGCTTTGATCGTAGCAGTGAGTCGGTAGAAGCACCTGAGGGTGGCGGGAGGGGGGCATCCCCTCTCGCCTCCCGTAAGAATGATCAAGCAGTGGAACGGCTGCTATGATTGTTCTCATGGTGTAGGGAATCGCCGGATGAAAGCTGCAGGCATCATTCAGATATCCCCGCACAAAGTCTAGGATGAGCCGGCGGGCAGGAAGTGGTTAAAACACATTTTTTTTAACACAAAGTTGTCCATTTATACAATATTTCTAACACATAGCATGTACATACCAAAAATGACACCCCAAAATAGATTCTCCTACTCCTCCTGAGTA
The DNA here is from genome assembly GCA_037952925.1 of Lithobates clamitans. Lineage (NCBI taxonomy): Eukaryota > Metazoa > Chordata > Amphibia > Anura > Ranidae > Lithobates > Lithobates clamitans. The sequence continues at coordinate 3,981,986 of JBBGZY010000223.1, forward strand.
TGGCGATATCACATGTGTGAGACTTCCACAAGCCTGGCCACATACAAAGGCGGAGTACAGCCGAGTATGGCTGAGCATGGCCGAGTATGGCTGAGTATGGCTGAGCATGGCTGGGTATTGCAGGGTATGGCTGGATATGGCAGAGTATGGCTGGGTATCACCGAGTATTGCAGAATATGGCTGGGTATTGAAGAGTATGGCTGGGTATTGCAGAGCATGGCAGAATATGGCTGGGTATTGCAGAGTATGGCAGGGTATTTCAGGGTATTACAGGGTATGGCAGGGTATTGCAGAGTATTGCAGAGTATGGCACAGTATTGCAGGGTATCGCAGAGTATGGCTGGGTATGTCAGACTATGGCTGGGTATTGCAGGGTATGGCAGGGTATTGCAGAGTATGGAACGGTATTGCAGGTATGGCAGGGTATTGCAGCGTATAGCAGAGTATGGCTGGGTAAGGCAGAGTATGGCTGGGTATGGCAGAGTATGGCTGGGTATTGCAGGGTATGGCAGGGTATTGCAGGGTATTGCAGAGTATTGCAGGGTATTGCGGAGTATTGCAGTATATTGCAGAGTATTGCAGAGTATGGCACTGTATTGCAGGACATTGCAGGGCATTGCAGAGTATTGCAGAGTATTGCAGGGTATTGGAGAGTATTGCAGAGTATTGCAGGGCATTGCAGAGTATTACGGAATATTGCTGAGCATGGAGGGATGGCTGAGCATGGATGGATGAATGGCTGGATGTGACTCCATTTGTCACAGAGCAGCGCTGTGGGCACTACAAATCCAGCCCGCATCGCTGCTGCTATCCGATCCCTCCCCCTCTGTACCGATCGGTACACAGAGGGGAGGGAGGAACCGGCGTCATGACATGTTGCCGGTTTTGTTTACATGTGATCGCTCACATGACAGGGCGATCACATGGCCGCGATTAGTGGCCGTTTACCATGATCCGTGATGCGCCGGGTCCTCTGGACCCGGCGGTCACAGATGTTTTTGGGTGCGCGCCCCAGGGGGCGCGCGAAATCGGGATTCTGGAAGGACGTCATAGTACGCCCTCCCTGGGTTAAGCAACCACCCTGTAGCCGTCATTCGGTTATGGGCCGGTTGCTAAGTGGTTAAAGAGCAAAATGTGGGAAAACATGCCAGTATTAAGGCAACAATGATCACTTGGAAGCCATCAGTGGGAAGTACACATTAGACATATGCACTGCCGGAAAATGTGTTTTTTTTTTCGTTTTCATTTCATTTTTTGGATCATTTGTTATGAATGATATTTGTTATTTCGAACAAACTCGTTACTTTGGATAAATTTGAATTTGTTACATTCCATTCGTATAGACTAGGTATTCGTTATTTCGATAATTGATAACTTTGCATAAATTCTAATTTGTAATGTTCCATTCGTTTAGATGCGGTATTTGTTATTTCGATAATTCGTAATAATTCGAAAGAACGAAAATCCGAAAATTCGAAAGAATAAAAATAAAAAAATCTGAAAATCAGTAAGAACGAAAATCCAAACAAATAGAACGTAATGAAATAATAATAAATAATAATAATAATAAAAACTATAACAATAGTTCTAAACTATTAAATTATAGGTATTTAATTTCCTTTCAAATTTGGCTTAATTTTTCGATAATTCTTAATTTCGGATAAATTCGTATTCATTACGTTCACTAAAGAAGGCCAAATTTGAAAGAAAGTTCCAATACCTATAATTTAATAGTTTATAACTATTATTATAGTTTTTATTATTATTATTATTATTATTATTATTAATAGATAATAATAAAAAAATATATAATAATGGATAATAAACTTAAAGTGGATGTAAACCCACTGTCATCATTTTCAATCTAATAACACAGGGTATATCTGTAAGGATATACATGCCTCCTGCATGTTTCCTTATCTTTTTTTACTCACCCCCTCAGCTGTCCTGAGCCCCGCAATATTGCCGAATTTGTGGGCATGTGTGTTTTCCAGTGCTCGGTGGGTGGAGTCGTGAAGTCAGAGGATCCTCCGTCCACCTTTACACTCCCCTGGCCAGCCAGCATTGCGAGGACAAGCCTCGCTCCTGTGGAGAGAAAAGTGCACACAGGAGTGACAGAGCACGTTCTCTGAAGAAGCAGAGCGCACTCATGTTACTCCTGCGCATGTGCACAACAATAAACAAGAGAAGGATTATCAAGAGCTGCGCCAAAGAGGCAGGGAGGCAGAGAGGCAGAAGAAAGGAGTGGGAGGGAATTTAAAAATAATGCATGTCTCTTAGGCTAATGTACGAGATATGTAAAGCACCTATCACTCACAGCAAGGGGAAGGATTTGAAAAAGTTTTTCTCTGTTTGTCAAGTTTTATCTCACTGAACATTAAAGGAGGATTGCTCAGAGCTGGATTAACTCTTTGTGTCAAGACTGGGCTCAAATGATAGGAAATCTTATACTCTACATTATGACACGAAAAAAAAAATTCGAGTTTACATCCACTTTAATATTTTAATTATAATATAAATTATCCGAATGTTTTTTGTTCTTTCGTTCTTTCAAATTTTCGAATTTCTGATTTTCTCTCTCTCAAATTTTCTGATTTTCAAATTTTGGGTTTTCGTTCTTTCGAATTTTCGTTCTTTTAGAAAATTAGTTCTCAAAATTTTTTTTCAAATGGTCTTTCATTATTTTGGGTGTTTCCGAATAAATAAATATGCTGAATTTTGCCGAAAAATGAATTTGGAATGAAACAAATTGCTATGTCTAGTACACATAGCATATTGCTAGAACTCCTCCATACCACAGAAGGAGAATTTTTTAAAAGACATTATTGAATAAGTATAAATTGACAAGTCAAATGTACCTAGATCTGAGATGAAAGATGTCATCAGTCTACTTCAGATAGCAGGAAGGCATTTCCTCACCAAGCTCCTCTCATTACTTGCTGGAATTATTGTAATGTTTGTGAGCTCACAAGGTAACAGGATGCAGAATGAGGTTGAGCTGCATAAGACAAACTGTATGTCCAAAACATCAACACTACAGAACAGGAGGTGGCACAAGAGTTTATTTCTTTATCTATGGAACAGTCATGGAGAAATAGACATATACTCCAAATGACGCTAGAGCAAATATGGTGCTATCCTTTCTGGGGAGACACATTTCCTAGGAGGAGGTATATTGTGATCTCTTTGAGAAGTTGTAAGTATTGGTAAGTGCTGCACGTACGTTATTTAGCATGCATGCACTTAACATAAAAAATATACTGGGGGGTGTGACTTGGACATGAGGATGCGTCTCGTATAAGCTCCGGTGCTGGCACTTGCCTGTTGTACTCCGAACCATATGGCAAGCATGGGGAAGAGATCCGGGAGGTCCCAGTCTAAAAGGGGAACACCCGCAAACTCCATTAAGGGATTCCTCGCCGCGGAGCCCAAGGAATTCCCGCTCACCACGTGGATCGAGAGCAAGCCCCGCCTCCTGTCATAGGCCAGACACCGATCCCCAGTATCTTCCGGAAGCTCGGACAGGAAGAGAAGTCCAAACAGACACTTGGGAGTAGCGCAGCTGGTGAGTGACCTCCCCACCAAAACGGACCTAGCGTCTATGCTATTGGGCCTAGAAAAAGTTATTAAAAAAAGTTATTATTAAAAGTTATTAAAAAAGAACTCTTGGCAGTCCGGGCAGATCTCTCACGTGTGCTAGAACGAGTGGAAGAGTCAGAACAGCATCTCGATAGACACGCTACAGCCATCAGAGATCTGCAGGCCACAACACGGAATCTCTCCATAGCCCATAGGATGGTGCTCTACAAAATAGAGGACCAGGAGAACTGTAACAGGAGAAATAATGTCCGCATCAGAGGACTGCCGGAGGCGACAAAGGATGACGACTTTGCAGCCTCCATCCGTTGCATTTTTAACAGTCTCTTGGGTAACCCGGCAGATTATCCCCTGAAGCTGGATAGGGTCCATCATGCCCTTCGCCCACGTAATATGTCCTCTGATACCCCCAGGGATGTTATTTGCCGGGTTCATTATTTTGAGTAAAAATAACTCATTATGCGTAAAGCGAGAGAGGCTGCAACATTGGAATTTGATGGTGTCCTTCTTTCCGGACTTGGCCAGAGAAATACTAGAACGACGGAGAGCACTTAAACCTCTCACAGAGAAGTTATGTGAGGCATCCATTAACTATAGCTGGGAATTTCCGGCGGCCCTTATAGGAAACAGAGATGGGAAGACAGCCATACTCCGTTTCCCGGAAGATTTGGACACGTTTTGTATGGACCTCAGCATTGAACCGCAAGAGTTACAAGGCTGGCAAGACAATGTACCCGCACTCGCTAATATGTGAGAAGTGCAATGGCAGAAATTTCCCTGTAAACATTGTTCCGCCTCACTGGGATCTTCCCCACACATGGGCTGAATCCATAACCTGCACGTAATTTGTTCCAGTCTGAGTTCTGATATGTGTTCACAGTAAGCATAGTACCATGCCAACATGTTAACTATTGACTAGAGTTTCTTATTTTTGTTATGTCTCATTGGTCAGCTTTGTACCGGTTTATAGTTACACCGTTAGTAGGCGTTTGTGCAATGTTTAAGGCTATCTAGTGAAATTTGGTTCTGTGCCAGCGCCAGACCGTACAGACGATGTATGCCTGGTCTGGACATGCGTGGCCTGGGCTCCAAGACGGCAACGTCCCCCTGCACGGGGCAGCATGGACTCCGACCCACCATCACGGTTACCTCTCACTGGGTGGAGCGTGCTGGGGCTTTGGACCCTTCGCTGTCTCAGGCTTTGCACCGCAAGGCTTTGTGTGCACATAATAGACATGCTCTTATGTCTTTTGCAAGTTGTCCTTTTCCTATTCATTTCTCTGTTTCCTCCTATCCTACTCTTTCCTCTCCTCCTCTCCTCTCCTCCCCAACCTCCCCACCAGCCTCATAGGTTGTATGCATATGGTGTGTCGCCTTAACGGATCCAATGGCCACGATCAATTTGATTTTCCTGAATGTGAGAGGGCTGCATGCTCCCGGTAAGAGGCACACCCTTTACAGGGAACTTAAGCGTATGCAGGGAGATGTTGTCTTCCTGCAGGAAACTCAGCTTACGCACTCCACTTCAGTTAGATTATATGCTCATCATTACCCTACTTGGTATTGTAGTTTCTCAAACGTGGCAAAAGCAAAGGGGGTGGCCATTGGATTTTGGAAGGGACCTTCCTTTACTTTGGAGGACACTCTTGTGGATCCATTTGGCAGATTTATCTTCTTAAAGGGCAGCCTGGGTAATTTACCATGTACATTAGCCAATTTTTACGTTCCAAATCAGGGTCAGGCAAAATTTGTAGCCGTGACTCTGACCAAATTGAGAGACTTTGCCCGAGGATGCATTGTTCTTGCGGGGGACTTTAATGCTCCCCTAGAACCTAACCTAGATACTTCTCAAGGGAGATCTTGTATTCCTCATAAATGACTGGCATTTATATGCAAACAACTACATGCGGCCCAGCTTATGGATGTTTGGAGGATATTGCATCCTCGAGAAAAGGATTATACACACTATTCACATCTCCATAGGTCCCATTCTTGAATAGATTACTTTTTCACAAACCATCATTATTTAGAGTTCATATCACAATCCCGCATTGAAATCCCAACAATTTCTGATCACGCCCCAATTAGCTTGACACTGCAAATACCATCCTTACCTGTAAAATCAATAAACTGGAAACTGAATGACTCCCTTATCTCAGAAGAAGTTGATATAAAGGAGATTGGGACTGGACTCGCTCTCTATTTTCAAGAGAACGCCTCCCCTGAGATATCTCCTGGGGTCCTTTGGGAGGCCCACAAGGCCCATATACGCGGAAAACTTTTTGAGTTGGGCTCCAGGAAAAAGAGAGAGAGGACACACTTACAATCAAAACTCATACTCAACTCACCCTCTATTTTTCACGCTCCTAAACAGAACAGAGAAGAATTGAAGGCCCTCTTTCATGAGGAGCATACTTCCAGGCTCCGAATAGTGTCCCAACAATGTTATGAAAGGGGGAATAAACCCAGCCGGCTTTTGGCCCGCTCATTGCAACAACAAAAATCAGCTTCTTACATAGCAAAAATCAAATCATCCTCAGATACTATGTTATATAAATCTAATGAAATTGAGAAGAAATTCCGCTCCTTCTATCAACAACTCTATCAAGTTGGCAAAGCCCCCTCAGCCCCCTCAGACGGGGCAACTAGGAAAGCGCTCATACAGGACTATCTCACACAGGCTAAACTACAGAAACTCCCCGCTACGGCTCTGGAGGCTCTGAAGGGAGAGCTCACCATAGCAGAAATCAGAGTGGCACTTAAATCCAAAGTAAAGCACCAGGCCCTGATGGCCTGATGGTGGCTTAGTATCATGTCTTTGCTGACACTTTACTCCCATATTTAACATATGCCAACTCGACCCCCACGGGGGGCTCCGCCTAGAGACTCTTCACGCACACGTCACAATGATCCCCAAACCAGAAAAGGACCCAAGCCTTTGTGGTAGCTATCGCCCAATTTCTTTACTGAACCTAGATGCTAAATTATATGCTAAAACGATCGCGCTCACACTTATGCCCCTGATCCCTCAGTGGATTTCTAGGGACCAAACGGGATTTATCCCAGGTAGAGAGGTGTGGGACAATTCTCTCACCCTTCTCCTGTCTACTGATGCAGAGAAAGCATTTGATAGGGTGGACTCGGAGTACCTAATGTCTACATTACAACATCTCAGAGTACGTCCGAACATGATGACAAAAATTTCGGCACTGTACCATTCACCCTCGGCATATTTGAGAATCAATGGTATGTTGAGTGAATCTTTCCCCCTCCACAACAGAACCCGACAGGGCTGCCCTCTTTCACCTATTCTCTTTGCCCTCTCTTTAGAACCCTTCTTAGCGACGGTACGTAACAACCCTAATATACACGGGATTAAATTGGGAATGTCGGAGCACAAATATGCGGCATATGCGGATGACATTCTTTTCTATGTCCAACAACCCCTTATTACCCTCCCCAACCTCATGGCGGCCTTCACCAAATTTGGAACTATATCTAATTTTAAAATTAATTTGTCCAAATCCAAATCCAACGGTGGAACTCTTTCCCCTTTAGCTGGCAACCACATGCACTGAAATATCTAGGAATATACCTTACTTCTAACCCAGCCTCCCTATTCTCTAAAAATTACATCCGTTTGTTGAATTCAATTAGAGCGGATATACAAAATTGGACCCAGATGGCCCACTCATGGTTAGGAAGAATTAGCATTGTGAAAATGAATGTATTGCCTAGGCTGCTCTTCCTGTTCCAAATGATCGCTTACAAGATTCCTCTGGGGTTCTTTAAAATAGTGCAATCTACAATATGTAGATATGTGTGGAATCATAAACGGCCCCAAATTGCCCTTAAACAGTTAATTAGACCAAAAATTAGAGGCGTTCTAGCTCTTCTGGACCTTAAGCGCTACTTTCTCGCCATCGCACTAAGTAGGATATCAGATTGGAAATACCACAAGGACACTAAACTTTGGGTACAGCTGGAAGTGGACTTATGTGGTGTGAATCCATACCCTCTAATCTGGATTCCTAGTAAATCACGCAGACTGGCCCCAACTGTCTCACCACTCATCAAATCAACTTTGGCAATATGGGACTCGCTATGCAAAAACACAGAAATGGCCATATAACTCTCCACTTATACACCTAACAGGTCATGATTATTTCCCACCAGGGAACATCGATCCTAGATTCGGTGACTGGATCTCAGAAACACCAGTTCTGCTGCATCAAGTAGCAACGAATGAGGGTATCCTTCCTATGTCCATACTCATTCCAACAACACCGGTCTCATTCATGAACCAATGGAAGTGCCATCAACTTTCGAAATTTATTAAATCCCTCCCACATCCATTACGGTCAGAGACAGATCTGAATCCAGTGGAGAGAATAATTGCCGGGGACCAACCACCGGATAAACCTCTCGTGTTTTTACCAAGCTCTATTGACTTTGCCTCCTATAGCCCGGAACTCGTTCCTAACCAGATGGGAACAGGAACTTCAAAGCCCATTATCAGATATTCAACGCTCTACGATACCTCAACTGTCACACATATCCTCAATATCCTCGAAAGCAGCAGAAGTAAACTACAAAATATTAACCAACGGCACTACACTCCGGTAGTGCTTCATAAAACTTTCCCACACATTTCAGATCTTTGCTGGCGGGACTGTGGAGGGCAGGGCACTCATACCCATATCTGGTGGTCTTGCCCTTTAATTAGACCATACTTGATAACTATATTGCACTGGATCAGAGAAATACAAGGAAGTGAGGTTCCCAATGACCCATGGGTGGTTTTATTTCACTGTACAGGCGAACCAACAGGATCATATAAAAAATCTATCATGCCACACCTGCTGAATGCAGCTAAAGCACTTAACCCAAAATTTTGGAAACAAAAAACAATTCCCATGCTACGCCAATGGCTTGTAGAGGTGGATTATATCTATCATATGGAAAAGAGCACGCTTATACTGAGAAACAAAACTGACCTAGCAAATAAGATATGGTCCTGTTGGTTCGCCTTCAAGTTTTCAACAGCATATGCAGAGATTATGCATCAATAGGGTCCTATGAGAAAAGTAGACAAAGACTTATGACGATATAACGCAGAGGCTGGACAAGTTTCCCTTCCACCCCTTCCCTTCCCATATCTCCATTTCTTTTCCTCCTTCTCTCTTGCTTTGCTTTCACTATTTCCTCTTATTGATGTACAGTTCTGGTTAGTTAACTGGAGGTTTTACTGTTTTGAGGCACATTCCTCCCAGACGTAACATTTATATTATCTAATGGTTTCACTTCTGGGCCATAAATCTTATGCATGACAAAAGTTATGACTGGACTCTAATTAAGATGGTACTGTATTCAAGTGTGAGTCAGACGCTTTCAGGAGTAGCCCTGGCCATATGTTAAGATTTGACATCATTGTATATGTAGTGTGGAGATATTGTACCCCTTCCAGGTTGTTAATATAATTTTTGTTTTGGCTTGTCACTGTACAACACTATATATTTATCAATAAAAATTTATTGAACAAAAAAATATATACTGAGTTTATGTCTTAGCTTAGAACTTGAGTTGACATCCACACAAAATCCAACTTTTAAGTACATTTGACGGTCACATGTCATGTAGTGATAAGCATTTTATATGTATACAGTATACCTGCCTACAGCAGGCTTACATTCTGACCAACTATTGCCACAAAGTATAGCAAGTCATAATATTATTTCAATAATCCTACTTGTGCTATTTATTAAGAACTGCTGCCAAAAAAACGGGTCATGTTATCCATGTGGGCAGTTAAGTAATGTTAAGGTAATGTGTCTGTAAATCTTTAATTTTTGGCAGTTTTCCATAAAAAGGAGCCTTATATTGACACCCTTGAGTTGGGTAATGAACCTCACTCTTTCATTCACTGAAATAAGCTACTATATAGAAAGATCCAGACTGGCATATATTGTAAAGCATATTTTCAGCATGGTGTAGAAATGCTGAATATTTATTGTTTTGAAAAATGTTTTAAATTTTAAAAGTGAGGAGATCCAGAATATGTATGTTTTTCTTGTAATTTATTAATACTAGAAAAAAATTATAAAATTTAAAGATGAAAAAGGAGAAGAATGTAAGGCCTACAATGCCTATAGGAAGGAAAGGAGAGTATAGATATCTCACGCTTACCTCTAACGCAGGTGGTCAGGCCCTATAGCTAGCTTCTGTATTCTCCATCGATAGCAGCCCCCTTTCACATAAGGCAAGTAGGCCTACCGGTACTTGTAAGAGAATCTATAAAACAATTCTTTCTAGATTTCCCTAAGTTTTGCTAAATATGTATATATGATTTTGTAGCAAGACTCATGTCTGTATTACATAGAATTAAGAGTTTGACAGTTTTTTGTGGTTAAGCTATTTCCAGGAACAAGCTTCCTGTTCCTGTAAGACACAGGCTACAGTATATCTTTATCTGTAGGCAAACATCTGTTTCTCACCTACAAGAGACTTTATCTTGTGGTTTGTGGAATAAGTTTCCTGTCCTAACTGTAAAATACGTTATTGAGAATATGCATGGTCAGAATGGAAACAGATGATTGCTAGAGATTACTTGTGTCTTATTCTGATAACATATGGGAAGTCCTTCCTAGTCCCTACCTTTTTTCTTTTGCATCTGCATAAATACAGTGTATTTTGTGCTCAATAACCAGACAACTGTTGAAACACTTAGCATCTGTTTCCGTGTGTTTTCAATGGGTGTCTCTCAGATCTGAATGGGTCATTGAAGGTTATCTTACATTACCTAAGAATACACCTAGGTGGTTATATTACCTGTTCCCACTTCAGTACTTAGTTGGCCCCAGGACTTATACACAATTCCATATTGCCTGGGCACAATGCGGGGGCAGGTGCAAACTTAGCACAGCAAACAGGTACTTGGGGTTGGCAGACAGGCCGAGTAGTTCAATGGCAGTCCAGGTACAAGGCAGGCAAGGTTCAGACTGTATTTAGTATCCAATCTGAGGCCGTCAACAAGGGATTCCAAACTAGCAGATGGTAGACAAACAGGGAGCTTGGAGCACATGTTAGACACACTATCACAAGCATGAGACTGCAGGCTTGGCTAATTTAAATCCAGGTTTGGTCTCCATCTAGAGGCTGGCCACATCAATTACCTTGCAGGTGGACAAACAGACAGGGAGAATGCATCACAGCCAAAACCTGGATGCTGAAATGAGACCAGCAGCTGTGATGGAGCAGGAGCGCTACACACTCGTGACAAGATAAGAAAGAGAAAAAAGAGAGAGGGAAGAGTGTCTGATGGCACAAACAGTAAATAGGAACATAAGCAGGAAAAAAAATCAAAATATGATAAGGTAGAGTTTTTATTAAGATTTTTTAGCACTTTATGTGTCAGTGCTGATGACCAGCATGACAAAAACATTTTTACCAAATATATATCTACCATATATTTATCGAATAGAGACACAAATAAAATACTGTATATCTACCATATTCAAAACATATCATAAATACAAATATATGTACTATAAAATACATAACTATAAACATACCAAGAAAGTATACCTTATACAACATATATCTACCAAATAGGGACAAAAATAAGGATAGCAATAAAAACTTGAAAGGGGCTCTATTCTTCCCTTACTTTAGCAAAAACAAGAAAAAGAAGTGTTGGCTTTAAGTACACTTTCCATTTTTGATAAAGGGAAATCTCTCCAAAAAAAAAAATCCCCTCTCGAACAGTTGTGACAACTGCAACAAGTGTCTTTATTGGAAGGTTTCTCTTCTTCTATTCCTGTTCTGGTGGCAACTCTAATTCCTATCACTTTCTTTCCCGGTGGTTTTGATCACCAGGACAAATAGATAGCAAATCTCCCTGATGGAGACATAGCCAGCAATAGGAACCCGATAGGGATCCTAATCCTTGCCTACACTATCCAAAACTCAAAAAAATGTTTTGAGTTAAGATATACTGTAAGGAATGTGTGTTTTTGCCTAAAGAAAGACATAAAAAGGTATTCCTTTGTCGGTTTTGATTCTCCTGTTGCTGTCTTTGTATTTATATGTTCTGTTTTCAGATTTCACCTCCTAGTCAATACAACAGTATATTTAGGGAGTCCAATCTTTGGTCTATTTTAATAAGCTATCAGTAAGCTGGCAAATAGTTTTTTGTTTCTTGTGTATACCCAGTTATATTCCAGTTCCACAGCTAAACCTTCTTTGGGAAAAATGTTGGAGGATGAATTTTTTTTAATATAAACTCAAATTATTGTTTTTAGTAAGGAGACAATATCAGAAGCTGCATGTTGTTTGATGGTTTTCTCTATAGCAGGGGGCAGTGGGGCACATACAGACACACAGCGATCAGTCTGGACCCCTGCTAAGAGGAGGTGCTAATGCCATATTACACAAAGAAATTGTTATTATTTTTTTCAGCTTTCCATTCCCATTAGAGACGCTGATTTCAGATAAAAAAAAGTACATTTGCAGAAACACAGAGCTCAGGACATTGTGTTTCTCTAGCTACACTTAAAAGTAAATCTATCCCTGATTGAGGCTTTTATCTGCTAGAATGTAGCACAGGACGAGGAAAGCCAGTGTTTGCGTGTCTGTGTTATTGTCAGTATTGTGACGGAGGAAAAATACAATGCAGTAGAGCAGTACTCTGTAATTCAGCCAGAAAAATGCTACTCACTCAGCTGTTACCAAACATCAGAAAGAGGCAAAGAGCAAGAGAGGTACATTCAACATTGAGGGAGTAGCATTGACTATTGTCCACATTGATAACAGAGTAACCTCGGTTGTCACTTTCTAATCAGTTTGGGAAATTAATTAGAGGAAATATGGCTAATAAAAATAATAATTTATTGTATTATTTGTTTTTTACCTGTCCATAAATATGACCCATTAAACAGCCACAAAAGTTAGGCTGTTTTTACACTGAGGTGCTTTACAGGTGCTATAGCACTAAAAATAGCACCTGCATAGCACCTGTAAAGAGCCTCTCCTCTCACTCCTGTGTGAAAGCCCGAGTGTTTTCACATTGGAGCGGTGCGCTGGAAGGATGCCAAAAAAAGTCCTGCAGGCTGCACCTTTGAGGCGCTGTAGGAGCGGTGTATACACCGCTCCTACAGCGCCCCTGCCCATTGAAATCAATGGGCAGCGCCGCCGAAATGCGCTGCAGTGGCGCTTTGCAGGAGCTTTTAACCCTTTTTTCGGCTGTTAGCAGGGGTTAAAAGCGCCCTGCTAGTGGCCGAAAAGGGCTGCAAAAAAATCGGTAAAGCGCTGCTAAAAATAGCGGCGCTTTACCGCCGACGCCCCCATTGCCCCAGTGTGAAAGTCGTCTTACTTTTGACTTCTCCACTGTCTGATTTTCATACTACCACAGAGGGTATTCACAATGATTTAATATAAAAATAAATTGTAATTCTGATGTATAGAAGGAAAAGTTCTGAAATCAAGTGCTATTACGGCCCCTTTCACACTGAGGCGCTTGTAAACTGCCAGTAAAACACTGAACACTTTTGAAGAGCTTTTCAGGCATTTTGAAGAGCCTTTCAAGTGCTTTTGAAGCACTTTCCATTCATTTCAATGGAGAGGGGCGTTTATTCACCACCCTGCCAGTGCACTGCCCCAGTGTGAAAGCATCCATTGGTTTTTTTTTTGAAAAATATTTATTGATTTTTTCAAAATATATTCATAGAAGACATTGTATAGAACAATTGTAAGGCATGAATATAGACAATTATTCTGTACATAGAATGCACGTTCTATCTAAACATAAACAGATTTATAGGGGTCGTTGGGGAAGGGGAGGGGAGAGAGGGGGGGGAGGGGGGTAAGCAATTCACATTTGCCAGCTTGTCACTAACATTGGGCAATAAGTTGCCAAAAAGGTTGATCCTACATTTTCGTACCTTTAGGGAATGGAGGCGACTTATGAGTCAATCTAACTAGATAACCTACAATATGGTCTAGGTGAAACACGTTATTTGGGCAAATATAGTCCCGAAGTGTAAGAGCTGAAGTTGGTGGATGTCAAGGAGCTTCAAGTGATTGTAGGCCGCCTACGGTGGTTTAAATGAGGAAGGATCAGAGGTCGGAGGAATTTTAAGTTTGCCGAGTGAGTTGGTGATGTCTCTCGTCAGGTACCATTCTGTATATCTAAATGGGTGCATTATGTCTTGGATGGTCTGTTGGGGAAATGTGGCTTCCAGGAATCTTCTCCAGCGTTTGAAAAATCGTGGGGTAAAGCGAAGATTTGACTTGATGAGGTCCAATCTTTCTAGATAGAATAATGAAGTCAAGGCTTTTATAACCGCAGGTAGACTGGGCGGCGATGGCGATATCCAGTGGGACATAATAGTCCTGCGGGCTACAAGAAGGCAGATATGGGCCCAGTGCGGTACGTTTGAAAATCCCAATGTGGACGAGGAGGGTGCTGGAGGGGTGATGCTAAATAGGCATAGTAAGCAGTCTCTATGTAGTTTGATATTGCAGATTTTATTAATGTAGGCTATCACATCGTTCCAGTAGCTGTTAATAGCAGAGCACTCCCAGAGCCTATGGAGCAGCGTAGGACGCTGCAGTAGGCACCATGGACATAGAGCTTGAGACGGGTCCTCTTTGTTGAAACGGAATGGGAAGTATGCTCTGTGGATAATCTTGAATTGAGTTTCACGCCATATTTCAGAGATCGTAAGTTTCCGGGTGAGCTTATATCCCTCAAGGATTTTGTTGGGTAGGTCCTCATCTCCTAGTATTTGAGACCATTTTTGAAAAGGCGTGAGGCGGTATTTCCGTGACTGGTGCTGGATGAGGTGAGAATAGATGTTGGAGATAGAGTAATCTTTGCTTTGCAATAGATTGTCGATAAATGAAGGTTTAAAAGGATCAGTCTTGGGACCATAGCAGGTTTTCAGATAATTTGTGAGTTGGTAATGGAAGAAGCTGTGAGCTGGCGGTAGGGAGAATTCCCGCATCAGATTTTGGTATGATTTGAGCTTGCTTGTATTGTTTTGGTATAACGAGGTTATCTTCATGAGTCCTTTGGCATTCATTGGTTTTAATGAAAATAGGTTTTCGTGAGCTTTTCAGGTGTTTTTTTTTTGGTGTGAAAGCACCTGAAAGGCGCCTCAGTGTGAAAGTGGTCTAAATGTAACTATAGAAGTGAAAAAACAAGGGATCTATTGGCAAAATTTAACAGGCGATAGTCCTATGTTACAGGAGGGCTCAGCAAAAGAAACGCTGCTGTGTTAATGTTAGGCTGCTGCATATATGTAATTTTAATGCTGACCTATCTTCAGCATACATGGGTGCATTAAATGTAAGCTTGACCCGAAAGAAAATCAAATGAATTAGTTTTGTTCCTTCAAATACTATCATAAGCAATTCTATTTCTTTGCTTATCACTGGATGCCTTTTGTTACATTTCACTAGCAACCTGTGAAGAATGCACCATTCTGAGCCATAATTACAATAATTTTTTATAATAAACCCAAGCCCATCATTCCATTTAAAAAACTATAATACTTGAAGAGGATGTAAACACTCACAACGAACTTCTCTTATTTGCCTATTTTCTTATGATAAATATTCTATTGAAAGTCTTTTTAATATCATCCACCAGCTCTTGGATCTTTAAAAACACCAAAGCTTATGTATCCAAAATGCAACATAGGCACTTTAATACATATATTAATGCATTCTATACAATAAAGTGCAAAAATAAAGTGTTCATTTATCAAACTTCCATTCAAAAAGTGCAGTAGTGCAGATATCTCCAACAAGTGCAGGCTATATTTTTGCAGTTTATTGTATAATATTTATTTATTTTTTTAGTTGTATGCACATAGATTTGTATACATGGATCAATAGCGCTGTATAGAATTGATTAATATATGAAAGTCTTTCTTATATCTTCTCAATGAGTAAAAAAAAAAATACCTGTTGAACCTGCCAGAAATAATTTGAGTTGACAACTTACTGTGCTCTCTGTCCATGCTGACCTGTTATCAGTTGCATTGCTCCCAGCTATCTCTGTGAACTACAACCCCCCAGGCTATGGAGAAGAGGAATGGGGAGGTAGTCTGTAGTGCTAGAATGAGAAAGCTACTCCTTTATGGATACCATGGGGTGAGTGAACATTGTAAACCTGGGACAGAAGGAGATTTAATGTCAGATTCCCCAAATATTACAAATATTACAAGGATGAAGAGGCAGAGAGGCAGTTAGGTAACTTTATTGCAAAGCAGACAAAGCATGTCTCTTCTGCATTAAAAATCTTGTCTGTTCGCCCAATTTAATTTTGTACGTAAGTTTTACTTTAAATAATATGTATAGTGTTTTATCTCTAAAGAGGATCTAACCTATTTGCTTATTATGTTCATGACCAAAAAATTAAATGTGTAATATTTCTATATAAAGGTAGCATATTAACATTGTGTATGCACGGATGCACCCAGCAGTTGGAACCCATACATAGCACACTGCAGCCCTATCTGGGACTGCCCCTCTCTAATATTTCACCCAATATATTGGTCACAGAAATAGGGGAAACAGGCAGTAAAAGCTCAGTACAGTGCAACTTAGGTCTTAAAGGAATGCATGCTATAAAACATGAAGCCACAAAAAAAAATACAAAATAATACTCAAACTAACATAACGATGTAATTATTTGTTCCAAAACAAAGTTCAATAAACATGAAAACATTCTATCAGAAACAAAAAATCTCCTGAAACCCCTAAAATTTTATTGAAAATCTTCAAAATGGGAGGGCGCATGCGCGAGGCTTTACATGGCGGACGTCTCCCTGTGAAGCTCCGCACTCCCCGCCGCACACTCGGGACCTTAAAGCACCTTTAACGCAGCGATCCGGCTCCCGTTTTCCAGAGATTACCTCCCCCGGACATCAGTGCTTCCTCCGGTATGGTACTCACGGGTCATCGCGGCAAAACAAAGCCGAAACCCATAAAAGAAGCGCTGGCCCGCGCTTCTTACAAGATGGCGGCGAAGGCCCGAGCCCTGGCTGATCAAGCAGCGTCCTCTCCTGCACACTCAGAGGTGCTGGAGAGCGAAGATGAGACAGACATGCAATCTCATTCAGGCGGCTCTCCCTTCCTACCGCAAGCAGGTATGTCACAGACTGCTTTTATAAGGCTGATGGAAACCATGCTCCATAAAGCATTGAAAACAACCTCTGATCAAATCACTAACAATTTGACACGTGAGATCCGTGAAATAGGCCAACGCACTGCAGACCTTGAGACCAGGGTCGACGACATAGAACTCACACTGCAAGAACAGGCCCAAGAACATATTGCCCCCGTGAGGAAAACGCTATGCTGTTATCGCGTCTGGAAGATGCTGAGAACCGTTCTCGCAGGTCCAATTTGCAACTCAGGGGTATACCAGAGGCGATTGATGATTTACAATCATTTACCACTGCTTTATTTCAAGAGCTTGAACCCTCTATACCCATCGAACGCCTGGAGTTTGACAGAATTCCCAGGGCACTAACCCGCCGACAAGCAGACGGGCCACCGCGAGACATCATAGTCAAACTACACTTTTTCCGCACGAAGGAACAACTACTAGCAGTAGCACGGAATAAAAACACCCTTCAGTTCCAGAGTCACGACTACCAACTGTTCACGGACTTAGCGCCCCTCACCATCGCTAAACGGCGTGCTATGAAACCACAGCTGCAAGTATTACAACAGCACCATCTCAAGTACACATGGAGATTCCCATTTGCCTTGCAATTCTCCTATCAAGGACAACAGCATACCTGCACCACCCCTGAGTCGCTGCAACGCTTACTAGAATCTCTGCACCTGTCGCCCCAGACGCGTCAGCCTGAAACATCTCTGCCTCGCACACCAGCCAGATCAATCTCCCAACCATACAACATGACCCCGAAGAGAAACAACCCCGATCCACAGTCCATCCGGAAAGGAACCCTAGCACGATCATCTGGAAACTACCATCCCAGCCCGAAATCTCAAGCCCTCCGCTGAAAGCATGACAGACATATATTCTTTTTTCCTTTTTTGTTTCCTTCCCCCCTTGTCTTTTCCAGCATACAGTTCCCCGGTTGCATCTTCCATGACTCTCTTCACATAAAACGCTTCAGTGACCAGGAGCTGCTGGACGACATCGGTTGGTTTAGGAACTAATACAGCTTCTTGCAAGCCTCCTCTACAGAGCTTCTAGGCCTTTTAAGGCCTACTCAGGTTCAGTTACGTTACCCCCCCACTTTTTTTTTTTTTTTAAAGGTTTTCCTTAGTGTTTTTTTTTTATTTTTTTTTCTCTCTCTTTTCGTTGATTTGACAGGTTTAACCTCCAAACTGTATTTCTACCTGCCTGTATAATGTATAATGTATACACACATTGTATTTTGGCTCATACGCTTAAACTGGTATACACAAAGTGTGCCAGGTTAACCCTAGTATTCAGCCATTCCCACTACTATATCACCACAATATAGCAACCATAATCTTACGAGATTTTACCCTGAATACAAGTCATGTTAGGGGTAGAAAAAAAAGAGGAAAAATTGACTGATTATGTTGTATGTCCCAATTCCCTCACTCCCCTTATTCCCCCCCCCTTTTTTGTAAGGGAACCCTATTCCTATGTGGTGACTCCAACTCTGTTATACAACCACATACAGATAAATCCCCCTATGCCCCCGAACACCACACCCCCTCTATCCAATTCCGTAAACAAATACTTAAGGCCTCCCTTTTAGACACATGGAGAGAATCCAATCCCACTAAGAAAAATTTTACATTTTATTCACACCCCCATAAATCTTTCTCTAGAATCGACCACATTTTTATTCCTATAGCATCCGCCCCACTCCTCCTCCATTCACATTCGCTGTTATCACCACAGTATCTTCTTTAATACCACAGGCCCCTCAAAAGTGGTGGTCCATGAACGACTCCCTCCTAACTAACCAATCATACTGCTTAGATATCCAGATAGCTCTCAAAGATTACTTAACTCATAATGCCACTCCCGATATCTCCCCTATACTACTCTGGGAAGCCCATAAGCCAGTCATACGAGGCACATGCATTTCAGTGGCGTCACACCTCAATAGGGATAAAAATCTCCGAATACACCAACTTGAATCAGAATACCAGAACCACTTCTTACAATTTCAAACTAACCCTATTGAAGCCCATAAAATAACTCTAGAAAAGACGAAACTCGAACTAGACCTACTTTTGGCTGAAGCGGCTGATAAGACTATCCGCAGGTCTAGTCACACGATCTACACCAAAGCAAACAAACCTGACACATATCTGGCCTTACGCCTTCGTAGACCAGACCGTGCTCGTGTCCCTATCAGACTTAGACTGTCTAAAGATAATGTGACTAGCAATACGGTTAAAATTCTCGTTGAATTCCGTAAACAACTAGCAAACTTGTATGAGTCTAAAACGGCATTTTCGCCGAATCAGGCGGAAAGGCTTTTTAGCAATCTTTCTATTCCTACATTATCTAATACTAGTCGTGATCTGATGGAGAGCACGATCACCACGGAGGAAGTCTTATCAGCCATCAAGTCACTTAAGCCTCATAAACGCCCAGGCCCGGACGGTCTGCCGAGCCTTTATTATAAAAAATTTGCCAGTGAATTAGCCCCCCTCCTTACCAACTCCTTTAATGCTATACTCAAACAACACTCCTTCGGCAGAGACACATTGACGGCACTCATATCGATGATCCCGAAACCAAACACAGACAACACCTCATGGTCTAACTACAGTCCAATTTCACTCTTAAATGTCGATATCAAGATTCTAGCCAAAATTTTAACCCTACGTCTCAACCCTATAATTGGAGGATTGATCCATAAGGACCAAGTAGGGTTCATACCTAAACGACAGGCGAGTGACAACATTCGCCGTGTAATTCTCCTCCAACACCTAGCCCGTTCCCGTAAAATCCCGATGCATCTCCTTTCCTTAGACATCCGGAAAGCTTTCAATACTGTCTCCTGGCCTTACTTATTTTATATTCTCCAACGTTGGGGCTTCGGCCCACATTTTCTGGGGTGGGTCAATGCTCTGTACAATCAACCACAAGCATATGTGCATTACTCAGGCTTCCGCTCAGACCCCTTTCCCATTTTACGAGGAACTAGGCAAGGTTGTCCCTTATCCCCCATTTTGTTTGCACTCGCGATCGAACCTTTAGCTGCCCTGATAAGGAGTAACCCTGATATTCGGGGCTTGGAGATTGCTTCTACCTCACATAAACTTTGCCTTTTTGCCAATGATGCTCTTATGTTCATCACATCTCCCCATACTACCATCCCGATCCTTTTGCACACTCTAGATAGATTTGCCAGGGTCTCGGGGCTCAAAATCAACCAAACTAAATCGAGGGCTCTCAATGTGTCTTTGCCGCAAGCTGTTTCAGGGGATGTAGCGACAGAGGTACTCATCTACACATCTGGTGGACATGTCCACTGGCGCAACGCTTCTGGGAAACTATATTCCAAATGGCGTCCACCCTTCACCAAGTCACCCTAAAACCCAGCCCAAAGATAGCCCTGCTCAATTTAATTCCCCAGGACTACACAAGAGCACAGCTTCGCCTCCTTCTCCAGCTGTTCACCGCAGCTAAGCAAACAATCGCTAAGGCTTGGAAAACACCCACGCTCAGTATAACCGAAACTAAAAATCGGGTCACACAAGCAATGGTTCATAGCAAGATTGAGGCGAAAATCTTGGATAAGGTCCCCCACCATGTCAGAATCTGGCAACCATGGATAGATCACTTCCTGCCAGCTGGTATTGATGAACATTTGTTGGGACTCTAAATCTATTTGGTCCTAAACCTGAGACGGTGATGCCACACCTCTGCCCGTGCGACCCGGCCAACCCATACCCCCCCTTGCTCCTCTTTTTTCTATCTATTTTTTCTCTCTCCTTCCCCCCCTTTTTTCTCTTCTCTTTTTCTCCCTTCTTCTACCATTAATACCTATTGGTATTGTACTCGGTCTTATACAATGGTCCTTGTGGCTCCCACGTCTGTTTTCTAGGGAGTGACTCGGAACCTTTACATTTAATACTTATTTGGGGGACCCTGTTCCCTCTAAAACTTCTAGTTATTCAATCTTATCCGTTTATTCTTGCGATTTGACTGAGTATTCACTTGTTGGTATAATTCTTTATATGCCATGTTGTTAATGATATTATCTATGTCAATGAAAAGCACTGTCTTATGCTACCTGGCTATCCTTATTGTAATGTATGGAACAGTTGCTTGTTAATTACCAATAAAATATTTGAAAAGAAAATCTTCAAAATGAATACAAAGGTTAAAAAACACCAAAAACCCTAACTGAAGATATAAGTCTAAGCAGACAGAATCATCTACTATATCTATCCAATTTTATTGATCTACAAAAAGTCAGGAATTGCACGACAAAAAAACTCTCCCAAATGAAGGATAAAGGGGGAGGGGAGAGAGTGGAAGGGGAGGGGAGAGAGAAATAAAATGGTAAGAAAAAAGAGGAATATGTAAAGAAAGGAAATTAAAAATAAATTAGAAAAGGGGCTCCTTCTTAAATATACACATACAACCAAGGGAATTAAAGTAGTCCCCCTCCCCCTTCTACCCCTTGCTCTATACAGTACCAAATTTAAGAGAGAGAGAGAGAGTCTAGAAGGAAAACAGTTTCTGCTATGTTCTTTCTTTAGAAGCCCATAATGTTTTTTTTTTACTTCAGTTGCATTTCTTTATTTATGTATGTTTGCAAAATAAAGATAATAAATGCATGGTAAAAAAATTATATATAAAAGATATACTAAAACAATTGTTAAAAATGACCCCATAATATTATAGTTTCCCTTTAATTGCAGTCTTGACCAATGAAACACCACACTGTCACACTGTCACATTTAAAATAGCAATGATTGGGCAAATTGTAGTGACCTAAACAACTAATTTGATTTAAGTCTTCTGGAGTAAGAGTGGTGAAAGAATATTTATGATTGATTGTTGTAGGTTGCTGCACTTTGCAAATTGCCTTTTGTCTTGCTCAGTAAGTCATGTAGATGTCTTTTTTGTCAAATGTTGCCTTTTGCATTCAAACTAAGTGCTGTTGAAACGTGTTTAAATGCAAAATGCAGCAAAGGGCTGTATTTGACCTGCTTTTCCTGCAATGCAAATACATTTTAACAAGACCTGCTGCGGCAAAGAAACAAAAGCAGGTCAAAGCTGTGCCAGAACTCTCATCCACACTGCATCATTAAAATAATTGGTAATCAGATGACCTGCACCTGATGTGCTTTTGAAATGCCCATCAATTTCAGGGAAATAATGAACCCTTAAACCTCATACACACGGTACGAAAATCAGAAGGGGATTGTCGTTTGACAGGCTGTTGTCCGAAATTCCTACTGTTAGTACACTCCTTTCAACAATTGTTTTCCAATTTTCAGACAACAAATAATGGATGATAGGCTAGTATATTTTTGGCTAACGACAGCTCCATGTCTGATTTTTGGATGGTCAGTACACAAATCCGTCACACAAAAGTTAAAAGTACAAAAAACGCATGATCGGAACCAAGGAACGAGCCAGTAGCGGTTGATCTTGTAAACTAGCATTCGTAATGAAGAATTAACATTTGTGACGCGGCAAATTATGAAGTGTGGAAATGTAGCGCACATTCTCATGTTTTTTAATCTGATAATAATGAAGCTGCTTTGCTGGTGATACTGATGGAGTTATGCCAAACGTATTTTAAAAGGCATTTGTTTTCTAGTGATATAAAGAATATTATTATTATGCTTGTTTGATTTTTTGGGCAAGTTACCACAACACCATTATCCCTGGGTTTTTGAGATCAAAGATACAACTATGTTGGTGTCTAGGGCTGGGCCGAACACCCCCCTGTTCGGTTCGCATCCAGAACATGCGAACAGGCAAAAAATTAGTTAGAACACACAAACACGGTTAAAGCCTATGGGACATGAACATGAACAATCAAAAGTGCTAATTTTGAAGGTTAATATGCAAGTTATTATCATAAAAAATGTTTGGGGACCCGGGTCCTGCCCCAGGGGACATGTATCAATGCAAAAAAAATTTTTTTTTTAGGAGCAGTGATTCTAATAATGCTTAAAGTGAAACAATAAAAGTGAAATATTCCTTTAAATTTTGTACCTGGGGGGTGTCTATAGTATGCCTGTAAAGCAGCACATGTTTCCCATGTTTATAACAGTCCGAGAGCAAAATGACATTTCTAAAGGAAAAAAAAGTAATTTAAAAGTACTAGCGCTAGTGCAGCCTATTAATGAATTGTCGGTCCCGACAATACACATAAAAGTCTTTGAAAGTCATTGAAAAATAAAAAAAAATAAAAAACGTGGGGTCCCCCAAAATTCCATTACCAGGCCCTTCAGGTCCGGTATGGATATTAAGGGGAACTCTGTGCCAAAATAAAAAAAAATGGTGCGGGGTTCCCCCAAAAATCCATACCAGATCCTTCAGGTCTGGTATGGATTTTAAGGGGAACTCCACACCAAAATTTCCCCCAAAAAGCCACACCAGACCCTTATCTGAGCACGCAACCTGGCAGGCTGCAGGAAAATAGGGGGGTTGAGAGAGCGTCTCCCCTGAACCGTACCAGGCCACATGCCCTCAACATGGGGAGGATGTCCCCATGTTTATGGGAACAAGGGCCTTATCCCCACAACCCTTGCCTGGTGGTTGTGGGGGTCTGCGGGCGGGGGGCTTATCGGAATCTGGAAGCCCCCTTTAACAAAGGCGACACCCAGATCCCGGCCCCCCATGTGAATTGGTAAGGGGTACATTGTACCCCTACCATTTCACAAAAAGAAAGTGTCAAAATGTTAAAAAACCACAGGAGACGGCTTGGGACAAGTCCTTTATTAAAAATTAAAAAATAAAAAATAAAAAACAGATTGCAACGATGTAATCCAATAAATCCATGCTCCTACTCCAGCGATGTAATCCAATTCTTGACCTCCAGCGGTGGATGATCTCCAGCGACTCCAGTGAGGAACATGCACAGGATCCTGCCTCCACCGGAGGCACCCAGCCAATGATGCAGTGCTACCTTGACAGCTCTTATGTAGCTGAGGGCGGGGCCACCCATCACTTGACCCCGTCCCCCTCTGACAAGGGGAATGCCGGGGTTTCCCAGTGACGTGTACGGGTGACCCCGCCCCCCTCTGATGCAACACAGGATTCCTGTATCCCATAGGACACAAGAGGGGAAAGGGGCAACTGCAGGACTTTGTCAATGTTGGCACTTGTCAAGTGTTTGCCCTCTGAAAAATGCCATCACCTTCCCTTTTTTATGCATTTTTCACAGAAAAACATCCAGAGTGCAGCAGGGTGGAGTTCACTAGTCAGAAGCAAGCATTGACATCAGACCAAGTGCAAGGTTGGTCAACTAATGTAGCAAAATGGATGCTAGAAACAGATAGGATTTGGGGTAACTTAATGAATGGTGTATTGTTTCTTTTTAGAGGAAAGTGAGTGTGGTCAGCTCACCCAGGATGTTTCTTTGGAGCCATGGGATCTGTCTCCTGGACACAGCACAGACATTGTCATTGTGGACATCAAATCCCCTGACACGAGTCACAGCGAGGGCCAAAGCGAACCAGAAGAGGAAGAAAGTATTCAGGAGCCCTTTGTTTTTGCAAGTAAGTATTCTTGGAATCTTGCTTCAAATGTGTATACATGTCGAGTGTTTAGATGTCCAAACCAAACACCCACTCCAAAAATGAGCAAAGTATGTAGTGCCTTAATATTAGCATGGAAAAGGAAGTAGTGGAAGGAGTGTTGCTAGGTATCCGAGTTTGGGAGACCCAGGCACCAGGGCCAAGATTATAGAGTAGTTGCAGTGTGTACATGCCTAGTAGTGTAGGTGTCTGAAGGGCAAGCAGGTTGCAAGCAACAATAAACTGGGTAGGTAAGTATGTTCTTAATTTGACTAGTAACTTGACCATAACTAATGCTTTTTACTCTTCTTACTAGGTCATGATCTTCCACGATGTACTATTGGCAGAATGAGCGCAGATATGTTGCAGTGTTCGAAGGAACTGGAGCAAATCAAGGAGGCTTCCACTGCTTTACAGCGAAGAATCAGAGTTTTTGTGAACATGCTTGCAAAATTCTAATTACCTCTTGCCTGGTCTGAAGTTTATTGTTTAACTTGTTAGCTCCTGTTTGCCCTTACTAATTACCATGTTTTTTTACTTTAAAATGTGAAAGTTTAGGGACAAAACTCAGTGTTTCTCCACTCCACTACTCTAGGTGCATCACCAGGTCCTGTTTTCTAGATTTTCCTCAGTCTATAAACAACTGTGCGAATTACTAACAGTGAAAATGACAACATCACATGTGCCAAATTCAAGAAATCAAGAAAACATGACCTGGGTTTGCATCTTGAGGAGAAGAGTTGGAAAACACTGCCCTAACTAATGTGAATCGTAAAGTTTATCTGTTTTTTAGAATCTAAAACCCAAAATTTGAAGGTGCCCACAAATTGGGCCTTAACATTCTTTTTTCCCCCGTTATCCCATGCCTAAAATGTGTGTAGTTCCATACATCTATTTTTCGAAAGCCCCAAAACACACAGTGTGTCAACATGTGCTATCTCCCATCAGTTTGGTAAAGTGACTGGCAACTGAAACATTAGTATGCCAAGATTGTGTGGATGTTGCCTTCCTCAGATGGGGTGATCTCACCTCTCTAAAAGCCAAAATTTGAAGCCACGTACATGTAGAGGCTTACCATTTAAATGTCCCCTATGATCCCATGCCTAAAATGTGTGGTTACAAACATCTATTTTTCTAAAGCCCCAAAACACACAGTGTGTCAACATGTGCTATCTCCCATCACGGGGTATCAATAGACGCGTTTTGGGGGTGCAAACCCTTCCTCATTACTAAAGTAGCTCTGAGGAAGGGGTTGCATGGGATCATAGGGGACATTTAAATGGTAAGCCTCTACGTGTACGTGGCTTCAAATTTTGGCTTTTAAAGGGGTGAGATCACCCCATCTGAGGAAGGCAACATCCACACAGTCTTGGGATACTAATGTCTCAGTTGCCAGTCACTTTACCAAACTCGAACTTTGTGGGTTACTGAGTTTTGGATGTGTATCTAATGGTTTAGAACATACCTGTTTAGACACAAAAAAGTAGAAATAATGCAAAACATACATGTTATACACCAAGATGTTGGTTTGTTTTAAAACCTTAAAACGCACATGTGAATGTGCTTTGCGTAAAATGTTTTTTACTAAACAATGTGTGGATTATTATTTCATTGCTCAATACCAGTGTATTTCGTAAGTTGTTGTAGTTACAGTGACAATGTGCTCTTAAATGTGGACAACTCCTGCAATTTTTAGACCCCCCCAAAAAAATTAAAGGAGTTGTAAAGGCATACTATTTTTGAACTTCATGCATTAGATCCATTTAAGAACAAAAACATTGGGGGTTATTTACTAAAGGCAAATCCACTTTGCACTACAAGTGCAAACTACAAGTGCAAAGTGCACTTGAAATTGCACTGAAAGTACCCTTGGAAGTGCAGTCCCTGTAAATCTAAGGGGTAGATCTGAAATGAGGGGAAGCTCTGCTGATTTTATCATCCAATCATGTGCAAGCCAAAATGCTGTTTTTTATTTTCCTTGCCTGTCCCCCTCGGATCTACAGCGACTGCACTTCCAAGTGCACTTTCAGTGCAATTTCAAGTGCAAAGTGGATTTGCCTTTAGTAAATAACCCCCATTGTGTGTGTGTAGCAGACCCACAGCACACCTTAATAGTTAGCTGAAGAAGATATTGTCACCTCATGCAGCAATTAAGTTACATTTGCACTACTGGAGCAAGTGTCCAAAATAAAGCCCATTTGGGAACATATTAGACAATAAGAAACACAGACAACAGTAGTTCAAATGAATCAAGAGTTTATGATCTCAAAAAAAGATTAGACATAATCAGCTACAATTTGCTGCCAAGCCACTGCCTCTCTACCCACAAAATAATCAAGGTATTTCTGCTGTAAATCTTGGGCAATTTGGAAGGGCAATCCAGCATGGGCATTTTCAATAGCCATCAGCACGCCCACAGATGGACGAGCTGCAGCCTTTTCAGCTGGGCCTGCCACTGCAGGGTCCACGTCACTTGGAAGTGAGGTTAGGTAGCTGGTAGCATTCCTCCTTAAAAAATGATGTAGGGTACAGTAGCACAGGACCAAATGGTTTATCTTGTAGAGTGCCAGGTTGATTGGAGTCAAGAACAGCCTGAAACTACTCAATAATAGGGATGAGCTTCGAGTTCGAGTCGAACGTGAGTGAACATCGGCTGTTTGCCAGTTCAGCGAACAATTTGGGGTGTTCACGGCAATTTCGAAAGCCGCGGAACACCCTTTAAAGTCTATGGGAGAAATCAAAAGTGCTATATGCAAGTTATTGTCATAAAAAGTGTTTGGGGACCTGGGTCCTGCCCCAGGGGACATGGATCAATGCAAAAAAAAGTTTTAAAAACTGACGTATTTTCAGGAGCAGTGATTTTAATAATGCTTAAAGTGAAACAATAAAAGTGTAATATTCCTTTAAATTTCGTACCTGGGGGGTGTCTATAGTATGCCTGTAAAGGGGCACATGTTTCCCGTGTTTAGAACAGTCTGACAGCAAAATCACATTTCAAAGGAAAAAAAGTCATTTAAAACTACTCGCGGCTATTAATGAATTGCCGGTCCGACAATACACATAAAAGTTCATTGATTAAAAACGGCACGGGAATTCCCCACAGGGGAACCCCGAACCAAAATTTTTAAAAAAATGACGTGGGGGTCCCCCTAAATTCCATACCAGGCCCTTCAGGTCTGGTATGGATATTAAGGGGAACCCTGCGCCAAATTTTTTTTTAAAAATGACGTGGGGTCTCCCAAAAAATCCATACCAGACCCTTATCCAAGCACGTAACCTGGCAGGCCACAGAAAAAGAGGGGGGGACAAGAGAGCACCCCCCCTCCTGAACCATACCAGGCCACATGTCCTCAACATTGGGAGGGTGCTTTGGGGTAGCCCCCCAAAACACCTTGTCCCCATGTTGATGGGGACAAGGGCCTCATACCCACAACCCTTGCCTGGTGGTTGTGGGGGTCTGCGGGCGGGGGGCTTATCGGAATCTGGAAGCCCCCTTTAACAAGGGGACCCCCAGATCCTGCCCCCCGTGTGAAATGGTAAGGGGGTACAAAAGTACCCCTACCATTTCACAAAAAAAGTGTCAAAAATTTTAAAAATGACAAGAGACAGTTTTTGACAATTCCTTTATTTAAATACTTCTTCTTTCTTCTTTCTTCTATCTTCTATCTTCTATCGTCCTTCGGTTTCTTCTTCCATCTTCTTCTTCTTCTTCTTCTACTTTGGCTAGCCCCTCCTTACTTACACTATTGGCAACCCAGTGGACAGGTAAGAATTATCATAATCTTAAAGCCGGATACACACTGTCCAAATTGCAGCATATTTTGACATTATGATTTAATCAAGCACTATAATAGGAGACAAAAACGCAAGAAGTTTCAATTTGTAGGTAATCAGGCAGGCCCTTCCACTACATGGTTTGGGGAATTTATACAGAAATTTGAACACAAAAGATGGATAGTGTGTATGGGTTTTTCCAAGTCAGCAGATAGAGTATTTGGATCTGTTGACTTAGCATTTTTTGGGGGGAGGGAGGGTTCCAAATGAGTTTGAGCCAAAAAAATGGCCTCTTGCACTCTGCCTGAATTTGAGGACACCAATAACATTTGTACACATTTTAGGAGTTGTTTAGGGTAAGCACCAAAATGAAGCTGATAAAAACCATTGTTAAGTTACCAGGCTAGGTGTGCATGGGCCCAGGATAGCATGCTGGGGGAGATTATTGAAGCAAAATATGCATGTAGGCCAAAAAAGAGCAGGAAAAGCTTACAGCATGCATGAGAACAAAGAGGACATTCACAGCATATTACAATATTGATAATTATGTATTCAACAAATTATTAAAATACATTAGCTAACATAAATACATAGAATGTGATCTTAAAGGTAAAAACTTACCCTTCTGCAGGACTTGAATGATGGCCGAGCAGGTCTCTGGAATAATGACTCCCAGAGCCTGGGGGGAGACTCCAGTAGTAAACTTGAGGTCCTATAGACTTCTCCCCATCGCCAAGTACCGCAAGGTGGCTATGAGCCTTTGCTCTGGAGTGATGAAAAGCCTCATACATGTTTCCTGCTTCATAATATAGGGGGTCACCAATGCCAAGAGGTGGTGAAAACAGGGGTCCGTCATCCGGAGATAATTCCGAAAATCATACGGATTATTCTCCTGGAGCTCCCGCAGCAGTGGCATAAGACATAATTGGTCACGATTAAGCAACCAATTTTTGGTCCAAGAACTCCTCCTCCTGTTCCTGGGCTGGACTTGGGTCAAAGCAATTACTCCTAGCCCAATAATCACATGTTCTCTCCTCCAATTACGCAATATGGCTGGTTGACGAACGGCCGATCAGGAATGAACTGAAAAGCACGAACTGAAAAGCGTGAATCAACACTCACCAAACTTGTACTAACACGAAATTAGCAGAAGGAGCCCAAAGGGTGGCGCTTGAAAAATGAACTTCCTCTTTATAGTCTCATAGTACATCACTACGTTTGTGTTTGTCAAACAACAATTTGGGTACCGTTAATGCAAGACCAGATCCCGGCACACGCCTTTATGACAAAAATCAGAAGCTCGGTCGTCCAACAATCAGACCATGTGTACGAGGCTTAAGGCTGGGTTCACACTTCTGCGATGTCAGACATTGCATGTGATTCGCACCGTACTGCTGTGCAAACCACATGCGATGTCTGTGTGATGCAAATTCAGCCATACAGATTGTCATGGCTATGTCTTGGTAGGTTTGCAGTTGTGCAATACTCTTTCCATTTTCGAAGAAGGGATTGAACAGTGCTCCGTGAAATGCTCAAAGCTTGGGATGTTTTTGTATACCCTAACCCCGCTTTAAACTTTTCCACAACTTCATCCCTGACCTATCTGGTGTGTCTGGTGTGTTCCTTGGCCTTCATGATGCTGTTTGTTCACTAAGGTTCAAACCTCTGAGGGCTTCAAAGAACAGCTGTATTTATACTGAGATTAAATTACACACAGGTTTAATTTACTAATTAGGTGACTTCTAAACGCAATTGGTTCCACTAGATTTTAGTTAGGCATATCAGAGTAAATGGGGCTGAATACAAATGCACACCACACTTTTCACATATTTATTTGTAAAAAAAATTGAAAACCATTTATCATGTTCCTTGCACTTCACAATTATGTGGCACTTTGTGTTGGTCTATCACATAAAATCCCCAAAAATACATTTACATTTTTGGTTGTAACATGACAAAATGTGGAAAATTTCAAGAGTTATGAATACTTTTTCAAGGCACTGTATCACACCTGATTGGCTCCCTGTGTTGCCCCTTCCTTTTCCTGTTGAAAAATAAGTTTGATTAATTTTTAATAGATACATAACCACATCAATAATTATTTTCATACACTATATGCCTGAAGTTTAGCTTTACATTTATCAATAAATGAGGTTGATTTACTGTATCTATGCAAAACACTTTTTTTAATGTAACAGTAGAAGTGAAGGAGAAGATTTAATTAAAGTGCCAATTATGGTTTTCTCTTGGAGAATTCTTTGTCATTTCCTGAATACCTTTTTATTCCTGACATTAGTTGGGCAGGTTGCAACAGAATGTCGTGAAAGGCTGAAATACAGCTATAGGATATTGGATTATTTGTCATTGTTCTCATTGGCACTGAAAGATGCACAAAACCTTCCAGGATGTATCAGCTCTTATCCAGATGATAGCAAACCGCAATGTGGCTATTTCTAAAACAAAATATCTCGGGCTGTGAGTCTGATCACTCACTGTGTGTCAGTCTGTACATAGTGCTAGATAAACTCATTCTGTGGGTTGATCGATTTTAGCTTTGTTCATCTTTAATGCATTCGCTTGGGCCCCTTTTAAAGTGAAATCACCAAGTTGCTCCACTCCAGCTGGTTTGGAAAATTGTTTTTACAATGCAATTGTGGATTGTGAAATAGTAACTTTACCCAGCTTCAGGTTCAGCAGAATTATTTCAGAAGACTCAGTTTACTATAGGTAAAATAAAATGCAGTCACAGGCCTGACAAACATTCCTGATTAACCAGCATGAATAAAACCACACCGAGGATGCTTAACTCAGTAGGCTAATGACAGGGCTTATTCTCATTCTATCACCAGAAAATCACATGTAAAATGACAGAAAACAGTGATGGGATCCGGGCACTTCAGTTTTTTTTTTTTCACTTACATTAATAGTTCAGTATTTAAATGTTCATTTGTGGGATACATTCCAATTTATAATTAACAACCTTTTGAAATTACTAATCATCTTCAATCAAGGTTTATATGCATGTGAACAATAAAAAAAAAACTGCACTTGGGGTGAGATGAACAATAATAATTAAGTAAAAAAATAAAAGTGAACAGCAAAATGTACAGCAGCACTCAAAAAACACAGAGATACAGTCCTGTGAACATCCAGATATCAAAAATTGTTGCTCCATACCTTTAAATTAATTAAACACATATA
Source organism: Lithobates clamitans (assembly GCA_037952925.1). Taxonomy (NCBI): domain Eukaryota; kingdom Metazoa; phylum Chordata; class Amphibia; order Anura; family Ranidae; genus Lithobates; species Lithobates clamitans. Next base: position 4,013,300 of record JBBGZY010000223.1, read on the forward strand.
TGACTAATAAGCGCAAACATATATAGCACTGCACAAAATCTTAGGCAGGTGTGAAAAAAATGCTTTAAATTAAAAATGCTTTCATAAATAGAAGTGTTAATAGTTTTTTTTTTATCAATTAACAAAATAGAAAGTAAATTAACAGAATTCCAAATCAAATCAATATTTGCTGTGATCACCCTTTGTCTTCAAAACTGCATTAATTATTCTAGGTACACTTACTCGCAGTTTTTGAAGGAATTTGGCAGTTCCAAACATCTTGGAGAACTAACCACAGATCCTCTGTGGATGCATGCTCCTTCAAATCCTTCTGTCTCTTCCTGTATTCCCAGACAGACTCCGTGATTTTGAGATCAGGGCTCTGTGAGGGCCAAACCACCACTTCCAGAACTCCTTGTTCTTCTTTAAACTAAAGATAGTTCTCACTGACATTGGCTGTATGTTTGGGACCGTTCCCCTGCTGCAGAATACATTTGGTGCCAATCACACGTCTCCCTAATGGTAGGGCATAATAGATAACTATCTGTCTGTATTTCTCCACATTGAGGACGTCATTGATCCTGACCAAATCTCCAACACCAATTGCAGAAATGCAGCCCCCAACTTGTGTAGCACCCTCTACTAGAAGGTAGGTGCTAGAAAGGGTTGTTTTACTAGGTTTGTTCAGCACTGGCAAATTTAGGCAGGCCTATGCTGCAAGCTAGGCCTGTCTGTTTTGATCTTGGGGCTGGGTGGTTAGAGTAGCAGTGGGTGTGACCACCTGTGCTCTACTCTGAAGTGCCTCCCCTGCTTCCAGGAAGAATGTTCTGGAAGAGGAGGCTGGGCCTAGAGCTGGAGTGGCAGGTAGCAATGTGGGAGCCCTGACCAATCCCTAACTGGCATTGGCAGGGGGCGGGCCTCCTATATATGCTGATGTCACATGCTGGTGTGGGGGAGTAGTCGACTGGGTGACCTGAGGAATGGAATGCTAGACAGCCGCAGGGGCACACCCCCATCTGGGGGGGTGTAGCGATCGCAGGAGGAGGCACAGGGAGAACTGTGAGGGAACATTGACTCTACATGGTCATTGCCAATGTCTCTGTCACCACACGGTCGGTGGCAGGGAATTCCTGGAGCAGAGGGGCAGGAGAAACTGTCGGAACGCATGGTCTGGGCAAGTTCCTCATCAAGGAGTCAGGGCTGGAAGGTCGGTGAGTGTTACCACAGTGGATAGCTGGAGGTGCCAGGGATTCTGTAAGGGAACTCTGCTTCTACACGGTCACTAGCAGAGTCTGTATCATGCACATGTTGGATGGTGAAGAGTCTAGATTAGAGAACAGACTGTGGGGATGTGTGTCAAATCAAGGCTACGAGACAATGGATAAGCTTGGTTTCTAGGAGGAGAGGGTTCAGGCTGTGGCAATTGGCTGGAGAGGTGACCTGTAGAGAATTTAATAGACTTGTCAGCATCTTTTGTTATAACCGAGTCATATAAAGGCACATGGTTATGTAAACTGTAGTCACATTTTGTCATTAACAGGATCTGACTAGGACTGTAATAAAGACACGTGACTGGTACTGGCCACACAAGAGTTATAAATGGACAACTGGTCAGCAGTTTTAATGCAGTTCTGAATGCAGGTCTGGGACCAGGACCCAATCTCCTCTGCAGCCCAGTCTATGTGCAGGTTGTGAAGTTTAAGCCAGGGATATCCTAAGATAAGGGGATAAGCGGGAGATGAGATCAAGTATTATTATTATTATACAGGATTTATATAGCGCCAACAGTTTTATGCAGCACTTTACAATGTAGGGAGATGCTACACCAACAAGAGGGTTAGAGAAGCTCTGCTCCTGCAAGCTTACAATCTAAGAGGGAGGGGCTTGTGAAACAAAGGGTTGGGACTGTGAGTGATGAAGTGATGAGGGGAGTAGAAGATTCGGTTGTTAGCTGGAGGCAGGATAGGCCACCCTGAAGAGATGCGTTTTCAGGGATTGCCTAAAAGTGGACACAGTAGGAGATAACCGGACAGATTAGGGTAGTGCATTCCAGAGGATGGGAGAGGCTCTGGAGAAATCCTAAAGACGAGCATGGGAGGAGGAGCTAGAGAGCAGAAAGTCTTGGGAGGAGCCGAGAGGACGGTTTGGGTGAAATTGGGAGATAAGAGTGGTGAAGTAGCTCGGGGCAGAATTGTGAATGGATTTGTATGTTATTGTTAGTATTTTGAATTTTATTCTTTGGGCAATGGGAAGCCAGTGGAGGGATTGGCAGAGAGGAGTGGCGGACATTGAATGGTTGGTAAGGTGGATGAGTCTGGCAGTGGCATTCATGATAGACTAAAGAGGGGATAGCTTGAGGAGAGGTAGGCCAATGAGGTGGAAGTTACAATAGTCAAGGTGAGAGATAACAAGGGAGTGAATAATTGCGTAGTGGTCTTGACAGTTAGAAAGGGGCATAATTTGGAGATGTTTCGGAGGTGAAGTCTGGACGATTTAGACAGTGATTGGATTTGGGGCTGAAAGGACAGATCAGAGTCTAGGATTACACCTAGTACCTTGGCATGAGGGGAGGGACTGATGGTTGTATTATTGATCTTGATGGAGAAGTCAGGGGGACGGGCACGGGCTGGAGGAAAAATTATGAGCTCAGTTTTAGAAAGATTGAGTTTGAGAAAGTGGTGTGACATCCATGTTGATATGTCACTTAGTAAGTTAGTAATGCAAGAGAAGATTGAAGGAGTGAGGTGAGGAGTAGAGAGATAGATTTGTGTGTCATCAGCAAAGAGATGGTACTGGAAGCCATGGGAGTTTATTAACAGACCAAGGTAGGAGGTGTAAATGGAGAAGAGAAGGGCCAAGGACAGAACCTTGAGGTACCCACAAGGTCAAAGAGGAAGTAGAGAGGAGGAAACAGAGTTATAGGTTACACTGAAGGAGCGCTGTGATAGGTAGGAGGAGAGCCAGGAGAGAGCAGTGTCTTGAAGGCCAAGAGAGTGGAGTTTCTTTTTTGAGGAGGGGATGGTCAACAGTATCAAAGGCTGCAGAGAGGTCGAGTAGTATAAGTATAGAGTAGTGGCAGTTTCAGTAGAGTGTAGCAAGCGGAAGCCGGACTGTAAGGGGTCAAGAAGGTTGTTGTCAGTGAGGTAGGATCCAATATGGTTGTAGAGTAAGCATTCTAAAAGATTTGACGCAAACGAGATCAAGGAGATGGGTCTTAAGTTCAGGTTGGTGTGATCCAGTGAGGGCTTTTTAAGTATGGGGGTGATCAGGGCATGTTTTAGAGGGGATGGGAAGGTGTTTTAGGGGGAGAGATTGAAGATGTGAGCGAGGGAGCATAAGATACAAGAAGAGGGTGACTGTAGTAGATGTGAGGGAACAGGATCCAGGGGACAGGTGGTAAGGCGGGCTTCTGAGAAAACTTTGGAGACCTCTTCTCTAGTAGCAAGTTCAAAAGAGGAGAGTGTTGAGAGTGGATTAGTACAGGGTATGTTAAGTGGGTTAGATGTCCGTGCAGTGGAGATGTCCCCACGAATTGCATCAATTTTGTTTTTGAAGTGATTGGCAATCTCGTGAGCATGTTACTGGGTGGAGATGGTGGTGGAGAAAGTAGAGAGTTAAAAGTAGAGAAGAGACAATGAGGACTGGAGGACAGAGTATTAAAGGCCTACACTGTACATTGCTGCTGCTAAACGGACGTTTAGGAGCAGTTGGACATTTTTTTTTCAACTGCTCCTGAGCTCTCCTCTATGTTATCTTATCAGTACATGTACACAGGGTCATTTACAGTCGTTTCTAGGCAGTTGAGTTTATAGGCTTTTTTTGGAACACAAAAAAATGGGTTCAGAAGCTGAGTTTAAAGGCATTTCAAGCTCCAAATGCTTCTATACGCGGCTAAATGTGGTAGCTCACGTTTAGCCATGTTTCGTTTACAGGCGTTTACAGGCATCAAGTTAAATTGTTCAAGAGAGGTTGTAAAAATGTCCTGTGTACATGAAGCCTTAACGAGCGTGACAAAGCAGGTTTGCTTGGCAACATGGATGGAGGAATTGTATTTTAAGAAGACAGATTTATATTGGGTGAATGCATGCTGGGAGTTGGTTTTACGCCACACTTGCTCCAGTGCTCGGCATGAATGTCTTTTAGGGTTTCTGGTGTTGTCGATCTGCCAAGGTTGTAATAGTCAGGCCTGACATTTTGTGTGATGCGAGAGGCGCAAGAGAGTCTAGTGAAGATGAAAGTGAACTGTTGTGGCGCATGCGTGCGGCTGACTGAGCAGTACATGGCTGCTTAGAGCTCTGCAGATACCAGGACCAGACAGCTGAATAACGGCACGTTACAGCTGCACACCGATCCCAAAAAGTGACAATTACCTTACAGAGACTTCAGGGCTGTTTTTGATAAGTATGTATAGCGGGAAGAAATCAAAAATCAAGTCTGTTAAGAAGCGCTGACTAGAACCGCAATTAGAATGGCAGCAGCGTCATCCTCCCGCTCTGCTCTCTCACAGAAGCAGGCACAGACAAGGGTTTCTCCCTCCTCTCAGAGAGGTGAGCTGGATTGGAACTCCCTACCCCAATCTGTCCAACTGTCCCCTAAATTATCCATCTTTAGGCGATCCCTGAAAACCCTTCTCTTCAAAGAAGCCTATCCTGCTTCTAACTAACTCTGTTTTACTTCCTCCATCAGCTCATCCCCCACAGCTATTACCTTTTGTATCAATTGACCCTTCCTTTTTAGATTGTAAGCTCTAACGCACAGGGTCCTCTGATTCCTCTTGTATCAAATTGTAATGTAACTGTAATGTCTGCCCTCATGTTGTAAAGCGCTGCGTAAACTGTTGGCGCTATATAAAACCTGTATGATAATAATAAAAATAATTTTGATTTTGGGATAACTCCAATTACTTTACAGAATTTCCCCCCTGGTACTGACCTTCTCTGCCAATTTGAGCGAGCACTACAAAAAGCTTTACAAAACACCTCAGATAAAATTACTGAGAAGCTCACACGAGAGATTTGTGAGGTGGGCCATCATACCTCTGTTCTGGAACAGAAAATGGATGAACTGGATGTTATCTCTAATAATCATAATGATGAACTGGAAGCCCTCAGAGAAGAAAATTCTTCCCTTAGTACCCGACTTGAGGACCTTGAGAACAGAGCTAGGAGATCTAATCTTCGTGTCCGTGGCATTCCTGAGTCCATAGAAGACCTCCAATCTACTATCACTGCGCTATTTCAGGAACTAGCTCCATTGATTCCCATAGAACGCCTAGAGATGGACATGATCCATAGAACCCTGGCTCCCCGGAAAGATGATGGCCCCCCAGGGACATTGTAATAAGACAACATTACTTCCGCACCAAGGAACAACTAATGGAAGCAGCCCGCAATAAAGATTCCTTGATCTTCCAGGGACATCGATACCAGATCTTTCAAGACCTTTCACAGTAGACACTCTTGAAAAGAAAAGTGATGAAACCACATTTACAGATTCTTCAGCACCATCATATATGATATCGTTGGAGCTTCCCTTTTGCTGTTCCTTTCTCTCACAAAGGCTCATCCTTTACCTGCAAAACAGAAGATAACCTTATCGCAGCAATCCATGATCTCCGCCTGTCAACACCAGAAAATGCAACTGAGGGATCCAAACATCAAGCAACTTCCATCTTTCCCAAAAACCCACAGGATACTTCCAATCTTCCAGGTCACTCCAGTACACACAAGAGGAGCTGTTTTGCCTCACCATCATCAGCTCCAGAAGAACAGATGGACTGATACTCCTTTTTCTTATAGGTGATTTCTTGCCCTAAGGGGATGTTCTTTCTTTAATTCACATATAATGTGACCTCGCTTGTAAACAGTTCTGAATTAGACCTTACATCCTGTTTTAAATGAAAGTTTTTAATTTAAAATTTTAAATATAACTACAATTCTCTGTATATTTCCGATAAATTCATTCAATATTGAATTATATACTACCATTCTCCCCTGGACCTGTGGTTGGGGTTTTTATCCCCCTGAATCAATAGGTAAAAAAGAAGATAAAAACAGAGAAGGGGGAGAAATACAAGCTGGCTGCGTAAATCCATGAACATGACGTGGAGGTTCACCGTGTATCCATAGGCTGGGAAAGCGGGATGCATTCACAAGGGACGCCTGGTATCACAGTGGCAAACAAGTATAATTACTGTGGGGGTAATCAAAACAGGAAGGGTAATTAGGTTCACCTAATAATAGGTAGAGTAAAAAAGAGTTGCTGGTTAAACCAGATGGACACAAGGACAAAGAACATGTCCATGTGATAACTAGTGTGGAAATCCTGTTTTAAATGAAAGTTCTTAACTCAAAATGTTAAATATAACTACAATGTTCGGTATACCCTTGTATTTCCGACAAATTCATTCAATATTGAATGATATCCTACCATTCTCCCCTGGACCTGTGGTCGGGGTTTTTATCCCCCTGAATCAATAGGTACAGGGTAATAAGAATTTTACACCACCTCCTGGATACATGCTCCACACTGGAGCCACCTTCCTCCTCTTTACCAAAGCTTTTCATACCCCTTACCACCACCGGATATTATTTACACTCCTCAGTTCCTAACTGATATTACCCCCAGCCTTTTTCAACACTCTGGTAAAATAACCACAAGATTCCCTGATACAATACACATTACATAGTGATGACTTTAAATATCTTAACACTCAATGTACAGGGACTCAACTCCCCTCCAAAAAGAACCAAAGCTTTTCACTCCTTTTCCACACTCAAAGCACATGTGGTTTGTTTGCAGGAAACACATTTCTCTATACAAAATTCCCAAAATTCTTCAGCAGACAATATCCCCAGGTTTTTACAGCCTCAGCCTCCACCAAGCAAAGAGGTGTCTTAATTGCATTCCATCACACTACACCGTTCATTCTTTAGAAGGAGATCAAAGATCCTGATGGTAGATACATACTACTTTCTGGCCTATTACTAGATAATGAAGTTACCATAGTCTCATATTATGCCCTGAACAAAAACCCATTATCCTTTTTTCCACACTTGTTCTCAATAGTGGATACACATAAAATTGGTACAATAAATGTCCCGCGCCTCTCCTACCAACATCTTCTTAACCAACACTCCCTTCCTTGATACATGGCGTGAACAAAACCCTACAAGAAAACAATATACACATTATTCTCATCCCCACAAACTATTCTCTCGTATAGACCACCTTCTTATCAACATTAGTTCCTCACCCCTCATCCTCAATTCTCCAATCATACCATGTTCCTGGTCAGACCATGATTGGTCAATTTGGTAATTAAGTGACAACTTAATTTATACAGAGATAATCAAATGAGGAAATCTTTTACTTCCCAATTAGGGACAGATAAGGAACACATGAAATTGGGGGAGGAATGGCCAGAGAGACACAGGCCACAAAGATGAGTATGTCTTAAGTTCCAAAAGGAAGTGAGAATCCATCATTTAACAAGTGGCCAAGTTACAAATTAAAAACAAAAACTTAAATGCATACCCCAGTTAAAGCAAAGTTTTGCAAAGCGGAGAGACAGTTATAAATTTCTTGATAGATAGGGCTTATTTACTAAGAAGAATGTGTTGCGCCAGTTCATACCTTAATTGGTGAGCTGAAAAAGTCTTTAACCGCACTTTGAAGCGCAAAACGATAATAAATATGTAAACTGCAACTGGTGCTAGGGTAACTGTGGTTTTCTCATTGATAATAGCGCATGCCCAATACAATTGGTTAATTTAATCTCATTGGATGTGTCTTGTTAGGCAATTAGTAGGTGTTAATTAACCCTTTTGATGTAATCTCATTCCTATTACTTCTAATATATCTTTGAAATGTGTTTTTTTCTATTTTTACCCAAATCTTTCAATACATTACAAAGAACAGAGAAGTGTTTCTAAACCCAATAAATTAATATTTCCAGATCTTGATCTTTAAAGGTGACCATACACTGCAGATCTTTAAAAAAATGATTTAGTGCAAGAGCCTGTTCGATTTCCATAATTTAAATTAATTGTGCAAGTGCGTCTTCCTATTACCTATTTTGATGAAATATCGAGTTGTACAGAGATTGGCCAATCAGATTGCATAGTGCATGACCATCCTAAGTGCCAAATATGAAATGTAGATGTGCCATGACCCACTTGTATTTTCCTAACAATATTTATTGGGCATTATACAAGGCACATGAGAAACCACCTTTTTTCAAGACATGCTAGAGTGTTCAGGAATCTTCAAACTACAGCTCTCCAGCTGTTGCGGAACTACACATCCCATGAGGGATTGTAAAACTCTGACATTCACAGACATGACTAAGCATAATGGGAATTGTAGTTCCTGAACAACTGGAGGGCCATAGTTTGAAGACCCCTGTGCTAGACCATTATCATGCCTTCAGAATTGGGATTGTGGCATCTACCCAACTTCTCTCTGCTGGTGGACAGCAAAAAGGGTCGCTGGTTCGAATCCTGCCCATGACACCATCTGCCTGGAGTTTGCATATTCTCCTTGTGCCTGTGTGGGTTTCCTCCAGGTACTCCAGTTTCCTCCCACACTCTAAAAACATGCTGTAGGTAAATCGGATCCTGTCTAAATTGGCCCTAAAATGTTAAAAAAATAAAATAATTTTCTTAATTTGCAAATAAGGATCATCACTTCCTCAGAGAACAGTGAGCGGGGCATAGTGGTGGGAAGAAATTAGCAGCAGTACAAGCAACTTCCTGTAGTGGCGTAATGTCATTCCTGTGTGCTGGCCACCGCTTCTGGGAACCAGATATGCGCCATGGGTACATACCTCCGCACACACAGCAGTTGCACATCTCACCTACACAGCAATCGTGCATCTAGATGCATTTGGGGCATCTAGCTGCAGGAACCCAATTTTTAGGGAAATTAATAGTAAAGCAAATGCAGATTTCCAGGACTGGACTAACAAATGTTTATAGTGAAAGGCAACTGGTGTTTTCTATTAAACAAGGTCTAAATGGGCCATTAGTTTAATGGTGACCCCGCACAGTGGATGTAGGTAAAAAATTGGTTTAGAATGATTTAGAACTTCTGCCCCCCACAAAAACAATCACCACTGAAGTGGAGAAAGCACCCCCTCTTCCCCTTACCATTTCTCTACCACCACAATGTACAGAACTCAAACCATGTATGATAGCTATATCATATAATCTTTTTTGATTTTGTTTCACTAGTAGTTTTAGATACTCATTACTACCTGTTCTACCCTGTGGAGGTGAGCTCAACAGGGCACCACAGAGTCACACTTTCCAATCAGAACAGCGCCACACCCACCCTTGAAACTTCCTAAATGGGCCATTGACATGCATCACAGCTGAACTCAGGAATGTTTCTTTGCAAAGTTAAACTAAATGAAATCATTTCTTATATTTGATTGGGGATAGAGTGCAGAGGGATTAGAAGTTTTATCAGTTTTTGGGGATGTCTGCACCCCTGATAGGGTGAAGACACCTCCCAAATTTTGCCACTTTCTCCTTCAAATTTATTCACTTCCTGTCACATAGCCAGACATGAAGTGAGGCTAAAACCCAACCAATGTCTTTCCTTGGGGACACAGGTCAATCTAAATAGCTTCCCCATTAGGTAAATTGCACTCTGGCATTTTGCTCTGTACACCCCAAATTATTAGGTATCTTGCACTTAGGGGTTTATTTACTAAAGGCAAATCCACTTTGTACTGCAAGTGCACTTGGAAGTGCAGCTGCTGGAGATCCGAGGGGGACATGCAAGGAGAGTAAAAAAACAGCATCTTTGCTTCTACATAATTGAATGATAAAATCACCAGTGCTTTCCCTCAGATTTACAGCGAGTACACTTGTATTTCAGAGTGGATTTGCCTTTATTAAACCCTAAAATACCTAATCATTTGAGGTGTACACAACAAAGTGCTAGAGTACAATTTACCTAATGGGAACACTAGTTAGATTGAACCGTGTGTCCAAAGAAAGACATTGGTAGGGTTTTACCCTCACTTCCTGTTTGGCTATGTGACAGGAAGTGAAGCCAATTTTTAGAAAAGGGACACAAAACCCAACCTAAAAAAACAAGCAGGGGTTCTAACACTCACTTGGACTCTCTTAAATGCCCACAATTAGAATAGGATTGTCTTGAGCTAGATTTTAAAAGTCCCTGAGCATGCCAACCCAAATACATTTTACACAGCAAAAGGCACAGGAAAAAATCAAAGTCCCTGAGCATGCCCAGAACAACCCAAATGCAGCTAGCACAAAATAAGCATCCCCTGTCCAAAATTAAGCACATCATCCAGCATGCTACAAAATTACAGATGGGACAAACACCCCCCGGTCCAGGGGGCAAACAAAGAGCCTAAAATAGGCAAAAGTTATACAACAAATACCATTGCAGTCTATGGGAACTGACTTGTTAATTTTGCTAGTCCCCACTTGGCTGGCTTATATTCCAGTTATTGGCCTTAAAATGGGTATGGGGGCCCAAGTCCCACCCTGAGGGACATATATCAATGTCACCAATTTGGACAACCCCAAAAACTAAACAAGAAAAAGTGCCTTTAAAAATCTAAAATTGCTTAAAAGCTAGTAACTTGGGGGGCTTACTCTGCCTGTAAAGTGGTACATCGATAGCATGTATCCAAAATGCTGCTTCAAAGATGTACGGCTTTAGAGAAAACTTACAAATCTACATTGCAGCAGGAAGATTTTAACCCAAAACAAAAAATAGCCTCCCCCCAACACATACAAGGCCATTTGGGTATGTTAAGGCTTAAAATGAGAACCCCCACGTGAAAAATCCCACCCCAAACTAAAAAAAGATTGTGCCCCTCCCACACACTAACAAACCCCTAGCCAAACACACAGCAAACCAGACCATGAAAGGGGAGTGGATGCTTGGGGGCAGAAGGGTCTCAGGCACCCCAAAAGTCAACCACCTTGTTCCCATATTCAGGGGGACAAGGGCCTCTTCTACACAACCCTAGGCTGGGGTTGTGGGGGGCTGCAGACAGGGGGCTTTACGGAATGTGGAAAGCCCCTTTAAACTAATGGGTACAAGGTGCTTTGTAGTTGGTATTGGGCTGAGCCCAACATGCCCCAAAGGCAGCTAGCTATGTTGAGTGCATGTGGCCTTGTATGGTTCAGGAGGGGGTTGGGCGATCGCTCTTCACGCCCCTTTCCTAGCTGGCCCTGTTGTATGCTCAGAAAAAGGATGTGGTTTGGATTGGTGAAGGCAGCTCACAGCCTTTTGAGAATGGAGTGGAGTGTGGAGTTCCCCTTTAAAAGCAAAAGTTAGCCCATGGAAATCCAAGGAGTTAGAGGGAGGAGACAAGAGCATTGCAGAATGGCATGTGAAGTTGCCCTTTAAAAGCAAAAGCTAGCCCAAAGAAATCATATGCATTAGAAGGGGGAGACAAAAGCATTGGTAAATTGAGTGTGGAGGTCCCCTTTAAAAGCAAAAGTTAGCCCAAAGAAATCATACGCATTAGAGGGGGAAGGACACATGCCCTTTTAGGAGGAGCTAGAGGAGCAAGAGTCTTTTTACATAATTTTAACAAGGTGCATGTCACATGTTGGCAAAGTAACATGCTAACATGACCTGTGTGCAAATCTCCTTAAAAAATACATAAAGGTGAACCAGCGTAAAAAAAATGCGCCTGTTCAACCCATGCAATTGCATTTGCGTTGCTTGACATTTACTAATACACAAATGCATTTGAACGAGCGCAAGAGCACAAGAGCCACTTGCACATGCGCAGTGCTTACATTGATCTCACACAGTTCTAAACCTACTTGCAGGCACAGCAAGCTTTCTCTGAAAAAGTTACTTTCTCATTCTATTTTGGACATATTTGTTACTTGGGCAGTTGTTACTAAACTTCCTCACATCACCCCACATAACCCCATAATATTGGCACCTCCATCTTCTGTTAATATTGAATTGAAGATGTTGTGCGCCATGTTCATAGTGGCACACAGATTGCATTCTCCCGTGCGCCGAGATCGCTATAGTAAATGGGGAATTCGCGCTCTGTTCCCGGTTTCGTAAATATGAAAATGTGCGTTGTGCCTGGGCTTTTGTAAATCAGCCCCAGAATGTTTCATACCCCAGTTAAAGCAAAGTTTTGCAAAGCAGAGAGACAGTTTTGAATTGCTTGATAGAGTGTTGCATACCCCAATTAATGCAAAGTTTTGCAAAGCAGAGAGACAGTTTTGAATTGCTTTATAGAGTGTTGCAAACCCCATTGTCTCCCTATGAATTTCCCCAATGGTCAGGGCAGTAGGTACAGTGCACAAGGTCACCAGGCCCATGGACAAGGGAGAGTTATTAACAGCTAAGATGAGAGTCTGTGCACCTTAGATACCGGAATCTGTAGACAGTGTGCTAGGTCCCCATTAATGAAATTGCTAGCAGCACCAGAATCTATGAAAGCTGAGAGGTGGTGAGAAAACTTGGCAGAGCTAAGTTGTGCAGGAACAAATAGTTTATATCTGAGGGAAACTGACACAGTATAGTCTATAGAAGCAGACCTCACCCTCACTAGAGTCTTGGTGTTTCTCGGCTTATTAGGGCAGCTGGCAACAAAGTGGCCGTGGTTGCCACAGTATAAGCAGAGTCGCTGCATTTGGGTTGTTCTGGGCATACTCAGGGACTTTGTTTTTTTTCCTGTGCCTTTTGGTGTGTGAAATGCATTTGGGTTGGTCTGGGCATGCTCAGGGACTTTATTTTTTTTTGGTGGTGCTTTTTGTGTGTGAACATTACTTGGATGTTTTTGGGCATGCTCAGAGTGTGTTTTTGGGGTTAGTAATTTAAGGACATCCTTAACAGGTGTACTCACTTTTAAGTTCTCTCTACATTGGGCGAAATTGCATTTTGTGTGTTTCATGGACTGTGCATGTGTTTGCAATTGCCTCATTAGCACACAAACCTATGTTATATAAAGATTGCAGAGAGCATTCTTTACTTTGCCCTGTAGTACATTTGGGTGTCCTTATCGAGTTTCTAACACATGTATTTTCTATTTCTATTTGTTGTGCCTAATGTTGTTTTAATCCTTAATAGATGTCCATTTGTGGGTTCACTCCTTTTAACTCCTGTTAATTTACACTGCAAAAGGATCAAACCTCAAACTTATTCTGTTAGTGTCTCAAATTAACATACATGTGTGTATTTTGCTTTCCTTGCTTCTTTTCCAAGTCCTGTTTTTTTTGGACCAATAAAATTGTTTCAAATTTTTTATGTTTTATGTGTGTTCTTTTCATGCAACGGATTTCCCAGCTGCAGCTTAACTAGGCTGATTGGCATGTCTTAGACAAATCCCTTTTTAATTTGTTTTAGTTTTAAGTTACTTTCTTCGTGCCTTCATGGTAGCACATGCATGGATTGTGCGAATGCTGCCATGGATAGTGACCAGGAAAATAACATTTCAGAGTGGTAAGTATTCAATTTTCTTTTTGAGCAGTGGTTTTCAGCCTTAGTCCTCAAGTACCTGCCGACGGGACATGTTTAGGAAATTGTATCTTATCTAAAATAGCTGTCCAAAATACAAAACCATTGACTTTGATTTAAAGCACCTCTGCAAGATGAAGGAAAACCTGCAAACATGGCCTGTTGGGGGGTACTTGAGGACAGGGTTGAGAAGCACTGATTTAGAACACTGAACTAAAATCAAGCTGAAGACAATCCTATTCTAATTGTGGACATTTGAGGGAAATCAAGATTTTTTTTTTTTTTTTTTTTTTTTTTTAAGGTTGGGCTTTGTGTCTCTTTTCTTAAAATTGGCTTTGCTTCCTGTCACATAGCCAAACAGGAAGTGAGAGTAAAACCCTAACAATATTTTTCCTTGGGGACACACAGGTCAATCTAACCAGTGCCCCCATTATGCAAATTGCACTCTAGCACTTTGTTGTATACACCCCAAATTATTTAGGTATTTTGGGGTTTATTAAAGGCAAATCCTTTCTGCAATACAAGTGTAGTTGATGAAAATCTGAGGGGAAGCACTGGTGATTTTATCATAGAATCATGTAGAGGCAAAGATGCTGTTTTTTTTCTTTTCCTTGCTTGTCCCCCTCGGATCTCCAGCAACTGCACTTCTAAGTGCACTTCTAGTGCAAAGTGGATTTACCTTTTAGTAAATAAACCCCAAGATACATAATAATTTGGGATGTACATGGCAAAATGCTAGAGTGCAATTTCCCGAATGGGAATTTATATTGACCTGTGTGTCCCCAAGGACATACATTGGTAGGGTTTTACCCTCACTTCCTGTTTGGCTATGTGACATGAAGTAAATAATTTTTAATTAGAATTGGCAAAATTTGGGAGGTGTCTTCACCCTATCAGGGGTGTAGACATCTGACAAAACTTCTAATCCCTCTGCAGTCTATCCTCAAGCAAAAATAAGAAAGGATTTTAATTAGTTCAACTTTGCAAAGACACATTCCTAAGTTCAATTGCATGTTAATGGCTCATTTAGACCTTTAATAGAAAGTCATCAGTTGCCTTTGTCTCTAAACATTATTTTTGGCCAGTCCTAGAAATCTGTATCTGTTTTTCTATTAACCACTTGGTGTCTATGCTATAGCCAAATGACGGCCACAGCGTGGACCTGAATTTCTGGGAGGCTGTCATAGGACGGGCTCCCCCTGTGCTCCATGCAGGGCACACAGCACGCACTGAGTCACTGAGACTCGGGCGATCACAGATCAAAGTAATGGCCGATCCCGGCCCCTTACCACGTGATTAGCTGTCAGCCAATGACAGCTGATCACATGATGTAAACTAAAGCTCGGTAATTGTTTATTTTTTCTCCTCACGCTGACAGCATGAGGATAAAAATAAAAGCTGATCACTGGCTTAGGTGCAAGGGACATTGGTCCCGAAGAGGCAATTCTGCCTCATCTGTGTCCACCAGTACCACCTGCCAGTGCCACCTATCAATGCCCACCAGTGATCCCAATCAGTGCCTATCAGTGTAACCAATTAGTGCCGCCTCATCAGCGTACATCAATGAAGGAGAAAAATTACCTGTTTGCAAAATTTAATATCAAAATATCCAAAAATATACAAAATTATTTTTAAAAATCTGTCTTTTATTTTGTTTTTTGGAACAAAAGAAAAAAACCACAGAGGTGATCAAATACCACCAAAAGAATGCTCTATTTTTGGGAACTTTAAAAAAAAAACATTTGGCTAAGTATGACCGCGCAATTGTCATTCAAACTGCATCAGCGCTGAAAATTGGTCTGCACAGCAGGGGGGTTTAAGTGCCCAGTAAGCAAGTGGTTAATTTCCATGCCAAATATGGATTTCTGTAATAAAGATGTGTGCCCACTGTGTATACGGCATGGGTGTAAGAAAGTTGCACACATATGAAGGGTACTCATTGTAAATCATGGTGTAGAACTTGTGATGCAACTTTTCAGTCCCAAGTGGCCTTAGGCTGTCTTTCCACTACTGCGAGTTGTTGTGCGACTTGACACATGTGAAGTCGCAGGACAAGTCAAAACACATGTATTTCAATGTTCTCCCATTCTAATTGGTGCAACTCAAAAAAAGTTCTTGCACTACTTTGTTCCAACTTCAGTGCGACTTTTTTCCGATGTTTTGAACTAGTCGCATGACATGGCATTAAGGCTCGGTTTCCACTATTGCAAGCCCAAAGTTGCGTATTTTTTGCCGCGAGTTTCCCGCAACTTTTTGCCAAAACTTGAAGCAATGCCTGTGTATTTTTGAGGTCTATGGACCTCAAGTCGCATCAAAATGGGACCAAAGTAGTGCAGGGACTAATTTGAAGTTGCTACGACTTGAAGTCGCAGACATATGAACGGTACTCATTTTAAAAAATGGGGTAGAACTTGTGATGCAACTTTTCAGTCCCTAGTGGCATGACAAGTTGCAATAGTGGAAAAGAAGCCGAAAAAGCACATTGTAAATCACGCAACTTTGGGGTTGAAATAGTGGAAAGAGAGCATTAGGCTAAAGCGGTAATAGGAAGATGCACTGTAAGAATGACTTCTAATTGCAGAAAACCAAACAGGCTCTTGCACTGAATCTAATTTATGGAAGATCTAACTGATTGGCCAGTGTATGGTGACCTTTAAAGATATGAAAAGTTGAATTTCTGGTGTTTAAGCCTCATACACACGATGGGACTTTGTACAAACTTTCCGGTGGATTTTTGTACAAAGGGCGTTGGCCTTAGGGTTCTTTCACATGGACGTGTCCATGTACGGAGCCCGCTCTGCTCAGCGGAGGATGGCTCCGTGGATCCCTGCTGAGCAGGCAGATGACAGGCCTGCTCTGCACACTGTGCAGGGACGGACCTGTCAGAGTGCCGCTCTCCTCTATGGGGGATCGGATGATGACGGACTGTAGAGTCCGTCGCCACCCGATCCGATCCGCAGACGGATGGAAAAATAGGTGTTTCCTCCGTTACACTTTTTCGGATTGGAGTGGGTCGGATGTCAGCGGAACTGTCACCACTGACATCCGACCCTCCATAGAGGTCTATGGAATGTCCGTTCAGGTCTGCAGGTCCGAGGCGGACCTGAACGGTCCATCCGTGTGAAAGAGGACTTAGGCTCCTTTCACACTGGGGCGGTGCGGGCGGCAGCGGTAAAACGTCGCTATTTTTAGCGCCGCTTTACCGGCGGCCGAAAAGGCGTTTATATAAATCCATCCGCAAAACGCTACCGCAGCAGCGTTTTGCCGGCGGTATAGCCGCGCTGTCCCATTGATTTCATGGGACAGGAGCGGTTTATACACCGTTCCAAAGTTGCTGCTAGCAGGCCTTTTTTTAGGCCCCTTTCACACTGGGGTGTTTTTAGGCCCTACAGCACTAAAAATAGCATCTGAAAAATGCCCTAAAGAAGCGGCTCTATTCACTCTAGTGAGGGTTTTCACACTGGAGCGGTGCGCTGGCAGGGCATCACAAAAAGTCCTGCCAACAGTTTCTTTGGAGTGGTGAACTCACCGGTCCTCCCCATTGAAATGAATGGCATCACAGTATCACAGCGCTGTGATACTGCCAGCAAAATGCCACTCCAGCAGCGTTTTGCGGGTGTATTTAGGCCCTTTTTGGCCGCTAGCAGGGGGGTTAAAACCACCCCGCTAGCAGCCAAATAATGCAGCTAAAATGACAGTAAAGCAGTGCTAAAAATAGCGCCGCTTTACCGCAGATGCCCCCACCGCCCCAGTGTGAAAGGGTCCTTACTGTCCTGCTAGTGCACTGCTCCAGTGTGAAAGCCCGATTCACACTGGAGTGAATGGAGCCACTTCTTTAGGTCGTTTTTCAGGCGCTATTTTTAGCGCCTGAAAAATGTGCCAGTGTGAAAGGGGCCTTATCCTTTCACACGGACAGATAGAATTGTGCTTTTAGCTATGTTTTCTACTGCAGCTAAACACACACAATGCTTTCCCATGGCCCCATTCACACACTGCGTTTTGATTACATGCGGTTTGGTGCGGATAGAAAAAATAGAATTGACTGCGTCCAGGAGCGATTTAGCGCAGCTATCTGCACATAACCGCAGGTAATCGCAGTGCGCTGTGTCAGCTGCATATAGCAGCGCCGAGCTGGCTCGCTCATCGGGAAAGGAAAAAATGTTTTTTCCTTTCCCAATGAGCGACAAGCACGGGGATCTGACTTGTATCCACGCCAATACCAGGCACTGTGATATGAATCTTGAGGGAGAACTCCACGCCAAATTTTAAATAAAAAACAGGCATGGTTTCCCCTCTAAGAGCATACCAGGCCCTTCGGTCTGTTATGGATTTTAAGGGGAACCCCCTACGCAGAAAAAACAGCATGGGGGTCCGGTATCTTCTGCCGTCCTCCCCCGCTATCTTCTTCCAGCTCTTTTGCTAGCGGGGGCCTGGTCTTCTGCCGCTGTCTGGTATTTTCTGCCGGCCTCCCCCGCTATCTTCTTCCAGCTCTTTTGCTAGCGGGGGCCCGGTCTTCTGCCGCTGTCCGGATCTTCTGTCACTGTCCAGATCTTCTGTCGCTGTCCAGTTCTTCTCCGGTATCCTCTTCTGGATCCCCCGCTATCTTCCAGCTCTTTTGCTAGTGGGGGCCCGATCTTCTTCTTCTACGTCGTCGTCTTCTCCCCTTTTCTCTTCTTCAGATGTTGACACAACGCTCTCTCCAGCTGTAATGCCGTCTGCGAGGTGTGCGGAGACTTATATAGGCATGGGGCGTGGTCACAGTGTGATGTCACCGGGTGACCCCGCCTTTTATGACAGCATAGTCCCGGAGCATGATGGGACTTAAAATTAATCTAAAAGTACTAGCACTAGTGCCGGCTATTAATGAATTGTCGGTCCCGACAATACACATAAAAGTTCATTGATAAAAATGGCCTGGGATCCCCACAGTGCATTACCAGGCCCTTTGGGTCTGGTATTAATATTAAGGGGAACCCCGAACCAAATTTTTTTTTAAAAATGGTGTGGGGGTCCTCCCAAATTCCATACCAGGCCCTTTAAAAAAATTGCGTGGGGTTCCCCCTCAAAATCCATACCGCAGGGTTACCCGGTGACATGTACAGGTGACCCCGCCCCCCTCTGATGCAATGGGGTTTCCGTGGCGTCAGAGGGGGCAGGGTCACGCGTACATGTCACTGGTAACTCCACTGCGTTTCCCCGTTGCATCAGAGGGGGCGTGGTCACCCGCGCACATCACGGGTGGCCCCGCCCTCAGCTTTTTAAGAACTTTCATGGCAGTTCCAGCGTCATTCCTCCCAGGGAGGCGGCTCGTGTTGTGGCGGCATCTTTCTCCATATCCTGGGACGAGGAAGGATTACATCGCTGGAATTTTTTTTTTCTTTTTTAATAAAGGACTTGTCCAATGCTGTGTTTGTGTGTTTTTTACAAATTTTGACACTTTTTTGTGAAATGGTAGGAGTACAATGTACCAGTTACCATTTCACACGGGGGGGCGGGATCTGGGGGTCCCCTTGTTAAAGGGGGTTTCCAGATTACGATAAGCCCCCGCCCGCAGACCACTACAACCACCGTGCAAGGGTTGTGGGGATAAGGCCCTTGTCCCCATCAACATGGGGACATTCTCCCCATGTTGAGGGCATGTGGCCTAGTATGGTTCAGGAGGGGGGGCGCTCTCTCGCCCCCCCCCTTTTCCTGCGGCCTGCCAGGTTGCGAGCTCGGATAAGGGTCTGGTATGGATTTTTAAGGTGACCCCCACGCCATTTTTAAAAAAAATTTTGGAATGGCCACCGCTGCTGTTCCTTTAGAACCCTGTGCCATAAACGGTGACTCCCACGCGCATGCACGGGAGTGACTTCATCATGGCTCAGGCTAGTCACAGAGCCTGCGAACCCGGAAGCAAGAGGAATAAAAATGAGAGTGCCTTCTGCGCTAACTTCTGGGTGCAGAAGGGTTTGTTTTAAGGTAAGTTTAACATAATGTGCTAGTATGCAATCCATACTAGCAGATTATATCTTTAACCTTGCATGGTAAAAAAAAATAAGTCCAGCAGTATACAACTGCTTTAAATTATGCAATTACAGTTAAATTGAGACACTAAGGTGAAGAAGGAAGCACAGCATTGTATTTTATTGTAATATTTATAGTGTTTATACTGGTTATGGCAAGAGGGAAAAAAGGGAGGGGGGGAGAAGATGGAAGGGGAAGAAGAGATAACTAGGGGGGGGGGAGAGAAGAGAGAGAGAGAAGGGGGGGGGGGAGAAGAGGAATACAGAATACATCAGAAAGTACAGAAAGAATAAAAAGAGGAGCATTGTAGTAAATGTCTCTTCCTGTGTCTCCACATTACCTTCACCTGAATGCATTCTTCTGCTTCTCTTACTCATTTCTCCTCCTTCTCTGCCCCCTCACCAGTCCCTACAGCAGCTTGGCTCTTTCTCCAGGCTCCAGCATGGCTCCAGTACTCTGTCCTTCTCAAAGGGGGCGGCTTGAGAAGGGGGCATGTTACAGCAGCGCCCATTGGCTCAAAAGCAACAGGAGGTGGTCAGCTCCTGCTGTTAACTCTTTCTTGTCCTGTGGCAGCCGTTCATATAATACGAGGCTGCTGGTTCCTTTCTGTTGCTTCTTTATAGTCAATGACAGGACAGGAGGGGGGAATCTGCAGGGCGCTCCTATGGGAGAGAAGAGCTGCAGTGTCAGGACTGTGAAGATGGAGAGGAGGGAGAGCACAGCACACCTCCCGACTCCTTTCCCCTCTCCTACATGGCAGCCTATTTTGCAAATAACCTAGGGGCACACCACTGCTTGAACTCCTCTCTCCCTTTGTGCACTGCAGTCAGTGCCTCACATGATTCTTGTGCATGTCGGAGAAGATGCAGGGAGGAGTTGGGCGGAGCTAAGCAGTGGGCGCGGAGGAGGAAATTAAATCTCCGCTCTGAATGCCGATTTCTGCCCCTCTCCTCCGTGACGTCACTGGTTGTTAGACGCCAGGTGGGCCATGCCTACCAACCAGTTTGGGCAGTGAGCCAGGGGCTAGTGGTGAACTGGCCAGGATCCCACCCCATCCTGACAATGATGAAAAGTGGCAATATCAGGGCCATTTTAAGAAGAGATCTCTGCAAGTGCCTTGCTGCCCAGCCACTCAGGAGCGCTCAGTTCATATGGCGCCCATGGCACTTGCCATATCTGCCATACCCTGGATATGCCACTGGCATTAATTTCAGTGTATAATGGGCAACATCACATTTTTATCTTCAAGATTATAGAAACATACTTAACAGTCATTTTTACAAAGCATTCCAACATAATATTACAAAAGACTTATTCAAAACTCCCACCACCAGCCCACAATCCACACATATATAGATTGGTGACCATGTTCTGCTGGAAGCTGCATTGCAGTGTACACGATTAAACAAGATCAAAAAGGGTAGAAGCTCAGCAAATGCTTCCAAACGATGTTTGCATGATCAGACAGGAACAATACATATCAACACTGACAGCATGGCCACATAAACCCACTTTTGATTGAAAAAACGCACAAGAATTTCATCAAATATCCTTAGTTGGGCATTTGTCAATATGCACAATCTCATTCCTTCTCCCCCATAAATCACAGCAAAAAACCTGACCTTCTCCCCCTACTGCAGGCCTTTATATAAGAGAGGTTGTATTGTTAGCATACTGACACACCCAATAGAAGTACACGCCCACCAGTATCTTTCAATCTATCTCTTCATGTATGTCTAAAGTGATTGCACCTGATGAGCAGGAACACATACTATTCGCAACTGTTTTAGCCCTTGGCTATGTGCATCAAATCTCCAACTACAGGACAAAAATCAAAGTCCATTTGCATCCACATAAACCAAGCAACAGTTTTCTAAGCATATGTACCTGTGCAGTGTAAATCCTAAAACTTGAAATGTCCAAGTCCCTGGGCATGATTAGTGCTAATAAACATTAGCATCAGTCCCTGACTGGAATGAGCTTCCAATATAAAGTCCAAAATTAACTTTCTTACATTAGAACCTATTCCCACAGGAGACAAACAAAATGCCAGCATGTCTTTGGATTGTGGTGAGAAACCTACACAGGGAGAACATATGAACTTCAACACAAGGATTAGCATGTTGAGGAATTGAACCAACATCCCAGGTGCTGCTAGACAGAACTGCTACCCACTTAGCCACCAGGCAGCCCCACACATGTTCTCTGCATCTCTGTGGTGTGAACCAGCCCTAAGTCCATAACCATGCTCAGTGTCACAAGCAATATACAATATATTGGCCTAAGTATTGGGAGGCCTGCCTTTAAACGCACATGAACTGTAATGGCATCCCAGTATTAGTATTGGGTTCAAAACTCATTTGGCCCACCCTTTGCAGGAATGTTTGACCATTCTTTCAAGTGCATTTGTGAGGTCAGGCACTGATCTTGAACAAGAAGGCCTGACCTACAGTCTCCTCTCTGATTCATCCCCAAGGTGTTCTGTTGTGTTGAGGTCTGTCCAGGCCAGTCAAGTTCCTCCACCCCGAAATCACTCATCCATGTCTTTATGGACCTTGCTTTGTGCACTGGTCCAAATGATTTGGTGGAGGGGGGATTATGATGTGGGGTTGTTTTTCAGGGGTTGGGCTTGGCCTCTTAGTTCCAGTTAAGGGAACTCTTAAAGCGTCAGCATACCAAGACAACACCCCAGATGATGTCCTTGGAGACAAAATGCATCGGGAAGGTCCCCACTGCTGCCTACTGATTTTATACAAAGCGCTTTTTCATCATATACCATCTGAGTGTTCTTTCATTTTAATAAATTTTACTGTTTATTACGGAATCACGCTATGTGGCCCCTTTTTGTTTTCTCCTCTACCGTCCCTGCCCTTATGGATTTCTGAGAGACCATTCCTTACGTATCCATATTCAAGTGTGAGCGGGATATCTCCAACCCACAGAAACCAGTATTATCTTCATTCATTCATCACATACAAGCTTGTTTGACATGCAGAGCGTATGCCCTGGCATGTTCAAACGCTCTGGTAAGCCCCCCTCTGTTTATGGTGGTGGTCTAATCACAGTCACTTATATTTTTTAACAGACCTACACACGCTTTGATTGGAACTTTTTGGTGTTATAATTCACTATTTCACCTTCACATATTTGGACCACGTCTAACTGCATTCTTGCAATTTCATACGCATCAGCTGTATATGGACATTGTGTTCACCTCGTTGTAATGTCACTTTATTTGTGGTACCATTACTAATTATTTCATTGCATTTTCTACACATGGATATCGCTTTTATTTACTCACTGTGTTTATGTATTATCAAGTTATAATTTAATATTTTTGTCATCTTTATTGTTGTCTTTCGGGTTTACACCCATTCATATATAGCGCTACACTTTATTTATATATACCAAGACATTTTGGACAATTTCATGCTCCCAACTTAGTGGGAACAGTTTGGGGAAAGCCCCTTCCTGTTCCAACATGACTGCACACCAGTACACAAAGCAAGGTCCATAAAGACATGGATGAGCAAGTTTGGGGTGGAGAAACTTGACTGGCCTGCACAGAGTCCTGGCCTCAACCCGATAGAACACCCTTTGGCTGAATTAGAGTAGAGACTGCAAGTCAGGCCTTCTCATCCAACATCAGTGCCTGGCCTCACAAATGCACTTCTGGAAGAATGATCAAACATTCCCATAGACACACTAAACCTTGTGGACTGCCTTCCCAGAAGCTGTTCTAGCTGCAAAGGGTGGGCCAAATCAAATTTTGGGACTGGGCTGCCATTAAAGTTCATGTGTGTGTAAAGGCAGGTTTCCCAATACTTTTTGCTAAATAGTGTATATGGAAAAGACTTACAATGGTGGTGAAACCCTCCTACACATACACATAGTTATAGGACCTGGGAGATGAGACAACTTCTCTACATGAAGCAACATGGTTGGGATTTGAACCCAGCCCCCCAGAGATACTAAGCAGAAGTTTTAACCTCTAAGCCACAGAGCTGCCACATTTGAGAGCCTCCTACACATAACTACACATAAAAACACATAAATACTCCATTTCTTTGGACATTCAGGTGATGGAATTACATTACTCAAGAGTTATTCTTCTTGATTTATTCTGTGATATTTGGTGTTTTTTTGTGGGTGAATATTAGAATACTACCCTCAAATTTTTGGGAATTACATTTTGCTTTCTGATGTTGGTACACATATCACATTTTTTGGGCTCAAATTATGAATATTTGGAAATAATAAAAATCACAAAAAATTGTGATTCGTTTTAAATTTGCATCAGCAATGGTATTGTTTGTACACCTATGTGAGTTTGGGTAAAGATTGTTGTGAGATGGAGAGTAACAAGTGAAAGAAAAAAATATATTTTACCAAAACATCAAAACATTCCACATTCTAGTATTCTTTAAAACAATTTTTTTTTAAGTAAAGCAACAATGTTGCAAAGGAAAATTTATTTCAGAGAAAGATACATTTCATCTCAACATTAAAAGTTTTTTTTTTGTGAAAGTTAGAATTGTTCCATTAGAATCAATGGCTGAAACTTGATATGGACTAGAATAGAGCAGATTTTCACTTCAAAAAATGCTCTCTAGTTAGCACGGTTGAATAAAGACACCAGTCCATCCTGAGGGAGTGCCTACAATTGTCCCTATCCCTGTACATTGTGTCTCATTAAGATACCCATCTATTATATCATCATTTATTTAAGGTACCCATATAGCGCCATCAATTTATGCAGTACTCCACACTCATCATGCCCTACCCTCAAGGAGCCCACAATCCAAGGTCCCCAAACTCACATTCATATACTTGGGCCAATTTTTTGAACAAAAGCCAATTAACCTACCAGCATGTCTTTGGAGTGTGTGAGGAAACCTGAGTACCCGGAGGAAACCCCTCGCAGGCACAGGGAGAACATGCAAACTCCAGGCAGGTAGTGTCAGTAGTTGGGATTTGAACCAGTGACCCTGCTTACTGCGAGTGCTACCCACTACACCACTGTGCTGTCTCATTTTGGTATTTACTATAGCGCCAGGTAAAAAAGACACTTGAGTTAAAATGAGAGCTATTTTCAGGTCTGAGAATGCTCAGTTGTGTTGGCACCTAGTTGTTCAAAACGGGGAATTTTTCACTTCTCAGACTTTTAAAGATATTTCAGTGTAGAAATCACTTTTTCAAACAGTTTAAAAGCAGATTATCTTTAAATAATATACCGCATATATCAGTACCATTTAGGCAATTATATCATGCTCTAAACATTATTTCCATGTGCACTACTCCAGGTTTAACAGAGTAAGAGTTTGGGCGCTATTTGGATTCAGGGAACTATAGTAAATTCGATTTTGGGAGTATTTTCTCACCAGCGCTATAGTGTATACCGGTTTAGCGCTAATTAGCTTCAATTAACGCTAATTAGCGCCACAGCTCTATAGTGAATGACCCCCATTGTGTTTGAATTTCACTTAAAAAAAAAGAAGAAAAAAAAACCCAAAAAAACTCTACATCCTCATCCGTTATCTTAATATAATATCAAATTCATTTTTTAACTCTATATTGTGCGAATAATGTGAGTAACAAGTCCCAAAGTAATATGTAGTGCCAATTCACCATAGTCCAGTTAAATACACATTGGGGGTCATTTACTATAGAGCTGCGGTGCTAATTAGTGCTAATTGCTAATAGCGTTAATTAGTGCTAAAACGGTATTCACTATAGTGCTGGTGAGAAAATACTCCCAAAATCGAATTTACTATAGTTCCCTGAAACCAAATAGCGCCCAAACCCTTACTTGGCTAAAACCTGGAATAGTGCACATGGAAATAATGTTTAGAGCATGATATAATTGCCTTAATGGTACTGAAATATGCGGTATATTACTTAAAGATAATCTGCTTTTAAACTGTGTGAAAAAGTGATTTCTACACTCAAATATCTTTAAGTCTGAGAAGTGAAAAATTCCCCGTTTTGGACAATTAGGTGCCAACACAACTGAGCATGCTCAGACCTGAAAATAACTCTCATTTTAACTCAAGTGTCTTTTTTACCCGGCGCTATAGTAAATACCAAAATAAGAGCTAATTAGAGAGCATTTTTTTTAAGTGAAAATCTGCTCTATTCTAGTCCAAATCAAGTTGCAGCCATTGATTATAATGGAACAATTCTAACTTTCACAAAAAAACCTTTTAATGTTGAGATGAAATATATATTTCTCTGAAATAAATTTTCCTTTGCAACATTGTTGCTTCTACTGAAAAAATATTTTGTTTTTAAGAATACTAGAATGTGGAATGTTTTGATGTTTTGGTAAAATATATTATTCTCTGTCACTTTCACTTGTTACTCTCCATCTCACAACAATCTTTACCCAAACTCACACAAGTGTCTTTACAATCCACAAACAATACCATTACTGATGCAAATTTAAAATGAATCACAATTTTTTGTGCTTTTTATTATTTCCAAATATTCATAATTTGAGCCCAAAAAATGTGATATGTGTACCATGTAAAGACATGGATGAGTGATTTTGGGGTGGAGGAACTTGGTTGGCCTGGACAGAGTCCTGACCTCAACACAACAGAACGCCTTGGGGATGAATTAGAGAGGAGACTGTAGGTCAGGCCTTCTCGTCCAACATCAGTGCCTGACCTCACAAATGCACTTGGAAGAATGGTTAAACATTCTTATAGACACACTCCTAAACCTTGTGAACAGCCTTCCCAGAAGAGTTGAAGCTGTTATAGCTGCAAAGGGTGGGCCAAATGAGTTTTGAACCCAATACTAATACTGGGATGCCATTACAGTTCATGTGCGTTTAAAGGCAGGCGCCCCGATATTTAGGCCAATATATTGTATATTACTTGTGACACTGAGCATGGCTATGGACTTAGGGCTAGTTCACACCACAGAGATGCAGAGAACACATGTGGGGCTTCCTGGTGGCTAAGTGGGTAACAGTTCTGTCTAGCAGCACCTGAGATGTTGGTTCAGTTCCTCAACATGCTAATCCTTGTATTGAAGTTTATATGTTCTCCCTGTGTGGGTTTCTCACCACAATCCAAAGACATGCTGGCACTTTATTTGTCTCCTGTTGAAATAGGTTCTAATGTAAGAAAGTTAATTTTGGACTTTATATTGGAAGCTCATTGCAGCCAGGGACTGATGTTAATGTTTATTAGCAATAATCATGCCCAGGGACTTGGACATTTCAAATTTTAGGGTTTACACTGCACATGTGCTTAGAAAACTGTTGCTTTGTTTATGTGGATGCAAATGGACTTTGATCTTTGTCCTGTAGTTGGAGATTTGATGCACATAGCCAAGGCTAACACAGTTGGGAATAGTATTATGTGTTCCTGCTCATCCGGTGCAATCACTTTAGACATACATGAAGAGGTAGATTGAAAGATACTAGTGGGCGTGTACTTATATTGGGTGTGTCAGTGTGCTAACAATACAACCTCTCTTATATAAAGGCCTGCAGTAGGGGGGTTCGTTTGGCCTGAGAAGGTTAGGATTTTTTGCTGTGATTTGTGGGGGAGAAGGAATGATATTGTGCATATTGACAAATGCCCAACTAAGGATATTTGATGAAATTATTGTGCATTTTTTCAATGAAAAGTGGGTTTATGTGGCCATGCTGTCAATGTTGTGTGTTTATTGTTCCTGTCTGATCATTGCAAACATCGTTTGGAAGCATCTGCTGACTTTCTACCCTTTTTGATCTTGTTTAATCGTGTACACCGAAATGCAGCTTCCATCAGAACATGGTCACCAATGTATGTATGTGTGGATTGTGGGCTGGTGATGGGTGTTTTGAATAAGTCTTCTGTAGTATTATGTTGGAATGCTTTGTAAGAATGACTGTTAAGTATGTTTCTATAATCTTGCAGATAAAAATGTGATGTGTTGCCCGTTATACACTGAAATTAAAGCTGTGTCCACTCTAAGGTTTTGTCAAATTTTAGATTGTAAGCTCCTATGAGCAGGGCCCTTAAAATCCCATTGCTAAATGTAGCACTATATATCCTGTCCAAATTTTTCATATTCAAGTGCAATATCTCTTATATTTTATTTCAATATGTGTTTGTGCACCAAAAAACTAATCTGTTTGCCCTGGTTCACATTGATGCTACTTTAAAATCGCGCTACTTCACTTTAAGTAGCATGATTTCAAAGTAGTAAGGTCAGCGTGATTTCAGGTGCTACTTGATAGACATCCGTGTGGCTTCATACACAAATGTCTATTGAAGTCGCACCTGAAATCGGCAGAAGTAGTGCAGGAACTACTTTAGCAAATCGGTGCTGCACCACAAAATCGGCGTCGCATCGATTGGAACAGTGCCATTGCTGCCAATAGTCATGTGATTTGATGTCTCAAATCACTCCAAAGTAAACCTAGGCTTCTGCACACCTGCAAGTAAATGATAAAGGTGGAATCTTTATATATAGCAGCTGTGGAGAATTGCAGGTAATGAATTCAGCTGGTGGATAGGCAGTGTTGTATGTGTCAGCTTTAGTTCACATTGGTGCGATTTGACATGTCAAAGCGGTGGCAATTGCACTGTTTTAATTGGTGCAACTTTGGGGTGCAATTTGTATTGATATCAGTGCAGAAACTGCAGAAACCTGCACAGATGTCTCTGAAATTCCCCCTGCAGTCAGGACTGACATGCGGGCATTAAATTGTGTGATTTCAGCTGAACTATTTCCTCCCTCTGTCAGTGTGAACCAGGGCTCAAACTGGGCCTTTTGTTTTTGTCATTCACCTGCTGCTAACCCAGGAACACCATTTCCTATCGAATGCCTCTAAATATCATCAGTAGAAATACAAATTTGCATATTTGCAAATAAACAAAAAAAATACAATTCTTATTGTGGTTGCGATCAAATATTCGCAGCAGCGATCAAGAGTGTGGTTTTGCTTTCTGACCCAGAAATAAGTCATTGTAATCACCCAGAAGTTCCTGTGCTGGTCAGGATCTCCATCTAGGTTGACATGGCGAGGTCCCTCTTTAGCAAAGAGGAGGTGCTGCTCATTTTCCGGATAAGGGTATGATATGTACTTGTGCCTAATCAATGCGGGGGTGGATGTGGTAGTTAGATTTGGTGTGGGTGGGGTTCATTGATTTGTTTGGCATCCCCACACATTTGCTTCTGGCCCACGTGCATCAGGGATGAGCCGAATACCCCCCCGGTTTGGTTCGCACAAAAACATGCGAACAGGCAAAAAATTTGTGCGAACACCGTTAAAGTCTATGGGACTCGAACATGAATAATCAAAAGTGCTAATTTTAAAGGCTTATATGCAAATTATTGTCATAAAGTCACTTAAAAGTACTCGCGGCTATATGAATTGTCGATTCCGACAATACACATAAAAGTTCATTGATAAAAACAGCATGGGATTTCCCCACAGGGGAACCCCGAACAAAAATTAAAAAAAAATGACTTGGGGGTCCCCCTAAGTTCCATACCAGGCCCTTCAAGTCTGGTATGGATATTAAGAGGAACCCCGTGCCAAAAAAAAAGTCGTGGGGGTCCCCCTCAAAATCCATACCAGACCCCTATCCAATATCAATCTTGTTTTGTGTATTAGCTAAGGCTGATTTCAGTGTCTGTATTTCCACCTTATATGAAGTTTCCAACTTGTATACATTAGACATGTGCACACTGAAATATTTTGTTTCGGAATTTCGTTTTCGTCTGAAAAATAACTTTATTTAGTTACTCACGAAATTCGTTTTTATTTATTAATTTTTCGTTAAAAATTGCATTCGTCTGAAAATCCAAATTAATTAAGGTTGAATCTGTCAATAAAGGCTTATGGTGTCTGTCGAATGTTCAAAGAAGATTTGACGGAGCAGCTAAACTGTACGTGTACATTTCCGGTCCAATTTTCCACCTACAAGCTAGCTGTAGTAGAATTCTAATGTTGTATGACTAGTAATAATTATATTTATTATTTTACTAGTCAACCAACATTAGAATTTTTCTATAGCCTATGGGCGGATGCATTTGACCAGAAATGTACGATTGCAGCGTCGTACAGTTTAGCTGCTCCGTCGAATCTTCTTAGAACTTTCGACAGACACCATAAGCCAAAGATTTGACGTTTGTATGTTTTTTGTTGCTTTGCCTAATCTTCGTCGTTCATGTTGAATGGTCTACTCTACCCCAACAGTCAGCCAACTTTCACATTCGTTTCTTAATCTTCAAATGCAATGGCAGGCGCGGCATCCGACTTTGTGTCAGATATTGATATGGCATTATAATAAAGAATCTATAATAATAAATCCCCCCACACAACACGGGCAGCCTCTGAGGCTATCACAACACTAGCAACACTAGTATCACTATCAAGTTCACAACACTAACACAATAGCAGCAGATTATTATGAAAAAGTTAAGTTGAACTATAGCTTGCTTCACTATTGTTCTGCTGCTGTGCTTATGCATAATTGCTAAATAATTCAGGTTCTCTGACAAACGGACCAGCTAAGATTGACTGTCTTCTAAAATGATTCAGTGTGTGTGTCTCTCTCTGCTAGCAAATCGTAAGTGAAAGTAAGTTGGCTGTATGTGCGTACTTAGTTCCAGCTATTTTACTGCCCCTCCTCTTTGGTTACAATCTGCCAATAACATGCATCATCATTATTATTTTTATTTTACTTCCCCCACCCAATTCCAGCAGCGATCTTTTCTCTCTATGTCGAATCTTTTCTCTCTATGTCGAATAATCTTGGACTAATAGAGTTAAGGTTAGGCACATTCGACCACAAGTTCGATAGACACAGATTGTTATTGTCAGCGTCATGTCGAATCTGCTATCTATATCGAACTATTGTCGCAACAAAAATGAAAATAAAGCATTTGTTTATGTCGGGTCTTTTGGTTTTCATATTCTGCACTTTCGTTATCGTTTGTTAAAACGATAACGAAAATACCTGAAATTCGGACAAAAATGCATTCGAACGAAAACGAATGCATATGTCTAGTATACATGTAGCACTAACTCACGGTGGAGCTGCTGGTTTAAGCGGGTCTGTTACCTTCACTTTGCTTCCCTCTGTTTCACCGGCACCGGGTCTAGGGGTTCCGTTGAGTTTACTGCTAGATGACACACGCACCAATACTGGAGTACGTTTTCAATGCTTTATTAAACAGTCAAACTTTAGAAAGTAGCAGGAAAGAGACGGAAAAGGAAACCTTCAGGAGAAACTCAAATATCTTCTTACAAGATCTTAGCGACAAATGTCCCGGTAGAATTCAGATAATTATGTGGAATGCGTTCCCCTCGTGGGACACATTCTTTGCTCGTCTGGATAGGCCTCTCTCACCTGTCTAGCAGCCAGTATGCAGCACGAATCTAAAGTCTCTCAATCCTCTGCCACAGGATGTATCAGATCTTCTGCAGTGAACAGTCAGTCACAGTGCCTGAACCTTTAAGCCGAACCGGCGACACTATGCTGTATAATTACTTCTTTTGGATACGTCCTACAACCGAATCACCAGACCCCTCTATAGACCAGCACGCTGCATGATCTCTCCAAGACGGGTCCTCCCCTGGAATCTCCTCGCCTGTCCAGCTTCGTCACACAGGACCAACAGCTCAGGGCCATTCCTCGGCCTCGGTGGTAGGCCCCAGACAAGCCTCTGGACCCAACCCTGCGCCGTAGCATCGTGGGCCTCCCAATCGGAGGACCACGAGGTAGCTCCTTAACGCATACCTGTCGGCCAGGAGGGCCAGCAGGTGGCTGCAAAATGACCTTAGAACATGGCGTCTGTCCCATAAATACCCCCTTCCCAGAATGCCACTCGGAGGACCACCTCCACCGAGCATGTCCCTGAGACAGAGGAGCATCTATACACTTCGACACGTTGCCCTTACAACTCTGACTATTGGTAACAGCGACACCCACCGGTCAGCACGGAAGCACACACAACGTCAGCCAAGCTGGAACAGAGGCGAACTTTTAACCTTCCTAACACACAATTTACTAAATTTACCTAATCTACGGTAGATTGTAAATCTACCAGCGCTACATACATATTTGTCCATGTCCTCTCTTGTTGGTAGAGATATTATATATAATCCTGCATATCCCAATTGGAGCTACCTTTGATCTCTCCAGATCTATTCCAAGACGTTGCGTACTGCCTGAAGGGCTGCCACTAGGTCTGGGCTAATTTTCTCTTACAGGGGAGGCAAAATTTAGCTCAGCTACTATAGAGCTTTCTTGTTGTGCTTGTGGCTGCGAATGCTGAATAAAATCCTGAATGTCTGGCTTCTGTGCAGATAGGGGTTTAGGGGGGTTCTTGACTGTCCCTCCTACTGATCCCCTTTTTGCTTTCTGTGCATGAGTGCTTTTTGGGGGCATATTGCTTTTAAACTACTTAGCAGCAAAGAAATATAGCTCTCACCTATATTCTTTATACAATAAAAGGCACGTATATAACTTTTGTTGTTGTCTCTTATATAGTCATATGACTTTATTGGTCTTACAGTTGTTGCACCTGGGTCTAATAGGTCTGATAGCTCTAATCCTTGTGAGCCAGTATGAGCCTGGATTTTTTTAAACAAAGCAAGGACTTAACTTTAAATATTGTCTCTAATTTGATACACCCTTAAACCCATGCATCTGTCAGATATCTTGTCATATTCATAACGGAAAAAGAAGGAGCCACCGCCAGCTATTACCTTGTTATTCTGCGAGGCACCGTCCCTCTGTTGAGCTTTGATGGTATCCTTCAGTGCTCACCCCAGATCTATAGTAAACCTGGCTGAGCAAAGGGAAGGTCTGGCTGGTCCCTATGGCATGCGGTGGGGCTCAAGTCCGCTGAATCTCTGCCAACACACAGGCTGCTTAGCAGAGCTGTTTGGCAGGGCTTAGCAAACACGAGCGGGGCAAGCACGGTTTCCTTCAATAACCGGCGGGGCACACATCTGTTCCGATCTGATCGTAGGTAAGGCTCCGGCCGCTCGGTAGAATTCGTCAGGGATCAGCTCCACACGTGGATCTCGGCGGGGTTCGATAGAGCTCGGCTCTACTCGCATGCTCTCGGTGTAATAGGCTTTGTGTCCTGCCTGCTCATAGGGATCTCTTTCACTGCACCTTCCAATCCTCATGCTAGATTCAGAGGGCTCCTGAGGGGGATATCTGGAAGCCGTCTTGGTTTGCTGTGAATTTCTTCAGCGCTTCTTTCCCGTCCCAGAGGTATAACAAGCCAGGATAACACAGGGAGATCTGCAGCACACTACGGGGGAATCAGGAGGGATCCATCAGATCATTAAGGATTGCTGCAGCTGATCACCTGGGCCAGGAGGAGCGAACTCACCACACGTCCATCCCGGTCAGTTCCTCCCCCCCAATGTTGCCTTATGCTTTATTTTTTAATCTTTTTGCATTTATGTGTACGTGTTTATTGGTCTCATCCATGCACAAGTTTTTGTGTCGTTTTTATTCTATTTTTATTCTATTTTCTCATTTGAATTTTTTTTAACACAATTTACATTTATTATCTTTGTAAATATACATATGCATTTTCTTATTTTATCACGGTGTTAGAGAAGTCTGTTATTGTGGATTAGACAGTCAATGGTTTGTCCTGTCTATAGCCCTTTTTGTTTGGTGGATGTGGGTTCTTTTTCCATTTCTTCTCATTTGCCTATACAGGATGTTTTTTGTCCACATTTGGCCTCTAGTGTTTGGCCTCCACCCAGCGCCATTTTGGAAAAGGTAAATTCAACCTATTGTAATGCATTTACACAAAGATTCAGGAGTGACTGAAACTATAAATATTGTCTGTGATGTCGCTTGTGTCTGTTTCCATATTCCCTGATGGCACGTATTCATGTGAAACACATTGGGAAGGACTGCTTGTGACGTCATCACACCTACTGAGTACCCGCCTGTGTAGCAGTTTATCATTTAATGCTGTTTTATACCTGTTAAATTGTGAGCACCTGTCTGTACACTTTTTTTATATTATAAATGTATAATATGGAATTACACTATGTATGGCCTTTGTTCCTTTGCATGACAATATGCATATGATCTATGTATGGCCATCCGGTTCAGCCAATTTATACTGGAAGTATCTGGGGATTCCATCAATGATGGTTTATGCTGATGATCTGCCTGGAATCATCCTAATGTTTATATGCTTTGCTGATCTTATTGGTGATCAGCACAATCTGGAAAGAGGCTTATTCATGTAGTGAAGGGCACAAGGGCATAAGGGAATCATACATCCTGCTGGTGGAAGTTTGGAATCTCTTACTTGCCTCTGTCTGAATAGACACAACCCTCCTCTCCCTCCTCCGGCTGCAGGTCAATCACAGACATTTTTCTAAAAAGGTTTACCCTTCAGGCAAAATCAGGGACATTTTTTCTCCAGGACAGCCCACTAAAATTGGGGGCTGTCCATGGAAACTGCAGACGTCTGGTCACACTACTAAAGGAGGACATTTGGACAGAAGTAAAATTTGGAAGATTTTATAACCCTTCACTAATCTATTCAAAAAACGAAAGCAAAAAGCTTTTCTTTTAAAATAAACATGAACAACGAAACCTTTTTTCCATACATTTTTGCATTTCAATTTTGTTGACCCTCACAGCCTCTTTGCAGCCACTTCCAGTCTACATGCATATACTCCAATGGCAGCTGCATGGCATTTCTCAGTATGGGTTTTCTAATAGTGACAACCAGTGGACCATGCCTGTATGATCTGGGTTGTCACGGCCACTAATAGTCTCTTCCATGGGAAACCTGTTTGATAGGATGACAATGCAAGAGTACAAAGCATTATGATCCCATAATAAAAATGTCACCACGTACTATTTTAAAAAAAGTTGCACATTTAAAAATATCAATACCGACTTATGAAATTACATTATTATATTTAACCTTATATGAGATTTTTGTAAATGGGGTTTAATCTACTTTGAGACCTGCTTTACATTCACAGTTTGGGTCTTTATTTCTTTCTACAGTAAGGATTAATGCAAATATGCCATATTTATTCTGCTAGATATGTAGTAGAAACTGTTATATCCCATAATGAAACAAGATTTACAGGCAATGCAGCTCGGAGTGCATAGGCCATGTGCAGCCTGTGTTAATACACTCTTGTCCTCTGTTTGACCCTTATTGGAAAACAATCATCTGATGCTTTAAATTCATTTGAAGTTCTAGAAGACCTTTATGTTGGTAAAAGGCTGATGCTTATTTACTGCTTTGGTTGATGCAGGTGATTTTATATGAACACATGCTTTGTTGCTTAACCAAGAAAATGTACCTGCTTTTTAAATGTATGTCCCTCTTAAGAACCCAATCTTAACTAAAACCAATTTCACTGCTTAACAAGGTTTGAATATTTTATAGGTCATCAGAGGTGAAGGCAAGAATGTCATCAAGAAACAATTGCTTGTACTTTATCAGTAATCTGCAAACTGCCAAATAGGAAAAGGAATATAAAGAGGGGTTACCTTGCAATAAATGATCACACCAGGGGAAGAGCACAGTGACACATACCCATTTAATCCATTTTCTTTGGGCATTTTTAGAACTGTCTGTTGTGACAATCAAATGCGTACAGAAGTAAAGTGGGTTAGAAAGTTTTAGGCCCCATGCTCATTTTTACAGCTTCTTTTACCAGCGTCAGATGTTTTTTTATTTGCAGCTTAAAAATGCCTCGCCATGTTATTCTATGTGTCCAAGCACACATAGGCTTTTAGGAGCTGTAAGTGGCTTAGGCGTTTTCAAGCTACAAAAAACCCCCAGGGCCAGCGCATTCTAGAGACCAGCGTTACAGCTGTAAAAACGTCTGACCAGAGTTAAACCGCATCAAGTTTTTTTTTTTTTTTTTACATGTCGAAATCAATGGTTCTCTATGAGAGCTGTCTTAACTGATCCGACTTTCAGCATTGATTTGAATAGAAGTTGCATCCAAGTTGGATCATCATGATATGGATCTTTAAAGGGAACCCCATGCCAAAATCAAAGATAAAAAACGGTGTGGTGCCCCCCCAGGCCTTACCAGACCCCTTGGTCTGGTATGGACCTTAAGGAGAAACCCCACACGGAAAAAAAAAAACAATGTGGGGTCCCCCCCAAAATCCATACCCGACCCATACCAGACCCTTATCCAAGCATGCAGCCCGGCAGGTGATTTCACAAGGCGTTGGATCTCATGGTGACGTCACCGGATGGCCACGCCCCATGGCCATATAAGAACCAGCAGAGAATGGAGTTGCCACAATGATGGGAGCCAGTGTTGGGGGAGGACTAGGTCGGCGGTGGAGGCGCCGTTTAAAAAAAAATGTTGTGGGGGTTCCCCTTTAAGATCTTTGGAGCACATGTCACATGCCACAAGTCAGATCATGATGATCCGACTTGCATGCGACTTCCATTCAAATTTTGGGCTGAGAAGCGCGTTTTTACAGCCGCTTGTTCCTGGAGTCGGTAGTGGCTTTGCAGCTCATTTTTTTGCCCTGTGTGCATGAGGACTTAAGAGATAGGAAAATATAACAGAATAAAGATTAAGGAAGACTTCCACAGAAACGTATAAATACTGTAATGTGGTGAAGGGACAGAAGCCTGTTAAATTATACTTGTGAAAATCCAATGCTTCTCTATAAAGTCTCAATTGATTTTGTGTGCTATTGCTGCATCTTTGGATGCTGGAGGAAACAATAGAAGAACAGCTGAAAAAAATGTAAAAATACCAAACCAATGTATACCTTGGCTGGAGCTACACTTAAAAAATGTACCTGTTCCGACTTACCAACAGATTCAACTAAAAGTGGAGTTCCACCCAAAAGTGGAACTTCCGCTTTAAGCACCCCTCGCCCCATGACATGCCACATTTGGCATGTTATTTTTTTTTGGGGGGGGGGAGTGTGTACCCTCTTTTTAGTGGGACTTCCTGTCCCACTTCCTACTTCCTGTTCTCGGCCACCTAGGCGACTCCTCCTCTTGGCCTAGATGGCCCCTCCCTGCCAGCGATCTTCTGGGACACAACACAGGTCCCAGAAGATTGGCTGGCCAACAGCAGAGCGCAGAGTGACTCGCGCATGCGCAGTGCGTGCCCGGCCGCGGAGCCGTAAGCTGTCACGACCTGGTGCCCACAGTATCAATAGAGGCGCCGAGGAGAGGAGGGGGAGAGGAGCGAGTCTCTGGGCAGCCACATCGCTGGACCGTGGGACAGGTAAGTGTCGGTTTATTAAAAGTCAGCAGCTATGCTTTTTGTAGCTGCTGACTTTTAATAAACGAAAAAACGGGTAGAACTCAGCTTTGTGGGCAAACCTACAGACTCTATTTTGTTTGTTACCCGGGGACCGCCTGTATACTGGGATTAGTTAGAACCTCTCACAGGTTTTTATTACTATATGTGTCCCAACTAGGGAAATGTTTACCTCACTTTCTTTCCCAGCTGGCAACAATATTTGAGATGGAAAGTGAAATTGTCACCATTAGTTTACAGAGAAAAATTACCTGACCATGGTTCCATAAAACTTTTTAAAGAAAGCGCCAGTTCACTCTCATTCAGACTGTGTGGGGGCTGAACTGTGGCCATTAGAAAAAATGGTTCTAAGTGAAGTTACTTTGGGAAGAAAGAATGTTCCAGTGGCAGTGGTCATTGCAAGTAAAGAATGCCCTTGTGTCAGTGTTCAGTGGAAGTAAATAATAATCTGCTATCAGTAGTCAGTGGAAGTAAAGTATGACCTGGTGTTGTTAGCCAGTGGAAGTAAAGAATACCCTGGTGTCATTGGTCAGTGGAAGTAAAGAATACCCTGGTGTCATTGGTCAGTGGAAGTAAAGAATACCCTGGTATCAGTGGACATAAAGAATACCCTGGTGTCAGTGGTCAGTGGAAGTAAAGAATGACCTGGTATTAGTGGTCAGTGGAAGCAAAGAACACCCCACAGAGAGCGGTCAGTATGAGTAATAAATGCACATCAGAGGTCATCAGAGGTCAGTGGGAGTAATACATACTTTGGGGTCATTGGTTGATGGGAGTAAAAAATGACCCTGCCTTAGTGGAAGTAACAAATGTCCTGTTATCATTAGTCAGAAGGAGTATTAAATCACCGGGCATCAATGGTCAGTAGGTGTAATAAATTCTCCAGTGTCAATGGTCAGGGAGAGTAATAAATGTCCCATTATTAGTGGTCAATAGGAATAATAAATGTAAAACAGTATTTATTAAAAAGAAAACATTGCAATTGTTTATCCATTAAAGGTATAGAGCTCCAAAATAAAAAATACTCCATAACATTATACTTTCTCTTTGAAGTTCCATTATCAAATAACTATAACAAATATAATATCCTTTCCTATTTGTCACCTGAATCTAACAATGATAGGTGCTCCAGCTGCATATGCAAAAATGAAATAATCGGTACCTATGATGTCATAATGCAGTGCTGTTGTTTCTTTTCTCTCAACTATGAGCAGTGGCATACATGAGGGATATGAAGACAAGAATCTTTCTGTAAGTCAGGAGTGTCAAACTTAATCTCTTTGCAGGCCGCATCAGCATTATGATTGCCCTCGAAGAGCTAGTTGTATCCTTAAGACTACATAAATGTAACGACTTTTTGTTATGTTAAATAATTGCTTCTCGATTCAATTTGAGCACCTCACCCCCCTAAAATCAGATGCCAATAGCCCTTCCCACCATCAGGAGCCTAGAGTCCCTGACCCTCTCTTATTCACAATGCTCCCTCCTTACCCTGTGTTGCTTCTGGGAAGCAGCTGAGGGCAGGACTGGGAAATAGAAAGTGCAGGGTCTGGTCTGGAGAAGGACCAGAGGAGGACTGAAGTCTGCAGAATGCTAAGAACAGGGGAGGCGGAGGGGATCTGCAGCTGCACAAAGAGCCACAGGATCTATGGGAGGAGTTCTGTCCTCCACTCTGCTTCCGACTGAGACAGGGGGCAGAGATGAGTCTCTCTGCGGCTGCACAGAGATGCAAAGGATCTGCCAAAGGAACTCTGTCCTCCTCTCTGCTGCCAACTGCTGAGGCAAAGTGGGGGCGGAGTCGAGGTGGGTGCTACAGCTGCAGGAGAGGTGTGAAGGCCACATGAAATGGCCTGGTGGGTCGGATTTGGCCCACAGGCCTTGTGTTTGACACATGTGCTGTAAGTGAATTGGACCATAATGTATATTGCAGCTATTTACACTTGTGTCTACCACACCTCTGAAAATGTTTTTTACCCAGAGTGGGACTTTAAGGAAACTTGAAGCTAGTTGACTGCTTTTTTACTTTTTAGATTTGCTTAGGTCTTCCTATTTATTTACCTTACAGAATAATCTCACAAGTGCCAAACAGGAGATACTGCACAAGCAGTCATAAAAAGCTCTGAAATATAAGGTAAGGAAAACCATATTGTGTTATTTTGTGCTTTTGTCTCTGCTCATAATTTAGCTCATTTAAAAAAACTGGGGCGAAAAAAATTGGAGGAAAATGAGAGCAATTGACCATATTAACAAGTCTGCTTAAATCTAAATAAAGCAAGGAATCTAAGTGCTGTGGGAAATCTATCTTTGCTATCATTTTCTTTGCTCCAGATTTCCTAAATTAGCCCCCACTCTCTACTAGTGAGGAACTCACAGATGGTAAGTCCATAATATTGAATACGCCAAGGTACCAAATGCCCAAACCACAGAACAAACCTGTTACATACTGAGGCCAATGCTTCACAAAGTACATGCAGACAACTTCTGAGATGCTGCCAACCAAAGGCGGCTGGTGACCTTTATTTAATGAGGCAAAGAGCAAAGGCAGTAAAACCAATCAGCAACTACAGTATCTTTCATTGTTCTAATTACTCTAAACAGATTAGACATTAATGAGAAATAGTTTACCTACAAAGTTTGTATATGTAACATAATTTATCCAGACTATAGACAAGGCAGGCTGATATGAATTGAGCTAAAAGGTGAATTCTAATTGTCTGTTGTGAGTTACTGCAAAAAACTGCTCTTTGCACTATTTTAGTAAATAAGACTGAATCTTTGCTGAAGGTTTTTCTGCCCAGCAGCTGATTTTAGGCTCTTCCATGCTTCCAATTGCAGCTGTACAAGCTATGTTTTTTTAATTTAGGTCACTCTTAAAGTGGTTGTTTGCCCTGCTTTGTGATTTTTACTTACAGGTAAGCCTATAATAAGGCTTACCTGTAGGTAAAATGAATATCTCCTAAATGTACACAGTTTAGGAGATATCCATCCTGCATGCTGCTGCTAACATCAGCGGAGCATGCGCTACGAAGGTCCGGCGTATCGTGCCGGAACTTCAGAGCTTCCTGCCTAAATCGAGGGCTCCCTCATGCATGTAGGGGAGTGACGTCATAGCGGCTCTGGCCACTTACAGCGCCGGAGCCCACGAACCCAGAAGAGACGCCGGGGGAACATGTCAGCCCCCTCAGCGATGACCGTTCGCTGCGGTGGGGGCTTCATTCTAAGGTAAGTATTTCATAATGTGTTAGTAAACAATGCATACTAGCACATTATGCTATTGTCTTGCAGTTTTTTTCTGTCCCCCCCCCCCCCCACCAAGGGTTTACTACTGATTTAAAGAAGACACAGTGGTTGATTTACTAAAAACAAACAGGCTGTTCACATTGCCAGGTGAATTTTCCCCAAAGCTTAGAGCATGTGGTAAAGTTTTACTTTGCATAGAATACCCAACCACATGCAAGTGAAATAAAAAGAAAATTTTTGCTTGCGCATGATTGGATGATGGAAGTGAGCAGAGTTTCACCTCATTCATTTTAAATTTCCTTTGAAAAATGCAACTTCCCTTGCAAAGTAAACAGCCTATATGCCATTTAGGCCAGGTTCACACTGGTACGACAAACGCTCTGACATTGGGAGCTCGTGTCTCATGACATGTGAAAATCAATGTTTCCCTATGGGAGCCATCTTAACACAAGTCGGACCAACTTTGAAAATGCTCCCTGCACTACTTTGATCCGACTTTGATCCTACTTCAGCCCATTGAATAACACTGAAGTCAGATCAACGTCGGATTGCCGTCCTAACTGATCCAACTTTAGCATGCGACTTGTGCTCTGATGATCTTGAAGGGGACCTCCACGCAGGTCAGGTCATTGGTTCCCCCTCCAAGAGCATACCAGGCCCTTCGGTCTGGTATGGATATTAAGGGGAACCCCAACGCCAAAAAAGCGGTATAGGGTCCCCCCAAAGTCCATACCAGACCCTTATAGCCCGGCAGGTCAGGAGAGGGGGTGGGGACGAGCGGGAACCCCCCAAACGTACCAGGCCACATGCCCTCAACATGGGGGATGGGTGCTTTGGGGCAGGGGGCCCTGCGCTCCCCCACCCCAAAGCACCTTGCCCCCATGTTGATGGGGACAAGGGCCTCTTCCCGACAACCCTGGCCGTTGGTTGTCGGGGTCTGTGAGCATGGAACTCATCAGAATCTGGAAGCCCCCTTTAACAAGGGGGCCCCCGGATCCCGCCCACCCACCCAGCCTATGTGAATGAGTAGGGGTACATTGTACCCCTACTCATTCACCTGAAAAAAAGCGTAAAAAATAAAATACAGCACACAGGGTGTTACATTGTACCCCTACTGATTCACCTGAAAAAAAAAGCGTAAAAAATAAAACACAGC
Source organism: Lithobates clamitans (assembly GCA_037952925.1). Taxonomy (NCBI): domain Eukaryota; kingdom Metazoa; phylum Chordata; class Amphibia; order Anura; family Ranidae; genus Lithobates; species Lithobates clamitans. The sequence continues at coordinate 4,054,429 of JBBGZY010000223.1, forward strand.
ACACAGGGTGTTAAAGTAGTTTATTAAGGCAGCTCCGGCATTTGTTCCGACTTCTTCTCCCCTACGGCTCTTCTGCCTCCTCCCTCTGTCGGTTCTTCTCCCCTCTCTGGTTCTTCTCCGCTGATGTCTTCTAGCCATCTCTGGTTCTTTTCCCTCTGTCCTCTGTCGGGTCTTTGCCACTGTCCTCACGCTCTTTTGCTGGGTTTTTTTCGATGTGGGGGTACCCCTTAAAATCTATACCAGACCGAAGGGCCTGGTATGCTCTTGGAGGGGGAACCCATGCCGTTTTTTTTTTTTTTTTAAATTTGGCGTGGAGTTCCCACTAAAGATTCATACCGGACATAGTGCCTGGTATTGTCGGGGATCAAAGTCGGATTCCTGTTCATTGAAGTTGGACGCATGTCGGACTTCAAGTCGCAGGGCAAAGTCGGATCCAAAGTGGTAGGACTGTCGTGTCATACCAGTGTGAACCTGGCCTAATAAATTAACTCCATATAATTTGATTACTATGAGATTAATTTTGACTTTTACATTTGTTTCACATTTTTTTTCCTACAGAAATTTCTAAAACATTTTTCAAGCACAAAATGTTTATGAGGAAACATCTTTCTAAGTAACATTTTTACCAGAGAGTTTGTTAGGCAAAGTTTTTCTCAAATTATTTCATTTCAGATGAAAGAAGGTGTATATTTATACAAAAATTAGCACCTGAGTTTTAACCTGGGCGAAAAAATAATAAATTGCTTTTTTGTGCATTTTTTCTTCTTTTTTTCAATTTTTTTTATTAAAAAGGTATAAATGCATGGTACATACATAGGTATAACAAGGTACAATCTGACTGGAAAAATACAAACCAAAAGAGTACAAATAGAACAAACAAATTGCACTATGAGAGACAGTCAGGAAACCCAGGGTTTCGACAATGTTAGCAGAAGTAGGGCTTTTTTTGGTGTTTTAAAACAGAGCTGCTTGAGGAAGTACTGACAGTATATGCCATTCGAGAAGATCTACCAGAATCAAACTGTTAATAGCAGCCCCCAATTGTTTAGGGAGCACATAATTGCAGATGGTCTTTCAGGTAGAGGTAGATATGAGCTTACCATGCTGCTCTTTATTTTCTCAGTGGTAAAAGCTGTTCTTCCTATCTTCTTTTGATGCATTGTATTTATTGGTGTTTTCTTCACTGTGCAGCCTGAGAAATCAAATGTTCTCCTACCCTGTCTTCAACTTACAGAAGATAATGTATTGCACAAGTATCCTGGGGGTTGTCTCTGGGCCTGTATAAACAGACTCTTGCCTGCATCAGAACTGCTTTTCACTCCATACAAGTTAATAGGAATGCCAAAGCAGCTTGATTCAACTTTAGAAGGAGATCAATGGCAGGCCAACTTCCCTAAACTATGAGCCTTGCTAGAAGGCATAAATTGGGATAAAATCTTAGGCACAAAGAACACGGAGGAGAGGTGGGTTTGCTTTAAGAGCATCCCATTGGGTAATAAATTTCAAAGAGCGAACAAAAGTCCTGGGTGGCTTAACTCCAATGTAAAAATGCATATAAAAGCAAAGAAGGCCTTAAAAAAATCATCAGCATTCAGACTTTATAAAGAATGCAACAAGAAATGTAAGGGTGCAATAAGGACGGCTAAGATAGAACATGAAAGACACATAGTGGAGGAGAGCAAAAAATATCCCAAGACATTCTTTAACCACTTCCCACCCGGCCTATAGCAGATAGCTGATGGCCGGGCGGGGGTTCAGTTATCCTGACTGGGCGTCATATGACGTCCTTCAGGATAACATGCTGCTGCACGCCAGTGGGGGCGCGCATCATGGCGATCGGTGGAGCTGTGTATCAGTCTGACACACCACTCCACCGATCTTGGTAAAGCACCTCCAGCGCAGGCTCTTCACCACATGATCAGCCGTGTCCAATCACGGCTGATTACAAAGTGTATAGGAAGAGCCGTTGATCGGCTTTTCCTCACTCGCATCTGACAGACGCGAGTAGAAGAGAGCCGATCGGCAGCTCTCCTGACAGGGGGGTCTGCGCTGATTGTTTATGTTGATTGTTTATCAGCGCAGACCCCCCTTGGATGCCCTCACTAGATCACCAGGGAAGCCGCCAGGACCACCAAGGAAGCGGGCAACATGTGGATGGCCAGGTATGTACCCCATGGCCAGCCACATGTGCCCAATGTGCCCAATCTGTTCCAATCAGTGCCCACAAATGGGCACTGACTGGCACCATTATAAAGCAGTGATGCCCAGCAATGCCACCCATCAATGTCATCCGTGCCACCAATCAGTGTCAACAGTGCCACCCAGTGTCCATCTGTGCCCACCTATCAGTGCCCAGCCGTGACACCCATAAGTACCCATCAGTGCCACCCATAAGTACCAAACAGTGAGTGCCCATCAGTGCCGCATACCAGTGCCACCTATCAGTGCCCATCATCAGTGCCCCCTCATCAGTGCCACCTTATCAGTGCCCATCAGTGCAGCCATATCAGTGCATGTCATTGAAGAAGAAAAGGTACTTATTTACAAAAAATTTTAACAGAAACAAAGAAAAACTAGCTTTTTTTCAAAATTTTCGGTCTTTTTTTATTTTTTGCGCAAAAAATAAAAACCGCAGAGGTGATCAAATGCCACCAAAATAAAGCTCTATTTGTGGTAACAAAATGATAAAAAAATTTGTTTGGGTACAGTATTGTATTACCACGCAATTTTCATTCAAATTGCGACAGCACTGAAAGCTGAAAATTGGCTTGGGAAAGAAAGTGTCTAAGTGCCTGGTATTAAAGTGGTTAAGTATGTAAACTCTATATGTAATTCTTTAAGTATGTAATCACAGGGACCAGATGGCTTGCACCCGAGGGTACTTAGGGAACTCAGTTAAGTAATTGCCAGACCATTGTTCCTAATTTTTAATGACAATCTACTGACTGGAATGGTACCAGCTGACTGGAGAAAAGCCAATGTAGCACCAATATTTAAAAAGGGCCCAAAATACATCCATGGGCATTACAGACCAGTTAGCCTAACATCAATAGTATGTAAACTCTTGGAGAGGATGATAAGGGATTATATACAAGATTTTAGTAATGAGAACGGTATCATTAGCAGTAATTAGCATGGATTCATGAAGAATCGTTCTTGCCAAACCAATCTATTAACCTTCTATGAGGAGGTGAGTTGCCATCTAGATAAAGGAAGGCCCGTAGACGTGGTGTTTATGGATTTTGCAAAAGCATTTGACACAGTTCCCCATAAACGTTTACTGTACAAAATAAGGTCCGTTGGCATGGACCATAGGGTGAGTATATGGATTGAAAACTGGCTACAAGGGCGAGTTCAGAGGGTGGTGATAAATGGGGAGTACTCGGAATGGTCAGGGGTGGGTAGTGGGGTCCCCCAGGGTTCTGTGCTGGGACCAATCCTATTTAATTTGTTCATAAACGACCTGGAAGATGGGGTAAACAGTTCAACCTCTGTATTTGCGTATGATACTAAGCTAAGCAGGGCAAAAACTTCTCCGCAGGATGTGTAAACCTTGCAAAAAGATCTGAACAAATTAATGGGGGTGGGCAACTACATGGCAAATGAGGTTCAATGTAGAAAAATGTAAAATAATGCATTTGGGTGGCAAAAATATGAATGCAATCTATACACTGGGGGGAGAACCTCTGGGGGAATCTAGGATGGAAAAGGACCTGGGGGTCCTAGTAGATAATAGGCTCAGCAATGGCATGCAATGCCAAGCTGCTGCTAACAAAGTAAACAGAATATTGGCATGCATTAAAAAGGAAAAAAAAGGGGGGTTGAATCGCGCTAAAACAGATTGGTGATCATACACATCATCACCAAACCAAATATTTATAACTAAGTGAAGAGTTCCCCTTTAGTGTATACATAATATACAAAACACATGTCAAATGAATAATCAATCCAAAAATAAAATGTTCAAAGTGATAATAAAAAGTCCATGTATAAAAAATAAATCACCCAAGTGATATAAAAGTATCTTAAAAAAGTTCCAAAAACATAAATTCTTGCTGTGAGAAGAAAAAGCTTGCTTGCTCCACCACCGTGAAATCAGACTGGCCGCTTACCAGAAACTCATGATCCCCCGTTACAGAGGATCAGAGAAAGCTGTTTGTTAATACTGCTTTGAACCAATCAGAGACCTTATACCGAGACGGGACATCAAAGACTGCAGGCTCAGGCTAAAGATGTTCACACTGACAGGTACTCAGACATCAGCCCACAGCATTCCAGATACGGTCATAGAAGGAAAAAAAGGCTCCATATAGTGTAAAATCATTGACTTTATTGGATAAGTAAAAGGTTAAACTCACATGTTAGTAGACAATAGTAGGCATGTAGTGTAGTCTGGAGCACCGGCCGGAAGCTCACAGACAGCCCATCCTACTGGAAACAACAGCAGCAATGGGAGGTGAGGAGAACACGTCGCTCTGCCCTACGCAGCGTTTCGTGATAAAGTTACATCATCCAGGGGCACGTGCGGCGCGTCTCGTCACCTCCCCTTATAGTACTAAGAGCATGACCAAGCCTCGCTTTGAGTTCCACTCCATCGCCAGACTTGCACAAAAAATTGAAAAGTCCCAAGCGCTAATTGGTGCCTCACTGAACCAAGCCTCACTGTGAATGCCGAATCATCAGCGAGCCTACCCAGGTCGGATAATCCCAAACACTGAGTGGTGTCAGGTGCGCAAGTGTGTGCATAATCACTGGAGAAAGAATTAATCATGAATTGCAATAAACCGCTGGCTGGAAGGGGGTATGAGGTCAGATATCTGGGAACCATAGAACTCATATGGAGATAGGTACCCCAAAAAAAGCAATAAAATGTCAACAAATTACTAAAATTGTCAAGTCAACCAGTGCGATCCGTGTCACAGACCGGACATGAATTGACTTGAGCATAAGGGGACATTCTAAAAATAAAATAAACAAAGGCCACCCGGTGGCCATGTTAAAAATTGCAAAAAAAAAAAAAAATAGAAAATAAAATAAACTATAGGTAATAGAGCTGTGTATCCTTACGAACATTAAAAAGGAGATCAACTCCAGAGATAAAATGATAATTCTCCTGCTCTACAAAACTCTGATCCGGCTGCACCTAGAGTATGCTGTCCAGTTCTGGGCACCAGTCCTCAGGAAGGATATACTGGAAATTGAGCGAGTACAAAGAAGGGCAACAAAGCTAATAAAGGGTCTGGAGGATATTAGTTATGAGGAAAGCTTGCGAGCACTAAACATATTCTCTCTGGAGAAGAGACGCTTGAGAGGGGATATGATTTCAATATACATATACCATACTGGTGACCCCACAATAGGGATAAAACTTTTTCGCAGAAGGGAGTTTAAGAAGACTCGTGGCCACTCATTAAAATTAGAAAAGAGGTTTAACCTTAAACTAAGTAGAGGGTTCTTTACTGTAAGAGCAGCAAGGATGTGGAATTCCCTTCCACAGGCGGTGGTCCCAGCCGGGGGCCATTGATAGTTTCAAAAAACTATTAGATAAGCACCTGAACGACTGCAACATACAGGTATATACAATGTAATACTGACATATAATCACACACATAGGTTGGACTTGATGGACTTGTGTCTTTTTTCAGCCTCACCTACTATGTAACTAAGAACAATGGAACATGGCCACACCCCAAAGGATCACAGCAAACAGTCCACAACAGCATGAGACAACACACAATATATACAAACTGTATATATAACATTCCAGTGTGGCTGTACAGTGAGTCTGACTAGCACCGATCAGACTGAGGTTCTTGGTCACCCTGTGCCCCTGATGGACACAGGGTGATTTTCACATAAGAGGGCCCAGGGAAGCTGGACATGGAGTTTCCAGAGCTCTCCAAGATAAGCTGGGTTCCACAAGCCCCTCACCCAAAGTGACTCCCATCACACTTGCTAGGGGAAGTACCTCTGGGGGAACCTAGGATGGAAAAGGCCCTGGGGGTCCTAGTAGATGGCAGGCTCAGCAATGGCATGCAATGGCATGCCAAGCTGCTACAAGCAAAGCTAGCAGAATGTTAGCATGTATTAAAAAGGGGATTTATTCCAGGGATAAAACAATAATTTTCCCACTCTGCAAGGCTCTGGTCCAGCCGCATCTTGAGTATGTCATGTAGTTCTGGGCACCAGTCCTCAAGAAAGATATCCTGGAACTGGAGAGTGTCCAGAGAAGGGTAACAACGCTTTGGAAATGGGACTATAGGGACTCCGCTATGGGGGAAGACTACAAGAATTGAACTTATTCTCTCTGGAAAAGAGACACTTGAGAGGGGATATTTAACCTTACCAACTGTGTAACTATGTAAAAAAATAAAAATAAAAAAAGGAACAGAATAGAGAAAAAAATTTCCAGCTGTGACAACTGTTTAAGAGGAGCCTTCTCTCACTTTGGAGACATTTCCTTTCACCTACTTCAATTCTGTTCTCTAAGATACCAGTGCCAGGGGTTTCTTCCAGTGTACCTCACCTCCTCCCCATATCTGATATATTTTTTGGTATAATTGCTGACCTCAGATAGAGCACTTATTTGATCCATACTGACACAGCCTGCCCATGACCCAGTAGCACTTGTAGCCAGCTGTCCAGGCACCACTGCACATACATAAGCCATAATTTAAAAATAAGCCAAATTAAAAAGAATACAGTACCCAGCATAGGAACTGGTAACTCATTCACTTTTGAGACTCGCATTTAATCAGTGGTATTCAGATGGCCACCTCCAAGTGATGTCAGGATGTGGTGCCATTAACCCAAAGAGTGCACCATTTGAGAGCAACACTTTTTTGGACAACATTTATCAGAAAGTGAGGGAACTTTTATATCATCTTTGTATATGTAATCTTTTTTTAAACAGATCCAATCATGCATGCCAATATTTTGTTTGAATTGTCTATTAGCAGCTAGATCATGCCTGCACTTCCCTACCAGCATCTGATGCCAGTAGTTTGCTTAAAGATAGTACAATACTATAGAACACAACTAGAAAGATAAAGCTGTTTTTCAATAAACTACTGTATTTTATAAAAATTGATGATTATCTAGTGCAAGGCTGTTCATTTTCAATCCTTGAAATCCAGAACAGGATAATGAGAAGACAAAATAATTTTACTGAGTAGATAAAGCCTTGCTCTGTTCACTCTAGAAAGTAAAGACCGTTGGAGAATCCTGGCTTTTGGTAATGGGTATGGTGGTTCAGCACTCCAGGTTACCTGGTTAGAGTTGTGTTGGTATTACCATCTGTTGTTACTATTGCTCCTAGTGTTCCTGGTCAAAAGTTGGTATTGAAAGCAGAAGCTCTTGAACCAGAATTTCTATGAGTTTGCAGCTGTATAATGCAGTCAGCTACTGCAGAAAAACTACAGCAAAAATACAGTATAATTGTCATATAGCTCAATAAGGCTTTTCTGTTCATATCTCTCTGCTGCAGTGCAATGGGTTATGGAAAATCAGTCTACACCACAGGGGCCCATAGAATGGTAATGCAGTAAAATGCACTGGCTTAAAGAGTCAGCCATTTGAAGACAGAGATTATTTTTATTTATTTTTGTTAGTAAACAATATGCAAATGCATACAGGGAAATGCCAAAAAAATGTTGAAAACATCAACTAAAATGCAAAAATCTTCTTGCATTTTTAAAATTGCGAAAGTGCAAATGCAGTCTGAGAGATTGTCCTCTTATTGGAAACAGACCTGACTGACTAGTGAAGAGAGATTGTATTTTGTTAATAGAGCTGTCATACCTATAGCTATACTTATTGGTCTCTGTTCATTCCAGCCCTCTTAATGATAGCCTTTCTTTAACAAGTATGAGCTGGATAATGGGGAATCCCTACTAATTAGAGAAAGAAAAACATAGGCTCCCAGCACATCAGGCTTCCTGCTTTCCTTTCTTACCAGCAAGCTATCTCAATACACTGAAGTAGGTGAGAAGGGGAAGAACAAGTCAGGTAATGGCTCCTGCAATCAATACCCTTGAACTGCCTCCTGTTATTGTTCTGTCAGCTCCAAGGTTCTTTGAGATTTACGTTCAATAAAGACATTAACCGTGAATAATGTTTCTACTAAAATTGTGAAGAAGCCCCCAAAAGCAGGACTGACATTAATATAAGGATGTGTTTCTCCTAACTTACTACCCTATGGAGGGGTGTAGGGAAAGAGTTCCCATTCCCAGGTGCCCATTTTTTAAAATGCAATCAATCAGTGATCACCCTTCTCACTAAATACACAATATACAATCAGATTGTATAGTTTATGGCCATGTTTATACACCTAAAATTACTAGTTGTGCTTTCAGTGCCATTAATTGGTAATGGCACACCAAACACAAAAGGAAACACACATTTTGCCACGTGAAAAAAACAAGGGGTTAATTCTGCAAAATGCACAGTAAAAAACACGCAATCCATAAAACCTCAAAATGTCCCATTAACCACATGTAAAAGGTCCCATTAGCCAACTGAAATCAACGGTCTGCCCTATGCGTGTCACAGGAAAAACGAGACACAAAATGTGTGCTCCCACTATGCTAGATGTGAATGGGGCCTGAAAGTGAAATTGGGGCAGTAACACAAGAACAATTAGGCTCCATTCACATCTGTGTGCTTCCTTGCATTTCAGAAATGTGCTGCATTAAAATTTGCATTAAAAAAACGCACCAAGCTCCACAAAAGTTCTGAAGCTTCTTTAGGGCGATAGCTGCATGTAGGGCAACCCATTCAGGTGGATGGGCTGCCCTATGTGTGATGAGGGGAAATGCGAAAATTCCCAAAAACGCTCCCCCCCTCTAAAAAAACCCTGAAAAAAACGCATGTGGGAATGCGAGTCCCGCTATGCAGAGTTGTGAACGGGGCTTAATAGCTGAGTGTTATTGTACACTCCCTCCTATGCGCAGTGTATGGCCATCTTTATACAAGTACAATCTAATTGTGCATTTAGTGAGAAAGGTGATTACTGATTGATTGCATTTCATTTAAAAAACCTGCAGCTGAGAGTGGGTGGGAGGATGATGCAGGGGTGCTAATAAGGTCAGCTGGTCAACTCCTTCCTTTGTCATGACCTACAGTCTGTAAGGAAGAAGACATTACTAATGGAAACATCTGGAAATGTGGATTAGGACAAGAAAAGTAAGTGACTGTAGATTTAATGGAAAGATTTGATATTTTTGCAAAAAAAGTACATGAGAGCTATATTGGTGCATAGGGGTGCTGGCATTTAAAAAAAAAAGTGTACAAAGGTGTACTTACCCTTTAAAGATCTCAGTCTACAAACCTGCTGAGGATGTGCATAATCAGAGAAAAGAAGTCTGCAAATGTTCTGCAAACTACAGTAATCTCCAGCAGGTACAGAGATATAATGCAGGTTTACAAGAGGTTTATTCAACTTCTGTTTAGATTGATTGTGTGTTTTTAGTAGGATATGTAAGATTTCCCAAGACAAGTGAGGGTTGGAATGCCTGTTAGAGAAAGTTTCTTACTGAGACGCAGGTGCGTATGTTTATACAGGAGTACACTTCTGTATAATTATTTAATCCCATCCTGCTAACTGCACCTGCAATGTAAGTAAACATATAAACTAAATATTGCTAGCCTTGGTGTCCTGAACCAAATCTTTATGATTAGTGGCTATGGTTTTCTTTCTCCATTTATAATTATATGCTATAGCCTACAATGTTTCATATGGCTGATAAAAGTAAATTAGGGCAGGCTTTGGATAAAAATGTAAGGTACACCTATTTCCTAGCAGCATATCTCTGAATAAAATCATCTAATTTAAGTTAAAAAAAAGAAAAAAAAATAGAAGAAAAAAGTAAATAAATAAATAAGGTAGTACAGTCTTGCAGCATGTCAACCATTGATTAATGAAGAACTTTTGGAGTTTACGTCATACTCCAAAGAAGGTCCAATAAAGACTTTGAGCCCAGGTTCACATTGAGTCGATTTGGCATGGGATTTGACATGTCGAATCCCATGCCAAATCACCGGCTATTGCCGGCACTGGCACCATCCGAATCGGCGCAGCGCTGACTTTGAGGCACTGTACTGTTTCCCAAAATGAGTTTCTGTACTACTTTTGGCGACTTCGGGGTGCGATTTGTATAGACATCTGTGCACGATCCCGAACAGATGTCTCTGAAATCCCTCCTGAAGTCGGACTGACATGCGGGTATGAAATCGTGCGAGTTCAACTGAACTCGCACAGTTTCAATCCCACTTTCAGTGTGAACTTAGGCTAAAGTGATACTAAAGTCTTGATTTTTTTCTTTAACCACTTCAGCCCCGGACCATTATGCTGCCTAAGGACCAGAGGACTTTTTCCAATTTGGCACTGCGTCGCTTTAAATGCTAATTGCGTGGTCATGCAATGTTGTACCCAAACTAAATTTGCGTCCTTTTCTTCCCACAAATAGAGCTTTCTTTTGATGGTATTTGATCACCTCTGCCGTTTTTATTTTTTGCGCTATAAACGGAAAAAGACCGGAAATTTTGAAAAAAAATGATATTTTCTACTGTTTGTTATAAAAAAAAATCCAATAAACTCAATTTTAGTCATACATTTAGGCCAAAATGTATTCGGCCACATGTCTTTGGTAAAAAAAATGTCAATAAAAGTATATTTATTGGTTTAAGTTATAGCGTCTACAAACTAGGGTACATTTTTTGGAATTTACACAGCTTTTAGTTTATGACTGCCTATGTCATTTCTTGAGGTGCTAAAATGGCAGGGCAGTACAAACTCCCCCCCAAATGATCCCATTTTGGAAAGTAGACACCCCAAGGAAAATGCTGAGAGGCATGTTGAACCCATTGAATATTTTTTTTTTTTTTTGTCCCAAGTGATTGAATAATGACAAAAAAAAAAATATTTACAAAAAGTTGTCACTAAATGATATATTGCTCACACAGGCCATGGGCCTATGTGGAATTGCACCCCAAAATACATTCAGCTGCTTCTCCTGAGTACGGGGATACCACATGTGTGGGACTTTTTGGGAGCCTAGTCGCGTACTGGGCCCCGAAAACCAATCACCGCCTTCAGGATTTCTAAGGGCGTAAATTTTTTATTTCACTCCTCACTACCTATCACAGTTTTGAAGACCATGAAATGCCCAGATGGCACAAAACCCCCCAAATGACCCCATTTTGGAAAGTAGACACCCCAAGCTATTTGCTGCAAGGCATGGTGAGTATTTTGCAGCTCTCATTTGTTTTTGAAAATGAAGAAAGACAAGAAAAAACATTTTTTTTTTCTTTTTTCAATTTTCCAAACTTTGTGACAAAAAGTGAGGTCTGCAAAATACTCACTATACATCTCAGCAAATAGCTTGGGGTGTCTACTTGCCAAAATGGGGTCATTTGGGGGGGGGGGGGTTTGTGCCACCTGGGCATTCCATGGCCTCCGAAACTGTGATAGGCAGTGAAGAGTGAAATCAAAAATTTACGTCCTTAGAAAGCCTAAAGGCGGTGTTTGGTTTTCGGGGTCCCGTACGCGGCTAGGCTCCCAAAACGTCTCACACATGTGGTATTCCTGTACTCAGGAGATCTCTCTTCTGCCCTCAAAGTATCTGACCACACCAAGATCGGTGTGATAAAATGCTTTTCCAATTTACCAATGGCGCTGTTTACATCCGGTGAAATCTAAGTCATGAAATGCTCGTAGCTTCCGGTTTCTTAGGCCATAGAGATGTTTGGAGCCACTCTGGTCTCTGATCAGCTCTATGGTCAGCTGGCTGAATCACCGGCTGCATTCTCAGGTTCCCTGTTGAGACAGGAGAGCCAGAGAAAAACACGGAAGACGGTGGGGGGCGCACTACCTCCCACTGCTTGTAAAAGCAGTCTAGAGGCTAATTAGCCGCTAGGATTGCTTTTACATGAAAGCCGACCGCTGGCTGAAAAGAATGATACCAAGTTGATACCTAAACCTGCAGGCATCATTCAGGTATAACCACTCAGATTCGTGAATGGCGTACCTGAAGACAAAAAAATGGTTAACAATAAAACACAGTAAATGGTAAAGTATAAAAAATTGCATACCTGAAAAGCAAACATGATAAAACATAATAACAATAAAACATTGCAGAATAGAATACAGTAAAAAAGAGCAGAACAATAGAGAAAGAATAGAGAGAGAGAGAGAGAACAATAAAACGACAACTATTTTTTTTTATATTTATTATATATTTTTTTTTCTTTTTTTACACTTTTTTTTGTAACTAACTTTTATAACTGTAACCGGTTCCAGGTTCGGGTCTCTCAAAATGCGATGGCATCTTGGGAGACCCTGTGAAAGTGTGCCTAGTCTGTGCAATGCTGTACCCTACGCTAATACTCAACTAGTGTATGGTAGCGTTCAAAACATTCACCAATGCAAAGACCAGGATTGTCAGGACAGGAGGGACAATAATAGCGGGTGTCACGCCTATATCCGCGCTTGCTGCAGACACAACATCTTTTTTGGGGGGGTTCGTTGGGTAGGGGTACTCGGGAGGACATAAAGAAAATGCCTCTCATGCAGCCGACTGCATTTGGTTGGGGATGTGAATGGGGGAATTACGGGTGCTGCAGAAGTGGTGGGTTCCCAATTAGGATTGGCGAATGCAGCAGGAAGGGCATGATGGGCACGACGGGCCTGTTTGTCTTCTTCTTGGTGGCAGCGGGACACTACTTGTGCTTGCCACCTCACCAGCTTGAACTGCACTTATGGGACTCGCCACGTCACCAAGTGTTACTGCAGTGCTGGTTTGACTATGGCCGGGGTGTACTAGGCCGCTGGTGCTTGCCAGTTCACCAAAACGCTACCAAAAAAACTGTTAGCGATCGCAGGGATCAGGCCTGACTCTGCGAATGCTGCAGTTATGCGTTTAGTGTTTTGTAAGTGACAGTGATCGATCGATACTGCACTTGGGTGGGCTGGGCCGGTTGGAGGGGCAAAACACAGGTGCTAGCAGGTATCTGGGCAGATCCCGCTAACACTGCATTTTTGGGAATCCTAAACTGCTGGGGACGCTAGTATATATCTGATCAGTTATTGATCCGTTCAGATACGATACCACTAAGGGAGGCGTATGCTGCGTGCGTGGGTGTTAGCGGTACTGGCGCTAACCTGACGCTGCCTGGGGCTGTTGCTTGCCAATTCACCAAAACGCTACCAAAAAAACTGTTAGCGATCGCAGGGATCAGGCCTGACTCTGCGAACGCTGCAGTTATGTGTTTAGTGTTTTGTAAGTGACAGTGATCGATCGATACTGCACTTGGGTGGGCTGGGCTGGGCCAGGCGGAGGGGCAAAACGCAGGTGCTAGCAGGTATCTGGGCTGATCCCACTAACACTGCGTTTTTGGGAACCCTAAACTGCTGGGGACGCTAGTATAGATCTGATCGGATCAGATATTGATCCGATCAGATACTATACCACTAAGGGAGGTGTACGGTGCGTGCGTGGGTGTTAGCGGTACTGGCGCTAACCTGACGCTGCCTGGGGCTGGTGCTTGCCAGTTCACCAAAATGCTACCAAAAAACTGTTAGCGATCGTAGGGATCAGGCCTGACTCGTTATGCGTTTAGTGTTTTGTAAGTGACAGTGATCGATCAATACTGCACTTGGGTGGGCTGGGCTGGGCCGGGCGGAGGGGCAAAACGCAGGTGCTAGCAGGTATCTGGGCTGATCCCACTAACACTGCGTTTTTGGGAACCCTAAACTGCTGGGGACGCTAGTATAGACCTGATCGGATCAGATATTGATCCGTTCAGATACTATACCACTAAGGGAGGCGTATGCTGCGTGCGTGGGTGTTAGCGGTACTGGCGCTGATCTGATGCTGCCTGGGGCGACGCATATCACCGCCGGGCGATCAGGGGGCTAAACCTTTATTCGGTAATAAACGGCGGGTGCCCTGACACTATAAAAAATAAACGAACTAACCAGCGTCACCCGTAACGGTTATACAGTGATCAGTGGTGAAAGGGTTAACTAGGGGGCAATCAAGGGGTTAAAACATTTATTAGATAGTATATGGGGGTCCCTGTTGCTATAAAACGCTGACGGCGAACCTAAATATTTACGTCCCTAACTAGCGTCACCAGTGACACTAATACAGCGATCAGAAAAATGATCGCTTAGTGACACTGGCGACAAGGGGTGATCAAGGGGTTAAAACTTTATTAAGGGGGGTTAGGGGGGTACCCTAGACCTAAAGGGGGCTAATCCTAACTGCCCTAACACACTAATTGTCACAAACTGACACCATGCAGTAATCAAAAAAACAAACAAAAAACTGCTTGGTGTCAGTGTGACGGGGGGAGGGTTAATCAGGGGGGATCGGAGGGTAAAGGGGGGTGTAATGTGTGCCTGGCATGTTCTACTGTGTGTGTGTGTTTGGTGCACTCACATTACAGTCTTTTCTCTTCGGCGCCGGAACGGAAACTGCCGAGGAGAGGTTACATCACTTCCTCCGCTTCTGTTTACAGACCCCCCACCCGCGGGCAGGCAAGGACATACATGTAGTCCATTTTGCCTGCCCGTGTCATTCTGCCGATGTACATCATTGTGCGGCGGTCATCAAGTGGTTAAAAAAACAAACATGCTACCTGCTCTGTGCAGTGGTTTTGCACAGAGCAACCTGGATCCTCCTCTTCTCAGATCCCTCGCCAGCGTTCCTGGCCCCTCCCTCCTGTTGAGTGCCCCCACAGCAAGCAGCTTGCTATGGGGGCACTCGAGCCACAGCTCTGTGTGTCTATTCAGACATGGAGCTACGGTTCGGCCCCACCCTATCTCTCTCCTCATTGGCTAACTGACTTTGACAGCAGTGGTAGACCATGGTGCCGCTGCTGTGTCTCAGCCAATCAGGAGGGAGTCCCGGATGGCCGAGGCACTCATGCAACATTGCTGGATCGAGATGGGACTCAGGTACGTATTAGGGGGGCTAAGGGGGGCTGCTGTGCAGAAGGTTTTTTTATCTTAATGCATAGAATGCATTAGGATAAAAAAACCTTATGCCTTTACAACCACTTTAAACTGTCTGAATAAATAAAGTAATAAAAAGGTGAAATATTTATTTTTCAGCCTGTACAGTGCAATTGCTGGTTGGATTGCAGTGGGCATAGTGGCCACCATTCTTCCATGTTGAGGGATTGGGGCATTGGGGAATTAAGGTGTAATACTGGCCAATGTTACTGAATTGCATTACCTAGTTTGTCCACAAGCTGGCATTGCCAATTATTATTACCTAATGGTGAATGAATTACAGGTTGCCAGGAGCAGTATGGGAGATGTAGTCTTGAAGAAGGATTCTAACTACAGCCATTCATGGGTGGCAATTACAAGGCTCATAAGCATCTGGGAGCAGGAGAGACCATGTAAAAGTAATAGCACAGGAGGAGGCGGGCAGTTGGTGGAGGCGCTTCAACTGGCTAGGAGCGAGAGAGCCATGCTGTGTAAAGCTGTGCTTTGCCAAGCCACGCTGTGCCAAGCTGTGCAGTGCCGAGCGGTGCTGTCTCAAGCTATGCAATGCCAAGGAGAGAGCGAGTTGCTGTACTGGATGCTGGCCCCAGAAGGCTGATCCAAACGAAGACATCTGCATCAAGGCAGTCCAGGTCACCATCACATTGGCTGTCATCTGCTGTACCACTGCCTAAGTAGGTCCCCACAACACGGACCACTGGCTGCCATTAAAGGGCTGCCACAGAGGAATCCACTGAGAGGGTCTTCAACCTGCTTACAGCCACCTGTTAACCCTTTCTTCAGTCTAGACTTGTTAAAGAGCCAGTTCACTCAACTGACATTCTGCTACAAGAGATCCATCACACTTGCTGCTGCATCCAACAAGGAGCAGCAGCCATCACAGTTAAAAATAGAGCATAAACCATTAGCATCCCAGAATGCTAATTTTGCCTTGCTTTTTATCTGTCACAATTGCTATATAGTATCCTTGTCCTTATACGCCCAACTGTCCTTTTGAGCTTGCCCCACCTTCTGCATTGCTGAAATAAGGAGTCTATACATCTACAGAGCCTAACGTTACCCTAGACTGCTGTTGAATGCCATGCCCTGAGTCCTCTTTACTATTCTGCGTGGCAATGGTTTTCAAAGGGCCCCAACATAGCCGTCAGAACTTTACCATAAAGGCTCCCTTGCCTATTTAAAGGGGTTGTAAACCCCCTTTTTTCTTCACCTTAATGCATCCTATGATGGATCTACTTACTTTTTACACTTTTTTGGGGAATAAGTAGGGGTACTACCCCTACTCATTCACATGGGGGAGGGCAGGATCTGGTGGCCCCTTGTTCCAGATTCTGATAAGCCCTCCTGCCTGCAGACCCCCACAACCACTGGCCAGGTTTGTGAGAAAAAGGCCCTTAACCTCATCAACATGGGGACAAGGTGCTTTGGGGGGATCTATGGCCTGTATGGTGCAGGGGGGGGCGCTCGCTTGTCCCCCCCCTTTCCTGGCATGCTGGGCTGCATGCTCGGATAAGGGTCTAGTATGGATTCTGTGGGGACCCCACGCTGTTTTTTTATTTTGGTGTAGGGTTCTCCTTAAAATCCATACCAGACCCAAAGGGCATGGATTGGAGTGGGGGGGTGCACAACTTTTCATTTCTGCTTTTTTCATTGCCGGCATTCTTTGTTTAATTTTCAGCTGTCAGCGGGGAAGCCGGCTAACAGCTGATGAGTCATTGGTAGGGATGGTCCCGCCCCACACTATATATAAAACTGCTTACACAGCGGCCATATGTAGTGTGTTAATGTGGAGAACTTGAGATAGATTAAGCAGGTTAGTTAGTGGCGTGCAGGTAGTGTAGTATCTATAATACAGTTCTGAGTATATAGTGCAGTCCGTATTGTATACATTATACAGTTCAGAGTATACAGTGCCGTCCATATAGTATATAATACAGTTTAGAGTATATATATATGTCATGGGCAGTGGAGAAGGGCAGCTGCAGCCAGGAGGATTGGCAGGGCCTGAAGATGGCTTACTGGGCTCAGTAGCCGCATGTAGGACAGCTAGCACCAGAGACTTTCTATTTTGCTACACTATAGTTGCCTGCACTCCCTGCCTGCAAAGGGCAATTGCTGAGGCAGTGTCAGGCCTAACCACGCAGTGCTAGCTGTGCCTGGGAGATCAAGCAAGTAGAGTTTTGGAGGAGCTGAGGAGTAAAGGTCTGCAGTAAGAGTTGTGCTGGAGGAAGAGAGGCCTATATATACATAGTTACATAGTAGGTGAGGTTAAAAAGACACACGTCCATCAAGTCCAACCTATTTTTTTTGATTATGTGTCAGTATTACATTGTATATCCCTGTATGTTGCGGTCGTTCAGGTGCTTATCTAAGAGTTTCTTGAAACTATCAATGCTCCCCGCTGAGACCACTGCCTGTGGAAGGGAATTCCACATCCTTGCTGCTCTTACAGTAAAGAACCCTCTACGTAGTTTAAGGTTAAACCTCTTTTCTTCTAATTTTAATGAGTGGCCACGTGTCTTGTTAAACTCAATTCTGCGAAAAAGTTTTATCCCTATTGTGGGGTCACCAGTATGGTATTTGTATATTGAAATCATATCCCCTCTCAAGCGTCTCTTCTCCAGAGAGAATAAGTTCAGTGCTCGCAACCTTTTCTCATAACTAATATTTTCCAGACCCTTTATTAGCTTTGTTGCCCTTCTTTGTACTCGCTCCATTTCCAGTACATCCTTCCTGAGGACTGGTGCCCAGAATTGGACAGCATACTCTAGGTGCAGCTGGACCAGAGTCTTGTAGAGCTGGAAAATTATCGTTTTATCTCTGGAGTTAATCCCCTTTTTAATGCATGCCAATATTCTGTTTGCTTTGTTAGCAGCAGGTCCTTTTCCATCCTAGATTCCCCCAGAGGTTCTCCCCCCAGTGTATAGATTGCATTCATATTTTTGCCACCCAAATGCATTATTTTACATTTTTCTACATTGAACCTCATTTGCCATGTAGTTGCCCACCCCATTAATTTGTTCAGATCTTTTTGCAAGGTTTCCTCATCCTGCGGAGAAATTATTGCCCTGCTTAGCTTAGTATCGTCCGCAAATACAGAGATTGAACTGTTTACCCCATCCTCCAGGTCGTTTATGAACAAATTAAATAGGATTGGTCTCAGCACAGAACCCTGGGGGACCCCACTACCCACCCCTGACCATTTTGAGTACTCCCCATTTATCACCACCCTCTGAACTCGCCCTTGTAGCCAGTTTTCAATCCATGTACGTACCTTATGGTCCATGCCAACGGACCTTATTTTGTACAGTAAACATTTATAGGGAACTGCGTCAAATGCTTTTGCAAAGTCCAGATACACCAAGTCTACGGGCCTTCCTTATCTAGATGGCAACTCACCTCCTCATAGAAGGTTAATAGATTGGTTTGGCAAGAACGATTCTTCATGAATCCATGCTGATTACTGCTAATGATACCGTTCTCATTACTAAAATCTTGTATATAGTCCCTCATCATCCCCTCCAAGAGTTTACATACTATTGATGTTAGGCTAACTGGTCTGTAATTCCCAGTGATGTATTTTGGACCCTTTTTAAATATGGGTGCTATATTGGCTTTTCTCCAATCAGCTGGTACCATTCCAGTCAGTAGACTGTCAGAAAAAATTAGGAACAATGGTTTGACAATCACTTGACTTGAGTTCCCCAAGTACCCTCGGGTGCAAGCCATCCGGTCACGGTGATTTATGAATGTTACGTTTCCCAAGTCTAATTGTAATTCTGTCCTCTGTTAACCATGGAGGTGATTCCTGTGATGTGTCATGAGAATAAACACTGCAGTTTTGGTTACTGAAGCCCCCTGATTTCCTCAGGAAGACTGAGGAGAAGAATAAATTCAATACCTTTGCCATCTCCCTATCCTTTGTAACCAGATGTCCTTCCTCATTCTTTATGGGGCCAATATGGTCTGTCCTCCCTTTTTTACTGTTTACATACTTAAAGAATTTCTTGGAATTTTTTTTGCTCTGCTCCGCTATGTGTCTTTCATGTTCTATCTTATTCGTCCCTGTTGCACCCTTATGCCCCGTACACACGGTCGGACATTGATCAGACATTCCAACAACAAAATCCATGGATTTTTTCCAACGGATGTTGGGTCAAACTTGTCTTGCATACACACTGTCACACAAAGTTGTTGGAAAATCTGATCGTTCTGAACGCGGTGACGTAAAACATGTACGTCGGGACTATAAACGGGGCAGTAGCCAATAGCTTTCGTCTCTTAATTCATTCTGAGCATGCGTGGCACTTTGTGCATCGAATTTGTGTACACACGATCCGAATTTCCGACAACGGATTTTGTTGTTGGAAAATTTTATAGAATGCTCTCAAACTTTGTGTGTTGAAAATTCCTATGGAAAATGTGTGATGGAGCCTCCACACGGTCGGAATTTCCGACAACAAGGTCCTATCACACATTTTTCATCGGAAAATCCTATCGTGTGTACAGGGCATTACATTTCTTGTTGCTTTTTTTATAAAGTCTGAATGCTGATGATGATCCCTCAACCTTGTATTTTTTGAAGGCCTTCTGCTTTGCTTTTATATGCATTTTAACATTGGAGTTAAGCCATCCAGGACTTTTGTTTGCTCTTTTAAATTTATTACCCGATGGGATGCATTGGCTAATGCCCTTATTTAATATGCTCTTAAAGCTAACTCATCTCTCCTTCGTGTTTTTTGTTCCTAAGATTTTATCCATATTTATGCCTTCCAGCAAGGCTCGTAGTTTAGGGAAGTTGGCTCTGTTGTATTCCCCTTATGTTTGCTATTTTTGTGATTTATACTGAAGCCAATTGACCTGTGATCGCTGTTACCTAAATTGCCCCATATATCCACATCCGTGATCAGGTCTGTATTGTTGGTATTCAGTAGATCCAGTAACGCTTTATTTCTAGTTGGTGTGTCTACCATCTGACCCATAAAATTGTCCTGCAAGACATTTAGGAACTGGGGAGCCTTAGATCAATGCGCTGAAATTCCCACAAAATCCAAATCCTCCTCATACAAAAGTATCTCTAGTTCACCCATCTTGTCCGCAAGGCTCCTGGCATTGGTGAACATGCCACGTAGTTTAGACTGGTCGCATATTATCCTCTTATTGGGTATTCTGAGATTGTAACTAGGACTTGCTACTATACTTACCTTGGGTTTATGTGCTTTGGTCAACCTACCACTAATGCCCCCAATACTACCCTCTGGAATATGTTCCGCACTGACTATCTCTACCTCTGGACCCTCCCCACCCCCCATTTCCTAGTTTAAAAACCCCTCTAACTTTTTGCCCATCTTCATTCCCAGCTGATCTGCACCCTCCTCATTTAGGTGCAGTCTGTCCTTTCTATAGTAACGGTTATCGACTGAGAAGTCGGCCCAGTCCTCCAAGAACCCAAAACCCTCCTTACTACACCAGCTCTTCAGCCACTTGTTTACTTCCCTAATCTCCCTCTGCCTTTCTGGTGTGGCTCGATGTATCGGTAGTATTCCTGAGAATGCTACCTTGGAGGTCCTTTTCGTCAATTTAGCTCCTAAGTCCCTAAAATCATTCTTTACTCCAGCTGGGTCTTCCCCAGCCCCTGTCCACCAGATCTGTGATGTGCCAAACCCGAGCGCCCAGTAGACAACATACTGTTTGGCGCTTCAGGTCTTTGTTATAGATTGTCCTCTCTGTCCTTCTTATAAGGCGTACACACGGTCGGACTTTGTTCGGACATTCCGACAACAAAATCCTAGGATTTTTTCCGACGGATGTTGGCTCAAACTTATTTTGTCTACACACGGTCGCACAAAGTTGTCGGAATTTCCAATCGCCAACCACACGGTCACGTACACCACGTACGACGAGACTAGAAAAGGCTGGTTCAGAATCAAGCGCCGCACCCTTTGGGCTCCTTTTGCTAATCTCGTGTTAGTAAAAGTTTGGTGAGAGACGATTTGCGCTTTTTCAGACTCGTGGCTTTCAGATCGTTTTCTGCCATTCAGTTTGTGCTTGTGGGTTTGTATCTGCTCTTCAGTTCATGCAAGCAAGTTCCGCGTGACTTAGTCATTGTATTCTTGTTCGTTCGTTACTGTTTTTCAGGTTGCTCTTCACAGGCCTTGCTGTTCTTCAGTGCGTTCTGTTACTTAGTTCTGAGCAGCCGATCGTTTTCTAGCCATGTTTCGTATGCATACTCCTCGTAGAGTTCGTGCTGTGCGGGGGCTTGGTGTTGGGGTCCTGACCTTGACACAAGTCCAGTCCATGAACAGGGTGGGGAGGAGTTCATGGACCAAGAATTGGTTGCTTCAGCGTGACCAGTTCTGTCATATGCCTTTGCTCCGTGAGATCCATGAGAATAATCCTGATGATTTCAGGAACTTTCTCAGGATGATGGACCCCGTGTTTCACCGTCTGTTGGCTTCGCTGACCCCCTATATCAGCAGGCAGGATACCTGCATGAGGCAAGCCATCACTCCGGAGCAGAGGTTGGTCGCTACCCTGCGGTATTTGGCGACAGGGAGAAGCCTGCAGGACTGCAAGTTCTCGACAGGCATCTCCCCCCAGGCTCTGGGGATCATTATCCCAGAGACCTGTTCTGCCATCATCCAGGTCCTGCAGAAGGAGTATATGAAGGTAAGATTTTTATCCTTTAATATCACATTTTATTGTATTTAATGTTTGATAATATATTGTATTTCTTTCCTCATTCCCTAATTACCATGATTGTAATATGCTGTGAATGTCCCCTTTGTTCTCATGCATGCTGGATTTTTATGTAATTATTATTTTATGTCCTTCATACATATTTGCCCTTCAATAACCTCCCCAGCATGGTGTCTCCTGCCCTATATTCACCTCATGTAGTCACTTAACAATGTATTTTATCAGCTCCATAGTAGTGCTTTACCCCAAACACCCCCTAAAATGTTTTGAATTGTTATTTTTGATTTAAAATCAGGCAGAGTGCCAGAGGGTTTTTTTTTGTGGTGTCCCCCCAAATTTTTTAGTAACCCTCCCTCCCCCAACTGCTAAGTCAGCTGATCCCAATTCTCTATCCTCAATCATCTATCTGCTGACTTTGCCAAACCCATACAAACTATACCCATCTCTTTTTTGTGGTCATATTTATGGATGAATTCCCCAAAGCATGTAGTGCAAGGGCCTGCCTGTATACTTTCCAATGGTACTGTTTAAAGTTTTTGTATCCTTTTTATTATCTTGATAGGTAATAGCAGAATGTCCAAATGTCCTCAAATGTGTACAATGTGTATTTATATCTTTGTATTATGACACTTCTTACCTGTCCAGTGGTCTGCCAATAGTGTAACTAAGGAAGGTCTGTTCAAAGTAATACCCATTATTTAGGCATTCATCTCTCAATAAAGTGAAGAAGGTTACCTGTCCAAGATTTCCACACACCCCCTATAATGTTTGAAATGTCCCATGAGTGGGGGGAGGGGGAATATGATAGGTGTACCTTATACTTTGGCCTTGTTAAATTCCCCTTAGTAAATGCTATCAGGAGGTTGCCCCATAATGTTTGTGTATAATCTGCTTGCCATGTTTCTTAGTAAAAATAGTAATGTTTATTGTTTTTTCCTCAACAGTTTCCTTCCACGCCACAGGAATGGCAGACTGTGGCCTCCCACTTTGCCCAGCGGTGGGACTTTCCTAACTGAGGAGAGGCAATTGACGGGAAACACGTCCACATCATCCCACCACCCAACTCGGGGTCGTACTATTATAATTACAAGGGGTTTAATAGTATAGTGATGTTGGTGATGGTGTCGGCTAATTACGACTTCTTGTATGTGGACGTGGGGAAGAATGGCCGGATGTCCGATGGTGGAGTCATCGCCCAGATGGAGTTTTACAGGCGTCTCCAGAATGGCAGCTTGGACTTGCCAGCTCCAGAGGACAATGTGGAAGGACTCCCATTCGTGTTTGTTGCTGATGAAGCGTTTGCGCTGGGGGACCACCTGTTGCAGCTATTCCCAATGAGGACCCTCACCCCGGAACAGAGGGTTTTTAATTACCGGCTGGCCAGAGCCCGAAGAGTGGTGGAGAACACATTTGGAATCCTGGCCAGCCGGTTCCGACTATTTCTGACACCCATCCATATGGCGGAGTATAAACTGAACCATATTATACTGGGGTGCTGTGTTCTCCATAACTTTTTAAGGAAACATTCGGCCAACTATGCTGGCTCAGTTGGGCCTGAGGCCGGAATCCTACATCAAACCACACTGATGGCGCTTGAAAGTGGCCGTCCTGGCTTGCCCTCCCTGAGTGCCCGTGATGTTCGGTTACGCTACCTGGAGTTCTTTGCGGGTAGGGGGGCTATCAATATGCCAGACAATCTGCAGCCTTTTTATAATAAAACAAAAAAAGAAATTCTTGGTGGACATTTACTGCTTGTTTGTTTTAGCTGACCCTGACAGAAATGTTTTGAGTGCAGAAAATGTCGTGATTGTGTAACCTTATACAAAGCACTGTTGGCTGTTATTTCCTAAATGCAAAAACACATTTCACTACAAGTGCACTTGCAAATGCACTGAAACTGCACTTGTAGTGCCAAGAGGATTTGCCCTTAGTAAATAACCCCCATTTGCAATGAAAACAGCAATTACATCACCCCAAAAGTGTTGTAGCGTTGAGACAATAATCCACACATTCTTGATTAACAATTTTTTTAATACCTGCACAATCACATGTGCATTTACCAAAGGTTTAGAAAAAAAAACAACATGTTTGTGGTATACCATTTTTTGTGGTGGCATTCTCAAAACTCAAAATGTCCATTTAAGATAAAACAGGCATGTGTAAAACCAACAAGAAAGACACAAATCTTGAACTTACAAAGTTCACATTTGTTAGAACTTGAAGGCAATATCATACATGAGTATTTAGGAACTGTGTTTGATATTTCGTTCAGATGGGGGGAAATCACCCCTGGAAAAGCCAAATTTAGAAGATGCACACAATTTTGCCAATGTCAACATGTGCTAGCTGCCATCACGGGGATCTCCCCTTCATCCAGAGGGGGGGGCTCTGGTCTCCTCTGATGAGGGGTGTCTTCCGGGTCTTTTATCCACTATGTAAAACAAAAATGGTATACTTAGCACACAGATATTTGATGGCAGAACTATAAAGATGAAACATTGCTTGGAAGTGGGGTACAATTGTCTGTTTTAGCAGAGTTCCAAGATGTAGCTTTTTTAGTGTCCTTTGTCAAGCTGCGATACTTTACCTGTTTGGTACAAGCTTCACAGATGTAGCCCCCCCCTATAGTATAGACTGGAGCACCTGTGTGGCCCCCTAATAAAAATGGTGTTCTTTTGTCCCACACTAGTGCTCCAGTGTCCAGATGTGAAAACAGCTGCTGAGTGTCCTCTCCTTACACACAATCTAGCTTGCATTTCATTCTAGTAACAAAGCCATCTACACAACCCAATTCTTTGAAGACAAGTATAGGGCGTCAAAATGGTGGCCAAATGCATATAGCCTAAACAATGGTATTTTATAGTTTGAACGAAAAATGTTTGATCCGAACGAATAATGTGCCCATGAACATGAAAGTTGCCATTTTAAACGGTACAACAGTTCCTAAAAGCACATGGAGCAGCACGAACGTAATAAACACAAAAAGAATAGGAACACAGCACAACTACTTACTTTTTTGCAGCACTCTCCGGATCTTTCTGTACTGCTCATGTTCTCGTAATTTGAGGTCTGACCACCGCTTCCTGAGCTGATCTTTCGATCGTCGTACCCCGAAATTCCGGTGCAGACTCCTGACCACTTTCGCCATGATCTTGGCCTTTCGGACATTGGGGTTGGGGTAAGGCCCATACTTTCCATCATAGTCGGACTTCTTCAGGATGTCCACCATCTCCAACATCTCCCCAAAGGACATTTTTGAGTCCTTAAATCTCCTTCTGGATTGGGACGTTTCAGGCTCCGGCCTTTCCTCCCCCTCCTCCTCGTTGCTACAATTAGTACGCACCTGCTGTCTATCCGCCATGTGCTCTTCCCCCACTGCGCCGAACGAAAAGGGGCGGGGAATAGACTAGAAAGAACGTCAGGTGCCGGCGGAGTTATACGCATGCGCAGTGTGTATAAAGCGTAACACACGTGCGTATTACGTACGATCTGTGAGCGGAGGAAGGAGCATCGGAGACGCCGATCGTGATAACGAAGGTAAGATCTAAACTTGCGCCTATACTGCTTCGAAATGGAAGCCTATATTGTAACAAGATTAGGGGAGTTTGGCCTGACATTGGGGTTTGTCTTGTGTTGTGTCTTGCAGAGAAAATGGATGGGTTCAATGACCACAATTTCCTCCCCCTGTTCATTGACAAATACAGGGAGCTGCCCTGTCTGTGGCAGGCCAGACACCCCCACTATAATCACAAACAGAAGAGGCAGGCAGCGCTGGAGAAACTGCTGGAGTTGGTGAAGCCGGTGGTCCCCACAGCAACCATCTCTTATTTAAAAGCTAAAATTGGTGGCCTGAGGAGCACTTATCTTAGGGAGCACAAGAAGGTCACGGATTCCCAGAGGTCTGGAGCTGCAGCAGATGACATTTATATCCCCAGGCTGTGGTACTATGAGAGACTGCGATTTCTGTCAGACCACACTGAAGTCAGGGAATCCCTCTCCACTCTTCCTTCCACGCTTCCTTCCATCCCAGCTGAGGCTTCCGATGTCCAACCTGGGCCTTCCAGCCAGGAAGAAATGGAGGAGCCCAGGTGGAGTCAGGTATAGCATTGTTCTACTGATTTCTGGTCAATAAATAAATGATGTTTACTAGATGTTATTATTGATCACTAATTGCTGGTTGAAAAAAGTGTTTTACATATCAATAGACAGTAGTGGGCACCCAAAATTGGGACACAAATGAAAAATGCTGGGCTCAGAAGGATAGTCTGTTATATTTGTTAACATTCAATTTGCAACAGTCAGGAGGTGAAAATTGTGTGTGATTGATGAAAACAATACTAAAACTATGTCCCTTTTTCATACACAGGAAGACCTCAGCCAGGAGGAGGTTGTGGAATGTGGCAGTCAGGAGGAGGCGGGGATTAGTGGCAGCCAGGAGGAGGCGGGGCTAAGTGTCAGCCAGGAGAAGCCTGGGACCAGTCGCAGCCTGACTGAGTCTCAGGTCCCTCCCCTCCGCCTGCCACATAAACGAGCCAGGAAGGCGACTCCGAGTCCCGTGCAGGATTCAGCATTCAGGCTGATCCAGGAGGCTTCTGCGTCCCTCAGAGCCTTACCAACTCCTGAAGAGGCCTTTGCCTGCAGGGCATGCAGGATGGTCAACGCAGGCTCTGTGAGGACCTTCTGTACAAAGTCCTACGTAAGGGGGTGAGTGGGGAACTAACACCCAAGACGGATGTCATTGAGTTGGACCATCCTCCTCCTCCTCCTCTTCCTGCTGCCACAATTCCACCACCAGAGCCACAGCGTGTAAGGAAGCGTGGAAGGAAGACCAAAGAGTGATGGCCCTGGGTTCAGTCTGGTCTGACAGAAGATGCAGTCTCTCGTATGACCACAGCCTGGGGACACAGATGTCATCTGCTGCTTTCCGGATCTCTGGGACTTCTGGACCACACTGCCCTCCCTTAGATAAAATTATTTGATTAAAAATTATTGATGTGTGCCCTGGGGGTCCAAGGCTTCGCCCACTTCTGCAGTTTCTCCGGCGTTGCCTCCCTCTTTGTTTAGTTGTGACCCCTTAATAAAATTTTTTAGGTAAATTCTACTCTCCTGTGTGTGTTTTCATCCAAAAATGACAGTTTGTTGGTGACGATTCAGGTACATTTCTAAAGTACAATGTGAAATTAACAAGGGACAACAACACCAAACAAACAATCTCCTACAGATTAAATAGAACAACATATCAATGGTGTTGTGGGAACTTGTCACAAAAAACACACACAAACATTTTCGGGAGTACAAATCAAAATTGCCCAAAAAAAAAAAAAAAAAAATACAAACACAAAAAAAAATCTACATTAAAGCCAAAAAATATATAAAAATATGTTGTCAGATGTGAGAAATCAAAACTTATTGAGGGAATTACGATAAATAGTAACGAAATAAGTTTGTGTGAATATGAGCAGCAAAACTACTTAATTATTGTCACATTATAAAGAAGAAGAGAGTGCGCTGTATTAAACCATTTTTAACATTGCAGCGTGACGAAAGTGCTGTATCCATTGCGAACGCTAAGTTTACCAGAACGAGCTGTTCTGTCTTGGTATTTCTGCTGAGCATGCGTGGCACTTTGTGCGTCGGAATAGGCCACACATGGTCGAAATTGACGCGATCGGATTTTGTTGTCGGAAAATTTTATCTCCTGCTCTCCAACTTTGTGTGTCGGAAAATCCGATGGAAAATGTCCGATGGAGCCCACACACGGTCGGAATTTCCGACAACACGCTCCGATCGGATATTTTCCATCGGAAAATCTGACCATGTGTACGGGGCATTAGAATTGAGTCCCCTACCACCACAATCTCTTTCCTTTCCCATCGCTTCCACCCCACTCTTACAGGAGGAGTTCTTCCCCTGGCAGCTAGGAGAGTCCCTCAGCTCCAGCAGTGCTGGTCCCTGACTGGTTTCAGCAATGTCACTCAATGGAGTGTACTTATTGGGATGCTCCAGCCCTGGATCGGCCTCCCTGGCACTTCCCCCTCTACCCTTCCTGACTGTCACCCATCTACTCTTTGCCTGCACCTCTTTGTCTCCACCCGCCCCCTGCCGTGTATGTTCCTGGCTCTCCTATAGTATGGAGAGACTTCTCAGTGCTGAAAGTTGCTTCCCCAGATTCAGAACCTGGGCTTCCAGGGAAACAATGCGCTTACATTTTGCACAGCAGTATTCACCCTCGATTGGATGATCAGGGAAGGCATACATGCCACAAGATGTACAACGTGTCGCCTCTCCACACCCGCCATTCATCGTACCTATTAAATTTAATGAGGATTGGGGATTATACCCTGTCCAAATTACCTAAAAACTAACTTCCTGACACTAATACTCAACAAGACAATATACAAGTATTCAACAAGACAATACACAGGCACTCGCAGATCTACGTGCACTCGCAGACCTAAATGCACTCGCAGACCTAAATGCACTCGCAGACCTACATGCGCTCGCAGACCTACGTGCTCTCGCAGACCTACGTGCGCTCGCAGACCTACGTGCGCTCGCAGACCAACGTGCACTCGCAGACCACTCACTGACCTACGTGCGCTTGCAGACCTACATGCGCTCGCAGACCTATGTGCACTCGCAGACCTACGTGCACTCACAGACCTATGTGCACTCACAGACCACTCACTGACCTACGTGCGCTTGCAGACCTACGTGCGCTCGCAGACCTACGTGCACTCGCAGACCTACGTGCACTCGCAGACCACTCACTGACCTACGTGCGCTCGCAGACCTATGTGCACTCGCAGACCACTCACTGACCTACGTGCGCTCGCAGACCTACATGCACTCGCAGACCTACGTGCACTCACAGACCTACGTGCACTCACAGACCACTCACTGACCTACGTGCGCTCGCAGATCTACGTGCACTCACAGACCTACGTGCACTCGCAGACCTACGTGCATTCACAGACCTATGTGCACTCACAGACCACTCACTGACATATGTGCACTCGCAAACCTATGTGTACTCGCAGACCACTTGCAGACCTACGTGCACCCGCAGACCTATGCGCAGTCGCAGACCTACGTGCACCCGCAGACCTACGTGCACCCGCAGACCTACGTGCACCCGCAGACCTACGTGCACTTGCAGACCTACGTGCACTTGCAGACCTACGTGCACTCGCAGAACACTCGCAGGCCTACGCGCACCTGCAGACCTACGTGAACTCACAATACACAATACAGAAGTACTAACGATCCACACACACTACTCAGACAACACTCAGGTACTCACACTACACACTATGCACTATGACCCCTGTTATAACCTGTTTTCAACTCTGGTTTTTAACTCACCACTTAGACCAGTTCCACTAACTCTGGTTTTTAACTCACCACTTAGACCAGTTCCACTAATTCTGTTTTTTAACTCACCACTTAGACCAGTTCCACTTGGACAGAGTTCCAGCAGACTCAAAGATGAGCAGGCTCACAATGAGTTTTGCACAAGGTTATATAGGCCTCAAGCACCTGTGACCAATTAACCACTCCCCTAACTAGTAGACTGAAGGAAGCAAACAAAAGAAAAAAAAATCTGTTTAAAAAGCTTCAGAAAAGGGTGTTAAAAAGCTACAAGGAAAAGCCCCAAAAAGAACCTAAAGATGCAACCCAGCAATTACCAGCAGTCAAAAAGCAAGACTTGTTCACTCTCCACTCAAGGTCCCCACTGTTTAGCTTCCAACCAGCAGTCTGGCAATTTCAGATGTGCTCTACACAAGGTTATATAGGCACTGCCTTAACCCTCTTGGGCATGGAGTTTACCAGAGCTTTGCAGGTTGCCACTGGAGTCCTCTTTGTCACGTACCTAGTAGGAGTCTGAAATGAAGAGGTCAGCCTCTCGTGTATCTCCAATCCAAGCCCCACTGGAGACGGAACAGATGGTGGCAAGGATCAGGAGGAACACGAGTGCCTGTGAATGCTGCTTGCAGAACTTGCTGGAAGTGTTGCAGACTGGGAAGTGCAGGCAGGGTTTCTGGTGAAGAGCTGGAACCAGCAAAGCTGAGAGGATGAACGGCCAGCACAGGTACTCGGAAAGAGCGTAGAGCCAAACAGGAGACAGGAGCGAGGTCATCGGGTAAGCCGGGTTCAGTAATGGGCAGGCAGCGAGGTACCAAGGTATAAACAGGAGCAAGGTCAAACGGGAAGCCAGGATCAGGAACCGGTAATCAAAGTCCAGAAACAGGGTCAGGAAGGCCAGGGTTTCAGAAACAGGAAGTCAAGTCAAACAAACAGGGTTTCATAATCTCAGGACACAGCTGAAGATCAAGCAGAACCTTTCAGAAATCAGAGCAACCCTTAAATAGGCTGTCAGGCGCCAATTGTGGCCAGACGTGTGTTTCTGCGCATGCACGCGCATTGGTTTGCAAGGAAATCTGCTGGGCGCATCCTGACAGTTCTCTTACATTGCCCCCCTACTTAAGGGCAGCCTCCGGATGATCTTCAAGTGTCTTTTCTCTGGGTGGTGTTGAAAAAAGGCTTGCACTAGTTTTCTGAGCATGCACATCTGAAGCTGGTTCCCAGGAATTTTCTTCCGACCCATAGCCTTTCCATTTAATAAGGAACTGTGTTTGGTTATGCCTTCTTCTACAGTCCAACACGGCTTCCACCTCAAATTCCTCATTCCCTTCGATGAGCAGCGGAGGAGGAATTTCAGAAACCCAATCTGGAAATGGATTTGGTACAGCTGGTTTCAACAAAGAGAGATGGAATACAGGGTGGATCTTTAGATTCTTGGGTAACACCAACTCGAATGCTACTGCATTAATTTTCCTCTTGACTGGGAAGGGTCCCAAAAATTTTGGGCCAAGTTTTCTTGAAGGACAGCTCAGTTTCAAGTTTGTTGTGGAAAGCCAGACCTTGTCTCCAGGTTTAAGGTTCAGATTACCTCTCTTCTTCTTGTCGAAGAACTTTTTATTGCTTGCTTGAGTCTTGGAGATTGTATCTTGCAGTAATTGGTTATTAGTACTGAGGAAGTTTAATCTGTTTTGTACAGCAAGTACAGATGATTCAATGGCCAGCTCAGGTAAGAAAGAGGGGTGGTACCCATAATTGGCAAAAAAGGGTGATTGCTTGGTTGCAGAGTGGATGGAATTATTGTATGAAAATTCTGCCAGTGGGAGAAGTGATAGCCAGTCATCTTGTGCAAAAGAGGAAAAACACCGTAAGTACTGCTCGCGGGTTTGATTGGTTCTTTCAGTTTGTCCATTCGTTTGTGGATGGTAGGCTGTGGAGAGGCAGAGTTCAATGTTCAGTGCTTGGCATAATGCCCTCCAAAATATAGACGTAAACTGCACCCCACAATCAGAGATGATGCTATCAGGGACACCATGTAATCTTACAATCTCCTTGATGAAAGCTGAGGCAGTCTCTGTGGCCGAAGGAGTTCCTTGTAAGGGTACAAAATGGGCCATCTTGGTCAGGTGATCCACCACAACAAACACGGTGGTGAAGTCTTCGGATGGGGGGAGTTCCACGATGAAATCCATGGAGATCATGCTCCATGGTTTCTCAGGTACAGGGAGTGGCTCAAGTAGGCCCCAAGTTTTGGCTCTGTCCGACTTATTCCAAAGGCATGTCACACAAGAATTAACATATCTTTTGCAGTCTTGCATTAAGGCTGGCCACCAGAATGTATGAGAGATCAGATCGGCCATTTTGCGAATTCCAAAGTGGCCCGCTAATGGGTGGTCATGACATCGCCTCAGGACAGCAACTCTGAATTGCTCAGGGATAAAGATTTGCTGCTTATGAAAGTACAGACCATCCCTCAATTGAAGAGCCAGATCTTTGGAAGGTGGTTGGTTTACCACATCTGCTTTTACCTGAGACGTCAAATCCTCCTGAAGAAGCAAAAAATTTTTGGCTGGTAGAATAGTATCAGGTTCTGAGGATACCACTGGGTCGCTGAACACACAGGACAAGACATCCAGTTTACCATTCTTTGAGCCAGGATGATAAGTGATATGGAACATAAAACGAGAGAAGAAAAGTGCCCACCTTGCCTGCCGGGGTCTTAGTCGTCTAGCCGTCCTCAAGTATTCGAGATTTTTGTGGTCCGTGAAGATGAGGATGGGGTGAGCTGCTCCTTCCAGGAGGTAGCGCCATTCTTCAAGCGCAGCCTTGATAGCCAGCAATTCTCAGTCTCCAACATCATAGTTCCTTTCAGAAGGATTTAATTTCTTAGAGAAAAAGGCCACAGGATGGAGCAAAGATTTGGGACCTTGCATTGAGACAAAATAGCGCCCAGTGCACTCTCAGAGGCATCCACCTGCAAAACGTAGGCTAAGGATGGGTCAGGATGTTTCAAGATAGGAGCTGACGTGAATAAAGTTTAACTGTTCAAAAGCTGTTTGAGCTTCAGGGGTCCATCGGAAAGGAACATGCTGCTTTGTTAACTGAGCGATGGGAGTGATGATGCCAGAAAAGTTCTTGATAAATTTTCTGTAAAAGTTGGCGAATCCCACAAATCTCTGAACAGCTTTCCTGTCGACAGGGGCAGGCCATTCCAGGACAAAAGTGACTTTCTGTGGGTCCATGGAGATACCGTCAGCAGAGATGTCAAGTCCCAGGAAATGTATGGTTGGTTTTTTAAAGTCACATTTCTCAGCCTTTACGTAAAGGCGGTGTTCCCTCAACCGACCCAGTACTTTCTTTACATGAGTCCTATGGGATTCTAGAGTTTCAGAGAATATAAAGATGTCATCCAGATACACGATGACGAATAAATCAAGGAAGTCCCGAAAAATGTAATTAACCAGATGTTGGAATGTGGCAGGGGCGTTGCAGAGTCCGAATGGCATGACTTGATATTCAAAATGACCGAAGCGTGTTCGGAAGGCCGTCTTCCATTCATCTCCCTCCCTGATTCTGACAAGGTTATAAGCACCTCTCAGATCCAATTTGGAGAACACTCGTGCTCCACGCAGCCTTTGAAAAAGTTCAGGGATCAGAGGCAGAGGGTACCGGTTTTTAACAATGACCCTGTTAAGGTCAGGATAGTCCACACAGGGCCTAAGGGTATGGTCTTTCTTTTCAACTAAGAAAATACCGGCCCCTGCTGGTGAAGTGGAGGGCCGGATGAACTGTTTTTCAAGGCTTTCATTGATATAAATTCGCAGGGCTTCTAGTTCAGGCTCAGAGAGGATAAATTCGCCCAAATGGGATCTCGGCCCCTGGTAAAAGTTCAATAGGACAATCATATGTTCTATGGGGAGGAAGAGTGTCCGCTCCTTTCTTGGTAAATACATCCAGATAGTCGTGGTAGGCAGCAGGGACCAGATTAGAGGTTTCATGGTCAGGGATGATACCCAGGAGGGGTGTGGTATTGAAAGTCTTTTCAGGTAGGCAGTGAATTTGGCAGTAGTCAGAGGAGAAGGAGATGTCATGGGAGAAGCCATGATATCCAAATGGAGGAATTCATGGTGGCCGGAAGAAGTACGGCAGGAAATAGGTAAAGTCTCTTGGGTAACTGGGCCTGATTTAATGCCGGAACCGTCAGGCAGATGAACATGGAATTCCTGCTTCTTGGCACATACAGGCAGCTGGTGGAGAGAAGCAAATGCAGAGTCCATAAAACAACTACAGGCCCCAGAGTCTATGATTGCAAGTACAGGAACAGTCTTTTCAGAAAACTGGAGCACAATGGAAAGAGAGACATGAGACTGTTACCTCCCTGAGAGATGCATCATGTGAGGCTGACGGGAGAAAGACCTGCGGGTCTTTGCCGGGCAAGTCTGTATAAAGTGACCCGCCTCCCCGCAATAGAGACACAGATTGTCCTGTAATCGATGAAGGCGTTCATCAGGAGAAAGGGGTGGTCTTTGAAAACTTCTATGAGGAGTCTTATGCAGTTCCCTCCTTCTGGGGGGTTGCAACGGATGAGGATGCAGGAATGTCAGACCTTGAAGCCACAGAAAGGGTTTCTTTGGACCTTTCGGATTGCCTTTCACGTAATCGCCGATCGATCTGAATGGTTGGATCGATCAGGTGTTCCAGGGATGCTGGAACTCCCACTCTGGCAAGCTCATCCTTTAAGGTATCAGACAGAAAGTTGAAACTGGTGGCGAAGTGCGGAATGATTCCATTGGGTATCTGCACTCCATAGACGGAAGTCAGTTACATATTCCTCAGCAGGCCTTGGACCTTGCTGTAATTTGCCAAGCATGAATTCGGCAGTCTGTTGGTAGAAGGGGTCTGCATAAAGCTGAGCCATGGCTGAGAAGAAAGAATCCGTAGTTGTCAGGACAGGGTCATTTTGTTCCCGGAGATGATGAGCCCAGGAAAGTGGTTCATCTAATAGTAACGTAATGATAAACCCCACCTTGATGTTTTCAGACGTGAAGGTTCGGGGTAACAGGGAGAAATATAGTTTGCAGGAATTCTGGAATGTGCAAAACTTCTTGCGATTTCTGGAGAATCGCTCAGGCATAGGCACCCTGGATTCAGGAGCAGAAAGGCACCCTGGATTCAGGAGCAGAAGCAACCTCATGGAATAAGCCGGGCTCTGTTTCGGTATATGAATCAGAGACCAAAAGCGGAGCACAGGCCAATGCGACATTCTCATCGTGGGGAAATCGCTCTTCCATGCGACTCAGATTATCTTGTAACTTCTGCACAATATTGGATAGCACAGAAATAGATCTATAAATGTCCTCTGGTGTAGAGACCTCCCTTTCAGACTTCATTGGTGGCAAGGATCACGAGGAACACGAGTGCCTGTGAATGCTGCGTGCAGAACTTGCCGGAAGTGTTGCAGACTGGGAAGTGCAGGCAGGGTTTCTGGTGAAGAGCTGGAACCAGCAAAGCTGAGAGGATGGACGGCCAGCACAGGTACTCGGAAACAGAGTGGAGCCAAAAAGGAGACAGGAGCGAGGTCATCAGGTAAGCCGGGTTCAGTAACGGGCAGGCAGCGAGGTACCAAGGTATAAACAGGAGCAAGGTCAAACAGGAAGCCAGGATCAGGAACCGGTAATCAGAGTAATCAGAGTCCAGAAACAGGGTCAGGAAGGCCAGGGTTTCAGCAACAGAAAGTCAAGTCAAACAAATAGGCTTTCAGAATCTCAGGACACAGCTGAAGATCAAGCAGCACCTGTCAGAAATCAAAGCAACCCTTAAATAGGCTGTCAGGCTCCAATTGTGGCCAGATGTGTGTTCCTGCGCGTGCACGCAGTGCGACGCGCATTGGTGTGCAAGGAAATCTGCCGATGCCCGTGAATGCGCACGTATGCATGCCGGGCGCATCCTGACAGTTCTCGTACACTCTTCCACTCTTCCATGATGACATCACGTAGCTGGTGGATGTTAGAGACCTTGCGCTCCTCCACCCTCCATTTTAGGATGCCCCACAGATGCTCAATAGGGTTTAGGTCTGGAGACATGCTTGGCCAGTCCACCACCTTTACCCTCAGCTTCTTTTGCAAGGCAGTGGTCGTCTTGGAAGTGTGTTTGGGGTCGTTATCATGTTGGAATACTGCCCCACGGCCCAGTCTCCAAAGGGAGGGGGATCATGCTCTGCTTCAGTTTGTCACAGTACATGTTGCCATTCATGGTTCCCTCAATGAACTTTAGCTCCCCAGTGCCGGCAGCACTCATGCAGCCCCAGACCATGACACTCCCAACCAACATGCTTAACTGTAGGCAAGACACACTTGTCTTTGTACTGCTCACCTGGTTGCCGCCACACACACTTGACACCATCTGAACCAAATAAGTTTATCTTGGTCTCATCAGACCACAGCACTCTGGTTCCAGTAATCTATGTCCTCAGTCTGCTTGTCTTCAGCAAACTGTTTGTGGGCTTTCTTGTGCATCATCTTTAGAAGAGGCTTCCTTCTGGGATGACAGCCATGCAGACCAATTTGATGCAGTGTGCAGTGTGTGGTCTGAGCACTGACAGGTTGACCCCCACCTCTTCAACCTCTGCAGTAGGGATGAGCCGAACACCCCCTGGTTCGGTTCGCACCAGAACCTGCGAACGGACCAAAAATGTGCACGAACGTTAGAACCCCATTGACGTCTATGGGACTTGAACGTTCAAAATCAAAAGTGCTCATTTTAAAGGCTAATTTTCATGGTATTGTACTAAAAAGGGTTTGGGGACCCGGGTCCTGCCCCAGGGGACATGTATCAATGCAAAAAAACTTTTAAAAACGGCCGTTTTTTTCGGGAGCAGTGATTTTAATGATGCTTAAAGTAAAAAAAAAAAAAAAAAGGGGAAATATTCCTTTAAATATCGTACCTGGGGTGTCTATAGTATGCCTGTAAAGTGGTGTGTGTTTCCCGTGCTTAGAACAGTCCCTGCACAAAATGTAATTTTTAAAAGGAAAAAAAGTCATTTAAAACTGCTTGCAGGTTTAATGTAATGTCGGGTCCTGGCAATATGGATGAAAATCAGTGAGACAAACGGCATGGGTACCCCCCAGTCCATTACCAGTCCCTTTGGGTCATGTATGGATATTAAGGGGAACCCCCCACCCCAATTAAAAAAAGGAAAGGTGTGGGGCAACCAGGCCCTATATACTCTGAACAGCAGTATACAGGCGGTCCAAACAAGACAGGGACTGTAGGTTTGTTGCTAAGTAGAATCTGTTTGTAATTTTGAACGGGTACATTTTTAATGTGTTTAGCTCCAGCCAAAAAATCTTTTTTAAGCTTTTTGGAAAACATAGGGAAGGGTTTTCACCCCTGTGACATTTGTTTTGCTGTCTGTGCTCCTCTTTAGATTTCACCTCACTTTTTGTCCCAATGACAAATGTTTTTTGAAAATGTGGGGTTTTTTGTGAAACAAGGATTGGTGATAAAGCATCAGTGGAAAGGAGAAATGTTTTTCCCATATTAACTCTTACAGTAGAGAATTTCCCTTCCTAGGGGTAGATTTCATCTCACTTCCTGTTGTCTCCTTCTGTTTTCAAGTAGGAGTCGTTTTTAAGTTGGATGTTTGAAAGTAGGGGCCTGCCCTATATACTCAGCAGAAATTTGGGCCTTAGGTGTTGTTGTGGCCACAACACTGTAAGCCCTCACAGGGCCCTGCTGTGAAATATTAGATCAAGAATTGTAATTACATGCCCCTGTTGAACAAGGGCAGACAAATTGGGCCTTTGGTGGTGGTGATGGTGCCACAACACTGTAAGTCCTCACTCGCTCTTGGTGGGCGCAGTTATGGGCCCTGCTGTGAAATATTAGATCAAGAATTGTAATTACATGGCCCTGTTAAACAGGGGCTGAAAAATTAGGCCTTAGGCAATGGTGCTGGTGCCACAACACTGCAACCCCTCAAAAGATACTCTAGTTGGAGCGCAGGAATGAGCCCTGCTGCAAAGTATTGCATCAAAAATTGTAATTACATGCCCCTGTTAAACAGGGGCTGAAAAATTAGGCCTTAGGCACTGTTGACGGCGCCGAGAACCAAAAATGTTCTTACAATCTATCAGCGTGATCATTGAGGAGGAAGAGGATAATTACTCAGGATAGTCAATCAGCATCAGCATAGGCAGTCTTTGAAGGGATCTGAGATTTCAAAAAAAAATATTCGGTTACATCAGCATCAGGTGCTTGGTAGCTGGTGGTGAACCAAGACTGATTCATTTTTATGAAGGTCAGTCGATCGACCGAGTCGGTGGACAGACGCACCCTGTGATCGGTTACAAAGCCTCCAGCAGCACTGAATGTGCATTCCGAAAGAACGCTGGATGCAGGACAGGCCAGTAGCTCAATTGCACACTGTGCAAGCTCTGGCCAGTGATCCATCCTCAAGACCCAGTAACCCAGAGGATTTTCGTTGGGAAAGGTGTCCAAGTCAGATCTTGCCCCTAGGTATTCCTGCACCATGTAAAACAG
The DNA here is from genome assembly GCA_037952925.1 of Lithobates clamitans. Classification (NCBI taxonomy): domain Eukaryota; kingdom Metazoa; phylum Chordata; class Amphibia; order Anura; family Ranidae; genus Lithobates; species Lithobates clamitans. Next base: position 4,092,044 of record JBBGZY010000223.1, read on the forward strand.
ACGCTGGCGATGGTTGCTGGAACCGGTCATACCTTGGGGCTGCGGACTAAAAAATTGTCTGAACGCATCGGTCAGATGGCCACCTTCTCCACTGCTCCTTCTTTGACCGAATCCTCAGCAACACGTTGTCCAGAAACAGGAGTTTGTAACCTCCCAGTCTCTGGAAACACGTTGCACAAACCTTTCTGCAAGGCCTCCCAAAGATGTTTCATCCTCTGCTCCCTCTGCGATGGCAAGATAAGGTCCGCAACCTTACGCTTGTAACATGGATCAAGGAGGGTTGCCAGCCAGTATTGGTCCTTCTCCTTGATACCATGAATACGAGGATCCTTACGCAGGCTTTGCAGGATCAGGGAGGCCATGCAGCGTAGGTTTGCTGAGGCATTCAGTTCAGATTCCTCTGGGTCACTAAGGACGACATGGTCTGCAGCCACCTCCTCCCAGCCACGTACAAGTCCATGTGTTTCTTGGGACTGATCCCTTAAAGACTGCTGCTGATGCTGAGTGCCAGGCTCCACCTCCATGCTGACACAATCCTTCTCCTCCTCCTCCTCTTCCTGTGTGAGGCATGCAGGAACACTGTCTGGATAAAGGGGGCCTTGAGAGCTAAGGAAGTCCTGCTCTTCCTGCCTCTGTTCTGCCTCAAGTGCCCTGTCCATTATTCCACGCAGCGTGTGCTCCAACAGGTGGACAAGGGGGACAGTGTCACTGATGCATGCACTGTCACTGCTCACCATCCTCATGGCCTCCTCAAATGGTGACAGGACAGTGCATGCATCCCTGATCAAAAAAACAAACTCCCCTGACCCTGTCCTGGTGCCATAGTCGCACAGGTACTCATTGATGGCCCTCTGCTGCGTGTGCAGCCGCTGCAGCATGGCCAACATTGAGTTCCACCTGGTGGGCATGTCACAGATTAGGCGGTTCTTGGGCAGGTTAAACTCCTTTTGGAGGTCCGTCAGCTGAGCACTTGCATTATATGAACGGCGGAAATGCACACAGACTTTCCTGGCCTGCCTCAGGACATCCTGTAAGCCCGGGTACCTGCCCAAGAACCGCTGCACCACCAAGTTAAGGACATGAGCCAAACGGGGCACATGGGTCATTTGTCCCTGTCGGAGGGCAGAGAGGAGGTTGGTGCCATTGTCGCAAACCACCATTCCTGCCTTAAGTTGGCGTGGCGTCAACCACCTCTGAACCTGCCCCTGCAGAGCTGACAGAACCTCTGCCCCAGTGCGGCTCCTGTCCCCCAAGCACACCAGCTCAAGCACCGCATGGCATCTTTTGGCCTGCATACATGCGTAGCCCCTTGAACGCTTACGGAGCACCGCACAGAAAGAGGCCATGGAGGAAGAAGAAGAGGAGGAGGGGTGGAGGAGAGAGGTGTGTCCCAATCATTAGTAGTGGCATTTTGGAGGCGTGGTGGCGGAACAACCTCCAACACTACTGCACCTTGTCCTGCATCCTTCCCAGCTGCCAGCAGAGTCACCCAATGCGCCGTGAAACTTAAGTAACGTCCCTGTCCATGCCTGCTGGACCATTAGTCAGCAGTAATATGCACCTTACCGCTGACCGCCCTGTCCAGCGTGGCATGGACATTGCCTTCCACATGCCGGTAGAGAGCCGGAATCGCCTTCCGTGAGAAAAAGTGGCGTTTGGGTACCTGCTACTGAGGAACCGCACATTCCACAAACTCAAGGAAGGGGGCAGAGTCTACCAACGGAAAAGGCAGCAATTGAAGTGCTAGCAATTTTGCCAAGCTAGCACTCAACTGCTGGGCATGTGGATGGCTGGGAGCGAACTTCTTTCGGCGGTGCAGCAGCTGGGGCAGGGAAATTTGTCTGGTACAATCTGACGTCGGTGTACCGAAAGCAGATTGCCCACAAGTACTTGGCTGTGACACACCTAATTCTACACCTTCATTCCTCTCAGTGCAGATCTCAGAGAGGACTGAAGGTATAGTGGGGTTGGAGATCTCAGCTGATGAGGAGCAAGGAGAGGTCCTCTTTGTTCTTTGGTGTGGGTCTTTTAGATACGCTTGTCAACGAACTGCATGGCAGGTCAACATATGTCTGGTCAAGCATGTGGTACCCAAGCGGGAGATGTTTTGGCCACGCGAGATACTCTTTAGATATGTGTTGCAAATAGCAGCGGTGCGATCTGATGCACTCGTCTCAAAGGCCCACACTAAAGAACTTTTTGAATAATGCGCAGAGACTGCAGCGCCCTGCACATGCGGAGCTTTGAGGTGTGATGCAGTCAGTGTGCTGCCCTTAGGCTGGCCCCTGGAGGGCATCCTGCCTGGTTGGTGATGTGCCTCCTCCTCCTCTCTCCTATCAGGCACCCACGTTGTGTCAGTGACCTCATCATCCCCTCTCTCCTCATCACTGGAGCAAACCTGGCAGTATGCTGCAGCGGGGGGAGCATGACTGCCAGATTGCTGTCCTTCTTGGGCACCACCTCTGTTCGTGCTCACGTTACTGCCTTCATCTAGCTCAGTATCATCATCAGAGCCTTCCAAACGCTGGGCATCCTCCTGGAGCATGTACCCAACACTGTGGTCAAACAGTTCGAGGGACTCCTCAGGAGGACATGGTGGAGCTAGGGAAGGAGTCACTGATGACATTAAGCAGATGGAAGAGGCCCCTGCTTTTCCAGACAAAGTACCCTGAGCATGGGTGAGAGAGGATGAGGAGGATGAGGACGGCTTGGTCATCCACTCAACCAAGTCTTCCGCATGTTGTGGCTCAATGCGGCCAGCTGCTAAAAAAAAGGCCAAGCGTGTCTCACGGCCACGTGCTGATGAGGATGCACCGTCTCCAAGACCAGCACTGTTGCCTCTAGACACAGAGCCTGCTTGCCCTCTTTTATTGGCTTGTGACTTTCTGCCTCTCCTTGTTGGCCTTCCAGACATACTAATGGCCTGTAGCTGCACTAAGCTGGGATATATATATATATATATATATATATATATATATATATATATATATATATATATATATATATATATATATATATATATATATATATATATATATATATATATATATATATATATATATATATATATATATATAATGTACTGATACTGCAGCTAGCAAAATCAACTGCCTGCCTGTAGTATGAGAACACCACCAACCTTCTACAGGTAGCTTTAGCTGAACACTGTGCAGAGCTCACAAAAAACTAACTTGTAGCTTATTTAGCTGCCTGCGGTAGTGATAGGATCAGGAAAACACCACCAACCTTCTACAGGTAGCTTTAGGTGAACACTGTGCAGAGCTCGCCAAAAACTAACTTGTAGCTTATTTAGTTGCCTGCGGTAGTGATAGGATCAGGAAAACACCACCAACCTTCTACAGGTAGCTTTAGGTGAACACTGTGCAGAGCTCGCCAAAAAATAACTTGTAGCTTATTTAGCTGCCTGTGGTAGTGATAGGATCAGGAAAACACCACCAACCTTCTACAGGTAGCTTTAGGTGAACACTGTGCAGAGCTCGCCAAAAAAAATAACTTGTAGGTTTAGCTGGACACTGTGAGGAGGATGCACTACACTAACTTGTAGCTTTAGCTGAACACTGTGCAGAGGTCTCACTACACTAACTTGTAGTTTTAGCTGAACACTGTGAGGAGGACACACTACACTAACTTGTAGCTTTAGCTGAACACTGTGCAGAGGTCTCACTACACTAACTTGTAGTTTTAGCTGAACACTGTGAGGAGGACACAGTACACTAACTTGCAGCTTTAGCTGAACACAGTGTAGAGGTCGCACTACAATAACTTGTAGTTTTAGCTGAACACTGTGAGGAGGACGCACTACCCTAACTTGTAGCTTTAGCTGAACACTGTGCACTACACTAACTTGCAGGTTTAGCTGAACACTGTGCAGAGGTCTCACTACACTAACTTGTAGTTTTAGCTGAACACTGTGAGGAGGACGCACTACACTAACTTGTAGCTTTAGCTGAACACTGTGCACTACACTAACTTGTAGTTTTAGCTGAACACTGTGTAGAGGTCTCACTTCACTAACTTGTAGTTTTAGCTGAACACTGTGAGGAGGACACACTACACTAACTTGTAGCTTTAGCTGAACACTGTGCAGAGGTCGCACTATCCTAACTTGTAGCTTTAGCTGAACACTGTGCAGAGGTCACACTAAAATAACTTGTAGCTTTAGCTGAACACTATGAGGAGGACGCACTACCCTAACTTGTAGCTTTAGCTGAACACTGTGCAGAGGTTACTTATTTGTAGCTTTAATTGAACACTGTGCCTGACTGTGGTACTAATAGGATCAAAAGAACACCAGCAATTTTCTTCAGGTAGCTGTAAATACTGTAACAAGACAAGCCTGCCTGTCAGTAGGAAGATAACAGGAACTGATCTAGCTAAACTGAATACAGTGTGTGTATGTGTGTGTGTGTGTATATATATATATATATATATATATATATATATATATATATAATATGTGCAACACCTGGGATGCATATATATACACAATTCACTGTAAGTGCAGCTAACTCACTGACTGTCCTGCCTAATCTAGCTAACTCAAATGAAATGACACTGTCTTTCTCTCTATCTCTCAGCACGCCGGAACGCACTACACAGGGCCACCGTGCAGGCGGCCTTTTATAGTGTGCGGCGTGTTCTAAACCCCCTGAGCCATTATTGGCCAAAGCCACCCTAGCTCTCTCTACCGACGGTGCTGTGATTGGCCAAGCATGCGGGTCATAGTGCATGCTTGGCCAATCATCAGCCAGCAATGCACTGCGGCATGCCGCAGTGAATTATGGGCCGCGATGCACCACACGAATTTGGCACGAACGGCCCACGTCGTTGGCAATTCGACGAACGATCGAACAGCCGATGTTCGAGTCCAACATGGGTTCAACTCGAACACGAAGCTCATCCCTACTCTGCAGCAATGCTGGCAGCATTCATACATCTATTTCCCAATGACAACCTCTGGACATGACGCTGAGCATGTGCACTCAACTTCTTTGGTTGACCATGGTGAGGCCTGTTCTGAGTGGAACCTGTCCTGTTAAACCGTTTATGGTCTTGGCCACCATGCTGCAGCTCAGTTTCAGGGTCTTGGCAATATTATTATAGCCTAGGCCATCTTTATGTAGAGCAACAATTCTTTTTTTCAGATCCTCAGAGAGTTCTTTGCCATGAGGTGCCATGTTGAACTTCCAGTGACCAGTATGAGAGAGTGAGAGCGATAACGCCAAATTTAACACCCTTGCTCCTCATTCACACCTGAGATCTTGTAACACTAATCATGTGACAACGGAGAGAGAAAATAGCTAATTGGGCCCAATTTGGACATTTTCACTTAGGGGTGTGCTCACTTTTGTTGCCAGTGGTTTAGACATTAAATGACTGTGTTGAGTTATTTTGAGGGGACAGTAAATGTACACTGTTATAGAAGCTGTACACTTACTACTTTACATTGTAGCAAAGTGTCATTTCTCCAGTGTTGTCACATGAAAAGATAATAAAATATTTACAAAAATATAAAGGGTGTACTCACTTTTGTGAGATATTATAACTATATAGTGGAGAATATATGGTGTAGTATATATAGTGCAGTGCATAGTATATAATACAGTGTATTGAAGTTGTTAAGGGGAACCCTATGACAGAATTAAGAAATTAACAGCGTGGGATCCCCTTCAATCCATACCGGGCCCTTTGGGTCTGGCATGGATTTTAAGGCAAACTCCACGCCAAAATATGAAAAAAAATTGGCCTGGGGTCCCCCCCAAAATCCATAGCAAACCATTATCCCAACAAGCAGCCTGGCAGGCCAGGAAAGGGGGGATGAGAGAGAGCCTCCTCCCCTTCTGGACCATACCAGGCCACTTGCCCTCAACATGGGGAAGGTGATTTGGTTGACAACCCTGGCCATTGGTTGTCAGGATCTGCGGGCTGGGGGGTTATCAGTATCTGGAAACCCCTTTAACAAGGGGGCCCCCCCAGATCCCTCCCCACGTGAATAGGTATCGGGTACATTGTACCCCTACCCATTCACCCAAAAAAGTGTCAAAAAGAAAAAACCACAACAGACAGTTTTTGACAATTCCTTTATTAAAAAAAAAAAGTGTCCCGCAATGTCCATCCATCTTCAATCACGCCTGATGGACCCAAAAAATAGAAAAATAAGTAAAATAGCTCTGCCTCAATGGTAGGCCTCCCGGCGACTGCTGTCTCTTCACTTTGACAGCTGTTATAAAGGCAAAGGCAGGGCCACCTGATGATGTAAGCGAGTGACCCTGCCCCTTCTGACGTCAGAGGGGGCAGGGTGATCTAGTTACGTCAGCGGATGGCCCCACCCTTGCCTATATAAGAGCTGTCAAAATGAAAAGACAGCAGTAGCCGGGAGTCCTCGAGGCAAGGTTTTTTTTTTTTCTATTTTTCGGGTCTGTCGGGTAGCGTGATTGACGATACATCGCAGGCCCCCCTTTTTTTTCTTTTTTAATAAAGGAATTGGTAAAAACTGTCTGTTGTGGTTTTTACTTTTTGACACACTTTTTGATAAATCGGTAGGGGTACAATATACCCAATACCCATTCACATAGGGTGGGGGGCCGGGATTCTGGGGCTCCCCTGTTAAAGGGGGCTTCCAGATTCCGATAAGCTGCCCGCAGACCCCAACAACCAATGGTCAGGGTTATTGGGAAGAGGATCTTGTCCCCATCAACATGGGGACAAGGTGCTTTGGGGGGACCCCAAAGCACCCTCTCCATGTTGAGGGCATGTGGCCTAGTATGGTACAGGAGGGTAGGGATGAGCTGAACACCCCCGGTTTGGTTTGCACCAGAACCTGCGAACGAACCAAAAGTTTGCGTGAACTTTAGAACCCCGTTAAAGTCTATGGGACTCGAACGTTCAAAATCAAAAGTGCTAATAAATTAAAGGCTAATATGCAAGTTATTGTCTTAAAAAGGGTTTAGGGACCCGGGTCCTTCCTCAGGGGACATGTATCAATGCAAAAAAAAGTTTTAAAAACGGCCGTTTTTTCGGGAGCAGTGATTTTAATGATGCTTAAAGTGAAAAAAAAAGTGAAATATTCCTTTAAATATCGTGCCTCGGGGGTGTCTATAGTATGCTTGTAAAGTGGCGCATGTTGAACGTGTTTAGAACTGTCCCTGCACAAAATTAAATTTGTAAAGGAATAAAAGTCTTTTAAAACTTCTTGCGGCTTTAATCAGGGCTGATCCTGGGCGGGGTACACGGGGTGCAGTGCACTTGGGCGCCACAGAGGTGGGGGCGCTGAAGCGCCAGATTGCTCCCCTCCCTCCTTCCTCCTCCTCTCCTTATCCATAGACGGTTCTCTCCACTGGTCACCGCCGTCGCTGTGTTTCTTGCCGAAGCCCATCCCCCCTCCTCCTGTCAGAGGAGGAGAGCAGAAACAGCTGGAGATCGGAGTGGCTGTGTCTCTGTGTGCAGAGAGACCAGCCGCGCAATGACGTCACGGTGGGGCGTCCATGCCCGATGTGTTCCAGTTCTCCTCCTCCTGTGTGTAATTCCTGCCTGATGCCCAAACCTAACACGCTCTGTTCTCCACCCGGGCGGCACAGCTACACACTGTCCTCTCCTCTCCAGCTGCCGCCCGGGTGTTTTTCAATTGGCTTAATGGAGGGGTGAGGGTGGTTTGGCAGGGGTCTATACTAATGGTAATGGAGGGGGGGGTTCCTGGGGGGATCTATACTAATGGAGGGGGGTTTGTTCTGGGGGGTCTATACTAATGTAGGGGGGTGGTTTGTCCTGGGGGGATCTGTACTAATGGAGGGGGGGTGGTTTGTTCTGGGGGTCTGTACTAATGGAGGGGGGGTTTGTTCTGAAGGGTCTGTACTAATGTAGGGGGGTGGTTTGTCCGGGGGGGTCTGTACTAATGGAGGGGGGTGTTTTTTTCTGGGGGATCTGTACTAATGTAGGGGGGTGGTTCGTTTTGGGGGTCTGTACTAATGGAGGGGGGGTGGTTTGTCCTGGGGAGTCTGTACTAATGGAGGAGGGGTTGTTTGTCCTGGGTTGGTCTGTACTAATGGAGGGGGGGTGGTTTGTCCTGGGGGTCTGTACTAATGGAGGGGGTGGTTTGTCCTGATGGGATCTGTACTAATGGAGGGGGGTGGTTTTGTTCTGGGGGTCTGTACTAATGGAGGGGGGTCTGTACTATGGAGGGGGTGGTTTGTTCTGGGTGGTCTGTTCTAATGGGGGGGTTTGTCCCAGGTGGTCTATACTAATGGAGGGGGGTGGTTTGTCCAGGGGGTCTGTACTAATGGAGGGGGTGGTCTGTACTAATGGAGGGGGGTGGTTTGTTCTGGGGGGTCTGTACTAATATGTAAAATAAACTAAATTGCGCTAGCAAAAAACAACAAACTCATTCTTCTGTACAAAATAAATAAGAAGTGCTTAGAAAACACAATATGTATAAACAATGAGTGCATAAAGTGCTTATACAAAGGTGGAGAAAAAATGTTAAAAATCGGTGATCATAAATAAAAAACCACTCATAATCAGCCCATAACAATATGAATCGTTTTGACCAGAAAGTCCACTTCATGTATTTTCGTCACCATACACTAAGGATTGGTACACCAAGATGCTTCAAATCAGATGTGCATTGATAGCAATGGAGGAAGTAATAGATGTACGCTTACCCCAAAAGGTGGACCTCCCCTGTAGCAAGGTCTTATTAGCTTGCAGATTTCGCCCTCTGCAGGGACCAGCTGTTAATCTCCTGGTCTTGGCAGCGTGTACCTCCGACTTCCGTATGGTCGGGATGGTCCAACTGTCCCAATCTCAAAGGGGGAACTCAAAAATGGAAAAGTCCACATACAGGAAAAAACGGCATAAGGAGAAAAAAACGGCATAACGGCATAAGGGTCTGTACTAATGGAGGGGGGTGGTTTGTACTAATGGAGGGGGTGGTTTGTTTTGGGGGATCTGCACTAATGGAGGGGAGTAGTTTGTCCCGGGGGGGTCTGTACTAATGGAGGGGGGTGGTTTGTCCGGGGGGGTCTGTACTAATGGAGAGGGGTGGTTTGTCCTGGGGGGTCTGTACTAATGGAAGGGGGTGGTTCTGTACTAATAGAGAGGGGTGGTTTGTCCTTGGGGGTCTGTACTGATGGAGGGGGGGGTTTGTTCTGGGGGGTCTGTACTAATGGAGAGGGGTGGTTTGTTCTGGGGGTCTGTACTAATGTAGGGGGGTGGTTTGTCCGGGGGGTCTGTACTAATGGAGGGGGGTGGTTCTGCACTAATAGAGAGGAGTGGTTTGTCCTGGTGGGTCTGTACTGATGGAGGGGGGTGGTTCGTTCTGGGAGGGTCGGTACTAATGGAGAGGGGTGGTTTGTTCTGGGGGTCTGTACTAATGGAGGGGGGTGGTTTGTTTTGGGGGTCTGTACTAATGGAGGGGGTAGTTTTTTCTGGGGGGTCTGTACAAATTGAGGGGGGTGGTTTGTCCTGAGGGGGTCTGTACTAATGGAGGGGGGTGTTCTGGGGGGTCTGTACTAATGGAGGGGGGGTTTGTTCTGGGGGGTCTGTACTAATGTAGGGGGGTGGTTTGTCCGGGGGGGTCTGTACTAATGGAGAGGGGGTGGTTTGTCCTGGGGGGTCTGTACTAATGGAGGGGGTCTGTACTATGGAGGGGGTGGTTTATTCTGGGGGATCTGTACTAATGGAGGGGGGTCTGTTCTAATGGGGGGGGTTTGTCCCAGGTGGTCTGTACTAATGGAGGGGGTGGTTTGTCCAGGGGTCTGTACTAATGGAGGGGGGTGGTTTGTTCTGGGGGGTCTGTACTAATGGAGGGGGGTGGTTTGTACTAATGGAGGGGGTGGTTTGTTTTGGGGGGTCTGTACTAATGGAGGGGGTGGTTTGTTTTGGGGGATCTGCACTAATGGAGGGGGGTGGTTCTGTACTAATGGAGGGGAGTAGTTTGTCCTGGGGGGTCTGTACTAATGGAGGGGGTGGTTTGTTCTGGGGGTCTGTACTAATGGAGGGGGTGGTTCTGTACTAATAGAGAGGGGTGGTTTGTCCTTGGGGGTCTGTACTGATGGAGGGGGGGTGGTTTGTTCTGGGGGGTCTGTACTAATGGAGAGGGGTGGTTTGTTCTGGGGGTCTGTACTAATGTAGGGGGGTGGTTTGTCCGTGGGGTCGGTACTAATGGAGGGGGGTGGTTCTGTACTAATAGAGAGGGGTGGTTTGTCCTGGTGGGTCTGTATTGATGGAGGGGGGGGTGGTTCGTTCTGGGGGTTCTGTACTAATGGAGAGGGGTGGTTTGTTCTGGGGGTCTGTACTAATGGAGGGGTTGGTTTGTTCTGGGGGGTCTGTAATAATGAAAGGGGAGGTGGTTTGTCCTGGGGGGGTCTGTACTAATGGAGGGGGGCGGTTTGTCCAGGGGGTCTGTACTAATGGAGGGGGGGTGGTTTGTTCTAGGGGTCTGTACTAATGGAGGGGGGGGGTTTGTCCTGGGGGGTCTGTACTAATGTAGGGGGGGGGGTTTGTCCTGGGGGTCTGTACTAATGGAGGGGGGTGGTTTGTTTTTGGGGGTCTGTACTAATGGAGGGGTGTCTGTACTAATGGAGGGGGTGGTTTGTTCTGGGGGTCTGTACTAATGGAGGGGGGGTGGTTTGTTCTGGGGGTCTGTAATAATGGAGGGGGGGTCTGTTTTAATGGGGAGGGTGGTTTGTCCCAGGGGGGTCTGTACTAATGGAGGGGGTGGTTTGTTCTGGAGGGTCTGTACTAATGCGGGGGGGTGGTTTGTACTAATGGAGGAGGTGGTTTGTTTTGGGAGGGTCTGTACTAATGGAGGGGGTGGTTTGTTTTGGGGGGGTCTGTACTTATGGAGGGGGGTGGTTCTGTACTTAATGCAGGGGGGTGGTTTGTTCTGGGGGTCTGTACTAATGGAGGGGGTTTGGTTTGTTCTGGGGGTCTGTACTAATGGAGGGGGGTGGTTCTGTACTAATGGAGGGGGGTGGTTTGTCCTGAGGGGAGTCTGTACTAATGGAGGGGGGTGGTTCTGTACTTAATGCAGGGGGGTGGTTTGTCCTGAGGGGGGGGGTTTACTAATGGAGGGGGGTGGTTTGTTCAGGGGAGGTTTGTACTAATGGAGGAGGTGGTTCTGTACTAATGGAGGGGGGGTGGTTTGTCCTGAGAGGGGTCTGTACTAATAGAGGGGGGGTTGGTTTGTCCTGAGGGGGGTCTATACTGATAGAGGGAGGTGTTTTATCCTGGGGGTCTATACTGATGGGGGGTCTGTACTGAGGGAGGGGTTTATACTTAGTGGGGGGTCTGCACTGACAGAGGGGGCCTATACTTCGTGGAGGGGGTCTGTACTGAGGGGCGACTATAGTTGGTGGAGGGGGGGTGATACCATGTTTTACCGGTGACACCCCTCTCCCTCTCCTCTTCGTGCGCGCTGCTGTACTAGTAAGTGGGGCACTTTGTTTCTTCCCCCACCTTCATATTGGCCAGGGAAGAAAAAAAAAAGGAGCAAAGAAGAGGATTGTGGGACATGTAGTCCCGAGGACTGGCAGCCCCACTGTAACACGGAAACTGTAGCCCACACAGCATGCTCAGCTGAATGGGAGAGAGAAAGAGCCAGGAGCCAAGGAAAGCTTTTAGGGAAGTACACCCAGGACTCCAGAGGGAAAGGGCAGTGCTGAGGGAACACATCAGAGAGAGAACCCTGCTGCCCTGAACCACCAGAGGGAAAGCCACACAGCCTAGCGCCATCCCTGGCGGAGAAAGGAATGGAGTCATTGCCAGAATACAGATCTGGGTGATACCCAGCTGAGTCGCCACGGGCAATTTGGAGTAAGCAGACTCCTGATCAGAAGAACCGTTGTTGCTGTATTGCTGGGTCAGGTGAGAGGGCCGATCGGCCATTATCTACTAACGTCCATAGTTCGCAGTTCGCAGTCTCTGACCATCTCTTGTAACATGTCTGCAGTCTCTGACCATCTCTTTTTTATGTCTGCAATCTCTGACCATCCCATGTGTTATGTCTGCCATCTCTGACCATCTCTTGTATCATGTCTGCAGTCTCTGACCGTCCCCTGTACTATGTCTGCAGTCTCTGACCATCTCTTGTATTATGTCTGCAGTCTCTGACCATCTCCTGTACCATGTCTGCAGTCTCTGACCATCTCCTGTACAACGTCTGCAGTCTCTGACTATCTTCTGTATTATGTCTGCAGTCTCTGATCATCTCTTGTATCATGTCTGGGGGCTCTTTCTAACAGACTCTCTAACAGAAGCCCTCTCTGTGTGCATCAGAGAGACTCCCCTCCAGGTCTCATTAGTGTAAGCTCTTTCTGTATTTTCTTTATTGTTAAAAGATCATGGGAGGATCCTAGGGTAATGAAGACTTCTTAGGGGAGCATCTCTGTGTTAGAGTCGTTGCCATAGTAACATTTGTAAAGGGGAGGGGTTGGTAAGATGACCACGCCCATGTGGGGACGCCAGAAATATTTCTGCACCCAGGCATCTGTGACCCTAGGATCAGCTCTGGCTTTAATGTAAAGTTGGGTTTCGGCAATATGGATGAAAATCAGTGAGACAAACGGCATGGATACCCCCCCAGTGCATTACCAGGCCCTTTGGGTCTTGTATGAATATTAAGGGGAACTCGGCACCCAAATTAAAAAAAGGAAAGTCGTGGGGCCCCCAGGTCCTATATACTCTGAACAGCAGTGTACAGGTGGTGCAAACAAGACAGGGACTGTAGGTTTGTTGTTAAGTGGAATCTGTTTGTAATTTTGAACTGGTATATTTTTAAAGTGTAGCTCCAGACAAAAAATCTATTTTTAAGCTTTTTGGAAAATATAGGGAAGGGTTATCACCCCTGTAACATTTGATTTCACCACCAAGATTTCACCTCACTTTCTGTCCCAATGACAAATGTTTTTTGAAAATTTGGGGTTTTTAGTGAAACAAGGATTGGTGATAAAGCATCAGTGGAGAGGAGACACGTTTTTCCCATATTAACTCTTATGCCCTGTACACACGGTCGGATTTTCCAACAGAAAATGTGTGATAGGACCTTGTTGTCGGAAATTCCGACCATGTGTAGGCTCCATCACACATTTTCCATCGGATTTTCCGACACACAAAGTTTAAGAGCAGGATATAAAATTTTCCGACAACAAAATCCGTTGTCGGAAATTCCGATCGTGTGTACACAAATCCGACGGACAAAGTGCCACGCATGCTCAGAATAAATAAAGAAATGAAAGCTATTGGCCACTGCCCCGTTTATAGTCCAGACGTACGTGTTTTACGTCACCACGTTCAGAACAATCAGAACGATCGGATTTTCCGACAACTTTGTGTGACCGTGTGTATGCAAGACAAGTTTGAGCCAAATCCTAGGATTTTGTTGTCAGAATGTCCGAACAAAGTCCGACCGTGTGTACGGGGCATTACAGGAGAGAATTTACCTTCCTAGGGGTAGATTTCATCTCACTTCCTGTTGTCTCCTTCTGTTTGCAAATAGGAGTCGTTTGTAAGTTGGATGTTTGAAAGTAGGGGCTTGCCCTATATACTCTGCAGAAATTGGGGCCTTAGGTGTTGGTGTTGCCACAACACTGTAAGCCCTCACAGTTACTCTTGGTGGGCACAGGAACGGGCCCTGCTGTGAAATATTAGATCAAGAATTGTAATTACATGCCATTGTTGAACAGGGCCAGAAAAATTGGGCCTTTGGTGGTGGTGTTGCCGCAACACTGTAAGCCCTCACAGTTACTCTTGGTACGCGCAGGAATGGGCCCTGCTGTGAAATATTAGATCAGGGATTGTAATTACATGTCCCTGTTGAACAGAGGCAGAAAAATTGGGCCTTAGGCACTGGTGCCACAACACTGCAACCCGTCACAGATGCTATAGTTGGAGTGCAGGAATGAGCCCTGCTGCAAAGTATTGCATCAAAAATTGTATTTACACGCCCCTGTTAAACAGGGGCAGAAAAATTGGGTCTTAGCCACTGGTGGCGGTGCCCAGAACCAAAAATGTTCTTACAAGCTATCAGCATGAAAATTGAGGAGGAAGAGGATTGTCACTCAGCATAGGCAGTCTTGAAGGGATTTCACATTAAAAAAAAATATATTCCGTTACATAAGCATCAGGTGCTTGGTAGCTGGTGACCCAAGAATGATTCATTTTTATGAAGGTCAGCCGATCGACCGATTTGGTGGACAGGCGCACCCTGTGATTGGTTACAAAGCCTTCAGCAGCACTGAATGTGCGTTCCGAAAGAACACTGGATGCAGGACAGGCCAGTAGCTCAACTGCATACTGTGCAAGCTCTGGCCAGTGATCCATTCTCAAGACCCAGTAACCCAGAGGATTTTCGGTAGGAAAGGTGTCCAAGTCTGATCTTGCCCATAGGTATTCCTGCACCATGTGAATCAGATGCTGGCCATGGTTGCTGGAACTGATCATATCTTGGGGCTGCGGACTAAAAAATTATCTGAATGCATCGGTCAGATGGCCACCTTCTCCACCGCTCCTTCTGTGATTGACCAAAGCCTCAGCAACACATTGTCTAGGAGGACCAGGAAATTGTAACCTCCTAGGCTCTGGAAACACATTGCACAAACCTTTCTGCAAGGCCCCTAGAAGATGTTTCATCCTCTGCTCTCTCTGCGATGGCAAGATAAGGTCCGCAACCTTACCCTTGTAACGTGGATCAAGGAGGGTTAACAGTCAATAATGATTCCTCCCCTTGATACCACGAATACGAGGATCCTTCCGCAGGCTTGGAAGGATCAGGGAGGCCATGCAGGAAGGTTTGCTGAGGCATTCGGTCCAGAGTCACTAAGGACGACATGATCCGCAGCCACCTCCTCCCAGCCACGTACAAGTCAATGGGTTTCTTCGGACTGTAAATGATCCCTTGAAGACTGCTGCTGATGCTGAGTGCCAGGCTCCACCTCCATGCTGACACAATCCTCCTCCTCCTCCTCATCATCCTCTTCCCGTGTGATCGGCGGGCATGCAGGGACACTGGATAAAGGGGGCCTTGAGAGGTAAGGAAGTCCTCCTCTTCCTCCCTCTGTTCTGCCTCAAGTGCCCTGTCCATTATTCTACGCAGCGTGTACTCCAACAGGTGGACAAGAGGGACAGTGTCACTGATGCATGCACTGTCACTGCTCACCATCCTCGTGACCTTCTCCAAATGATGACAGGACAGTGCATGCATCCCTGATCATAGCCCACTGACGTGGGGGAAAAAAAACAAGCTCCCCTGACCCTGTCCTGGTGCCATAGTCGCATAGGTACTCATCGATGGCCCTCTGCTGCGCGTGCAGCCACTGCAGCATGGTCAAAGTTGAGTTCCACCTGGTGGGCATGTCACAGATTAGGCGGTTCTTGGGCTAAATTCCTTTTGGAGGTCAGACAACCGAGCACTGGCATTATATGACCTGCGGAAATGCACACAGACTTTCCTGGCCTGCCTCAGGACATCCTGTAAGCCCAGGTACCTGCCCAAGAACCGCTGCACCACCAAGTTAAGGATGTGAGCCAAACGGGGAACATGGGTCAGTTGTCCCTGTCGGAGGGCGGAGAGGAGGTTGGTGCTATTGTCGCAAACCACCATACCTGGCTTAGGCTGGCATGGCATCAACCACCTCTGAACTTGCGCCTGCAGAGCTGACAGAATCTCTGCCCCAGTGTGGCTCCTGTCCCCCAAGCACACCAGCTCAAGCACCGCATGGCATCTTTTTGCCTGCATGCTTGCATAGCTCCTTGAACGCCTACGGAGCACCGCTGATTCCGATAACAAATCAGCACAGGAAGAGGCCATGGAGGAAGAAGAGGAGGGGGTGGAGGAGAGAGGTGTGGCAGAATCACCACTAGTAGAATTTTGGAAGCGTGGTGGTGGAACAACCCCTAACACTACTGCACCCTGTCCTGCATCCTTCCCAGCTGCCAGAAGAGTCACCCAGTGCGCGGTGAAAGATAGGTAACGTTCCTGTCCATGCCTGCTGGACCATGAGTCAGCGGTAATATGCACCTTACCGCTGACTGCCCTGTCCAGCGAGGCCAAGACATTGCCTTCCACATGCCGGTAGAGACCCGGAATCTCCTTCCATGAGAAAAAGTGGCATTTGGGAACCTGACACTGAGGAACCGCACATTCTACAAACTGACGGAAGGGGGCAGAGTCTACCAACTGAAAAGGCAGCAGTTGAAGTGCTAGCAATTCAGCCAAGCTAGCATTCAACCGCTGGGCATGTGGATGGCTGGGAGCAAACTTCTTTTGGTGCAGCAGCTGGGGCAGGGAAATTTGCCTGGTACAATCTGACGTTGGTGTAGCAGAATAGCAGATTGCCTGCAAGTACTTGGCTGTGACACCCCTAATTCTACACCTTCATTCCTCTCAGTGAAGGTTTCAGAGAGGACTGAAGGTATAGTAGGGTTAGAGATCCCAGCTGATGAGGAGCAAGGAGAGGTCTGCTTTGTTCTTTGGTGTGGGTCTTTTAGGTACGCTTGCCAACGAACTGCATGGCAGGTCGACATAGGTCTGGTCAAGCATGTGGTGCCCAAGCGGGTGATGTTTTGGCCACGCGAGATACGCTTGAGACTTTTGTTGCAAATAGCAGTGGTGCGATCTGATGAACTCATCTCAAAAAAAGGCCCACACTAAAGAACTTTTGTAATAACGTGCAGAGACAGCAGCGTCCTGCACATGCAGAGCTCTGTGGTGTGATGCAGTCGGTGTTCTGCCCTTAACCACTTGAGGTTAAGTGGTTAAGGGCATCATGCTGCCTAAGGACCAGAGGTCTTTTTCCAATTTGGTACTGCGTCGCTTTAACTGCTAATTGCGCGGTCATGCAATGCTGTACCCAAACGAAATTTGCGTCCTTTTCTTCCCACAAATAGAGCTTTCTTTTGATGGTATTTGATCACCTCTGCGGTTTTTATTTTTTGCGCTATAAACGGAAAAAGACCGAATATTTTGAAAAAAAATGATATTTTCTACTTTTTGTTATAAAAAAAATCCAATAAACTCAATTTTAGTCATACATTTAGGCCAAAATGTATTCGGCCACATGTCTTTGGTAAAAAAAATGTCAATAAGCGTATATTTATTGGTTTGCGCAAAAGTTATAGCGTCTACAAACTAGGGTACATTTTCTGTAATTTACACAGCTTTTAGTTTATGACTGCCTATGTCATTTCTTGAGGTGCTAAAATGGCAGGGCAGTACAAACCCCCCCCCCAAATGACCCCATTTTGGAAAGTAGACACCCGAAGGAAATTGCTGAGAGGCATGTTGAACCCATTGAATATTTATTTTTTTTGTCCCAAGTGATTGAATAATGACAAAAAAAAATATTTACAAAAAGTTGTCACTAAATGATATATTGCTCACACAGGCCATGGGCCTATGTGGAATTGCACCCCAAAATACATTCTGCTGCTTCTCCTGAGTATGGGGATACCACATGTACCTCTCAGCAAATAGCTTTGGGTGTCTACTTTCCAAAATGGGGTCATTGGGGGGGGGTTTTGTGCCACCTGGGCATTCCATGGCCTCCAAAACTGTGATAGGCAGTGAAGAGTGAAATCAAAAATTCACGCCCTTAGAAAGCCTGAAGGCGGTGCTTGGTTTTCGGGTTTCCGTACGCGGCTAGGCTCCCAAATAGTCTCACACATGTGGTATTCCCGTACTCAGGAGAAGCAGCAGAATGTATTTTGGGGTGTAATTTCACATATTCCCATGGCATGTTTGAGCAATATATAATTTAGTGACAATTTTGTGCAAAAAAAAAAAAATTTTGTCTCTTTCCCGCAACTTGTGTCGCAATATAAAATATTCCATGGACTCGACATGCCTCTCAGCAAATAGCTAGGGGTGTCTACTTTCCAAAATGGGGTCATTTGGGGGGGGTTTGAACTGTCCTGGCATTTTATGCACAACATTTAGAAGCTTATGTCACACATCACCCACTCTTCTAACCACTTGAAGACAAAGCCCTTTCTGACACTTATTGTTTACATGAAAAAGTAATTTTTTTTTGCAAGAAAATTATTTTGAACTGCTAAACATTATATATATTTTTTTTAAAGCAAATGCCCTACAGATTAAAATGGTGGGTGTTTCATTTTTTTTTTCACACAGTATTTGTGCAGCGATTTTTCAAACGCATTTTTTGGGGAAAAAACACACTTTTTTAAATTTTAATGCACTAAAACACACTATATTGCCCAAATGTTTGATGAAATAAAAAAGATTATCTTAGGCCGAGTACATGGATACCAAACATGACATGCTTTACAATTGCGCACAAACGTGCAGTGGCAACAAAATAAATACATTTTTAAAAGCCTTTAAAAGCCTTTACATAGGGGAATTGGGGAAGTACGGGCGCTGCAGAAGCGGTGGGTTCCCAATTAGGATTGGCGAACGCAGCAGGAAGGGCACTATGGGCACGACGGGCCTGTGTTTGTCTTTTTGGTGGCAGCGGGACACGACTTGTGCTTGCCACCTCACCAGCTTGAACTGCACTTATGGGACTCGCCACGTCACCAAGTGTTACTGCAGTACTGGTTTGACTATGACCGGGGTGTACTAGGCCGCTGGTGCTTGCCAGTTCACCAAAACGCTACCAAAAAAACTGTTAGCGATCGCAGGGATCAGGCCTGACTCTGCGAACGCTGCAGTTATGCGTTTAGTCTTTTGTAAGTGACAGTGATCGATCGATACTGCACTTGGGTGGGCTGGGCTGGGCCGGGCGGAGGAGCAAAACGCAGGTGCTAGCAGGTATCTGTGCTGATCCCGCTAACACTGCGTTTTTGGGAACCCTAAACTGCTGGGGACGCTAGTATAGATCTGATCGGATCAGATATTGATCCGATCAGATACTATACCACTAAGGGAGGTGTATGCTGCGTGCGTGGGTGTTAGTGCTACTGGCGCTAACCTGACACTGCTTGGGGCTGGTGCTTGCCAGTTCACCAAAATACTACCAAAAAAACTGTTAGCGATCACAGGGATCAGGCCTGACTCTGCGAACGCTGCAGTTATGCATTTAGTGTTTTGTAAGTGACAGTGATCGATCGATACTGCACTTGGGTGGGCTGGGCGGAGGGGCAAAACGCAGGTGCTAGCAGGTATCTGGGCTGATCCCGCTAACACTGCGTTTTTGGGAACCCTAAACTGCTGGGGACGCTAGTATAGATCTGATCGGATCAGATATTGATCCGTACAGATACTATACCACTAAGGGAGGTGTATGCTGCGTGCGTGGGTGTTAGCGGTACTGGCGCTAATCTGACGCTGCCTGGGGCGACGCATATCACCGCCGGGCGATCAGGGGGCTAAACCTTTATTCGGTAAGAAACGGCGGGTGCCCTGACACTATAAAAAATAAACGAACTAACCAGCGTCACCTGTAACACTTATACGGTGATCAGTGGTGAAAGGGTTAACTAGGGGGCCATCAAGGGGTTAAAACATTTATTCGGTAGTATATGGGGGTCCCTGACGCTATAAAACGCTGACGGCGAACCTCAATATTTACGTCCCTAACTAGCGTCACCAGCGACACTAATACAGCGATCAGAAAAATGATCGCTTAGCGACACTGGTGACAGGGGGTGATCAAGGTGTTAAAACTTTATTAGGGGGGGTTAGAGGGGTACCCTAGACCTAAAGGGGGGTAACAGTAACTGTCCCAACACTGTAACTGTCACAAACTGACACCAATGCAGTAATCATAAAAAAAAAAACTGCTTGGTGTCAGTTTGTGACGGTGGGGGGGGGGGGGCGATCGGGGGGGGGATTGGGGTGTTTAGTGTGCCTGGCATGTTCTACTGTGTGTGTAGTGTTGTGCACTCACATAGATGTCTTCTGTCCTCGGGCCGGAACGGAAATTACCGAGCTGAGGAGAGATGACATCATTTCCTTTGCTGCTGTTTAGCATACAGCAGCAAAGGAATGATTCGATTGGCCGGCGCCGATCGCGAGGGGGGGCCACGAACGGATGGCCTCCCCCTCACCTCCGATCGCCGTGGGACAAAAGACGACCGCCTCGGGCACCGGGGGGGGGGTCCAATCGGACCCCACCCGCGGGAAGGCAAATCACGTACATGTACGTGATTTTGCCTGTCCGTGCCACCTTGCCGACGTACATCGGCGTGAGGCGGTCGTCAAGTGGTTAAGCTGGACCCTGGAGGGCATCCCGCCTCGTTGGAGATGTGCCTCCTCCTCCTCCTCCTCCTCTCTCCTATCAGGCACCCACGTGGAGTCAGTGACTTCCTCATCATCCCTTCCCACCTCATCACTGGAGCAAAGCTGGCAGTATGCTGCAGCTGGGGGAACATGACTGCCAGATTGCTGTCCTTCTTGGGCACCCCCTCTCTCTGGGCTCACGTTACTACCTTCCTCTAGCTGGGTACCATCATTGGAGCCTTCAAACGCTGGGCATTCTC